>CM070589.1:34226996-35476996 GCA_036346355.1 Rhipidocladum racemiflorum | reverse complement strand
TTTACCAAATATCTGTCAATCTGTTTTTGTCGAATACGAGGCAGTTATTTGGTTCCGTTTTGGGGTGAATTTTTAATAGATCAAAATTTTTGTTTTTGTCTTCTGCACAATCATTCACCCCCCCTCTTAATGCTATATTCGTATACTTCGATCCTACAAGGTTCGTGGAGGAACTGAGATTTGAGACTAGATTCAGGGAGGAATTGAGGTCTTGGTGGTCAAGGATGTTGTCGGCGTATTCTACACTAGGGCACCCACTCCCTCGCACTAAACACGGTCGACGGGCGGGCAGGGCACGTCCGGGCCCACCGCCACGGCAAGCGGTAGGGCCCTAGGGTGGTCGCCCAGCAGGGTGTTCGCCCAGTGGACACGTGGTGATCAGGCCAGGCCACTGGGCGCCCAGCAATGTGGTCGCCCAGTGGACACGTGGCGACCAGGCCACGCCACTGGGCGCCCAGGAAGGTGGTCGCCTAGTGGACACGTGGCGATCAGGCCGGGCCACTGAGCGCCCAACAAGTTGGTCGCCCAATGGACACGTAGCGATCAGACCAGGCCACTGGGCGCCCAGCAAGGTAGTCGCCCAGTGGACACGTGGTGACTAGGCCACGCCACTGGGCGCCCAGGAAGGTGGTCGCCCAGTGTACAGGTGGCATACGGGCCACTCCCCTGGCGCACCACTCCCGAGGCTGCAGTACCAGGATCAAGGACATTTAATGCAAATCGTGCGCATTAAATGCAAAGCGTGGAAGCTACAGTATGGCGGCGCGCCTTCCCCAGGCGGGTAATAATTACGGGTGACGTCACGGCGGGACTTCACCCCCTGACGGAACGAGCGGCGTTGGTGGGCGTGGGGCCCAAGGCAGGGGTGTGATGGCTGCGGCAGGCATTAAATGAGGTGTAAGGACAGTCACGGGCGCATTTAATGCGCCCGTGGCAGTGTAATGAGTATGGCTTGCGGTGTAAGCCTCCCATACGCCCCCGCCAGACCAAGTATAAAAGGGAGCCGGGGTGCATGGGAGAGAGGGGGTTCGATCCATTGACGATAGGTTCCATTCTCTCAAGTTAGGATTCCAATTCATATCCCACAAGACAAGCAATACCAAGAGAAGCAGGACTAGGGCTATTACTCTTCGGAGGGCCCGAACCTGGGTAAACCCTAGCGTCCCCGTTCTTCTGAGCTTCCCCGATACTCCGATCTTCTTTTTTCCTCCAGCGATTGCCCCGATAGCCCCCCGTCTGAACCTCATAAGCACCCGATTCGGAGGTGCCTGTTGGCTAGTACGCCGACAGTGGCGCGCCAGGTAGGGGCTATTGGTGGTTAGATTGCCCTCTTCCTTCCGTTTCCGGTTCGGAGCTTAGAAGAAGTAGGGGCGATTATTTGCATGGCGGAGTCGCACTCCAAGCGCAGCAATCTACCCGAGGAAAGCAGCGCCCGTAGCCGGTCCCGACGCCCGGCGAAGGAGCCGGGCCTGCCGGGCCCCTCCGCTGTGGGAGGGACGCGTGTGGCCCCCGCGCCCGGGGGCCAGCCCGTCCAACGGCGTTTGGTGCTGGGTGACGACACTCCCGCGCGGAGCCTTCATGCGGCTCAGCTACTCCTCGATCATCCCCCAGTTCCGCTGGGGGCCGACACCCCGGCCACTCCGTGGCTGCGGGGTATCGCCCGTCTAGTCGATGCCGCTCAACATCTGGTTGAGGCGGCAACCCAGCCGGGGGCGTCCGGCACATGGTGGCAGGGAGCACGCGCGGCCGAAGCGCAGGGTTCCAGCCGCCATACGACGACCTCTCCCGGCGTCCGGGGCTGGGACAAGGGGAAGGGAGTCCTGATTACAGCCCCCTCCGGTTTAGGGGGACATGCATGTGACTTTGCTTCTTCTCGCGGTCCCCCCCGAGTCAAGGGGAGATCGCGAGGATTTGAGGGCAAATCTGGACGAGAGGTGGCTCCAGCGCGACGGCGACCTATGCCACGTCCTTAGGGGTCGTCGAAAACGCGCACAGCGGCGCACCAATCCCCAGATACCCGCCGATCGACAGGGGGCTTCCCCCTCCGACTCCGGGGAGAGCGCAAAGTCGCACTCCTCATCCTCTTCTCAAGATCGAGGGGCTGGCGAACGGCGCTGCTCCCCCTACAACGTTGGATGCCAGGCATTTTCTCTCCGTCTCTGGCAAGCTGCATGACCGGAGAGATTCTGCCCCGCCTCCATCGAGAAGTACGACGGCACCACCAACCCGGAGGAGTTCCTGCAAATCTACACCACGGTAGTACGAGCTGCGGGAGGCTCCGAAAAAGTTATGGACAACTACCTCCCGGCATCGCTGACGGGCTCCGCCCGGTCTTGGCTGCTTAACCTCCCACGAGGCTCTGTGCACTCGTGGGAGGAGCTGTGCGACATTTTCGTCGCCAACTTCCAGGGCTCCTACGCTAAGCCAGGCGTGGAGGATGACCTCCATGCTCTGGAGCAGACGGAGGGGGAGTCCCTGAGAGAATTCATTTGGTGATTCAGCCACTGCCGCAACATGATCCCCCGGATCTCAAAGCAATCAGTGATCATTGCATTCCGTAGGGGGGTCCGGGACCAGAAGATGCGGGAAAAGATGGCTACCCGCACCATCGCAACCACTTCCGAGTTGTTCTCCCTGGCGCACAAGTGCGCCAAGGTGGCCGAAGCCCGGGAGTGCGCAACAAGGCCTTCCGACCCCGGCGACGCCGGCACATCGAAGTCCTCCGACCGCAAGAAGAAGAAGAAGCGGAAGGAGGCCACCGCTAGGGAAGTCCTGGTTGCTGAACCATAAACCAAGTCCCGGCGTCGCGATGATCAGGACCGAAGGGATGAGCGCCGGGACCAGCGCGGCGATCGCAGGAACCGCCGCTCGCCCCGTCGCGAAGATGATGGGGGCAAACCTTATTGCCCCATCCATCGAACGAGTGGACACGACTTGGAGGACTGCCAAGTTGTGTCCAAACTGGTGGACAGGCGGCTCAAGAAGCGCCGCGAGAAAGACCATGGAGACGACGACGACGAAGACCCAGCTCCGCTGGCCTTCCAACAGGCGGAGCATACGGTGGCGTTTATCCACGGGGGGTCAGCCACCTACTCATCGAACTCGCAGTACAAGCGGGATCTGAGACAGGTCTGTGCCACCGTATCGGCCTCCGGGGCGGGTAGGCCATTGAAGTGGTCGAAGCAGCCGATCACTTTCAGCCGGGCCGACCACCCGGAGAATGTTTCCGGCCCTAGCCATCTCCCGATCGTGGTCTCCCCCACGGTTCGCAACGCGAAGCTCGGGCGGGTTCTTGTTGATGGAGGTAGTGCCATCAACTTGCTATCTGTCGGGGCGTACCAGGCGCTCCAGATACTGTATGAGGAGCTGCGTCCGGCCCCACTTTTCTACGGAGTTGCCCCCGGGGTGGGCCTCTTGCCCCTGGGGCAAGTCCGGCTGCCTGTTACGTTCGGGAGTGCGGAAAACTTTCGGACGGAGCTTGTCGACTTCGAGGTCGCTGACTTCGACCTCCCCTACAACGCCCTGCTTGGCCGTCCAGCTCTGGTCAAATTCATGGCGGTTGCTCACTACGCCTACATGCTGGTGAAGATCCCTGGGCCTGGGGGCCCAGTCACGGTGAAGGTGGATAGGCTGGAAGCCCTGCGTCTCAACAAATAGATGCAGGATTTGGCCGGCACCACCTGCTCGGCGCGCGACAAAGACGACAGCCTGGGCGCCCCCTTGGTCAGGGCCCGCGCTTCGCCCGGGCCTTCGGGCGAAGCGAAGGTGGTCCCCGTGGGCGAGGATGGCTCCGGCAAGGTCGTGAAGATCGGCACCGACCTCAGCGCCAAATAGGAAGGCGCGCTCGTCACCTTCCTCCGGTCTAACCTGGATGTGTTCACTTGGGAACCATCAGAAATGACCGGGGTCCCTAGGGAGGTGATCGAGCATCGATTGGCAACGCTCCCGGGAGCGCACCCGGTTCGACAGAAGATCCGGCGGCAGGCGCCAGAGTGGCAGGACGCCATTCGGGACGACGTGAAGAAACTTTTGTCTGCTAAGATTGTGCGGGAGGCCACCTACCCGGAGTGGTTGGCCAACCCCGTGCTTGTAAGGAAGTCCAACGGGAAGTGGCGAATGTGCATCGACTTCACCGACCTCAACAAGGCCAGCCCTAAGGACCCGTACCCCTGCCACGGATAGACATATATCATATCATATCATTCATTAACACATGGCAAGTGGACATATATCATGTAATCAATTCCATCTAATCTGAACATGCAACCTACATCTCGCTATCCATCACAACACACTTGCCTCAAACACGTGCAACGGATTGGCGGGAAGAAGAGGGCTCTCCCGGGGTCACACCACCTGCACATAGGCATCACACACTCACAATCATAACCTCAAAACAGTACACAAACCCCCATCTAACCCGACATTGCCAACTACTCGTAAAACCTAAAACAGAGGTTCTGTCCCGGCGGGACAGCAGCCTTGCAAAAGGCATAACTTGAGTTCTGGGACTCTGAATGAATTAAACGAGTACACCCTCGCGTAGACTAGGAAATTTCCCAACTTTCTCTAGGTATAAGGAAAGTCTGATTCGGCCTCTAAAGTTGTTTAATCTACAGATTACCGAGATCTGTTTCAATTACGTCACAGATTTTTAGGCGCTCGGTAAAACAGCCATAACTTTCAAACGGCTGATCGGAAATTAACGTGCTTTACGTCCACGGAAAGATAATTAAATTATCTACAACTTCCTAGAAGTCCGTACGGTCATATTCGAAGTCTAAATTGACAAGAACTCGAACCCTAACTCGACTGCTCAATCTGCCCGAAAACAGAAACGTGGACAAGTTTAGATCTAACCCAAATTACTTCAAACCAACGCCTCCAATTGATCTAAAAACTTGATAAACATCCTAATAACAGTACCTAGATCAAATCTAAGGATCCCCATGTTCATACCTTTGCCCGAAGCACAAAACTCCAATCAATCTCCGCGGATCTCCTCGCGAATCGCTCCTCGCTCCACGTTCCTCGCTCCTCGCTCCTCGCTCCACGGGATGACTCCACGAGGTGCAGGGGTGGGGAGGCCACCCTAGGGCAGCAAGGGGTGGAGGGGAGGTGGTGTGGAGGTGGAGAGGTGGAGGGGGGGCGCACGGCTAGGGGATGGGAAGGGTGGCGGCTAGGGCTTTGGGGGGAGGAGAGGTGGGAGGTGGAGGGGGATGTGTGGGCGCATAGGGGTGTGGGGGCGCCCATATAGGGCTGGGAAAGCCCTCCCACCAGCCCCCAACACTGATTCCGTGTCCAAGGAGGAGCCCTAATCCATCCCACCAAGGCCCACAACCCCTTTTTAAGGCCCAAAAACCCCCGGAAAGGCCCAAAACCCCGGAAACGGCCCGGAATCGGCCCGGAAACGTTATTAACCTCCAATTCTTATGGTTTTAACCTTATTTCCACATCTCATACTGTAATTAACCTTATCATGTTCAATAATTAAGGATACGACACTCCGAGGTGTCACAGTTTCCAAACTTTATTTCGTTCAAAATTTTCTAATTCTTCATGCATGGCATTGATCCAAGATTCGTCAGATAATGCATGAGATATATCTTTGGGTTCAAAGAAAGCAACTAAAGCAGAATGAGTATGAGTGTCAATGAATAAACCTGGATCGAGTGACTCTCTCATTTAGGTCTCCAATCATTTGTTCAGATGGATGCATTTTTTGAATGTGCAAGGGAGCATTGACTTTTGAGACTTCTCCTTCTCCTTCTTCATTTTCAGCATGTACAGATGATGTTGTAGCTTGAGGATGGTTAGCTGTAGGTGATGTAGTAGTAGGTGCCAAAGGTGCTACAGCTTGTTGTGCATTAGGAAGAGTCAAGACCTCATCTTCATCATCATCATTATCTTCAAAAATTTTCTCCCCTTGAACATATGCGTCTGTACCTGCATCATTTAGACTAGTGCCTGGACTAGACTCATCAAAAGTAACTTCACAGGTTTCCACAATTTTGTTAGTCTCCAAAACAAGCACACGATAGCCACGAGTATGAGCAGGATATCCAAGAAAAAAGCCATCCATTGATCTAGCTTCAAATTTATCAAGATTTCCAGATTTCAAGACAAAGCATTTGCATCCAAAAACCCTAAAGTGAGAAACAGTAGGCCTATGTCCAAACCGAAGCTCATATGGAGTCTTACCCAATTTTGATCTCAAAAACACACGGTTTGAAACATAACATGCAGTTGAAATCGCTTCAGCCCAAAAGTTTCTAGGAGTGTGATGTTCATCTAACATGGTTCTAGCCATCTCAACCAATGTTCTGTTTTTCCTTTCAACTACACCATTCTGTTGAGGCACTCTAGGTGATGAAAATTGATGATCAATTCCTTTTTCAGTACAAAAGTGATCAAAAAAGCATTTTTGAATTCGGTTCCATTATCACTTCTAATAGCTTTGAGAGCTCCTGGATGATCAATAGAAAGCCTAAGAACAAGACTTCTAAAACGACTAAAAGCCTCATCCTTAGATGCCATAAAGTATACCCAAGAGTATCTAGAAAAATCATCAACAATTACAAGCACATACCATTTGCCTCCAAAGGATTGAACTCGAGATGGTCCAACTGTATCAAGATGTAGAAGCTGTCCTGGAGCGTTTGTCATCACCATGGTAAGAGGTGGATGTGAACCTGCAATCATCTGACCATGTCTACAAGAAGAACATACTAGATTGCTATCACCCTTAAGCTTAGGTAAGCCACGTATGAGATCTAAACCACTTACACGAGTAAGATGATCAAAACCAACATGACCAAGTCTACGATGCCAAAAGAAAAAATCTTTAGAAACATTGGCAATTAGACACCTATGTTTAGAAGAAGGTGATGCATCAAAATCAGCTTTAAAAACTCTTCCAAAACGAGAAATCTTGAACACAAAATCACCTGAAGCATCTAGCACTTTGCATTCATTTTTCTTAAAGCTTATCTCAAGATCTTCATCAAGCATTTGTGAGACAGAAAGCAAGTTATATTTCAAGTTTTCAACAAGAGCCACATCCTTGAACATAAACTTGTCACTTACCTTTACTGTACCTTTTGCCACAACAGAAGAGGAAGAGGCATCTCCAAAAGTAACACTTTCAGCACGAGATGCACGAGTGAGGGAGGAGAACCAATTCTTATCACCGGACATGTGGCGTGAGCATCCGGAATCCACTAACCATATGTTCTCCTTCCTTGCGCGAGAAGCCTACATAGCAACAAAACATGTCGAGGTCTCAGTACTGGGGTTAGGAATGAGATTTTTGGGAATCCAGTACTGAGACACACGACGCACAACAGTAGGCACAACACGAGAATTTTTATGCACAAAATCAGCTTTTCTTTTTCCCATGTTCATAGGAACAGAAGGTGTTTTCAACACTCTAGGCGCATAGTGAGAAGCAAAGTGTGCTCTTCTGAAGTTAGACCTAGCCTTAGTCATTTCTTTCCTTTGCTGTCTGGCTAGTCTAAAGCAAAAATCTACTAGATGTCCATCTCTACCACAATGAGTGCAAGTGTACTTAGCATGAAGTTTGGCTTTAACAGTAGAAGCACATTTTGCATTCATCATAGTAGAAGAAAGAAAACCAGCAGATTTAAAAGCAATCTTTTTAGGCTCATTAAGAATCTCAATTTTGTCATTGCAAGGAGCATTAACAACAGTGCGAGGTTTAGTTTCAAATGAAGCATGAAGATCAAAGCCTAAATCTCTCTTGTTTGAGCTAACCTTAGATTGATCCAAAATCATGTTCAATTTTTTCTTGCCATTAGTGAATCGTTCCAAAGAGTTTTGCAGGTAATCAACTTTCTTAGCAAGAATTAAACAATTATTGATGGGAACGTCCACTTTTCCTTTTTGCTTGCGACAAGTTGAGCATGAAAGAACCTCATGTGTAAGCAAATCTTCAGTCATTTGAGAAACCCTAGCATTTGCATCTTTCAATTTTAATTCAAGAGTTGAGCATTTAGAACAAGAAGTTGAACTATGCAAATCATCAGTGGAACAGCTAGCATGTACAACATGTTTCTCATTTTTCTCATTTAGATGCAAGAAAAGAGCATGTTCTTTCCTAAGCAAGGTGAGCTCATTGTAAATTAAGTCACATGATTTGCAAGTATCATCACTAGGAATCAAAGTCTTAAGTCTAGCAATTTCAGCATTCAATGATTCAATAATGAAATCATGTTTCTTAATTTTCTTATCACGTTTGTCAAGCAATTTTCCAAGACGAGCAACAGCAATAGCTAATTCATCATAAGAGGGATCTACCTCATTGAAGTCGCTATCGTGGTCGTCCTCGGTGAAGCTATCCTTGCTGCTTGCCATGAGACACAATCCCATCAAATCATGCTTGCTTGGAGTAGCATCATCTTCGCTGCTTTCTGAGTCCACATCGCTCAAATTGACTTGTTCAAGAGCGGAAAGAACTCGGTGAACCACCTTGCGGTTGATGAAGTTCTTCTTCTTCCTATCATTTGACGAGAACCTTTTCTTCTCATTCCTTCTGTCGTTGTCCTTCTCTTCCTTTGACGTTTTTCCTGCAAGCTTAGGACAATTTGTGCGAATATGGTTGAGGTCACCACACTCATAGCATCTTGGAGGACCACCTCTCTTTCTCATTCTCACATTCTGCAAAGCTTTGTTAAAGTGAGAAGAGAGTAGTGCCAGATCTTCTTCGGGAAACTCTTCAAGTTGCTCATCTGTTAAAGAAGACATGGAAGACAAGGCAAAGCTAGAAGAAGAATTTGCTTTTGACATGTTAGGGTTAGAGATCAAAGCAATTGATTTAATGTTACCCTTCCTGGCAAGAACATCCAACTCATGAGTTTTCAACTTAGAATAAAGAACATCTAAAGTAAGTGTACTCATGATAGTAGATTCTTGTATAGATGTTACTTTCATCTCCCACACCGACATGTCCAAAGCACTAAGCAATTATCTAGCATTAGCAGCATCATCAAAGCTAACTCCAACAGCACGCAAATTGCTAAGAATCTTATTGAAACGTGCAAAGAAGTCATCTATAGATTCACTAGGTTTCATCTCAAAACGCATGTATTCTAGTTTGTAAATATCTTGGCGAATTTCTTTGACAGTGTTAGAACCCTCATGGTAATCACAAAGAGATTTCCATACCTCATATGCGGATCGAAGATGAACCACGCGGTCGAAGTCACTCCTTCCCAATCCTTGGATGATCAAGTTGCGTGCCTTGCTGTTTGCTTCAACATGTGCGCGATTGGCGTCATTGACGTTGTCATTTGCAGGAACTTCGTATGGCTTGTATACCTTCTCCCAAATTGTGAAGCCTTGTGCTTGGATGAATGCCTCCATCTTGGCCTTCCAAAACTGAAAATCAACACCATCGAACACACAAGGTTTTGTCGAATAACGATCCATTAATCTAATCACCGGTTAAGGTAGATTAGAAAAACCTCGCTCTGATACCACTTGTAGGATCGAAGTTTACGAATATAGCAATCAGAGGGGGGTGAATGATTGAGTGGAAGCTAAAACCAAAATTTTGATCTATTAAAAACTTCACCCCAAAAGAAACCAAAAGATTGCCTCGGATTTGACAAAAACAGATTGATAGAGGCTTGATAAAATGAGAATTACCGGAGATCCATGCGTCGAAACGATTTGAAATTTGGACACAAGAAACTAGATTCCAATACGAAGCAAACCCAAAAAGAATCAGCTCGATCGGACTTATGAATCAAAAGTTATGAGCTTCACAAGCTTGCTAATCCAGAACTTGACGAGAATTGATCTAACGTAAACTTGAAAGTTTTAATAGAACCGACAAAAGTTTAATCAACTAGACTTTGAGGAACTCTAAATCAATACCCTAGAATGGTTTTTGATGGATCAAATCAAGATGAAACTCAACGATCAAAAAACCAATCTAGAATTAGAACAAGCATGCAAACAAAAACCAAAACAGAAAACACTGTAGCGACGTGGTTACTGTAGCACACAAAAATCTTGGAAGAATTGATCTTTATTTCTTTTGTCTAAAATACTCTCATCAAAAGAGTACAAACTCTAAAACTCTTGATGCGCTCAGCTCTCCTTGGTACCCTTTCAACAGGAGACAACCCCTCCTATTAAAAGGACCAACCCAGAATACGATTCCTATTCCCTAGAAGGAATCCGTATCCAACACAACTCTACTTGGCCCAACCTGGCCGAGTACAACTCTTGCACACGTATGGTAACCCTACCATACTCACGTGACTAACACTTTGCACGCGTATGGCCACCTGCCATACTCACGTGACTAATACTTTGCACGCGAATGACCTCCTGCCATTCTCACGTGACTAACCATTCTTCATGTGCACCATTCCCTTAGCCCGAATGTCCCGCATGACATCCTTGACCACCAAGACCTCAGTTCCTCCTGAACCTAGTCCCGAACCTCAGTTCCTCCATGAACCTAGTTCCAGTCCCGTCATCGACCACATTCGTCTTCGAGCAATACCTGCACATGAACAAACCACAAAACAAATCCGAGCACAAGTCCACGACTTGACTCAAGGTCAATCCATGCAACTACTCACATGAGCATTGCATAAAGTCCACTTCAAAACACGCATCATGAAATCATCACAAATTTCATAATTTTAAATTCAAACCATTTCAATTTTGCTCAAAACCGCCAAAAGCATGTATGATGTACCAAAGTCTTTGGTCTGTCATACATGGGAAAATTGAGTTCGCTATCAACATGTGTATGCCGGACCAAAGAGTTTGGTCTGTCATACATGGGCAAAATGAGTTCATCAAAACATGTGTATGATGTACCAAAGAGTTTGGTCTGTCATACATGGGTAAAATGAAATCGCCCAAAGCATGTGTATGACAGACCAAAATCTTTGGTCTGTCATACATTGAAAAAACGAAGTCACCAAAAGCCTGTGTATGACAGACCAAAAAGTTTGGTCTGTCATACATGAGAAAATCGAGTTCACTAAAATCAGGTATGGCAGACCAAAAACTTTGGTCTGTCATACATGGGAAAAATGCGATTTTTAGTTATTTGGTTCTGCGCAAAAGCAAGGTTTCTTTTTTAATGTTCGGATGTTTGGTCCAATACAGATTAATCCTAATCTTAACCAATTTCAGCACAAGATCAAACCAATTTTTCATCACATGATTCACAATCTCCCCCTTTATGAAAACATTGGCAACACCATTTAGACATGAACATTTGGCAATTTTTTAAAAAAAAGAACAGAGAACATAAAAACTCCCCTTTTGACAAGTGAAAAAAGTGTGTGGTTTGTGCAATGTGCCAAAAGCCAAAAACCAAACTTCTCCCAGATTACTCAACAACCGAAAGATACTACTCCCTCTTTTTCAACTCTTCCCAAACTTCTCAAAAACTTCTCCCCCTTTGACAATGGATTCATCAAGAAAACAACAAGAGAACATGTTCAAACTTTTTCTTGTTTCAATGGTTTCAAAATGTAAGCAAGGGAGTGCCAAGATACAAAGGATGAGCTCATTCGATCATATAACCTTATATATATCACATAATATGCAAAATATATGATCTTAATGTGATGTTAACAAGTTAAGAAATGACATGCATCTCAACCTCAAATCTGTCAACTATAGCCAAGTACTAAGTAAGACCTTTAGTAGAAAAACAAGGACTCAAAAATTGAAGCAACTAACAAATCAGGGCGAGCAAGTGGTTTCAACTTCAATCTAGTAGACCAAGTTTAATCTTTTAAACAATAAACTGCATGTGGCATGCTTGAAGCATACTTCTTTTATTTCCTTGGAGTGGCATGCTTGAAGCATACATCTTGTCATTTGAGGGAATGGCATGCTTGAAGCATACATCTTATCTTTTAAGGAAAGCATGCCTGAAGCATACAACTTGAAGCTTTTTGCTTTTAACAATCCTTTTTATTGATTCCCTTTATCTTTTCTTTTTCTTTGATTGAAAACATGCAAAAAATGATTAAAAGGTCTTATGAAAGAGTAAAGCTGAAAACACACTTGCTTCATAGCCCAAATTTGTCAAGAGGATTCAATATCAAGCCTAGAAGAATGAGATATCACAGAGTATTTAGCTATAGGCAATCAGATCAGGGAATTCCGCAATGTCATTTTTAGTTCAAGTGAGACAATTTAGATTATCATATATTAGCTCAATTACATAGTATATAAAGAAATATGATAAAGTGAGCTCATCAAGTGAAAGAATTTGGCAAAGAAACTCCCCCTCAAAACAATCCCATTGGATGAACAATTCCAAGTTCTCCCCGAATAAAGGCAAAACGAGAAGAAGACAAAGGTTTTGTGAAAATGTCTGCCAATTGATGTTCAGTATCCACATGATGAAGCACAATGTTGCCTTTTTCAACATGATCTCTAAGAAAGTGAAATCTGATGTCAATATGTTTTGTTCTTGAATGTTGCACAGGGTTCTTAGCAATGCAAATTGCACTAGTGTTATCACACAGAAGAGGAACACTATCCAGAAAAAACCCATAATCTTTAAGTGTAGCTACTATCCAAAGAATTTGAGAACAACAACTAGCAGCAGCCACATATTCAGATTCAGCAGTTGATTGTGCAACAGAAGATTGCTTTCTAGATGACCATGCAATGAGAGAATTTCCCAAGAAGTGACATGAACCGAAGTGCTTTTCCTATCAATTCTACATCCTCCAAAATCAGCATCAGAAAAAGATCTCAAACTAATGCATGAGGAAGCAGAAAGCCAAATGCCAAAATCTTGAGTTCCATGAAGATACCTGAAAATCCTTTTGACAGCTTGTCGATGTGAAGCACGTGGGAAGCTTGAAAACGAGCACACAAGCACACAGCAAATTGTATATCCGGCCTTGATGCAGTGAGGTACAAAAGTGAACCTATCATGCTTCTATATTCCTTTTGATCAACCGGCTCACCATCTTCATCCGGATCAAGTGTGCAAGCGCTCTCCATGGGTGTCATGATCGGTTTGCTGTTTTCCATCCCAAATCTATGCAACAAGTCTTTTGTGTATTTGCTTTGATGCACAAAAGTACCATCCTTTGTTTGCTTGATTTGAAATCCTAAAAAGTATGTCAACTCACCCATCATACTCATCTCAAACTCCTTCCTCATTGTTTCTGAAAACTCAGACACTAAAACATGAGATGAACCACCAAAGATAATATCATCAACATAAATCTGAACGAATAGTTGATCATTGCCTTGCTTGAGTAAAAAGAGAGTTTTGTCAACCTTTCCCATTGAAAAACCCTTTTCAAGTAAAAAGGTTTTTAGCCTATCATACCATGCTCTAGGGGCTTGTTTCAAACCATACAACGCTTTTGATAGTTTGAACACATGATTTGGAAACTTTGGATTTTCAAAACCAAGTGGTTGCTTGACAAAAACCTCCTCATTTATGTAGCCATTAAGAAAAGCACTTTTCACATCCATTTGATACAATTTGAAACCTTTGGATGCAGCAAAAGCTAAAAGGATTCTAATGGCTTCAATTCTAGCAACAGGAGCAAAGGTTTCATCAAAATCTAAGCCTTCAATTTGAGTGTAACCTTGAGCAACCAATCTAGCCTTGTTTCTAACAACAACACCATCCTCACTTTGTTTATTTTTGAAAACCCATCTAGTTCCAATAACATTAAAATCAGGAGGTGGTGAGACAAGTTTCTGTAACACCCCGGCATTTAATATGCCCAAATGCTACCAAACACAAGCTAAACAACAACTAAATACCACATTTAACATAAAATTCCAGCAATGGTGCATAGGCTAAAAACCGAGATTTCGGCAGCACCTCTGTTTTATCATGAATTTAAGGAACAGCAACAATATAGCATTATAAGGCAATAAGAGAAACATCTAAAACAGCAATAAATAAAGTCTTAACGACAATAAGAGACTAACATTAAGCTCTTAAGGTTCCAAGTGTCAAACAAACAATAGAACTCTCATTAACCAAGCTAAGACTTAATTTTAAAGACCATCACACGCAATTTATTATCAAACTAAATGAATTGACTTGGGGAAACATTAAGGTGAAGCAACGTGTGAGCGTGTGACTATTCCCCTTTCCCGCATGCCGTTCTCATGGTACCTAAAACAACAAGAAAACACAAGGGTGAGATCGAAAACTCAGCAAGCATACTGCAATGGACAACAAGCATAACAACATGGCAATAACATCTTCCATCATGTATATCATCTCATTCATGATTACTTATCAATATCATCATCAATTTGTATGGCGTAATGCAATGCTCCTGACCCTCCGAACCTCATACCGGTATGGGAAGTACACACCCGTCGGTGTGCACCCTTTCCTCCCTTCCATCCCGAAGATGGAGGGTGCCTACTCGCTTCCAAACACCACGTGGATGGAATCACGACATAGGACTTACTCAATGGCGTTCGGATTAGTCATAACTTTCTCACCGACCTTGCCGGACTAGTTAAGACTTTCTCACCGCCCTCGCCCTATCTCATGACATGCATGCAACCATTGCCAATTATCATATTTAATTCACATATTAACACATGGCATCATAATATGTTAAACATGCTCATCATATCATATCATTCATTAACACATGGCAAGTGGACATATATCATGTAATCAATTCCATCTAATCTGAACATGCAACCTACATCTCGCTATCCATCACAACACACTTGCCTCAAACACGTGCAACGGATTGGCGGGAAGAAGAGGGCTCTCCCGGGGTCACACCACCTGCACATAGGCATCACACACTCACAATCATAACCTCAAAACAGTACACAAACCCCCATCTAACCCGACATTGCCAACTACTCGCAAAACCTAAAACAGAGGTTCTGTCCCGGCGGGACAGCAGCCTTGCAAAAGGCATAACTTGAGTTCTGGGACACCGAATGAATTAAACGAGTACACCCTCGCGTAGCCTAGGAAATTTCCCAACTTTCTCTAGGTATAAGGAAAGTCTGATTCGGCCTCTAAAGTTGTTTAATCTACAGATTACCGAGATCTGTTCCAATTACGTCACAGATTTTTAGGCGCTCGGTAAAACAGCCATAACTTTCAAACGGCTGATCGGAAATTAACGTGCTTTACGTCCACGGAAAGATAATTAAATTATCTACAACTTCCTAGAAGTCCGTACGGTCAGATTCGAAATATAAATTGACAAGAACTCGAACCCTAACTCGACTGCTCAATCTGCCCGAAAACAGAAACGTGGACAAGTTTAGATCTAACCCAAATTACTTCAAACCAACGCCTCCAATTGATCTAAAAACTTGATAAACATCCTAATAACAGTACCTAGATCAAATCTAAGGATCCCCATGTTCATACCTTTGCCCGAAGCACAAAACTCCAATCAATCTCCGCGGATCTCCTCGCGAATCGCTCCTCGCTCCACGTTCCTCGCTCCTCGCTCCTCGCTCCACGGGATGACTCCACGAGGTGCAGGGGTGGGGAGGCCACCCTAGGGCAGCAAGGGGTGGAGGGGAGGTGGTGTGGAGGTGGAGAGGTGGAGGGGGGCGCACGGCTAGGGGATGGGAAGGGTGGCGGCTAGGGCTTTGGGGGGAGGAGAGGTGGGAGGTGGAGGGGGATGTGTGGGCGCATAGGGCTGTGGGGGCGCCCATAAAGGGCTGGGAAAGCCCTCCCACCAGCCCCCAACAGTGATTCCGTGTCCAAGGAGGAGCCCTAATCCATCCCACCAAGGCCCACAACCCCTTTTTAAGGCCCAAAAACCCCCGGAAAGGCCCAAAACCCCGGAAACGGCCCGGAATCGGCCCGGAAACGTTATTAACCTCCAATTCTTATGGTTTTAACCTTATTTCCACATCTCATACTGTAATTAACCTTATCATGTTCAATAATTAAGGATACGACACTCCGAGGTGTCACAGTTTCCAAACTTTATTTCGTTCAAAATTCTCTAATTCTTCATTCATGGCATTGATCCAAGATTCGTCAGATAATGCATGAGATATATCTTTGGGTTCAAAGAAAGCAACTAAAGCAGAATGAGTATGAGTGTCAATGAATAAACCTGGATCGAGTGACTCTCTCATTTAGGTCTCCAATCATTTGTTCAGATGGATGCATTTTTTGAATGTGCAAGGGAGCATTGACTTTTGAGACTTCTCCTTCTCCTTCTTCATTTTCAGCATGTACAGATGATGTTGTAGCTTGAGGATGGTTAGCTGTAGGTGATGTAGTAGTAGGTGCCAAAGGTGCTACAGCTTGTTGTGCATTAGGAAGAGTCAAGACCTCATCTTCATCATCATCATTATCTTCAAAAATTTTCTCCCCCTGAACATATGCGTCTGTACCTGCATCATTTAGACTAGTGCCTGGACTAGACTCATCAAAAGTAACTTCACAGGTTTCCACAATTTTGTTAGTCTCCAA
The DNA here is from genome assembly GCA_036346355.1 of Rhipidocladum racemiflorum. Classification (NCBI taxonomy): domain Eukaryota; kingdom Viridiplantae; phylum Streptophyta; class Magnoliopsida; order Poales; family Poaceae; genus Rhipidocladum; species Rhipidocladum racemiflorum. The sequence goes on along the minus strand of CM070589.1, from coordinate 35,460,534 downwards.
AACAAGCACACGATAGCCACGAGTATGAGCAGGATATCCAAGAAAAAAGCCATCCATTGATCTAGCTTCAAATTTATCAAGATTTCCAGATTTCAAGACAAAGCATTTGCATCCAAAAACCCTAAAGTGAGAAACAGTAGGCCTATGTCCAAACCGAAGCTCATATGGAGTCTTACCCAATTTTGATCTCAAAAACACACGGTTTGAAACATAACATGCAGTTGAAATCGCTTCAGCCCAAAAGTTTCTAGGAGTGTGATGTTCATCTAACATGGTTCTAGCCATCTCAACCAATGTTCTGTTTTTCCTTTCAACTACACCATTCTGTTGAGGCACTCTAGGTGATGAAAATTGATGATCAATTCCTTTTTCAGTACAAAGTGATCAAAAGAAGCATTTTTGAATTCGGTTCCATTATCACTTCTAATAGCTTTGAGAGCTCCTGGATGATCAATAGAAAGCCTAAGAACAAGACTTCTAAAACGACTAAAAGCCTCATCCTTAGATGCCATAAAGTATACCCAAGAGTATCTAGAAAAATCATCAACAATTACAAGCACATACCATTTGCCTCCAAAGGATTGAACTCGAGATGGTCCAATCAGATCAAGATGTAGAAGCTGTCCCGAGCGTTTGTCATCACCATGGTAAGAGGTGGATGTGAACCTGCAATCATCTTACCATGTCTACAAGAAGAACATACTAGATTGCTATCACCCTTAAGCTTAGGTAAGCCACGTATGAGATCTAAACCACTTACACGAGTAAGATGATCAAAACCAACATGACCAAGTCTACGATGCCAAAAGAAAAAATCTTTAGAAACATTGGCAATTAGACACCTATGTTTAGAAGAAGGTGATGCATCAAAATCAGCTTTAAAAACTCTTCCAAAACGAGAAATCTTGAACACAAAATCACCTGAAGCATCTAGCACTTTGCATTCATTTTTCTTAAAGCTTATCTCAAGATCTTCATCAAGCATTTGTGAGACAGAAAGCAAGTTATATTTCAAGTTTTCAACAAGAGCCACATCCTTGAACATAAACTTGTCACTTACCTTTACTGTACCTTTTGCCACAACAGAAGAGGAAGAGGCATCTCCAAAAGTAACACTTTCAGCACGAGATGCACGAGTGAGGGAGGAGAACCAATTCTTATCACCGGACATGTGGCGTGAGCATCCGGAATCCACTAACCATATGTTCTCCTTTCCTTGCGCGAGAAGCCTACATAGCAACAAAACATGTCGAGGTCTCAAGATCGGGTTAGGAATGAGATTTTTGGGAATCCAAAGATCGTGAGACACACGACGCACAACAGTAGGCACAACACGAGAATTTTTATGCACAAAATCAGCTTTTCTTTTTCCCATGTTCATAGGAACGAAGATGTTTTCAACACTCTAGGCGCATAGTGAGAAGCAAAGTGTGCTCTTCTGAAGTTAGACCTAGCCTTAGTCATTTCTTTCCTTTGCTGTCTGGCTAGTCTAAAGCAAAAATCTACTAGATGTCCACCTCTACCACAATGAGTGCAAGTGTACTTAGCATGAAGTTTGGCTTTAACAGTAGAAGCACATTTTGCATTCATCATAGTAGAAGAAAGAAAACCAGCAGATTTAAAAGCAATCTTTTTAGGCTCATTAAGAATCTCAATTTTGTCATTGCAAGGAGCATTAACAACAGTGCGAGGTTTAGTTTCAAATGAAGCATGAAGATCAAAGCCTAAATCTCTCTTGTTTGAGCTAACCTTAGATTGATCCAAAATCATGTTCAATTTTTTCTTGCCATTAGTGAATCGTTCCAAAGAGTTTTGCAGGTAATCAACTTTCTTAGCAAGAATTAAACAATTATTGCAGGGAACGTCCACTTTTCCTTTTTGCTTATGCGACAAGTTGAGCATGAAAGAACCTCATGTGTAAGCAAATCTTCAGTCATTTGAGAAACCCTAGCATTTGCATCTTTCAATTTTAATTCAAGAGTTGAGCATTTAGAACAAGAAGTTGAACTATGCAAATCATCAGTGGAACAGCTAGCATGTACAACATGTTTCTCATTTTTCTCATTTAGATGCAAGAAAAGAGCATGTTCTTTCCTAAGCAAGGTGAGCTCATTGTAAATTAAGTCACATGATTTGCAAGTATCATCACTAGGAATCAAAGTCTTAAGTCTAGCAATTTCAGCATTCAATGATTCAATAATGAAATCATGTTTCTTAATTTTCTTATCACGTTTGTCAAGCAATTTTCCAAGACGAGCAACAGCAATAGCTAATTCATCATAAGAGGGATCTACCTCATTGAAGTCATTTGTCGTGGTCGTCCTCGGTGAAGCTATCCTTGCTGCTTGCCATGAGACACAATCCCATCAAATCATGCTTGCTTGGAGTAGCATCATCTTCGCTGCTTTCTGAGTCCACATCGCTCAAATTGACTTGTTCAAGAGCGGAAAGAACTCGGTGAACCACCTTGCTTGGTTGATGAAGTTCTTCTTCTTCCTATCATTTGACGAGAACCTTTTCTTCTCATTCCTTCTGTCGTTGTCCTTCTCTTCCTTTGACGTTTTTCCTGCAAGCTTAGGACAATTTGTGCGAATATGGTTGAGGTCACCACACTCATAGCATCTTGGAGGACCACCTCTCTTTCTCATTCTCACATTCTGCAAAGCTTTGTTAAAGCGAGAAGAGAGTAGTGCCAGATCTTCTTTGGGAAACTCTTCAAGTTGCTCATCTGTTAAAGAAGACATGGAAGACAAGGCAAAGCTAGAAGAAGAATTTGCTTTTGACATGTTAGGGTTAGAGATCAAAGCAATTGATTTAATGTTACCCTTCCTGGCAAGAACATCCAACTCATGAGTTTTCAACTTAGAATAAAGAACATCTAAAGTAAGTGTACTCATGATAGTAGATTCTTGTATAGATGTTACTTTCATCTCCCACACCGACATGTCCAAAGCACTAAGCAATTGTCTAGCATTAGCAGCATCATCAAAGCTAACTACAACAGCACGCAAATTGCTAAGAATCTTATTGAAACGTGCAAAGAAGTCATCTACAGATTCACTAGGTTTCATCTCAAAACGCATGTATTCTTTTTTGTAAATATCTTGGCGAATCTCTTTGACAGTGTTAGAACCCTCATGGTAATCACAAAGAGATTTTCATACCTCATATGCGGATCGAAGATGAACCACGCGGTCGAAGTCACTCCTTCCCAATCCTTGGATGATCAAGTTGCGTGCCTTGCTGTTTGCTTCAACATGTGCGCGACATGCGTCATTGACGTTGTCGTTTGCAGGAACTTCGTATGGCTTGTATACCTTCTCCCAAATTGTGAAGCCTTGTGCTTGGATGAATGCCTCCATCTTGGCCTTCCAAAACTGAAAATCAACACCATCGAACACACAAGGTTTTGTCGAATAACGATCCATTAATCTAATCACCGGTTAAGGTAGATTAGAAAAACCTCGCTCTGATACCACTTGTAGGATCGAAGTTTACAAATATAGCAATCAGAGGGGGGGTGAATGATTGAGCGGAAGCTAAAACCAAAATTTTGATCTATTAAAAACTTCACCCCAAAAGAAACCAAAAGATTGCCTCGGATTTGACAAAAACAGATTGACAGAGGCTTGATAAAATGAGAATTCCTGGAGATCCAACCGTCGAAACGATCTGAAATTTGGACACAAGAAACTAGATTCCAATACAAAGCAAACCCAGAAAGAATCAGCTCGATCGAACTTATGAATCAAAAGTTATGAGCTTCACAAGCTTGCTGATCCAGAACTTGACGAGAATTGATCTAACGTAAACTTGAAAGTTTTAATAGAACCGACAAAAGTTTAATCAACTAGACTTTGAGGAACTCTAAATAAATACCCTAGAACGGTTTTTGATGGATCAAATCAAGATGAAACTCAACGATCAAAAAACCAATCTAGAATTAAAACAAGCATGCAAACAAAAACCAAAACAGAAAACACTGTAGCGACGTGGTTACTTTGGCACGCAAAAATCTTGGAAGAATTGATTTTTATTTCTTTTGTCTAAAATACTCTCATCAAAAGAGTACAAACTCTAAAACTCTTGATGCGCTCAGCTCTCCTTGGTACCCTTTCAACAGGAGACAACCCCTCCTATTAAAAAGACCAACCCAGAATACGATTCCTATTCCCTAGAAGGAATCCGTATCCAACACAACTCTACTTGGCCCAACCTGGCCGAGTACAACTCTTGCACGCGTATGGTAACCCTACCATACTCACGTGACTAACACTTTGCACGCGTATGGCCACCTGCCATACTCACGTGACTAACACTTTGCACGCGAATGACCTCCTGCCATTCTCACGTGACTAACCATTCTTCATGTGCACCATTCCCTTAGCCCGAACGTCCCGCATGACATCCTTGACCACCAAGACCTCAGTTCCTCCTGAACCTAGTCCCGAACCTCAGTTCCTCCATGAACCTAGTTCCAGTCCCGTCATCGACCACATTCGTCTTCGAGCAATACCTGCACATGAACAAACCACAAAACAAATCCGAGCACAAGTCCACGACTTGACTCAAGGTCAATCCATGCAACTACTCACATGAGCATTGCATAAAGTCCACTTCAAAACACGCATCCTGAAATCATCACAAATTTCATAATTTCAAATTCAAACCATTTCAATTTTGCTCAAAACCGCCAAAAGCATGTGTATGGGAAAATTGAGTTCGCTATCAACTTGTGTATGACAGACCAAAGAGTTTGGTCTGTCATACATGGGCAAAATGAGTTCACTGAAAACATGTGTATGACAGACCAAAGAGTTTGGTCTGTCATACATGGGTAAAATGAAATCGCCCCAAGCATGTGTATGACAGACCAAAATCTTTGGTCTGTCATACATTGAAAAACGGTCACCAAAGTCAGGCGATGCATCAAAAAGTTTGGTCTGTCATACATGAGAAAATCGAGTTCGCTTAAAACTCAGGTATGGCGGACCAAAAACTTTGGTCTGTCATACATGGGAAAAATGCGATTTTTAGTTATTTGGTTCTCACAAAAGCAAGGTTTCTTTTTAATTTTCGGATGTTTCGTCCAATACAGATTAATCCTAACCTTAACCAATTTCAGCACAAGATCAAACCAATTTTTCATCACATGATTCACAATCTCCCCCTTGATGAAAACATTGGCAACACCATTTAGACATGAACATTTGGCAATTTTTAAAAAAAAGAACAGAGAACATAAAACTCCTTTTGACAAGTGAAAAAAGTGTGTGGTTTGTGCAATGTGCCAAAAGCCAAAAACCAAACTTCTCCCAGATTACTCAACAACCGAAAGATACTACTCCCTCTTTTTCAACTCTTCCCAAACTTCTCAAAAACTTCTCCCCCTTTGACAATGGATTCATCAAGAAAACAACAAGAGAACATGTTCAAACTTTTTCTTGTATCAATGGTTTCGCAAACAGAAGCAAGGGAGTGCCAAGATACAAAGGATGAGCTCATTCGATCATATAACCTTATATATATCACATAATATGCAAAATATATGATCTTAATGTGATGTTAACAAGTTAAGAAATGACATGCATCTCAACCTCAAATCATCAACTATAGCCAAGTACTAAGTAAGACCTTTAGTAGAAAAACAAGGACTCAAAAATTGAAGCAACTAACAAATCAGTATGAGCAAGTGGTTTCAACTTCAATCTAGTAGACCAAGTTTAATCTTTTAAACAATAAATCGCATGTGGCATGCTTGAAGCATACTTCTTTTATTTCCTTGGAGTGGCATGCTTGAAGCATACATCTTGTCATTTGAGGGAATGGCATGCTTGAAGCATACATCTTATCTTTTAAGGAAAGCATGCCTGAAGCATACAACTTGAAGCTTTTTGCTTTTAACAATCCTTTTTATTGATTCCCTTTATCTTTTCTTTTTCTTTGATTGAAAACATGCAAAAAATGATTAAAAGGTCTTATGAAAGAGTAAAGCTGAAAACACACTTGCTTCATAGCCCAAATTTGTCAAGAGGATTCAATATCAAGCCTAGAAGAATGAGATATCACAGAGTATTTAGCTATAGGCAATCAGATCATGGAATTCCGCAATGTCATTTTTAGTTCAAGTGAGACAATTTAGATTATCATATATTAGCTCAATTACATAGTATATAAAGAAATATGATAAAGTGAGCTCATCAAGTGAAAGAATTTGGCAAAGAAACTCCCCCTCAAAACAATCCCATTGGATGAACAATTCCAAGTTCTCCCCGAATAAAGGCAAAACGAGAAGAAGACAAAGGTTTTGTGAAAATGTCTGCCAATTGATGTTCAGTATCCACATGATGAAGCACAATGTTGCCTTTTTCAACATGATCTCTAAGAAAGTGAAATCTGATGTCAATATGTTTTGTTCTTGAATGTTGCACAGGGTTCTTAGCAATGCAAATTGCACTAGTGTTATCACACGTAAGAGGAACACTATCCAAAAAACCCATAATCTTTAAGTGTAGCTACTATCCAAAGAATTTGAGAACAACAACTAGCAAGCAGCCACATATTCAGATTCAGCAGCTTGATTGTGCAAATGTAAGATTGCTTTCTAGATGACCATGCAATGAGAGAATTTCCCAAGAAGTGACATGAACCGAAGTGCTTTTCCTATCAATTCTACATCCTCCAAAATCAGCATCGAAAAAGATCTCAAACTAATGCATGAGGAAGCGAAAGCCAAATGCCAAAATCTTGAGTTCCATGAAGATACGAAAATCCTTTTGACAATTTTATCGATGTGAAGCACGTGGGGAAGCTTGAAAACGAGCACACAAGCACACAAAGAAATTGTATATCCGGCCTTGATGCAGTGAGGTACAAAAGTGAACCTATCATGCTTCTATATTCCTTTTGATCAACCGGCTCACCATCTTCATCCGGATCAAGTGTGCAAGCGCTCTCCATGGGTGTCATGATCGGTTTGCTGTTTTCCATCCCAAATCTATGCAACAAGTCTTTTGTGTATTTGCTTTGATGCACAAAAGTACCATCCTTTGTTTGCTTGATTTGAAATCCCAAAAAGTATATCAACTCACCCATCATACTCATCTCAAACTCCTTCCTCATTGTTTCTGAAAACTCAGACACTAAAACATGAGATGAACCACCAAAGATAATATCATCAACATAAATCTGAACGAATAGTTGATCATTTTCTTGCTTGAGTAAAAAGAGAGTTTTGTCAACCTTTCCCATTGAAAAACCCTTTTCATGTTTGGTCCAATACAGATTAATCCTAATCTTAACCAATTTCAGCACAAGATCAAACCAATTTTTCATCACATGATTCACACGATCAAAAGTGTAGCGGTTTACCTCCGGTGATATTCCGGGTCCCATCATCCTGGCCCATATACTTCCAGGCCGGACGGACGCGGCGGCGCAGAGGGCTAAGCCTCCGGGAGATGAAGTCCCGGATAACCATGACCCCCGTCAGGCCAGCCGTCCGCAACTGGTCGACGCGGGCTAGCATCGTCTGGAGCTCGGGTGTCTCGCTGACGTGAGCCCCCCAGTTGGAGTTGCTGACCGCCGGCCCGGTTGGAAGCTCCAGCACTTCAATGCCGCTGTCGTCCTCGGCATATATCCACTCGTCGCGCCACGATCTCCAGTTGGACCGGCAATCCAGTGGGATGTAGCGCGACACGGTCCCGTCGCGGAGCCGCAGGTGGCAGCTCCCGGCGACAGGAGAATTGCCGCCCGCGGCGCGAAGGGTGTAAAAGAAGCGAAAAAGGAGAAGATTGGGTAACACTCCTACGAACATTTCGCAGCAGTGGGCGAAGGCAGAAAGAAGGATGACGGAGTTGGGAGGAAGATGGATGTGGTGAATGGCATAGAAGTTGAGGACAGAGAGATAAAAATCAGAGACCGGTGGCAGCAGGCCGGCTACAAGCTGCCACCCGAAGAAAACCACTTCCCCGGGCCGGCAGCGGGGCTCGATGGTCCCGGGGCGAATGCGGAGGGTACCCGCGGTTATATGCCTGGAAAGCCTGGCGGCGCCCTCCTCCTCGACGGACGAAGGAGGGAGAACTGGGGCAGAAGGAGTCGGAGGAGCCATCAAGCACGGAAGAATGCCAAAGCGCATCGGGGAAGAAGAAGCAAGGGGCTCTAAGGTGGCGAGGAAGTGCAGAGCGAAGGGAGTTGGGAAGAGAAAGAACCGCTCCCCCCCTCGGTCAGCCTTTTATAAGGTTGCGAGGGAAGGCTTGGCGGGAAACCCGAAAAGACATGGCGGTTCGCAAAAAGGAAGTTCAAGAGCCCCATAAAGGGGGCGCATCCCAAGGGTCGTGCGACGGTTACGAGGCAGGAATAACTACGCAAACCGCCTTGGGAACCGGAGAAGCCGGAAGATCTTTTAAAAGCTGCGGGGCGCGTGGGCCTTTAAGGTGCCCCACCCGGGAGACTGAGCGGTTCCCTGAAGGGCAGTTAAAAGAGGAGAGGGAAGAAAAAAAAAAGGCGGAAGACCAAAAAGCGCTCCTGGGTGGGCCCGGGGGCTACTGTCGGCGTATTCTACACCAGGGCACCCACTCCCCCGCACTAAACACGGTCGACGGGCGGGCAGGGCGCGTCCGGGCCCACCGCCACGGCAAGCGGTAGGGCCCTAGGGTGGTCGCCCAGCAGGGTGTTCTCCTAGTGGACACGTGGCGACCAGGCCACGCCACTGGGCGCCCAGCAAGGTGGTCGCCCAGTGGACACGTGGCGATCAGGCCAGGCCACTGGGCGCCCAGCAAGGTGGTCGCCCAGTGGACACGTGGCGACCAGGCCACGCCACTGGGCGCCCAGGAAGGTGGTCGCCCAGTGGACACGTGGCGATCAGGCCGGGCCACTGAGCGCCCAACAAGGTGGTCGCCCAGTGGACACGTGGCGATCAGGCCAGGCTACTGGGCGCCCAGCAAGGTGGTCGCCCAGTGGACACGTGGCGACCAGGCCACGCCACTGGGTGCCCAGGAAGGTGGTCGCCCAGTGGACAGGTGGCATACGGGCCACTCCCCTGGCGCACCACTCCCGAGGCTGCAGTACCAGGATCAAGGACATTTAATGCAAATTGTGCGCATTAAATGCAAAGCGTGGAAGCTACAGTATGGCAGCGCGCCTTCCCCAGGCGCGTAATAATTACGGGTGACGTCACGGCAGCACTTCACCCCCTGACGGAACGAGCGGCGTTGGTGGGCGTGGGGCCCAAGGCAGTGGTGTGACGGCTGCGACAGGCATTAAATGAGGTGTAAGGACAGTAATAGGCGCATTTAATGCGCCCGTGGCAGTGTAATGAGTATGGCTTGCGGTGTAAGCCTCCCATGCGCCCTCGCCAGACCAAGTATAAAAGGGAGCCGGGGTGCATGGGAGAGAGGCGGTTCGATCCATTGACGATAGGTTCCATTCTCTCAAGTTAGGATTCCAGTTCATATCCCACAAGACAAGCAATACCAAGAGAAGCAGGACTAGAGCTGTTACTCTTCAGAGGGACCGAACCTGGGTAAACCCTAGCGTCCCCGTTCTTCTGTGCTTCCCCGATACTCCGATCTTCTTTCTTCCTCCGGCGATTGCCCCGAAAGCCCCCCGTCTGAACCTCATAAGCACCCGATTCGGAGGTGTCTGTTGGCTAGTACGCCGACAGATGTCATGCGGGACGTTCGGGCTAGAGGACGGTGCACATTAAGAATGGTTAGTCACATGAGTATGGCATGGTGGCCGTACGCGTGTAAGAGTTATTAGTCGCGTGAGTATGGCTTGGTTGCCATACGCGTGCAAGAGCTGTTTTTGGCCAGATTGGGGCAAGTTGAGTTGTGTTGAATACAGACTCCTTCTAGGATTAGGAGTGGGACTCCCCTTCTAGGATTAGGAGTAGGAATTGTATTCAGTACTCTATGTGTTTGCTCTGTATAAATAGGGGGAGGCGCCTCCTGTTTATGCATCAAGTAATTGAGCAGAGCTTTAGGGTTTGTACTCTTTTGATTGGAGTACTTTAGACAAAAAGAAATAAAGATCAATTCTTCCAGATACTTTGCGTGCTACAGTAATCGCAAAGCTACAGTGCACGCATTGGTACAGTGTTTCCTGTTTTGGTTCTTGTTTGCATGCTTTTTCTTGTTCTAGATTAGTTTTTGTCCTTTGAGTTTCATCTTGATTTGATCCATCGAAAACCTCTCTAGGGTATTGATATAGAGTTCCTCAAAGTTTAGTTGATTAATCTTTTGAAGATCTTGTTTAATCTTGAAGTTTTGGTTAGATCAATTCTCGTCACATTCTATCATATCAAGCTTAAGAGGTTCATAACTTTTGATTCGTAAGTCCGATCGAGCTGATTCTTTTTTGGGTTCGATTCGTATTGGAATCTGGTTTCCTGTGTCCAAATTTCAGATCGATCCGATGGTTGGATCTCTAGGAATTCATGTTTTACCGAACGTCTATCAATCTGTTTTTGTCGAATATGAGGCAGTTATTTGGTTCCATTTTGGGGTGAATTTTTAATAGATCAAAGATTTGGTTTCAGCTTCCACAAAATCAGTCACCCCCTCTGATTGCTATATCTGTGTATATCGATCCTACACAAATTGTTGCTCACAAGTGATCTTATGCTCAAGAAGAGGTGAAACTTCACTCTAGTGATCTTGTCATGTTACCATAATTTGTAGTTTAATACTTCCTACTGATTCTCCATAGGTTTTTTGGTTTACACCAGTGGAATATTGTGAAGATGTTGATGGTGTGCTGCTTCTAGTGCAAGTACCTCATAGCATTTTTGGCATATGGAGGTTGCAATCTAGTCTTAGCAACCACCGATGTAGCAATATGTTCTTACATAGCACTTGCTGCTGCTGGGTCTGATATCCTCAAAGTTAAAGCATATCTTAATGTAGTTGATGCTTATTCTATATTAGCTCCTAGTTGAAGGAGTATGGGTAGGCTACACTATCAACAATCAAAAATTTTCTACCGCGAACACCCAAGACCACATGCAAGTAGAGGATCATGAGTCGTTACCCTTGACGCGCCGATACAGTGGAAGGAGATACATGCGCATAGAGGAAGTAGTCGTTCACGTCCCGATCAGTGCCGAGTGGTTCCCGATCAGCGCCGAGTGGTTCCCGATCTTTACCGAGTGGTTCCCGATCTACGCCAAGTGGTTCCCGATCTGCGCCGAGTGGTTTCCGATCTACACCGAGTGGTTCGATCACCAGAAGTCATCGGAGATCCAACTGAATAGCGCATCCGCGTGCGGCAGCGCCTCTTCCGGTATCCACACATACCGAGCAAGAACTCCGTGCGGGGTATGCTAGCACCTCGCCACACAGCTAGGGTTTCTGGGGAGCAGGAAGGGTGTGCGGCAGCTAAACGTGGTGAGGGTTCTTGTCATACCGCGCACTGTTCCTGGCCTCGCCTTTTATAGACATGCTAGTGGGCTGAAGCACGCTAGGGTTCCACCTCCAACACGAATCTCATCCATGCACAAACCCATTAAACAGTTCCAACTCATTAAGTCTGTGGCCCGTTAGGTTCAGTGCAAGTCGGACGTGAATCTGGAAACCCTTTTCCAATTCACTCATCAACAGCGGCACCTAACATTATGTATTGACCCCCGAATGCATAGAATCAATTTTTAGCTGAACCTTGATACACTCACATATCGATTCCTTTGCCACACGATACCAGTCAAGCTCAAGACGAGATGTGCACCACCCTTGTTGATAGCTCGACCACTTCACTCGATAGTGTGATGGATACAAACCATGACTAACTCCTTAGTCATCTTAGCACGGACATGCGCTTTCCCTATCTATCCACACAAGGAGCCCAAAGGTATCTCTCCTGTTATCTAGGAGGGGCAAATCCCATCTTGATCATCACACCCTTGGCGATGTATTGTGGCATACCCAGTAATCATCTTTATAACTACCCTGTTACGGTGTAGCATTTGATGACACCAAAGCATACAAGTCTACATGCTAGGCATCCATGATAATCTCAGGTCTAAGGACCATATAGGCATACCACTCGAGACTATACACTGATGGCACTATAAGAGATAACAAGTCACAGCGTCTCGGAGTGGGTCTTGTCAGACTACCCATGTTCTTCAACATGTGTCTACATTATTAGTTCGATATCTCCATATCTATGGTATGTGAAACATTACCATCAACCAATACATGTGCTGATCAAATCATCACCACTCCTCGTAATGATATGGATCAGGGACCCATTTAGAATAATGTCACCTGACAATGTATTTCACAATCAGGTCGTATCAAATGAACAAAGTCATAACATTTATTCAAGGAACCAATAAACAAAGTTATCATAATTACATGAACAAAGACGTATTAAGGATTTACTCAGAATAACAAACAAGCTAGGTCTCTGCCTTCGCCTACCTCCACCCATGGAAGACGGCGTCCGCTGTCGAATGCTACTAGCTAGGGTTCCTCCTTAATTTCTCCCTATAAGATCCCTCGTGTTAGTTCACCAAAAAAGAAGCATACATGCTAGGTTAATTTAGCCACGACTGGTGATGGCAATGTTAGATGCATGCTTTGTATAATATATATATGTCATAAAAGATTATAATAGATACTAGTAATAAATAAGTTGCAATTGTTTTTGCTGGTTTGAATCAAAAATATTTTGTGGGAATCATATGATAATGAGAGTGGTACTTAGGCACAAGATCTTGATTCCACACCCCATCACAATCGGTTCTAGCTTGGAGCAATAGGTATGTCTTATTGTTGGATTCTTCTTTATTTTTTAAGGAATGCATGTAATAGATAATACTATAGTAAGCTTGCTCAAAGCATTTATCCAATGAACTTGTTCCATGTTGAGATGGCATGAGCTCTGTCTAAAAGATCTATGCAATTGTGAGATGTGCGGCAACATTCTTTGAGTTCTAATAAATACAGTTAACTTAAAATATAGCTCACAGAAGATAGATCGGTTGTTTTGAGCCTCATTACATATTTAACATACAGTTTGTCTTGATTTTACTTAACTACTAGCTAGCTCATTCTCAATTATCAATCTGGCCATTCAAATTGTCCCTTGCGGATACTTAGGTGTAGCATTTCAGTATGATACCAGATGAATGACCAATCAACAATAGTGAAATGGGGTCATCACAATCGGTTCTTTCTCATAACAGATTGTGACCCTCATCACAATCGGTTATGAGCATGAAACAATTGTAATGACCCCCTCATCACAATTAGTTCTTTGCTAGAACCTATTATGATGACCATTTATCACAATTGAGCGAAAATCGACAATGATAGCGCTTCCTCGTTATTATCTAAAGACTTTCTATCACCACCAAAACCGACTATGATGATAAAAAAGAACCGATTATGATGTACATTCCTGTAGTAGTGAGAGTGACAACGAGCAAGGTCGAGAGAAACAGAGAGGGAGCCACCGGGTGGGGAGAGAGAGAGAGCAAGTGAGGCAGAGAGAGCAAGCCAGAGAGAGGGAGAGAGAGTGACAAATTGAGCAATGGTGGGAATGGAATGGCCAATGAGGCTTTCCATGAGAGGCAACAGACTTTTCTGAAGGGAGATAGTGATATGATAGAGTAGAAGAAGGCAATGGCCAAATGCAAATGAGCAAAAGGTAGTACGTCATTTTTCATCACCTCCATGGCTATTAAATCCCCTTCTCTCCTCATTCCTTAACCACACAACTCAACCAACAATTTCTCTATTATCTCTATCGCACATTTTCTTAATATGTTCAGGAAGAAGGAGCAACTATCAGGGGGCCCAAGGGACAAGCAACGATGCTCGTAAACACACCCCCCCCCCCCGCTAGTACTCCTCCAGAGCATGAAGATTCTCCCATCAGTCCTCATCAACTCTCCCATGGGAGACTACAGCATGGATGACAACCATATGGACAACACGGAGGGCCACGAGGATGCTGCCTTCATCGACTTCTTGACCCTGGCCTCATAGTCGCACAATGGAATCAGAGGATGAAGGACCGAAACTGGTGACTAGAGGGGTGGGAATAGGATCCAAATAAAATTTTCCTCCTAAAAATATCTTGTAGAACACTGGTGCTATGCAACAAACACTAGGTTCAAAACCACCAAGAACAGGATGGATGGAGTAAGAATTTCAACAACTCGAATGAGCACAAATCTCAAACTTGACGGTCAAGAAATGTTCATAACTTTACTTCTACTCATCCAAAATTGATGACATTTGAAAACAATAATATAAGGTCCCTAGGGTCCCCAGGGTCATGATTCCAATGTTAATCTCAAAACAAAGACTAAATGAGGGACCTATCTAGCTCAACATCCATCCTACACAAAATAGAGGTTTCAGAAACTTGATCATGAAGAAAACTCAATAACTTTTGATCTACTTGGCCAAAATATATGAAATTTGAAACATAGTAACATAAGGTCCTTAGGGTCACGATTACAAAAGGAATTTCAAAATAAAGCCACAATGAGTGACCTATATAGATTAACATTTGTATCGCACATAAATAGAGATATTAGAAACTTTGACCACAAAAAAACCTCAATAACTTTTGATCTAGCCAACCAAACTTGATAAAGTTTGAACCATGCTAGGAAATTACCTTAGGAATATGATTTCAAAAGGTATTACAAAGAAAATCCCAAGGTCTCTATATTTCATATAAATGGTTCAAGCTATACCAAAAACAGTTATTTCAAATCAAGAACTCATTGTTGCAAGCATAACTTGAGTAAGAATGAGTTCTAATGGATATTGCTAGGTTGGAACATGATTTAGATAAGTTCCTCAATCTCTTACATGTCCTGTATCCAAGAGAACTACAACAAGTAGAAGGAGGGGAAGCAAAGCTCAAGCTGTAAGAAAAAACCAAGCAAAAATGCAAGAACTAAAATAAATTTCAGAATATAGATGAAATGTAACTTGCATTGCTTTAAGAGAAAGGTTTATAAAGCCTCACAACCAGGTGGACAAAGTTAAAAGGAGAACAAGAAAACCAAAATCCTTCTCACAAGCTTGGTAGTAGAGGCATACCCCCACCCTTATATTTATAGCACCCTAGGAGCAACCTCCACCATTTGATGACCTTTTTGGCCCTCAAGAAACCTCATCAAGGGTTGAGATTCACTCCTCCAGTCTCCACCCTTCGATGACTTCCTTCATCCATAAAGCACCTCATCAAAGGTTGGGATTGACTCACTCACACGTACATGGGCTAACCAACAACAGAAGAACATAACGGGTTTTATCCATACCCACTAACTTAACCACTACCCCATCTGTGAATTCACGATCCAACGATCCTCCTTCGCTTGAGTATGGCTTAAGCTAGCATCATCATTGTCCACTTGTCTTCCTAGTTTGCAGCAACTCATGGCCTTGGTCATCTTCAGCATCGTCTGACCGTCTAGACCTTAGCTCCCCTATCCTAGTTCCAGTCTCCTCTACCTCACCATAACCTAGCCCCAAGTCTTGCAACCATCACAGACAACCAAACTGTCACATAGAATTGCTAAACAAAATATTAATCAATGCAATATCAAATAATTCATTATGGAAAATAACTACCACTTCACAAAAGCTGGTAGTCCTACATGCACTGAAAGCTAACCAAATTGCCTTAAATTCAAATCAATCTCAAACCTTAGCACCACAATCTCAAATACAATCAATTACTCATCACACACATGGATAGACCTCCACATGGTCTATTAATACTCCCCTTGATGAGTATATTGATAAACACCAAAAATTTATAGTTTGAGTTTGGAAGAGAAAGAAAGCAAGCAATTTGATTACAAAGTCAAACTTGGTCCAAATGCAAGAGAAAGAAAGATCATGACCAAGTAAACAAGATGAAATTTAGAGCAAACCAAGAAAAAGAAGTTTTTCACAAATGCTCTAAAAATCAAGAAGAATCAACAAAAGCTCAATTTTGTTCATGATGCAAAGAAAAGAACAATTTTTCACCATGATCATGAGAAAGCATTTCTCCCTTTTTTCTAATGATGCCTTTTCACATTTCTCCCCCCTTTTGGCAATATAGGTACCAAGAGAACATGTATGCATGAAATGCATTCTGGAAAAGCTTTGAAGATTATCCAAGTGATGACAAAGACATAGTATGACACCAAGCTACTCAAATTTAGATTACACTAGACTAAGGCATATCCAAGTGCATATTTCACAATCCTTCGTAGCAAGCAAAAAGAATTATGCTATTTTTGCATGATTTCAACAAGAGCACCACTTAGCATAATCTCCAAACTAGAAGCAAAGCCATGCCATGGAGCAAATGGAAAACCTATAGTTCAACCTAGTCAACACTTTAGGGAGTTACAAGTAAATAAGAGAACCCTTGTGCTCAATCATCTATTGTGAATACAAATTTTGGATTTTAACACACACAATGCGATTTAGAGAGCTTATCCTAGCAAAGCACATTCTTGACTAGGAGCCATCAACAAAGTCCTCCTAGGCTTCACTCTCTTCCACACATAATGAGGTTTAGGTAGTTTGTCCGATTGAAGCACATCCTTGTCGGGACCCGAATCTGCAAATCCGAACCCTCTGTGTATTCTGCACTAGTCTA
This sequence comes from Rhipidocladum racemiflorum, assembly GCA_036346355.1. Taxonomy (NCBI): domain Eukaryota; kingdom Viridiplantae; phylum Streptophyta; class Magnoliopsida; order Poales; family Poaceae; genus Rhipidocladum; species Rhipidocladum racemiflorum. The sequence continues at coordinate 35,443,911 of CM070589.1, read as the reverse complement.
GGACCACGCTAGCGCACACAGTAATAACAGGGATGAAGTACCACAATCATACACAGCGGAATTAATAATAAAGTACTTCAAACATTAAATAAACTGGTTACAAGACCTTAAGGTCACCTTACAATATTCAGCCACGCAGGGCTTACAATAACAAAAGTAAACAATCAGCAGCGGAACGAAGAACGTCGGTGAATCCCATCAATATGCCACAGGCAACTGACAAGGTTCAACTCCTAGATAATTGCCTCCTCGTGGAACTTCACCTTCTTCGAAGTTGTAGTCTTCTCCTCAACTGATGATTGTGATGAAAGCAAGGGTGAGTATACAACATACTCAACAAGTCATGCACAGAAATGCAGTTCTAACACTATATGCATGGCTTTTTCCAAAGGAATGGCTTAGGGGGTTATTTTGCATCAAGCAGCAATTTATTTCTATCAAATAATCTTAATAGATTCAAAAACAGTAAAATCATGTTATATAATAAGTTATCAATCTCTTTTCAATCAATTTGGCACAAAGCCCTAAATCACTTTAGCAATTATCTCTAGCATACAGCCACCCATTCCCACATTTTGTTTTGGAAAATGTAACCCTTGACTGTAATCCCTGGGCGTTGTCCAGTACCGTGGACTCGGCTATTCGAATAGTTTTGACACACTCTGCAGAGGTTGTACACTTTACCCACAAGATATAATCAACTCACCACGTCAGCCGCGAATCGCCATACAAGAGTATGCGAATGAGTGATCATAACAAAGCTTTTCGGAAACCTCGATCTCCACCTATGACCCTCTCCGGTATTGCCTTCACTACCACTTCCCCCACGAAGGATCAAAGTGTAGGACCGACAATCACCGTTGCATAGGGTACCAAGCCGTAGCTCTGGTACGCTCCCCCACACAGTTACCCCAATGTAACTGTCACCCTAAGGTATCAAAAGTAAGATTTCAGAATCCTACTAAACTAAGACCGTCCCACTCCAGTCATGTGGTTGCACGAAAGGCCTAGTTCAAAGGCTTGCAAGGTGAAGTCCTTAACTATCCAGGGCAAGACATCCTTCTCTCAAGTTTCGGCACAAAGCCCTCACATCACTCATCCTGTTGCCACGAAGGCCCACCTGGCACGAATCCATCTTGCCACTTGCCCCTGTCTAAATCTTTTCCCACCCCAGTTTGATTATTGTGCAACACATGCCAACAATAATATCAATTACCATGTATAACCACAAAGGTACCTACACTTCACATCATCACGAGGCAAGATTACACTGATTCGAAAATTCATTCCATATATCATTAGTGAATATTATTTTTCCATTTGAAACACATTTCACGTAAGCATGGCTAAGCAACTATTCACGGTCTAGCCTCCCGTGTTGGCATATTACTAGCATCCAACTAAATAAACCAACTTAAGGTGTCAATGGAATACATGGTATACAAATATTAATCATTGTCGGGACCTGAATTTGCAAATCCGGACCCTCTGTGTATTCAGCACTAGTCCAGGATCATGCTAGTGCACACAGTCTCAATATCGGTAAATATCCCAATCATACACATCGATAGAAGTAAAGTACTTTAATTAAAATAACCAAACTGGTTGCTCGACCTTATGGTCAAGTTACAAGAGTACGCCACACGGGGCGAAAACTTATTAAAGGAAATAAATTGCAGCGGAATAAAAGTATCAATGTGGCGCCATCCAGTATACCATAGGCAACTGACTGGGCTCGCTCCCTAGATAGATGGTTCCTCCTGAAGTTCTTCCTCCAAAGCTGGCGTCGCTTCTTCTTCAACTAGTGTTGTATGTCGCAAGGGTGAGTACTTGGTACTCAGCAAGTCATGCACAGAATGCAACTAATAATCTATATGCATGGCTTATTACAAAGGATAGGCTAACAGGTACATTTGCAGTAAAACAACATTTAACAAGTAGCATAAGTAGATTCGAAAGCAATAAAAGTAAAGATAATATCAATAACATTTCCAGGAGTTAAGTAAACACTTTCCCTTTCCTAATCCACATTTCCATCAACGTCATCAATAAACCTAATCAAACTTTTCAAGTCCAAGCTATTTTCATGAAAGTCTAACCCTTGACTGTAATCCTTGAGCAGTGTCCAATATCGTGGACACGGCTATTCGAATAGGTTGTACACTCTGCAGAGGTTATGCACTTTACCCACAAGATACAGTCAAACACCACAAAGGCGAGTGATCGTAACAAAACCTTTCAGAGACCGCAAACTAAACAAGTGAACCTCTCCGGCTTTTGTCATACACCATCCCTTCCCTTAACAGAGGCGAAGTATGGGACCGACATACCGTTGGACGGGTACCATGCTATAGCACTGGTACGCTCCCCTTTCAAGCTACACTAAAGGTGTAGTTGACACCCCGAGGTACCACATGCAAGTTATTAGTAACTTACTCAACTAGGTCCCTTCGATTACAGACATGTGGTTGTACGTTTGACTCAGATCAAAGGCTTGCAAGGTTAAGTCCTTAGGATGACCAGGGCAAGACTACCCGAAGAACCAAAACGACATCCCTGGTGCCAATCATGGCCCACCATATCATTCCTGCCACTTGTCCCAGTCTAAATCTATTTATCAAACCCGGTTGATTACCATGCACCACGTGCCATCAACAATCACAACACATGATACTTGTGACACTACGGAATGGTGTGACATTATTTAAAAAGTGAATGTTGAGCTCAAAAACATTATGAAATATGGTATTGGAGGTTAAAACCATATGGTATGAGGTTTAATAGAGTTTCCGGCCCGTTTTCGGGGTTTTGGGCCTTTCTGGGGGAGTTTGGGCCTAAAAGAGGGGGTTGTGGGCTTTGGTGGGATGGAGTAAGAGTCCATTTAGGACTTGGATTTAGGTTTGGGGCTGGTAAAATGGGGGCTCCCCTGCCCCTTGTGCGCCCCACCCCTCCCATTGTGCGCCCCCACCTCCTCCTCCCTTGCCTAGCCGCCCCACCTCCCTCTCCCTTGGTCGTGCACCCCCTCTCCCTTGCCCCCATTGCTCCCCACCTCTCCACCACCTCTCCTACACCCCCTTGCTTCCCTAGGGTGGCCTCCCCACCCCCTGCACCTCGAGGATCCATCCATTGGAGCGAGGAGCGAGGAGCGAACCGGGAGGAGATCCATTCAGTTTTCGTGCGTTGGGCAAAGGTATGGCCATGGGAATCCTTGGGGTTGGTCTAGGGACTGTTCTAAGGGTGCTTATCAAGTTTTTAGATCAATTTGTGGTGCTGGATTTGAGTAGATTAGATGAAATCTAGAAGTTGCCACGTTCTCTGTTTCGGGCAGCATGAGCAGTCGACCTAGGGTTTGCTTTTTCGCCAATTTAGAGTCCGATTTTGGTCGGCCGCCTTTTGAACACGTTGTAGGTAATTTCAATACCTTTCAGTGGGTATAAAGAACTTTAAATTCCGCCCAGCCGTTTGAAAGTTATGGCTGTTTTACCGAGCGTGTTAAAATCTGTGACATGATTGGAACAGATCACGGTATTTTGTAGATTAAACAACATTAGATTCCGAATCAGTCTTTCTGTATACCTAGAAAAAGTTGGGAAATTTCCTAAGCTACGCGAGGATGTACTCGTTTAATTGATTCGGAGTCCCAGAACTCAAGTTATGCCTTTTGGAAGGCTGCTGTCCCGACGGGACAGAACCTCTGTTTTTGGGTTTTGCGAGTAGTTGGCAATGTCGGGGTAGATGAGGGTTTGCGTACTGTTTTGTGGACATGATTGTGAGTGTGTGGTACCTATGTGCAGGTGGTGCGACCCCGGGAGTGCCTTCTACTTCCCGCCAATCCGTTGCCCGTGGTTGAGGCAAGTGTATTGTAATGGATAGCGATTTGTAGGTTGCTAGTTGAGACTAGATGAGATTGATTATATGTGATGATCACTTGCCATGCTTTAATGATTGCCATTGATATGATGAGTATGTTTATCATGTTATGATGCCATGTGTTAATGTACATGTTGGTTATGATGTGGCATATTTGCATACATGGCATGATTACATGGCCCGGGCGGTGAGAAAGTCATAACTAGTCCAGGAAGGTCGGTGAGAAAGTTATGACTAATCCAGAGAGCCAATGAGTAAGTCCTACATCATGGTTCCATTCACCACGGTGAACGGAAGCGAGGAGTAGGCACCCTCCATCTTCGGGATGGAAGGGGGGAGAGGGTGCACACCGACGGGTGTGTACTCAACCATACCGGTATGAGTTTCCAAGGAGACATGAGCATCGCATTGCACTGCATACATATTGATGATGATGATGATATGTGACCATGAATGAGATGGTTCACATGATGTGAGATATTATTGCTATGTAATTGTTTATGTTTGTATCATTGCAATATACTTGCTGAGTGATGAACTCACGCTTGTGTTTATGTTGTTTTCTTTTAGGTACCATGAATCCGACATGCGGGAAAGGGAGCTAGTCAAACGTCATCACTTAGCATCACACATTTAAACAATGACATGTTCCTTCCCTTATGGTTATGGTTAATTCATTGAGCTAAACTGTGGTTTCGATGATTCGTTGGTCATTATGAGTAAATGATTAGTCCATATTTGTCATGTGATGGATAGAATTTATATCCTTAGTGGTATGGTGGCTGTTTTTCCGTTTGATCATGTTATTGCTATCGTTCGTTATGCTATATTGACATGTTATTATTGTTGTTGCTTCAATTCATGTTAAAACAAAGGAGATGCTGCCGAAATTTTGGTTTTTAGCATGTGCGCCTTTGCTGTAATTTATGTTTAATTGTGGTATTTAGATGTTGTTTAGTCTATGTTTGGTAGCATTCGGGCATATTAAATGCCGGGGTGTTACAATACTTCTCCAAAAACAGGTTCAATATATCATTAAGTCAATATTAACCTTTGATTGTCCAAAATCATGTTATGTGCACGTAGCAGGTCTAAGCAACATACTACAACGATCTAAATACCCAATGTTGGCAATTTAATAATGTCCAACGACATATTCCTCAACTAGGGTGACAAGGGCTCATGACACATAATTAAATAGTCAAGGTGTCATACTGCAATTTGGCATTTATCTAATTCCTAGAAATAATTAAAACATTTGCTAAATAAACTAGCATGCAATGATTTAAATCAAACTAATTTTCAAGGATTGGAGCAATATGGTCAAAGCATAACTTGCCTTCAAAAAGTACTTGTTATTGGTCTTGAGCTGGCTCCTGGGTCAAAACTTCACCTTCGTAGCATTCGGGATAAAGTTCATAAACAGAGAAAGCATATTTTTATAAATTTTTAGAAATTTGAATCGTCCAAATCGGAGTTAAAATGCAAAAGTTATACCCGTTTAAAATTTGGAAAAATCAATTAAATAAATATAAACAGAGAAAACTTTTGTCCAAAAATTAAATAAAATTCACCATCAAGTAGATCACAATTTTATACAAATTTAGAAATTGGAATCACTCAAATCGGAGGTAAAACACAAAAGTTATAAGCGTTTGAAGTTTGAAAAATCAAATAAAAGAATAAACTGTATTAATTCATTTATTTTTTATTGAAAAATCCATTTATTGCGTCAGCATGGAAATTGAATTTCCACCGAATTATTTTTCGTTTGAAAAATCAAATTATGACGTCAGCATGCGTCAGCCGGTCCATGGACTTGGTCCACGGCTTGGGTCCGGTCCACCGTGTACCCGGTCCACGGGTGCACGTGTCACTGACACGTGGGACCCATTACTGACGTCAGTATGGCTCGGCCGAAGGACGACTGACACGCGGGCCCCACCGTGACATCAGCATGACGTCACGGATGACGTCATAGAGCCGTTGGGCCAGCCGCTGACACGCGGGCCCCGCGCTGACGTCACGCATGACGTCAGCGACGACCGGGCGCGTCCGCGTGGACCGCGCCGGTCCGGCTCCCATGCACGTGGCACGATTTGGGCCGTTGGTTTGAAATCCAACGGTCCAGATTGGATCTGGGTCGTGCACATTGTGGACAACATGGCTGATCTGGACCGTTCGATTTAGATCAGACGGTCAAGATCCGATCGGGTTTCACCGCATCAAGAGGGCGACGTGGCATGTCCCGGGCGGCGACGCGTGGCTCAATCTACACCGTTCAATCTCGATCGAACGGTTGAGACCACATCTAACGCTACAATGCGGGTTAACGCTAACCGTATGATCTAGATCTAACAGCTGAGATCTAATCCTAGCACGGTGCAGTTAAGGCTACGTGGTTCAATCTAGAGCGTTGGATCTAGATCCAACGGCTGGAAATAGATCTAGAAACCGCAATGTGGATTTTGTACGAGTGATGTGGACGAACGTGGATCGCTGGATCTAGATCTAACGGTCTAGATCTAATCTGGTTTTCTATGGGTGCGGAATGATTTGGACTCACTGTGGTCGTTCGATCTCGATCGGACGGTGGGTGGAGCTCGGGGTGGGCGATGGTGACGCGGCGGCTTGCGGCTGCTGGAGATGAAGATGATGACACAGGCAATGGCGTTGCGGGCGTGCTCCGGCGAAGTGGGTGGTCCTGGCCGACGCGGCTTGTCCTCGCGCACTCGAATCTGGGCTCAGAGATGACCGGGGCAGCTCGACGGCGGCGAAAACTTGTAGAAACCGTGGTGGAGACCTAAAGCAACTCCGACGAGCGATTTTGTGGGTGTGGCAGCGGCTTGAGCAGTGAGAGTTGAGGCAAAATATGCGCACGGAAAAGGGCTTTAACGGGGAGGCATCGGAGCATTAAATAGTGCATCGACGTCCGCGAAAATCGCAAAACTTTAACAAACTCGGAAACCCCACGACGGCACAGTCCGAGTAGGACTCGGGCGGAGACGAAGGCAGACGGCCGTCCACATGTTCGGATCCGATGGCCCAGGTGCACGCGCAACGCGGACACATGCACAGCCATTGGATCTCGATCCAACGGTGCACAGCACGCACGCACCTGGCTTGCTCCTGGCCGTTGGACCCCGATCCAACGGCCCGCACGAACGTGGTCCGGTCCGGCCTGGTCAGGCTTGGGTCGGGCTCGAGTCAGACTCGAGTCTGATTCGGGTCGGACCCGGTCGGATGAACAGTAAAACCGGTTGGACAATCAAAGGTTAATATTTGAAAATAATTCTAGTAATTCAAATAATTCGAGAAAAATAGCAAAATAATCAGAAAAATTCCAGAAAAATTCTGGAAAATACTTTGAGACATTTTGGACTCAAATAAAATATTTCCAACAAAATTTTATTTAAAAATTTTAATTATTTATTTATTTAAAAAGAGAATAAATTCAAATTAAATCCAAATAAATCCCAGAAAATTCCAAAAATTCTCAAAAGTGTGAAATAGCATTTAAATACATGAAAAGAAAAAAATTGGGGTGTTACTATCATCAAGGGTGGAATTAACAATTAGGTTGATTAACTACTTCACCCAAACTAAATTAATTCATTTTAACAACATAGCATGCATAATTTAAATGAAAATATGTTTCAAAAATTAGGAGCAATATGATCAAAGCACAACTTTTCTTCAAAGATCAGCTGGCTTTGGTCTAGATCTTGATCTTGGTCGTGATCTTCGCTTCCGACAGCGTCACACAACTCGACGTCTACGCGTAGCAAATAAAGAACCAATTAAACTCTCGGAACAACGTAGCAACCTCATAATCATAAGCATGATCATAATCATAAATGTCAACATAATCAAGAACATTAGCTTCTAGCATTTAATCTACATGATACACTCACCTCTAACCGCGAGGAGTAGAGTGGTGCGAGGATGAGACCACTCCCGAAGTCACTCCTAAAAATAGCAATTGCATAAACATATTTCAAAATCAATTAAATCACAACATCGCATATCGCACCTATGTCCTATCCCAAGAACATCCCTAAATTCCAAACTACTGAAATTCTGGACAGCAATGACAAAAACAAGCATAACTCCTAAAAGGCTGAACCAAAAAACGATTTCTTGAGCTCTAATTAAACTTAAGATCATAATCTACAACTTCTTCTACAACCAACGCTTCAGGAAATGCCTCTAGATTGCCTAGAATAGCAGGAAAAAGAGACTATCGACAACAACAGTTAGCTCTGGACAGCAATCACTAAAACAAGCATAACTCCTAAATGGCTAAACCAAAAATTGATTTCTTAAGCTCTAATTAAACTTAAGATCATGATCTACAACTTCTTCTACAGCCAACCCTTCAGGAAATGCCTCTAGTTTGCCCAAATTGCAGCTCTAAAGTTGGTAGTTGCACAGCACGAAAATTTAGAACTGTTCCCTAAATATATAGATCCACCATTTCACTCCAAAAAACCCCAAATGATGAACCCTAGAACACCCAAACCAGCAAAAAACCCTCCTTTAGAACACATGCACACCCCCAAAATCTTACCTCCACTTACCACAAAGAGGAGCAAGGAAGGGAGGTGCGGCTGGGAAGGAAGGGGAGCAATGCGTCAGCTGGGGAGGAGCGCTGCCGGGTAGAGCTGGCCGTCGATAGGAGGAGGAGGAGCAAGGCTGTCAGCTGGTTGAGGATGAGTGTGAGGAGTGAGAGTGTGAGATGTAAGGAGTGAGGTTATTAGGTGGAGGGGGAAAAGGGTAAAATAGGAATTCTCACTCACACCAGACTCAAATCCAACTCCTACAGTTCAAGTACATGACCATTTTCTACTGGATTTTCCTTAAGCTGGAAAAAGGATCTACGATACTACACGCAAACATACTAGTTGCATGCATGTCAATCGTTACACGCACTAATGCACTATGCTTCAATCTCCGTAATTAACTCATGCGACACAAGTTAATGACCCCTGCACCGCTTTTGTGAGGCACTCCACCCGGCTCTCACAGCTGATGTCGGGGAACGGGCCTCGTTGGGCATACGACAGCAGGCCAGTGTGCTGCAATGGCACGGGTGCGGTTGTCGCATGGCGTGGCCGAGCGAGGGGCACAACACACGTGCACAACTAGTGCGGGGAATTTCTCCGCTTGTTTTTTTTTTCAAAAATCATTTAGATGAACAATGCAATCTTAATTTTTAAATAAGATTAAACAAATAATCTATGCAATTAGGTGAATTAATATATAGGATTAAAACTTGTTCAGGTACGATTAACTTACATATTTCAAACTTACGTAGGGCTTGTAGTAGATTTAATCACATGTTACCGGTTGAATTCGATGCAGTTTAGATTGGTGCACGTCGACAATCTCGATTGGCCTTGGCCGTGTTTCATGCTAATATTGTGTTGTAAAACGAAGTCATCAACTCTCTATCAATCAATGGTACGCTAATAGAATTGCAAGAACAAAATATAGAGCACACAATATAGGGGCAAATAGTTCTCTCTTTATTAGATTCTATGTTTCTGTAAAGGGGTGACTAATATATAACACAAATCAATAGGAGATATATTCGGATTCGCCCACATAAAAATAAAGTTCATCTGTATTTAAACTTCGAGTCCACCGCTATCTTAACAGCATTTTGACAATATCTTTTTTATCCGGTTGTAAATACCCAAACTATTTATAATATTATCGGGCAACCGGTCCACCCAAACCAATTATTGCAGCCTAGCCGAAAAATAATTGAGGGCTGGTTTTTTACACCGTTTTTGGGCCCAAAATCTGGCTTCCAATAAGCCCTAGCCCTTCATGTTTTTATAGGGTACTGCCTATCATATGAATTAATCCCTTTTTCTATATGAGCGTCCTCGTTACTTGAACAGAACATGGTCGTGCTATAGCTGATAATTGAATATTTCATGAATAATGGTTGTTTCTCAGCACACGGAGACTCGGGAAGTTGGAGGTTCTGACGTCCCTGCCTCCCTGGTCAGAACATAACCAAATCGTCCAAGAATGCTAATATCCAACAGACCAAACCTGTTGGCTGGTCATGTTACTTGGCACATATAAACATGCTATCTCATGTGACAAAAGGAGTGCTAGACCGCTAGCTCCAGTTTGTTCACTGTACATGTGTGATGATCATAGCAGGACAAACCGTCATCTCAGTGCTGCAATGCAATCAGTTTGGTTAACACTTTTTTCTTTCCGAAGGAAAACAGGGCCTGCCTAACTGACACTACACAGATGTAAGGTTGTTAGGAGAAGCATGGATGCTTTGGAGTTTAGAGGCACATGCCTAAGATTAAGGACGAACTGTAGAACCTGCTAAGTTCAATTAGTTTGATTGCACATGCTGTTCTAACTGCCTTTTCATCGATGTCCCTAAATTTCTTGATTTACATCAGCACTCAGTTTAGGCCCCTTGCGTAAGAGCACTTTGATAGTTCCTTGTAATGCATGATCTGCTGCTGAAATAAGACCTTTGCTGGCTATCAAGAGTATAAACATTCTACACTAACCTGCCCTGCTTGACCTATTTTGACGTCGTGACGCAAGAAATGAGTTGAATTTGCAACGCGCTTTGTGTGGCTGGAGCGAGATTATTTGATGTTTGTGCTGAAAGTGTGCTTGTCTGACGATTTCGGAACAAACTGATGAGTGAAACCATCTCCTTCAAATTGCAACTCGATCGATTTTCGTTTTACTTCTCTATGGAAATTAAAGCGAAAGCTGAAAAATCCAGACAGAAAGAACTTCTTTCTCAGCATGTTTTTAGTTAGTTTGTGTGCACATTATGTCTTGTCTTTCATTATTTTGTCTATTTCATCCTTTTCCTGCATGTGTGTTCTTATATTTTCTACGACAATTTTAAGGAACTTATATGGAGGCTAATCCTCACGACTCACGAGGAGACCCTGTCTGAAACCGTCTAATTGTGAGATGTCCTATTCCCCAAGTTTCATGCCTCCCATTAATTATACCATATATATCGATCTCATCAGAGATTGTCAAAGATTTCGTTTTCGAGCTATCTTCTAGATCAATTTTTTTTTTTCCTTTTTCTTTTGTAGCAAACCCAATGGAGTCAAGATTCCAAGAAAACAAACAAGCAGCCTGACATAAGTAATGCCACCTGTGTGCGTGTTCAACCTTGGATGGCTCATAAGTCTCAAGCTAATTAACCTCATGACCCTTCTAATGTATTTGTCTGCCCTCTTCATCAGGCTATTGTGACTCTTAAGAGGCTTCCAAGCCGCAAACTATCTTGGTTGCTTCTTACAGTATTCTACCTAGTTGACACTCGGAAATATACTGAAATCCCATGGGAAGTGTTCAAGTTGTACTTGTGTAACCATCCTGGAAAAACTGACAAATTACCCTGCATCTTCAGCCTAATATTTATTCAGATTCTTTTTTCTGTAATGATTTAAGATAAAGTATTAACTTTTGGTGCTGCAGAATTCATACATGCATAGGCCGTTATCTCGGTCCAGCTGTTTAGTCAGGATGCATTTCTTTTCTGAATGGAACAGACCGGCCAGACAGCCACAGCACATGTTGAAACCTGCAGATCTCAGGTTGAAACTCAGATGGAGTTGGGTGCTTCCACAATTGAATAAAACAATTGCCTGACGATTAGGAGAAAATTGATGGACATATTATTATTTTGACACCTTCCAGTTGATTTGGTCCATTAGCCTCCCAATGAAACAGTAGATTTGGTCCTTTGGCCTCCTAATGAAGCAAGGTAGCTGTCACACAGCAGGATGTCAAAGAACATACAAAAGAGAAAGGTACAGCTCAGCCTGCAATGGTATTATTTTTTTACTGAATTGAGAATAGATTATACATGTTTACAAGAACAGATAATGGATCAAGCATTCATATGTGTGAGTGAAACATTGGAAATGGGTAGTGGCATTAGCATGCCTTGACCCTCCGTCTCTCGCATCCTCCTTGCTTCCAACCATCGATCGTGGCAAAATTCCCAAATCCTCATCGGCAAGATCGGACAGTATGAAGCGTGTACGCTTGTGCTTATCGACGATGATGCAATGCGATTTCCAGGAAACATGACAAATAGCATGTCCTTGTGTTCGTTGGTGATCAAAACTGAGAAGCCGCGCACGTCGGCGCAACCCTGTAATCGCAACAGATGCCGTGGATCCAGCAGAATGAGTTCCCTTCGTCTTTCCTGCGTTGGCATGATTGGTCATGCCATTGTGCTTAATTGCACAGCCTGACGGTGCACGCCACCGCCTGCGCCCAGTACTTGAGCCTCGCCTTCACCTCATCTGGGTTGTCGCCTGCAATAGCACATCCAAGAACACATGAGTGCAATTGTTCAATAGCCATTTTCAAGAATGAAGTGAGCAGAACAAATCAGCAATTAGTTCAGTTCTTGTTACAATAAAAAAAACTGGTTCTTCTACAAGACTGACGAATCAAGAACTGATTATTGTAAAAGTTCGGGAAGATCTTGAACAGATATGCTTCGTTTTTTTATGAGAAGATTTGCTTTGACAGATCTCAAATCAAAGACAGCTGAGTGACATCAAGCAGGGAGAGGCACACATCGAACAATCTGTGCTTACCAGGGCTGGAGAACTTCCAGTTCGCGATAGGTTGAGCTGGCGAGGCCGGCACCACTGCCAGTGCTTCCTCCGCTGTTTCATCCTTGGGCGGCGACTGGTGCTCGTCGAGGAATAGCTGGCTCATGGAGTAACAGAGCTCGAGCGCTGGCAGCGTGCCGCAGAGCTCAGGGATCTCGTGGTAGCTGAACCCGAACCCCAGATCCACGCACCCCTTGAGCTCCTCCAGGTCGTCGTCCGTCAGGCTTCTGGCCCGTCCCATGCCTCCCTCCCCGGCGCCGGCGCCGGCGCCGGTGCCGTTCAGGGACCCCTCATCTCCGGCGAGCACCACCGGCCGTGCCCGCCTCGGCCACACCGCCTCCCACTGCGCTCCGCGCCACACGTCCTCCGCGTCCGCCTCAGCTGACACCCCTCCTGCGTCGTCCTTGGCGGGGTGGTTGCTGCGCCGGCGGGCACGGTGCCGCCTGCGGCGAGGAGGCGGCGTCTGCGGCTGCAGGGAGGATGTAGAGGACAAGGACGACGAGGTGGCCGCCGTCGTCGTCGTTGAGACGGGCTCGTCGTGGTCGGAGTCCGAGCTCCACATCATCGCGGCGGTGGTGGTTGCGCTCTTGGCCTCTGCTCTCATGCGTTGGCTCCGGGTCTCCCTCTCTTGCTTTGATCGGTGGGAGAGAGAGACGGTGGGGGTATAAATCGATGTAAAACGACGACGAATCAAACACAGTACAGTGATAGAATATCAAGAACAATAGTTATAAGCAAGACGTGTTTAGTTGTTTGTGTCAAATGGTATATATATAATATATATATATATATATATATTATAGGAAAATACTTCGTACTCCCGAGAGTAATTACTCCCATCTCTGAAACATCACCCAAACGTACTTGAAATACTTCTTTATCAGTTTGGATACACTCATATACTAATTATAAGATATTTCAATGAGATCCATATGAAAAAATTGCAAGGGAGTACATAGTTTTTAGCATATTTTGCAAATACCTTCATATACGTATATAAAAAGGAGTATGTCTAAAAAGTGTACATACCACCTCTGAAAAAATGTAAATACCACCTAGATGATCTTATATACTTACATACTACACGTACATACTCTCCGTTGTGCGAAATACTCCCTAAGTTGTGAGATACGGCATAGGGAGTAATTACTCCCGGGAGTAGAAAAGAGGCTTCCTATTATATATATATATATATATATTATAATAGAAGTCTTTTTTGTACTCCTGGGAGTATGTACTCCCACGTCTAGTATACCACTTAAATAAATGTGTTATACTCATTTATCACTTTCAATATACTTCAATAATAATTCTAATATACTACAATGCGATATTGCTGAAAAAAATTCATCAGAGGCGTTTATTTTTTGTTATATACCTTTTTCTATATGTAAAAAGAGTATATAAATAAATTATGCTATAAAGAGTTGATTTTGATGAAATTTTTTGTAGAACTCACTTTGGGGTATCTTATAATCAGTATTAGAGTATATTCAAAAGGATAAAGAAGTATAACCACATCATTTAAGTAGTATATTGAGAGTGGGAGTACATACACCCAGGAGTACGAAACCATTTTCCTATATAATATATATATATATATATATATATATAAAATAGTTCAGCATATATATATGAGATAGTTAAAAATAATCATTTACATATTTAGTTTTTTAATGAAACTATCTCACCATAAATGGTAGGCTACAAATTTAAGAAATATTCTCTGTATATGCTGAACTATTCGATTCATCCAAAACAATGAAATCAAATGGTACACGACCATCTCATTTTATTTAACTTCATCACATCAACCACACACACCCTAAAATACACCGTATAATAAGAAAAAAATCTTTTTTATTAAATTGATTATCTTACAAAAACTATTATATTTGTAGTAGAAGACTGTTCAAAATATATTTTAATTTATTTATAATAAAATAGAGTCTAAATATCCACTAGGGTCTAAGTGTCTAACTATCTCAACATTAATAAATACGGACACGCTGATGTGAGGGGATGAGTTGGTGTCATCGGCGGCCCACCTATCGTGGGATGAACGCGGGGCGCCACCTGCCACGGGGATGCGCATGTGTGACAGTGTGGCTGATCTGGCTGCGGCGGTGATTGGCTGATGTCTGCTCTAGTCACCCAGCCCAAGCTGTAAAAATTCTCTAGTGATGCTAAATTCATGTTTCCCCAATACTTTCTAGAAATTGCAGGGGAGTCCTTATAAAATGTCGAAGTTAAAACCGCCGATGTTGATGCATAGGCATGAACGGTCAAGGCAGGGCAAAAGAGCTGGTTATTCAAATCGGAACAGCTTTTCTATGCCGTGTGGTGATGTGAACCGGAAGCAACTTGGTAATTTGTTGTTTTCATGGACGTTGAGGTCACGTTTAGAATGTTGGAATTTCAAAGAAATTTTATAAGATTTGTACTACTTCTTTCTAAAATTTTTTTTTGTGAGATTTCTGTGTTGCAACTTGCAAACGGAGCCTGAGTAAGCGTAATCGCTAGCTGGGGAGCTGAGAAAGCAAAAGTGAGCACTTCCTGTGGCATGACGATTAAGCAGCTGTCCTATTTTGCCAGAAATTCGATATGGAGGTGCTAGATTAGACTTTCAGGATCTTGAGAAACCAAACGTGTCATTAAGGCTCTGTATACGGTTATAGATTCTAAAGGAAACGGAAACGATTTCAGATTCTTGGTAGAAACGTTTCGGATAAGATTCTGTGAATCGGGTGGAACAGGGTTGAGACCGATTCAGCCAGAGTGGAAAAAGAAGAAACGATTCGAGGAGAATCGTTCCGAGCTTTAACCCATTTAGTTGGGTTTCTTCTAGAATCTAATAGAAACGGCTCGGTTCTAAATTGCCGAACAGGGCCTAATATGAAATTGTCCAATTGTACATTGTTATGTGTCTTACTTTTTTCCCCCCAAAATCTGACATTGAGATCTAGATTAGACATTTTGGATCTGGAGGAACAAAACGTGTCATTAATCTATGTTTTCCAATGGTATATTGTTATGTTTTTGTCGTGACCTGGTTTTGAGGGAGCATGATCACATAAAAATATAATCATTCGGTCCTAAATACATATTATTTTGGATGTTGATACGGTCTTCAAAACACAACTTTCATCACTAGTTTCTATTATAATATATTTATAAACTCAACAAAATTATAATATTACGAAAGTACTTTTTGAGACAAATCTACACATATAACTTTCATGTATCTAATTTAAATATTTAAAAATATATTGACTGTCAAAGTTTCGAATGTTTGACTACGCCTATGTCCAAAACGACATGTATTTGTGATTGGAGGAAGTGTTACATCAGAAGATTTGTTTCTAGGTGTATACATGAAGAACCAATTTAGTTCCGCATGTTCATAATGATTTTTTATTCTATTTTGGTGATATTTTCTGAACTAGATATTTGGCATGTAATAGACATAAACATTAAACATAATTAGTACATTTTTTAAATGCATTACATTCCACACTCCATACAGAGTTCTAGAACATCCTAAACCAGCTGCTGGACAAGTTGGCTAGGTCTGAAAGCAAGATGGCTTCCAAGTTTTTGTTTAGAGCAAGATGACTTGCAAGATAAGCCTAGCTACAAGGAATATATGCACTGCTGGCCAAATCAATGACTCGTCCATCCTGGCCACAATCCCGCGTAGCATATATTCACAATGTGACCTAGAATTAGAATACTCCAATTAGTCATGATCTCGTGCCTTGCATGGGACACTGTTGAGTTGGCACGAACCCTATATTTGCTCCCTTTTCTGATGGGTTTGGCAACTGACAGACATATTACTGCATTAGAAAAATACAGTGCAACAGCATCATTCACACGGCGCCAGTTCTCACAAAAAACTAATCATCTTATGAACTACATCTGCCTGGTCTTGTGAACTGTATGCACATCTGACCTGACCTTCAGCTTCTCTAATAACCTATTGTCCCCCCTTTAAGTCGGCAAGTTTGGCTCAATATGGCTCCATATGACTTTAATGTGCACTGTAAAGTCACAAGGCAAAATGGGAGAGGTTCGAATGTTCGATGATACTTGATCGATGCAAGTTGATCAAAAGAGGGACAGCACTAGCACAGCAAGAATCCAACTCATCAGGTGCTTGGAGAACCCTCCTTTGTAAAAAGCTTATGCTCATTAGTTTATTGGTCCTGCTTTCCTGGGCACTGCGCGCATTCGCTAATGCTGATGATGATGTTTAATTAACTCAATCATGCATGTTCATCCAAAGCAGCAGCACAGGAGGATCCAAACCTCAATTTTTTTTTTAAGTTGACCTGCTCTTTAGTCCTCTTGGTTCGAGCAGAATGCAAATCCTCATCTTTTCTTTGTTGGGTATAAACAGGATGTGTATCCCAAAGATTTATTTAACTATTTGATAAAAACATAATATTAACATTGGCATCACATGAATTTGATTTGATCCAGAAGGAACATTCGGGTGAACCTTTCGCGCTAAGTTTAAATTAACTCGAAAACACCTTAGGGCATCTCCAATGGTGCCACTTCAGCTAGCTATAAGGGTGTCAACTCAGCATTTTGCTTAGGTGGATGAGAGAAAAGGAAGAGAGAGATATTGGCTTACTACTAACTTATAGCCAGGCTATAGTTGATTCCAAGGCATTTATCACCTCTTACATATGGGCCCATATTTAATTTTGTAGACAATGCTATAGCTAGTCCATTAGAGAGGTTGTTTATTAGCTATCTATAGATGACATGTACACTTCTTATAGCTAGTAGTTGACTACACCATTGGAGATGCCCTTATCGGTTGCAACTTGCAACAAGTTGCAATACCATAAATACCAATATAATTAATGACAGTATGGAAAAGCATGCTTTGGACTAGCTGTAAGGTATGTATAATAAGTTAGCGACCGTTGGGTGTACCGGGACTTAATAATTGATCAGGTTACACTAGTGCTCCATAACGGTAGGTCTACATGGTACTAGAATATGATCCAGATTTTGTTTGAGTTAGGTCCCTACTTATTTCTTTTAGAAGCTAATCCTTCAAATAAAAGGTTGGAATATATTCTATTTTTGTTTCCTAGATCAATTTATTCTAGTTTTGTTCTTCGGTTTTCCGTGAGTTCTAAATTTTTTTACTATTATGGGTTTTATAGGACTGATTGACTCACCTCGACGACGATGACGCCCACTGAGGAGATCAACAGCGGGCCAAATTGGGTATAAGTCAATCCCCTCTAATTTTCATTCCAGGGACAATGCTGCTATATAAAAATTATACCATTAGATTTGTTATTAGAAATATTTATATCTCTACTATTCTAAAGCAGCACTTGGTGGCAGTGGTCCGTTCTTCCCACGTCATTAATTGCCGCTTAATTGTCCTGCTTAATTGCCCTACACAAGAAACGAAGTGTTGCTTTAATTAGCCAGCTTTCGCAAGAAACGAAGCGTTAAAGATAGATGTTTGATCTTGTGAATTTTTTTTTAATCTTTATTTTTCGTTATCAATTTTGTTTTTCGTAGCAACGCACGGGCATGTAACTAGTAATATTATAATTTTATTAGCACATCTTGATGTAATTTATAAAAAGCAGCGATCAAAAATCGCATGTAAAAACCGTGAAAGGTAAAATATACCGACGTTCCTTGTTATTAAATGTGCCATTGACATTGACATGATATAGTGATCGATCAAAACTACTGTGAATTAATTTGACATCGGGGATCCGCTAACTTGAAGACAAAATGGAAGTTTAGGACTGTTAGCGTAAAAAACTTGACGAAAAGTTGATCGCCACCAACACACGAGAACGCTGGGTTCAGTTTTGGTTCGCGAGCATGCCAGCCGATTTGTTCCTGCAATCAGCAAGAGAAACGTGTTCCCCAAGGAGACCGATCAAGGGACCAATCTAAGGCCTAGCAATGGATTGATCCTAGCCGGTTTTGAAGCAAACCAACGCGGATCGGGGTAACTGATAAATCTGATCAACTCTACAAGCCGATCAGATGGGGGTAAAGGCTACTTCTCCCGAAAAAGACGATGCACAACAAGATCGGAGAGGAAGCAGGATCTGGTAGGGCGTAATGCAGCGAAGATCAATAACCGGCGATGCGCAACTCGTATTGATCAAAGTGTATTACAAAAAAAGATTACAAGCTAAATGTCTACTCCTAATGCAAAGGAAAAGAAAGGTATAGATTGGTTTGATGTGTGTGTCCCTTTAGTCCGCGCGTCATCCTTCTTTTATAGCCCTCAAGCGTCGTATCTGCCTTGATCTCGTCATCTGCTCGTACCGGCTTCGGACTCCTCTTTCCATCTCGGGCATGATCATATCTAATTCTAACCATATTGGCTTTGACTTTTCTTCCATCCTGTTGTTTGCGCAAAAAATTTGCAGTAGGGTTTTGTTGACGCCAATAAGATCCTGTTAAAATTACTATAGTCCGAATCGAAATTCATCATGGATGTATGAAGATTCGCAAATAGGTGAACCGGCCCATTAAGAAGATTACTTGGACAGCAGCCCAGAAGAATAAATCGGTTCGTGCAGACAAGAAGAATCACTGTCCGAGTCGGTATCGATCGAGAGTTCGCATCGAATATGAGTTGGTCTTTCATTTCCTTATCTGTTTTGTTTCCATGTAAATGAGTCGTATATCTATAAGACTCTAAGTAGTATAAATAGAGCCTTTAAGGCGTGTAGAAGGATCAAAAAATCAATACAATTTTACAGTTCTTTACGCTCCAATTTTAGCTTTTAGATCTAGTCATAATTTCACGAGTCTAATCGGCTTTCGCCGAGAAGATTCAAACCGCGAGAGGAGGCTGTCTTGATTTGGTTCGATCCCTCTACTCGTATTTACCCTTGCAGGTTTTACTGTCTCGATTTTATTCGATCTATAGCCTGTATTTATCCTTTTGCAAGTTCACTGTCTCGTTTCAATCTTGACTTGCAAATCGTAAGCAACAGATCGGCTTTCTCCTTTCTTGTTGCTTGCATTTAGTGATTTACAAGCTATTGAATAGTTTACTGGGTAGCTGTAGACCAAAACCCGCTCTATCAGCTTTTCGAGATAGCCGGTAGATCTATACTCAATCGGGATATAAACTGATTTCGACTGATCAGGCAAAAGTGCCGATTGGTGTATTTTATTAGTCCTTGTCGATTTTTTGCAGGTCAAATCGACTGACACACCCTGAAACCGATACTTGGTGCCGTTTAAGAGACAGGTCGGTGATACCGATCAACTTTTTGCGTCAACAGGTTTTTCGCCTCAAACACACGAGACAAACACCGGGTTCGAGCGTGCCAATCAATTTGACCTGAAATTGACAAAGTAAATTGTAAAATTAAGCGAAAGCCGACAACAAACAATTGTAGGCGAAACTCCAATCGGCTAAAAGCCGATCAGGTGGGGTAACTAGACTAGCCAATTAAGGCTGATCTAAAGGTAAAGGTAGATCGGCTTTGAGAGGCGATGCACAACAACACAAAGCAAATTGAACCTGCACGAAATCGACGAAATCAACAAATTGGTGATGCGCAACTTTTTATTGATCTCGTCGACTTACAGAGGAAAGATTACAAAACTAGAAAACAACGAAAAAGAACTGTAAAAGTAGATGTGTAATTGTGTTGGATTGATGTCGTCCTTTGTGCCTCATGACCCGCCTCCTTTTATACGCCTCTGCCGATCCGAGTCTTTCATGGACACGGTCACTCTATCCGTGTCGGCTACGATCCGATCTATTTCCTTTCCGTTTTGGCAACTGAATCCTTGTCGGTCACGATTTATCTCTATCCGTTGCATACACGTCATATTCTCCATATCTTGGATTGGGCCGATACTTCTCATACGTGCTAAATTTTGGTGCAAACACCTGCGTGTCACCATACGATCACAACCTTTCCAATTTGCTCGCTCATTGTCTTTTATCAAACTGGCCCGTAACAATCTCCTCAGACTCGCACCAAGATTATACCCAGCTCGGTCGCTCAATTTTAGAAGCACCTAACTGTCGAAATTTTGAGGATCACAACTTGCACTGTATTAACTCGTTACGTATCTGGACACACAATTCTTCGTTCGCGCCCCAATTCTGGCCTTGTCTCCGCTAATTGCGGTCAGTATACCTCGTACCGTGGGCCCCTCGGCCCTCGCAGCTCCAGCAGACCAGGATATATAGAGTGAACGTGCCTGACCCTGAACAGACACGACATCGATCTTGCATACATGCATGCATGGTATACTAGGCGATGCGTGCGATACCACGACTCTGTTACCAGTGCACTGTCTCGAAGATTATGAACGTGTGATATTTTTTTTTTCACAAATCAAGAAATAACAATTTTGAAATATACATTACTACAGGATATACGTCACAATCAGTTTTTTCATGGTTATTTTTTTTTTTTTTGTGATAATGGGGGCTTGTGTAAAATATATGCTTCCTATACAACATTAGTTGGTAAAGTGTTCAGACAAGAGGTTACACTACAAGAAAACCATTATTTTTCGTTGGCCAGACGTACATACATGTTTTCGTCGGTTATCCGACGAAAATTAGCCGACGAAAAAACAGACAAAAATACGTGTATTTTCGTCGGCCACGCCAGCCTGATGAAAATGTGATTCGTCAGGTCAGGCTGACGTGGTTCGCACTCATTTTTGTTGGTTTATACTCGGGCCGACGAAAATATATAGTTATATTTGCGTCGGCTGAAGACCAAACCGACGAAAATATGTATATGTAGTTTCATCGGCTAGGACTCCAGGACGACGAAAATACAGGAATCCAGGAAAAAAATTAAAACGGACAAGTTCAACTTCATTTCAGACAAACAATAACAGTATATTCAGAAAATATCACAATAACAGTTGAATTCACAATTCACACAAACATCACAATAACAATTATAACATTACAAATCATCACAAAACATACATAACAATCCACATCAGACGCATACCATCACAAATCGTCACAAAAATATACATAACCATTCAACTTCATTCGCCGGAGCCTCCACCCAAGTTAACCACATCATTGAACTCCTCATTCACCTGGGGTGAACCATAGTCGGCGCCACTGTGTGAACCATTGCCTCCCTGCAAGCCTGCTGCCGAGCCAGCTGTTCCCTACATCATATAAGGAGGCAAATGGTTAGTTTCAACAATTTGACGAAAACTATATACAAAAATCGAATAGAAAGCCACGTACCATGAATGGTGAGGTCATAAATGGAGGAAGAGGTGGAGCCCGAAATTGAGGAAGGGGTGGAAGGTTGATAGGTCTTCCAAATGCAGTAGACATACAATCCTGTGTAATAATCGCACATAATCAGTTTGAAAGCATCAAAGTCAAATTGTATGCGATATGGAAATGAACTTACATTCAATTGTGAGTGCCAGGCGGACATGGCTTCTTGTTGTCGCGTCTGATATTCTTGTTGTTGCCTCATGTAATCCTGTAACTGACTTTCTTGTCTCCTCAAATTTTCCTCCAACTTAGCCTCTCGAGCAGTATGTGTACTACTTGACAAGGACCGAAACTCCCTCGTCAAGTCTCGAGTCATGGAGGAATCGACGAATCCATCGAACATGGAAACCTCCCGTGACTCCTTCCACCGCCGCTCCGGTACAAGGTACCGACGTCAACATCTCCTACCCTCCAGTCGTAGCCCTCACCATGGGTCCGAACCATCTCCTCTCCATATTTAGCCTGCGGTGCATATGAGTTACAAAGAGACTTAGTCAATGCACTACGTCGGACAAGGTCATCTGTGTCGGTTCGGAACCGACATTAGTGTCGGTTTTCGAACCGATACAGATGTACCAACACTGATAATCGAGGATTATCAGTGTCGGTTAAAAAACCGACACAAATAATCTAATTAGTGTCGGTTCTCACCACTAACCGACACTGATAGTCCACATATCAGTGTCAGTTTTCACTAAGAACCGACACAACAAGTCTATATATCAGTGTCGGTTCTAACCACTAACCGACACAAAATGTCCAATATCAGCGTCGGTTCCTATAAATAATCGACACTGATAGTCCATATATCAGTGTCGGCTTTCACCAAGAACCGACACAAAAATTCCTTATATCAGTGTCGGTTCTAACTACGAACCGACACAAAAAGTTCATAACGACTAAAAACGGGATACCCGTTATATGCAAGAACGGGCATCCTGCATGCTTCAACTGCTGTATCAATGCAAGTTTTAGGCCATATATCAGTGTCGGTTCGAACCATCAATTTAGGTTAGAATGGTTAGAGCCGACATGCCACGTTTTCTAGAAACATTGCTTTCTGTATAGGAATGATGCCGTCGGTCTCGGGGTTGTGTTTGCCGAGCAAGTGGACACGCGGCGGACACGGTCGAATAAGCAGCGCAAAGACAAGAAGCGGCTCAAGTGGACACCGCTGTCGGCAGCGGACCCCACTTGAGCCGCTTCTTGTCTTTGCGCTGCTTAAAATTCGACCGTGTCCGCTGCCGACAGCGGTGTCCACTTGCTCGGGCAAACACAACCCCTGAGACCGGACGGCATCAGCATTCCTATACAGAAAGCAATGTTTCTAGAAAACGTGGCATGTCGGCTCTAACCATTCTAACCTAAATTGATGGTTCGAACCAATACTGATATATGGCCTAAAACTTGCATTGATACAGCAGTTGGAGCATGCAGGATGCCCGTTCTTGCATATAACAGGCATCCCGTTCTTAGCCATTTGAAAATATAGGATTAGAACCTTAAAACGTCGTTCAGAACCAAATAATATAAATGATAGAAAACTATGTGTACATAATTTTACATTGCACCAACTGTTTCAGGGAAAAATATAAAACATCATCACACTTTGGACTGATACATGTATCAATCGGAGTCGGATGAAGACACAATTCGTTTCAGGTTAGTACAAAAGACTGGGTCACTATTGTCAGGGTCATGAAATTCGCCCTTCTTGTTGATGATTTGATTCATGATGAACCAAGCGAGTTGTCCCTGAATGGCTATGATTTCTTTTGCGTGCAATCCATTCGTAGGCAATTTGAGGTGCTATAAGTAAATAAGAAAGTAATTTGAGCTTTCAGGGAATGATTCATGATGAATAAGCAATGTTAGGTATAAATCAATTTGTGTTGTTTAGCATGACAAACCTCTACGTCATCGTCTACTAATGTAGGACCTAAGATTTCCCGCATGTATTGGCAGACAAAATATCCACATAAATTTGTGCCTTGCATTCGCTTGTGACACTTGCAAAGAATAAATAAACTACAATGTCACGAAACGAGTCATTTACTACAAAATGCGATATAGAAATAAGGTGTAATGCATCGAATTTAGTACGCATCGAGAAGGACTTTTGGAATGGGCGGTATCTTGTGCACTTTTTATAGTATCTTTTAAAGGCATTCTGGAGTATATTTGTCATGTCCTTGTAATATTGTTCTTCCTTTTCAAGGGGATCCAGTACAACTATTTTGCTCTTATCGAGTGTAATGGCAAGGAGTATCCAATGGAAACTACATACACAGGTAATATGCCATAGTCATTGTGCTAATATCACAATGAGTAAGGAATAACATCGAGTAATATAACTGGCTAGTGAACCACTTACTTGAAGTTGTAGGGTAAAAGTATCATTGCCTTGTCCTGAAGTTTAATGAAAGTATTATATACGTATTCCTCCACGTCTTTTGGTTTATTTGCGACTAGAGTTTCGCAAACTACTCCTGGGTTGAGAAACCCGACACTAGGTGTCGGCGTGTTCCTTAATTCAATGGTCTCGTACCTACGTAATAAAGAAGTTTGACATTACATTTATCGATATTACATTAATGTAGACAACAATTTATGTAATTCATACT
Organism: Rhipidocladum racemiflorum; assembly: GCA_036346355.1. Lineage (NCBI taxonomy): Eukaryota > Viridiplantae > Streptophyta > Magnoliopsida > Poales > Poaceae > Rhipidocladum > Rhipidocladum racemiflorum. Next base: position 35,419,477 of record CM070589.1, on the reverse strand, counting down.
TACAATACCCAACATCTCAAAAGAGACACGTCGAGAGCATCCTGGTAGAACATGCTATGCAAGTTGTCGAATTCAACCAAGAAGCACCCATCCCCATGGTGAAAATGCTCCTCTTTGAAAGTTCCAGTGACCGCCTTCGGCAGTACATTCTGGTTGGACCGCTGCATGTACCACCCATGCAATCTTTGCATCATCAATGTTAGGGTACAAAGCATTTCTTCAGTCACAAAAGGGTGCCCCATCTTGTATTTCAGTCTTTTCAATTCTGCTTGTCCTGCTGATTTCGATTTTCCGTTATATTGTTTAAGCAGAATATCATATTCAGTCTTGGCTCCACCTGATGTGGTCGACTTGGTTTGCCTCTTGTTCAATTTCTTTGCATGATACAATTTAGGTTCGTCACGCATCTCCTACGAAATGCTGATAATAGGCATTTGACACTGATGTCCTGGTGAGGACACTGGAACATCTAATGCAGGACCTGAATGAACGTGTGCCACTGAGGCCAGCACTTGATGATCGAGGACAATGTCACACTTGCGCCACTGAATGAATGTGTGCACTGCACTTCTTAGAGTTGTTACATCATCATTTCCGGGCATTTCCAACATCATGTCAGTGAACTGCGGAAGTACCGTGTCCACCTCGACCTTTGTGTATCCCGGCGTGATTGGGGAGTTGTGCAAAACACCCCCTTCTTGGCACAGATAAGCTATGCCTGTAGCAGCCTGAAGAGATATGTTCATGACAGGAATATTGAGCTGGCACGGTGTCGGTTGTTGTATGTCATCCACAGGATAGCGGGCTAATGGATATTCTGCCAGTGGTGTGGACGCGCAACTGCTGCGATGGCGCGAGGTGCTTGGGAGAACAATGTTCTCGACTTCTACATGGCTCATGGCTGCTTGTACTTGTCTTTGTACTTGTTCTTGTATAGTGCCTTGTAAATCGTAAATCATTTCTCGTGTAACACCCTGGCATTTAATATGCCTGAATGCTACCAAACATAAGCTAAACAACATCTAAATACCACAAATTACCATAAATTCCAGCAAGGGTACAAATGCTAAAAACCGAGATTTCGGCAGCATCTCCTTTGTTTTAACATGCTACGAAGAATCAACAACATTATAGTAATATAAGGCAATATGAGAGACAGCTAAAACAGCAATAATTAAAGTCTTAATGACAATATAAGTCTAAAATCAAGCACTTAATGTCTCCAAGTGTCCAACGAACAATAAAACTCTCATAAAGCAAAGCTAAGCCTTAAATCAAAAATCATCACACGCAATTTATTATCAAACTAATAGAATGACTTGTGGAATCAATATGGTGAAGCTACGTGTGGCGTGTGACTATTTCCCTTCCCCGCATGCCGTTCTCAGGGTACCTAAAACAACAAGAAAACACAAGCGTGAGTTCGAAACTCAGCAAGCATATTGCAATGGACAACAAGAACAATATCATAGCAATAAAATCTCCCATCATGAATATCATCTCATTCATGAACACTTAACAATATCATCATCATTATGTATGCAATGTATGCAATGCTCATGTCTCCTTGGAAACTCATACCGGTATGGTTGAGTACACACCCGTCGGTGTGCACCCTCTCCCCCCTTCCATCCCGAAGATGGAGGGTGCCTACTCCTCGTTTCCATTCACCGCGGTGAATGGAATCACGATGTAGGACTTACTCAATGGCTCTCCGGATTAGTCATATCTTTCTCACCGACCTTCCCGGATTAGTTATGACTTTCTCACCGCCCGGGCCATGAAGCATGTCATGTATGCAATTATGCCAACATCATGTTTAACTCACATATTAACACATGGCATCATAATCATAATAAACATGCTCATCATATCATTGGCAATCATAAAAGAATGGCAAGTGATCATATATCATGTAGTCAATTCCATCTATTCTCAACAAGCAACCTACAAATCGCTATCCATCACAACACACTTGCCTCAACCACGTGCAACGGATTGGCGGGAAGTAGAAGGCACTCCCGGGGTCACACCACCTGCACATAGGTACCACACGCTCACAATCATGTCCACAAAACAGTACGCAAACCCTAATCTACCCCGACATTGCCCACTACTCGCAAAACCTAAAAACAGAGGTTCTGTCCCGTCGGGACAGCAGCCTTGCAAAAGGCATAACTTGAGTTCTGGGACTCCGAATCAATTAAACGAGTACATCCTCGCATAGCTTAGGAAATTTCCCAACTTTCTCTAGATATAGGGAAAGACTGATTCGGACTCTAAAGTTGTTTAATCTACAGATTACCGTGATCTATTCCAATCGCGTCACAGTTTTTAACACGCTCGGTAAAACAGTCATAACTTTCAAACGGCTGATCGGAATTTAACGTTCTTTATGTCCACTGAAATATAATGAAATTATCTACATCTTCTTCAACATCCGTGAACCCTAGGTCGACTGCTCATGCTGTCCCAAAACAGAAACGTGGCAACATCTAGATCTAACCCAAATTACTCAAATCCGGCACCTCCAATTGATCTAAAAACTTGATAAACTCCCTAAGAACAGTACCTAGATCAACCCCAAGGATTCCTATGATCATACCTTTGCCCGACGCACGAGAACCCACAAGATCTCCTCCCGGATCGCTCCTCGCTCCAACGGAAGGATCCACGAGGTGCAGGGGTGGGGAGGCCACCCTAGGGCAGCAAGGGGGTGGAGGAGAGGTGGAGAGGGCAAGGGGCAAGGGGGCGCACGTCCAATGGGGGTGAGGGGGGTGCGGCTAGGGGCTAGGGGGAGGTGTGGGGGCGCAAAGAGGGGAGGTGGGGCGCACATAAGGGCAGGGGAGCCCTCCTACCAGCCCCCAACAAGGATTCCTAGCCCTAGAAGGACTCTTAATCCATCCCACCAAAGCCCACAACCCCCTCTTTAAGGCCCGAAATCTCCCGGAAACGGCCCGGAAATGTTATTAACCTCCAAACCCTAAGGTTTTAACCTTATTTCCATGTCTCATACTGTTTTTGACCTTATCACGCACGTTAAATAAGTTTACGACACTCCGTGGTGTCACATCTCGCTTCATTCGTTCTCGTTCATATTCGGCACGTGCTTCTTTTGCTCTCTTCTGACTCCTGTAAGAGTCGGTATGCTCTGGGAATCCCTTGCTCCAAGGTACCTTAGCTCCAACACCATGTAACGTCCCAAAAATTTCTTTTAATATATGTAGTGTGGTTCTGGGATTATTTGTAATTTTTCAGAATCTACTTGGAAGCCTCGCGAGTAAGTCGGGTTCATGTTTATTGAATTAATCGTATTAAATAAAGATCACGCATTTTTGCATAAGCATAAAGTCCAAAATTTTGTTAATAATTAAGATAATTGGCAGACGAGAGTGTTCGCTTCAAATATTTTTGAAAAATATGTTATATAACGTAAGTCGTTGATTTTACAAAAATCGGTACAGGTGTCTGATTCACTAAAAGATTTTTAGCGAAAAATCTATACGTCGAAAAATGTCGAAACCAACTTCGTTAGGTTCCAAATAGTTCTTAATATTTTAGAGGAATTTTTTAGATTTTTAGAACCTCCCCGTTTTTTTTTCGCAGCATGTTTTGAAAACGTATATGCGTATATATATGTATTGGACGCTTGTTTTCCAACCGACTCCTGCAACTTTGCACTTGTGGACTAGTAGTGCAAAGGTTTGGCTCGGCCAAGGCTTGAACTCATAATCTATTAACATAGCAGTAGTACCTTGCCACCAATGCGTTGCCTTCATTCCTGAGTGGATGCGTTACAGGGCCGTTTCCAAGTGCATGCTAAAAGTCTTCTCCATTGCAGACTCTTCCTCTGCCAGCGGTTTTTGTCCCTGCCTTGCAACACATGAGGCTTTAACTCTAGCTGTTTTCCAAGTGCCTGCATGAAACAACTAGCCATTCTTCCAACACCATTTCCATCTCTCTAGCAACATTCCAATCCTCCAGCCAATTCCAGTTCTATAGCAATCTTTTGTTCCGTTGTTGACACCGCCATTGTTGACGACGTCGCCGTCGCCATCATCGCCGTTGTCGTCACCATCACCGCCGTCGTCGTCACCATCGCTGTCGCCGCGTTGCCGCTGTTGTCGTCGCCGCCGACGCACTCTCCAGCCTCGCCTTCTTCCGCGTCGACGATCCGCGCTACTTCCCGTCGTCGATCGGTACCTCTTTTATCTTTTACGCGCACCCTACCTCTGTTAATCGATTGATCCTGTCGACGCGTAATCGTGTATATATATGTTAGTATATATACGTATAGGTTAGGTGGATGTATTCTGTAGCCTGCGCCTATACATGTCTACGTGTAGGTATACTTGGTCGATTCACGTGTAGATATAGTCGCGTGTAGATATATTCGGTTGCTACGCAGGTAAAAATATATCGTAGCATATTGATTCGGACTCTCTGTTATTAGACGCTAGTAGTACGTATAGAATGGATGCATGTGTACGCAAGGCCATTCGCCCCGCCGCCATGCGCCCTCGTCGAGTTGCTGCCTGTCACTACCGATCGATCACCGCGTCTGACCGCGTTCGCCATACTGTCATCACCTGACCGATTTCCTTCTCAGTGTATTTTTCCAACCGTAGCCAAGTTTTCTTCAGCCAAGCCGAACCCACAAGAACACACGTATGCATGATGTGAACAGTGCCATGCAAAAGGGAAAACCGAATGTAGTTGTACATGCACATTTCCAGAATTTGCGAAATTTGTCTTTTTCACTACAAATTCGTTTTAAGTCCAAATTGCGTACGACCAACTTTGTTAATTAGTAAATATTAATACCTAGCTACGCTAGTTTTTCTGGAATTTTATAATCAAATCTCTACTGTTAAATTATTCGCGGAAAGTCCAAACTTATGAATTTTGTAGCTCGCAAACTACACGTCCAAAAATGTCGAAATAAATTTTATAAATCTTAGAAAATGCTAAACTAATTATCTGGAAGTTTTTGTGAAATTCTAAACTAGTTTGATTTGTAGCATTTTGTAAATGTGTGTTGTTTGTTGATTGCGTGTTTATTTTGTTATTTAACTGTTGCGCGTAGACATCGAACTATGTGAGGGAGTTGATTTCGAGGAACAAGCTCAAGATCAGGATCTAGACCAACACCAGCTAATCTTTGAAGGCAAGTTATGCTTTGATCATTTTGTTCCCATGTTTTAAATTATGCATGCTAGTTTAATTATGATGCTTTCGAGTAAATTTGGGATTAGATAAATACCACTTGATATTGTCACCTTGTCCATAATACTTGTATGCCAATAACCATTTGTCACCCTAGGTTGGATTATATATACTGGCTAATACTAATCACCAGAACAAGGTAGCTAGCACGTGGTAGTTCTGCTTAGCCATGCCATTCGAACTACTGGTACCCATTTGGAAGTAAGCTGAATACTGACTACTGAAATATGGAACCTGTTTTGAAAGAATGTGACATGTGTTGTTGACAAGTTGTTGGCACATGGTGCATGGTAATCAAACCAGGGTGGGAAAATGGTTTAGACTGTGGCAAGTGGCAAGTGATCAATAGGGGGGCCGATGTGGCACATGGGAGAGATGTTGATTGAATTTGGTTTTGTGAACTTTGGGTAGTCTTGCCACGGTCAACCTAAGGACTTAACCTTGCAAGCCTTTGAACTGGGCCTAACATACAACCACATGTCTGGAGTGGGACAGACCTAGTTGAGTATGATTCCGAAGTCTTAGCATGTGAGACCTCAGGTGGTTTTTGTATCTGTAAATGTGGAAAGAAGGGTGTAGTGTTTACCGATTGGTCTTACATCTCTTCAACGACATACGTTGGCCCTGTACTTCCGCTCCGCAAAAGGGAAGGGACAGTGGGAACTATACCGGGAGGTACGCATTCGAGGATGGAAGTTCCGGAAAGACTTTGTTATGGTTACTCGCCTGTGTGGTGTTTAACTATATCGTGTGGGTAAAGTGTATAACCTCTGCAGAGTGTACAAACTATTCGAATAGCCGAGTCCACGGTATTGGACATCGCTCGGGGATTACAGTCAAGGGTTAGACTTTATTAAAAATGTGGTTGGGATAAAGGATGAAGTTGATGGAAGTATGGATTAGGATGTGGGAATACTTTTACTTAACTACTGAAAAAGTTATTGTTACATTATTTGTTTTTACCGCTTTCGAATCTATTTATGTTACTTATGTAATGCTTTTTCACTTCAAAATAAACCTGTTAAGCCATTCCATTGGAGTAAGCCTAGCATGTAGTATATTAGGTCGCATTCTGTGCATAGCTTGTTGAGTACCAATGTACTCACCCCTCCAAAAATCACAACACTAGAAGGAGAGGACTTGCAAGCCAATGAAGAGGAGCAGAACGGAGAGGCGAACAACTAGGGGCAAGCCAAGTCAGTTGCCTGTGGCATACTGAGGCGCCACGAATAATGTTATGTTTCCGCTGTTGCTATTTGCTTACTCTGAACTTAGCCCTGCGTGGCTTAATATTGTAAGGCTGACCTTAAGGTCTTAACAATTTTTATATGAGTTGAATACTTTATTATTATTATTTGCGTTGTGTATTTGTAATGGTATTCATCTCTGTTGTATCTGTGAGCACCAGCGCGATCCTGGACTGGTGTGTCACATAGAGTGTTCGGAATTCCAATTCCGGGCGCGACAGGAGGTGGTATCAGAGCCATACTGACTGTAGGTTTGACCCTAGATAGACGGGCCGTCTCTCGGAGCTTCAAAATTATTTTCTAAAGAGAAAATTTAACTTGAAAGAATAATATGCTCTTGACTCGTCTTATTCTTCTATTCTTCCCCCTTGCTGAAAATTTCTATCTTTTCCCACTGGTTTAAATGGAAATCGACCTGTGTCATTCTGAATAGTCAACGATTGTTCCACACTTAAGGAGTAAGTACTGGGTATCACTGCTACCCTCGAAGATGGTGAAGTGAGGAGCCATCGAGCTCGAAGAGAAGTGGATCGATGAAGTGTTTCAGAAGCTTGAGGAACCAGTGCTTTAGTATTCAGTTGAGACTCGTGTGAGAGTCGCGTCTCCTAGGATAAGAGTGTTACCCTTTTAGACGCTAGATTATTGGGTGCTTAGGAATTTGGTTCTTCCTTGATTGCTGAGTGTGCAGTATGTGTTGCATAGATTTTAGGCTTGGATAAGCAACCATACCAAGTTATTAATAATGTTTGTATAAGTTTTGGGGTTAAACCTGTTTTCCCCGCATAAGATTCTTCCTACTTGTCTATTTTTTTTCCTCTCTTCTCTAAATTGTTGGAGCAAATAGCAGATGGTGAACACCCGTGGCAACACTGGAGCGGGATGAAGTGGTTCGCGACAAGGAGGCAACCCGAATGAAGCACCAAATCTTTAGCCTGCGCCGCCAGTTGATATGCAGAACCTGGGAGTTTTTCTTGCTGCTCAAACCCAGCTGATGCAGACTATGATGCAGACTATGCAGCAGATGCAGAATCAAGCTGTCGCCAACAACAACAATCCGAATGTACACCAGGGGAACCAGTTTCAATCCATACTCTCTGACTTCATGAGAACCAGGCCGCCGATATTTTCTGGGAATGCTAATCCAATAGAGGCGGACGATTGGCTCAGGACCATAGAGAGAAAACTGCACATTTCCCATTGTGCAGACAATGAGAGGGTCCTGTATGCTTCACACCAGCTGGAGGGGACTGCTGCAGAGTGGTGGGAGAACTTTTGCGCATCCCACGAGCATCCTCAGCAGATAACTTGGGAGGAATTTATGGCAACCTTCCACCAATATCATGTGCCAGAGGGTATGATAGAGTTGAAGAAAGAGGAATTCAGATATCTGAAGCAAGGAGGCCAAACAGTGGCCGATTATCTTAACAAGTTTACTCAATTGGCCCGTTATGCTCCCGAGGATGTGGCAACGGACAAAGCGAGGCAGTTCCGATTCATGAAGGGACTCAACTCTGGGTTGCAGGTGGGATTGATCACCCACACATTTCCGAACTTTCAAGAACTTGTCAACAAAGCGCTCATTCTTGAGGATAAGCGCAAAGAGATCGGTGAAGACCGTAAGCGTCGGATGACTAGTCAAGGAGGACGTCCAAATCAGATGAGGTTGAGGATAAATCCCCAACAGTTTGCGAGGTTCAAGCCACAGCTGACCGGCCAAAAGGCCAATGTTACACCCGGGTCTTCGAGCCAGGGTTTCAGAACGCCAGCTCAGGGAAACAACACACTTGGTTCTAACCCACAAGGTACAGTGAAGCGCTGCTACAGCTGCAACGAACCGGGACACTTTGCTAATCAATGCCCGAAGAGAGGCAATGTGACCCCAGTTCGCTTTAATTTGAGGCCCACACCAACGAAGACACCAACACCAGCATCGAGCCGTGGAAATAGTCAGTCAGGAGCTGCACCTTCCACAGTCGTCCGAGGTTGCGTCAATCATATCACAACTTCTGAAGCTCAAGATGCCACGGATGTTGTATTGGGTACGTTTTCGGTTAACTCAGTACCTGCTATAGTTTTATTTGATTCTGGTGCTTCACATTCATTCATTTCTCAAGACTTTGCTGTGGGAAATGGGTTGGAATTGAGAAAACTTAAGTGCACACTAGTAGTGCAATCACCTAGGTCGGAACTTCAATCTAACCTAGGATGTTCGGGAGTTAAGTTGGTCATAAACGAGGTAGAGTTTCTAGCAAACCTAATTGTGCTAGATACCCAAATCTTGGATGTAATCCTTGGAATGGATTAGCTGACCAAGCACAAAGCCGTATTGGATTGTGGGCGCAGAGTAGTGTCTGTAGAGAACCAAGACGGAGAAAAAGTGGAATTTCAAGCAACCTCAGTCCGAGATGGAAAACTACTGGTCAACAGCATGAAGACTGTCATTCTAGAGGATGTGCTAGTGGTAAAAGAGTTTCCAGATGTTTTCCTGAAGACCTACCTGGTATGCCACCGGACAGAGAAATTGCGTTCGTTATCGAGCTGGTGTCTGGCACAGCTCCGATCGCGAAAAGGCCTTATAGGATGTCCACTGAGGAGCTAGTGCAGATGAAGAAGCAGATTGAAGAACTCATGGAGAAAGGTTTTATTAAACCCAGTTCGTCTCCATGGGGAGCACCGGTGTTGTTTGTCAAGAAAAAGGACGGAAGCTTCAGAATGTGTATAGACTATCGTGCACTCAATGAGGTGACGATAAAGAATAAATATCCTTTGCCCCGGATAGATGATCTCTTTGATCAGTTAAGAGGAGCAGGAGTCTTCTCTAAGATAGACCTTCGATCCGGATACCATCAATTGAAAATTCGGACCGAGGACATACCAAAGACAGCTTTTTCGTCGAGGTATGGGCACTATGAGTTCACGGTCATGTCCTTTGGATTGACCAATGCCCCGGCCTATTTCATGAATATGATGAACAAAGTATTCATGGAGTATCTAGACAGGTTCGTTGTCTTTTTCGTTGATGACATCCTAGTTTACTCCAGGACAGCAGAAGAGCATGCAGAACACCTAAGGATGGTTTTGGAGAAGTTAAGAGAAAACCAACTATATGCAAAATTTAGCAAATGTGAATTCTGGAAAAAGAAGGTAGAATTCCTGGGTCATGTAATGACTGCTGAAGGAGTAGCTGTTGATCCGAAGAAAGTGGAGGCAGTGTTACATTGGGAGCAACCAAAGTCAGTCACCTAGATAAGAAGTTTTCTTAGAATGGCTGGATATTACCGCCGGTTCATTGAGGGTTTTTCATCAATTGCAAGACCTCTTACGCAATTGTTGAAAAAGGAGAAAAAGTTTACGTGGACGCCAGAGTGCGAGAAGAGTTTCCAAGAACTGAAGAAGCGTCTAACCTCGGAACCTATCTTAGTGTTGCCGGATGTTAGGAACAGCTTTGACATTTACTGTGATGCTTCGCGTCAGGGACTTGGGTGTGTTCTGATGCAAAATGGAAAAGTAGTGGCTTACGCTTCGAGGCAGTTAAGACCACATGAGCAGAATTACCCAACTCATGACCTTGAATTAGCTACTGTAGTGCACGCCCTTAAAATATGGTGCCACTATCTTATTGGAAACCGATGTGAAATATATACTGACCATAAAAGCTTAAAGTACATATTCACTCAGTCGGATCTTAACATGAGGCAAAGAAGATGGTTGGAATTGATCAAGGATTATAACATCGGAATCCACTACCATCCAGGAAAAGCAAATGTAGTGGCTGATGCTTTGAGTTGGAAAAGTCACAGCTTGAACTTGAAGGTTGTAGAACATCAATCTGACTTATGTAAAGAGCTTCAGAAGCTAAGATTGGAGATCGTACCTAGCGGATATCTGGCTACTATGGAAGTGAAGCCGACTCTAGAAGAGCATATCAGGGAAGGTCAAAAGGATGATGATAAGATTCTCAGGATCAAATCCAAGATGGAAGAGGGCTTAGCCAAGGACTTCAGAGTAGATGAGCAGGGTACCTTGTGGATGAAAAATAGAATATGTGTACCTCATAAACCTGAGTTGAAGCAGTTGATACTTGAGGAAGCACATGATTCTAAGTACTCAATTCATCCAGGAAGTGCAAAAATGTATCAGGATCTCAAGAAGAGATTCTGGTGGCCAAACATGAAGCGAGAAGTTGCTGAACACGTCGCCTTGTGTGATATATGTCAAAGAGTAAAGGCAATGCATCAGAGGCCAGTAGGACTGTTGCAACCTTTGAAAGTACCTGAGTGGAAATGGGAAGAAATCGGTATGGATTTTATTACCGGTTTACCCAGAACTCAACAAGGATTTGATTCAATATGGATGATAGTTGATCGCCTAACCAAAGTCACCCACTTTATTCCAGTGAAAACCACTTACTCCGGAGATCGCTTAGCCGAGCTATATATGGCCAGAATTGTGTGCTTGCATGGTGTACCAAAGAAGATAGTATCGGATGGAGGTACTCAATTTACCTCAAGATTTTGGAATAAGTTGCATACGGCAATGGGCACCCGTTTGAATTTCAGTACGACATACCATCCGCAGACAGATGGTCAGACTGAAAGAGTAAATCAGATACTTGAGGATATGTTAAGGGCTTGCGCTCTATCATACGCCACTTCGTGGGACAAATGTCTGCCATATGTCGAATTTAGCTACAACAACAGTTATCAAGCTAGTTTGAAGATGTCTCCATATGAAGCATTATATGGTCATTCATGTCGGACACCATTAAATTGGAACGAGACGGGTGAACGCCAAGTCTTTGGGCCAGACATACTCTCAGATGCAGAGGAAAAGATTGCCATGATCAGAGAAAGATTGAAAACTGCACAATCAAGACAAAAGAGTTATGCTGACAATCGTCGCCGCGAGCTAAGCTTTGAGCCAAAGGATTATGTATAACTCAGAGTCACTCCGCTCAAGGGAGTTAAAAGGTTCCATACTAAAGGAAAACTTGCTCCTAGATACGTCGGTCCATTCAAGGTCCTGAGTCGCAGAGGTGAAGTTGCTTATCAGCTGGAATTGCCGCAATCTTTAGCAGGAGTACATGATGTCTTCCATGTATCTCAACTTAAGAAGTGCCTTCGAGCGCCAACTGAACAAACATCTCTGGAAGAGATCGAGCTGCAAGAAGATCTGACCTACAAAGAGCGTCCAGTTAAGATCATAGACACATCGGAACGAGAAACTAGGAACAAGACGATTCATTTCTGCAAAGTTCAGTGGAGCAATCACTCGGAAAGCGAAGCAACTTGGGAGCACGAAGAAGATTTGAAGAAGGAGTTTCCCGACCTATTCTTTAGTTAGCCTCGAATCTCGGGGATGAGATTCTGTTAAGGGGGGAGGTTTGTAACATCCCAAAAATTTCTTTTAATATATGTAGTGTGGTTCTGGGATTATTTGTAATTTTTCGGAATCTACTTGGAAGCCTCGTGAGTAAGTCGGATTCATGTTTATTGAATTAATCGTATTAAATAAAGATCATGCATTTTTGCATAAGCATAAAGTCCAAAATTTTGTTGATAATTAAGATAATTGGCAGACGAGAGTGTTCGCTTCAAATATTTTCGAAAAATATGTTATATAACGTAAGTCGTTGATTTTACAAAAATCGGTACAAGTGTCTGATTCACTAAAAGATTTTTAGCGAAAAATCTATACGTCGAAAAATCTTGAAACCAACTTCGTTAGGTTCCAAATAGTTCCTAATATTTTAGAGGAATTTTTCAGATTTTTAGAACCTCCCCGTTTTTTTTCGCAGCATGTTTTGAAAACGTATATGCATATATATGTATTGGACACTTATTTTCCAGCCGACTCCTGCAACTTTGCACGTGTGGACTAGTAGTGCAAAGGTTTGGCTCGGCCAAGGCTTGAACTCATAATCTATTAACATAGCAGTAGTACCTTGCCACCGATGCGTTGCCTTCATTCCTGAGTGGATGCGTTACAGGGCCGTTTCCAAGTGCATGCTAAAAGTCTTCTCCATTGCAGACTCTTCCTCTGCCAGCGGTTTTCGTCCCTGCCTTGCAACACATGAGGCTTTAACTCTAGCCGTTTTCCAAGTGCCTGCATGAAACAACTAGCCATTCTTCCAACATCATTTCCATCTCTCTAGCAACATTCCTGTAACACCCCGGCATTTAATATGCCTGAATGCTACCAAACATAAGCTAAACAACATCTAAATACCACATTTAACATAAAATTCCAGCAAAGGCGCATAGGCTAAAAACCGAGATTTCGGCAGCACCTCCTTTGTTTTAACATGAATTTCAGGAGCAACAACAGTATAACATTATAAAGCAATATGAGAGACATCTAAAACAGCAATAAATAGAGTCTTAACGACAATATAAGACTATCATCAAGCACTTAAAGTCTCCAAGTGTCAAACGAACAATAAAACTCTCATAAACAAAGCTAAGCCTTAAATCAATGATCATCACACGCAATTTATTATCAAACTAATAGAATGACTTGGGGAATCAATATGGTGAAGCTACGTGTGGGCGTGTGACTATTCCCCTTTCCCGCATGCCGTTCTCATGGTACCTAAAACAACAAGAAAACACAAGCGTGAGTTCGAAACTCAGCAAGCATATTGCAATGGACAACAATAACAATATCATGGCAATAACATCTCCCATCATGTATATCATCTCATTCATGAACACTTAACAATATCATCATCATTATGTATGCAATGTAATGCAACGCTCATGTCTCCTTGGAAACTCATACCGGTATGGTTGAGTACACACCCGTCGGTGTGCACCCTCTTCCCCCTTCCATCCCGAAGATGGAGGGTGCCTACTCCTCGCTTCCGTTCACCGTGGTGAATGGAATCACGATGTAGGACTTACTCATTGGCTCTCCGGATTAGTCATATTTTTCTCACCGACCTTCCCGGATTAGATATTGACTTTCTCACCGCCCGGGCCATGTAACATGTCATGTATGCAAGCATGCCAACATCATATATAACTCATATATTAACACATGGAATCATAACATCTTAAACATGCCCATCATATCATAGCAATCATTAAAACATGGCAAGTGGACATATATCATGTAGACAATTCCATCTAATCTCAACATGCAACCTACAACTCGCTATCCATCACAACACACTTGCCTCAACCACGTGCAACGGATTGGCGGGAAGTAGAGGGCACTCCCGGGGTCGCACCACCTGCACATAGGTACCACACACACACAAACATAACCACAAAACAGTACGCAAACCCTCATCTACCCCGACATTGCCATCTACTCGAAAAACCTAAAAACAGAGGTTCTGTCCCGGCGGGACAGCAGCCTTGCACAAGGCATAACTTGGGCTCTGGGACTCCGAATCAATTAAACGAGTACATTCTCGCGTATCTTAGGAAATTTCCCAACTTTCTCTAGGTATAAGGAAAGACAGATTCGGCCTCTAAAGTTGTTTAATCTACAGATTACCGAGATCTGTTCCAATCGCGTCACATATTTTAATACGCTCGGTAAAACAGTCATAACTTTCAAACGGCTAGGCGGAATTTAACGTTCTTTATATGAACGGAAAGATAATGAAATTATATACAACTTCTTAGAAGTCCGTACGGCCAGATTTGAATTCTAAATTGGCGAAAACGGGAACCCTATGTCGACTAACAGAAACGTGGCAACGTCTAGATCTAACCCAAATTACTCCAATCCAGCACAACCAATTGATCTAAAAACTTGATAATCACCTTAAGAACAGTACCTAGATCAATCCCAGGGAACCCGATGATCATACCTTTTCCCGACGAACGAAAACTCCAATCGATCTCCTCGCTCCTCGCTCCTCGCTCCTCGGATGGATCCGCGAGGTTGCAGGGGTGGGGAGGCCACCCTAGGGCAGAAAGGGGGTGGAGGAGAGGTGGTGGGGAGGTGGAGAGGTGGAGAGGGCAAGGGGCAAGGGGCGCACGGCCAATGGGGGTGAGGGAGAGGGGAGGTGGCGGCTAGGGCCAAGGGGGAGGAGTGGGGCGCACCAAAGGGGAGGGCAGCAGGGGTGGGGGCGCACCAAGGGCAGGGAACCCCCCTTTTTACCAGCCCAAGCCCCTTTCCTAATCCTAAATGGATTCCTACTCCATCCCACTAAAGCCCACAACCCCCTCTTTAAGGCCCAAAATCCCCCGGGAAGGTCCAAAACCCCGGAAACGGCCCTGAAACGTTAATAACCTCCAAACAATATGGTTTTAACCTTATTTCCACATCTCGTACTGTTTTTGACCTTATCATGCACGTTAAATAAGGTTACGACACTCCGTGGTGTCACAATTCCAATCCTCCAGCCAATTCCAGTTCTCTAGCAATCTTCTGTTCCGCTGTTGACACCGCCATTGTTGACAACGTCGCCGTCGCCATCGTCGCCGTCGCCGCCGTCGTCGTCACCGTCGTTGTCGCCGCGTTGCCGCCGTCGCTGTCGCCGCGTTGCCGCTGTTGTCGTCGCCGCTGACGCACTCTCCAGCCTCGCCTTCTTCTGCGTCGACGATCCGCGCTACTGCCCGTCGTCGATCGGTACCTCTTTTATCTTTTACGCGCACCCTACCTCTGTTAATCGATTGATCCTGTCGACGCGTAATCGTGTATATATATGTTAGTATATATACGTATAGGTTAGGCGGATGTATTCTGTAGCCTACGCCTATACATGTCTACGTGTAGGTATACTTGGTCGATTCACGTGTAGATATAGTCGCGCGTAGATATATTCGGTTGCTACGCATGTAAAAATATATCGTAGCATATTGATTCGGACTCTCTGTTATTAGACGCTAGTAGTACGTATAGAATGGATGCATGTGTACGCAAGGCCATTCGCCCCGCCGCCACACGCCCTCGTCGAGTTGCTTTGCCGTTGCGCTTGCCAAGCCGCGTCCGGTGACCGTTCGCCGCCTGCATCGTCACGACCGATTTCCTTCTCAGTGTATTTTTCCAACCGTAGCCAAGTTTTCTTCAGCCAAGCCGAACCCACAAGAACACACGTATGCATGATGTGAACAGTGCCATGCAAAAGGGAAAACCGAATGTAGTTGTACATGCACATTTCCAGAATTTGCGAAATTTGTCTTTTTCACTACAAATTCGTTTTAAGTCCAAATTGCATGCGACCAACTTTGTTAATTAGTAAATATTAATACCTAGCTACGCTAGTTTTTCTGGAATTTTATAATCAAATCTCTACTGTTAAATTATTCGCGGAAAGTCCAAACTTATGAATTTTGTAGCTCGCAAACTACACGTCCAAAAATGTCGAAATAAATTTTATAAATCTTAGAAAATGCTAAACTAATTATCTGGAAGTTTTTGTGAAATTCCAAACTAGTTTGATTTGTAGCATTTTGTAAATGTGTGTTGTTTGTTGATTGCGTGTTTATTTTGTTCTTTAACTGTTGCGCGTAGACATCGAACTATGTGAGGGAGTTGATTTCGAGGAACAAGCTCAAGATCAGGATCTAGACCAACACCAGCTAATCTTTGAAGGTAAGTTATGCTTTGATCATTTTGTTCCCATGTTTTAAAATATTAGTTTGTTTTAAATTATGCATGATAGTTTAATTATGATGCTTTCGAGTAAATTTGGGATTAGATAAATACCACTTGATATTGTCACCTTGTCCATAATACTTGTATGCCAATAACCATTTGTCACCCTAGGTTGGATTATATATACTGGCTAATACTAATCACCAGAACAAGGTAG
This sequence comes from Rhipidocladum racemiflorum, assembly GCA_036346355.1. Taxonomy (NCBI): domain Eukaryota; kingdom Viridiplantae; phylum Streptophyta; class Magnoliopsida; order Poales; family Poaceae; genus Rhipidocladum; species Rhipidocladum racemiflorum. The sequence continues at coordinate 35,403,232 of CM070589.1, read as the reverse complement.
TTAGCACGTGGTAGTTCTGCTTAGCCATGCCATTCGAACTACTGGTACCCATTTGGAAGTAAGCTGAATACTGACTATTGAAATATGGAACCTGTTTTGAAAGAATGTGACATGTGTTGTTGACAAGTTGTTGGCACATCGTGCATGGTAATCAAACCGGGGTGGGAAAATGGTTTAGACTGTGGCAAGTGGTAAGTGATCAATAGGGGGGCCGATGTGGCACATGGGAGAGATGTTGATTGAATTTGGTTTTGTGAACTTTGGGTAGTGTTGCCACGGTCAACCTAAGGACTTAACGTTGCAAGCCTTTGAACTGGGCCTAACATACAACCACATGTCTGGAGTGGGACAGACCTAGTTGAGTATGATTCCGAAGTCTTAGCATGTGAGACCTCAGGTGGTTTTTATATCTGTAAATGTGGAAAGAAGGGTGTAGTATTTACCGATTGGTCTTACATCTCTTCAACGGTATACGTTGGCCCTGTACTTCCGCTCCGCAAAAGGGAAGGGACAGTGGGAACTATACCGGGAGGTACGCATGCGAGGATGGAAGTTTCGGAAAGACTTTGTTATGGTTACTCGCCTGTGTAGTGTTTAACTATATCGTGTGGGTAAAGTGTATAACCTCTGCAGAGTGTACAAACTATTCGAATAGCCGAGTCCACGGTATTGGACATCGCTCGGGGATTACAGTCAAGGGTTAGACTTTATTAAAAATGTGGTTGGGATAAAGGATGAAGTTGATGGAAGTATGGATTAGGATGTGGGAATACTTTTACTTAACTACTGAAAAAGTTATTGTTACATTATTTGTTTTTACCGCTTTCAAATCTATTTATGTTACTTGTGTAATGCTGTTTCACTACAAAATAAACCTGTTAAGCCATTCCATTGGAGTAAGCCTAGCATGTAGTATATTAGGTTGCATTCTGTGCATAGCTTGTTGAGTACCAATGTACTCACCCCTCCAAAAATCACAACACCAGAAGAAGAGGACCTGCAAGCCAATGAAGAGGAGCAGAACGGATAGGCAAACAACTAGGGGCAAGCCAAGTCAGTTGCCTGTGGCATACTGAGGCGCCACGAATAATGTTATGTTTCCGCTGTTGCTATTTGCTTACTATGAACTTAGCCCTGCGTGGCTTAATATTGTAAGACTGACCTTAAGGTCTTAACAATTTTTATATGAGTTGAATACTTTATTATTATTATTTCCGTTGTGTATGTGTAATGGTATTCATCTCTGTTGTATCTGTGAGCACCAGCGCGATCCTGGACTGGTGTGTCACACAGAGTGTTCGGAATTCCAATTCCGGGTGTGACAGCATGAGTCGGCACTTCACAGGGCGAGGCGGGGTCAAGCTCGGCGGCGAGGTTGTAACACCCCGGCATCTAGTATGCCAGAATGCTACCAAACATAGGCTAAACAACACCTAAATACCACTAATAAAGACAAATTACAGCAAAGGAGCAAATGCTAAAACCGAAAATTTCGGCAGCATCTCCTTTGTTTTAACATGATTTGAGACAATAGCAATAACAGGCAAGTAACATAATATCATAAGATATCCAAAGTGTTAAGGCCCCAAATTTGAGCTTGACTCATGCGGCTAGCGTTAGCACAAACCAATCTTTAGCCGCATTGGGATCGATTGCTAGCTCCCGAGCATGTCCTAAACCGCCATTTAGAAGTATCCCAAACTTAAACAAAAGTTTAGAGCCTCATAATGGGAGATCTATAATGGTCTAGAATGTGCGGGTTGGTTGGTTACAAACTAGAAACTTTTCTCTATCGCTTGGTTGAGTTCTCTTGCCAACCCAACATCCAATACTAATTTAAAACGTAGCATCAAAATTGAATCCATGTGTTGAAACTATGGGGACTTAGCCCTAGCACTTAGTCTTAACTTAGTGGTCTTGTGTGTGGGCAAGTGGGCACAAACTAGCAGACAAAAATAGCAGCTATCCAACTCACAAAATAGCAAGCCCCACACTTCTCCACAACAGCAGCACACCCATTCTTCATTTCCCCAAATCGTGAAGCCCTTCATCCTCCTGGCCGAGCTCCCAACTGGTGGAAGCTCCTCTCCATGGCAGCTCCTCTAGGTGGTGCCCTCCACTCTATCCTCCTCTAGGTGGTGCCCTCCCTCCATTGCTGCACTTGGAGCTCCTCCACCAGCAGCTCAAGGCCCCCCCTGCAGTCTCCTTCCTCCTCAAGCCGAGCTCCCCTCTTCTCCCCATGGCTCCTCCTTGAGGGAGGCAAAGGTGAGTTTCCCCATGGCTAGGTCTAGTCCTTAGAGGTCTCCTCCTGCTGTTTTGGGCGCCCTAGGTCAGATTTGGGAAAAGTTTTGGAGGGAAACAATCCACTCTAGGGTTTGGGCAAATCCTGATTTTTGAGCAGATTTTATAGCCTCTGTTTTTTTGTGTTTTTGAGCAAGTTAGAAGCTTCATATCTCTGTCCGGCTGAAGAATTAGTTGTAGACAATCAAGTTATCTTTCATATCCAACTGGAATCGATCGATTTCGTTAATTCTTCTGAAAGTTATGACTAATTTAGTGCAGACTGTCCAGAATGTGTGCAAAACGTGCAGAGCTGCGGTTTTGCTCAGTTCTGGGTGTGTTCAGCTGGTGGTTGTCCAATTGGGGGTAGTGAGAATGGAAGGTAAGGTTCTTATGCTCATTTAGAAACTGAGAATGATCAATTTGGTGGTGGGATTAAAAAGTTATACTCATTTGAATGACTGCTGTTCAAAATCTCTAAAAATGGTGGACATTGAAACTGCCCTCTGTTCCTGGCAGAACTGGGAGTAGTACATGCTGTTTCTTGATGATTGGCCAATGATAGGTCGTAGGTCTACGTCTTGCGATCATTTAGAATCCGAGTTTGCTCAATTTGATGAAATGGTTAGGAAGTTATGGCCATTTGTATCCTTGTCTGTCCTGAAATGCTGAAAATCTGAGGTTGAATGGTGAATTGCAATTTAGACTTATTTCGAGGCTGAACCAAATTTTCCATTTGCCTAGAAAGTTGTGGTAAATTTTGGTTAGACTGTGGAAATGTACTTGTTTACTTGATTTGGGTTTAAGGATCAATAGTTATGCTCATTTGAATTGCATGCTGTCCTGAAAATTCAGAAGTTAGGATTTGGGTTGGAGTAGTGTTGAGCATTTCTAAATGTTGCTTGGCTATCAATGTGGAATGTTAACATTGTATTTTCACCTTTGGTTTAATGAATGCTTGAATTTTTGGAGAGTCTTCAATTGTCATTCCGTCTCATATGCATTGCATGCATCTCATTCCATATGCATTGTTATCGTGTAGACAACGATCACGCGGAGTTTGATGTGGCCGTGGCTGAGGGGGAAGCTGAGGCGCAAACTGTTGTTGAAATTCCGGCAGAAGCTCAAGGCAAGCACCTAAGCATATCCAACCTTACTTATAATCGTATTTTGGCGAATAATTTGCTTATTTGATGATTAAGTCACGCATTAGGAATTACATTGTGGGTATGGTATTAGAACCTATTTGCTGCACATACACTCTGTGACATTGGTTGAACACCTCCTTTGGAGCTAGTCTATGGGTGAGTATATTGTGTCCATGCTTAGTTTGCTTAGATGTCGGGTATGGGCCAAGTGGTGGAAGGTTCCATCGCTTGAGAATATTTACTTCAAACATTTGGGCTACAATGGTTTTGGGTAAGAATTGAAATGTGAAATTGAGACCGGGCGAGAGGGTTGGATCACTTGGGTGTGGAGACTCAAGTGTGGTAGTCTCGCCTGTGTCGGTTAAGGACCGATCCGTTGTTTGCCATGTTGATCGAGCACACCTTGTTGATCGCATGCCCGATATGATGGTACGGTAAGCTATTCTTCCGTCGCATACTAATTCGATGAGTCATGCCCTCATGCGGTTGGACGTGGTTGAGGGCGAGGCTTAGGCCGACTCTCGATGTCCAAGCGAGGCTTGGGCCGCTCGAGGGGGTGCTAGGTGCTCGAACCGCATGAAGATGTCTCAATGAATGTGTATGGATGGGAGGAGGGTTGACATGAGGTTCCTTGTGGCACATGTCGTGCGATTGATGATCCCTTGCAGGGTTGAGAAAACGATTCGAATTGCCGCGCTCTCGGATATGAGCACGCTTGTATCATCCGACATTTCAACGTAGTAATAACTTAAACTTAATGCCAGTTTGCGTGTTGATGATTATACTTGTTCATGATGATACTTGCTTTATTTTAAATGTTTAATTTCAGATTTCACTCTAGTAATAGGTGCTGTCTATAAATGCTATAAAACCTGTGAATTGAGTAGTGGAATGTAACTATGCAACAAAGTTAAGCTTTTCCGCACTTTTACCTTAAGCTTATTTCCTTGCTACATCCAAATGCATATTCTTTCGAGTCGGTCATATATGGACCACGGTAAGTCTTGCGAGTACCTTTTGTACTCATGCTTCTGCTTTGTGGTTTTCAGGTGAGGACACCGACGGTTGCGAGTTCTGTCCTTACTGCCTATCGGTGACCGGGCGGGGCACCGAGTAGAGACTACTTGCGACATTGCACCCGCCCGAAAGTGTTCAGGGGCAGGACACTTCCGGAGATGTCTTACTTTAGGTTTACTTTGGTGGTTGTGCTTTCATTTTGTTGTATAGATAGCCTTAAGCTATGTCATGTCTAGGCTTGTATACTTGGCTACTTCTGTTGTTGATCCTTGATGTCTTTTGGTGCTCTTATCATGCTTGTATGTTGCTCATATCCATGACAACTATATTGCTATGTTAATTGCTTTTCTGTCTGCTGAGTGGATGTCCTCATTTTCTAGAGGCATCATGCCGAAATTTTGTAGAAATCCTGAGTTTAGGTAGGATCCTCTTACTATAGTTGTTTTGCAAGTTAGAGTTTGTTGTAGTGAGTTCTTGCCATGTGTGGTTGTCGGGTTTGTCTTTGTGCTTTGGTTTTAGTCGTCTTGTTGTGCTTCCGCGTTGCGTGTCCGGTTGTGGGGTTTTGAGTTCGTTGCCCCCTTTATGCAAATTGAGTTGATATGGCACTGGAAACTGGTATGCGGGGCGATCCTGGGCGAGCTTCGGGTCGCATACTGGGGGAATACCGGGATTGTTGTCGAGTTATTCGAATGGTCTCACGGTTGTCTCATTTGTCCTTGGGTGCTAGCATTGCGAGCGCCATCGGCGATCCGTTGCTAGTCTCCAAATCCGATGTGGGTGACCGAGCATTCAATAACCCGAGGACGGTCTGGGCAGCTCCTCACACAAAGAAGCAATGTAAATGGATATGGCAACAACATAAGGCAATATTATCAAGTTCAACCACTCCATAAACTATAACGAAGCAAATACGGGACCCGACCACACAATTTAATCCATACACCAACATTCATGGCACTATTATGAACTTGACTTAACAATAGTAAATGTGGCTGGACTACGTGAAGATGTGTAGCTATTTCCCCTTCCCACATGCCGGTGTCATGGTACCTAAAATAAAGAACATAAACACAAGCGTGAGTTCATCACTCCGCAAGTATATTGCAATGGTACAAACATAAACAATTACATGGCTACAACAACTCACAACAAGTATATCATCTCATTCATGATCACAAATCATTATCATCATCATTATGTATGCAATGCGATGCGATGCTCATATCTCCTTGGAAACTCATACCGGTATGGTTGAGTACACACCCGTCGGTGTGCACCCTCTCCCCCCCTTCCATCCCGAAGATGGAGGGTGCCTACTCCTCATTTCCGTTCACCGCGGTGAATGGAATCATGATGTAGGACTAACTCAATGGCTCTCCGGAATAGTCATAACTTTCTCACCGACCTTCCCTGGACTAGTTATGACTTTCTCACCGCCCGGGCCATGTATCATGTCATGTATGCAATCATGCCAACATCATAAATCACTTGTACATTATCACATGGCATCATAACTTAGTAAGCATATCCATCATATCATTGGCAATCATTAAAGCATAGCATGTGAACATATCATGTATTAGATCTCAATCACAACCGATCTAGCAAACAATAACCCGCTACCCATTCCAATACACTTGCCTCAACCACAGGCGACGGATTGGCGGGAAGTAGAAGGCACTCCCGGGGGCACACCACCTGCACATAGGTACCACACACTCACAATCATGTCCACAAAATAGTACGCAAACCCTCATCTACCCCGACATTGCCAACTACTCGCAAAACCCAAAAACAGAGGTTCTGTTCTGTCGGGACAGCAGCCTTCCAAAACACATAACTCAGGTTCTAAGACTCCGAATCAATTAAACGAGTACATCCTCGCAAAGCTTAGGAAATTTCCTAACTTTTTCTAAGTATATGGAAAAGCTGATTCGGACTCTAAAGTTGTTTAATCTACAAAATACCGTGATCTGTTCCAATCACGTCACAGATTTTAACACGCTCGGTAAAACAGCCATAACATTCAAACGGCTGATCGGAATTACACGTTCTTTATACCCACTGAAAGTTATTGAAATTACCTATAACTTCTCCAACAGGCGGCTGACCAAATTCCGAATCTAAATTGACGAAAACCCAAACCCTAGGTCGACTGCTCATGCTGCCCGAAACAGAGAACGTGGCAACTTCTAGATTTCATCTAATCTACTCAATTCCAGCACCACCAATTGATCTAAAAACATGATAATGACCCTAAGAACTGTACCTAGACCAACCCCAAGGATTCCCATGGCCATACCTTCGCCCGACGCACGAAAACCCAATAGATCTCCTCCCGGTTCGCGCGATCTCCTTCCTCGCTCCAATCCCGCCGGATCTCCTTGTCGCGGAGCGCTCCAACGGTTGCATATACAAGGTGGTGAGGTCAAGAACTCACCTAGGGGCAGCAAGGGGGGTGGAGAGGTGGTGGAGGGGTGGTGGCGCAAGGGGAGAGCAAGGGGGTGGCGCACGCAAGAAGGAGAGGGGAGGTGGGGGCGGCTAGGGCACAAGGGGAGGTGGAGGGGGCGCACAAGAGGGAGGTGGGGGCGCACAAGGGCAGGGGGAGCCCCTTTTTACCAGCCCAAATAGGAATCCTACTCCTAAATGGACTCATACTCCATCCCACCAAAGCCCACAACCCCTTCTCTTAGGCCCAAACTCCCCCGGAAAGGCCCAAACTCCCGGAAACGGCCCGGAAACGCAAATAAACCTCATAGCGTATGGTTTCAACCTCTAATTACATATTTCATAATGTTTTTAATCTCAACATTCACATTTTATAATGTCACACCATTCCGTAGTGTCACATTCTTCCTCCCTTCAACAGGATTCGACCCCGAATCTGACACATGCCACTTCGCAAACAACCAAATCAAAGGGAGTTATGGTTCACGCCACAGAACCCGCTTAGAAGCCCCTACGATTTGCACCAGCCAGCACTCAGAGGCAAGGAGCTATGGATCAAAGACTGACAGCTCTAAAGATAACTCACATTCAAAACTTGTCAGAATTCTTACTCAACATTGAAACACAAAGGCACTCACATACGGCCTCAGCACAACCCAAGCGGTAGGTTAAAGTCCCAAACAGACCACGAAATAAAACGGTCTCACACTCCTCATTCCATGCATTCCTTGGCACTAAAGTGCCCAATCCCTTTAACCAAAGCCACTCTCGAGAAGGACATGGTACCAACTTCTAGATCTATCTTCCGCTCCCACACACAAAAGTGATTCACGTCTCAACCTCTCAACTGTGGTTCGTCGTATTCAAGACGATGCAAACCAAGTGAGACACAACACTCTAAGATTTCTAACTGCTCGAACCAACGGGGTTAGATGCTGATCTTTTACAACAAGACCAACACCCACCCCACTACCACCGAAAGGAGAAGCCACATTATGACCAGGGTTATGAAAACCCGCAAATTCAATAACAACCGAACATTCCTCTTCGGTTGGCACAACACGCTCAAAGATCGGCGACAAAAGATCCAATACTGTTCAAAAACAGAAAGCAATTACTAGCAACCACCAAGTGGTCCACTAATAATTTGATCAACCCAATCGAGGAACACCTCAATGACAATTCTCCAATAAAATTTGAATTGGGTCATACCCAACCTTCCTTTACTCTTCACTTCCAAACTAGTTACGATCAACCACTAGCAACGCCTAATATCTTAGGTCATTACCAACCCACACTAAATTTTCCTTTCTTAGAAGGTCTCGCCTTGGGTCATACCCAACCTTCCTTTACTCTTCACTTCCAAACTAGTTACGATCAACCACTAGCAACGCCTAATATCTTAGGTCATTACCAACCCACACTAAATTTTCCTTTCTTAGAAGGTCTCGCCCTCGCATTCTTCCTTTCATAGAATCAGAACAAAGGGTACAATCATTGAGTAAGCTCAACCAAAACCCATGAACCCAAAATGATCCACATACAACAACTCGAACTCCAAAGCACTAAAAGCCACTTTGGAAAGAATCCGGCAACAACCAAAGAGTACTCATCTTATTTTTTTTCCTAAGCTAAGATGCAAAGGAAACACAAATCTCCTACACCACAACCAACATACCAGAAAGAAATAGAAGTCTCGATTTATGACATGCATGCACATTTTTCAAGAGCACTCCGGATTAGTCATATATCCATATATGACTTTCTCACCGACCTGGCTCATCGACTCTTTCATCATTAAACATCTATAATCAATGTCATGCTTCCTTTTCACCATTCATTCTTCATGTAACAACAATACCGAATGGTCATCCACCAAAAGACTTCTTCCTCGGTATCACATGATTGAAACACAATTAACATAGATGGCTGCGAAATTCATATAAACTATGATGGCAACACCATTAATAGGAACACCACATCGTATAGGAAGCCACGTCAATTTGAAAACTAAACTTGCAAAACATCACATTTTAACAAAAATCAACATTTTCGAAAAGAACATCAACTCCAAAGTCAAACATCTGTACACACAACCACCACATATTTTTCTCAAAAGAAAGGGAAACTCATATCCCAAAAGAGAACACTTTGCTAACAACATCACCGATGAAACATCCATAAAAACCACCTTTTGGAGCACTTGCAAAACACCACACACGTTATGCAAATAAATCCAACTCCAGTCAAAAAGAGTTACAAATTAAATCTTAAGAGTTTCCAACACAACCCACTATGTCCATCTGCTTCCGTTAAAATTTATTCCAAAGATAATTTAGGGTGAACGCGAAGGAGCGCGATCCACTCAAAAACTTTTGGGTGTAAATCCATACTCATAACACAAATTAAACAAAATAGCCAAAACCAAAGATTAGCACCAATAGCTACGGGTTTTAGACAAACTCGGAAACACAACACAAGGAATACCTTCACCGAAGGCATTCAACCAAAATGGCAAACAACCACACCAGTTCAAAAGGTTTTAAGCAACAGCTCAGCATGAAACCCACCATAACTTGTATTCCACTACACTTACCATTTAAGCATTCAATAATCACTATTTACTCATCAAGAGAGTCCAACCGGATTTAACAAAATTTACATAACAATTTCTTTCTCTAGTTACCATTCCCAACACTTTTAATTAAGGTTTAAGATGCTTATCATAAAGGCACCCAACAAAGACTACATTGACATGATCCCCACGGATCACCAAATCATATAACAACATATTCTATATTTCAAACATAGTACTTCAACAGCTACTTGAGCATGGTCAACCTATAAATTTTATACTATCCATACGTCAAAATCTTGACAATTGAAACTTGTTCAATCAATAAAATGACTTCAACAATTAAGTAATATCTCTACAAGATAAAATTCGTAAATAGGATTCTAAGATATGCATTCATTAAGATTAAAATCTTACATCATGTTAATTATCCATGGTCCACTCCATCACAACATGTTACAATAACCTCCATTTTTAACAAGGATTTTTCAACAATTAATCTAAACAATTACAACCACTACTAAGTCGTCAATATCAATAATTTGCATAATCATCAATCAACAACATTACCTTTAGCTACCCTATACATCGGTTATAACAAAATTACCACCACACAACATACTCCAACTATTTAAAAATAGGTTGAATACTAGCATTAACACTGCCCTTAACAACATCATTAACAATAAGTCTTATGTCTTCTCAATTGATATCAATACAAGCATTGTAGAGACACAACTGCATACTTCCAAATATACTAGTAGTTTGCAACAACGTAAATAGCAACTCTAATCAACTTCCAAATTAAAGTCACTAGTCAACACGATTAAATTTCTCTATTAATCCATTAGATTAGAACATCTTTAAACAACCGGCAATGTTTCTTTAAAGTATCAGCAATTTACATCATCTTAATGTTCTAACTAGGCATCAACTTTTAATATTAACGAGGATCATAAGTACTTTTAAAGTAAGGCAACAGATTCTAAGCATGTACATTAACCCATTTAATCATTCTCGCTACAAGGTAAACTACAACACTAGTAGTCTATTTATTCTCAAGCTAGAGATAACAATTTCATTGAATTGTTTAAACTCACAAATTAACATAACAATACGTCATCCCATAAACCTCATTGGTACATGCTACATAACATGCTAAACAACAATTCTTACTAGGGACAAACGATTTCAGTCAAAAGACTACTTACTTTGTTTACAGCATTTTAGTTTTAAAACTCATCCCAAATTCATAAGGAAACTTCACTCTCAAAATTGCAATGCGACAAACCCAAACTTGGTCATGCAAAAGGAATTTTCCAAAACACTTTTCAATCTCAAAGACTCGCACAGGAGGGAACCAAGCAATCAAATAAACCTTTGCAAATAAAACCTTAACACCAAACCCCAAACTTTCACGATACAAGAAGGGTTCTTCAAAGATGATTTCTTAAACCAGCAAAATAACGAAATCAAACACCACTTACTCCTACAAAGCCACAGGACTTCAGCCCTGACAACCAGGTCTGGCATAATGCCGCAATAACTCTTTTGACCTCGAAGAAAGACAAACACAGGAATAGATTGAATGCTTCTTCCCCATAAAGCAATCAACAAACTAAGTATCAAAGCTGGAAAGGCGACCAAAAGAAGCGCAACACTAGACTCTTCTTCTTCGCCTTCAACCAAGGAAGACAAAACCACACACCGCATACGGAACAATCCGTGAAAAATCCAATACCGAACACTTTTCTTTTGGTTTCCATCAACTAAAACCAAGAAAACCAACCAAGACCGACCACAGAACGAGAAAGAACATCCGAAGGAATCCACCACCAAACTCTTCTATTTGACTCCAGTCAACTACTCGATCTACGACAAAAAGGGTAAGCACTCTTCTCCTACAGGGGTTAATAGTTCTTCGGTGATGGCGCTAACCGGCCACACCGTCAAACCTCACCCTTACTATGAACAAAAAGAGGTGACCGAAACGCTTCGGCACCACAACCCCACTTTATCACCACAACAAGCACAATTGAATCATTTATCTCATAGACATAGCAACATGCATTATCAAATGAAGCATTCAACATCAAAGCTTAAATACAACATTTAAGCGGAAAGAAACGATACCCATACCCTTTCCTACAGTGTATCCATGAGTGTGTCAAATTTTAGATTAGTTATACCACTTTTGCAAGTTTTAATGTTGCTATCCTATGACAAAATTTTAGTAAAAACCTAAGCCATGTTTCTAAGTTATTCCACATCACATTTTAGTTGTAACCTAAGGTATGACACTAAAAATACAAATTCCAAGGACCTACAGCTTGCTCTGATACCAACTGTAACACCCCGGCATCTAGTATGCCCGAATGCTACCAAACATAGGCTAAACAACACCTAAATACCACTAATAAAGACAAATTACAACAAAGGAGCAAATGCTATAACCGAAAATTTCGGCAGCATCTCCTTTGTTTTAACATGATTTGAGACAATAGCAATAACAGGCAAGTAACATAATATCATAAGATATCCAAAGAAGCAATGCAAATGGATATGGCAACAACATAAGGCAATATTATGAACTTCAACCACTCCATAAACTATAACGAAGCAAATACGGGACCCTACAGCCCGCTCTAATACCAACTGTAACACCCCGGCATCTAGTATGCCCGAATGCTACCAAACATAGGCTAAACAACACCTAAATACCACTAATAAAGACAAATTACAGCAAAGGAGGAAATGCTAAAACCGAAAATTTCAGCAGCATCTCCTTTGTTTTAACATGATTTGAGACAATTGCAATAACAGGCAAGTAACATAATATCATAAGATATCCAAAGAAGCAATGTAAATGGATATGGCAACAACATAAGTCAATATTATCAAGTTCAACCACTCCATAAACTATAACGAAGCAAATACGGGACCCGACCACACAATTTAATCCATACACCAACATTCATGGCACTATTATGAACTTGACTTAACAATAGTAAATGTGGCTAGACTACGTGAAGATGTTTAGCTATTTCCCCTTCCCACATGCCGGTGTCATGGTACCTAAAATAAAGAACATAAACACAAGCGTGAGTTCATCACTCAGCAAATATATTGCAATGGTACAAACATAAACAATTACATGGCTACAACAACTCACAACAAGTATATCATCTCATTCATGATCATAAATCATTATCATCATCATTACGTATGCAATGCGATGCGATGCTCATATCTCCTTGGAAACTCATACCGGTATGGTTGAGTACACACCCGTCGGTGTGCACCCTCTCCCCCCTTCCATCCCGAAGATGGAGGGTGCCTACTCCTCGCTTCCGTTCACCGCGGTGAATGGAATCACGATGTAGGACTTACTCATTAGCTCTTCGGAATAGTCATAACTTTCTCACCGACCTTCCCCGGACTAGTTATGACTTTCTCACCGCCCGGGCCATGTATCATGTCATGTATGCAATCATGCCAACATCATAAATCACTTGAACATTATCACATGGCATCATAACTTAGTAAGCATATCCATCATATCATTGGCAATCATTAAAGCATAGCATGTGAACATATCATGTATTAGATCTCAATCACAACCGATCTAGCAAACAATAACCCGCTACCCATTCCAATACACTTGCCTTAACCACGGGCGACGGATTGGCGAGAAGTAGAAGGCACTCCCGGGGGCACACCACCTGCACATAGGTACCACACACTCACAATCATGTCCACAAAATAGTACGCAAACCCTCATCTACCCCGACATTGCCAACTACTCGCAAAACCCAAAAACAGAGGTTCTGTCCCGTCGGGACAGCAGCCTTCTGAAAGGCATAACTTGGGTTCTAAGACTCCGAATCAATTAAATGAGTACATCTTTGCGTAGCTTAGGAAATTTCCTAATTTTTCTAAGTATATGGAAAAGCTGATTCGGACTCTAAAGTTGTTTAATCTACAAAATACCGTGATCTGTTCCAATCACGTAACATATTTTAACACGCTCGGTAAAACAGCCATAACTTTCAAATGGCTGATCGGAATTACACGTTCTTTATACCCACTGAAAGGTATTGAAATTACCTACAACTTCTTTCCAGGCGGCCGACCAAATTCCTAATCTAAATTGACGAAAACCCAAACCCTAGGTCGACTGCTCATGCTGCCCAAAATAAAGAACGTGGCCAACTTCTAGATTCCATCTAATATACTCAATTCCAGCACCACCAATTGATCTAAAAACATGATAATGACCCTAAGAACATTACCTAGACCAGCCCCAAGGATTCCCATGGCCATACCTTCGCCCGACACACGAAAACCCAATAGATCTCCTCCCGGTTCGCGCGATCTCCTTCCTCGCTCCAATCCCACCGGTCTCCTCGTCGCGGAGCGCTCCAACGATTGGATCTACGAGGTAGTGAGGTCAAGAAATCACCTAGGGGCAGCAAGGGTGGTGGAGAGGTGGTGGAGGGGTGGTGGCGCAAGGGGAGAGCAAGGGGGTGGCGCACGCAAGAAGGAGAGGGGAGGTGGCGGCGGCTAGGGCACAAGGGGAGGCGGAGGGGGCGCACAAGAGGGAGGTGTGGGCACACAAGGGCAGGGGGAGCCCCTTCTTACCAGCCCAAACAGGAATCCTACTCCTAAATAGACTCATACTCCATCCCACCAAAGCCCACAACCCCTTCTCTTAGGCCCAAATTCCCCCGGAAAGGCCCAAACTCCCGGAAACGGCCCAGAAACGCAAATAAACCTCATAGCGTATGGTTTCAACCTCCAATTCCATATTTCATAATGTTTTTAATCTCAACATTCACATTTTATAATGTCACACCATTCCATAGTGTCACAGAGGTCGCGGGCGGGGCGGCCGGCGTCACCGAACGGGGACGAGCATCGGGCGGGGTCACGGCGTCACCGGGTGGGCGGGGTCACGAGCGTCACCGGGAGGGCAGGGTGGGCGGCGTTCAGGCGGGCGGGGTCGCGGGTGTCAGCGTATAAGCCAACAGACCCCTTCCGGCGAGGGGTATACTAAGTTCTAACCGGGGCTTTCGTGGTGACTGCTCGGGAAAGAGAGAATCAAGGGAGAAGCATGCAAGGAGTGACTGGGCTTTTGTCAGGTTCGGGCCCTCCTGAGAGTAATAACCCTACTCCTGTGCTCTGGTATTTTGATATGCTTGGGGGGAGCTGGAAAATGAACAGCAACCCAAAGGAGCTCAGACCAGCCCACCCAGGACGGAGAGTCTAGTCTAAGAAAAATGATCGAACCCCTTCTCCCATGCACCTCGACCCCCTTTTATACTCAGGCCAGAGGGGGCGCATGGGAGGCTTACACAGCAAGCCATACTGATTACACTACCATGTCGCATTAAATGCACCTGCCACTGTTCTTGCAGCACATTTAATGCTCTGGCGCAGCTGTCCTCTCCCCCGCCTCGGGCCCCGCGCCTGCTGGCTCCGCCCGCTCTGCCGGGGTGGGAAATCGCGTAGTGACATCACCCGCCATTATGTTGCGCGCATTGGGAACACACGCCACCGTTCTGTGGCCTTCGTTACCCCCATTTAATGCGCATGTCATGCATTAAATATATTTGACCTCCTGAACGGCTATGCAAGCCACAAAGTGGCCTCGGGAACTGGGCGCCAGCAACATGGCCTGACTGTCACCTGTCCGCTGGGCGACCACGAAGCTGGCCGCCAGGGGCGTGGCCTGGTTGCCACCTTCCCGCTGGCGATCACTCAGCTGACCGCCAGAGGCGTGGCCTGGTCGCCACCTTCCCGCTGGCGATCACTCAGCTGACCGCCACAGGCGTTGCCTGGTCGCCACCTTCCTACTGGCGATCACTTAGCTTACCGCCAAAAGCGTGGCCTGGTGCCAACTTCCCGCTGGCGATCACTGAGCTAACCGCCAGTGGAGTGGCCTGGTGGCCACCTGCCTGCCGACGATCACCGCTAGCCGCCAGTGATGTGGTTTGGCCGCCACCTGTTCGCTGGACGGCGACTTCTCCGACCGTTAGCGGCGTGACCTGGATGCCACATGTCCGCTAGCGGCGGCTTTTACTAAAGTGTCGTGGGCACCTTGGTGTAGAATACGCCGACAGTAGCCCCCGGACCCGCCCTGGAGCGCTCTTTTTACTTTTTTCTGTCTCCTGGGTGGGTCCAGAAAAAGTGCCCACAAAACGTTGTGGCTTTTTAAATGCCGCCGCCGTTTCCGGGCACGAGGAGGAACGTGCGGCCGTTTCTGCCTCGTAACCGGCGCGGGTCTTTTGGGTTTCCCGCCAGCGAACCGCCGCGCCTCCTCGAGTATCCTGTCTTTTGAACTGCCACGCCTCCTCGGCTTCCCCGCCGAGGCACCCTTTCGCGTGCATAAATGTAGGGGCTCCGGGGGGAGGCGATTCGTTCTTTCCCAGTTTTTGCTTGCTGCACACTGCTTCCTCGCTCTTGCCCCTTGCGAACCGCCTCTCTGCCTCCGCTACTTACTCGCCGCTTCTTCACTCACATGGCGCCGCCAACACCTCTGCTTCCTCCTTCAACCGTCGAGGAGGTCGACACCGAGAGATATTCCTAGTACGTTGCCGGCAGCACCATCCGCACCCGTGCCAGGACTGCAGCACCCGGTTGCCGCCCGGGGGAAATAGTTTTCTTCGGATGGGCGATATTGGCGGGCCTTCTGCCGCCCGTCTCTGACTTCTACCTCGCCGTCCTCAACTTCTACTCTGTCCACAACCTTCATCTTCCTCCTAACTCCATCGTCCTCCTCGCTGTCTTTGCCCACTTCTGCAAGATGTTCGTGGGAGTGGCCCCTAATCTCCCCCTCTTCCGCTTTTTCTACTCTTTGCGCGCGGCCAAGGACCTTTCCACCATGACCGGCTCCTGCCACTTCCGCCTTTGCGACGGCGCGGTTTCCCGCTACATTCCGCTGGACCTTCGCTCCAACTAGAGGTCTTGGCGCAATGGGTGGCTCTACGTCGTAGACGACAGCGTCTTAGAGGTCCTGGAGATGCCGACTGGGCCAGCAGTCGGCATTCCTTCCTGGGGAGCTCTTGTCGACGAGACACCTGAGCTCCAGGTGATGCTGGCCCGCGTGGACCAGCTGCGAGCAGCGGGCCTGACGGGTGCCATGGTTCTTCGGGACTACATCTCCCGAAGAATTAGTCCCCTGCGCCGCCGTGCTCGCCTCGCCTGGCAGTACACGGGCTCTGACGACCTGACCCGGACGGCTCCCGGAGGTAGGTTACTTTTCACTTGGCTCTCCTTGTTTTCTTCCTCTTTCTTCCAACTACTACCGGACTGACGGCACCTTTATTCCTTTTTCTTCTTTTTTCTAGCCGTAGGGAATTTGTCCCCCAGCAAGATTGAAGCGTGGCTGGCGCAGCTGGGTGTCTTCGGCCCCGTCCCGCCCTTTCCAATGGGCGCACTCCCGCTCTGCCAGGTGGAGCCCCGGGAGCTCGCGGCGATCACCCGTGCCATGCCTGTCATGGACGCCATGGGGCTGGTGAACACGCCTCGCCAAACGGCGCTAACCATCCGGGGCCCTCCTCCAGCAAGCGGGGGGAGGGGCAAGCGCCCTGCCGATGATGACGCCCCCGGCGATAGCCACAGGCGGGTCCGTGCCGCACCAGGAGGCGCGGCGACCACGACCGGAGCAGGTAGCTCTACGGCGGCCACCGCTTCAACCTGGGCCGGTGTCACCCTGCCAGCTCCAGTTCTGCCTCCGCCGCCGCCGGCGCAGGCCGATCCGCCCGGCTGCGACCACCGGCACAAAGCGATCCGCCACGCGCCGCCCGGCGCGGTCGATCCAACCCTTCCGCCGGCTCTGGCACAGGGCAATCTGCCCCCGCCGCCGGCACCGGCGTAGGGTGATCCACCCCCGCCGCCGGCACCGATCCTTCCCCCACCGCCGCCGGTGAGGGTCGCTCCGCCAGGACCAGCGCCGCGCGGGGGGGATAACTCTCATCCCGGGCATGCCCCGATTCGGGAGGCCTTCTACTGGGTAGACACAAAAACACACAGCAGGCTTATCAGGTTCATGTAATTTGAGAGACTTACCCCCATTTTCTTTTTTCTTCAGGGCATCCTCTTCGAGGGCTTCCGTAGGGGTCGGCCAGGGCATTGCTACAGCCGCGGCTGAGCCGGCTGCGGTGATCGAACACCAACGCGGCCCTGGCGACCAGCCGGTGCCCGCCGCCGGGGAAGACATCTTACCGCCCGGTGGCGGGCTGGGCCTGCCGGCCACTCCAGAGGCCCCTGGCGCCCCAATCCCCTCGGTGGACGCGGATGCTCTGCTGGCTGCCCTTGGCGAGCTACACTCCAGCGTGAGCGGCTGCCTCGCGACGAGCAGGGAGAGGCTGAGGGAGGCTGTCACGAAGATCGCCCGCCTCTGGGCAGAGGTGCAGGACTGGTGCGGCCGGTCGGAGAGGCTGGAGCAGGATCTGCAGCAGGAGAGGGAGCAAGGTGCCCTCCGAGTCGAGGCGACCATTCGGGAGCGCGACGAGGAGAAGGGCGAGCGGCTCCACGCGGAGGCCGAGACCACCTCCATGCTGCGCCCCACATTTGACCGGATGGTGGCCAGCTTAACGCCGTTGGGGTTGGAGCAGACGGCCCCGGTCGAGCAGACGGCCCGGCACTATGCCTTCTGCATGGGCCAGATCGCCGACTTCCTCACCTTCCTGCCTGGCGCCCTAGCCACCCCGGTCCAGCCAAGAAGGGCGGGCAGTCGTGGCGGCCATTGCGTCGTACGTGCTCGCCTGTTGCGCCAGCCGGGATGCTAGCTTCGACCCCCTGGTCGCCATCCAGGGGGTGGAGGGAGACTGGGCCCGCGCCGAGGCACGAGTCAGCAGCGCCGTCGAAAGGGTAGCCGACCAGCTCGAGATGGTCAACCCGGCGCTGGAAGAGATGGCTGAGGACGTAGCCCTCGGGCTGGACGTCGTTCCGGTGGAGGGCTAGGAGGCTGCGGAGGAAGTGGCGGACGAAGACTGAGGGACTTTCCCTTTTTCTTTTGCCGTTTGTTTTGCCTTCCCTTGTAGTGGACTTCTGCAAGTTAGGATTTGTATCTATAAAAATGTGTATTTCCCTTTCGCACGCCTTGCATTCGGACGCCTGTTCGTGCTTCCACCACGCTAGTTCTGAATGAACGAAAAAGGCAACAGCGCACGTTAGGGGTTAGTTGGAATGCAGGGCCCGGATCCCTCATGCCGGAAAGTTGCGGTCTCAGGGTATTAGGGCCCCGTGAGATCAGTTATTCTCGCGGCCTCTTAGGGCTGAACACTCGGTGAAGTGGGGTAGGGCAGTAGGTCTTCGGTAGTGGTGTTTGAGTCGCCGGTTCCCACGGGGACACCCTGAGCGTCATGACCGTGTTGGGAACCATGCCAAACCAACCACCCGATCACCCATCCCTGCACGCCACGCTCACCCAGTGAGCCAGCTTTTACCGTCGAGAACTCAGAGGGCCTTAATATGCTGAGGGCGATTACGCGGACACGGCCCAATGGGGCGCAAACCAAAAGAGGGAACGAAAGTGACAACTGCTTTGAATAAAGATTAGACATTGGATAAAACAGAGACTTCCCACGACCAGCCTGCAGAGAGGAAAGCTCAACTTAACCAGTCGAGGTGAAGAACTCTGTACTTACAGCCTTCTTAGGCGTAGAACTTGCGCAAAAGCTCTATGTTCTGGGAGTTCACCAACTCCTCTCCGTCCTCAGTGGCCAGCCTGAACGCCCCTGGACGAGAGACTGAGACCACCTTAAAGGGGCCCTCCCACTGGGGAGACAGTATATGCAACCCGGCATGCGTCTGGATTCTGCGCAAGACCAGGTCGCCCACTGCCAGTGTCCTCTCGCTGACCCGAGTGGCGTGGTTGAAAGTGCATCTAGGCCCCTCATTTTATTTTGGTGATTAATGATGACACAATTAATGTGATCTAATGCTTCAACTAAGATTAATGCAGTTATCGAGATCACATCAAGCTCGGAATAAGATTGGACCATCCTAAGCGCGTCAAATTTCGAGAAAACGGCATCAAGACGAAGACTTTGTAATTTTTATATTGTTTTGAGTCTTAAGGATAGCCGTACTATTAAGAGGATGCGACGAAAAATCGATTTTAGGATGTGCATGTGCTCAACATCAAAACTTGCATTCAAACTAGCACTCAAACACTTGCATTTTCCAAAATCTGGAATTCAAACCGAGTCAGTGAACTCGGAGAGTCCGGACCATGTGTCCGGAGTGTCCGGATTCAATCCGGAGTATCCGGACAATATGTCCGGGGTCTCCGGGTTGGACCCCTCGGCCACCTTTATTCCAGATTGTCCGGAGTATCCGGACATTGCGTCCGGAGTCTCCGGATAACCCGGAGTCTCCGGGTTATTTGTCCGGACACTCCGGCCTGTACAAAAACGAGAGTAACGGCTAGTTTTTGAACTGACTATTTAAAGCCCCCACTCTCTCCCAACGGCTAGGAACTGGATTGAGCTCATTCATTGCAGCATTCAAGCCACTCCTAACCTCTTCCAAGCATTCAATAGAGCTCATACTTCCTCCCACTATTAGATTTGGTTTTGAATCCATTTTGGTGTGGAGAGGAAGAAGCAAAGTGCTAGGTGCATTCATTTCTAGTTGTTGAGCACTAGTTCATCCTCCAAGCGATTCTTCGTGGCATTATTGCTCTTGGAGGTTGAAGGTCTCCTAGACGGCTAGGAGTCACCGGGAGCTACCAACGCGTGTGGTGAGCCCCGGTCGTTTGTGAAGGCAAGTCTCGCCTCCGAAAGGAAAGAGACAAGAAGTGAAGCCGGTGAGTGCATTTGTGCAACACCGGGAGGAAAGCGGGTTGAAAGATACCCCGGCTCAAGTGCGACCGAGCCACCTCAACGGAGACGTAGGGTTCCCTCCAAGAACCCGAACTTAGGTGAAAATTCGTGTCCCTCTCATTCACTTTTTCTTCCTAGTCTTGCTTATTTGGATTTGAATTTGTAAAATTAGATCTAGCTCTTTGCTTAGCTTTAATTCAAATCCTTACTAGCAATTGTTCTAGGTTGTTCTTGCTATCTATTTCTAGTGGTTTATTGTGTTTGCCAGAGTAGTCTTATTTGCGCTCCCGAGCCAGCTAACCCGGAGAGTCCGGACACAAGACCGGACACTCCGGACAAGCCGGAGTATCCGGACCAAAACCCGGAGACTCCGGGTTGACCTGTTCGGCCTGAGTTATTTCCGCTGCGATTTTTTAATCCGCCTATTCACCCCCCCTCTAGGCGACATCGTTGGTCCTTTCAATTGGTATCAGAGCCAAATCTCCTTTATTTTGGCTTAACCGCTTGGAGAAACAAAGATGTCGGATATAGAGAAAATTACCGAAACCCATGCCCAAGACAAGGCCACGGGTTCTGGTATAGGGGTTGCAATTCCTTTAGATTATTCCTCCTTTGGAGTCTCAAACTCCTCATCTTATGTTTCCGTCTCGTCTAGCCGAGCGCCTCATTTCGATGGCACTCGCTATGCGGCATGGAAACACAAGATGAAGATGCATTTGAGATCACTTCACCCTTGCATTTGGAAGATTGTTGAAACAGGTTTCAAGCCCGCAAACGCCAACAATCTTACCTCCGAAGAAGACAAAGCTCAACACTTCAACGACTTGGCCGTCAATGCCTTGTTCAATGCTTTGAGCGACTCCGAGTTTAACCGGGTCGATGGCCTTGACAATGCCAAGGACATATGGGAAAGATTGATGGTGTCTCATGAAGGTGTGTCAAGTGTTCGTGAATCCAAGATCGAGCTTATCATTGGAGAACTAAGCCGATTCACTTTGGAAGAAGGAGAGTGTTACACCAAGATGTTTGATCGCTTGATGTTTCTAGTAAATCAAGCTAAAGGACTTGGAAGCACCGAGCTCACCGACAAAGCAATTGTCAAGATCATCCTTCGAGTGATCACCCCCACCAACCGCAACCTTGTGCAACTCATCCGCGACCGGCCAAACTTCGACACTCTCACTCCTCATGATGTGATTGGCCGGTTGATGACGGATGAGATGATGGTTAAGGAAGCGGAAGTGGTGGAGGAGCTCAAGTCCGGCAAGAAGAAGGGCATCGCCTTGAAGGCCGTCAAGGTGGCCCAAGAAGGCGAAGAGAGCTCAAGCGATCAAGAAGAGTCGAGCGGCCCCTTGACAAATGAAGATATGGCCTTGCTCGTAAGAAGATTCAACAAGTTCTTGAAGAAGAAGGGCTACAAGCCGGGAAGTCACTCCAAGGGCTTTGGCAACAAATCAAGAGGGCGGCACTCTTCAAGAAAGTGCTATGAGTGTGGGGAACCCGGTCATTTCATTGCCGAGTGCCCTCACAAAGAAAAGAAGGAAGACAAGCCCTTCAAGAAGGACAAGTTCAAGAAGAAAGACAAGGACAAGAGGAAGAGGTACAAGGGCAAGGGTCATGCATACATCGGCAAGGAGTGGAACTCCGACTCCGAGTCCGAGTCGGAATCCGACTCCGACAATGAAGGAGGACTTGCCACCGTCGCCATTGCTACACCACCGACTAAGTCAAAGGGTCTCTTTGACAACCTAAGCGACAATGAAGGAGATGCTCCAATTTGCCTCATGGCAAAGGGGCACAAGGTATCATCTAAGAGCCCCATTCCCTCTATTGTTGATTATGGCTTAGATGATTGTGATAGTGATAACGATGAAGTAGCATTTAAGTCTATGAATGACTTTGATATTGAAAAACTAGACTTGCTATTTAAAGACATTGAAAAATTGGAGGAAGTAGTAGAACAAAAGGAGGCTACTCTTGAAGCTCAAGAGGATCTCCTTATATTTGAAAAGGAAAAGAATCTTGAGTTAGAGAAGAGCCTAGCTTTTGAGAGAAAGAAAAATGAGGACTTAGTCAAAAACTCAAATTTGACTAAGAATGAAATAGTTAGTCTTGAGATCACCAATGCTTCACTCGTAGAGCAACTTGCTCAAGCAATGGATGCTTGCAAGTCTCTTGAAGTGAAGCTTGTTGATCTCTCGAACAATGCTTCTTCCTCAATTAACAACTCCAATAGTTCAAAGCCTTCAAGTAGCAATGGATGCGCTAGATGTTACAATATTGATGTTGCTACTTGTGCTACTAACCGTGAGACTTTGAAAGTCTTGGCTCATGAGAATGAGAAGCTTAAGGGGATGCTTGAAGATGGACTTCAAAAGTCCTACAAGGCTAGCAAAGGTTTAGAGGAGTATCTCGGTAAGCGCCATGGTAATCCTAAGAAGCATGGGCTTGGATATGTTCCGCCTAAGGGCAAAAAGAGCAACATCGTGGTTGCTCCTTTAAGCAAGCCGATTCATTTTGTAAAAGGCGAAGGAACATCCAAGCACAAGGCTCACTCCGAGTTTTTTGCTTCATATGTACTTAAGAAAACTAACCTTAGTCGTGTAGTTGCATGTCATATTGGGCGTAAGCCAAAGAATGCTCCTATTGTTCGCTCCATTTGGGTCCCAAAATCTCTAGTTGCTAATATGCGTGGACCTAACCAAGTTTGGGTACCAAAGAGCAAAAACTAAATATGTTTTTGTAGGCCTATATCTCCGGTGGAACGAGTTGGATTTTGGATAGCGGTTGCACGCATCATATGACCGGAGAAAAGGCAATGTTCGCACACTTGGATGAAAATGGATCAAATAGCGAAAGTATTGTCTTTGGAGACAATGGAAAAGGAGAAGTAATTGGTTTGGGTAAAATCTCTATCTCAAATGATTTTCACTTAAGTAATGTTTTACTTGTTGAATCATTAAGCTACAATTTGTTATCCGTTGCACAATTGTGTGAAGCGGGTTACAATTGTCTGTTTAATGAAAAGGGTGTGGAAGTCATTAAGAGGCTTGATGGTTCAATAGCCTTTAAGGGACGTTTGAAGGGTAAGCTCTATCTCGTACACTTCAATACGGATAGACTTAATCTTGAAACGTGCTTAATGGCTAAATCTAGCGTGGGTTGGCTATGGCATCGCCGACTAGCCCATGTCGGTATGAGGAACCTTCACAAACTCATCAAAGGCAACCACATCCTTGGACTAACTAATGTTTTCTTTGAGAAAGATAGGGTATGTAGCGCTTGTCAAGCGGGCAAGCAAGTTGGTGCCTCCCATCCCGCCAAGAATGTGATGACGACCTCAAGACCGTTGGAAATGCTCCACATGGATCTATTCGGTCCCGTAGCTTACATAAGCATCGGGGGAAGTAAGTATGGTCTAGTAATTGTAGATTTTTCCCGTTTCACTTGGGTATTTTTCTTGCATGATAAGGGAGAAGTCCAAGTGACATTGAAGAAATTCATGAGAAGAGCTCAAAATGAGTTTGAAGTGAAGATTAAGAGAATTCGAAGCGACAACGGCACCGAGTTCAAGAACATTGGTGTGGAGGAGTTTCTTGATGAGGAAGGAATCAAGCACGAATTCTCGGCTCCCTATTCTCCTCAACAAAATGAGGTGGCCGAGAGGAAAAATCGAACCCTCATCGAGATGGCGCGGACGATGCTTGACGAATACAAGGTTTCCGATAGTTTTTGGGCGGAAGCCATCAATACCGCATGTCACAGCTCCAACCGCCACTACCTTCACAAGATCTTGAAGAAAACGGCGTACGAATTGCTCACCGGGAAGAAACCAAATGTATCCTATTTCAGAGTCTTTGGGAGTAAATGCTACATCCTCAACAAAAGAGCTAAGTCTTCTAAATTTGCTCCTAAAGTAGATGAAGGTTTCTTACTCGGTTATGGAACTAATGCTTATGCGTACCGAGTTTTCAACAATACCACCGGTGTCGTTGAAATCTCGCGTGACGTAACTTTTGATGAGTCTAACGGTTCTCAAGTAGAACAAGTTGATCGTGCCGTAATTGACAGGGAAGAACCTCCTTGTGAAGCTATCAAGAAAATGGCAATTGGGGAGGTAAGACCTCAAAATCTGGAATCTCACCCGAGCACCTCAACCCGGAGTCTCCGGCCTGAAACCCGGAGTGTCCGGATTGGTCCAGAGTCTCCGGGTCATATACCGGAGTCTCCGGATGGGTCAGGCTCAGGTGATATTCCCTCCTCGTCCATTCAAGCTCACGATGGTTCCAATGCATCCCAAGATGAAGAAACCATTCAAGCTCCAGATTCAACTGTTCCTCACCCAAGAGTTCATCAAAGCATTCAAAGGGATCATCCAGTCGACAACATTCTTGGAGACATTAACAAGGGAGTATCTACTCGATCTCGAGTTGCAAACTTTTGTGAATTTTACTCGTTTGTTTCCTCTCTTGAGCCTCTTAAGGTAGAAGAAGCACTTGATGATCCAGATTGGGTGATTGCCATGCAAGAGGAGCTCAACAATTTCAAGAGAAATCAAGTTTGGGAGCTTGTTCAAAGACCAAATCAAAACGTGATCGGCACAAAATGGGTCTTCCGGAACAAGCAAGATGAGAATGGAATCGTGACAAGGAACAAAGCTCGTTTGGTTGCTCAAGGGTACACTCAAATCGAAGGTTTGGATTTCGGTGAAACATATGCTCCAGTAGCTAGGCTTGAATCCATTAGAATATTACTTGCCTTTGCTACTCACCATGATTTCAAGCTTTATCAAATGGACGTGAAGAGCGCTTTCTTGAATGGACCACTCTCCGAGATGGTCTACATCGAGCAACCACCCGGCTTTGAAGATCCAAAACACCTGGACCACGTCTACTACCTTCACAAAGCCCTTTATGGACTTAAGCAAGCACCGAGGGCTTGGTTCGAATGTTTACGAGATTTCCTTCTCGGACAAGGTTTTGTAGTCGGAAAGGCCGACCCTACTCTCTTTACTAAACATATTGATAATGATTTATTTGTATGCCAAATATATGTCGATGACATCATATTTGGATCTACTAATGAGCATTTGTGTAAAGAGTTTAGCAAGATTATGACAAAAAGGTTCGAGATGTCCATGATGGGAGAAATGAAGTTCTTCCTCGGCTTTCAAGTTAAACAACTCAAGGAAGGAACCTTCATCTGTCAAACTGTCGGGACCCCGAATTTGCAAATCCGGACCCTCTGTGTATTCAGCACTAGTCCAGGAACGCGCTAGTGCACACAGTCTTAGCATTGGTAAATATCACAATCATACCAATCGATATTATCAAAGTACTTTATTTAAATAACTAAACTGGTTACTCGACCTTATGGTCAAGTTACAAATGTATGCCTCGTGAAGGCTAAACTTATTCAGAGAAAAATAATAGCGGAAAATCAAATAAACTTCGTGGCGCCATCCAAAGATACCACAGGCAACCTGGGCTCGCTTCCTAAGTAGACGGATCTTCTTGGAGTTCCTCCTCCAAAGTCGGGCGTAATCTCCTCTTCAACCGATATTGTGTTGGGGCAAGGGTGAGTACTTGGTACTCAAAGAAGTCATGCACGTAATGCAGGCTAATATACTATATGCATGGCTTGGTACAAAGGAATAGCACAAGGTATTTTTTGGCAGAAACATTTGAAAAGTAATATAAGTAGATTCAAAGCAGTAGAAATAAGTAAAGCATAAATAACTTTTCAAGAAGTTTAATAAACATTTTCCCCAACCTAAACCATATTTCCATCATCTTCATTATTAAGCCAACCCAACTTTCAAACCAAAGTTATTTTTGAGAAAATCTAACCCTTGATCAGAATTAGCGATGTCCAATACCGTGGACTCGGCTATTCAAATAGATTCTACACTGCAGAGGTTATGCACTTTACCCACAAGATACAACAAACACCACAAAGGCGAAGTTCCCGTAATAAAGCCTTTCGGAAGCCTCAAACAACACAGTGGTCCTCTCCTCAGGTTTCTACACCATCCCTTCCCTTAGCCAAGGCGAAGTATGGGACCAACACACCGTTAGATGGGTATCTGGCCTCACCACGATACGCTCCCGCACAATCACACAAACGGTGTAATCGACACCCCGAGGCTCCACAAGTGAGTCCTTAGCGACTTAGTCAACTAGGGCCGCCCCATTCCGGCCATGTGGTTGCAAGTATGACCCAGTTCAAAGGCTTGCAAGGTTAAGTCCTTAGAGTGACCAGGGCAAGACTACCCAAGAACCAAATCAACATCCCGGTGCACAACCTGCCCATTGATTACATTTTGCCACATGCCCCGGCCGAAATCAAGCTTATCAAACCCAGCTTGATTACCATGCACCACGTGCCATCAACATCACATGATACTTTTCCAAAACAGGTTCAATATATCATTAAGTCAATATTAACATTTGATTGTCCAAAACCATGTCATGAGCACGTAGCAGGTCTAAGCAGTATACTACAACGGTCTAAACCCATGTTGGCAATTTAATAATGTCCAACTAGTAATCCACAACTAGGGTGACAAGGGTCATGGCACATACTTAAATAATCAAGGTGTCATATAAAAATTGGTATTTATCTAACCCCCATGTTTAAACAAAGTATCTTTCTAATTGATTTAGCATGCAATAGTTTAAATCAAAATAGATTTCGAAATAGGATCAACATGGTCAAAGCACAACTTGCCTTCAAAAAGTACTTGCTCTTGGTCTTGAGTTGGATCCTGAGTCAATACTTCTCCTTCGAATCCTTCCAGACTTCAACGCCTACTCGTAAAGCGTGCAAATAGCAAAACACAAATAAACAATAGGCAAAACATCCCAAAACTCCAAATAAAATCCATAAACAGAGAGAACATAATTTTCTGGATTTTTAGAAACTGGAATCATAAATTTGGAGTTAAAACGCAAGTTATGATTATTTAAAGTTTAAATAATCAATTAAATAATATTACAGAGAAAAACTTTAGTCCAAAAATTAAATAAAATTCATATTTAGGTAGATCTCAATTTTATACAAATTTAGAAATTTGAATCACTCAAATCGGAGTTGAAACGCAAAAGTTATAAGCGTTTGAAGTTTGAATCTAAATTTGAATCAATATTTCGAATTAATAAATCATTTTCTTTTTTCGGAAATTAATTATTATACAAAGATGGACACGTGGCAGCCTCGACATTGGTTGGTCGACGTCACCGGCCCATGGACTTGGTCCACGCCGCTTGGG
This sequence comes from Rhipidocladum racemiflorum, assembly GCA_036346355.1. Classification (NCBI taxonomy): domain Eukaryota; kingdom Viridiplantae; phylum Streptophyta; class Magnoliopsida; order Poales; family Poaceae; genus Rhipidocladum; species Rhipidocladum racemiflorum. The sequence continues at coordinate 35,375,662 of CM070589.1, read as the reverse complement.
TCCACCGTGGACTCGGCCCACGACTTCACGTGAGAGATCGACATGTGGGACTCCACTCGGTGACGTCATTGCCGACGTCACGGGGACTCAAAACTGCCGACAGTGGGACTCGCGATGACGCCATTGTCGACGCCGCCGGGACGCCCGACATCGCGGGCCATGACGCTGGGCGCCATGGTGTGGTTCGGCCGAGCCGACACGCTGGCCTGCCGGCGCCACGCCGCTGGCACGGCGCCGACCGCTTCGGTCCAACTTCCCGACGCTGGCTCGATCTCGCCGCTGATTTGAAAATCAACGGCGCGATTAGATCCGGTGTTGACGCCGTTTGGGTTAACGATTGATTTCGACCGCTGGATCTAGATCCGGCGGAGATTGGATCTAGGATTTGGAACGGATCTCACCGCGCGATGACGTGGCGTGATCTCGAAGCGTTGATCTTGATCGGACGGCCGAGAGAGCTCGCGGTCCGGCGATGGCTTGCGGCGCGGCGCTGCTCACCGGCGCGAGGACGATTTACCTTGCCGACGGCGTTTCGGCGCGCTCCGGCTGGCTGAGAGATCCTTCGGTGCGCCTCGCCGCGGTGAGTCCTGATTCGGGTCAACGGCGGCAGAGGCAACGCAATAAAACCGCGCGCGAGCGTTACGGCAACTCCGGCGATCGACGGCCGAACGGCGGCGACTCGGACGCTGTTCAGGTCTCACGGTGCGCCAAGTCAGGTCACGACCGTGGTGGCGGCGCATTAAATAGCAGCACCTCGGCGTCCGTGAAACGACGGAGACCGAGGTCGACACTGCTTCGACGGGAGTCCGGCGGCGCACGAGAGGGTGACGTGGGCACGCGCGCCGCTGGATCTCGATCCAACGGCGCGAAGTTTGGGTCCGGTCGGACTTCGCGCAGCCGGCCGGTCGCCGGGCTGCTCGTGGACGTGGCTCATCGTGGCCGCTGGATCAAGATCCAACGGCCACGCTAGGCTCTCGGCCGAGTGGGTTCGGCCGAGTCACGTGGTTTCTGCCTGACTCGAACTCGAGTCCGACTCGGCTCTCGGATGAACAAGAATCGACTCTGGCTTGGATTTCCAGCGATTTAATATTTAAAATAATTCCCGAATTCATTTAATTCATTAAAAATAGCAAATGACTCGAAAAATTCCAAAAAATTCTCGAAAATATTTTAGGGTATTTGGGACTCAAATAAAATATTTCCAACAAAATTTTATTTGCAAAATTAAATTCTTTAATTAATTCAAAATGGAATAAATTCAAATAAATTCCAAATAAATCCAAATAAATTCCAGAAAATTCCAAAATTCACCAAAGTGCCAAATCACACATGACTGTAAGACAAGCAAAATTTTGGGGTGTTACAAAGCTCCCCTTAATAGAATCTCGTCCCGAGATTCAGTGGCTCACTACAGAATAGGTTTGGAAACTCTTTCTTCAAATCCTCTTCAAGGCCCCTAAGTCGCTTCGCCGCATGGTTGCTCCATCAACTCTCAGAAACGGGTTGACTTGTTTCTAGTTTCTCGATCCATTGTGTCTAGAATCCTCGCGGGATACTCCTTATAGGTCAAATCCTCTTGCAACTCAATTGACTCTAGCGTGTCTGCTCCTCAGAACTCTGAGACACTTCTTTAATCGGGACACATGGAATACATCATGTACTCCTCGCTAACGATCGCGGGCAACTCCAAATGATAAGCAACTTCGCCTCATGCTCAAAATCTTAAATGGTCCAACATAACGGGTGCAAGTTTCCCTTTGGCATGGAACCTCTTAACTCCCCGAGAGGCGTAACTCGAGGTATACAAAGTCTTCTCGGTTCAAAACTCAAATCTCGCGACGATTGTCGCGATAACTCTTCCGCCGAGATTGGGCTATCTTCAACCTTTCCTAATCATAGCGACCGTTCTTCAAACCTCTTGAGGAATATCAGTCCAAGACACGGCGCCGCGGCCTCATTCCAATTCAATGGCGTCCGATAGGGTCGACTCATACAAAGGCCTCAAAAGGTGACATCGTAAACTAGCCTCGATAACTATTGTTGTAACTAAACTCGGCATACGGCAAACTCTTATCCCAAGAGGTAGCATAAGCTAATGCACAAGCTCTTAACATATCCTCCAGACTGTTGACTCTTTCTGGCCTGGTCCATCCGCCTGTGGATGATAAGTCAGATCAAGTTCAAACGGGTTCCCATGGCTTCATGCAACTTATTCCGTAACCTTGAGGTAAATTGGGTACCTCTGTCTGATACAATCCTCTTTGGCACTGCAAACAGACAATCCTGATCATGTACGATTCTGCTAATTTATCTCCCGAGTAAGTGGTCTTCATGGGGATAAAATGGGCTACTTTAGTCAAGCGATCCACTATAACCCATATGGAGTCATAACCTCCTTGAGTCTTTGGCAAACCGGTAATGAAATCCATTCCGATTTCCTCCCACTTCCACTCGTATTTTCAGCGGTTGTAGCAATCCTGCTGGTCTCGATGCATTGCCTTGACCCTCCGGCATACGCCGCACAATGCAACATGCTCGGCAACTTCACGCTTCATACTCGGCCACCGTAATCTCTCCTTCAGATCCTCGATACATCTTGGCGCTTCCAGATGAATTGAGTACTTGAGTCATGGGCTTCTTCCGTAATCAGTTGCTTTAACTCCTTTTGTTAGGCACACAAATCCGATCCTTCATCCATAACGTGCCTTGCTCATCCAACTTGAAGTCCTCTCGCCTTGCCTTCCTCCTTGATGGACTTAATCCTCGCGGATCTTGTCATCATCCTTCGTCCTTCTCGGATCTGCTCCTCCAGGGTAGGCTTTACTTCTAATGCGCCAAGAATCCCCTTGGTACTACCTCAATCTTCATTTTCTGAAAATCCTCACATAACTCATCCCGACTTGTGGCTAGCAACGCATCTACTGATGGCTTTTTCGACTCAGAGCATCGGCTACTACGCTGGCCTTCCCGGATGGTAATGGATTCCAACATTGTAGTCCTTGATCAACTCTAACCATCTCCTCGCCTCATATTCAGATCCGACTGGGTGAATATGTACTTAAGGCTCTTATGATCCGTGATACACTTCACATCTGCTTTCCAATCGATAGTGACGCCATATCTTCAAAGCATGCACTACGGCTAACTCTAAGTCATGTGTCGGATAATTTTCCTCATGCGGCCTCAATCGCTTTGATGCATAAGCGACGACCTTTCCATCCTGACAAGACACATCCAAGTCCTTGGCGCGATGCGCCACAATAAATATCGGCTTTGAGCAACGTCCCGAGAACTAACACCGGCGATGTCAATCGCTTCTTCACTCAAATCCTTTCTCACATTCTCAAGCGCCCATGCAAACTTCTTTTTCCTTCTTCAGCAGTAAGAGGTTTCGCAATTGCCGAGAAGCCTTCGATGAAGCGGCGGTAGTATCCGCCATTCCAAGGAAACTCCGACCGGGTCACCGCCTTTGGTCGCTCCCAATGTAACACAACTTCTACTTTGCTTGGATCTACGGCGACTCCTTCATGGTCATTATATGTCCAAGAAACTCCACCTTGTCCTTCCAAAAATCACACTTGCTGAACTTGGCTAAAAGTTGCTGTCCTCACTTTTCCAAAACTCGCCTTAAGTGTTCGGCATGTTCATTCTCTGCCTTGGAGTAGATTAGGATATCGTCTATGAACACGACGACAAACTTGTCCAAATATTCCATGAACACCTTATTCATCATATTCATGAAATAAGTCGCGATTCGTCAAATTTCAAAGGACATAATCAGAACTCGTAATGTCCATATCTTGACGAGAATGCGCTTTCGAATATCTTCCGATCGGATCTTCAATCGATGGTATCCTCGATCTCAGATCAATCTTGGAGAAAACTCCGGCCTCTCAACCGATCAAACAAATCATCGATCCGGGTAGCGGATACTTATTCTTCACGGTGACTTCATTGAGTGCACGGTAGTCAATGCACATCCTGAAACTTCCGTCCTTTTTCTTGACAAACAAAACTGGTGCTCCCATGGCGACTAACTCGGCCTGATAAATCCTTTCTCCATTAACTCTTCTAGCTGCTTCTTCATCTCTACCAACTCCTGTAGACATCCGATAGGGTCTCTTTGCTATCTGTGCATCTTGACAAGCTCTATCACAAACTCTATGTCCTCGTCTCAGCGGCATACTGTAGATCTCCTGAAAACATCGGGTACTCATTCACTATCGACATCCTCTATGCCGATTGCCTTGGTACTGTTAACCATCATCTGTCCATCTCTAATCGCAGTGGCTTGAAATTCCACTTTCTTCCCACACAGCTCTCAATCGAGATAGTCCTTCGCCCACAATCCAATACAGCCTTGTGCTTGGATAACCAATCCATTCCCAATATAACATCTAAGGTCTGGTCTCCAAAATTATAAGGTTTGCTAGGAACTCTATTCCATCTATTAGTATTCTCACCTGGAACATCCTACTTCCGCTCGGAGTTCTAACCAGGTTTGAACTAAAAGCATGCATCTAAGTCTTGCAATCCTTAAATCATTTCTAGTAGCAAAGCCTTGCGAAACAAACGAATGCGAAGCTCCGAGTCAAACAAAACCGCAGGTGTATCGAGTTAACAAGTAACTTACCCAAGACGACGTCCGTAGTATTCTCGCAGTGCATCTCGGTGACATGGTTGACTCGGCCTCTCACCACGGCCTGGTGTGGCTCGTGCCGGGCGCCCTAGCCGGGTGGTTCTCAGGTTGAAGCGAATCGAGTCGCCTCGCTGTCTTCTTTGGACAATCATATGGCGAAGTGTCTCGCTCGTTGCGCTTGTAGCAGGCCTCACCGTTTCCTTGCCGATCGCTCGAGTAGCGCTTAGCGGGGCCGGGTCCGTAGTTTTGATTGACAGTGTCTTGGTGCCGGGATGGTGTCCTTGTTGCATTCTCGTGGTTGGAATCAAGAATTGATTTGGTGCAACTCGTGACGCCATATGCTTCTCGGGCGTGATCCTTGCCGTTGCATCTCAAGCGCTTCCTCGTTTCATCCAGCCTTGCGCTTTGTCCTCAAGAATAAGCGCCTTATTCACCAATTCCTCGAAATCTGAAAGGTGTGGGTGATCAACCCTACTTGCAATCCCGAGTTAAGTTCCTTCATAAAACGAGACTGCCTCGATTTATCTGCCGCTACATCCTCAGTGTGTAGCGTAAGCCTGTGTGAACTTGTTCAGTAGTCGCCACCGTCGATTACCTTGCCTCGGCTCAACTCCTCCTTCTTAAGGTCCATGATTCCTTCAGCACGTGATACCGCCGGAATGCAAACCGTGAACTCTTCCCAAGTGATATCTTGAGGGTTCTCTTGCGTGGCACGTGGTTCTCCCACCATTCAGCAATGTTTTTCCAAATTGATGAGAAGCGAGAGTACCTTCTCATTTCCTATGCATTGGGCTATGTGTAGCTTCCTCTCGATTGATCTTAACCAATCATCGGCCTCCAATGGATTGGCATTCCTGAGAAAGTGGGTGGGTGAGTTCTCATGAACTCGATACCTTGTATTCGCGTGGTCCCCGATTAACTTGATTAGCAAAGTGGCCTGAGCAAGGACGTGCTGCATTTGTTGCATCATAGCATGCATCAATCGAGTCCTGAGCAGCAAGAAATGCCCCAAAATTCTGCATATCAATCAAGCGGTGCCGGTGCTCCTCATTGGGGTTTTCGGGCGAACCGCTCCATTGCCCCCAAAGTTTCCACGGGTGTTCACCATCTATCGATTTGCTCTAGGTTTAGAGATGAGAGGGAAACAAGAATAGACAAGTAATATGGAACTTATGCGGGGCTAAGGTGTAACTTTAAGGTCCAACTTTATTATTAGTAACTTGGTATGGCTGCCATAATGCCTAAGGGCCTTGCAACACATAACGCACACTCAAAGAAACAAACAAATCCAAATCGAACTAACTCGAGTCTAACGCCTAAAGGGTGACTCTTTATTCTATGACTCGACTTCGCCGAAGGAGTCTCACTATAGAACCTATGCTCACTCATCGAGAAAACCTCCACGGCCTGGTACGGATGTCGCGCATAGGCGCCAAACGATCGCCATGTCCAAAGAATCGTGTCTTTCGTGGTAGTCGGAAAAGCTGTCCTCATCGAGGTCCGACTCCTCCGGATCTGGCTCGTAGCTCGAGTAATCGCTCGGGTCCGGGTCCGCATAAGGTCATCTCCAACTCGCCAATCCTTCGTAGAAGGTGTGCCACATACTCTTGAGCTTCCCGCCATCTGCTCTTCTCTGGCCGTGATCTCCTTGCGGGCCTTCAGTAGCTCCTTGCTTGTATTATCTAGTACATCCTCCTGGCGACAATAAATCGTGCCAACCGTAACCGTGGCATCTCATCTCGACCGCCGGTCAAGAAGGTTATCGCTGGCGGATGGTAACTTAACACCGCATTTCCAATTCCTTCGCGAGATACGGTAATGTGCCGCATTGCTCGCCGTGATACTTCTTGGATACCCATCTCGCATTGTAGATCTCCGGCAAAGGCAGTTGTATCGGCGATTTCGGCCCTTTTCCTAGCAGTACCTCAATCCTCACGCCACAAGCCTTGATCAATCCCGCTTGTCCGATCACTTCCACTTGGTATTGCGGCTTCTCAAAATCTCCGAGAGTCTCAGAGCATATGCCAAAGTTCCGCTACGTGACTAACTCCCAGATCAACGTAGTTGAACTCTTCCTCCATCTCGTCACAAGAGTGCTTTACGTAAGAACTCGGAATTTTTAAATTGTGACAAGGTAAGGGAAAATTTCAGCAAGAGACAAGAAAAGAGAGAAGGGATAAGTCGAGAGGTCATTTCTTATCTTGACAACTTTTAGCTTTAGAAAATAGGTTTTATCCTCACTACGACCATTCTAGCTTAGGGTTGAGCCTACAATAAGTATGGCTCGATACTACCTTCTGTCGACCCCGAATTTGCAAATCCGACTCTTCCAGTATTCAAAGACTAGTCCAGAACGCGCTTAGTGCACACAGCCTTAGCATTGGTAAATATCACAATCATACCAATCGATATTATCAAAGTACTTTATTTAAATAACTAAATCTGATTACTCGACCTTATGGTCAAGTTACAAATGTATGCCTCGTAAGGCTAAACTTATTCGTGAGAAAATAATAGCAATGAAAATCAAATAAACTGGCGCCATCCAAGATACCACAGTAACCGATCGGGCTCGCTTCCTAAGTAGACGGATCTTCTTGGAGTTCCTCCTCCAAAGTCGGGCGTAATCTCCTCTTCAACCGATATTGTGTTGGGGCAAGGGTGAGTACTTGGTACTCAAGTCATGCACACGAATGCTAATATACTATATGCATGGCTTGGTACAAAGGAATAGCACAAGGTATTTTTGCAAAGAAACAAGATTTGAAAAGTAATATAAGTAGATTCGAAAGCAAAGAGAAATAAGTAAAGCATAAATAACTTTTCAAGAAGTTTAATAAACATTTTCCCCAACCTAAACCATATTTCCATCATCTTCATTATTAAGCCAACCCAACTTTCAAACCAAAGTTATTTTTGAGAAAATCTAACCCTTGATCAGAATTCCCGAGCGATGTCCAATACCGTGGACTCGGCTATTCAAATAGATTCTACACTCTGCAGAGGTTATGCACTTTACCCACAAGATACAAATAAACACCACAAAGGCGAAGTTCCGTAATAAAGCCTTCTAAGCCTCAAACAACACAGTGGTCCTCTCCTGCTCGTGCTCTACACCATCCCTTCCCTTAGCCAAGGCGAAGTATGGGACCAACACACCGTTAGATGGGTATCGGCCTCACCACGATACGCCTCCCCGCACAATCACACAAACGGTGTAATCGACACCTGAGGCTCCACAAGTGAGTCCTTAGCGACTTAGTCAACTAGGGCCGCCCCATTCTGCCATGTGGTTGCAAGTATGACCAGCCAAAGGCTTGCAAGGTTAAGTCCTTAGAGTGACCAGGCAAGACTACCCAAGAACCAAATCAACATCCCTGCCACAACCGCCCACCTTACATCTTGCCACATGCCCTGGCCGAAATCAGCTTATCAAACCCGCTTGATTACCATGCACCACGTACATCAACATCACATGATACTTTTCCAAAACAGGTTCAATATATCATTAAGTCAATATTAACATTTGATTGTCCAAAACCATGTCATGAGCACGAAAGGTGTCTAAGCAAGATACTACAACTGCCTAAACCCATGTTGGCAATTTAATAATGTCCAACTAGTAATCCACAACTAGGGTGACAAGGGTCATGGCACATACTTAAATAATCAAGGTGTCATACAAAGAAATTGGTATTTATCTAACCCCATGTTTAAACAAAGTATCTTTCTAATTGATTTAGCATGCAATAGTTTAAATCAAAATAGATTTCAAATAGGATCAACATGGTCAAAGCACAACTTGCCTTCAAAAAGTACTTGCTCTTGGTCTTGAGTTGGATCCTCGAGTCAATACTTCTCCTTCGAATCCTTCCCAGACTTCAACGCTCTACTCGTAAAGCGCAAATAGCAAAACACAAATAAACAATAGGCAAAACATCCTAAAACTCCAAATAAAATCCATAAACAGAGAGAACATAATTTTCTGGATTTTTAGAAACTGAATCACAAATTTGGAGTTAAACGCAAAGTTATGATTATTTAAAGTTTAAATAATCAATTAAATAATATTACAGAGAAAAACTTTAGTCCAAAAATTAAATAAAATTCATATTTAGGTAGATCTCAATTTTATACAAATTTAGAAATTTGAATCACTCAAATCGGAGTTGAAACGCAAAAGTTATAAGCGTTTTGAAGTTTGAATCTAAATTTGAATCAATATTTCGAATTAATAAATCATTTTCTTTTTCGGAAATTAATTATTGCGCCAAAGATGGACACGTGGCAGCCTCTCGATTGGTTGGTCGACGCCACCGGCCCATGGACTTGGTCCACGCCGCTTAGTCCACCGTGGACTCGGCCCACGACTTCACGTGAGATCGGACATGTGGGACCCACTCGGTGACGCCATTGTCGACGTCACGGGGACTCACCACGGTGTCGACAGTGGGACCCGCATGACGTCATTGTCGACGCTGGCCGACCGCGACACATGGCCGCCATGACGCCGCCGCGGACGCCATGGTGTGGTTCGCCGAGCCGACACGCGCCGTGCTCGGGCCACGCGCACGGCGCCGACCGCTTGGCCCAACTTCCCGACGCTGGCTCGATCTCGCCGCTGATTTGAAAATCAACGCGCGATTAGATCCAGTGTTGACGCCGCTTGGGTTAACGATTGATTTTCGGATCGCTGATCTAGATCCGGATGGAGATTGGATCTAGGATTTGGAACGGATCTCACCGCGCGATGACGCGGGCGTGATCTCGAGCGTTGATCTTGATCGGACGGCCGAGAGAGCTCGCGGTCCGGCGATGGCTTGCGGCGCGCTGCTCACCGGCGCGAGGACGATTTACCTTGCCGACGGCAAGTTTCGGGCGCGCTCCGGCGGCGAGATCCTTCGGTGCGCTCTCGTCCGCGGTGAGTCCGGATCTGGGGTCAACGGCGGCGGCAGAGACGCGACTAACGCAATAAAACCGCGGAGCGTTACGGCAACTCCGGCGATCGATTGCGGCGAACGGCGGCGATCGCGACGCTGTTCAGGTCTACGGTGCGCTGAAGTCTAGGTCACGACCGTGGTGGCGGCGCATTAAATAGCAGCCCTGCGGAACGCACGAGACCGAGGTCGACACTGCTGACGGCGGAAACCGGCTGGCACGGAGAGGGTGACGTGGCACGCGACAAACCGCTGGATCTCGATCCAACGGCGCGCGAAGTTTGGGTCCGGTCGACTCGCGAGCCGGGCCGGCTCGCCGGGCTCGCTCTGATCGTGGCTCATCGTGGCCGCTGGATCAAGATCCAACTGGCCACGCTGCTAGGGCTCTACCGAGCGGTTCTGGCCGAGTCACGTGGTCGGCCTGACTCAACTCGAGTCCGACTGCCTGGCCGATGAACAAGAATCGACTGCTTGGATTTCCAATGATTTAATATTTAAAATAATTCCAGAATTCATTTAATTCATTAAAAATAGCAAATGACTCGTAAAAATTCCAAAATTCGAAAATATTTTAGGGTATTTGGGACTCAAATAAAATATTTCCAACAAAATTTTATTTGCAAAATTAAATTCTTTAATTATTTCAAAATGGAATAAATTCAAATAAATTCCAAATAAATCCAAATAAATTCCAGAAAATTCCAAAAATTCACCAAAGTGCCAAATCACACATGAATTTAAGAAAAGCAAAATTTTGGGGTGTTACACAAACCAAGTACATTAAGGACATGCTCAAGAAGTTTGGAATGGAGGACGCCAAGCCAATAAAGACGCCTATGCAGGCCAACGGGCATTTAGACCTCGACAAAGAAGGTAAACCGGTCATCCAAAAGGTATATCGCTCGATGATCGGTTCTCTTATTTATCTTTGTGCATCTAGGCTCGATATCATGCTTAGCGTTTGTATGTGTGCACGTTTTCAAGCCGCTCCAAAAGAGTGCCACATGGTGGCCGTTAAGAGAATCTTGAGATATTTAGTGCACACTCCTCATTTTGGACTTTGGTATCCGAAAGGATCTTCCTTTGAGCTAGTTGGCTATTCCGATGCGGATTATGCCGGCTGTAAAGTGGATAGGAAGAGTACCTCGGGGACTTGCCAATTCTTGGGTAGGTCTCTAGTCTCGTGGTCTTCCAAGAAACAAAACTCCGTAGCCTTATCCACTCGGCCGAATACATAGCTGCCGGGAGTTGTTGTGCCCAACTGCTTTGGATGAGACAAACCTTGAGTGATTATGGCCTAACCTACAAAAGTGTTCCACTTTTGAGTGACAATGAGAGTGCCATAAAAATTGCCAATAATCCCGTCCAACACTCCCGTACAAAACACATAGATATTTGCCATCATTTCCTAAGAGATCACGCAACCAAAGGCGAAATTGACATCCAACATGTGAGTACAAATAATCAATTAGCCGATATTTTCACCAAGCCCCTTGACGAGAAAAGGTTCTGTGAATTGAGAAGTGGTCTAAATATTCTAGATTCTCGCAACGTGGCTTGATAAGTGCTCATATATTGGTTGGTGAATGAAAAATGAATTTCAAAAACTTATTCATCTTTTCCTCTGAATTTACTTTGTGTTTTTGGCCTTTTGATCCTACGATCTTGTCATTTGCTATGTGACCATAGTCTGATTGATTGATTGTTCGCTGGTCATATATCAAGTTGACATCTTAGGGTCTCGTTCTCCCTCTCGTTCCGCAAAATTCCTTGTTTCTTCGTGCGTTTTCCCTTACTCCTAACCGAGCTGGGGAACCCGGAGTATCCGGTTTTCAATCCGGACTCTCCGGTTAGTTTGAGTCTCCGGACATTTTGTCCGGAGTGTCCGGGTTGGGTCGGAGTATCCGGACTGGAGTCCGGAGTCTCCGGGTTGGGGCGGACGGTTTAAGTCCCCCTAATCCCGCGCGGTTTCTTTTTCCTATTCTTCCGTGCGCCTCGTCCTCTCCCGTGATCCTCTCGTGTCTAGGGCATACTCCTTCCATCCTCTCCTTCTCCAAGGGCTTGTGGACTCTACCTCACCCTCGGTTTGGAGATCTAGGTAAGGAACTCGTGCCCTAATCCTTTTCTTTCCGGGTTTGGTTCAAATCTCGTGGTTCTTAGGGCCTCTCCTCGTGCTTCTTCTCTTCTAGGGTGTGGCTTGAGTCCTTGTGGCCCTCAAGATCGGAGAATCACCCTCCCTAACTCACCCGTTCTTCACGTTTCAAATCCTCTTGAGGTGAGTACTCTCGGTTGTGCCCTAATTCCGCGAAATTTCCTTGCTAGATTGTGCCCTATTCATTTCTTGGATATCCTAGTGGCAATCTAGATTCATTTCGTTCAGTTTTTGCAGATTAGATTCCACTCTTTGGGCCGCCTGTGCACTTTTTCTGGTGGATCCGGAGTATCCGGACAGTTTGTCCGGAGTCTCCGGGTTGATCCGGAGTATCCGGACGATTTGTCCGGACTCTCCGGGTTGAGTGCTTCGGCCAGAATTCGTTTTTCTTTAAATTTCCAATCGCCTCGCGGCTAACCTTTTTCCCTCGCCTTGTCTGGTCAGATGGATCCCTCTCAGGGGTCTTCAGCTGGTGGTGGTGGTGATCTTCCTAGGGACTCTCCGTCTCCGGACAGTCCCTCCAGCTCTCCGTCTGCTCGACCGGCGCCCAAGAGGCCGCCATGCATGCAGTGGCAAAGCAGCCCACCTCTAGGGGAAGAGGTGCGCCGAGGATTGGAACCTCATCTCGTCCACAGACTGCTCACCCATCTTCCCAGCCTCCAGTTCACTGTCTCAAAGAAAGCAGCAGAAGAAGCAGCCTCACCTTAGGCTCCGCTCCTTCCGCTCACCACCGATCCAGATGAGCATCCTGCAGATACTCATGCTAGGCTGAGGGATCAGAAGAGAAAGGACTTTCGCACTTCGGGTCATTTTATTGGCCCCTTGGCCAAGGCCAAGCCCGTGTGGAGGTACCCTATGTCAGTCAATCCCATGAGAGTGATTGACTACAGGACGGGTTCTGGCAAGGGCAAAGCTATTGTTGAGCAAAGAAAGAAAGATCCGCTCAGTTTCCATCAGGATGAGTATGTGGACCGCCGGTTCTGGAACCGGTTTCAGTCAGACTTTTATGAGACGGTCCTCTACCCTCTTGAGCACCCAAAGGGTCGTAATGAAGACTATTGACTGGGAGTACATGGCAGCAGCTGAGCATCCTGTGTTCTCTCAGATTCTCGAGATTTGTGAGCTGCATGAAGTTAAGGACATCATGTCTTTCAAGTTTGATTGGAACAACGAGATAATCATGCAGTTCTACGCCACCCTGTATTTTGACAAGACTGAGGATGCTATCTGGTGGATGACTGACAGAGTTTGGTACAAGGCTAATAAGAAGAGGTTTGCCAGAGTCCTCCACCTTCGCTACAATGACAGCCCGAAGCTTCATGAGAAGAAAGTCTTGTCTCCCGAGCAGATCGAGTCATTGTATGACACGTCCAGGAGCTTCACAGTGGGGACCATCAAGGGCCTGAAGGATGTGCTCTTTGTCCTCAACAGATGTTGAGGGTCACTCTTTGGCCCAAGGAGGGAGATGCATCTCGCCATTAGTTCCTATGGAAGGAACTCTGCTATACCACCTCGTTGAGCGCACTCATCCATTTGATATTGTTGACTTCATCTCGGGAGACGATGAGATGTAATGCGCAGAGCAACATGGCCAGCTGCAGCTACACTCCTTTTGTGATGGCGTTGATCACTTCAGTCAGTGGTCTGAAGTTTGTCAGGGAGGAGGAGCACCTTTCCTACAAGGTCCGACCTCCCATCGCTTCCTATCGCTCCAAAGAGCCCCTGGTCCCACTCCTCCGAGGACTCGTCGTGGTCGCGCTCGGCTTCCACCTCTCAGATCTGCTTCCTGCTGCTCTCCCGCCGCCTTCTTCGGAGCAGACTGAGGTTCCTCCTGGCGTGCTCCAGAAGATGCTAATGCACATCTTCTGTTTTTGCCGCGACATCTCCACCAGGCAGAAGGTGATGAGTCGGCAGATCAAGAAGAATGGCCAAGACATTCGCAGCATTCGCCGCCACAATGGCGAGGCAGTTTCCCCCAGTGACTCCTCCGGGTCTTCCGAGGAGAGTAGTGATGCCGCGTCCGCAGATCAGCTCTTCGGCATCACCTCCTCTACTCCGCATGCTGCTGGAGATGACCCCGGCAACAGTACTCAGTCCGACGACGAAGGCGACGACGAGTGATTTCTAGTGTTCCTCCTCTTTTGGTGTCTTGATGCCAAAGGGGGAGTGTGATATCTTTTCTTCGTTGTCGTCTAGTTGTCACTATCTTTATCTTTTGCTGTCACTTGTGGACTTACTTTGTGCTGCTTTTTATTATTGCTTTTCATGCTGTGAACTCTGTTATTTCCTCTCTATCCATCTAATGACATTAATGCTTATCTTATGCGTGGTTTTCTTTCAGTTAATTGTGATGTATTCTCGGATGCAACGTTTGAGGGGGAGCTCTCGGTTATTTTCTCGTTAAATATGTGCATTTGATTCCACTCAATACTTCTAATGCACACATTTAGGGGGAGCTCCACCTTTTATTTTGAATTGCTAAAGTCAATTTCATATCATGTTATTTGCTTATAATTGTGTTGTCATCAATTCACCAAAAAGGGGGAGATTGAAAGTGCATCTAGGCCCCTCATTTTATTTTGGTGATTAATGATGACACAATTAATGTGATCTAATGCTTGAACTAAGATTAATGCAGTTATCGAGATCACATCAAGCTCGGAATAAGATTGGACCGTCCTAAGCGCGTCAAATTTCGAGAAAACGGCATCAAGACGAAGACTTTGTAATTTTTATATTGTTTTGAGTCTTAAGGATAGCCGTACTATTAAGAGGATGCGACGGAAAATCGATTTTAGGATGTGCATGTGCTCAACATCAAAACTTGCATTCAAACTAGCACTCAAACACTTGCATTTTCCAAAATCTGGAATTCAAACCGAGTCAGTGAACTCGGAGAGTCCGGACCATGTGTCCGGAGTGTCCGGATTCAATCCGGAGTATTCGGACAATATGTTCGGAGTCTCCGGGTTGGACCCCTCGGCCACCTTTATTCCAGATTGTCCGGAGTCTCCGGATAACCCAGAGTCTCCGGGTTATTTGTCCGGACACTCCGGCCTGTACAAAAACGAGAGTAACGTCTAGTTTTTGAACTGACTATTTAAAGACCCACTCTCACCCAACGGCTAGGAACTGGATTGAGCTCATTCATTGCAGCATTCAAGCCACTCCTAACCTCTTCCAAGCATTCAATAGAGCTCATACTTCCTCCCACCAATAGATTTGGTTTTGGATCCATTTTGGTGTCGAGAGGAAGAAGCAAAGTGCTAGGTGCATTCATTTCTAGTTGTTGAGCACTAGTTCATCCTCCAAGCGATTCTTCGTGGCGTTATTGCTCTTGGAGGTTGAAGGTCTCCTAGACGGCTAGGAGTCACCGGGAGCTACCAACGCGTGTGGTGAGCCCCGGTCATTTGTGAAGGCAAGTCTCGCCTCAGAAAGGAAAGAGACAAGAAGTGAAGCCGGCGAGTGCATTTGTGCAACACCGGGAGGAAAGCGGGTTGAAAGAGACCCCGGCTCAAGTGCGACCGAGCCACCTCAACGGAGACGTAGGGTTCCCTTCAAGAACCCGAACTTCGGTGAAAATTCGTGTCCCTCTCATTCACTTTTTCTTCCTAGTCTTGCTTATTTGGATTTGAATTTGTAAAATTAGATCTAGCTCTTTGCTTAGCTTTAATTCAAATCCTTACTAGCAATTGTTCTAGGTTGTTCTTGCTATCTATTTCTAGTGGTTTATTGTGCTTGCCAGAGTAGTCTTATTTGCGCTCCCGAGCCAGCTAACCCGGAGAGTCCGGACACAAGACCGGACACTCCGGACAAGCCGGAGTATCGGGACCAAAACCCGGAGACTCCGGGTTGACCTGTTTGGCCTGAGTTATTTCCGCTGCGATTTTTTAATCCGCCTATTCACCCCCCCTCTAGGCGACATCGTTGGTCCTTTCAGTGGTACCGCCTGAGACTCTGTTGGTACCGGGAGGCACGCACGGCTGCGCGGTCTCGTACTTCTTCCAGGAGATTGACATCCTCCCGACGCAGATCTTCCTAGGCCTCTTCGGTGAACGCCGCCACGCGTGGTGACCCTAAGGCCAACTCTGACGGTAGGACCACCTCCGTACCGTAGACCAGGAAGAAGGGGGTTTCTCCGGTGGCCTGACTGGGAGTGGTACGAAGCGACCACAGCACCGCCGGGAGCTCTTCAGTCCGTCGGGCTCCCCGCTTGTGGAGTCGATCAAACGCCTGGGTCTTGAGGCCCTTCAGTACCAGCGCGTTGGCCCGCTCAACTTGGCCGTTGCTTCTTGGGTGGGCCACCGAGGCAAAGCAAACCTTGGTGCCCATCTCTTCACAGAACCCAAGAAGGCAGCGCTGGTGAACTGCGAGCCATTGTCGGTGATGATGTGGTTGGCGACCCCAAAGCAGGCAAAGATGCCTTGCATGAACTTGATTGCAGCGGCGGCGGTGATCGCCCTTACCGCTTCGGCTTCCACCCACTTGGTAAACTTGTCGACGGCGACAAACAGATGGGTGTAGCCCCCTGTGGCCCGCGGGAATGGGCCCAGGATATCCAACCCCCAGACCGCGAAGGGCCATGAGAGCGGGATGGTTTGCAGAGCTTGGGCTGGTCAGTGGATTTGCTTGGCGTGGAACTGGCACGCCTCACACTTCCTCACCAGGTCGCAAGCATCCTGGAGGGCGGTTGGCCAATAGAACCCTTGGCGGAAAGCTTTGCCGACCATCGTTCGACTTGAAACATGGCTCCCGCACACGCCTCCATGGATATCAGAGAGCAAAATGCTCCCCTCTTACCGAGTGATGCACTTCAGAAGAATTCCATTTTTACCTCAGCGGTAAAGGTCCCCGCCCACCAGGGTATAGCACTTGGCCTTTCGTGCTATCTTCTCTGCTGACGCATCATCATCGGGGCACACTTGATCCCGCAGGTAGGCCCGGATCGGGTCCATCCATGTGCCTTCCCGGTCAAGTGTGGCGACCACGAGTTGGCCGCCCGGGTACTCCGCCTGGCCGGGCGTTTCCGCCGGTACCGCTTCCCCTTCAGGAGCAAGGGCTGGAGCAGCGTCACCATCGTCCCCACCAGAAACGGGGGTTGCGATGGACGGTCGCGGAAGCCTTTCTTCAAAGACTCCGACCGGAATGGGAGATCTTGTTGAGGCGAGCTGAGCGAGCTCGTCTGCCAAGTAGTTGTCGCGCCGGGGGATATGGGTATATCCTAGCCCATCGAAATGTCTCTCCATTTTTTTGACCTCCGCCAAGTACTCGGCCATGACAGGATCAGAGCAGGAGAACTCCTTTCTTGCCTAGTTGACGACTAGCAAGGAGTCGCCCTTGACTTGCAGACGCCAGACTCCGATGGCCGTGGCGGCACGAAGTCCCGCCAGCAAGCCTTCGTACTCAGCAACGTTGTTGGTGGCTTTGAAGTCCAAGACGATCACATACTTGAGAAGGTCCCCGGTTGGATAAACCAGGAGGACCCTAGCCCCCGCGCCCTCGTACCTGAAGGAGCCATCGAAGTAGAGTGCCCAGGGGGAGGGCGCGGGCGTTTCTTTGACTTCAGGCTCGGCAGGAGTCCACTCGACAACAAACTCTGCCAGCCTTTGACTTTTGATCACCGTTTGGGGGGCAAACTTAAGACTGAACTCCCCCAGCTCTACAGACCACTTGGCGATGCGGCCTTCTGCTTCGCGGTTGTGGAGAATCTCGCGCAAGGGATAGGCGGACACCACCGTGATCTCTCTTCCTTGGAAATAATGCCGTAGCTTCCTGGACGCCACCAGCACAGCATACACCATCTTTTGAGCCTGCGGGTATCTTATCTCGGCGTCGTGTAGCACCTTGCTGATATAATAAACTGGCCGCTGGACCCCTTCACACTCCGCCACTAGCACCGCGCTCACAACCTCCGGGCTGGCCACAACGTACAGCAGTAGCGGCTCGCCCGATTCGGGGGCGACCAGCACCGGAGGGGCGGAGAGGTATTGCTTCAGTTCTTCAAATGCTTGCTGCGCTTCCGCAGTCCACTTGAAGGAGTTAGTCTTCTTTAGCAGCTTGAAGAAGGGGAGACTCTTTTCTCCCAGCTTGGCAATAAACCGGCCGAGGGAGGCCAGGCGACTAGCCAGGCACTGAACTTGCTTGAGCCTTGTGGGCGGTTGCATGCGCTCGATGGCCGTGATTTTCTCCGGATTAACCTCGATTCCACGGTTGGAAACAAGGAATCCAAGCAGCTTTTCGGACGACACACCAAACACACACTTCTCAGGATTCAACTTCAGACAATACTGTCGTAGGTAGGAGAAAGTCTCTTCTAAATCTTCGACGAGCCCAACAGACTTTTTGGTCTTCACTACTAAATCATCAACATACACTTCGAGGTTTCTCCCAATTTGCGATTGGAATACAGTATGCATGGTGCGCTGGTAGGTTGAGCTCGCATTCTTCAACCCAAAAGGCATGTGGGTATAGCAGTATACACCTCGGGGGGTCTCAAAAGCAGTCTTCTCTTCATCTTCCCGCACCATGCTAATCTGGTGGTAGCCGGAGTAGGCGTCGAGGAAGCACAAGGCCTCACACCCCGCGGTGGAATTAACGACAAGGTCTATCCGCGGCAGGGGGTACGGATCCTTGGGGCAAGCTTTCTTGAGGTCGGTGAAGTCGACGCACATCCTCCACGTCCCGTTCGACTTCTTGACGAGTACGGGATTGGCCAGCCACTCAGGATAGGCGGCCTCCAGTACAATCCTCGCCTGCAGCAGTTTTTCCACCTCATCCCGAATGGCATCCTGCCGCTCTGGTGCCTGCCTCCGGACCTTCTGCCGGACAGGGTGCACTCCAGGGAGCATCGCCAATCGGTGCTCAATCACCTCCCTAGGGACCCCGGTCATTTCAGATGATTCCCAGGCGAACACATCCAAGTTAGACCGGAGGAAGGTGACGAGCGCGTCTTCCTATTTGGTGCTGAGGTTTGCACCAATCTTCACAACCTTCCCAGAGCCATCCTCGCCCATGGGGACCACCTTCACTTCACTCGAGGAGCCGGGTGAAGCGCGGGCCTTGACCGGGGGGCGCTCTGGGTAGTCGTCCTCACTCTGAGCTGTGCAGGTGGTGACGGCCAGGTCCTGCACCTGCTTGCTGAGGCGCAGGGCCTCCAGCCGGTCCACCTCCACAGTAATCGGGCCACCGGGCCCGGGGATCTTCATCATCATATAGGCGTAATGCGTGGCCACCATGAACTTGACCAGAGCTGGCCGGCCAAGCAACGCATTGTAGGGGAGGTCGAAGTCTGCGATCTCGAAGTTGATTTTTTCCGTCCGGAAGTTCTCCACACTTCCGAACGTAACATGCAGTCGGACCTGAGGCGACTCCGTAGAATAGAGGGGCTGGACGCAGCTCCTCATAAGGGATCTGGAGCGCCTGGAATGCCCCTACGGACATAAGGTTGATGGAGCTCCCCCCATCGACAAGCACCCGCCTGAGTCTCGCATTCCGGACCGTGGAAGAAACCACGATCGGGAGATTGCCCGGGCCTGCGGTGTTCTCCGGGTGGTCGGCCTGGCTGAAAGTGATCGGCTCCCCCGACCATTTCAGCAGCCTGCTCGCCCCGGGAGTTGGTACAGTGGCACACACCTCTCTTACCTCTCGCTTGTACTGCGAGTTCGAAGAGTAGGTGGCGGCGCCCCCATGAATGAAGGCCACCGTGTGCTTCGCTTGCTGAAAGGCAAGCGAAGCAGGGTCCTCGTCCGCGTCATCGCAGTCGTCTTCGCGGTGCTTCTTAAGCCGCTGCTCCACCAGCTTGGACACGACTTGACAATCTGCCAAATCATGTCCATTAGTCCTGTGGATGGGGCAGTAAGGCCTGCCTCCGCCCTCTTCTTGGCGGGGAGACCGGCGGTCCCCGCGATCACCTCGCGGGCCCCGGCGATCACCCGTCCCGCCCTGGCGATCGCGTTTCTGGGGCTTGTCCTCTGGTTCGGTGGCGAGAACCTCTCCGGCGCCGACCTCCTTGCGCTTCTTCTTCTTTTTGTGGTCGAAAGATTTCGAGGTTCCCGCCTCATCGTGACCGGACGGCCCTGCCGTGCGCTCCCGGGCCTCCGCTGCCCGAGCGCACTTATGCGCCAGGGAGAACAGCTCGGAGGTGGTGGAAATGGTGCGGGTAGCCTTCTTCTCCCTCATCTTTTGATCTCGGATCACCCTTCGAAAGGCGATAATCACCGATTGCTCGGAGATCCTAGGGATCGTGTTCCAGCAGTGGCTGAACCGCCGAATGAACTCCCTCATGGACTCCCCCTTCGTCTGCTCCAGGGCGTGAAGGTCGTCCTCCACGCCTGGTTGAGCGTAGGAGCCCTGGAAGTTGGCGACGAAGATGTCGCACAATTCCTCCCACGAGTGCACGGAACCTCGAGGGAGGTTCAGCAGCCAGGAGCGGGCAGAGCCCGTCAGCGATGTCGGGAGGTAGTTGGCCATGATCTTCTCAGACCCTCCCGTGGCGCGCACCACCGTGGTGTAAATCTGCAGGAACTCCTCCGGGATGGTGGTGCCGTCGTACTTCTCGATGGACGAAGGGCAAAATCTCTCCGGCCACGCAGCTTGGCGTAGGTGGAGGGAGAACGCCTGGCATCCAACGTTATAAGGGGAGCGACGCCGCTCGCCCGCCCCTCGGCCCCGAGATGGGGTCAAGGGGTGCAAGTCTGCGCTCTCCCCGGAATCAGGGGGAGAGGTTTCCCCCCGGCCGCTAGGCATCGGTTGGCCCATGCAGTGCTGCACATCTACACGGCGCCCCCTAAGGACGTCGCGCAATTCACCACCACGCTGGGACCTCCTTTCGTCTAGGCGGGCCGTCAGATCCCCATGGTCCCCCGCCGCCTTGGGGGAACCACGGGAAGAAACGGGAGCACGCGCACGTCCCCCTGTGCTTGAGGGGGCTGCAACCGGTGCACCATTTCTTTTGTCCCGGCCCTCACGGCCGGAATAAACTGTAGCTGTGCGGCTAGAGGCTTGCGCGTCAGCCACGAGCATGCCATGTCGCCCGACACCGGAAGCCCCCGGTCGATTTGCCGCCTCTACCTGCTATTGGGCGACCTCCACCAGGCGGGCGATGTCCCGCAGCCATGGAGCGGCCGGGGTTTCACCCTCTAGCGCAACCGGGGGATGATCGAGAAGCAGCCGGGCCGCATGAAGGTTCCGCGTCGGGGTGTCGTCTCCCATCAGGAGACGCCGCCGGATGGGCTGGGCCCCTAGCGTAGAAGCACCACGAGTTCCTCCCTGGGCGGATGGACCCGTAGGGTCCGACACCCTGAAGGCCGGCGACTGGCCCATGAAGCGCCGCTTCCCTCATGTCATGCACAGAGCCTGAAGTCACCATGTTCGTAACCATCGGAGCTTCATGCAAACTTCAGAAAAAGATGGAAGAAGGGAGAACAATCCAACCACTGAGCCCCCTACCTGGCGCGCCACTGTCAGGGTATAAGCCAACAGACCCCTTCCGGCGAGGGGTATACTAAGTTCTAACCGGGACTTTCGTGGTGACTGCTCGAGAAAGAGAGAATCAAGGGCGAAGCATGCAAGAAGAGACTGGGCTTTTGTCAGGTTCGGGCCCTCCTGAGAGTAATAACCCTACTCCTATGCTCTGGTATTTTGATATGCTTAGGGGGAGCTGGAAGATGAACAGCAACCCAAAGGAGCTCAGACCAGCCCACCCAAGACGGAGGGTCGAGTCTGAGAAAAATGATCGAACCCCTTCTCCCATGCACCCCGACACCCTTTTCTACTCGGGCCAGAGGGGGTGCATGGGAGGCTTACACAGCAAGCCATACTCATTACACTGCCATGTCGCATTAAATGCACCTGCCACTGTTCTTGCAGCACATTTAATGCTCTGGCGCAGCCGTCCTCTCCCCCACCTCGGGTCCCGCGCCTGTCGGCTCCGCCCGCTCTGCCAGGGTGGGGAATCGCGTAGTGACGTCACCCGCCATTATGGCGCGCACGTTGGGAACACACGCCATCGTATTGTGGCCTTCATTACCCCCATTTAATGCGCACGTCACGCATTAAATGTCTTTGACCTCCTGAACGGTTGTGCAAGCCACTAAGTGGCCTCAGGAACTGGGCGCCAGCAGCGTGGCCTGACTGCCACCTGTCCGCTGGGTGACCACGAAGCTGGCCGCCAGGGGCGTGGCCTGGTCGCCACCTTCCGGCTGGCGATCACTCAGCTGACCGCCACAGGCGTGGCCTGGTCGCCACCTTCCTGCTGGCGATCACTCAGCTGACCGCCAAAAGCGTGGCCTGGTCGCCACCTTCCCGCTGGCAATCACTGAGCTAACCGCCAGTGGCGTGGCTTGGTGGCCACCTGCCTGCCAGCGATCACCACTAGCCGCCAGCGACGTGGCCTGGCCGCCACCTGTTCGCTGACGGCGACTTCTCCGACCGCTAGCGGCGTGACCTGGATGCCACATGTCCGCTAGCGGCGGCTTTTACTAAAGTGTCATGGGCACCTTGGTGTAGAATACGCCGACCGCGGGCGTCACCGGACGACCGTGGGCGGCGATGGGGTCGCAGTCGTCACCGGATGGGCGGGACTTAGGTTTAGGGTTTAGCGCGCGCAAAGAGCTCGGGTTTGCGGCGGCGGGTTTGGGTGGAATATATGGGAAAGTATTTGTGCCGGTTCCATGTAAGAACCGACACAAATAAACATAGTTTCAGTGCCGGTTCCATATAAGAACCGACACAAATAAACTTTCAGTGCCGGTTCCGTATAAGAACCGACACAAATACTACTTCCGTTATATTAATACAATGGGTATATCTTTTATTTAGAGCTAGGATTCCTAGTTTTTTTTATATATTTTATTTAGAGTTACAATAATAACTAAAAGTCCACATAAATATATAATAGGTATATATTTTATTTAAAAGGTAGGATTTCTTGTTTTTCGATATTATAAAAATATTCCAAAATTGTAAGCAACATGGGAATAACAACTAAAAGTCCACATAAATGCATATTATTGACGTCATATTTACATTATATTTTTTACATCACATTGACATTACTCCTAGCTAATTTTTTTTTCACAGTTTGCCCTTCTTCATGATCATCGCGATGATACGTAGCTTCTTCCTCCGTGGTTTCTTCGTCTAGCCTGATGCTTCCATCTACGAAAGGTGGCAACTCGTCAAACTGGTTGTACTCTTCCTCATCCACGACATTCTCAACTCCGACGATTTTTCTTTTTCCGTGAAGAACAACATGACACTTCTTATCTGCCGGGTCGATTACATAGAAGACTTGTGCTACTTGCTTCGCAAGTACAAATGGTTCATCTGTGTATCCGACATGTTCAATGTTCACAATAGTGAAGCCATATTTGTCCACCTTCACACCCTTTTGGAGTTGGACCCAACGACACCGAAACATCGGGATCTTGAAAATACAATAGTCGAGCTCCCAAATCTCCTCTATGAACCCATAGAAGCTACTCTTCTTACTGCCTGTGCTGTCATAAGCATCAATGCGAACACCACTGTTTTGGTAAGTGGTTTTGCTATCTTGACCTCTAGTGTAAAATGTATACCCATTTATATCGTATCCTTGCCATGTCATGATTGTACCTGATGGCCCCTTTGCCAACCACCTCAATGTAACACTCGTTTCTTTCCCAATCATGTGTTTCTTAAACCAATGATTGAACAAACGGTTGTGCTCTTTTTTTATCCAAACCTCTGATCGTCCTTGGTTTTCCCTCCGTAGCTCATCCTTGTGCAAGTCCATATACGAGGACACCTCAACTGATTGTTGCAAGACTGTGAAATGTGCTTGTTCGAACAAAACATGATCGTAAGTATTTATTGATTTCTTCCCGATGACCCCTTTTCCGGCTAGCCTGCCCTCATGTCGAGATACAAGCATACCAACTGGATTGACATTGGCCATGTAATCGACGCAGAACTCGATAACCTCTTCGGTTGCATAACCTTCTACAATGCAGCCCTCCGGCCGCGATCGATTACGTACATATTTCTTCAGGACACCCATGTACCACTCGAACGGGTACATCTGATGCAAGAATACAGGGCCGCATATCTTTATCTCATTCACAATATGAATAATGTAATGGACCATTACATCAAAAAATGATGGAGGAAAATACATCTCTAGTTGGCATAGAGTCTTCACCACATCATCCTGCAGTTCACATAGTCCAACAGGATCGATGACCTTCTGTGAAATTGCGTTAAAGAAGAAACATAACCTCATTATTGTCTCTCGGACTTTGTCAGGCAAAATACCTCTAATTGCAACAGGAAGCATTTGGGTCATCATCACATGGCAATCGTGAGACTTCATGCCAGTTAACTTCAAATCTTTCATCGAGACTAGTTTTTTGATGTTTGCGGAATAACCGGACGGAACTTTCGCACTATGTAAGCACTTGCAAAGTTCTGTTCTCTCTTTCTTGGATAGAGTGTAGCAAGCTGGGGGTAGATAAAGTCGGCCCGACCCGGTATCTTGAGGATGTAGCTCGGATCTGATTTTCATATCTTCTAGGTCCTTCCGTGACTTGAGTCCATCCTTTGTTTTGCTAGTAATATTCAATAAAAGACCAATCAAGCTGTCACATACATTCTTCTCTACGTGCATGACATCGATGCAATGCCGAACTTCTAAGTCCTTCCAATAGGGCAAGTCCCAAAATACCGATCTCTTCTTCCACGTGGTCTTCTCAGTTCGGGATCTCGATGTATTATTACTACCTTTTCCAAGTACAACATTAATATCCTTAACGATATCATATACTTCTTCCTCACGATGAGGCCTTGGAGCTAAAAAGTTCTCCTTTGTTCCGTCAAATTGTTTCTTCATATTGCGATAGGGGTGATTCCTTCGAAGGAACCTACGGTGACGCATATACACAGTTTTTCTTGAGTTGTTGAGCCACACACTATCTGTTTCATCCAGGCACTGTGGACATGCTTTTGCTCCTTTTATAGTACGACCAGATAGGTTACCTAGGGCAGGTAAATCATTGATGGTGGAAAACAACAATGCACGTAGAGTGAAGTACTCTCGTTTGTACTCATCCCATAGTATCACAAGATCTTCCACCAAAGGTTGCAGGTATACATCAATATCGTTGCCAGGTTGTCTTGGCCTTTGAATAAGCAGCGACATCATAATATACTTTCGCTTCATACACAACCAAGGAGGAAGGTTGTAGATACAGAGAGCCACGGGCCAAGTGCTATGAATGCTACTCATATTACTAAAAGGATTCATTCCATATGTACTCAAGCCAAACCTTATATTCCTAGGTTCATTTCCGAAGTTGTTCCTGAAGAGCCTATCGATGGTTCTCCACTGGGCAGAATCAGCAGGGTGTCTCAGCTTTCCATCCCTCTTACGCTCTTCTGAGTGCCATCGCAACAATTTGGCGTGCTTTTTATTTCCAAATAAACGCTTCAACCGAGGGATTACTGGCAAATACCATACGACTTTAGCAGGAGGTCCTTTCTTCACCTCGATGACATTGCTGTCATCACTCTTACGCTTGTATCTAGATGATTTGCATACTGGACATACATGCATGTCTGAATACTCTTTGCGATAGAGTATACAGTCGTTTGGACATGCATGTATTCTTTCTACTTCCAATCCCAATGGACATACAACCTTCTTTGCAAGATATATGGTTTCAGGTAATACATTTCCCTCTGGAAGCATATCCGCTAAGAGATGTAACAACACCGTGAAACTCTTATCGGACCAACCATTGCTTGCCTTCAATTTTAGTAGTGAAAGCACGGTGTGCAACTTTGTGTATTCTTCCTTACAACCCGGGAACAAAGGTTTGTCCGAGTCCTCCATCAAATGCTGGAATTCATTAAACTCTCTCTGAGTAGTGTAGTTCCCTTCTGCATCGCACAACATCTGAGCCAGATTATTGTCATCATCGACGAGCAACCTATCCTCATCGGATCCGTCACCGATGTCAGCTACCATGTTGCTAGCTCCATCGTTAATGACGTTATCACCTTCATGTATGATCTCTTCTTCACCGTGCCTTGTCCAATATGTATAGCCAGGTAAAAAACCCCTTCGAATCAAGTGCAAGTGGATATGCTCTTTGTCTGAAAACATCTTCTCATTCTTGCAATCAATACATGGACAATGTATGTATTCCTTTTTCTTTTGCAACTTGTCCTCCTCGGCGAATCTTAGAAATGCAGAGACGCCATCGATGTATTCTCGACTGTAACGGTCTACACTGTACATCCATCTCCGGTCCATCTAAAATTAATTAACATAAATAATTATCAAATTAACCTTAATTGAACTAGGCCTAAACTTTAAATTACAAACTAAAAATAAACCTTTAATTTGAACCACATATAAATTAACCTTAATTGAGCTAGATGTATGCATTCAATTTCAATTAAATAACTATAAATCAATACTTATTAAAATTTAATTAATCAACTAACAATAGTGGATGGATATAATTTTAATCTATATTATATAAAGCTAAACAAAATTTGTCTAATAGAGCTAGGTAATAAATTCTAATTTGAAAATTTTTAACTAGAACTAGATATAAACATTAAAATTTAACTAGATCACTACAAATCAATACTTATTAAAATTTAATATATAGTTAATTAGCTAAAAATAGTAGATATAATTTTAATTCATATTATATAAAGCTACGCAAAAGTTCATGTAATGGAGCTACGTAATAAATTCAACATCTATAAAATGCTCGATCAATAAAAACAAAATAAATCTAAACCATAATTTGAGCTCATATAAATTAATTAATCTTTATAATACTAAATATAAACATTAAATCGCATCTAGATAACCACAAATTAAAAGAGGAGAACAATGTACTCACCTTGAAACACTTAGAGGGAGTATAAACACTCAAAAATGCTTCACAGCAAATCTGGAAGGAAGAACAACGAGCTCGCCAGCTTGGTTTGCAGTCGATCAGGAGGTAGGTGACGATCGGGAATGGAGCAGGAGCTGCCAGCGACACTATAATATATAGGTGGTGTTATTAGTGTCGGTTTGTAAATTGAACCGACACAGATACAAATTTATTAGTGTCGGTTCCTTTTACAAACCGACACTAATAATCTGAGTGTCGGTCTGTAATTACAACCGACACTAATAATTTTGTATCTATGTCGGTTCAATTTACAAACCGACACAAATACTACTTGTGTCGGTTTGAATTACCAACCGACACTAATAAATAAGTATTAGTGTCGGTCGCAATTACAAACCAACACAAACAGTCCTCTCCCGGATTTGAGTTTTGGAACCGACACAAATAACCTTATCAGTGTCGGGTCCAAAAAAACAACCCGCTGTTAGGGTTATATCCACCCAGTACAGAAGCCCCCTCTTGCGCCGTGTGAGAAAAACAACAACATTGCCTCTATCCGGCGCGAACTTCGGAACTTCGAACTTTCCAATTTCTCAAAAATCGAACTTCGGAAGCTCATAACTTCTCCGTTCGAACTCCGATTGACTCTGTTCAAGTTTCTAAATTCATCTAAATTCAAGATCTTCCTGCCAGTACTACTTTTGTAATTTTTGGATTTTATTTATTTTCTTGTATTTATTTATTATCCCGTTTTGCGCATAGCCGCCGCTCCCGCCGAGTCCGCCGACCCTGCCGCCGAACTCCAGGACTTTGAGATTCTCTCTGTGACCGAGGCAAGTCTCCTTGATGCATGTTGCTCCCACAATTTATAAATGTTTTACCATGTTTTACAAATTGCATCGCTATTTATATTAAAGGATGATGTTAACGTTAGGTTGTTAATTATACCTGTTGTCCATGCCTCCTTGATATTGTTATCCCTGATCCTTTGTCTCCCTAGTATAGTAATCTACCAATATAAATATTTTTGGAAAAATATTCTTTAATTAGGGAAAAAGGATTATTGGGAGGATATGTTCGATGGAACAACTGGGGTGAAATGCAAATTGGAGTTAGATGAATATTAGAGTTGATGTGGGGCTTGTCATTATAAAACTGATCTATGAATAGTGAGAGTCATACTTGTGGATCAAATAGAATAAATGGTGACTCATATTTCGGTGGATCTTAACAAACATACGATGAGATTTAGAGATGACAATGGGAAGGGTTACAATAGGTAGTATTGGGAATGACACTCGATGATTTAGTCAATAATATTATAAAATATACTCAACGGAGTAAGAGGATAATATTGAGGATCATACTTGAGGGTTTGGTGGACGATTTTCTGAAATATGGTGTCGCGATAACCGCTTAGGTGGAATTATAGATAGTGCGGAATATGTGTAGCTTATTTAGTTAACTTGGTATCGGTATTAATGGAATTTACTATGGACGATGAGTTAGTAAAATCCTAGTGTTATGGAATAAGATTTGGGGGTTTAGTAATTGATGATAATACGTTTTCTTGGAGAAAGTGGATGATCTAGAGGTGATAATGTGAATGATTAAATATATGATCTTATGAAGTATTATCGGTGGATTGTATTCTAGATGATTAGAGATGATATTATGAAATATTCTCGGTGGTTTAGTAGACGATTTTGTGAAATATTCCTAGTGAATGATAAAATGGATCGTCGTTTGAATGATGGATAAATCAATAATACAAATTATAGTTCAAGGGAAATATTTCATATATGAACATGATTGTGGTTCCATAAGATCTTGGAGTTATGATAGTACCATGATGTATTTCCTACTTGTTCGATACTATATTGAATTGGATTACTCTTATGATTATAAAATTATGTCAATACACGGATTATTGGAGAATACACAATTGATTATAAGGATTGTAATCAAACCCGGGGATTTGTATTTTATAAAATAAACTATTGGTGGAATAGAACAGTTCGGTAGAAATGCTTAGACTCGCAATCGGTCAGTATTCACCTATGGGTGGGAAATTCTTATAACTCTTGAATACTTGTGTTGGAAATTATAGGCAAGGAGTATTGCCGTTGGTTTACAAAATAAAAATAAAATGAAAAATGGTTTGGACTTGGGCGGAATGGTTTGTCTGGTGGGTGCGGATGGAGCGCTAGCTTTCATTGTGCAAGTACCACCCCAAGTCAGTTAAGGATCGACGCTTATGACTGTCTCCATTCTAAGCATTACCGTACAACCACATGTCTATAATGGTACGACCTGGCTAACTAATTTGTAGAAACCTAACTTAGACTCGCCAAATGGTGGAATGTGAGCGCCGGTAGAGGCAATGTTGTTGTTTTTCTCACACGGCGCAAAAGGGGGCTTCTATACTGGGTGGATATAACCCTAACAGCGGTGAAACTGTAACACCCCGGCATCTAACATGCCTGAATGCTACCAAACATAGGCTAAACAACATCTAAATACCATAAATTAAGGTAAATTACAGCAAAGGAGCAAATGCTAAAAACCAAAATTTCGGCAGCATCTCCTTTGTTTTAACATGAATTGAAGGAACATCAACAGCATAGCAATATATGGCAATATAAGAGGCATCTAAAACAGCAATAATTATAGGCATGACAGCAATATAAGTCTAATCCTAAGCATTCAATGTCTCCATGAGCCAAACAAACAATAAGACTCTCATATCGCAAAACTAAACCATAAATCATTATGCATCACACTTAATTTATTATCAAGACCCAATTAAGTGACTGTGGGAACAATTGAGTGATGCTACGTGTAGAAGTGTGACTAATTCCCTTCCTGGCATGCCGATCTCATAGTACCTAAAACAACAAGAAAGCACAAGCGTGAGTTCAACACTCAGCAAGCATATTGCAATGGTACACAAAAACAATTACATGGCTACAACAACTCATATCATGTCTTTCATCTCATTCATGATCACATATCAATATCATCACCATTATGTATGCAATGCGATGCGATGCTCATGTCTCCTTGGAAACTCATACCGGTATGGTTGAGTACACACCCGTCGGCGTGCACCCTCTCCCCCCTTCCATCCCGAAGATGGAGGGTGCCTACTCCTCGCTTTCATACACCGCGGTGGATGGAATCACGATGTAGGACTTACTCATTGGCTCTCCAGAATAGTCATAACTTTCTCACCGACCTTCCTCAGACTAGTTATGACTTTCTCACCGCCCGGGCCATGTATCATACCATGTATGCAAATATGCCAACATCATAAATAACTTTGTACACTAACACTTGGCATCACAACATAATAAGCATATTCATCATATCAATGGCAAACATTAAAGCATGGCATGTGAACATATCATATATTCAACTTCAATCTCAACCAATCTAGAAAACTACAACCCACTACCCATTCCAATACACTTGCCTCAACCACGGGCAACGGATTGGCGAGAAGTAGAAGGCACTCCCGGGGTCACACCACCTGCACATGAGTACCACACACTCACAATCATGTCCACAAAACAGTAAGCAATCCCTCTTCTACCCCGACATCGCAAACTACTCACTAAACCCAAAAACAGAGGTTCTGTCCCGTCGGGATAGCAGCCTTTCAAAAGGCATAACTCGGGTTCTAAGACTCCGAATCAATTAAACGAGTACATCCTCGTGTAGCTTAGGAAATTTCCCAACTTTTTCTAAGTATATGGAAAGACTGATTCGGACTCTAAAATGGTTTAATCTACAGAAAACCGTGATCTGTTCCAATCACGTCATAGATTTTAATATGTTCGGTAAAACGATCATAACTTTCAAACGGCTGAGCGGAATTGGACGTTCTTTATACCCACCGAAAGATATTGAAATCACCTACAACTTATTCAACAGCCGTACGACCAAATTCCGAATCTAAATTGACGAAAACCCAAACCCTAGGTCGATTGCTCAGGCTGCCCGAAACAGAGAACGTGGCAACTTCTAGATTTCATCTAATCTACTCAATTCCAGCACCACCAATTGATCTAAAAACATGATAATGACCCTAAGAACAGTACCTAGGCCAACCCCAAGGAGTCCCATGGCCATACCTTCGCCCGACGCACGAAAACCCAATAGATTTCCTCCCGGTTCGCGCGATCTCCTTCCTCGCTCCAATCCCGCCGGATCTCCTCGTCGCGGAGCGCTCCAACGGATTGATCTTCGAGGTGTTGAGGTGGGGATCTCCCCTAGGGGCAGCAAGGGAGGTAGAGAGGTGGTGGAGGGGTGGTGAAGCAATGGGAAGGAGGGAGGAGGAGGGAGGCGCACAAGGGGGAGGGTGGCGGCTATGGGAGGGAGAGGAGGAGGTGGGGCGCATGGGGGGAGGGTTTGGGGCGCCCTAGGGCTGGTTGGCTGCCCCCTCCTCCCCTCATGGGCCCAGAAGCCTCCACTTAAGGCCCGAAAAGACCCCCCTAAGGCCCAAGTTTCCCCGAAAAGGCCCAAAACACCCGAAAACGGCCCGAAAATACGAATAAACCCCATACCATATGGTTTCAACCTCTAATTCCAAATTTCATAATGTGTTTGACCTCAACATTCACATTATATAAGGTTACGACACTCCGTGGTGTCATAGAAACCTCAGCGGGTGGGTCAGGTTAGGCGTATACATTGTAAAGGCCTTGTCATGATATCCCTGCCAGCACACCTAAGGCAGTGTGCTAATTGCATGGCATCAAGGGAATATCATGTCTTGTGGGTAAAGCTGTACACCTCTGCAGAGTTAAAACTATTCGAATAGCCGTGCCTACGGTCAAAGGCAAAGCTTGCTGAATGCTTTCATACTGGTAGACTTTGGTCTTTGGTTTCAACCTAAACAATGGTTTGTTTTGGGATTCGGGAGCGGTTAGAACTCTCGGGTGTGCTTCTGGCGGCTAACGTCAGGTAGGTGGAATGAACCTGATTTTGTGAACCATGGCAGATAGAGCTATGTGGATGAATTGAATCATGATCTTCTGGGAATGTGGCGGATAGAGCATGTATATTAGCGAGTGGTGGTTAGAACCTTCACTGCAATATTACATAATTCAATTATTGAAAAGAATTGCTTAAAATATGCTTTGTGAAACTTATTAACAAGTATGGTTTACTGAAACTTGGCTTTATGCAAAAGAACCATATTAAGTCATCTTTGGATAGCCTACATTGTGCATAATTTCCCAGGCTTGCTGAGTACTTTATGTACTCGCGTGCTACATTCTAATCATATCTCAAAAGTGAAAGAAGCTGTCAAGGAATTCCATCGACTAGGACGCGTTCTCCACTCGATTGCCTGTGGGCATTTGGATGGGTCGCCTTGGTGTTTTCGTCTTCCGCTGCAGTTGTTCAAGTTGTTCTGCCTATTCAGGCCGTAATGGTAAACCTTGACCATAAGGTCTTTGCCTTCATTTGGCGTTATTCTTATTTAGTTATATGTATTCGTGATATGGTTGTTGATTCATCACTGTTGGACTGTGTGTAGTAGCTACTGATCTGGGACTAGTACAGAAATACACAGAGGACTCCGGATAGTTGATCCGGGGGCCTACAGTAGATGATCTCTACTTAAAACTTTCACCTGTTCATAGACTAGTTGAACACGTTAGATTCTTTAATCGTTTGTCATTAATTATCAAAAATAATATTAGGGGGCCTAGATGCACTTTCACAATCGCTCAAGGGCATGACAACCACTCTAGCTATGACGTCCGTATGTCACGGCCACTCCGACCTCTCTTGGTTGTGACCTAAGGAGGTCACAACCACTCTAAAGTCTCAAAACTCTCTTAGATCATTGGTTGTGATGCCTTAGAGCGTCAGAGCGATTCTAGGGTTCTTTTTCCTGGTTTTGTTTCGGGAGAGGAATGAAGGATTTGTCGGGGGATGAAATAATTGAAGTTTATCCGGCGTATTAATATTAAACATGGAGTTGTCGGGCTAGAAACAGTGGGCTGAGGAAAACCTGGGCCTGGGCTGCGAATCCCCTCCCCACCTCTCTCTCTTTTCCCCTAGTGGGCCGGCCCACCATATAAAAGGGGTGTCACCCTCCCAAAAGCCCTAGGGCGCCCCCCCTTCCTCCCCTAGCAGACACACCACCCCTCCTCTTCCTCCCCTTGCGTGGTGGCTCAAGATCCACCGCGAAACGCGAAGGAGCAAGCGAGAAGAGGATCCGTGGAGGCGTGGAGGACGAGCAGATTTCCGTTTCGGGAATCATTGCGCGTTTTTCGTGAGTTCTCAAGGGAGAACTCAAGGTAAAATTCCCAATCTTTTACCCCTGTTCTACCTAGGGATTAGGAGTGTATTAGATCTGGTGGTGAGTGATTTAGATGGATCTTGATGGGGGAGAAGGGTAGATGTTCACGTGGTGCTGTTTTTGGAAGGGGAGATTGTGCAGCATGGATTTTTTCGCGTTTTACGTGGCATATACGATTTTTCCTGCAAAAACCTATAACTAGAAAGTTGTAGATAACGTCGAGATCTAGCTTCTGTAATTTTTTTAGAATTTTTGGGGTGTGGGTCTGAGAGTTATCGCTGTTGCAAGATGACGGACAGAATCTGGAAACAGATTTTGTCCACTGTGTTGGACGTTTGTTTAGGCATATTTAACAGTCGAATTGAAATTTGTGATCTTCATGAAAGTTGTAGATCTCGTCAATATCTAGATACTGTAATTTTTTTGTATTTTTATGATCTGTATAAAAAAAGATACGAAATTGTGAAGAGAGGGTGCTGCTGTTTGACCCGGACAGATTGGGGTTTTTGGCGCTTAAGAAGGGAACGGGGATTAGGAAGCGTGTGTTCGAGTTGTGTGATCATTTGTGATGTCGCTATGTACTGAAATAATACTTGTACAGGTGGTGCCCCTTCTGGACGCAACTAGGTTCGTCATCCACGTTGGTAAAGGCAAGTGGAAGTAGCGGTCTTGCTAAACTATAACTCGCTATTTGTTTCGTCTTCAATATAAACCTTAATTGCAGCACACCTACATGGTTTAACTACTTGTTTATGAGATTACAATATCCTATCCTGCATTGTGATGTGGTTGTTTGGCTTTTGAATCATGAGTAAGAATGAAGAAAGATGTTGTTTGCAAGATGAATTGTGGAGATATTCTATCTCAATGATGTTCGCATTCTATCCATGTTATTTGATGGTATGCAAGCATGTGAATTCAGAGTGGGAAGTTATGAATGTATTTATGCATGAAGCATTAACTGCATAATCATGCATTGGAAGTTTGTCGACGCCAGCGTGCGCGACCGTACCGATACAACACTGTGTTTTCCTGAGAAAGGGCACGGTGAGGAGGATCATGGCATAAGCATGTGCACAATCATATGCATTTTACTGAGGTTGTGTGGACTCTATAATGTGGTATTGGACATGAGGAATTTGGTATGCTAGTTTTACTATGGCTGTGTTATTCGTTAGAAGTTGTTCCGCTTGCTGAGATTACCCAATCTCACCCCTTGTTATTTTGTTGTTTTCAGGTAGTTCTCGCGAGTCGTAAGCTTGAAAGGTGGGCTTAGTAGCACAATCAACCCTCCGGGGTCATCACGAATCACATGGACTAGTGCATTTAATAATTCATTAGCTTGCTGAAATTTTATTAATCATAGACCTGTTGATGTCCTCTTTGGAGCTGTTTTACGTTTATGTTTGTTTTCTGGTTGATTTAGACTTGTTATCTCTAGTATTGATGCTTTTATGTTATTCCTGTTTATAATGGTTATTATGAATCTTGTTGTCGCCTGCTTTGTCCTAATTTTAGGAGAGATGATGTCGAAATTTTCTTGTACGACAGTTTAGATTTGTAGGGTGTTACAGTTGGTATCAGAGCGGGCTGTAGGTCCTTGGAATGTCTATTTTTAGTGTCATACTATAGGATACAACTAAAATGTGATGTGGAATAACTTAGAAACATGGCCTAGGTTTTAACTAAAATTTTGTCATAGGATAGCAACATTAAAACTTGTGTAAGTGGAATCACTAATTTAAAATTTGACACACATGGATGCACAGTAGGAAAGGGTATGGGTATCATTGCCTTATGCTTAAAGGTTGAATTTAGGCTTTGTTTTTGAATGCTACTTTTGATGATGTATGCTATATTTATGATAGATTTGATTGAGTTGCTTCATTTGTGATAAAGTGTGGTTGTGGTGCCGAAGGGTTTCGGTCACCTTTTGTTTGTAGTGAGGCTATGGTTTGACGGTGTGGCCGGGTAGAGTCACCACCGAAGAACTATTATACCCCTGTAGGGAAAGAGTACTTATCCGTGTCTGTCGTAGATCGGGTAGTGACTGGAGTCAAATAGAAGAGGTTGGTGATGGATTCCTTCGGATGTTCTTTACCGTGCTGACGGTCGGTTTTGGTTGGTTTTCTGGGTATGTGGTTGGTTCGAAACCGAGGAAAATGCTTAGTTTTGAGCACTCGCTGATTTGTCCTTTTGGCGGTTTGTGGTTTTGTCTCCTTTGAGTGAAGACACAGAAGAAGAGTTCTACGTTGCGCGTCTTTTGGTCACAATTTTGCTTTGGCACCTGATTTATTGTGATGGACTGTCGTTGGGAGGAAATTTCTGTGGTTGTTGTTTCC
This sequence comes from Rhipidocladum racemiflorum, assembly GCA_036346355.1. Lineage (NCBI taxonomy): Eukaryota > Viridiplantae > Streptophyta > Magnoliopsida > Poales > Poaceae > Rhipidocladum > Rhipidocladum racemiflorum. Next base: position 35,340,385 of record CM070589.1, on the reverse strand, counting down.
CCGATTTTTTTTTTTTAAAAAAAGAAGGGGGTTGGAGTTTCTCCTGTTGCGTCAAGGCTGGATGGAGCTAAGTTTGAATCTTTATCGGAAAATTTTAGTTGGACATTTGGTCTTCCTTTTTGCATCCGTCTTCCTTTGTGGAAAGTGTAGGTTTTGGATTTCTTGAAGAGTTTTGGCTACTATGATTGGACATTTGAGGGTCGAGCTCTCTTGCATTTATGTTTGGATTTTGCTTTTCTTCCTTGCCTGAAAAGAAGAATTTTTTTATCGGTGTTTGTTCTTGATCTAGAACTGTGTTTGTTTTTTTTAATGTTTGGGATTGCCTCCTGTTTGTCAAGGGTAGGTGACCCATGACGGTGTTTAGAAATTTTATGTCTGTGTTACGTAGTATGTAACAATGTGGTTTATGGAATGATGTACTTCTAAGTTAATTTGTGAGTTGAATCAATTAAAATGTAATTGTTATCTTTAACTTGAGATTAAATAAACTTCTAGTATTGTAGATTGCTCTATAGCGATAATGATTGAATGTGTTAATTTGCATGCTTAGGATTTATTGCATTATTTTAATGTGCCCTTGACCATGGACAATGTTTAAAGCTTTAAATCTTGATGCGTAGTTAGAACATTACGATGATGTAAACTACTGTGAAGGTAATAGAAAATTAGTGGGTTATTTAGAGACATTTTAATATAAGGTCGGTAGAACAATTTAATTGTAATGGTGGACTACCGATATTGTTAAAGAAACCATCTTTGGTTGTTTAAAGATGTTCTAATTTAATCGTGTTGGCTAGTGACTTTAACTTGGAAATTGATTAGAGTTGATATTTATGACGTTGCAAACTATTAGTAGATTCGGAAGTATGCAGTTGCATTCCAATAATGCTAGTATCGATATCAATTGGGAAGACATAAGTTTTTGCCATTGCCGTAAGAGCTTTGTGATGATTTCACCTATTCAGTTCACTTTAAAAAAAAAGGCTGGAGTATGTCTTGGAGTGGCAATTTTGCTATAACCCGTGTATAGGGTAGCTAAAAAAAAAATTTTAAAAAAAATTAATTTAATTTAGCGTTGTTGTTATAAGAGCTTTGGATGGCTTAAATTATTCAATCTATTTTACATAGTTGGAGTATGTTGTGTAGTGACAGTTTGTCATAGCCTATGGATAGGGTAACTAAAAGCAATGTTGTTGTTTTACAATTATGCCAATTATTGATATTGATGACTTAGTAGTGGTGGTAACTGATTAGATTAATTGTTGAAAACCTTTGTTAAAATGGTGGAAATTGTAACATGTTGTGATGGAGTGAACCAGGGATAGTTAGCATGACGCGTGATTTTGTCCTTAATAAATGTATGTTTTAAACTTCTATTTATGATTGGTGCCTTGTTGAGATAATATTTACTTGTTGAGTCATCTTTTAGGTGAATAAATTTCCATTGTCGAGATGTTGACGCGTATGTGGTATGGAATTTATAGGTTCATCATGCTGAAAGACTTGTTGAAGTACTGCCTTTCAAATTTAGAATATGATGATATAGGTTAGGCTGCTCCGTGGGGATCTTGATGAGGTAGTGTTGGTTGGATGTGTTTTTGATAAGCGCTGTGAACTTTATTTATAATTGTGGAAAAGGTAATAAGAGTAAGAATTTGTTGTGTAGTTGTTGTTAAATCCTGATGGGCCTTCTCAATGAGTAAATAGGGAATATTGAAATCTAAATGGTAAGGGTAGTGGAATGCTATAGATGGCGGGAGTTATGCTGAACTTATGTTTAAAAATTCATATGGATTGGTTTGTTTGTTTGATATTTGGGTTGAATACTTTCGATCAAAGTATTCTTTGTGCTGTGTTTCAGAGTTTCCCTAAACTTAGAATGATTCTGCCAAATGTGGGTTAATTTCGAGGCTTAAAACAAGGATAAAAGAATGATTAACCTTGAAGTAATTTGTGGAGATTTTGGAATGTTATTCTATTAAATATCGTCATTCATTCATCTTTGATAAGAAAACTAGCTTAAGTTATGAATGCGACATTTATGCTCAAGGATGTATGCTTTGACTGTGTCCGTAGTTTTCAAGGTCGAGTTATCGGTTGCATTGTTCATCAAAAGAAGTAGCTAATCCAATGTAAGATTTGGAACTTCATGATCTGGAAATATTTGTATTTCTATTTTGGGCTAGAGTTGTGTTGTGGTGTGAGGTGTTTGACAGTTTTTGTTTAAGAGACGATTCTTCCGTTGTGACATGAATGATATTCGTGGTTGAAACAATTTTTCTGTTGGGAAGTGAGTTTGGTTCCTTTTTAAGGAAAAAGAGATGGTGGTTGTGTGGAAGCATTTAATTCCTTGATCGGTTTCTTTTTTCTGAATGGCTCGGCCTTGGATAAAAGTGAGATGATTTGTTTTGGTAAAAGTGAAATGCATTTGCAGAAGACTTTCGCGGTGTTTCTCTTTTGAATAGAGCTTCTCCCCGAATAAAATTTTTTTGGTGGTTTTGGTTCTATGGAGTTCCTCTTCCAAGTTGAGTTCCCGTGTATGTGAATTTCAGCCCTTTGGTTTAAAGGTGGTGATTGTCGTTCGTTGTGTTAGTGAGAATTAAGATTTCTTTTACGAACAAGCTTGGGGTTAAGAAAATGAATGTTTATGTTATGGTTGAGTTTATTCAAGGATTGTACTCCTTGCCCTGGTCCTTGGGTGGAAGAATGTGAAAGCGAAACCTTCTTACAAGGGAAAACTAGTGTGGGTCGCTGATCGTAAGTAGTTTAAAAGTGAAGAGTAAAGGAAGGTTGTGTATGACTCAATTCAAACTTTTTTGGAGAATTGTTTTCATTGATGTGTTCCTCGGTGGGGTTGCTTAATTTAGTAGTGGACAACTTGGAAGTTGCAGGTAATTACATTAATTTTTTGGAACTTTTGTCGCTGGGTTCGAGCGAGTTTGTGTCAACCGTAGTGATTGTGTTCGGTTGTTATTGTTTCTGCGGATTTACGGACCCTGGTTGTAAAGTAGGCTATTTCTGTCGTTGGTAAGGGTGGATATTGGTTCTTTTTGTAAAAGATCAATCACTTGTAGGAGATAGGAGTTTGTGTTTGGGTTGATTTAGAGACTTACCTAGGCGTTGTGTCTCACACGGTTCGCGTCGTCGAATGTGACGAACTGTGGTAGAGGAGTTGAGATTGGAATGCGGAGTTTCGCGATCGGGTTGAAGAGAGAAGTGGGAGTTGAGATTCCAGATCGATACCAGATTCACCTAATAGGTGTCCTTTATTTAATAGGGGAATAGTTCGTGTTAGTGTCCAATGAAAGATTTACGGACCAATTAGTCTGAGCGGGATGCAACTTGGGAACTTGAGGACCAGATGCGAAAGAAGTATCCTACACTCTTTGAGGATGCTGAAGGTAAAGTGTTGATTACCATTTTGCCTTCCTTTTTTTTAAGGTTCCGTACCAAAGAGGAGTAGATTCGGGGACGAATCCTTTTAAGGAGGGGAGAATGTGATGCCTTAGAGCGTCAGAGCGATTCTAGGGTTCTTTTTCCTGGTTTTGTTTCGGGAGAGGAATGAAGGATTTGTCGGGGGACGAAATAATTGAAGTTTATCCGGCGTATTAATATTAAATTTGGAGTTGTCGGGCTAGAAACAGTGGGCCGAGGAAAACCTGGGCCTGGGCTGCGAATCCCCTCCCCACCTCTCTCTCTTTTCCCCTAGTGGGCCGGCCCACCATATAAAAGGGGTGTCACCCCCCCCAAAAGCCCTAGGGCGCCCCCCCTTCCTCCCCTAGCAGACACACCACCCCTCCTCTTCCTCCCCTTGCGTGGTGGCTCAAGATCCACCGCGAAACGCGAAGGAGCAAGCGAGAAGAGGATCCGTGGAGGCGTGGAGGACGAGCAGATTTCCGTTTCGGGAATCATCGCGCGTTTTTCGTGGGTTCTCAAGGGAGAACTCAAGGTAAAATACCCAATATTTTACCCCTGTTCTACCTAGGGATTAGGAGTGTATTAGATCTGGTGGTGAGTGATTTAGATGGATCTTGATGGGGGAGAAGGGTAGATGTTCACGTGGTGCTGTTTTTGGAAGGGGAGATTGTGCAGCGCGGATTGTTTCGTGTTTTACGTGGCATATACGATTTTTCCTGCAAAAACCTATAACTAAAAAGTTGTAGATAACGTCGAGATCTAGCTTCTGTAATTTTTTCAGAATTTTTGGGGCGTGGGTCTGAGAGTTATCGCTGTTGCAAGATGACGGACAGAATCTGGAAACAGATTTTGTCCACTGTGTTGGACGTTTGTTTAGGCATATTTAACAGTAGAATTGAAATTTGTGATCTTCATGAAAGTTGTAGATCTCGTCAATATCTAGATACTGTAATTTTTTTGTATTTTTATGATCTGTATAAAAAAAGATACGAAATTGTGAAGAGAGGGTGCTGCTGTTTGACCCGGACAGATTGGGGTTTTTGGCGCTTAAGAAGGGAACGGGGATTAGGAAGCGTGTGTTCGAGTTGTGTGATCATTTGTGATGTCTCTATGTACTGAAATAATACTTGTACAGGTGGTGCCCCTTCTGGACGCAACTAGGTTCGTCATCCACGTTGGTAAAGGCAAGTGGAAGTAGCGGTCTTGCTAAACTATAACTCGCTATTTGTTTCGTCTTCAATATAAACCTTAATTGCAGCACACCTACATGGTTTAACTACTTGTTTATGAGATTACAATATCCTATCCTGCATTGTGATGTGGTTGTTTGACTTTTGAATCATGAGTAAGAATGAAGAAAGATGTTGTTTGCAAGATGAATTGTGGAGATATTCTATCTCAATGATGTTCGCATTCTATCCATGTTATTTGATGGTATGCAAGCATGTGAATTCAGAGTGGGAAGTTATGAATGTATTTATGCATGAAGCATTAACTGCATAATCATGCATTGGAAGTTTGTCGACGCCAGCGTGCGCGACCGTACCGGTACAACACCGTGTGTTCCTGAGAAAGGGCACGGTGAGGAGGATCATGGCATAAGCATGTGCACAATCATATGCATTTTACTGAGGTTGTGTGGACTCTATAATGTGGTATTGGACATGAGGAATTTGGTATGCTAGTTTTATTGTGGCTGTGTTATTCGTTAGAAGTTGTTCCGCTTACCCAATCTCACCCCTTGTTATTTTGTTGTTTTCAGGTAGTTCTCGCGAGTCGTAAGCTTGAAGGGTGGGCTTAGTAGCACAATCAACCCTCCGGGGTCATCACGAATCACATGGACTAGTGCATTTAATAATTCATTAGCTTGCTGAAATTTTATTAATCATAGACCTGTTGATGTCCTCTTTGGAGCTGTTTTACGTTTATGTTTGTTTTCTGGTTGATTTAGACTTGTTATCTCTAGTATTGATGCTTTTATGTTATTCCTGTTTATAATGGTTATTATGAATCTTGTTGTCGCTTCCGTTTTGTCCTAATTTTAGGAGAGATGATGTCGAAATTTTCTTGTACGACAGTTTAGATTTGTAGGGTGTTACATTGGTCCTGGACCTCTCACATGCTGAGTGGTCCTATACACTGGAGAATCCCTATGCTCTTCCTAAGACATGACAGAAGAAGTCAAAATAAGAAGTTATCTACGTGCAGTAATTCAAAACCCACATGGAGGATATCAACAACTAAAGGCAACGTACGAGATCAAAAGACACAGTAGTTAATGGTGGAACACGATAGTTGGAGAGAAGCGAAGGAGTGGCAGTTAGATAGAAACTCCCGCCACTTGACGGTTATAAATTTCTACAGATTGCATGCCATTAGGGGGAGATGGAAGATAGGATCAGCGACTAGCATACTTAGCTTAGATTTTGATCGTTCTTTGTAAACTTTATTCCACTATAGCAAGCCAAGAAATAAAGAGCATCCCTACTTACATTTTTCTTAGTGCGACGAAAGTCCCGATTGTTGACAAGAAGCTATGGGGAATTTTCTAATGTTATTCATCTCAGCCTTAAGGTTAGTATTTATAATACATGCAAATTGATTTAATACCGATATGCATCGTGATATTTTCTTGCCTTACACAACATGGCAAGCCAATAATAGTAAGTCTTAATTACGCTTTGTGACACCCCCACTATGCCCAACCAGGTCGAACACAGCGGAGACCATCACAAAATAGAGTTGCACCAGGAACAGATAAGGATAACAACAGCATGCGCCAATATAATCTTTCACCATTTTAAATGGTACCTTATTCATAGAGCACATATAGTGTTTCCTTACGTCTGACTACGGTGTAGTCTACACCACCTGCTTATCCAAATATAGAACTCTAGTGCCTCCCTCGTAATGGTCTTTGACTCAACAAGTCATGGTCTCAAATTTTCCGGTAGTTGTAGCCCATCTTCATCAGCATCAACAACACTCACTCAATAATGAACATCAGCCTCTACTCCATTATAATTAGCATGGATGACCTGTCTAAAAAACAACAAAAAAGCAGGGTTGAGTACTGCAGTTCTCAGGAAACCGTGGAAACTTGATACATGAATTTATATACTCATATATATATCCTCCTGGTCACCATGCCATTTATTTTTATACCTCCCGACCACCAAGCCATATCCCCAAGTAGCTACCAAAATATCCACCCTTTACCCATTTGTTTGAAAATATCAAGTTTTAATTTAGAAATCTACTGACGGCAGGGCGATGTGGGATATTACAAATTGTATTAGAGGAAAACCCACACGATGCACTTCCAAACCCGGAAGCTAGGAGTGATATCACATTTTAACTTTGATAAGAGGTGTACTGCTTTGCCCATAGCATCAATTGGCTTTTACTATCACTGGTCCTTTGAACTACCTTTGGCGCATGACTAAACCAAGGAAACAGAACCTTTTGCCAACCGTGCTCTGACCTTTGCCTAGTACTACCTCGCCTCACCAAAGGCTCGTGGGTCTAGAATCCTCCCTTGTCATCTTGCCCTAGGGTGATTGCTCACACCTATCAATAGTCACCTTATCTCCCGTGGCAGAGTCAGCTACTTGTTGGTTACTAATTTCAGCCCATCCCATTACAGGTCTATGGTCAGCACAATTTGTACCACTTTTGAAATAAGTGTCAATTTGGTTATATATCCTTAAATGATATCCTATGTAGAGGAGTCCTGACTTCCACAACAACCCTACCTGGATTGTTCATACCCTAACTCCTCTACCTACCAAATATCTCGACAACCCTACCTAGGTTATGGTTTTATCACTAGACCTCCTTGGTCTAACCTACTCAAAATTATTCACTGGATATACCTAATCCACTTGATATATTTTAATTTTCTTTAGAAATCAAACTTTTTGGTTCACATGCAAAGATTTCAAAACAATCCACATTCCACAAATTTAGTTCAGAAGACATGATCAAAGGGTGACTTACCTGAGTGAGCTCTATCTAGCTTGCCAATGTTGAAACATTCCTATGAGTCCTATATGGCCCTTGAGATGATTGCTTGTAATAATTCAATGTAATTTCTAACTCATTTTCTATTTATGTCCTAAGCATAATGTAATATCTTAGACATGCATGCTCCTAAAATGTGATGTGAACTCTTGGTTATGCATGATGTGTATTTCTCCTATTTGATAGGATTTTAAATGCAATTATCCTTTAATTACTCATGTTACATAAAATTATTTTGGGGTGCAAATGCAACAAGTAATTAAAGCAATTAGAACTTCATTATTAAGAGAAAAAGAAAGAGAAAAGAATTTAATCTCAATTGGTTCATAGCAGTAATTGGCTCTTAATGTCCTAGATTGCTCTTGGGGAAATTTTCTAGTGAAATTATTAAAACCCTTTTATATTTAGAATCTTCCCAACCGTGTCGTAAATACAATGTAGCATTTCAATCTTTTTGCGTGTTAATTCACTAAGATGTTGTTCGCATTTTATTTTATGATTTTCTAGTTACTAAATTTATGTACTCAATATGGGTGATTTAAACCATTTTTTTAGATGAAAGAAAAGAGAAACACAAGACAAAAAGAAAAAAATGAAACTTGAAGTTGCCTACATGTTCTCGACCCAATCTCTCTCTCTCTCTCTCTCTCTCTCTCTCTCTCTCTTGTCATGGCTGAACCCATTCTCTAGCCCACTTGGCCCACCTGAGGCCCATCCGGCCCATATTCCTAACCCTAACCCTAGCCTAAATCTAACCCTCCCCTCATCCCGCATTCCAACCACCACCCACACCCCCTTCTCTTCTTTCTCTCTCTTGCCTCTCCATTCTCCATGCCACCCGAGCTCCTCGCCTTCCCCCCTGCGCCACCACCACCCTCTCCTTACATTGTTATAGCCCTCTGGCCCCCTCCCTCAGTTCTCCCCTTCCTATTTCCTTCGCATGCTGCTGCCTTCTTTCCCTCTTATGACCCCTTGACCCCGAGCGCCTCCTTCTTCTCCCCCCTTTTGGCAAGCGGCGTCACTAGATCCACGGGATCTAGTGTCGTCTTCTCCAACCCTGATGTCACCCATACTTTCCCTGTGCTTCCTCAGCCCCGGCAGCGTAGTGGCCATCCCCGACGACGATGACGCCCCACCATCCTCCATTGCTCCCCACCCGAGCTAAGGGAAAATCCATGTTATCATTCCCCCTCTCCTTCTTCTCCGCTCACCCCTTTCTCTCATCTTCCTAGTCCACCCTCGCTACTGATGGGTTCGGCATCCCCAATGACTGTGATGGGGGTCCGAATCCATGTGACTACATGCACAGGGGTACTGTGGCCGCCCGTGCTAACCACCGTCTCCTTGGACGGCTCATCTCCACCCCTAGACACCCTTGAGCTAAGTAGCCTCTTCTCACAATCTCCTTTTTATTCGCTAGTTTGGATGCCTATTTGTAGTGACTTTTGCACTTACCATACATGCACGCTGATTGCCTTATGAATATGGAGGAATGTATGGATCTGTATGTAATATCGAAGTTTTTACCCATGTTTGGTTATCGAAAATGTGGCTTAGAGAATATATTGCTCTGTTATTTGCTGAGAGGTATATGTGTATACAACATCCCAATTTTTGCTTTTCTTGCATTTAATGTGTAATTCGAATTTTTGGAATTTTCTAGAATTTATTTGGAGTTAATTTGAATTAAATTCTTTATTGAATTATTTAAATATCTAAAAATTTTATATAAAGTTTTATTGGAAATATTTTATTTGAGCTCAAAATGTCTCAAAGTATTTTCCAGAATTTTTTTTGTTTTTTTTTTTGCTATTTTTCTCACTTTGTTCAAATTACTAGAATTTTTTTTAAATAATAAAATGCTGGAAATGGGGAAAGTGATGTTTGGGTTGAAGCCCATTGGTTTTGGACCGAATTCGGCCGGCCGAACCACCCATGCAGCCCGCGAGTCATGCAAACCCTAGCCTTAGTGTTGTGGCTGTGGGATCGTGATTGTGCGGTTGGGGGATTGCCACATCGCGCGCGCATGGGAGCCTCTGGATCTACACCATATGGACGCATGGATGGCAGCCAAGTCAGCCTTGCTGTATCGCGGTCGGAGTCTGCCATTGCAACAGTTTTGCCATGATTTTCGAGTCGGGCACACTCGCCCAGGCGCTATAAATGTGCTGGCTAGGGTCTACGCATCGTGCTCTACACGTTACGCTAGGTCTCCTCATCCAAGCCGCTGCCATCTGCGTTTAATTGCTCGTTGAAGTTGCCACGGCCACTGCGCATTTCTCGCCTTCCGCCGGGGAAACCAGCGTCGCTCCACCGTGTTCACGGCTGGATTCGGGTTCTCCGTGACAAGGTGAACTCAGTGGGATAATCCACTTCGCTGGAGTCACGCGGAAATGCCAGAAGCAAGGTCATTGTCCTCCTCTCTGGTGAACCACCTCGTTGTGCCTCGCCAAAATCTTGCGAAACATCTTCGCCATCGGATCCAGATCGAACGGTTCAGGTGCGTCCACGTCGCCATCTTCTTGTGGAGTTTGAATTAGATCTTCACCGTTAGATTTAGCATGAATGGTGGGGATTGTACCACATATTTCCTTGACTGCTGTAGTTTAGATCTAGTCTGAGCCATTCATTGTTAGATGTAGGGTGTGGATCGTGACACGTGGCGAATACCGGGACATGACACATCATGATCTTCAAGCTGTGGATCAGATCTAATCTGGGCCATTGGAAATTGAATCAATGATTCGGATTTCACCGCATAGTTGGCCATCCAGAACTAGCCACGTGTAGCGCCAGAACCGAGGCAACGCCAGCGCTGCACCTGAACACTGACGGTAGTGATTACATCATCTAGGTGGGGTCGCTTGTCAGCTACTTAGCTAGTTCTGCTGATGTTAGGATGACATGGCAGTGACATCACCCAGTTGGGCCCATGTGTCAGTGCTAGAGAGAACTCATCGATCGGGTCCACGTTGGACCAGAGGAGGTTTGTGGACCGGGTCTATGCACTAGGTTAATGTGTTAGCCTCTGATTGGGCCACGTTGACACTGACGCAAGCATGATGCCATAAATACGAATTTCCAATAGGAAAATAAATAAGTTAATTCAATTTATTCTTTTTAAATGATTTACAAACTTCAAATTGCTCGTTCTTGCTCATACGAACTCCAATTGAGGTGATTGTAGAGTCTAAAAATTTGTAAATTTGTACTCTATTTAATGGTGAATTTTAATTTATTTTTAGAGTTGAGTTTTTCTTTGTTATTGGTGTTTATCTGCATTTATGTTTTGTTACGAGTAGACGCTGAATTGTCAGGATTGTTCGAGAGTAAGGACTCAAGCCAAACTCAAGATCCAAAGCAAGAGCAAGGGTGTTTCCAAGGTAAGTTGTGCTTTGATCATGTTGATCCCATATTTTTAAAGTTATGTTGTTTTAAATTGTGCATGCTATTTCAATTGAAAATGATTTGAATTAATTTGGGGACTTAGTTAATGAACCTACTTGCTTATGTCACCCTTCTCACTATTATTTGTATGCCATGATTCATTTGTCATCCTAGGATGGTTGTTTTCCAGTTGGTTGATATTAATTTGCCAACATGGGTTTTTAGAGGATGACTAGTCTGCTTAGACATGCATCATGTTATTGATATAATTTTGGAATGCCAAAATTAATCTTGCTTAATGAGATATGGAACGTGTTTCTAAAATATGTGTCATGTGTTGTTGATGAAGTTGATGGCACGTGGTGTATTGTAATCAACTAGGGTGGTAAAATGATTTAGATTCGGGCAAGTGGCAAAAGTTTTTTCTTGGTGGGCCAATTGTGGCATTTGAGCGGTCGCATTTGGTTTTATGGTGATATGGTTATTGTGAGCTGATATGTGAAAGATTGGTTTATGGAAGTCTTGCCATGATCAGTTAAGGGCTTAACCTTGCAAGCATTTGAACTGAGCCAAACATACAACCACAAGTCAGGAATGGGACAAACCTAGCTAATTAATTTGTGATGTCTAGATTTCGGTGCTGTCGTGGTTGGTGTGGGTACCAGGTGTACAGGTAAACTCACTTGGCGCAAGAGTGGGGCCCATGTTGTGGTGGTGTAACCCTTTAGTGTTGAAATCTCAGCGGGCAGTACTGGGTTTAGACAAAGCATTGCAAATGCTTTGTTACGATCGCTCATTCGTATACTCTTGTATCACGATTCATGGCTGACGTGGTGAGTTGATTATATCTTATGGGCAAAGTGTATAACCTTTATAGGGTGTCAAAACTATTCAAATAGCCGTGTCCGCGGTATTAGTCAATGCTTGGGGATTACAGTTAAGGGTTAGATTTTTATAAAATGGACTTGGGCTTGGAGGCAGGTTGCCTATGGAAAAGTGATAACTGGTTAAGGATGTGGGATGGTTTACTTGTGAAATAACTGTGAAATTTATTACTATTGTTATTTGTTTTACCGCTTTACAATCTATTATGTTTATTTGTGAATGCTGCTTTATTACAAATAACCAATTCAGCCATTCATTTGGAATAAGCCATGAATAAAGTTATTAGACTTGCATTTTGTGCATGACTTGTTGAGTGCTTTATGTACTCACCCCTTGCATCAAACAATTCACCAGTTAAGCAGAAGTCTACACGTTCGAAGGAAAAGTTCTGCGAGGAGGTGAATATCTAGGAGTTGAACCTTGTCAGATGCCTATGGCATATTGATGGGATTCACCGACATTCTTCATTCCGCTGTTGTTTATTTATTTGGCGTTGAAGCCATCGAGGCCTCACAAGTGTAAGGTTGACCTTAAGGTCATTTAGAAGTTTCATATTCAGTAATCGAGTTACTTTTATAATTCCGCTAGGTATGATTGTGATATTTCATCTATGTTGAGACTGCGTGCACTAGCGTGATCCTGGACAATTGCAAAATACACAAAGGGTCCAAATTTGCATATTCGAGTCCCGATAGTATATGCTTGTTTTATGCATCCTTCTGTGATTAAATGGTAAAAGGTCACATGAATTGTTCTGTGAGCTAGGGTATTTATCATCAGACCTCGTACGCTTATCCTCCAAGTTAAGAGTGATAATGTGTGTATGAGCTAGAATCTGGCCCTGATTATTTAATTGAATTGCTTGTTCAGTGCATGTGGTTAGACTGTAGGATTTCTAACATATGTGTGCTTAATAGGGAATGAGCTAGAGTGGTGTATATATGATTGTAATTTTATGCCTAGGATAGGTAGTAGTATTCACACACTTAAAATATGATAATCCTATACTTAGAACAGATAGTGTGCTTAGTCTTGCATATCTTCCTTAAGAATTTATAAATGGGATGTTACTCACAACAAGGGATCTATGACTATCATTAGCATAAAATCTGAGGATAGTACAATGTTGTTATTGCTCTTTGAAGTCTTCCTAGTTATGACATTATGTTTGGATTATTCTAAGTTAAGGTTGAACAAAGCTACTGTCGACGTTTGGTGTCGGCAATAATCTTAGGGGGGTGTGAATTTGTGGGGCAAGGCGCTGGATCAGGATCTCGATGGTAACACAAGACAAGGAAGTATACAGGTTCGGGCCCTCGACGATGGAGGTATTACCCTAGTCCTATGTTCTGGAATTATATGTCGTATGGCTTTTCTCTTTTCTCTCTCTCTCCCCCTTTGGGGGTCCTCCCCCTCCTCTTATATACTGGGAGGTGGGGTGGAATCCAACTCGGTTACTAGAGCATGAGTTCGAGTTGATTACAAGTAAAGGAATCATATCCTTCCTTATCTAGGATAACTTCCCTTACGGTTACAATCTCTTCTTTCAGTTACAACATGGTTGGATCTATGGCATGCACATTCCTTTCTCGAACGGTCTTCTTAGATCTCCACGCATGTGCACCCGGTCATTGTATCCTCCACAGTAGCCCCCGAGTGGTTTGCAATCGAGTTGCCCTTGATTTTTGTTCTTGTGCAGAGGATGTGGCCCGTCGGTCCTCAGCTTACATCATCCAAGTGCTTGGCGGTCAAGCAAGTAGTTTGCAAAGGACTCAACTTATTGCTCGAATTTCTTAGGAGACCTTCCTTGTGGCGGGCCGATGATCAGCCCGACTTGGGGCGCACCTGAATTGCATCCGATAGGACGCTGGTGATCAGCCCGACTTGGGGCGCACCTGAGTTGCATCCGATAGGACGCTGGTGATCAGCCAGACTTGGGGCGCACCTATGTTGCATCCAATAAGACACTGGTAATCAGCCCGGCTTAGGGCGCACCTAAGTTGCATCCATAGGACGCTGGTCGAATGGTAATCACACTCGGTCCCACCTCTGTTGCCTTTCCGGGCCCTTCTCTCCCGGTTGGAGGCGTACTCTAGAAGCTTTGACTTTGTCCGGACCCAAAATTTTTAATTGGACCCGAATCGGAAATGCACCTTTAGACCCGCACTGTTCCTTTTGCGGGGGAGGAAGTTCCGCTTTCTTCGCCCAGAGGCGGTTCCCTTGTACCCCAAGACACATTTAATGTCGTACCATGAACGAACTCACCCAAATCAAGATTGATTCGGTTTGCACTTTCCTCAAACCCTAAACCGATCGATCTCATCGACGGCTGCCTCCACCAATTCATCACATGAATCGGTTGAACATGTAATAGATCCAATCTACTATCCTCACATACCATATGTGCAACATCCAGATCACAAATCTATGCGAGATGGCTCTGATACCACTGTTGGGGAACGCGGTATGCTACTCTAGCACAAATTAAAATTTCTACTGTAAACCAGAAAAGCTACTCGCAAGAAGGGGATCATAGATCTATTACCACTAGACGCACAGTTGCGGAATCCTTCGCACGTCATTGTAGTGGATCGTTCTCGCCGTGGATCGTCCTCGCCGCGCCGCAGTAGCAGCAGCGTCACCACAGCAGTCCACACGTCCGGGGATGGAACGCCGTGCATCGGTGTGCAAGCACCGGGTCGCTCGGTAGAGGCAACGAGAGGATGTGGATACGGTTTCTGGCGAAACACCTCTAAACTGCACGAAAGTGTGTTCTGCGTCTAGCCTCCTCCCCTCCTTATATAGCCACGAGGTGAAACCCTAGGCAGTCAAGGCCCATCTACGCGCTAAGCCCACGAGGTCCATTAATTACGGATCCAATCCGAATTAATGCGTCCCAACCCGTTAAGTGTGTGACCCTGTAGGTTCATGCGCATTTGGACATGGATTCGGAAAACCCTTTTCTAATCCAATAGTCGGTAGCGGCTCCTTGCAGAGCATGCAAACTCCCAAACGCATATGATTAAAGTACTGATGTAATAATCCCTTTGCCAAACTATATGAAGATCGAACTCAAGGCGAGAAGCATGTCATCCTTTGACAGTTCAATCCATCTCTCGTATCCGTGATATATTAATAAGTTGTGATTGACTTCTCAATCACGGCATGGCCATGCGCTTCCTTAATCATATGACACGAGTGGCCTAGACATATATCTCCATTACATTGGAGTGGCAAATTCCATCTTGACTGCTCACTTCCCTCTGCATGTTTCATTGTAAACATGAAAGCTACCTTTATAACTATCTGGTTAGGAAATAGTGTTTGGTAACCCCAAGGTAAACTATTACATATGTAGGGAATGTGACAATCTCAGGTCTAAGGATCATACATCTACTATGCATGAGATACACTGATGACATATAAGAATGCAACATTCTCGTAGTGTCCCATTGCGGGTCCATCTAACACATTTTCTGCAACATGCATTCACAATGTATTGATAAAATCTCCATATCCCATGATCTATGAAACATGATCATCGATCAGTACATGTGCTGATCAATTCATCGTTGTCCACTACGATGATATCCGACCAGAGATACTTACAGAATTATATCAATGAGTAGAGAGTTTCATAAACAAGTCACATACTTACTGATCAATATAATGATATACATTCATTGGACCAATAATCATATTATTATTCATAAACATAGTCATGTTACAATCATCTATATGACTGCCTCAAGGGCATAACACTAACACCCTTGTACCCCAAGACACATTTAATGTGATTTTCGGGGAAGGGGCGGTCTTCCCTTTTCCTCATTCTCCGTCTTCATGGTAATGCCTTTGGTGTGGCACTTCTTAGGGTTTTCCGCTCAACCCAACGTCCACCATCTTTTTCCTCTGTTCTTCGGAATGGCATCCTCCGCCATCACCACGCCTGACGCGTCTCCCGCGCCGCAAGACTGGGCCGTCTAGGTTGTGACGGAAGAACGCCTGGACGCCATGGTTTCTGCCGGGGTCCTTCCTCTTTTGGTGCTGATCGGGGCTCGCCCGGTAGCGAGTGAGTCTTGCCCTACCCCTCGTCCCAAGGAGATCGTCGTTTTTGAATCTTTTTTCTGGCGTGGGTTCAGTTTACCCCTAGGGCCTTCTACCATGGCCTTCTTCATTATTATGGGATCGAGTTGACCCACCTCAATCCTAACTCCATTCTTCCAATTGCTGTCTTTATGCATCTTTGCGAAGCCTACATCGGCATTCGTCCCCACTTTAGCCTTTTCCGCCATCTCTTTCACCCTTAAGCCTTTCCTGAACAAGAATGCCCCCAATCTTGTTGGGGGTGCTAGTCTTCAATTGCGGGATGGGTTGAGGAAATCCTATTTTGCCATTCCCTTCCGATCTTCTAACAAGGGCTGGCACCAGGAGTGGTTTTACTGTTCTAACCTCGAGCCATGCCTTCCAGCCATATCCGGGCGAAGACCCTCGATATCAGTTTCTTGGACTAAGTGTAACACCCCATTTTTTGCTTTTCATGAATTTTAATGTTATTTTGCACTTTTGTGAATTTTTTGAATTTTCTGGAATTTATTCCCTTTTCAAATAATTAAAGAATTTAATTTTACAAATAAATTTTTGTTGAAAATATTTTATTTGGGTCCCAAATGCCCTAAAATATTTTCTAGAATTTTTTCGGGATTTTTCTAAGTATTTTGCTATTTTTCACGAATTAAATGAATTTCTGGAAATTAATTAGAATATTTAATCGCTGGAAAATCAAAACCGGGTTTTACTGTTCCTTCGACCGAGTCCGAGTCCGAGTCAGACTCGAGCCCGACCCGAACCACGGTCGAACCGGACCCGAGTCCAACCTAATCCTAACCGCGTGACCGTTGGATCAAGATCCAACGACCACGATTGCGCCACGTCACCGAACCCAAGTCCGACCGAGCCAGCAAAGTCACCCGAGCCCAAAACCCTACGGCTGTTGGATCTTGATCCAACGGTCCATGTTGAGCCACGTCACCCAATCCGAATTGGATTCGGATTCCACCGCCGCCCGCGTGTGGGGCCTCATTTTCCGCGATTATCATGGACGTCGAGGGCCTATTTATTGCACCGCTGCCACCAGCTTGTAGCCCTTTTTCCGTGCGCATCGTTTGCCCCAACCCACGCCGGTCAAGCCGCCGCCGCTAGCATGTGCGAGCTCGCTGAAGTTGGAGCCCCGTTCTACCGTGTTTCTTCGCTGTTTGCCGCCGGCTCCGTCCTCCTCCGCCGTGTTCGAGGTCAGATCCAGGTTCGTCGCATCGAGCCGCGTCGGAGGGCACCATCCACCTCGCCCGAATCGTGCCCAAATGCTGTCGGGTGTGTCGTCGTCTCCGTCTCTGGTGAACCAGCTCCGTCGCGAAGCCATCACCGTCCCCGAGCTCGCTCCACCGTCCGATCAAGATCCGAGGGTCCAGATTCGTCCACGTCACCCACGGTAAGACCACATTGCGATTTCTCAGATCTAATCCCAGCCGTTGGATCTAGATCCAACTGTTTAGATTGCACCACGCAGCCGCGAACCGCACTGTGCTAGGCGTAATCTCAGCCGTTAGATCTAGATCGTACGGTCCGGGTTAGCTGCGTAGTCAGCGTTAGATTGGATCTCGACCGTCCGATCGAGATCGAACGGTCCAGATCGACCGTGTTCAACCCAAACGCGCGTTAGCCCGATCCAATCTGGACCGTTGATTTTCAAATCGACGGCCCAGATCGCGCCACGTGCGTGGGAGCCCGACCGGCGCCGCGGCCGGCCATCACGACGCCAAGACGTGGCGTCGCGATGGGACCCGTCGTTAGTATCGCCAACGGCACCATGACGTCACCCGTGACCTCATGCTGACGTTACGGTGGGGCCCGCTTGTCAGAACCGCTCGGCTGAGCCGTGCTGACATCAGCGATGACGTCAGCAGTGGGTCCCACGTGTCAGTGACACGTACGCCGTGGGCCGGGCCCACGGTGGACCCGAGCCAAACCATGGACCGAGTGCATGAACCGAGGTGACGTGTTAGCCTCTAATTGGTCCACGTGTCATGCTGACGCAATAATTCATTTTTTCGAAAAAGAAATTATTTATTTAATTTGGTTTATTGATTTTAAATTTAGTTTCAAACTTCAAACGCTTATAACTTTTGCGTTTCAACTCCGATTTGAGTGATTCAAATTTCTAAATTTTCATAAAATTGAGACCTACTCAAATATGAATTTTAATTAATTTTTGTTTATGAATATTTCTCTGTTTATATTTATTTAATGAATTCTTTAAACTTTAAACAATTATAACTTTTGCATTTTAACTCCGATTTGGATGATTTCAGTTTCTAAAAATTTATAAAAATGTGCTCTCTCTATTTATGGACTTTATTTGAGAGTTTGGACACTTTTTGTCTACTATTTTATTTATTTATTGCTATTTGCACGCGTTACGAATAGACGTTGAAGTGCCCGAAGGCTTCGAAGGTGAAGTCTTGACCCAAGAGCTAGCTCAAGACCAAGAACAAGTACTCTTTGAAGGCAAGTTGTGCTTTGACCATGTTGATCCCATTCATTTGAAATTATGTTGTTTCAAAGTATTGCATGCTAATTTAATTAGAATTTATTTTGATTAATTCTGGGATTAGTTAATTGCCTAGTTGCTGTATGCCACCTTGACATAAATAATTGTATGCCATGAACCCCTTGTCAACCTAGTTGAGGATTAAATAGTTGTACATTATTAAATTGCCAACATGGGTATTTAGACCGTTGTAGTATAATGCTTAGACCTGCCACGTATACATGACATGATTTTGACAATTACATGTTAACATTGACTTAAAGAGATATGGAACAAGTTTTTGAGAAGTGTCATGTGTTATTGATGATGATGTTAATGGCACGTGGTGCGTGGTAATCAACTGGGGGTTTGATAAATAACTTTCGACCGGGGCATGTGGCAAGGATGATCGGGTGGGCCAGATGTGGCACTGGGGATGATGTTTCGGTTTTTCGGGTAGTCTTGCCCTGGTCACCCTAAGGACTTAACCTTGCAAGCCTTTGACCTGAGTCAAACGTGCAACCACATGACCGGAGTGGGACGGTCTTAGTTGAGTAAGTTACTAATAACTTGCATGTGATACCTCGGGTGTCAACTACACCTTTTGTGTAGCTTGAAAGGGGAGCGTACCAAGGCTATGGCATGGTACCCGTCCAACGGTATGTCGGTCCCATACTTTGCCTTTGTTACGGGAAGGGATGGTGTATGGCAAAAACCGGAAAGGTTCACTTGTGTAGTTAGCTGTATCCGAAAGGCTTTGTTACGATCACTCGCCTTTGTGGTGTTTGGCTGTATCTTGTGGGTAAAGTGCATAACCTCTGCAGAGTGTAAAATCTATTCGAATAGCCGAGTCTGCGGCATTGGACATTGCTCGGGAATTACAGTCAAGGGTTAGACTTTCTTGGAAATAACTTGAACTTGAGAGGTTTGGTTTGGTTAATAATGACGTTGATGGAAATTTGGATTAGGAGTGGAAAAGATGTTTATTTAACTCTTGGAAAAGTTAATGATATTATACTTGTTTTTACTGCTTTCGAATCTACTTATGTTACTTGTTAAATGTTGTTACTGCAAATGAACCATGAGCTATTATCTCTTATTTTTCCGCTGCTGTTATCTCTTTTAATAAGCTTTAGCCCTGCGAGGCGTATATTTGTAACTTGACCTTAAGGTCGAGCAACCCGTTTGGTTATCTATTTAAAGTACTTTAATATTTCGTTGAGTATGATTGTGATATTTACTAATGTTGAGACTGTGTGCACTAGCGCGATCCTGGACTAGTGCTGAATATACAGAGGGTCCGGATTTGCAAATTCGGGTCCCGACACTAAGCCTCCTCCTGACTCCGACAGAGACCAAGTTGGAGAGCTTATGGCCATCATCCATCAACGAAAGAATGCCGGTTTGCACGGAGTGGTTGTTGCCGCTAGCTTCGTCATCAACCGTATTCAACCAATCAAGGAGCGGGTTCTCCCGTGGTTTGAATATTTGGGGAGGTCGGACCCCACTCGGGAGTTTCCCGCGATAGTTCCGGCGGAGGTGTTGGACAGGCGGTTAAATGAATTCTTTGCCCCTGGCGCCATGCTGGATTGTGGGGGATGCCCGAAGTCCTTTTGCTTGGCTTGCCCTCCTCCCTAGGTGATCTTCGAAGTTCCCGAATGCTTTTGAACTCCTGTCTTCGGCTGTTCTTGTTTGAATTGTAATTCTTTTCCTGCTTATAGGGACGGTAAGCCTTCTTTTCTAACGCTCCGATCCCCGGGTACCTCGACTATCTGGGATGCGGGTTAAGGAGACCTGGTCAGTCCACATCCGGGGAGACCCCCGAAGATGCGGGAGCGGTAACACTGGAGGCCCTAGAATCTCTAGTTTCAGCTGCTTCTTCGGAGGATGCTTCTCGCCCGGGGGTGGGCTTGAAGCGATCGGCCCCGGCTTCGCCTGCTGCTCCGAGTGCTAAGAGGGGAAAGCGGGCATCTGGGCAAGGTTCCCCAAGTTTGCCTCCTCCCCCCACGGTCTCGGATGACGGCTCAGCCGCCATGTCGAGTGCAGAGAAAGAGAAAGGAGTGGCGACACGGGAGACTTTCTGCCCCCGGTTCTCCTCTGCAGCTCTGCGTGGTGGTCCGACCATCCGCGGTCCTTCCGGCCAATCCCCCACGCCACCTGTTCCGCAGATCCAGGAGCTGAACCCGCAGCCCGTTCCCTCTGGCAGTGGCTTGTTCGTCCGGAGCGGGCCGGGGCTGAAGATAAATCGGTCCACCTGGTATTTCCTCATCCTACTCCTTTTGTCATTTTCTATCAGCTTGCTGACGTGGGCCTTTGGCTCTCCTTCTTTTTCATGTCAGGAAGCCGTCGGCTGACGTTCCTATCGGGATGCCAACTGAAACTTCCCAGAGTCTTAGCCCTGGGGATGTCCTTAGTCGAGATAGGCTATCTTCTTTGGGTGCAGCCGCCCTAGAGTGCACCGGGGTCATTCCTGATGTAGCTCCGACTGGACCGTCCTCCTCAGACCATCCACTGCTGTCAATGAGTGGAGAGGCACAGGGGCCGACCGAGTGCGCCTCCCTCCCAGTGGAAGAGATCCCGCGCCCAACCACATGTGCCAAGCCTGCACTTATGCTGGGTACTTGGGACAGTGAGGAGGAAGAGTGTGACACCTTCGATGATTCTGCTGAAGAGCAGGAGATAGAGGATCTCCATGAGTACTATGTTTGGTGTTCCTGACTAATCCAGGTAGACTCGTAGCTTTTCTTTTCTGCTTTTTATTCCTCCAGGACGCTTGTTCACCTTTGTTCCGTCGCCTTCAGTCCCTAGGGGGCTGCCTGAGGAAGAAGACAGACTTCTTGCGTCGTGTCCTTCCTTCCATCAAGACGAGCTAGGAGCACAGGGATGAGCTGGCGGAGGTTCGGAATGAGCATTCCCAAGAGCTGTAACAGCTTTGGGATGAAGTTCAGTCTCTTCCTGGGCGACTGAGTCTTGCCATCTTCCTGCTTTTTGTCTCTGACTTTGTCTGGCCTTCTCAGTTAGGGACGCAGCTTACACGAGACTCCAGGGCCAACTTACGGCCTCGGAGGAGCGGTGTAAGGCCTTGGAGGTGCAACCCCGTGTTTCAGAGGAGAGACTCCAAGGAGCGGAGGCCCGTGAGCACCAGGCTAGAGCTGGGCAGGAGAGGTTGTCGGGGGAGCTCGAACGTTTGCGACTGGTCCTTGTCTTCTTACTTTGTCGGGTTGTGGAGTGTTCTGGGTCATTGACCTGCTCTTGTTTGCAGAGTACCGGAGGAGGGCGCGAGCACAATTCGACGACCTTGAAGGAAGGATTCAGCGTGCTGACGCGCTGTGCTTACCTTTCCGATAAGCTTCCGAGTCAGTGCTGGCCTTTCTGGATCCCTGCGACCTGAGTAGCGGGCTTCAGCATCTACGAGCAGCCCCCGAGAGGCTTAGGGCCCATGTGCGGGAAAGGGCGATCACGAGCTCCAATCAAGCACTGGCGATCGTGAAGTCGCTGTATCCCCGAGTGGAGCTTGACGCCGTCAAGGAGGGTTTTGCCTACACCGTGGATGAAGAGCAGGCCACTGTTCTTCTGAGGGAAGTTGAGAGTGTCTCAGAAGCTTTAGCTAAAAACTTGAACTTGGATCTCGCGTGTATGTACGAGCTTCGTGAGCTGGGGATGAATGGGTTTTTTGTTTGGCGTTTTGCCCTCCCATCTTCGAGTTAGCCGCTTGCTGTTTCATCCTATTGGAAGGTCATCTGAGTGCCTTTTGTTCGAGTGGTGAGGCTGCCGAGTGCTTGACAGGTTGACAACCTGGCATTTCTTCTGACTAGAGTGCTGTCCGAGTTCCTTTGACCGACTGCTCTGCCACCCGAGTGCTTTTTCGGTCATCCCTGGAATTAAGGAGAGACGTCTTGTGGGAGCGTTTAGCGTTCACTTATTAAGTGTTACAACCATTAGGCCAAGTGATTTTAAGTTGGGGACTAATGCACATGTGAACGTACACTTATTAAGTGTAGCTCTTGGCTTACTGCCTAGTTGGGAAACAACTAGGTCGTAAGGCAAAAAATAAAGTGATTAAAACTGTAGGGGGATTATGACGTCACCGGGCCGTTTTTGTCGTATTGCTTGTGTGGCTGGTTCAAACTTGCCTCGGGACTACTGCTGAGTCGTTCTGGCTTCCCGCTTTAATCTCGTGCTCTTTGTCTTCCGCTTTTCTTGGTATAAGAAGGGCCGGGGAGAGCCTCTTGTGGCTACTCTTTCTTGCACCCTTCTCCTTCCCCGCCTGCTTCTTCTTCTCTCTTGCCTTTTGATGGCGAGACGTTGGTGGTCGGGGCCCAACGGCCGCAGGTATTACGGGCAGCCGGGGCCGGAGGAGGCGGCGTTCCGGCGGCAGTTCGACGCCATGCTGGAAGAGCTTGAGGAGGAGCGATCCGTTAACCGTGACGTGGCGGACATCAATGCCCTTCTAGAGGCCGTTCCTTGCTGTTTTACAGCGCAAGATGCCCTCATTGCGTCGGTTAGGCGGGTGCGTCGCGGCCAGGCCTGAGCAGCGGTGCCCCTGGCACCTCACTTTTTTTTAATATGTAATGGAAAGAAATGAAATGAAATGCTATATTTCTTTAGAATTGCCCTGTGTACTTCCTTTTTTTCCAACTTAGCGTGGTTTTCGGATTCGTCCAAGTGCTATACCCTTTGTCACTTACGCGTTCCGCCCGACAATACCGAGCCCCTGAGTGCCGGTAGTTGCTTCTCTCCCTGGACACTTCTTGCGGGGGATTCGGGCTTGATCGTGTACGGTTTTGCGTTTCCATGAATTAGAATTTACACGTGTTTGGGAATCTTTGCCAACGCCTCAAGGAAAAGAAGGAGTACTCGGGAAACTCACGAAATATTTCATTTAAAATGATGTAGTGAGAATACAATATTTAAGCGTAGAAGCAACGTAGCTGTTCTATGTTCCAGGTGTTGCTGATGACTGCACCATCTTCTCGTTTAAGTCAATAAGTTCCAGGCCGCACCACTTCATTGACAATATAGGGACCCTCCCAACTTGGGGAATGCTTGTGCTCGCTTTTGTGATTTTTCCTTATAACCAGATTGTAACACCCCAAAATTTTGCTTTTATTGAATTCAAATAGGATTTGGCACTTTGGTGAATTTTTGGAATTTTCTGGAATTTACTTGGAATTTATTTGAATTTATTCCATTTTGAAATAATTAAAGAATTTAACTTTGCAAATAGAATTTTGTTGGAAATATTTTTTTTGAGTCCCAAATGCCTTAAAATATTTTCCAGAATTTTTCTGGAATTTTTCTGATTGTTTTACTATTTTTTATGAATTAAATGAATTTCTGAGAATTAATTTGAATATTTAATCGCTGGGAAATGCGAGTGGGTTTATACTGTTCATCCGACCGAGCCCGAGTCAGACTCGAGTCCGAGTCCGACCCAGACCCGACCGAGTCGCGGCTGAGCCCAACCGCGTCGGACGCACCCTAACCCCGTGAACCGTTGGATCAAGATCCAACGGCCCACAAGGTGCCACGTAGCCCTCGTGCTACCGCAGCACTAACCAAAAGAACTCGGTCGATCTCAGCCGTCGGATCGAGATCCAACGGCCGAGATTCACTCGGACCTGACCGAGTCGTGTCCGACCCGAACCCGTTCGCCCGCATGATCGTGGCCGTTGATCACGCCACGTGGACGGCTGTGATTCATCGTCTCCGTCTGAGTCGCGGTCGGACTCCGCCGCCGCGTAGAACTAGGGTTCCGCCTCGAACGCGAACGCCGAGGCTATTTAAAGCCCGGGTCACGCCCCGAGGTCGGCCCTGACCTTGCGCACCCATAGCCCCTACTCACCGAGGCAGAGCCGCCGCCGTTTAGCCGCGATAGCTCGCCGTAGTTGTGCGCCGCTCCGCCACGGCTTTTGCTTCATCCCACCGTCAACCGCCGTCCCCTGCCGCTGTTGAGCCTAGATCTAGAACCCCTAGACCGAGACGCACCCGTGGAGCCAACTCACCTCGCCGGAGGAGCCCCGAAGCACCGCGGGAGTGGTCGTCTTCTCCGTCTTCGGCTGCTGCAGCTCCGCCGCGTCGCCATCGACCTCGCGAGCTCGGACAGCCCTCCGATCAAGATCTAACGGCCACGGTGAGCCACGTGTTTCCCGAACCCAAAAACGTTAGATTAGATCTCAACCGTTGGATCTCGATCCAACGGCTCACGTTAGGCCATGTCACCGCGATGGATTCCACGTTGCGGGGATTAGATCTATTCTCAATCGTTCGATCTAGATCGTGCGGTCCAGAGCGGCCGAGTGGTTTTTCAATGCGTGAAACGCGATCCAATCCGCGCCGTTGATTTTCAAACCAACGGCCGTGATCGTGCCACGTGTGCCTTAGCCGCGTCGCACCGAGCGCGTGCGCGAGCACGTGTCTCTGATACGCGGGGCCCGCGTGTCAGTAGGGCCTGCATGTCAGCAACGGGACCGAGCGCGTGTGGACCGCGTCCGTTGACCCGGACACGTGGCAGCATCCGGGTCTTGCCACGTGTCACGGTGACGTCATGCTGACGTCATCGGTGGGTTCGGCCGGTGCTGACATCAGCAAGTCCACGTGGACCAATCAGATCCTAACACGTGTCACTGCTGACGCAATAAATCAATTTCCGAAAAAGAAATTATTTAATTAATTCGGTTTATTGATTCAAATTTATATTCAAATTTCAAATGCTTATAACTTTTGCGTTTCAACTCCGATTTGAGTGATTCAAATTTCTAAATTTTTATAAAATTAAAATCTATCTAGTGGTGAATTTTATTTAATTTTTAGACCAAAGTTTTTCTCTATAATATTATTTAATTGATTATTTAAACTTTAAACGCTTATAACTTTTGCGTTTTAACTCCGATTTCGCCGATTCAAATTCCTAAAAATTCATAAAATTATGCCCTCTCTGTTTATGGACTTAATTTGGATGTTTGGACACTTTTTGTCTACTGCTTTATTCATTTATTGCTATTTGCACGCATTACGAGTAGACGTTGAAGTGCCTGAAGGATTCGAAGGTGAAGTGTTGACCCAGGAGCCAGCTCAGGACCAAGAGCAAGTACTTTTTGAAAGCAAGTTGTGCTTTGATCATGTTGATCCCATTTTTGAAATTAATTTGATTTAAATTATTGCATGCTAGTTCAATTATGAAATGCTTTAATTAATTTTGGGAGATTAGTTATAATGCCTAATTGCTGTATGCCACCTTGACATAAATAACTGTATGCCATGAACCCCTTGTCACCCTAGTTGAGGATTAACTAGATGGACATTATTAAATTGCCAACATGGGGATTTAGATCGTTGTAGTATATTGCTTAGACCTGCTACGTGCTCATGACATGGTTTTGGACAATCAAATGTTAATATTGACTTAATGATATATTGAACCTATTTTGGAAAGGTATCATGTGTTGAGATGTTGATGGCACGTGGTGCATGGTAATCAACGGGGGGTTTGATAAATAGTTTGGACCGAGGCATGTGGCAAGAAATGATCGGGTGTGCCAGTTGTGGCATCGGGAGTGATGATTTGGTTCTTCGGGTAGTCTTGCCCTGGTCAGCATAAGGACTTAACCTTGCAAGCCTTTGAACTGAGTTAATCGTGCAACCACATGACCGGAATGGGACGGTCCTAGTTGAGTAAGTTACTAATAACTTGCATGTGATACCTCGGGTGTCAACTACACCCTTTGTGTAGCTTGATGGGGGAGCGTACCGATGCGATGGCATGGTACCCGTCCAACGGTATGTTGGTCCCATACTTCGCCTTTGATAAGGGAAGGGATGGTGTAGGGCAAAAACCGGAAAGGTTCACTTGCGTAGTTAGCCGTTTCCGAAAGGCTTTGTTACGGACACTCGCCTTTGTGGTGTTTCGCTGTATCTTGTGGGTAAAGTGCATAACCTCTGCAGAGTGTAAAATCTATTCGAATAGCCGAGTCCGCGGTATTGGACATTGCTCGGGAATTACAGTCAAGGGTTAGACTTTCATGAAAACAACTTAGACTTGGGAGGTTTGGTCTAGTTTAAATGATGATGTTGATGGAAATGTGGACTAGGAATGGGAAAGATGTTTATTTAACTCCTGGAAAAGTTATTGATGTTATACTTGTTTTCACTGCTTTCGAATCTACTTATGATACTTGTCAAATGTTGTTTACTGCAATTATACCTTGAGCTACTCCTTTGTATTAAGCCATGCATGTAGTATATTAGCTTGCATTCTGTGCATGACTTGCTGAGTACCAAGTACTCACCCTTGCCACAAAACAACACCAGTTGAAGAAGAGGCGACGCCAGCTCTGGAGGAGGAATATCAGGAGGAGCCGTCTAACTAGGAAGCGAGCCCAGTCAGTTGCCTATGGTATACTGGATGGCGCCACGAAGTTATCTTGTTTTCCGCTGCTATTATTTCTCTTTTAATAAGTTTCATCCTGCGAGGCGTATATTTGTAACTTGGCCCTAAGGTCGAGCAACCCCGTTTGGTTAACTACTCTAATTACTTTATTATTTCATTGAGTATGATTGTGAAATTCACCAATGTTGAGACTGTGTGCGCTAGCGCATTCCTGGACTAGTGCTGAATACACAGAGGGTCCGGATTTGCAAATTCGGGTCCCGACAGAGGTGGTATCAGAGCCATACTGACTGTAGGCTCAACCCTTAGTTAGAATGGTCGTAGTGAGTATAAAACCTATTTTCTAAAGCTAAAAGCTAGTCAAGATAATAAATGAATTCTCGACTTACCCCTTCTCTCTTTCCTTACCTTTTTTGCTGAATTCTTCTGTCTCCCACTTTGATTTAAAATGCTGCGTGCTTACGCGAGTGTTTTGTGACAGATGGAGGGAGAGATCAACTACGTCGATCTTGAGGTCGGCCACGCCGCGGAACTTTGGCGTATGATGCAGTTTCTCGAAGGATTTGAGAAGCCGCAATACCAAGTGAACGTCATCAGACAAGTGGGACTGATTAAGGCTTGTGATGTGAAGATCACGGTGCATGCCAGGAAGAAGGGCAAGGGAAACCGTCCGATATACTGCACCGCCAGGAGGTCGACAATGCAGATGGGAATTCAGGAGGTATCATGACGAGCCATGCGACACATCGCCCGCATCTATGTCAGCGATCTAAAGGGCGCGGAGTACCGCTACCATCCACACAACAACAACCTACTTGACCCGAAGCTGATTCAGGATGAGAATGCCATGGTCACACAGCTGGCATGACTTGTCATCGCTCAAGAGGATGTGCTCGATGATACGAACCGGGAGCTACAGAAGGCTCGAGAGGAGGCCACGGTAGAGAAGAACCGATGGCGGGAGGCTCAAGAGCATGTGTCCCATATTCTGCGAAGGATTGACGAGTTGGAGATGGCTTTGTACGGACCAGGACCAGAGCCAGTACTCGAGCTACACGTGCCGGACCCGGAGGAGTCAGATCTTGATGAAGACACCGCTTCTTCGACTACCACAGTTGCAGGGCATGGTGATCGTTTTGCGCCAATGCCACCGCACCCAGGCCGAGGAGGTTTTCTGGACGAGTGAGCCTAGGTCTTGTAGTTGGGGCTCCTTCGTCGAGTCGCGTTATAGAATAAAGAGTCACCCTTAGAGGCGTTGGATTTTCATTGCTTGCTGAGTGTGCAGTATATGTTGCAAGGCCCTTAGGCATTGTGAGCAACCATACCGAGTTATCGTTATTAGTTAATAAAATTTTATTCTTGAGTTACACCTTTTCCTCGCATAAGTTACTCTATACTTGTCTATGCTTGTTTCCCTCTCATCTTTAAACCTTGGAACAATCGACAGATGGTGAACACCCGCGGAAACCTTGGAGGCAATGGGAGTGGTTCTCACTCAGCTGGGAACCCTAATGATGGAGCACCTGCACCCCACCTGGCACCGCCAGTTGACATGCAGAACTTTGGAGCTTTTCTTGCTGCTCAAACCTAGCTGATGCATGCTATGATGCAACAGATGCAGCAGGTCACTGCTCAGGCCACCGCTAACCAAGCAAATCAGGGACAACGACAGGGAGCAAAGTTGTCGGAGTTCATGAGGACTCATCCACCCACATCCTCTGGGAATGCCAACCCACTGGAGGCAGATGATTGGCTAAGGTCAATAGAAAGGAAGCTACACATTGCCCAATGCATGGGAAACGAGAAGGTGCTTTACGCATCTCATCAGTTGGAAGGGACCGCCGCTGAATGGTGGGAAAACTTCTTCACCACGCGGGAGAACCCACAGGGCATCACATGGGAGGAGTTTACGGCTGCGTTTCGTCAGTATCATGTGCTAGAAGGGATCATGGACCTTAAGAAGGAAGAGTTCAGGGCTTTGAAGCAAGGTAATCAACCGGTGTCAGAGTATCTGAACAAGTTCACACAGCTTGCACGCTACGCTTTGAAGACGTGGCGGCGAGATAAGGCCAGACAGTCTCGCTTTATGAAGGGACTCAACTCAGGACTGCAGGTGGGACTGATCACCCACACCTTTCTAGATTTCCAGGAGCATGTGAACAAGGCGCTCATTCTTGAAGATAAGCGCAAGGAGTTGGATGAGAACAGGAAGCGCAGAATACAGCAGCAAGGATCACGTCAGGGAACACAGCAGCGTCTGCGAGTTGCGCCGAACCAGTTTTTCAGATTCTAGCCACAGAATGCAGCAAGGACTCAGTCACCAGCACCGAGGCTTGTTAACCAGAATTTCCAGACCACAGCCCCAGCCAGGAACGCCTCTGCATGCAATCAGCAGGGCACAGTGAGGCGTTGCTGCACATGCAATGAGCCAGGGCATTTCTCCAACAGTTGCCCTAAGAAGATAGCAGGAGTGACCCCAGTTCGCTTCAACTTGGGATCCACACCATCTAGGACACCTGCACCAGGAGCGAACCGCGGAGCAGCACAGCCGGGAGCCGCACCTCAGACCGTGGTGAGAGGCAGAGTCAATCACGTGACTGCAGATGCACTTCAGAATGCCACGGACGTCATACTGGGTAAGATACTTGTCAACTCAGTACCTGCAACAGTTTTGTTTGACTCTGGAGCTTCGCATTCGTTTGTTTCTCGAGATTTTGTTTCTAAGAATGATTTGGAGATTATGGATCTTAAGTGCATGCTTATAGTTCAAACCCCTGGGTCAGAACTCCAATCTCAAGTAGGATGTTCCGGGGTGAGAATACTAATAGATGGGGTAGAATTCCTAGCGAACCTTATTATACTGGGAACCCAGACCCTAGATGTTATCTTGGGAATGGATTGGCTATCCAAGCACAAGGCCGTATTGGATTGTGGGCGAAGGATTATATCAGTTGAGAGCCCATGTGGAAGAAAAGTGGAATTTCAAGCGACCGCCGTTCGTGACGGACAGCTGATGGTCAACAGTGTGAAGGCAATCAGCATAGAAGATGTCTCAGTAGTGAATGAGTATCCGGTTGTTTTCCTCGAAGATTTACCTGGTATGCCGCCAGACAGAGACATAGAGTTTGTGATCGAGTTAGTACCCGGAACAGCGCCGATAGCAAAGAGACCTTACCGGATGTCCACCGAAGAACTGGTAGAGATGAAGAAACAGCTTGAAGAGTTGATGGAGAAAAGATTCATCAGACCGAGTTTGTCGCCATGGGGAGCGCCAGTTCTATTCGTTAAGAAGAAGGACGGGAGTTTCAGGATGTGCATTGATTACCGTGCACTCAATGAAGTGACTGTGAAGAACAAATACCCACTACCCAGGATTGATGATCTGTTTGATCAGCTGAGAGGAGCCGGAGTTTTCTCCAAGATTGATCTGAGATCGGGATACCATCAGCTGAAGATCCGATCGGAAGATGTTCCAAAGACCGCATTCTCGTCTAGATACGGACATTATGAGTTTACTGTTATGTCCTTCGGTCTGACGAATGTGCCAGCTTATTTCATGAATATGATGAACAAGGTTTTCATGGAGTACTTGGATAAGTTTGTCGTCGTGTTCATAGATGACATTCTTGTTTACTCCAAGTCAATAGAAGAACACGCTGGGCATTTGAGGCTAGTTCTTGAGAAGTTGCGAGAGCAGCAGTTGTTTGCCAAGTTCAGTAAGTGTGATTTTTGGTAGGACAAAGTGGAGTTCGTCGGACATGTAATGACTACAGAAGGAGTCACTGTTGATCCAAGCAAGGTAGAAGCTGTGTTACACTGGGAGCCACCAAAGACCGTGACCCAGATTCGGAGTTTCCTTGGAATGGCGGGTTACTACCGCCGTTTCATTGAAGGCTTTTCGACGATTGCAAGACCTCTCACGCAATTGTTGAAAAAGGAGAAGAAGTTTACATGGACGCCGGAATGCGAGAAAGGTTTTCAAGAATTGAAGAAACGATTGACATCAGCACCAGTGTTAGTTCTACCGGACGTCAATCAAAGCTTTGATATTTATTGTGATGCGTCGCGCCAAGGTCTTGGATGTGTGCTGATGCAGAACGGAAAGGTCATTGCATATGCATCAAGGCAGCTGAGGCCGCATGAAGAGAATTATCTGACGCATGACCTAGAGCTAGCTGCCGTAGTGCATGCTTTGAAGTTGTGGCATCATTATTTGATTGGGAACAGATGTGAAGTGTATACGGATCATAAGAGCCTTAAATACATATTCACCCAATCAGTTTTGAACATGAGGCAGAGGAGATGGTTGGAACTGATCAAGGATTATAATGTGGGAATCCATTACCATCCCGGAAAGGCTAATGTGGTGGCCGATGCCTTGAGTAGGAAGAGCCATACTGTGAACATGTTGATAGCCGCAAATCAGGAAGAGCTATGCAAGGATTTCCAGAAGATGCAGATTGAAGTGGTCCCAGAAGGATTCTTGGCTGCATTAGAAGTGAAGCCTACCCTGGAGGATCAGATCCGAGAAGGACAGAAGATGATGACAAGATCCACAGGATTAAGTCCAAAATGGATGAAGGCAAGGCAAAATACTTCAAGCTGAATGAGCAAGGCACATTGTGGATGGAGGAGCGAATTTGTGTGCCAAACAAGAAGGAGCTGAAGCAGTTGATACTAGAGGAAGCCCATGACTCCAAGTATTCAAACCATCCAGGAAGTGCTAAAATGTATCAGGATTTGAAGGAAAGATTCTGGTGGCCAAGCATGAAGCATGAAGTTGCCGAGCATGTTGCGCTGTGCGACATATGCCAAAGAGTCAAGGCAATGCATTAGAGGCCAGCAGGACTGCTACAGCCGTTAAAGATACCTGAGTGGAAATGGGAGGAAATCGGAATGGACTTCATTACCGGTCTACCCAAGACTCAGGGTGGATACGACTCTATATGGGTTATAGTGGACCGCTTGACTAAGGTAGCTCACTTTATCCCCGTAAAGACCACTTACTCGGGGGACAAGTTAGCGGAGTTGTACATGACCAGGATCGTTTGTTTACACGGAGTGCCGAAGAAGATTATGTCAAACAGAGGTACCCAGTTTACCTCGAGATTCTGGAATAAGCTGCATGAAGCCATGGGGACCCGTTTCAATTTCAGTACAGCTTATCACCCTCAGACGGATGGACAGACCGAGAGAGTTAACGAGATTCTAGAGGACATGTTGAGAGCTTGTGCATTAGCATATGCTACATCTTGGGATAAAAGTATGTTGTATGCTGAGTTCAGCTACAACAATAGCTACCAGGCCAGTTTACAAATGTCACCTTTTGAGGCACTATATGGTCGACCTTGTCGAACGCCGTTGAACTGGAATGAGACAGGTGAATGCTGTGTCTTTGGGCCGGACATTCTTCAAGAAGTTGAAGAGCAGATTGCCATGATCCGAGAAAGACTGAAGATAGCACAGTCAAAACAGAAAAGCTACGCCGATAACCGTCGCCGAGACCTGAGCTTTGAACCAGAGGATTTCGTGTACCTTAGGGTTACACCCCTCAGGGGAGTTAAGAGATTCCATGCCAAAGGGAAGCTCGCACCGCGATATGTCGGACCATTTAAGATTGTGAGCCGCAAAGGCGAAGTTGCTTATCAGTTGGAGTTACCGCAGTCGTTGGTAGGAGTACATGATGTGTTCCATGTGTCCCAGCTGAAGAAGTGTCTCCGAGTACCTGATGAGCAGACACCGCTAGAGTCGATCGAGCTACAGGAAGATCTGACCTATAAGGAACACCCTGTCAAGATTCTGGACATAATGGATCGAGAGACGAGAAACAAGTCAACCCGTTTTTGCAGAGTCCAATGGAGCAACCATGCGGAGAGTGAAGCAACTTGGGAGCGTGAGGAGGACATGAAGAAGGAGTTTCCGAACCTATTCTTTAGTAAGCCCTGAATCTCGGGGACAAGATTTTGTTAAGGGGGGAGGTTTGTAACACCCCAAGATCCAACGGCCCACAAGGTGCCACGTAGCCCTCGTGCGACCGCACCACTAACCAAAAGAACTCGGTCAATCTCAGCCGTCGGATCGAGATCCAACGGCCGAGATTCACTCGGACCCGACTGAGTCGTGTCCGACCCGAACCCGTTTGCCCGCATGATCGTGGCCGTTGATCGCGCCACGTGGACGGCTGTGATTCATCGTCTCCGTCTAAGTCGCAGTCGGACTTCGCCGCCGCGTAGAACTAGGGTTCCTCCTCGGATGCGAACGCCGAGCCTATTTAAAGCCCGGGTCATGCCCCGAGGTCGGCCCTGACCTTGCGCACCCATAGCCCCTACTCACTGAGGCAGAGCCACCGCCGTTTAGCCGCGATAGCTCGCCGTAGTTGCGCGCCGCTCCGCCACGGCTTTTGCTTCATCCCGCCGTCAATCGCTGTCGCCTGCCGCCGTTGAGCCCAGATCTGGAACCCCAGACCGAGACGCACCCGTGGAGCCAACTCACCTCGCCGGAGGAGCCCCGAAGCGCCGCGGGAGTGGTCTTCGTCTCCGTCTCTGGCTGCTGCAGCTCCGCCGCATCGCCATCGACCTTGCGAGCTCGGACAGCCCTCCGATCAAGATCTAACGGCCACGCTGAGCCACGTGTTTCCCGAACCCTAAAACGTTAGATTAGATCTCAGCCGTTGGATCGAGATCCAACGGCTCACGTTAGACTACATCACCGCGACGGATTCCACGTTGCGGGAATTAGATCTATTATCAACCGTTAGATCTAGATCATGCGGTCCAGAGCGGCCGAGTGGTTTTTTAACGCGTGAAACGCGATCCAATCCGCGCCGTTGATTTTCAAACCAACGGCCGTGATCGTGCCACGTGTGCCTTAGCCGCGTCGCACCGAGCGCGTGTCTCCGACACGCGGGGCCCGCGTGTCAGTAGGGCCTGCATGTCAGCGATGGGACCGAGGGCGTGTGGACCGCGTCCGTTGACCCGGACACGTGGCAGCATCCGGGTCTTGCCACGTGTCACGGTGACGTCATGCTGACGTCATCGGTGGGTTCGGCCGGTGCTGACATCAGCAAGTCCACGTGGACCAATCAGATGCTGACACGTGTCACTGCTGACGCAATAAATCATTTTCTGAAAAAGAAATTATTTAATTAATTCGGTTTATTGATTCAAATTTAGATTCAAACTTCAAACGCTTATAACTTTTGCGTTTCAACTCCGATTTGAGTGATTCAAATTTCTAAATTTGTATAAAATTAATATCTATCTAGTGGTGAATTTTATTTAATTTTTAGACCAAAGTTTTTCTCTATAATATTACTTAATTCATTATTTAAATTTTAAACGCTTATAACTTTTGCGTTTTAACTCCAATTTCGCCGATTCAAATTCCTAAAAATTCATAAAATTATGATCTCTCTGTTTATGGTCTTCATTTGGATGTTTGAACACTTTTTATCTACTGTTTTATTCATTTATTGCTATTTGCACGCGTTACGAGTAGACGTTGAAGTGCCCGAAGGATTCGAAGGTGAAGTGTTGACCCAGGAGCCAGCTTAGGACCAAGAGCAAGTACTTTTTGAAGGCAAGTTGTGCTTTGACCATGTTGATCCCATTTTTGAAATTAATTTGATTTAAATTATTGCATGCTAGTTCAATTATGAAATGCTTTAATTAATTTTGGGAGATTAGTTATAATGCCTAAT
Organism: Rhipidocladum racemiflorum; assembly: GCA_036346355.1. Classification (NCBI taxonomy): domain Eukaryota; kingdom Viridiplantae; phylum Streptophyta; class Magnoliopsida; order Poales; family Poaceae; genus Rhipidocladum; species Rhipidocladum racemiflorum. The sequence continues at coordinate 35,305,999 of CM070589.1, read as the reverse complement.
TGATGTATGCCACCTTGACATAAATAACTGTATGCCATGAACCCCTTGTCACCCTAGTTGAGGATTAACTAGTAGGTCATTATTAAATTGCCAACATGGGGATTTAGATCGTTGTAGTATATTGCTTAGACCTGCTACGTGCTCATGACATGGTTTTGGATAATCAAATGTTAATATTGACTTAATGATATATTAAACCTGTTTTGGAAAGGTATCATGTGTTGAGATGTTGATGGCGCGTGGTGCATGGTAATCAACTGGGGGTTTGATAAATAGTTTCGACCGGGGCATGTGGCAAGAAATGATCAGGTGGGCCAGTTGTGGCATCGGGAGCGATGATTTGGTTCTTCGGGTAGTCTTGCCCTGGTCAGCATAAGGACTTAACCTTGCAAGCCTTTGAACTGAGTTTATCGTGCAACCACATGACCGGAATGGGACGGTCCTAGTTGAGTAAGTTACTAATAACTTGCATATGATAACTCGGGTGTCAACTACACCCTTTGTGTAGCTTGATGGGGGAGCGTACCGATGCGATGGCATGGTACCCGTCCAACGGTATGTCGGTCCCATACTTCGCCTTTGATAAGGGAAGGGATGGTGTAGGGAAAAAACCGGAAAGGTTCACTTGCGTAGTTAGCCGTTTCCGAAAGGCTTTGTTACGGACACTCGCCTTTGTGGTGTTTGGCTATATCTTGTGGGTAAAGTGCATAACCTCTGCAGAGTGTAAAATCTATTCGAATAGCCGAGTCCGCGGTATTGGAAATCGCTCGGGAATTACAGTCAAGGGTTAGACTTTCAAGAAAACAACTTGGACTTGGGAGGTTTTATCTGGTTTAAATGATGATGTTGATGGAAATGTGGACTAGGAATGGGAAAGATGTTTATTTAACTCCTGGAAAAGTTATTGATGTTATACTTGTTTTCACTGCTTTCGAATCTACTTATGATACTTGTCAAATGCTATTTACTGCAATTACACCATGAGCTACTCCTTTGTATTAAGCCATGCATGTAGTATATTAGCTTGCATTCTGTGCATGACTTGCTGAGTACCAAGTACTCACCCTTGCCACAAAACAACACCTGTTTAAGAAGAGGCGACGCCAGCTCTGGAGGAGGACTATCAGGAGGAGCCGTCTAACTAGGAAGCGAGCCCAGACAGTTGCCTGTGGTATACTGGATGGCGCCACGAAGTTATCTTGTTTTTCGCTGCTATTATTTCTCTTTTAATAAGTTTCGTCTTGCGAGGCGTATATTTGTAATTTGGCCCTAATGTCGAGCAACCCCATTTGGTTAACTACTCTAAGTACTTTATTATTTCGTTGAGTATGTTTGTGAAATTTACTAATGTTGAGACTGTGTGCACTAGCGCGTTCCTGGACTAGTGCTGAATACACAGAGGGTCCGGATTTGCAAATTTGGGTCCCGACACAGATCTCCTTTGGAGAAAGCGCGGCCCCTGATATTGCGATCATGATAGCGGCGAAAGCCTTGGAGATATCTGGCTGATCGGATCGCAGCTACATCCCTTGCTTCTTCCAACTGATTGAGGTCGTCCAGTCTGCTTTCTTCTGATTTAGCCTCACTGTGGTTCCGAACCCTTGGGGATCTGAATTTTAGCTCGGTAGGTAGGACCACCTCTGAACCGTATACCAGGAAGAAGGGCGACTGCCCGGTTGCCCGACTGGGAGTGGTTCTGAGTCCCCAGAGCACCGAAGGCAATTCCTTCACCCATCGGGTGGCATAGGGATTAAGGCGATCAAAGATCCTTGCTTTCAGTCCTTGAAGCACCATGCCGTTCGCTCGTTCAACCTGACCATTGCTCCACGGGTGTGCCACGAAAGCAAAGCAGATTTTAATTCCCAGTTCCTCGCACCAATCCTGGAATTCTTCCCCTCTAAATTGGGTGCCGTTGTCGGTGATGATTCTGTTTGGCGTGCCGAAGCGAACCACAATGTCTTGGAAGAAGTCCTTGGCCTTTGCTGCTATTATGGTAGCGACTGGCTTGGCTTCGATCCACTTCGTGAACTTGTCCACAGCGACGAAAAGATGTGTAAATCCCCCTTTCGCTTTTTTCAGTGGTCCTACCATGTCAAGACCCCAGGCTGCGAACGGCCAAGTGATTGGTATTGTCTGAAACTCTTGAGCTGGCATGTGGATTTGCCAAGCAAAGAATTAGCAGCCTTCACAGGTGCGAACGATGCCCTCTGCATCTGTTACTGCCATCGGCCAGAAGAATCCTTGGCAGTAAGCCTTTCCGACTAGGGTTCTTGAGGCCGTGTGGTGTCCGCAAATTCCCGCATGGATTTCCTTGAGGAGATCCTTTCCTTCTTGCTCCGAGATGCAACATCTGAGCATTCCAGAGGTGCTCTTCAGGAAGAGCTCCCCCTCGACGACTGTGTAGCTTTTGCTTCTGCGCGCGATGTGCTCTGCTTCAGTGCGGTCTTTTGGGAGTTCATCTTTTAATAGGTAATCTAGGTAAGGTCTTATCCAGTCGGAGCTGATGACCAACACCTATGCGTCAGCTGGTGGGACGCCTCCTCATCTCCTTAGCACAGGGTGGCTGTGGGCTTGTGAAGTTCTTCCACGAAGACACCCGCTGGTACATCTGCCTGACCGGAACCCAGTTTGGCAAGCTTGTCGGTGGCTTCATTATCTCGTCTGAGCACATGGGATAGCTCCAGTCCGTCGAACCTTTCTTACAATCTGCGTCCCTCCTGGCAGTACGCAGTCATCACATCATCAACGCCTGACCAATCCTTTTGTACTTGGTTGATTATGAGCTGGGAATCTCCGCAAACCGCCAATCGTCGGATTCCGAGTGATATGGCGATACGGAGCCCGTGGATGAGTGCTTAGTACTCAGCGACATTGTTTGATGATAGGAAATGGATTTGCAAGATGTATTTTAGCTTTTCCCCATTCGGGGACGTGAACATGACGCCGGCTCCCGCGCCACTAAGCATGAGAGAACCATCAAAGTGCATTGTCTAGTGCTCGAGTTCTTTGCTGGTCGATGGGCTCTGCAGTTCCGTCCATTCGGCGGTGAAGTCGACTAGTGCTTGTGATTTTATGGCAGCGCACGATTTGAACGCAATTTCGAAGGCTCCTAGCTCAGTTCCCCATTTGGCAATTCTCCCGATGGCTTCCCGGTTATGGAGTATATCTCCGATCGGGAAAGAAGTAACCACAGAAATCACGTGTTCCTAGAAGTAATGCTTGAGCTTTAGGGTGGTGATTAGCACCGCATAGATAAGCTTCTGAATTTGTGGGTAACGCATTTTAGATTCGCCCAATACTTCATTGACGAAGTAAACTGGACGTTGTACCTTCTACTGGTGCCCGTCTTTTTTGCGCTCAACGACAATTGCTGCGCTAACCACATGGGTTGTGGTACCTATGTAGATCATGAGTGGTTCCTCCGGCAATGGGGATGCCAGTACCGAGGGCTTTGTCAAAAAGGTCTTGAGGTCATCGAAGACTTACTGTGCTTCGGTGGTCCATTCAAACTGGTCTTGCTTTTTCAGGAGTTTGAAGAACGGTGTTCCCCGCATCCCTAAGCGAGAGACGAATCTGCCGAGTGACACCATGCACCCTGTAAGCTTCTGGACGTCCTTTTGACTGACCGGTGGCTTCATCTTTAGGATGGCGCTGATTTTCTCCGGATTTGCTTCAATGCCGCAGTGTGACACGATGAACCCGAGAAGCTTTCCCGAAGGGACTCTGAAAATGCACTTCTCGGGGTTGAGTTTCATCTGGTAAGCCCTCAGGCTCTCGAATGTTTTGATTAAATCAGAGATGAGGTCTCCTTTCAACCGAGACTTCACCACAACATCATCCACGTAGGCCTCCATGTTGCGTCTGAGTTGATTGTGAAAGCACCGTTGTATTGCGCGCTAGTAAGTTACGTCGGCGTTCTTCAACCCGAATGGCATCGTGACGTAGCAGAAATCTCCGAACGGCGTGATGAACGAAGTTTTGATGCAATCTTCCTCCTTGAGGCTGATCTGGTGGTACCCTGAATAGGCGTCCAGAAAGCTCAGGAGTTCACACCCAGCGGTGGAGTCCACAACCTAGTCGATGCGAGGTGATCCGAATGGATCCTTAAGGTAGGCTTTGTTGAGATCGGTATAATCAACACACATACACCAGCTTTTATTCTTTTTGCGAACCAGAACTGGATTCGCTAACCAATCGGGATGATACACTTCTCTTATAAAGCCTGCGGCTAAGAGTTTAGTGATTTCTTCTTTAATTGCGTCATGTCGGTCTTGAGAGAAATGTCGAAGGCACTGCTTGATGGGTTTCATGCTCTGATTTACATTTAGTGCATGCTCGATCACCTCCCTCGGAACACCAGGCATGTCTGAAGGCTTTCAGGCCAAGATGTCCTGGTTTGCCCAGATAAAGGTGACGAGCGCGCTTTCCTATTCCTGACCGAGCCCTATCCCGATCAAAGTTGTTTTAGCCAGATTGGACAGGTCGAGTGCTATTTTCTTTACTTCTTCGCTAGGTTGGATCCCTGCTTTTGCTTGTTTTTTGGCTGGTACGTCTTCATCCTGCGAAACGGATGACGCTCGGCCAGCTCGCAACTCTCCTTATCGCATTGAAAATACTGTTGTGTGTCTCCGTGGATCGTGATGACTCCTTTGGGTCCTGGCATCTTGAGCATTGAATAAGTGTAGTGTGGGACTACCATGAATTTTGCCAGACTGGGTCTTCCCAAGATAGCGTGGTACGCTGTCTCAAAATCGGCTACTTCAAAGTTCATGTACTCCGTCTTGCAATTGTCTTTCAGGCCGAACGTGACGGGCAAAATAATCTGCCCGAGTGGCACAGACGAAGTCCCAGGGATTACTCCATGGAATGGTGACGGACTTTGCTTGAGCTCGGTCCGTGGTATCTTCATGTCGTCGAGGGTTTTAGCAAATAGAATATTGAGCCCACTACCTCCATCGATCAGCACCCTCTTGAGTTTTATGCTGCGGATGACTGGATCCAGCACCAAGGGGTATCTACCAGGAAAAGGTATGTGATTGGGGTGATCTGAGCAATCAAAGGTGATGGAAGCTTCTGACCACTTCAGATATTCAGGAAGATTGCTTCCCGTCACAAATTCCGAGTGGAAACTGGGAAATCCCTCAGACCAGATCTGATCTGAGTTCGAAGGGGTCAGGGCGCCATGCTCGTTGGCGATGAAGTGTAGACTTTCGAAGCAAAAAAACCTGGCTTGGAGCGAAGGTGATGTCATCTTCAAAAGCCATCGAAATCACTCGGATTGATCTTCGCGCTGCCCCTACCTGGCGCGCCAACTATCGGCGTTTGGTGTCGGCAATAATCTTAGGGGGTGTTAATTTGTGGGGCAAGGCATTGGATCAGGATCTTGATGGTAACACAAGACAAGGAAGTATACAGGTTCGGGCCCTCGATGGTGGAGGTAATACCCTAGTACTGTGTTCTGGAATTATATGTTGTATGGCCTTTCTCTTTTCTCTCTCTCCCCCTTTGGGGGTTCTCCCCCTCCTCTTATATACTGGGAGGGGGGCGGAATCCAACTTGGTTACTAGAGCATGAGTTCGAGTTGATTACAAGTAAAGGGATCGTATCCTTCCTTATCTGGGATAACTTCCCTTCCGATTACAATCTCTTCTTTCAGTTACAACATGTTTGGATCTATAGCATGCACGTTCCTTTCTCGAACGGTCTCCTTAGACCTCCACGAGTGTGCACCTGGTCCTTGTATCCTTAGACAACAAGAGGGGATGTATGACTATCGTTGGCATAAAATCTGAGGATAGTACAATGTTGTCATTGCTCTTTGAAGTCTTCATAGTTACGACATTATGTTTGGATTATTCTAAGTTAAGGTTGAACAAAGGTACCCCCAATGATTTAGAGACATATTGATTATGTGTTGTCACCAAGTTTCCATTTTTTCTGCTTGATTAAGGGAAAGAGTAAGGGTGATAAGTTTATAATGAGTGGTCTCCCTATGATTGCAGAGGAAGGTGATGCGAGAGTGGCTGGAGAAGAAGAGATGGAGATTGTCCCTTTTCTGGCTGGCTCCCCTCTGCTCCACAAGCTAAGTGCTCTACTTTCTCCCATGAATTACTACTAGCTCCATTTTCAGACTGAGTCAACATTAGTTGTAGGTTTTATGATATGATTTATGTCCCAATTGACTGTGAGTTAGAGATGTCTAGCATTAGATTTCATATACCATCATACTGAGTTCTCTTGTGATTATTTGTGTATGAGCTATACATCTGGTCCTTGCATATTGTGATTAATAGATTCATGTATATTTAGCTGGCATGAGTAATTTTCGCTGATAGATGATGATATGTTTTGGTATTATTGGAATTGAGAGTAGTGTATTTATTTGATGTTTTGTGTATTCATGTTTAGGCATAGAAAAGGTGTTAAGGTTGTTTAGACCATAGCTATTTCATCTAATGTGTACCATAGATTAAGCAAAGTATTGTTGTGTTTTTTTTCAACCCTGTCCCTTTAATTCTTCTTACCATACTGATTAACCCATATCTTGTTGATTAAAACTATTCCTACCTGTGAACCAAGGTAGTTTTGGGCCTACTTATGCATGTTACTTTGATGTCCCTCATATATTGATTTGAAATAGAAATAATACTTGATTTGGCATGATATTTTTAACAATTAAATTGGAGATTATGAACTGCCACATTGGAAATGATGGCTAACAGTTCTATACGGTTCGATGGAGTTGTGCACAGGATTATATTGTTAAGACTGAGTTGTGATTGCAATTTTGATGTTTCCTACCAAAACATGCTCAAGGCACTGCATTGACTATCTTAGGTTGAACAGCACTAAATAGGGTGATTTAGATGCACAATAATTGTATGTGTTTCCACCCTCCATTCACAACAAGAGATGAAAGATGATCATTTCTAATATTGGTACCTTTCTCACTTCAGGAGGCATGGCGGGAATGGTAAGGATGAATGGAATAGCTGCTACCCTCCCCTTTGGATGGTAGTAAAAGAAGGTGGGTTGGGGAAGTTGCCAGGGGAAGGTTGGTGGATGGGGTGTGTTTATATAATTATGCTCTGGATGTTGGTTTGGGGACATCCTGCAGGTGAAAACCATTGGCTAGATGTAACACCCCAAAATTTTGCTTTTCTTAAATTCATGTGTGATTTGGCACTTTGGTGAATTTTTGGAATTTTCTGGAATTTATTTGGATTTATTTGGAATTTATTTGAATTTATTCCATTTTGAAATAATTAAAGAATTTAATTTTGCAAATAAAATTTTGTTGGAAATATTTTATTTGAGTCCAAAATGATCCAAAATATTTTCCAGAATTTTTCCGAATTTTTCTCAGTCATTTGCTATTTTTAATGAATTAAATGAATTATCGAATTATTTTGAATATTAAAATCGCTTGGGTTTAGTATCTTGTTCCTCGTCCGAAGTCGGACTCGAGTCCGACCAACCCGACCGAGCCAACCGTTTCGATCAAACCAAGTCACCGAACCCAAACCGAACCCTAATTCTCCGACCGTCGGATCAAGATCCAACGGCCGAGAATCGCCCGTACCGGTCGAGCCGTGTCCGACCCGACCCCGTTCGCGCCGATCCGATCGGGCCGCTGATCTGACACGTGGACGGTTCGCGTGCCGTCTTCCCCGTCCGAGTCCGAGCCGGAGAGCTCCGCCGCGCCGCCTCCGAGTTTGCTAGGGTTCCGTGCATATCGCGGACGTCGAGGCCTTATTTAAAGAGACGACCCCACCGCCGTAATCACCTTGCCCTTGCGCACCGATTGCCTCGATCCGCTTCGCTCGAGCCGCAAACCACGCCGCGCAATTGCTCGCTGGAGTTGGACCTAGGGTTGCTTGGGTCTTTGCCTCGCTCCGCTTCCGCCACTTTCCCGGCATTGGAGATCGGATCCGAGACCCCGGCGAGACGCACTCGCGGACGTTCTCTCTCGCCGGAAACCCACGGAGCGCCGCTACGCATCGTCTTTCTCCTCTCCGGCCGAGCTAGCACCGCCGCGACGCCGCCAAGCCCCGCGAAGGTCCTCACCGTTCGATCCCGATCAACGGTCCAGGTTAGCCCACGCCACCTCCCGTAATTCCACGTTGCGGTTTTAGATTCAATCTCCGCCGTTGGTTTTAGATCGCAGGTTAGATTGGATCGAGTGTTATCGGGTAGATCTGTCCTTAGCCGTCGGATCTTAATCGTGTGTCCCTGCTTGAGCCACGTAGCCGCTCCACTGCACCGTAGCCAAATTCCTTAGGACCGTTAGATCGAAATTCAACGGATCGGATTACGACACGTGTGCCTAGCCACACCCACGCGTGTGGGCGCGTGTCCCTGACACGCGGGCCCCGCAAGTCGAGGCCCATCGTCGCCACCGCGTTTGCGTGAGACCGCGATCGGCAGGTGGTCCCACTGTCGCCTCACTTGAGCCGTGGGCCGGGTGTCACCGTGGACTCAGTCCATGGACCGAGACACGTGGCAGCACCCGGGACATGCCACGTGGCATGATGACGTCATGCTGACGTCATCACGGGACCTGTTCGGTGCTGACGTCAGCAGGTCACTGTGGACCAATCACAGGATGACACGTGTCCATACTGACGCAATAATTAATTTCCGAAAAAAGAAAATAATTTATTAATTCGAAATATTGATTCAAATTTAGATTCAAACTTCAAACGCTTATAACTTTTGCGTTTCAACTCCGATTTGAGTGATTCAAATTTCTAAATTTGTATAAAATTGAGATCTACCTAAATATGAATTTTATTTAATTTTTGGACTAAAGTTTTTCTCTGCAAAATTATTTAAATGATTATTTAAACTTTAAATAATCATAACTTTTAAGCGTCTTAACTCCAAATTTGATTTATTCCAGTTTCTAAAAATCCATAAAATTATGTTCTTTCTGTTTATGGATTTTATTTGGATGTTTGGACACTTTTTGCCTATTGTTTATTTGTGTATTTGCTATTTGCACGCTTTACGAGTAGACGTTGAAGTGCCGGAAGGATTCGAAGGAGAAGTATTAACTCAGGATCCAACTCAAGACCAAGAACAAGTACTTTTTGAAGGCAAGTTGTGCTTTGACCATGTTGATCCTATTTCGAAATCTATTTTGATTTAAACTATTGCATGCTAGTTCAAGTAGAAAAATACTTTATTTAAACATGGGGGTTAGATAAGTACCAATTTGCTGTATGACACCTTGATTATTTAAGTATGTGCCATGACCCTTGTCACCCTAGTTGTGGTTTACTAGTTGGACATTATTAAATTGCCAACATGGGTTTAGACCGTTGTAGTATCTTTGCTTAGACACACTTTCGTGCTCATAACATGATTTTGGATAATCAAATGTTAATATTGACTTAATGATATATTGAACCTGTTTTGGAAAAGTATCATGTGATGTTGATGGCACGTGGTGCTTGGTAATCAACTGGGGTTTGATAAACAGTTTTCGACCGGGGCATGTGGCAAGAGTAATCAGGTGGGCCAGTTGTGGCGTTGGGAATGATGATTTGGTTCTTCGGGTAGTCTTGCCCTGGTCACCCTAAGGACTTAACCTTGCAAGCCTTTGAACTGGGTCTAACGTGCAACCACATGTCTGTAATGGGACGGACCTAGTTGACTAAGTTGCTGATAACGTACTTGTGGGACCTCAGGAGGTCAACTACACCCTTTGTGTAAGTTGTACGGGAGCGTCTGGCTGAGGCCAGTACCCATCTAACGGTTGATTGGCCTAGACTTCGCCTTAGCGAAGGAAGGGTTAGTCTTGCGCAATAACCGGAGGACCACTTGTATTGTTAGAGGTTTCGAAAGACTTTGTTACGGGAACTTCGCCTTTGTGGTGTTTGACTCAGTATCTTGTGGGTAAAGTGCATAACCTCTGCAGAGTATAGAATCTATTCGAATAGCCGTGTCCGCGGTATTGGACATCGCTAAAATTACAGTCAAGGGTTAGATTTTCTCAAAAATAACTTTGGTTTGAAAGGTTGGGTTGGTTTAATAATGAAGATGATGGAAATGTGGTTTAGGATGGGGAAAATGTTTATTAAACTTCTTGAAAAGTTATTTATGCTTTACTTATTTCTCTGCTTTGAATCTACTTATATTACTTGTCAAATGTCATTTCTTTGCAAATATACCTTGAGCTATTCCTTTGTACCAAGCCATGCATATAGTATATTAGCTTGCATTCTGTGCATGACTTGCTGAGTACCATGTACTCACCCTTGCCTCAACACAATATCAATTGAAGAGGAGACTACACGAGCTTTGGAGGAGGAACTCCAAGAGGATCCGTCTACTTAGGGAAGCGAGCCCAGTCAGTTGCCTGTGGTATACTGGATGGCGCCACGAAGTTATTTGATTTTCCGCTTCTATTATTTCTCTTTTAATAAGCTTCGCCTTGCGAGGCATACATTTGTAACTTGACCATAAGGTCGAGTAACCAGTTTGGTTATTTAAATAAAGTACTTTGATAATATCGAATGGTATGATTGTGATATTTACCAATGTTAAGACTGTGTGCACTAGCGCGTTCCTGGACTAGTGCTGAATACACAGAGGGTCCGGATTTGCAAATTCGGGGTCCCGACAGAGGTGGTATCAGAGCCATAGTTGACTGTAGGCTCAACCCTAGCTAGAATGGTCGTAGTGAGGATAAAACCTATTTTCTAAAGCTAAAAATTTGTGAAAATAAGAAATGACATCTCGACTTATCCCCTTCTCTCTTTTCTTGTCTCTTGCTGAAATTTTCCCTTACCTTGTCACAATTCAAAAATTCCGAGTTCTTACGTAAAGCACTCTTGTGACAGATGGAGGAAGAGTTCAACTACGTTGATCTGGGAGTTGGTCACGCTGCAGAACTTTGGCATATGCTCTGAGACTCTCGGAGATTTTGAGAAGCCCCAATACCAAGTGGAAGTGATCGGACAAGCGGGATTGATCAAGGCTTGTGACGTGAAGATTGAGGTACCGCTAGGAAAAGGGCCCAGGCAATCGCCCGATACATCTGACCTTTGCCGGAGATCTACAATGCAGATGGGTATCCAAGAAGTATCACGACGAGCAATGCGGCACATTACCCGTATCTACGCCAGAGAGTTGGAAATGCGGTGTTCGATTATCATCCGCGGCGATAACCTTCTTGACCCGAAGGCGATTCAGGATGAGGATGCCACGGTTACACGCTTGGCACGATTTGTTGTCGCCAGGAGGATGTACTAGATAACACAAGCAAGGAGCTACGAAGGCCCGCAAGGAGATCACGGCGAGAGAAGAACAGGTGGCGGGAAGCTCAAGGGTATGTGGCACACCTTCTACGAAGGATTGACGAGTTGGAGATGACCTTGTATGCGGACCAGACCCAGAGCCAGATTCGAGCTACACGAGCCAGATCCAGAGGAGTCGGATCTCGATGAGGACATCGCTTCTTCGACTACCACAGAGGACACGATTCTTTGGACATGGCAATCGTTTCGGCGCCTATGCCACGACACCTGCATACCCCGGCCGTGGAGGTTTTCTCGATGAGTGAGCATAGGTTCTATAGTGAGACTCCTTCGCCGAGTCGCGTCATAGAATAAAGAGTCACCCTTTAGGCATTAGACTCCAGAGTTAGTTCGATTTGGATTTTCTTTGTTTGCTGAGTATGCAGTATGTGTTGCAAGGCCCTTAGGCATTGTAAGCAGCCATACCAAGTTATTAATAATAAAGTTGGACCTTTTCGCCCCGCATAAGTTCCATATTACTTGTCTATTCTTGCTTCCCTCTCATCTCTAAACCTAGAGCAAATCGACAGATGGTGAACACCCGTGGAAACTTTGGAAGCAATGGGAGTGGTTCTCGCCCAGCAGAAAACCCCAATGATGGAGCACCAGCACCGCCACTGGATATGCAGAATTTTGGAGCATTTCTTGCTGCTCAGACTCAGTTGATGCATGCTATGATGCAACAAATGCAACACGTCCTTTGCTCAGGCCTGACTAATCAAGTCAATCGGGGACAACGCGGTAATACAAGGCTGCCGAGTTCATGAGAACTCATCCACCCACTTTCTCTGGGAATGCCAATCCATTGGAGGCCGATGATTGGTTAAGATCAATCGAGAGGAAGCTACACATAGCTCAATGCATAGGAAATGAGAAGGTACTCTACGCTTCTCATCAGCTGGAAGGGACACGCCGAATGGTGGGAGAACTTACGTGCCACGCAAGAGAACCCTCAAGATATCACTTGGGAAGAGTTCACAAAGCATTCGACAAGTATCACGTGCTGAAGGAATCATGGACCTTAAGAAGGAGGAGTTCAGAGCATCAAACAAGGTAATCAGCCCGGTGGCCGACTACGAACAAGTTCACCACAGCTAGCACGCTCGCGCTTGAGGATGTAGCGACGGATAAATCCAGACAGTCGTTTTATGAAGGGACTTAACTCTGGATTGCAAGTAGGATTGATCACCCACACCTTCCCAGATTTCCAAGCGTTGGTGAATAAGGCTCTTATTCTTGAGGACACGCGCAAGGAACTGGATGAGAACAGGAAGCGCAGGATGCAACAAAGAAGGATCACGCCAGGAACGCATAGCGGCGCTGAGAGTTGCACCAAATCAATTCTTGATTCCAACCACGAGAATGCAACAAGGACACCATCCCGGCACCAAGACCTGTCAATCGTAACTACTGCACCCAGACCCGCTAGAAACGCTACTCGAGCAATCGGCCAGAACGATGAGACAGCTGCTACAAGCGCAACGAGCCAGGACACTTTGCCAACGATTATCCAAGAAGACAGCGAGAGTGACCCGATTCGCTTCAATCTAGGAACCACCCAGCTAGGGCGCCGGCACCAGGAGCCACACCCAGGCCGTGGTGAGAGGCCGAGTCAACCATGTCACCGCAGATGCACTGCGAATGCTACGGGCGTCGTCTTGGGTAAGTTACTTGTTAACTTCGATACACACTGTGATTTTGTTTGACTCGAGCTTCGCATTCGTTTGTTTCGCAAGGCTTTGCTACTAGAAATGATTTGAGGATTGCAAGGCTTAAGTGCATGCTTTTAGTTCAAACCCCTGGTTCCGAACTCCGAACGAAAGTAGGATGTTCCGGGGTGAAAATACTAATAGATGGAATAGAGTTCCTAGCAAACCTTATAATTTTGGAGACCCAGACCTTAGACGTCATATTGGGAATGGATTGGTTATCCAAGCACAAGGCCGTATTGGATTGTGGACGAAGGACTATCTCAGTTGAGAGCCCGTGTGGGAAGAAGGTGGAATTTCAAGCCACTGCAGTTAGAGATGGACAGTTGATGGTTAATGTACCAAGGCAATCTGCATAGACGATGTCTCGATAGTGAATGAGTACCCGATGTTTTTTCTGAAGATCTACGGTATGCCGCGAGACGAGGGACATAGAGTTTGTGATAGAGCTTGTACGGTGCAAGACCGATAGCAAAGAGACCCTATCGGATGTCCACCGAGGAGTTGGTAGAAATGAAGAAAGCAGCTAGAAGAGTTAATGGAGAAAGGATTTATCGAGACCGAGTTAGTCGCCGTAGGGAGCACCGGTTTTGTTTGTCAAGAAGAAGGACGGAGTTTCGGGATGTGCATTGACTACCGTGCACTCAATGAAGTCACCGTGAAGAATAAGTATCCGCTACCCGGGATTGATGATTTGTTTGATCGGTTGAGAGGAGCCGGAGTTTTCTCCAAGATTGATCTGAGATCGGGATACCATCGATTGAAGATCCGATCGAGAAGATATTCAAGATGCATTCTCGTCAAGATATGGACATTACGAGTTCTGATTTATGTCCTTTGGGGTGACAAATGCGCCCGGCTTATTTCATGAATATGATGAATAAGGTGTTCATGGAATATTTGGACAAGTTTGTCGTCGTGTTCATAGACGATATCCTAATCTACTCCAAGGCAGTGAACATGCCGAACACTTAAGGCGAGTTTTGGAAAAGGCGAGGAGCGACAACTTTTCGCCAAGTTCAACAAGTGTGATTTTTGGAAGGACAAGGTGGAGTTTCTTGGACATGTAATGACCGCAAGGAGTCGCCAGTAGATCCAAGCAAAGTAGAAGGCGTGTTACATTGGGAATACCAAAGGCGGTGACCCAGTTCGGAGTTTCCTTGGAATGGCAGGATACTACCGCCGTTTCATCGAAGGCTTCTCGACAATTGCGAAACCTCTTACGCAATTGCTGAAGAAGGAAAAGAAGTTTGCATGGGCGCTTGAGAATGTGAGAAAGGATTTCAGGAGCTGAAGAAGCGATTGACATCAGCACCGGTGTTAGTTCTACCGGATGTTGCTCAAAGCTTCGATATTTATTGTGACGCATCGCGCCAAGGACTTGGATGTGTGCTGATGCAGGATGGAAAGGTCGTCGCTTATGCATCAAGGCAGTTGAGGCCGCATGAGGAAAATTATCCGACACATGACCTAGAGTTAGCTGCCGTAGTGCATGCTTTGAAGATATGGCGTCACTATCTGATTGGAAACAGATGTGAAGTGTATACGGATCATAAGAGCCTTAAGTACATATTCACCCAATCGGATCTGAATATGAGGCAGAGGAGATGGTTAGAGTTGATCAAAGACTATAATGTTGGAATCCATTACCATCCCGGGAAGGCCAACGTAGTAGCCGATGCTCTGAGTCGGAAAAGCCATAATGTGAGCATGTTGCTAGCCACAAGTCAGGATGAGCTATGCCAGGATTTTCAGAAAATGAAGATTGAGGTAGTACCTAGCGGATTCTTGGCCGCATTGGAAGTAAAGCCTACCTTAGAGGATCAGATCCGAGAAGGACAAAAGGATGATGACAAGATCCGCAGGATTAAGTCCATCAAGGAGGAAGGCAAGGCAGAGGACTTCAAGTTGGATGAGCAAGGCACGTTGTGGATGAAGGATCGCATTTGTGTGCCTAACAAAAAGGAGTTAAAGCAACTGATTTTGGAAGAAGCCCATGACTCCAAGTACTCAATTCATCACTGGAGCGCCAAGATGTATCGAGGATCTCAAGGAGAGATTACGGTGGCGAGTATGAAACGTGAAGTTGCCGAGCATGTTGCGTTGTGCGACGTATGTCGAGAGTCAAGGCAATGCATCGAGAGACCAGCGGGATTGCTACAACCGCTGAAAATACCTGAGTGGAAGTGGGAGGAAATCGGAATGGATTTCATTACGGTTTCTTAGAAGACTCAAGGAGGTTATGACTCCATATGGGTTATAGTGGATCGCTTGACTAAAGTAGCCCATTTTATCCCGTGAAGACCACTTACTCGGGAGATAAATTAGCGAGAATTGTACATGATCGGGATTGTCTGTTTGCACGGAGTGCCAAAGAGGATTGTATCGGACGAAGGTACCCAATTTACCTCAAGGTTACGGAATAAGTTGCATGAAGCCATGGGAACTGTTTGAACTTTAGTCTGACCTATCATCCACAGACGGATGGACAGACAGAAAGAGTCAACCAGATTGGAGGATATGTTAAGAGCTTGTGCATTGGCTTATGCTACCTCTTGGGATAAGAGTTTACCGTATGCCGAGTTCGATTACAACAATAGTTATCGAGGCTAGTTCTGAGATGTCACCTTTTGAGGCCTTTGTATGGTCGACCACTGTCGGACGCCATTGAATTGGAATGAGGCCGTGGCGCCGTGTCTTTGGGCCTGATATTCTTCAAGAGGTGAAGAAGCGGTCGCTATGATTAGGGAAAGGTTGAAGATAGCCCAATCTCGGCGAGAAGAGTTATCTTGACAATCGTCGCCGAGACTTGAGTTTTGAACCGAGAAGACTTTGTTTACCTCGAGTTCGCCTCTCGGGGAGTTAAGAGGTTCCATGCCAAAGGGAAACTCGCACCCGTTATGTTGGACCATTTAAGATTTTGAGTCGCAGAGGTGAAGTTGCTTACCAATTTGGAGTTGCCACAGTCATTGGCGAGAGTGCATGATGTATTCCATGTGTCCCGATTGAAGACGTGTCTCAGAGTTCCTGAGGAGCAGACACCGCTAGAGTCAATTGAGTTGCAAGAGGATTTGACTTATAAGGAGCATCCCGTGAGGATTCTAGACACAATGGATCGAAACTAGAAACAAGTCAACCCGTTTACGTAGAGTTCGATTGGAGCAACCATGAAGAAAGCGAAGCGACTTGGGAGCCTTGAAGAGGATTTGAAGAAAGAGTTTCCAAACCTATTCTCAGTAGGTGAGCCACGAATCTCGGGACGAGATTCTATTAAGGGGGGGGGGGAGGTTTGTAACACCCCAAAATTTTGCTTTTCTTAAATTCATGTGTGATTTGGCACTTTGGTGAATTTTTGGAATTTTATGGAATTTATTTGGATTTATTTGGAATTTATTTGAATTTATTCCATTTTGAAATAATTAAAGAATTTAATTTTGCAAATAAAATTTTGTTGGAAATATTTTATTTGAGTCCAAAATGATCCAAAATATTTTCCAGAATTTTTCTGGAATTTTTCTGAGTCATTTGCTATTTTTAATGAATTAAATGAATTACTGGGAATTATTTTGAATATTAAAATCGCCGGGTTTAATCTTGTTCCTCGGGTCCGAGTCGGACTCGAGTCAGGCCGAACCCGACCGAGCCAACCGTTTCGATCAAACCAAGTCACCGAACCCAAACCGAACCCTAATTCTCCGACCGTCGGATCAAGATCCAACGGCCGAGAATCGCCCGTACCGGTCGAGCCGTGTCCGACCCGAACCCGTTCGCGCCGATCCGATCGGGGCCGCTGATCTGGACACGTGGACGGTTCTCGTGCCGTCTTCCCCATCCGAGTCCGAGCCGGAGAGCTCCGCCGCGCCGCCTCCGAGTTCGCTAGGGTTCCGTGCATATCGCGGACGTCGAGGCCTTATTTAAAGAGACGACCCCACCGCCGTAATCACCTTGCCCTTGCGCACCGATTGCCTCGATCCGTTTCGCTCGAGCCGCAACCACGCTCGCGCAATTGCTCGCCGGAGTTGGACCTAGGGTTGCTTGGGTCTTTGCCTCGCTCCGCCGCTGTCCGCCACTTTCCCGGGGCATTGGAGATCGGATCCGAGACCCCCGAAGCGAGACGCACCCGCGGGACGTTCTCTCCTCGCCGGAAACCCACGGGAGCGCCGCGCTACGCATCGTCTTTCTCCTCTCCGGCCGAGCTAGCACCGCCGCACGCCGTCAAGCCCCGCGAAGGTCCTCAGCCGTTCGATCCCGATCAACGGTCCAGGTTAGCCCACGTCACCTCCCGTGTAATTCCACGTTGCGGTTTTAGATTCAATCTCCGCCGTTGGTTTTAGATCGTACGGGTTAGATTGGATCGAGTGTTATCGGGTAAAACTGTCCTTAGCCGTCGGATCTTAATCGTGTGTCCCTGCTTGAGCCACGTAGCCGCTCCACTGCACCGTAGCCAAATTCCTTAGGACCGTTAGATCGAAATTCAACGGATCGGATTACGACACGTGTGCCTAGCCGCACCCACGCGTGTGGGCGCGTGTCCACGACTGCGGGCCCCCAAGTCGAGAGGGCCGCAGCGTCGGCCCGGCGTTTGCGTGAGACCCGCAGCAGGTGGTCCCACTGTCGGTCTCACCGAGCCGTGGTAGGGTGTCACCGTGAACTCGATCCATGGGCCAGAGACACGTGGCGGCACCGGGACATGCCACGTGGCATGATGACGTCATCTTTGGCGTCATCACGGGAACCGTTCGGTGCTGACGTCAGCAGGTCACTGTGGACCAATCACAGGATGACACGTGTCCATGCTGACGCAATAATTAATTTCCGAAAAAGAAAATAATTTATTAATTCGAAATATTGATTCAAATTTAGATTCAAACTTCAAACGCTTATAACTTTTGCGTTTCAACTCCGATTTGAGTGATTCAAATTTCTAAATTTGTATAAAATTGAGATCTACCTAAATATGAATTTTATTTAATTTTTGGACTAAAGTTTTTCTCTGCAAAATTATTTAAATGATTATTTAAACTTTAAATAATCATAACTTTTGCGTCTTAACTCCAAATTTGACGATTCCAGTTTCTAAAAATCCATAAAATTATGTTCTTTCTGTTTATGGATTTTATTTGGATGTTTGGACACTTTTTGCCTATTGTTTATTTGTGTATTTGCTATTTGCACGCTTTACGAGTAGGCGTTGAAGTCTGGGAAGGATTCGAAGGAGAAGTATTAACTCGAGGATCCAACTCAAGACCAAGAACAAGTACTTTTTGAAGGCAAGTTGTGCTTTGACCATGTTGATCCTATTTCGAAATCTATTTTGATTTAAACTATTGCATGCTAGTTCAAGTAGAAAAATACTTTGTTTAAACATGGGGGTTAGATAAGTACCAATTTCTTTGTATGACACCTTGATTATTTAAGTATGTGCCATGACCCTTGTCACCCTAGTTGTGGTTTACTAGTTGGACATTATTAAATTGCCAACATGGGTTTAGGCAGTTGTAGTATCTTTGCTTAGACACCTTTCGTGCTCATAACATGATTTTGGATAATCAAATGTTAATATTGACTTAATGATATATTGAACCTGTTTTGGAAAAGTATCATGTGATGTTGATGGCACGTGGTGCTTGGTAATCAAGCGGGGTTTGATAAGCGATTTCGGCCAGGGCATGTGGCAAGAGTAATCAGTGGGCCGGTTGTGGCGTTGGGAATGATGATTTGGTTCTTGGGTAGTCTTGCCCTGGTCACCCTAAGGACTTAACCTTGCAAGCCTTTGAACTGGGTCTAACGTGCAACCACATGTCTGTAATGGGACGGACCTAGTTGACTAAGTTCTTTGATAACGTGCACTGTGGGACCTCGGGAGGTCAACTACACCCTTTGTGTAAGTTGTGCGGGGAGGCGTCTGGGGTGAGGCAGTACCCATCTAACGGTTGATTGGCCTAGACTTCGCCTTAGCGAAGGAAGGGTTAGTCTTGCCAATAACCGGGGAGGACCACTTGTATTGTTAGAGGTTTAGAAAGACTTTGTTACGGGAACTTCGCCTTTGTGGTGTTTATTTGTATCTTGTGGGTAAAGTGCATAACCTCTGCGAGTATAGAATCTATTCGAATAGCCGTGTCCGCGGTATTGGACATCGCTCGGGAATTACAGTCAAGGGTTAGATTTTCTCAAAAATAACTTTGGTTTGAAAGGTTGGGTTGGTTTAATAATGAAGATGATGGAAATGTGGTTTAGGATGGGGAAAATGTTTATTAAACTTCTTGAAAAGTTATTTATGCTTTACTTATTTCTACTGCTTTCGAATCTACTTATATTACTTGTCAAATGCTGTTTACTGCAAATATACCTTGAGCTATTCCTTTGTACCAAGCCATGCATATAGTATATTAGCTTGCATTCTGTGCATGACTTGCTAAGTACCAAGTACTCACCCTTGCCTCAACACAATATCAGTTGAAGAGGAGACTACACCAGCTTTGGAGGAGGAACTCCAAGAGGATCCGTCTACTTAGGGAAGCGAGCCTAGTCGGTTACTGTGGTATCTTTGGATGGCGCCACGAAGTTATTTGATTTTCCGCTGCTATTATTTCTCTTTTAATAAGCTTCGCCTTGCGAGGCATACATTTGTAACTTGACCATAAGGTCGAGTAACCAGTTTGGTTATTTAAATAAAGTACTTTGATAATATCGAATGGTATGATTGTGATATTTACCAATGTTAAGACTGTGTGCACTAGCGCGTTCCTGGACTAGTGCTGAATACACAGAGGGTCCGGATTTGCAAATTCGGGGTCCCGACACTAGATGGGTAGACTGTGGGTTGGCAGGGGTAGGTGGAAGGCATGCAGTCTCCTCCCCTACTGTCGATGTTTGTTGTCAACAATAATGAATATGGGGCTATGCACTGGATCAAAACTCGATGGTAACACAAGACAAGGGATTATACAGGTTCAGGCCCTCGACGGTGGAGGTAATACTCTAGTCCTGTGTTTTGGGATTATGAGTAGTATGTTTCTCACGTATTGTGTGTTTTTGCCTCTCCCTTCATCCCGTACCCCTCGCCCCCTTTATATGGGAGAGGGCTGAGGGATCTGAGTCGGTTACAGGGTGGATTCCTGATCGGTTACAAGGTGGAGATTCTATCTTTGGGATACAATCGTATCTTTTCTAATAAGAGTTGGTTACCATTTTTTACCCTTCCTTGTAGGGCACACCGATGAGAGTCCAGGTGGTGTCCGATCCTTTATAGACATTATGGAATTCTCCTTCTTGGTGAGTCCTTGTGACCCGTCGTATGAATACCCAGGGTTTATATACTCCACAGTAGCCCCCGAGTGCTTTGCAATTGAGCTGCCATTTCTCAGGTTGCAGCCAGCCAAGTCTTGCTTCATGTCGAGTGCTCCCAGTCTTTGGTGCAGCTTCCCGACTGTTCCCCCTTTGACACTGAGTGCTTTATTGCAGGCAGAGAGATTGCGAAGAACTCGATAGAGCTTCCACCAGTTGGGAATAACGAGTGATACTCAATATAGCCATTAGGATACTGGTGATCAGCCCACCTTGAAGCGCACCACCACTTGAATAAGTCCTGGCCGAGCGGTACTTGTATCCGACTGCCATGATGCACAACAGATAACCATCATGGGGCATACCCTCGGAACTGATTACTTAAAGTCAATTTACAACATCTGATCCCGGCTTGCGGTAACCAGCGATTGGCCTGACATTGGGCATGTCACGAGTGATACCCAATATGTCTATTGGGATTTTAGTGATCGGCCCATCTTGGGGAGCACCATAGCTATATCTAATTAGGATACTGAAGATCATTCCCATCTTGAAGTGCACCATAGCTATATCTGTTAGGATACCAGAGATTAGCCCCATCTTGGGGCGCACCATAACTATATCCATTAGGATACTAGAGATCAGCCCCATCTTTGGGCGCACTATAACAACCCAAATTTTGCTTTTATTAAATTTATTGAGTTATTTGAATTTTTGGAATTTTTGGAGTTTATTGGATTTAATTTGAATTAAGTCCTTTCTTGAATTATTTGAATATTTAAAAGTTTCAAATAAAGTTTTGTTGGAAATATTTTATTTGAGTTCAAAATGCCTCAAAGTATTTTTCAGATTTTTTCTGGGATTTTTCTAAACATTTTGCTATTTTTCCCAAATTAAATGAATTATTGGGAGTATTTTAAATAATAAAATGAAATAGGAAATCCGGAAAAACCCTAACGGGTCGAGTCGTTGGATCGGACCCGCTAACCCGTTGGACCCGACTCGTTAAACCCGTAACCGATCCGCCGAAACCCTAGCGTCGTCCGATCGGGATATAACGGACCAAACTATGCCACGTCGCGCGCACGCGTGAGCCGTTAGATCCGCATGGCGTGGATGGTCGTGATGACGCCACATCGCCAGCTCCTATTCGTGCCGGACCCCGCCGGCCGAACCGAATCCGCTGCGATTTCTGTGCCTACCTCAACGTCCAGGCCGGTATTTAATGCCCGAGTGGCCGTCCGAGGATCGCCTTTCTCTCGCGCGTAAGTTGCCCCAACCGCCGCTAGCCGAGGAGCCCAGCTGCTCTTGGGATTTCTCGATCGAGTTGGTGAAGGGGCCACCGAAGGGTTTCTTCGTTTTCACCACTATTGCATTGCAATCCGCCGCTCCGATCCCAGATCCGAGACTATCGCGTCAATTCGCTTTGGGAGGGACGTTTCACTTCGCCATAAACTCGCAAGAATGTCATTTCCTTAGTCTTCGTCCTCGTCTCCGGCCAGCCAGCTTCGCCGCGCCATCACTGACGCCCTCGAGCTTTCTTAGCCGTTCGATCCGGATATGACGCACGAGGTACGTCCACGTAGCCGACCCGTTGGTTTCATTGGTTTAGATTTGCACCCTGAGATCCAGATCATACGGTTGAGGTTAGATCGAGTTATATCATTTATATCTGTTTTTGACCGTCGGATCTAGGACAGACGGCTAGGATTGTGCCACATAGGTCTCATAGCGTTTGAACTAGATCGGATCTTGGCCACTGGATTGAGGCCGAACGGTCTAGATCGATCCACGTGCGTGCGTTGGTGTAGAGTATTTGTAGGACCGAAAGACACGAATATAGCAATCAGAGGGGGGGGTGAATGATTATGCGGAAGCTAAAACCAAATTCTTGATCTACTAAAAGTTCACCCCAAAACAGAACCAAATAATTGCCTCGTATTCGACAAAAACAGAATGATAGAGGTTTGGTAAAACATGAATTCCCGAAGATCCAACTGTCAGAACGATCTGAAATTTGGACACAAGTAACTAGATTCCAATACGAATCGAACCCAAAAAGAATCAGCTCGATCGGACTTACGGATCACAAGTTATAACCTTCGCAAGCTTGCTGTGACAGAAGATGACGAGAATAGATCTAACTAGAATTGTAGCTCGCCGAAAGATTTGAAGAACTTGATCTTTATTTCTCCTTTCTTTTGTCTAAAGTACTCCAAACAAAAGAGTACAACCCTAAAGCTTGCTCAAAGCTTGATGCGCTCAGCTCTGTTTGATGCCCTTCAACAGGAGACAACCCCTCCTATTTAAAGGAGCAAAACACAAGGAGTCATGAATACAATTCCTACTCCTAATCCTAGAAGGAGTCCCACTCCTAATCCTAGAAGGAGTCCCACTCCTAATCCTAGAAAGAGTATGTATTCAACACAACTCCTCTTGGCCCAACCTGGCCGAGTACAACTCTTGCACACGTAGGGCAACCCTACCATACTCACGTGACTAACACTTTGCACGCGAATGACCTCCTGCCATTCTCACGTGACTAACCATTCTTCATGTGCACCATTCTCTTAGCCCGAACGTCCCGCATGACATCCTTGACCACCAAGACCTCAGTTCCCCCTGAACCTAGTCCTGAACCTCAGTTCCTCCATGAACCTAGTTCCGGTCCCGTCATCGACCACATTCACCCTCGAGCAATACCTGCACATGAACAAACCACAAAACGATTCCGAGCACAAATCCGCGACTTGACTCACATTAAACTATGCAACCACTCACAGGAGTGCATTGCATTAAATATTCTAAGAACACGATTTCAAAACACGAACCAAAATCTTTGCAAAAATCAAAAAGCTTTTCAAATAATCAAACTGATTTCAGATCTTTTCAAATAAAGAAACCAGAAAATAAATCTTGTCGAAATATCAAACTGGTTTCAAATCTTTTTCAAATACTCATCATCAAAATCAAATGGATCAACAATAACGATCCTTCAGTATTGATGCAATCTTGACCATCCATTTCGTAGTGTGCGATCCATATCAATCGGTGTAGTTTCGGTTAGTTCTATTTGTAACCATTAGATTTAGATCCAAGGGTTTAGATCGTGCCACGCGGTGAGTACCAGGACTATCCACATAGTTCATCCACCGCGGAAGAGCTAGATCCGATCCAAGCCGTCCAATTTGGATCATACAAATCGGATTCTATTGTGTCGATTAGATTCGGATCAATCTGGGCCATCGGATTTTCAACCTACGGGCGAGATCGCCCCACGCACAACCAATCAGAGCACGCCATGTAGAGCACGGGAGCCGAGACGCCGCGATCGAGCACCTGGTTGTCGCTGACATCAGCGATGACGTCGACATCGGGCCCACCCGTCGGCCACTGTACCAAAGCGCGTGTGACGCCAGCATGACATCAGCAATGAGGTCACAGTGGGGCCCACCTATCAGTCCGCTCGGGCGAGTAGTGATGATGTCAGCGATGATTTCATCTAGTGGGTCCCACGTGTCCCAGTGGACCAAGTCCACCATAGACCCGACCCGAGCCGTGAACCCAGTCCACGGAACAACTGACGTCATGCTGACGCAATAAATTGATTTTCCTTTAGAAAAATAAATTGGCCAAAATTCAATTTCGGTGCTGACATCAACTGACGTCATATTTCCGAATTTTCAATAGAAAAATAAATTGGATAATTCGGTTTATTCTTTTTAATTGATTTTCAAACTTCAAATGGCTATAACTTTTGCGTTTTAACTCCGATTGAGACCATTCTAGTTTTTAAATTTTTGTAAAATTGAGCTATATTTAATGGTGAATTTTATTTATTTTTTGGACTTGAGTTTTTCTCTATTTTTATTTATTTGTTGTTTATTTATCCGTTTCGCGTAGACGTTGAATTGCCCGAAGGCTTCGAAGGAGAGGTTTTGACCCAGGAACAAGTTCAAGACCAGAAATAGGAACTTTTCCAAGGTGAGTTGTGCTTTAACCATTTTGATCCCACTTTCTAAAACTATTTTGATTTAATTTATTGCGTGCTAGTTTAATTAAAATGCTTTTAATTAATTCCGGGAATAGCTATGCGACCTACTTGTTGTATGCCACCTTGTCTATAATAATTGTATGCCATGAATCATTTGTCACCCTAGATTATGGAATATTAGTTGGACATTAATAAATTGCCAACATGGGTTAAATAGATCGTATGTAGTACGCTTAGCCCTGCAACGTGTCGATAACAGTGTTTTGGAATATTAGATGTTAACTTTGACTTAATGAGATATGGAACAATGTTTATGAAAAATGTGACATGTGTTATTGATGTTGTTGATGGCACGTGGTGTATGGTAATCAACTGGGGTGATAAAATGATTTAGATTGAGGCAAGTGGCAAGATTATTTATGGTGGGCTGAGTGGCACATGGGAGATCGTATTTGGTTTTGTTGATTTTGGACACTTGTGAATTCTTTGTGTTGTCTTTCCTTGGTCACCCTAAGGACTTAACCTTGCAAGAATTTGAATTGAGTCTAACATACAGCCACAAGTCTGGAATGGGACAGACCTAGCTGATTAATTTGTGATGTCTAGATTTCGGTACTGTCGTGGTGGTGTGGGTTCCGAGTATACGGGTGAAAACTCACATGGCGCAAGCGGGCAGTACTGGGTCTAAAAGGAGCATTGTAAAGGCTTTGTTATGGTCACTCACTTTGGTGGTGTTTGATTGTATCTTGTGGGTAAAGTGTATAACCTCTGCAGAGTGTACAACCTATTCGAATAGCCGACTCCATGGTATTGGACATTGCTCGGGGATTACAGTCAAGGGTTAGGCTTTTAGAAAAATAACTTAGGTTACTTGGTATGGAAATGATGAACAGGTTTAGGATGAGAAATTCTTTACTTAAGAAAGTAATCGTGAAAGTTATTATTGTTATTATTGCTTTCCAATCTACTATTGTTATTTAAGAATGTTGCTTAATGCAAAAGAACCATTTAGCCTGTTGTTGGAATAAGCCATGCATGTAGCTATTAGAATTGCATTCTGTGCATGACTTGCTGAGTGCTTTAAGTACTTACCCTTGCCACAACACAACCATCAACTGAGGAGGAATCAACACCAGTATTGGAGGAGTTCCAAGAGGAGCCGACAAACTACGGGCGAGCTGTCGGGACCCGAATTTGCAAATCCGGACCCTCTGTGTATCCAGCACTAGTCTAGGATCATGCTAGTGCACACAGTCTCAACATCGGTACATATCACAATCATACTCAGCGAAATAATAAAGTACTTTAATTAAATAATCAAACTGATTGCTTGACCTTATGGTCAAGTTACAAAAGCACGCCTCGCAGGACGAAGACTTATTAAAAGAAATAACTGCAGCGGAAATAAAACAGACTTCGTGGCGCCCACCAATTTGCCATAGGCAACTGACTGGGCTCGCTCCTCCTATAGCTCCTCTTCCAAGACTGGCGTCGCTTCTTCTTCAACTGAGGTTGTATTGTTGCAAGGGGTGAGTACTTGGTACTCAGCAAGTCATGCACATAATGCAATTCTAATATTCTACATGCATGGCTTATTACAAAGGACAGGCTCGTGGTTCATTTGCAGTAAAACAACATTTATAAATACAATAATAGATTGTAAAGTAGTAAAACACTAATAAATAGAATAATTTCGCAATGATTGCACAGGTAAAGCATTTCCCAATCCTAGGTCAAGTTCACAATTCCAAACCTAAGTGTTTTCCACAAACCAAGTTATTTTCATGAAAGTCTAACCCTTGACTGTAATCCCCGAGTAGTGTCCAATACCGTGGACTCGGCTATTCGAATAGATTTTACACTCTACAGAGGTTATGCACTTTACCCACAAGATACAGTCAAACACCACAAAGGTGGGTGACTGTAACAAAGCCTTTCGAAAAAATCTACCTTAACAAGTGGACCTCCCCGGTTGCCATACAATATCCCTTCCCTCAGCAGAGGCGAAGTATAGGACTGACATACCGTTGGATGGGTACCTTGCCGTAGCCTCGGTACGCTCCCCCGTACAACTACATAAAGGGTGTAATTGACATCGCAAGGTACCATATGCAAGTTATTAGCAACCTACTCAACTAGGTCTGTCCCATACCAGACATGCGGTTGCATGTTTGACCCAATTCAAAGGCTTGCAAGGTTAAGTCCTTAGGGTGACCAGGGCAAGACTACCCAAAGAACCAAATCGACTTTCTCGGTACCAATCATGGCCCACCAGATCAATCTTGCCACTTGCCCCGGTCTAAAGTGTTTATCAAACCCCCAGTTGATTACCATGCACCACGTGCCATCAACATCATTATCAATAACACATGACACTTCTCCAAAACAGGTTCCATAATTAGTTTAGCATTTTCTAAGATTTATGAAATTTCCTTGCGCGTGGAGTAACTCACATTGGAATGAAAGGAGGCAGAAGAAACGGCTTCAATGAAGAGGATTTCCATTACGTGCATGTAGTGGGTAGGCTTGAATGAATAAGCTGGGAGGAAACATACATATGCATACATGTGTAGATTTCAAACGGCTTCATGAGCACTGAACCTCACGTTACCTGCATGCATGCGTAGGCTTCAATGAGTTCAGTTACATGAGTGGTGAATGCATGCATGTAATCTAGTTGCTAGTAAATGAAACGTTACTAGAAACTAATGGAGTAATTCACACGTAATGAGACGAAACGGCTGGAAGAAATAAAGAATCCATGCACATGGAAAAATGAAAAGGCTTCAAGCATATGCGCATGGAAAATGGAAAGGTTGGAGAGAGAAGCATTCATGCATTGCTTAAGAAATGAAGGACGTGCGTTGCTGGTAATGAAGAATGTGCATGCAAAGGCTGGAGAGTTCAATGGAAACGGCTAAAGAGTTAAATGGAAACGTCTGAAGAGTTAAATGCAAGAAATGGAAACGTTTCGATGGTTTTGACGTGAATTAAGAAACGAATGGAGAAATAGCTAAAAGAATTTGTGTGCGTGTGGAGCAAACGGCTGGAAAGTAAATGAGGACTTCATGTGTGTGTAGAGATGGGAGACATTGCTAGCAATTCATTGCATGAGAAACGGAAACGTTGCTAGCTATCAAATGCATGGCGTGAGAAATGGGAAACGACTGGAAAGTGAAAACGTCCAGGATTCATGCATACATGTATATATGCATACACGTGGCTACATGTTGTACATATATATATATGTGTATATATATATGTATGTGTATATATATATGTATATATATATGAATACATATTCTCAAAACGTGTTTAGGATAAAATAGCAAAAGGGGTTTGAAAATTTTGGAAAATTCCTCTAAAATACCAGGAATTATTTGGAACTTAACGAAGTTGGTTTTGTAATTTTTTGACGTATAGATTTTTTGCAAAAATTCTTTTAGTGAATCAGACACTTCTACAGATTTTTATAAAGTCAACACTTAATTTATATAACATGTTTTTGAAAATATTTGAGAGAAACACTCTCATATACCAATTATCTTTATTATAAACAAAATTTTAGATTTTTTGCTTATTCAAAAATGCATGATCTTTATTTAATGCAATTAGTTCAATAGGGCTCAAATTCAAATTAACCTCGAAGATTCCAAATAAATTCCGAAAAATTCCAAATAATCCCAAAAACACACTAAATATATTAAAAGAAAATTTTGGATGTTACACGAGCCTAGTTAGTTGCCTGTGGTATATTGGTTGGCGCCACGAGTTTACTTATTTATTTCCACTGCAACTTTGTTATTTAAGACTTTGCCCTGCAAGGTGTACCTTTGTAAGTTAACCATAAGGTTGACTCAACCACTTTCATTATAATAAAGACTTATTTATTAATCCGCTGTGTATGATTGTGATATTTATCGATGTTGAGACTGTGTGCACTAGCGTGATTCTGGACTAGTGCTGGAAATATAAAGGGTCCGGATTTGTACATTCGTGTCCCGACAGAGGTGGTATTAGAGCCAGGTTGACTATAGGACTTACCCTTAGTTAGAATGGTCGTAGTGAGGACAAAAATAATTTTCTAAAGTTAAAAAAATTGCCAAGATGAAGAATGAACTCTTGACTTATCCCCTCTCTTGTTTTATACCCCTATTGAATTTCTTCTTCCTACTTTGTTTTAAAGTGTTGCGTTCTTACGAGAGTGTCTTTTGGCAGATGAAGAGGATTCACACCTATGGTGAGCATGAGGGAGGCTACGCCACAGAGCTGTGGAGGATGCTTCAGGTGTTGAGAGGCTTCGAGAGGCCGATCTACAGAGCCAGCACTTGCAGCATGAACGGGAAGGCCCGAGGCATGGTCACCAAGATCAATTTGTATGCCCGGGAGAAGACCAAGGCAAGTTGCCCCATCAACATCACCGTTCGGAGGGATACATTTGAGGCCAAAATCCAGGTGACATCATGTCTTGCTCTGAGGAAGATTTCTGCCACCTACGCCAAGGAACTGCATGAGTCTGTCTTCCGCCTTCACCCGCAGAAAGGAGGAGCCACTAGCACACCGATCGACCTGGAGAGCGATGCCTCTGTTATGCACTTGGCCAGGTTCGCCTCTACGTAGGATGCGGTGATGGACCAGACCGTGCAGGAGCTAGATGCCACTTACACTACTTTGGAGGCCACCAAGAAGAGTTTGTAGGACGTCAGAATGTGGGCCATGCAGAGGATCGGAGAACAAGAGGAAGCCCTGTGTTGAAGACAGCCTGAGCCAGAGGCAATGCTAGAGTTACACGAGGAGGATCCAAAGGAGGAGCAGCCAGAACCGAAGCCTGAGCCGGAGCAGCATCAGGCGCCTGAAGTTGAGCTAGAGGCTGACGATGCAGCTTTGTCGACTACGGCAGTTCAGGGTCTGGAGATCGCTTCGCGCCAATGCCGCCGCACCAGCCCAAGTGTCCACCAGGATGTTCTCATCCTAGATGGATAGATGAGTGAGCGATAGGCCTTTTGTCGAGACTCGAGTGTTGAGTCGTGTCTTAGAGTAATAAGAGCCGCCCTTTAGACGTTAGACTCTAGTGTGTTAGTTTAATTTTGATTTTCTTGATTGCTGAGTGTACAGTATGTGTTGCAAAGCCCTTAGGCGTTGTGAGCAACCATATGCAAGCCCTGAAGGTACTTGGCCGACCGGATTGCGGCTATATCCCTGGCTTGCTCCAGTCGGTCAATATCTTCTAGTCGGCCTTGCTCCGACTCATCTTCCTTGTGCTTCCGGACCCTTGGGGATCCAAACTCCAACTCGATAGGTAAGACCGCCTCTAAGCCATATGCCAGGAAAAAAAGGTGACTGCCCGGTTGCCCTGCTGGGAGAAGTCCTCAGCCCCCAGAGTACTGAGGGCAATTCTTTGACCCTTCGCGTGGCATATGGCTTGAGGCGATCGAATACTCTTGCTTTTAACCCCGGCAACACCATGCCGTTGACTCGTTTGACCTATCCATTGCTCCGCGGATGTGCCACGGAGGCAAAATAGATCTTGATTCCAAGCTCTTCACACCAGTCTTGAAATTTGGCACCTCTGAACTGAGTGCCGTTGTCTGTTATGATTTTGTTCGGGATGCCGAAATGGACCATGATTTTTTGAAAGGATTCCTTAGCTTTGGTTGCTGTGATGGTGGCGACAGGCTTGGCTTCGACCCAATTTGTGAACTTGTCGATGGCGACGAAGAGGTGAGTGAAACCACCTTGTACCTTCTTCATAGGTCCAACCATATCGAGTCCCCAAACTGCGAACGGCCAGGTGATCAGAATGGTTTGCAAGTCTTGTGCTGGCACATGATTTGCTGGGCAAAAAATTGATAGCCCTCGCAGGTACGAACGATGTCCTCCGCGTATGTTACCGCAGTCAGCCAAAAGAAGCCTTGACGGTAAGCTTTTTCGACTAGGGTCCTTGATGCTGCATGATGTCTGCAGATTCCTGAGTGGATCTGTTTGAGGAGATTCTTCCCTTCCAGTTTTGATATTCACCGTCCGAGTATTCCATAAGTGCTCTTTTGAAAGAGTTCCTCCTCGACCACTATATAGCTTTTACTCCTGCGTGCAATGCGTTCCACCTATGTGCGGTATCCGTATCAGCCAATTTTTCCCTCGCATTATCCGTCTTCTGCTGCAGGCTTGCTATAGCTTTATAGAGCTCTTCGATGAATACACCGGCCGAAATTGCTATCCGACTGGAACCCAATCTGGCGAGCTCATTTGTTGCCTCATTATCTCGGCGAAGCACATGGACAAGTTTTGGCCTGTCAAACTTGTCCTCCAGCTTGCGCACCTCCTGGCAGTATGTGGTCATCTTATCGTCGATGCATGACCAATCATTCTGTACTTGGTTGATCACGAGCTATGAGTCTCCCTGAACCGCCAATCGCTGGATGCCGAGCGAAATGGCGATACGGAGCCCATGGATAAGTGCTTCGTACTAGGCGACATTATTTGATGCTGGAAAACAAATTTGAAGAACAAATATCAGCTTTTCTCCTTTTGGAGAGGCAAGTACTACACCTGCTCCTACGCTATTGAGTGTGAGGGAACAGTCAAAATGCATCATCCAGTACTCGAATTCTTTGATAGCTACAGGGTTTTGCAGTTTCATCCACTCGGCGGTGAAGTCGGCGAGTGCCTATGACTTGATGGCCGTGCATGGCTTGAATGTAATCTCAAAGGTTCTAAGCTCAGCTGCCCATTTTGCAATCCTCCTGGTGGCCTCCCAGTTGTGGAGTATGTCTCCGATTGGGAAGGCAGTGATCACCGAAATTGCGTGCTCTTGGAAATAATATTTGAGCTTTCGGGAAGTGATTAGCATGGCGTACAGCAACTTCTGTATCTGCGGGTACCGTACCTTCGATTCGCCCAATACCTCGCTGATGAAGTAGGCTGGGCGTTGCACCTTTTGTAGGTGTCCCGCCTCCTCTTGCTCTAGAACAATCGCCGCGCTGACCACATGAGTTGTTGTCATGATGTAAAGCATAAGAGGCTCCTCGGGCATGGGTGAAGACAATACCAGAGGCATCGTTAAAAATGTCTTGAGATCCTCGAAAGCCTGTTGTGCCTCGGGGGTCCATTGGAACTTGTCTTGCTTCTTGAGGAGCTTGAAGAACAGCATCCCCCGCATCCCAAGGCAGGAAATGAATCTACCGAGTGCTACCATGCATCCTCTGAGCTTCTGGACATCCTTATGGCTAGTCGACAGGTTCATTTTCAAAATGGCATTGATTTTCTTCGGGTTTGCTTCAATACCGCGGTGGGACACAATGAATCCAAGTAGTTTTCCCAAGGGCACTCTGAAAATACACTTTTCGGGGTTAAGTTTCATCCTGTAAGCCCTTAAACTTTCAAATGTCTCAGTTAAGTCGGAGAGGAGGTCTTCCTTTAACCGAGACTTGACCACGATGTGATCCACGTATGCCTCCACATTGTGTCCGAGTTGAGTGTGAAATCACCACTGTATCGCATGCTGGTAGGTTGCACCAGCGTTTTTTTTAACCTGAATGGCATTGTGATGTTGCAGAAGGCCCAAATGGTGTGATGAACGAAGTCTTGATGCAGCCTTCCGCCCTGTGGTTGATCTGGTGATACCTTGAGTAGGCATCTAGGAAGCTCAAGAGCTCACAGCTGGCGGTTGAATCCACTAATTGGTCGATGCGAGGCAGCCCGAATGGATCTTTTGGGCACGCTTTGTTGAGATTGGTATAATCAACACACATGCACCAACTTTTATTCTTTTTGTGAACGAGGACTAGGTTTGCTAACCAGTCAGGATGATACAGTTCTTTTATAAAGCCTACAGCTAAAATCTTGGTGATCTCCTCCCTGATTGTGTCATGGCGGTCTTGGCGGACCGCTGGAGCCGTTGCTTGACCGGCCTCGCCTTTTGTCGACGTCGAGGAAGTGCTTCATCACCTCCCTTGGGGCACCGGGCATGTCGGATGGTCTCTACACAAAGATGTCCTGGTTCACCCGAAGGAAGGTGACGAGCGCGTCTTCCTATTTATGGTCGAGCCCTATCCCAATCAGAGCCGTCTTGGCTGAGTTGGATGGGTCGAGTGCTATCTTTTTGACCTCTTCGTCAGGCTTGATCCCTAACTTGGCCTGTTTCTTGGTAGGAATGTCCTCGTCCTGCAGGACGAAAGCCGCTAATCGGATTCTTTCCAAGTCGGCTGATGCTCATAGCGTCTTGGCCAACTCACAGCTTTCCCTATCGCACAGGAAGGACTGCTTGACGCCACCACAGATCGTGATAATGCCCTTTGAGCCCAGCATTTTTAGTATTGAGTAGGTGTAGTGCGGTACTGTCATGAATTTGGCTAAGCCTGGTCTTCCCAAGATGGCGTGAAACGCTATCTCGAAATCAGCTACTTCGAAATTCATGTACTCGGTTCGGTAGTTCTCCTTTGTACCGAACATAACAGGCAAAGTGATCTGCTCGAGCGGTACAGAGGATGTCCCGGGGATTACCCCATGGAACGGCAACGAGCTTTGCCTTAGCTCGGAGCGGGGGATCTTCATGTCGTCGAAGGTTTTGGAGAATAGGATGTTGAGTCCGCTCCCTCCGTCGATCAGTACCTTTTAAAGCCTCACGCTACGGATGACTGGATCTATACCTACCCATGTATGGTATGTGATCGGGGTGATCCGAGCGGTCCAATGTGATTGGGACCTCAGACCATCTCAAGAATTGGGGAGTTGCAGGTGTGACCGCATTGATGTCTCGAGTGGTAAGCTTTTGCTTCCGCTTAAACTCATATGCACCTGAGCCCCCGAATATGAAGTTGAGCTCGTGCTCAATCTCTTGGTAGTCATACTCTTCGGGAGAATCTCCTTTCTTGCCAGCTTCCCCTTTATCCTTGGGCTCCGACTGCTTGTTGTTCTCCCGTGCGAATCTCTTCAGAGTGAAGCAGTCTTTCGCAGCATGTTTTCCTTTGGGATGGAAAGGGCACTACGTGTTCATCACCTCGTCGCAGTCCTCGGTTTGTGGCACCTTCGCTAGGCCGCGATCTGCTGTTGTGACCAGTTATTCGCCTTTTCGTTTCCTATCCTTCTGTTTTGAGGACTCGGCGTTGTCCTTCTTGTCCTTCTGTTGCAGACGATCTTCTCGGGGCTCGGCCAAGGCATCCGAGGCTGTAGAGTAGCGATCGTCTAGCATGAATATCTTGATGAGATCGGGACCGCCGACTCCTTTCTGAAAAGCCGCAATAACAACCGTATCCGGGACGTCCCGAACTATGTTCTTCTTCTGTGTGGAGCGTCGGATGAATTCTCGCAAGGACTCATTCTTCTTCTGATGAAGCTGGTACAAGTCCCATGGGGTTCTAGGCCTCTCGTAAGTGCCCTAACAATTTGTAATGAATTGCTCACAAAGATCTCCGCAGGAATCTATTGAGTTCTTCAGAAGCTCTATGAGCCATGCCCGAGCCATTGGGACAAGCATGACTGGCAAGTAATTTGCCATCACTTTGCAGTCTCCTCCAGCTGCCTTGATTGTGAAAGGACCGGAGATGTCGCCTAGAGGGGGGGTGAATAGGCGGATTAAAAAATCGCAGCGGAATAAAACTCGGCCGAGCAGGTCAATCCGGAGTCTTTGGGTATTTTATCCGGATATCCGGCTTATCCGAAGTGTCCGATCTTTTATCCGGATACTCCGGATTAGGCAGCTCGGGAATGAAACTAATACTACTTTATCTAGCACAAAGAACTTGAATACAGAGATAGCAAGAACAACCTAGTACAAAAGCTAGAGCGGATCTAGAATAAGAGAAGCAACAAGCTAGATCGAAGCTCTACAAAGACGAATCCACACAAGCAAAGCTAGAAAGAAAAGAGAAAGTGAGAGACGCGATTTTTCACCGAAGTTCGGATTCTTGAAGGGAATCCTACGTCTCCGTTGAGGTGGCTTAGTCACACTTGAGCCAAGGTCTCTTTCAACCCGCTTTCCTCCCGGTGTTGCACAAATGCACTCGCCGGCTTCACTTCTTATCTCTTCACTTTCGGAGGCGAGACTCGCCTTCACAAACGACCGGGGCGCACCACAAGCGTCGGTTGCTCCCGGTGACTCCTAGCCGTCTAGGAGACCTTCAATCTCCAAGAGTAATAACACCACGGGAACTCGCTTGGAGAATGAACTAGTGCTCAAGGACTTGAATTGAATGCACCTAGCACTTTGCTTCTTCCTCTCCTTACCAAGAATGGATCAACAACCAAAATCAAGAGGTGGGAGGAAGTGAGGGCTCTATTGAATGCTTGGAAGATGTTAGAGATGGCTTGAATGCTGCTATGAATGAGCTCAATAGAGATCCTAGCCATTGGAGAGGAGTGGAGGCTTTAAATACACTTTTGGAAAACTAGTCGTTACTCCCCATTTTGAACTGTCCAGACACTCCGGACAATTTAACCCAGACACTCCGGATGATCCGGACTATCCGGATAAAATGTCCGGATACTCCGGATAAACTGGAGAGTGACTTTTTGGCTGAATGGGTTAACCCGGAGAGTCCGGACAATTTGTCCGGATACTCCGGACTAAAAGTCCGGATACTCCGGGTTGGATGGCTCGGTTGGAAATTGCTGTTTTCGGGAAAGGCATGTATTTGAGTGCTAGTTTGTATGCAAGTTTTGACCTTGAGCACATGCACATCCTAAAAACGATTTGCCGTCGTATCCTCTTAATAGTACGGCTATTGTCGGGACCCCGAATTTGCAAATCCGGACCCTCTGTGTATTCAGCACTAGTCCAGGAACGCGCTAGTGCACACAGTCTTAACATCGGTAAATATCACAATCATACCACTCGATACCAATAAAGTACTTTATTTAAATAGTCAAGCCCGGTTACTCGACCTTATGGTCAAGTTACAATTATATGCCTGCAAGGCGAAACTTATTCAGAGAAATAATAGCGGCGGAAAATCAAATAACCGTGGCGCCATCCAGGTATACCACAGGCAAGCCCGTGGGCTCGCTTCCCTAGGTAGACGGATCCTCTTGGAGCTCCTCCTCCAAAGCTGGTGCAGACTCCTCTTCAACTGGTGTTGTATTGTGGCAAGGGTGAGTACTTGGTACTGTTAGAATAGTCCCACATTGGTTGTGGAAGGGCAAAGGACCTAACATATAAGTGGGGGAGTCCCTCACCTCTTAAGCTAGCTTTTGGGGTTGAGAAGGCCCTTTCGATCCTACAATTGGTATCAGAGCCCGGTTCTAACATCTTTGGCCCGATGGACACTATGGTGTGAAAGCCTGATGGACCATGGCCCTGAGGGACCGTCGGTGTACGGTGAAGGGGCGGTGAACGGCTGAGAGATACCAATGTGTGAAGGGGGGATTGTTAGAATAGTCCCACATTGGTTGTGGAAGGGCAAAGGACCTAACATATAAGTGGGGGAGTCCCTCACCTCTTAAGCTAGCTTTTGGGGTTGAGAAGGCCCTTACGATCCTACAAAATGTTATCACAACATATCAAACATTGTGAAATCATGTGCTGAAAAATTGGCTTTGAACTGAAAAATTAACTTAGATTTGAATTTGCAAAATGTGTTTGTTCATGTGTTTTGACAATTTGACAAGAAACAGTAAGTTACGCATTAGCGCCGGACAAAGTTCTCAAGAAACAGTAAGTTTCCCATCTGCGACGGACAGTGTTTTTGGGTCTGTTGTGAACATGTTTTTGAGCCCATGACCGAAGTCATTTTCACATGTACAACGGACAGTTTTTCTTGGTCCGTTGTGAACAAGCTTTTTCGGTTTGGATAATTTCTTGGAACCAAGATTTTCACATGTACAACGGACTAATTCTTTTTGTCCGTCGTGAATGAACTTTTTCTAGGGTTTTACTTTTGTGAAACCGAGCGTGGCACGTTTGCGCCGGACAAGCTTCTGGGGTCCGTTGTGAACTTGTTTTGAGCTCATGACCGAAGCCATTCTTGCATGTACAACGGACCAACTTTGTTTGTCCGTTGTGAACGTGTTTTTCCGCGTTTGGTTGGCTTCTTGGAGCGAAACTTTTCCTTATACAACGGACCAACTTTGTTTGTCCCGTCGTGAATCGTTTTAGCTCAATTAGGGTTTTGAAGCGATTTGGATTTGAATTTTGAATGTGAATTTGAAATTTGTAATGATTTCATGATGCTTCTTTTGAAGTGGACTTTATGCAATACTCATGTGAGTAGTTGCATGGATTGACATTGAGTCAAGTCGTGGACTTGTGCTCGGATTTGTTTTGTGGTTTGTTCATGTGCGGTATTGCTCGAAGACGAATGTGGTCGATGGCGGGACCGAACTAGGTTCATGGAGGAACTGAGGTTCGGGACTAGGTTCAGGAGGAACCGAGGTCTTGGTGGTCAAGGATGTCATGCGGGACGTTCGGGCTAAGAGAATGGTGTACATGAAGAATGGTTAGTCACGTTAGAATGGCAGGAGGTCAATCGCGTGCAAACTGTTAGTCACGTGAGTATGGCAGTTGGCCATAAGAGTGCAAATTCTAAGTCACGTGAGTATGGTAGGGTTGCCATACAGCGTGCAAGAGTTGTACTCGGCCTGGTTGGGCCAAGTAGAGTTGAGTTGGATCACAGATTCCTTCTAGGGAATAGGAATTGTATTCAGAACTCCTTGTGGGTTGGTGCTTTAAATAGGTGGGGGGTCTCCTGTTGAAAGGCACCAAGTAGAGCTGAGCGCATCAAGCTTTGAGCTTGGTTTTAGGGTTTGTACTCTTTTGATGAGAGTATTTTAGACAAGAAATAAAGATCAATTCTTCCAAGATTTTTGCGTACTCTGATAACCACGTCGCTACTGATATTTTCTGTTTTGGTTCTTGTTTGCATGCTTGTTCTAGTTCTAGATTGGTTTTTGTTCTTCAAGTTTTATCTTGATTTGATCCATCAAAAACCTCTCTAGGGTATTGATCTAGTGTTTCTCAAAGTTTAGTTGATCAATCTTTTGTCGTTCTTGTTTAATCTTGAAGTTTTGATTAGATTGATTCTCGTCAAGTTCTGGATCAGCAAGCTTGCGAAGCTCATAACTTTTGATCCGTAAGTCCGATCGAGCTGATTCTTTTGGGTTCGATTCGTATTGGAATCTAGTTTCTTGTGTCCAAATTTCAGATCGTTTCGACGGTTGGATCTCCGGGAATTCTCGTTTTACCAAACCTCTGTCATTCTGTTTTTGTCGAAAACGAGGCAATTATTTGGTTCTGTTTTGGGGTGAACTTTTAATAGATCAAGAATTTGGTTTTAGCTTCCGCACAATCATTCACCCCCCCTCTGATTGCTATATTCGTATGCTTGATCCTACAAGTGGTATCAGAGCAAGGTTCTACTAATCCATCTTAACAGGTGATTAGTAAACGATAAGTTATGGCAACTGAGAAATACTCGAACAAGCCGCCAATCTTCGATGGCACAGACTTCCCCCACTGGCGGATCCGAATGATCGCATATCTTCAAGCTCAAGGTAACTTGATTTGGCGCAAGGTAAAAATTTAAATGCGAGCTTCCTTCTAATGATGATATTGATAAAATCGAGTTTGAAAAAGATGTTGAAAACAATAATAGAGCTAGAAACATATTGCTTCAAGGACTTGCTAGAAAAGAATTCGATAGAGTCTGTCATTTACTCACTGCTCATGAAATTTGGAAATCTCTTCAAGATTATCATGAAGTCTTGACTCTGTAAAGAAGCTAGGCAAGATCAATTTAAAAAGGAATATACTAGATTTGAAATGAACTCTGAGAATCTCTAGATGATTGTTTTGCTCGCTTAATGTAATCTTAAACAATCTTAGAGCTGTAGATGTAAAGTACACTTGACTCACGAAAATGCTAGACATTTCCTATCATCTCTTGATCTTAAAATCTGGCAAATGAAAGTGATCGCTTTTAGGAAGCTCACAAGATGAGTGAAATGACTTTGGATAAACTTTATTCTAGTCTCAAGACTTTTGAAATAGACATTGTTTCAAGAACTTCCAATGATAACTCTATGGATCTTAATGCTAATTCTTCATATGATAATGCTACTAGTTCTTCATCATCATATTACATTACTGCCTAGAGTGCTCTTAGAGATGAAATAGCTAGATCAAATACCGGAAGATACACTTGCTCTTCTTTCCAAGCGTGTCAATGCAGTACATGAGATCAAGGGAGAGAAGAGGAGCCTCCATCCATTGCTACAAGCTGCGGCAAGGCGGGGCACATCCGTGCTAAGCTGTTTCAAGAACAAAGATAGAGAGGAGAAGGAGCAAAGCAACTCCTCCAAGTCCTTCCAAACAAGAGAGAGCAAGGATAAAAATAAACAACGAACAAAGAAGATGCTCAACAAAGTCTTGAGGCAATTGGTCGCAGACTTAAGCGACATTGATGACTCAAGCGAAGATGAGAAGGAAGCGAAGCAAGCGAAGGTGAATGAGAAGGATCTCACCGGACTATGCTTCATGGCAAAAGGGAACACTAGTGATTCTAGTAACAACGACACCTCCGGCGGTGATGAGGTAATGCCTTCGTATGATGAGCTTTGTGAAGTTTTAGTCATATTGAGAAAATCTTTAAGAAAATCTTCACTCAAAAATAAAAGCTTAGAAAAAGATCTCTCCATGCTAAAATCTGAAAACTTTGATCTTAGAAATTCAAATTATGAAAATATTTGTGATACTTGCTTAGATCTCAAATTTGAAATTAAGTCACTAAAAGAGGAACATGTGATTAAACTAGAACAAGTTTATGCCGAACAATTGAAAAATAAAAAACTTGTGAAAAATATTGGTTGCTCTCTTTGATAGTTTACCTGATCAAATTGCTTGCTCTAAATGTTCTATTCTTGAGTTGAAATTAAAAGATGCAAACCGTAGAGTTACCCAATTAACAAATGACATGTTCACTCATGAAATTAACTCGTGTTCAAATTGCCAGAAACAGAAAGCTAAAATTGACACTCCTTGTGATAATTGTTTAACTCTTGCTAAGAAAGTTGATTACTTGCAAAATTCTTTGGAGCGTTTCACTGATGGCAAGAAAAACCTAAACATGATTTTGGATCAATCAAAAGTCAGCACTCAAAACAAAGGTTTAGGTTTTGATTCTTATGCTCATCATAAATCACATGCTCCCCTTTGTTGTCAAAACACTTGAAAGTGGAAAATTTGAAATTGTCAATGAGCCTAAGAAAACTGTCTTTAAATCTCTTTGGTCTTTTATCTTCTACTATGATGAATGCAAAATGTGCTTCTCTTTGTTAAAGCAAAACATCATGTTAAGTACACTTGCACTCATTGTGGTAGAGATGGACATTTAGTAGACTTTTGCTTTAGACTAGCTAAACAACAAAAGAGAGAAAGGTTTAATGCTAGGTCTAATTTCAGAAAGGCACACTCTACTTCTCATTATGTGCCTAGGGTGAAACAAACACCTTTTGTTTCTAAAAACACGGAAAAGGCAAATCTGTTTTGTACATAAGAATACTCGTGTTGTGCCTACTTTTGTGCGTCGTGTGTCTCGATCTTTGGATTCCTAAACATCTTATTTCTAACCCCGATGCAGAGACCTCGACACTTTCTGCTTCTATGTAGGCTTCTCACGAGGAGGGAGAACATGTGGCTAGTGAATTTCGGATGCTCACTTCATATGTTCAAGGATAAGATTTGGTTCTCCTTCACTCGTGCTTCACTCGTGCTTGTTTTACTTAAAAGGCACTAGTTCAAATGATGCAGTACAAGTGCATATGTTCAGGGAGAGTGTCTTTGTTCATAAAGATGATGATAATGCTTTGTTGAGGACTAGATAATTAGAGGTTTACATGAGAGACTCTTCCCACGTGCTTCACATCGACAAGCTATCAAAAGGATTTTCAGGTATCTTCATAGAACTCAAGATTTTGGCATTTGGCTTTCTGCTTCCACATGGATTAGTTTAAGAGCTTTTTCTGATGTTGACTTTGGAGGATGTTGATTTGATTTGGTTCGTGCCACCTCTTGAGTAATCCCTTTTCTTGAGCATATTGATATTGGATTTCACTTTCTTAAAGATCATGTTGAAAAAGAAAAATTGTGCTTCATCATGTGGATCTTGAACATCAATTGGCAGACATTTTCACAAAACCTTTGTCTTCTTCTCGTTTTGCTTTTATTCGGGGAGAACTTGGAATTATTCATCCAATGGGATTGTTTTGAGGGGGAGTTTCTTTGCCAAGTTCTTTCACTTGATGAGCTCACTTTATCATATTTCTTTATATGTTATGTAATTGAGCTAATATATGATAATCTAATTGTTTCACTTGAACTAAAAATGACATTGCGGAATTCCCTGGACTAATTGCCTATAGCTAAATACTCTGTGATATCTTACTCTTCTAGGCTTGATATTGAATCTTCTTGACAAATTTGGGCTATGAAGCAAGTGTGGTTTCAACTTTACTCTTTCATAAGACCTTTTAATCACTTTTGCATGTTTATAATCAAAGAAAAATGAAAAGAAAAGGGAATCAATAAAAAAGGGTTGTTAAAAGCAAAAGCCTCAAGTTATGAGCTTCAAGCATGCCATTCCCTCAAAAGACAAGATGTATGCTTCAAGCATGCCACTCCAAGGAAATAAAAGAAGTATGCTTCAAGCATGCCACATGCAGTTTACTGTTTAAAGATTAAATTGGTCCACTAGATTGGAGTTGAAACTACTTGCTCGCCCTGATTTGTTATTTGCTTCAACTTTGAGCCTTTGTTTTTCTTCTAAAGGTTTTGCTTAGTACTTGGCTATAGTTGACTGAATTGAGGTTGAGATGCATGTCATTCCCTAACTTGTTAAAATCACATCAAGATCGTGTATTTGGCATGTTATGTGATATATAAGGTTATATGATCGAATGAGCTAATCTTTTCCTATCTTGGCACTCCCTTGTTTCTCTTTGTGAAATCATTGTTTCAGAAAAATTTTGAACCTGTTCTCTCTTTTACTCTTGATGAATCCATTGTCAAAGGGGGAGAAATTTGGAAATCTTTCTTTGAAAAGTTTAAAGAAAAAGGGAGAGTTGTATTTGGAAATTTGAGAATTTTGGGAGAAGTTTGGAGAATTTTTGAAATTTTTGGGCGCATTGCACTTCTCGAGGAGATTTTGTTTTGCATTTTGGTCAAAGAGGGATTTCTGTGTTTTCTTACTTTGGTCTTTGATCCTTTGGATTTCAAAATCTTTGGTAAAGTGAATGCAAAATGATCAATTCTAAGTGGTGTTGCCAATGTTTTCATCAAGGGAGATTGTGAAATCATGTCTTTGAAAAATTGGCTTTGAACTGAAAAATTAACTTAGATTTGAATTTGCAAAATGTGTTTGTTCATGTGTTTTGACAATTTGACAAGAAAGCTTGATAAATTACGCATTAGCGCCGGACAAAGTTCTCAAGAAAGCAAGAAGTTTCCCATCTGCGACAGACTGATGTTTTTGGGTCATTGTGAACATGTTTTTGAGCCCATGACCAAGTCATTTTCACATGTACAACGGATAGTTTTTCTTGGTCCGTTGTGAACAAGCTTTTTCGGTTTGGATAATTTCTTGGAACCAAGATTTTCACATGTACAACGGACTAATTCTTTTTGTCCGTCGTGAATGAACTTTTTCTAGGGTTTTACTTTTGTGAAACCGGCGTGGCACGCTTCTGGCGGACAAGCTTCGGGGTCCGTTGTGAACTTGTTTTGAGCTCATGACCGAAGCCATTCTTGCATGTACAACGGACCAACTTTGTTTGTCCGTTGTGAACGTGTTTTTCCGCGTTTGGTTGGCTTCTTGGAACAGAAACTTTTCCTTATACAACGGACCAACTTTGTTTGTCCGTCGTGAATCGTTTTAGCTCAATTAGGGTTTTGAGCGATTTGGATTTGAATTTTGAATGTGAATTTGAAATTTGTAATGATTTCATGATGCTTCTTTTGAAGTGGACTTTATGCAATACTCATGCGAGTAGTTGCATGGATTGACATTGAGTCAAGTCGTGGACTTGTGCTCGGATTTGTTTTGTGGTTTGTTCATGTGCGGTATTGCTCGAAGACGAATGTGGTCGATGGCGGGACCGGAACTAGGTTCATGGAGGAACCGAGGTTCGGGACTAGGTTCAGGAGGAACTGAGGTCTTGGTGGTCAAGGATGTCATGCGGGACGTTCGGGCTAAGAGAATGGTGTACATGAAGAATGGTTAGTCACGTGAGAATGGCGAGGAGGTCATTCGCGTGCAAAGTGTTAGTCACGTGAGTATGGCAGGTGGCCATACAGCGTGCAAAGTGTTAGTCACGTGAGTATGGTAGGGTTGCCATACGGCGTGCAAGAGTTGTACTCGGCTGGTTGGGCCAAGTAGAGTTGAGTTGGATCACAGT
Source organism: Rhipidocladum racemiflorum (assembly GCA_036346355.1). NCBI lineage: Eukaryota > Viridiplantae > Streptophyta > Magnoliopsida > Poales > Poaceae > Rhipidocladum > Rhipidocladum racemiflorum. The sequence continues at coordinate 35,263,325 of CM070589.1, read as the reverse complement.
TCCTTCTAGGAATAGGAATTGTATTCAGAACTCCTTGTGGGTTGGTGCTTTAAATAGGTGGGGGTCTCTGTTGAAAGGCACCAAGTAGAGCTGAGCGCATCAAGCTTTGAGCTTGGTTTTAGGGTTTGTACTCTTTTGATGAGAGTATTTTTAGACAAGAAATAAAGATCAATTCTTCCAAGATTTTTGCGTGCTACAAGAACCACGTCGCTCTGATTTTCTGTTTTGGTTCTTGTTTGCATGCTTGTTCTAGTTCTAGATTGGTTTTTGTTCTTCAAGTTTTATCTTGATTTGATCCATCAAAAACCTCTCTAGGGTATTGATCTAGTGTTTCTCAAAGTTTAGTTGATCAATCTTTTGTCGTTCTTGTTTAATCTTGAAGTTTTGATTAGATTGATTCTCGTCAAGTTCTGGATCAGCAAGCTTGCGAAGCTCATAACTTTTGATCCGTAAGTCCGATCGAGCTGATTCTTTTTGGGTTCGATTCGTATTGGAATCTAGTTTCTTGTGTCCAAATTTCAGATCGTTTCGACGGTTGGATCTCCGGGAATTCTCGTTTTACCAAACCTCTGTCATTCTGTTTTTGTCGAAAACGAGGCAATTATTTGGTTCTGTTTTGGGGTGAACTTTTAATAGATCAAGAATTTGGTTTTAGCTTCCGCACAATCATTCACCCCCCCTCTGATTGCTATATTCGTATACTTCGATCCTACAAGTGGTATCAGAGCAAGGTTCTACTAATCCATCTTAACAGGTGATTAGTAAACAATAAGTTATGGCAACGGAGAAATACTCGAACAAGCCGCCAATCTTCGATGGCACAGACTTCCCCCACTGGCGGATCCGAATGACTGCATATCTTCAAGCTCAAGGTAACGCGATTTGGCGCAAGGTAAAAATTTAAATGCGAGCTTCCTTCTAATGATGATATTGATAAAATCGAGTTTGAAAAAGATGTTGAAAACAATAATAGAGCTAGAAACATATTGCTTCAAGGACTTGCTAGAAAAGAATTCGATAGAGTCTGTCATTTACTCACTGCTCATGAAATTTGGAAATCTCTTCAAGATTATCATGAGGGTACTGACTCTGTAAAAGAAGCTAGGCAAGATCAATTTAAAAAGGAATATACTAGATTTGAAATGAACTCTGGAGAATCTCTAGATGATTGTTTTGCTCGCTTTAACAGAATCTTAAACAATCTTAGAGCTGTAGATGTAAAGTACACTGACTCTGAAAATGCTAGACATTTCCTATCATCTCTTGATCTTAAAATCGGCAAATGAAAGTGATCGCTTTTAGGAAGCTCACAAGATGAGTGAAATGACTTTGGATAAACTTTATTCTAGTCTCAAGACTTTTGAAATAGACATTGTTTCAAGAACTTCCAATGATAACTCTATGGCTCTTAATGCTAATTCTTCATATGATAATGCTACTAGTTCTTCATCATCATATTCCATTCGCCTTGAGTGCTCTTAGTGATGAACAGCTAGATCAAATACCGGAAGATACACTTGCTCTTCTTTCCAAGCGTGTCAATGCAGCGTACATGAGATCAAGGGAGAGAAGAGGAGCCTCCATCCTTTGCTACAAGCTGCGGAAGGCAGGGCACATCCGTGCTAAGCTGTTTCAAGAACAAAGATAGAGAGGAGAAGGAGCAAAGCAACACCTCCAAGTCCTTCCGACCAAGAGAGAGCAAGGATAAAAATAAACAACGAACAAAGAAGATGCTCAACAAAGTCTTCGAGGCAATTGGTCGCTTAGACTTAAGCGACAAAGATGACTCAACTGAAGATGAGAACGAAGCGAAGCAAACGAAGCTGAATGAGAAGGATTTCACCGGACTATGCTTCATGTCAAAAGGGAACACTAGTGATTCTAGTGACAACGATAACACCTCTAGCGACGGTGATGAGGTAATGCCTTCGTATGATGAGCTTTGTGAAGTTTTAGTCATATTGAGAAAATCTTTAAGAAAATCTTCACTCAAAAATAAAAGCTTAGAAAAAGATCTATCCATGCTAAAATCTGAAAACTTTGATCTTAGAAATTCAAATTCTGAAAATATTTGCGATACTTGCTTAGATCTCAAATTTGAAATTAAGTCACTAAAAGAGGAACATGTGATTAAACTAGAACAAGTTTATGCCGAACAATTGAAAAATGAAAAACTTGTGAAAAATATTGGTTGCTCTCTTGATAGTTTACTGATCAAATTGCTTGCTCTAAATGTTCTATTCTTGAGTTGAAATTAAAAGATGCAAATTGTAGAGTTACCCAATTAACAAATGACATGTTCACTCATGAAATTAACTCGTGTTCAAATTGCCGAAATGTAAAGCTAAAATTGACACTCCTTGTGATAATTGTTTAACTCTTGCTAAGAAAGTTGATTACTTGCAAAATTCTTTGGAGCGTTTCACCGATGGCAAGAAAAACCTAAACATGATTTTGGATCAATCAAAAGTCAGCACTCAAAACAAAGGTTTAGGTTTTGATTCTTATGCTCATCATAAATCACATGCTCCCACTGTTGTCAAAACACTTGAAAGTGGAAAATTTGAAATTGTCAATGAGCCTAAGAAAAGCGTCTTTAAATCTATTTGGTCTTTTATCTTCTACTATGATGAATGCAAAATGTGCTTCTCTTGTTAAAGCAAAACATCATGTTAAGTACACTTGCACTCATTGTGGTAGAGATGGACATTTAGTAGACTTTTGCTTTAGACTAGCTAAACAACAAAAGAGAGAAAGGTTTAATGCTAGGTCTAATTTTAAAGGCACACTCTACTTCTCATTATGTGCCTAGGGTGAAACAAACACCTTTTGTTTCTAAAAACACGGAAAAAGGCAAATCTGTTTTTGTACATAAGAATACTCGTGTTGTGCCTACTTTTGTGCGTCGTGTGTCTCAGTACTGGATTCCTAAACATCTTATTTCTAACCCCAGTACCGAGACCTCGACACTTTCTGCTTCTATGTATTCTTCTCACGAGGAGGGAGAACATGTGGCTAGTGAATTTAGGATGCTCACTTCATATGTTCGGTGATAAGATTTGGTTCTCCTTCACTCGTGCTTCACTCGTGCTTACATTTTACTTAAAGGCACTAGTTCAAATGATGCAGTACAAGTGCATATGTTCAGGGGGAGAGTGTCTTTGTTCATAAAGATGATGATAATCTTTGTTGAGGACGAGATAATTATAGGTTTACATGAGAGACTCTTCCCACGTGCTTCACATCGACAAGATATCAAAAGGATTTTCATGTATCTTCATAGAACTCAAGATTTTGGCATTTGGCTTTCTGCTTCCTCATGGATTAGTTTAAGAGCTTTTAAGATGTTGACTTTGGAGGATGTTGATTTGATTTGGTTAGTGCCACCTCTTGAGTAATCCCTTTTCTTGAGCATATTGATATTGGATTTCACTTTCTTAAAGATCATGTTGAAAAAGAAAAATTGTGCTTCATCATGTGGATCTTGAACATCAATTGGCGGACATTTTCACAAAACCTTTGTCTTCTTCTCGTTTTGCTTTTATTCGGGAGAACTTGGAATTATTCATCCAATGGGATTGTTTTGAGGGGAGTTTCTTTGCCAAGTTCTTTCACTTGATGAGCTCACTTTATCATATTTCTTTATATGTTATGTAATTGAGCTAATATATGATAATCTAATTGTTTCACTTGAACTAAAAATGACATTGCGAATTCCACTGGACTAATTGCCTATAGCTAAATACTCTGTGATATCTTACTCTTCTAGGCTTGATATTGAATCTTCTTGACAAATTTGGGCTATGAAGCAAGTGTGGTTTCAACTTTACTCTTTCATAAGACCTTTTAATCACTTTTGCATGTTTATAATCAAAGAAAAATGAAAAGAAAAGGGAATCAATAAAAAAGGGTTGTTAAAAGCAAAAGCCTCAAGTTATGAGCTTCAAGCATGCCATACCCACAAAAGACAATATGTATGCTTCAAGCCACCCACACCAAGGAACTAAAAGAAGTATCCAACAAGCATGAAAAATGCATAATACTGTTTAAAGATTAAATTGGTCCACTAGATTGGAGTTGAAACTACTTGCTCGCCCTGATTTGTTATGTGCTTCAACTTTGAGCCTTTGTTTTTCTTCTAAAGGTTTTGCTTAGTACTTGGCTATAGTTGACTGAATTGAGGTTGAGATGCATGTCATTCCCTAACTTGTTAAAATCACATCAAGATCGTGTATTTGGCATGTTATGTGATATATAAGGTTATATGATCGAATGAGCTAATCTTTTCCTATCTTGGCACTCCCTTGTTTCTCTTTGTGAAATCATTGTTTCAGGAAAAATTTTGAACCTGTTCTCTCTTTTACTCTTGATGAATCCATTGTCAAAGGGGGAGAAATTTGGAAATCTTTCTTTGAAAAGTTTAAAGAAAAAGGGAGAGTTGTATTTGGAAATTTGAGAATTTTGGGAGAAGTTTGGAGAATTTTTGAAATTTTTGGGCGCATTGCACTTCTCAGGAGGAGATTTTGTTTTGCATTTTGGTCAAAGAGGGATTTCTGTGTTTTCTTACTTTGGTCTTTGATCCTTTGGATTTCAAAATCTTTGGTAAAGTGAATGCCAAATGATCAATTCTAAGTGGTGTTGCCAATGTTTTCATCAAGGGAGATTGTGAAATCATGTGCTTTGAAAAATTGGCTTTGAACTGAAAAATTAACTTAGATTTGAATTTGCAAAATGTGTTTGTTCATGTGTTTTGACAATTTGACAAGAAAGCAATAAGTTACGCATTAGCGCCAGGACAAAGTTCTCAAGAAGCATTAAGTTTCCCATCTGCGACGGACAGTGTTTTGGAGTCTGTTGTGAACATGTTTTTGAGCCCATGACCGAAGTCATTTTCACATGTACAACGGACAGTTTTTCTTGGTCCGTTGTGAACAAGCTTTTCGGTTTGGATAATTTCTTGGAACCAAGATTTTCACATGTACAACGGACTAATTCTTTTTGTCCGTCGTGAATGAACTTTTTCTAGGGTTTTACTTTTGTGAAACCGAGCGTATGCGTTGCGCCGGACAAGCTTCGGGGTCCGTTGTGAACTTGTTTTGAGCTCATGACCGAAGCCATTCTTGCATGTACAACGGACCAACTTTGTTTGTCCGTTGTGAACGTGTTTTCGCGTTTGGTTGGCTTCTTGGAGCGAAACTTTTCCTTATACAGCGGACCAACTTTGTTTGTCCGTCGTGAATCGTTTTCGCTCAATTAGGGTTTTGAGCGATTTGGATTTGAATTTTGAATGTGAATTTGAAATTTGTAATGAATTCATGATGCTTCTTTTGAAGTGGACTTTATGCAATACTCATGTGAGTAGTTGCATGGATTGACATTGAGTCAAGTCGTGGACTTGTGCTCGGATTTGTTTTGTGGTTTGTTCATGTGCAGTATTGCTCGAAGACGAATGTGGTCGATGACGGGACCGGAACTAGGTTCATGGAGGAACTGAGGTTCGGGACTAGGTTCAGGAGGAACTGAGGTCTTGGTGGTCAAGGATGTCATGCGGGGCGTTCGGGCTAAGAGAATGGTGTACATGAAGAATGGTTAGTCACGTGAGAATGGCGGAGGTCATTCGCGTGCAAAGTGTTAGTCACGTGAGTATGGCAGGTGGCCATACGCGTGCAAAGTGTTAGTCACGTGAGTATGGTAGGGTTGCCATGCAGCGTGCAAGAGTTGTACTCGGCCTGGTTGGGCCAAGTAGAGTTGAGTTGGATACAGATTCCTTCTAGGAATAGGAATTGTATTCGAACTCCTTGTGGGTTGGTGCTTTAAATAGGTGGGGGTCTCTGTTGAAAGGCACCAAGTAGAGCTGAGCGCATCAAGCTTTGAGCTTGGTTTTAGGAGTTTGTACTCTTTTGATGAGAGTATTTTAGACAAGAAATAAAGATCAATTCTTCCAAGATTTTTGCGTGCTTTCTGATAACCCACGTCGCTCTGATATTTTACTGTTTTGGTTCTTGTTTGCATGCTTGTTCTAGTTCTAGATTGGTTTTGTTCTTCAAGTTTTATCTTGATTTGATCCATCAAAAACCTCTCTAGGTATTGATCTAGTGTTTCTCAAAGTTTAGTTGATCAATCTTTTGTCGTTCTTGTTTAATCTTGAAGTTTTGATTAGATTGATTCTCGTCAAGTTCTGGATCAGCAAGCTTGCGAAGCTCATAACTTTGATCCGTAAGTCCGATCGAGCTGATTCTTTTTGGGTTCGATTCGTATTGGAATCTAGTTTCTTGTGTCCAAATTTCAGATCGTTTCGACGGTTGGATCTCCGGGAATTCTCGTTTTACCAAACCTCTGTCATTCTGTTTTTGTCGAAAACGAGGCAATTATTTGGTTCTGTTTTGGGGTGAACTTTTAATAGATCAAGAATTTGGTTTTAGCTTCCGCACAATCATTCACCCCCCCTCTGATTGCTATATTCGTATACTTGATCCTACAAGTGGTATCGAGCAAGGTTCTACTAATCCATCTTAACAGGTGATTAGTAAGCGATAGAGATTATGGCAACGGAGAAATACTCGAACAAGCCGCCAATCTTCGATGGCACAGACTTCCCATCGGGCGGATCCGAATGACTGCATATCTTCAAGCTCAAGGTAACGCGATTTGGCGCAAGGTAAAAATTTAAATCTGAGCTTCCTTCTAATGATGATATTGATAAAATCGATTTTTTAAAAGATGTTGATAACAATAATAGATCTAGAATCATATTGCTTCAAGGACTTGCTAGAAAAGAATTCGATAGAGTATGTCATTTAATCACTGCTCATGAAATTTGGAAATCTCTTCAAGATTATCATGAGGGTCTTGACTCTGTAAAAGAAGCTAGGCAAGATCAATTTAAAAGGAATATACTAGATTTGAAATGAACTCTGAGAATCTCTAGATGATTGTTTTGCTCGCTTTAATGTAATCTTAAACAATCTTAGAGCTGTAGATGTAAAGTACACTGACTCTGAAAATGCTAGACATTTCCTATCATCTCTTGATCTTAAAATCGGCAAATGAAAGTGACTGCTTTTAGGGAAGCTCACAAGATGAGTGAAATGACTTTGGATAAACTTTATTCTAGTCTCAAGACTTTTGAAATAGACATTGTTTCAAGAACTTCCAATGATAACTCTATGGCTCTTAATGCTAATTCTTCATATGATAATGCTACTAGTTCTTCATCATCATATTCCATTCTTGCCTTGAGTGCTCTTAGTGATGAGCAGCTAGATCAAATACCGGAAGATACACTTGCTCTTCTTTCCAAGCGTGTCAATGCAGCGTACATGAGATCAAGGGAGAGAAGAGGAGCCTCCATCCTTTGCTACAAGCTGCGGCAAGGCGGGGCACATCCGTGCTAAGCTGTTTCAAGAACAAAGATAGAGAGGAGAAGGAGCAAAGCAACTCCTCCAAGTCCTTCCGACCAAGAGAGAGCAAGGATAAAAATAAACAACGAACAAAGAAGATGCTCAACAAAGTCTTGAGGCAATTGGTCGCTTAGACTTAGCGACATTGATGACTCAATGAAGATGAGAAGGAAGCGAAGCAAAGCGAAGCTGAATGAGAAGGATCTCACCGACTATGCTTCATGGCAAAGGGAACACTAGTGATTCTAGTAACAACGACGACACCTCCGGACGGTGATGAGGTAATGCCTTCAGTATGATGAGCTTTGTGAAGTTTTAGTCATATTGAGAAAATCTTTAAGAAAATCTTCACTCAAAAATAAAAGCTTAGAAAAGATCTATCCATGCTAAAATCTGAAAACTTTGATCTTAGAAATTCAAATTCTGAAAATATTTGCGATACTTGCTTAGATCTCAAATTTGAAATTAAGTCACTAAAAGAGGAACATGTGATTAAACTAGAACAAGTTTATGCCGAACAATTGAAAAATGAAAAACTTGTGAAAAATATTGGTTGCTCTACTGATAGTTTACCTGATCAAATTGCTTGCTCTAAATGTTCTATTCTTGAGTTGAAATTAAAAGATGCAAATTGTAGAGTTACCCAATTAACAAATGACATGTTCACTCATGAAATTAACTCGTGTTCAAATTGCCGTAAATGTAAAGCTAAAATTGACACACCTTGTGATAATTGTTTAACTCTTGCTAAGAAAGTTGATTACTTGCAAAATTCTTTGGAACGTTTCACTGATGGCAAGAAAAACCTAAACATGATTTTGGATCAATCAAAAGTCAGCACTCAAAACAAAGGTTTAGGTTTTGATTCTTATGCTCATCATAAATCACATGCTCCCACTGTTGTCAAAACACTTGAAAGTGGAAAATTTGAAATTGTCAATGAGCCTAAGAAAGCTGTCTCTAAATCTTTTGTTCTTTTATCTTCTACTATGATGAATGCAAAATGTGCTTCTACTGTTAAAGCAAAACATCATGTTAAGTACACTTGCACTCATTGTGGTAGAGATGGACATTTAGTAGACTTTTGCTTTAGACTAGCTAAACAACAAAAGAGAGAAAGGTTTAATGCTAGGTCTAATTTCAGAAAGGCACACTCTACTTCTCATTATGTGCCTAGGGTGAAACAAACACCTTTTGTTTCTAAAAACACGGAAAAAGGCAAATCTGTTTTTGTACATAAGAATACTCGTGTTGTGCCTACTGTTGTGCGTCGTGTGTCTCAGTACTGGATTCCTAAACATCTTATTTCTAACCCTTGATCTGAGACCTCGACACTTTCTGCTTCTATGTAGGCTTCTCACGCGAGGAGGGAGAACATGTGGCTAGTGAATTTCGGATGCTCACTTCATATGTTCAGTGATAAGATTTGGTTCTCCTTCACTCGTGCTTCACTCGTGCTTCTGTTTTACTTAAAGGCACTAGTTCAAATGATGCAGGTACAAGTGCATATGTTCAGGGGGAGAGTGTCTTTGTTCATAAAGATGATGATAATGCTGTTGAGGACGAGATAATTAGAGGTTTACATGAGAGACTCTTCCCACGTGCTTCACATCGACAAGCTATCAAAAGGATTTTCAGGTATCTTCATAGAACTCAAGATTTTGGCATTTGGCTTTACCTTCCTCATGGATTAGTTTAAGAGCTTTTTCGATGTTGACTTTGGAGGATGTTGATTTGATTTGGTTCGTGCCACCTCTTGAGTAATCCCTTTTCTTGAGCATATTGATATTGGATTTCACTTTCTTAAAGATCATGTTGAAAAGAAAAAATTGTGCTTCATCATGTGGATCTTGAACATCAATTGGCGAGACATTTTCACAAAACCTTTGTCTTCTTCTCGTTTTGCTTTTATTCGGGAGAACTTGGAATTATTCATCCAATGGGATTGTTTTGAGGAGTTTCTTTGCCAAGTTCTTTCACTTGATGAGCTCACTTTATCATATTTCTTTATATGTTATGTAATTGAGCTAATATATGATAATCTAATTGTTTCACTTGAACTAAAAATGACATTGCGGAATTCCCTGGACTAATTGCCTATAGCTAAATACTCTGTGATATCTTACTCTTCTAGGCTTGATATTGAATCTTCTTGACAAATTTGGGCTATGAAGCAAGTGTGGTTTCAACTTTACTCTTTCATAAGACCTTTTAATCACTTTTGCATGTTTATAATCAAAGAAAAATGAAAAGAAAAGGGAATCAATAAAAAAGGGTTGTTAAAAGCAAAAGCCTCAAGTTATGAGCTTCAAGCATGCCATTCCCTCAAAAGACAAGATGTATGCTTCAAGCATGCCACTCCAAGGAAATAAAAGAAGTATGCTTCAAGCATGCCACATGCAGTTCTTGTTTAAAGATTAAATTGGTCCACTAGATTGGAGTTGAAACTACTTGCTCGCTTCGATTTGTTATTTGCTTCAACTTTGAGCCTTTGTTTTTCTTCTAAAGGTTTTGCTTAGTACTTGGCTATAGTTGGTGAATTGAGGTTGAGATGCATGTCATTCCCTAACTTGTTAAAATCACATCAAGATCGTGTATTTGGCATGTTATGTGATATATAAGGTTATATGATCGAATGAGCTAATCTTTTCCTATCTTGGCACTCCCTTGTTTCTCTTTGTGAAATCATTGTTTCAGGAAAAATTTTGAACCTGTTCTCTCTTTTACTCTTGATGAATCCATTGTCAAAGGGGGAGAAATTTGGAAATCTTTCTTTGAAAAGTTTAAAGAAAAAGGGAGAGTTGTATTTGGAAATTTGAGAATTTTGGGAGAAGTTTGGAGAATTTTTGAAATTTTTGGGCGCATTGCACTTCTCAGGGGGAGATTTTGTTTTGCATTTTGGTCAAAGAGGGATTTCTGTGTTTTCTTACTTTGGTCTTTGATCCTTTGGATTTCAAAATCTTTGGTAAAGTGAATGCCAAATGATCAATTCTAAGTGGTGTTGCCAATGTTTTCATCAAGGGGGAGATTGTGAAATCATGTGCTGAAAAATTGGCTTTGAACTGAAAATTAACTTAGATTTGAATTTGCAAAATGTGTTTGTTCATGTGTTTTGACAATTTGACAAGAAACAGATGAGTTACGCATTAGCGCAGGACAAAGTTCTCAAGAAGCAAGAAGTTTCCCATCTGCGACAGACAGTGTTTTGGAGTGCATTGTGAACATGTTTTTGAGCCCATGACCGAAGTCATTTTCACATGTACAACGGACGCTTTTTCTTGGTCCGTTGTGAACAAGCTTTTTCGGTTTGGATAATTTCTTGGAACCAAGATTTTCACATGTACAACGGACTAATTCTTTTTGTCCGTCGTGAATGAACTTTTTCTAGGGTTTTACTTTTGTGAAACCGGCGTGTGCGTTCTTGGCGGACAAGCTTCTGGGGTCCGTTGTGAACTTGTTTTGAGCTCATGACCGAAGCCATTCTTGCATGTACAACGGACCAACTTTGTTTGTCCGTTGTGAACGTGTTTTTCCGCGTTTGGTTGGCTTCTTGGAACAGAAACTTTTCATATACAACGGACCAACTTTGTTTGTCCGTCGTGAATCGTTTTCGCTCAATTAGGGTTTTGAGCGATTTGGATTTGAATTTTGAATGTGAATTTGAAATTTGTAATGATTTCATGATGCTTCTTTTGAAGTGGACTTTATGCAATACTCATGTGAGTAGTTGCATGGATTGACATTGAGTCAAGTCGTGGACTTGTGCTCGGATTTGTTTTGTGGTTTGTTCATGTGCAGGTATTGCTCGAAGACGAATGTGGTCGATGGACGGACCGGAACTAGGTTCATGGAGGAACTGAGGTTCGGGACTAGGTTCAGGAGGAACCGAGGTCTTGGTGGTCAAGGATGTCATGCGGGACGTTCGGGCTAAGAGAATGGTGTACATGAAGAATGGTTAGTCACGTGAGAATGGCGGGAGGTCATTCGCGTGCAAAGTGTTAGTCACGTGAGTATGGCGGTGGCCATGCAGCGTGCAAAGTGTTAGTCACGTGAGTATGGTAGGGTTGCCATACGCGCGTGCAAGAGTTGTACTCGGCCTGGTTGGGCCAAGTAGAGTTGAGTTGGATCACAGATTCCTTCTAGGGAATAGGAATTGTATTCGTAACTCCTTGTGGGTTGGTGCTTTAAATAGGTGGGGTCTCTGTTGAAAGGCACCAAGTAGAGCTGAGCGCATCAAGCTTTGAGCTTGGTTTTAGGGTTTGTACTCTTTTGATGAGAGTATTTTAGACAAGAAATAAAGATCAATTCTTCCAAGATTTTTGCGTGCTCACAAAGAACCACGTCGCTACAAAGATTTTCTGTTTTGGTTCTTGTTTGCATGCTTGTTCTAATTCTAGATTGGTTTTTGTTCTTCAAGTTTTATCTTGATTTGATCCATCAAAAACCTCTCTAGGGTATTGATCTAGTGTTTCTCAAAGTTTAGTTGATCAATCTTTTGTCGTTCTTGTTTAATCTTGAAGTTTTGATTAGATTGATTCTCGTCAAGTTCTGGATCAGCAAGCTTGCGAAGCTCATAACTTTTGATCCGTAAGTCCGATCGAGCTGATTCTTTTTGGGTTCGATTCGTATTGGAATCTAGTTTCTTGTGTCCAAATTTCAGATCGTTTCGACGGTTGGATCTCCGGGAATTCTCGTTTTACCAAACCTCTGTCATTCTGTTTTTGTCGAAAACGAGGCAATTATTTGGTTCTGTTTTGGGGTGAACTTTTAATAGATCAAGAATTTGGTTTTAGCTTCCGCACAATCATTCACCCCCCCCTCTGATTGCTATATTCGTATACTTCGATCCTACAGGTACTCAGCAAGTCATGCACAGAATGCAAGCTAATATACTATATGCATGGCTTGGTACAAAGGAATAGCTCAAGGTATATTTGCAGTAAACAGCATTTGACAAGTAATATAAGTAGATTCGAAAGCAGTAGAAATAAGTAAAGCATAAATAACTTTTTAAGAAGTTTTAGTCAACATCTTTCCCAACCTAAACCACATTTCCATCAACTTCATTATTAATCCAACCCAACCTTTCCAAACCAAGTTATTTTTGAGAAAAATCTAACCCTTGACTGTAATCCCCGAGCGATGTCCAATACCGCGGACACGGCTATTCGAATAGATTCTAAACTCTGCAGAGGTTATGCACTTACCCACAAGATACAGTCAAACACCACAAAGGCGAGTTCCCGTAACAAAGTCTTTCGGAGACTTCTAACAATACAAGTGGTCCTCCCCGGTTATTGCGCACTAACCCTTCCCTTCGCTAAGGCGAAGTCTAGGCCAATCAACCGTTAGATGGGTACCTGGCCTCGGCCGATGCGCTCCCCGCACAACTTACACAAAGGGTGTAGTTGACCTCCGAGGTCCCACAGTGCGTTATTAGCAACTTAGTCAACTAGGTCCGTCCCATTAAAGACATGTGGTTGCACGTTAGACCCGGGCTTCAAAGGCTTGCAAGGTCAAGTCCTTAGGGTGACCAGGGCAAGACTACCGAAGAACCAAATCAACATTCCCAATGCCACAATCGGCCCACTTGATTACTCTTGCCACATGCCCCGATCAATCGTTTATAAAACCCCAGTTGATTACAATGCACCACGTGCCATCAACATCACATGATACTTTTCCAAAACAGGTTCAATATATCATTAAGTCAATATTAGAATTTGATTATCCAAAATCATGTCATGAGCACGTAGCAGGTCTAAGCGATACTACAACGGTCTAAACCCATGTTGGCGATTTAATAATGTCCAACTAGTAATCCACAACTAGGGTGACAAAGGTCATGGCACATACTTAAGTAATCAAGGTGTCATACAGCAAATTGGTATTTATCTAACCCCCATGTTTAAACAAAGTATTTTTCTAATTGAACTAGCATGCAATAGTTTAAATCAAAATAGATTTCGAAATAGGATCAACATGGTCAAAGCACAACTTGCCTTCAAAAAGTACTTGTTCTTGGTCTTGAGTTGGATCCTGAGTTAATACTTCTCCTTCGAATCCTTCCGGCACTTCAACGTCTACTCGTAAAGCGTGCAAATAGCAATACACAAATAAACAATAGGCAAAAAGTGTCCAAACACCCAAATAAAATCCATAAACAAAGAGAACATAATTTTATGAGTTTTTAGAAACTGGAATCGTCAAATTTGGAGTTAAGACGCAAAAGTTATGATTATTTAAAGTTTAAATAATCAATTTAAATAATTTTGCAGAGAAAACTTTAGTCCAAAAATTAAATAAAATTCATATTTAGGTAGATCTCAATTTTATACAAATTTAGAAATTTGAATCACTCAAATCGGAGTTGAAACGCAAAAGTTATAAGCGTTTGAAGTTTGAAACAAAATCTGAAATCATTATTTCGAATTAATAAATCATTTTCTTTTTCGAAAATTAATTATTGCGTCAGCATGGACACGTGGCAGCCTCTGATTGGTTGGCTGACGTCAGCCGGTCCATGGACTCGGTCCACGCTCGGCTCGGGTCTCTGTGGACTCGGTCCACGACTCCACGCGTGTCGACATGTGGGCCCACTCGGGTGACGTCATCGGCCCGGCGTCGGCGGGCTCGGCCAGTCTTGGCGGCCGTGGGTCCATCCGATGACGTCATGGGTGACGTCCGCGGTCTGATCGGCCGACACGCGGGCCCGGCGTGTCGATGGCTGTACGCCTGCGCCGCGTGGCGGCGGTTCGGCTCCCTGGACACGTGGCACGATCGTGTCCGTTGATTTGAAATTCAACGGCCGTGATTAGATCCAGGGTTAACACGTTGAAACTACTCGATGATCGTGGGCCGTTCGATCTAGATTGGACGGTCCAGATCTAATCCTATAATAGCACTACTACGGCACGTGGCGATCGTGGGCCGTTGGATCTTGATCCAACGGTCCAGATCTAATCGGGTTTGGAAACACGTGAACTCACCTCAACCGCACGATCAAGATCGGACGGTGCACAGAGCTCGCGAGGTCGATGGCGACGCGGCGGAGCAAGGCCACCGGAGATGAGAACGACGATGAGCCCGACGGCGTTTCGGGGTCGCTCCGGCGAGATGAGTCCTCCCTTCGGGTGCGTCTCGTCACGGGGATTCCGGATCTGGGCTCCTTCTCGGCGGAAGACGACGGACGGCGGAATCGGCGTTAAACCGCTGCGCAACGAGGTTCCAACTCCGGCGAGCTCGTGCGGGCAAACGGGCGACGGCTCGGCGAGATGGCTTGGGGAACGGAGTGCGCACGGATGAGGGCAACCTCGGGGCGGTCAGGGCTTTAAATACGGCCTCGGCGTGCGCGCGCAAATCGGAACCCTAGCGTGTCCCGCTTCGGTCACGGGCGGAGCTCTCCGGCTCGAGTCGGGCGGAGCGAGACGATGATCGGAGCCGCCCACGTGTCGCGATCAACGGCCACGATCGCGACGGACGCGATCGTGTCGGGTCGGACGGCTCGAACGTCTGACGGCGGATCTCGGCCGTTGGATCCCGATCCAACGGTCGGGATCGCTTAGGGTTGGGAGCTGGTTTGGTCGAGTCAACTGGCTCGGGTCGGACTCGAGTCCGACTCGGGTTCCGACTCGGTCGGATGAACAGTACTCGACCCGAGTTGATTTTCAGCGATGTAATATTCAAAAGAATTCCCAATAATTCATTTAATTCATTAAAAATAGCAAAAGACTCAGAAAAATTCCAGAAAAATTCTGGAAAATATTTTGGAACATTTTGGACTCGAATAAAATATTTCCAACAAAATTTTATTTGCAAAATTAAATTCTTTAATTATTTCAAAATGGAATAAATTCAAATAAATTCCAAATAAATCCAAATAAATTACAGAAAATTCCAAAATTCACCAAAGTGCCAAATCACACATGAATTTAAGAAAAGCAAAATTTTGGGGTGTTACAAACCTCCCTTAATAGAATCTCGTCCCGAGATTCGTGGCTCACTCTGAGAATAGGTTTGGAAACTCTTTCTTCAAATCCTCTTCGCGCTCCCAAGTCGCTTCGCTTTCTTCAAGGTTGCTCCACTGAACTCTACAGAAACGGGTTGACTTATTTCTAGTTTCTCGATCCATGGTGTCCAGAATCCTCACGGGATGCTCCTTATAAGTCAAATCCTCTTGCAACTCAATTAACTCTAGCGGTGTCTGTTCCTCAGGAACTCGGAGACACTTCTTCAACTGAGACACATGGAATACGTCATGTACTCCTGCTAACGACTGTGGCAACTCCAGCTGATAAGCAACTTCGCCTCTGCGACTCAAAATCTTAAATGGTCCAACATAACGGGGTGCAAGTTTCCCTTTGGCATGGAACCTCTTAACTCCCCTGAGAGGCGTAACTCTGAGGTATACAAAGTCTTCTGGTTCAAAACTCAAATCCCTGCGACGGTTGTCAGCATAACTCTTCTGTCGAGATTGGGCGATCTTCAACCTTTCCCTAATCATGGCGATCTGTTCTTCAGCCTCTTGAAGAATATCAGGCCCAAAGACACGGCGCTCGCCGGTCTCATTCCAATTCAATGGCGTCCGACAGGGTCGACCATACAGTGCCTCAAAAGGTGACATCTGTAAACTAGCCTGATAACTATTGTTGTAACTGAACTCGGCATACGGCAAACTCTTATCCCAAGAGGTAGCAAAATCCAATGAACAAACTCTTAACATATCATCCATAATATGGTTGACTCTTTCGGTCTGTCCATCCGTCTGTGGATGATAGGTCATCTTGAAGTTCAAACGGGTTCCCATGGCTTCATGCAACTTATTCCGTAACCTTGAGGTAAATTGGGTACCTCTGTCCGATACAATCCTTTTCGGCACTCCGTGCAAACAGACAATCCTGATCATGTATAATTCTGCTAATTTATCTCCCGAGTAAGTGGTCTTCACGGGGATAAAATGGGCTACTTTAGTCAAGCGATCCACTATAACCCATATGGAGTCATAACCTCCTTGAGTCTTCGGCAAACCGGTAATGAAATCCATTTCGATTTCCTCCCACTTCCACTCAGGTATTTTTAGCGGCTGTAGCAATCCTGCTGGTCTCTGATGCATTGCCTTGACTCTCTGGCATATGTCGCACAATGCAACATGCTCGGCAACTTCACGTTTCATACTCGGCCACCAGAATCTCTCCTTCAGATCCTGATACATCTTGGCGCTTCCAGGATGAATTGAGTACTTGGAGTCATGGGCTTCTTCCAAAATCAGTTGCTTTAATTCTTTCTTGTCAGGCACACAAATCCGATCCTTCATCCACAACGTGCCTTGCTCATCCAACTTGAAGTCCTCTGCCTTGCCTTCCTCCTTGATGAACTTAATCCTGCGGATCTTGTCATCATCCTTTTGTCCTTCTCGGATCTGATCCTCTAGGGTAGGCTTTACTTCTAATGCGGCCAAGAATCCGCTAGGTACCACCTCAATCTTCATTTTCTGAAATTCCTGGCATAGCTCATCCTGACTTGTGGCTAGCAACATGTTTACAGTATGGCTTTTCCGACTCAGAGCATCGGCCACTACGTTGGCCTTCCCGGGATGGTAATGGATTCCAACATTGTAGTCCTTGATCAACTCTAACCATCTCCTCTGCCTCATATTCAGATCCGACTGGGTGAATATGTACTTAAGGCTCTTATGATCCGTATACACTTCACATCTGTTCCCGATCAGATAGTGACGCCATATCTTCAAGGCATGCACTACGGCAGCTAACTCTAGGTCATGTGTCGGATAATTTTCCTCATGCGGCCTCAACTGCCTTGATGCATAAGCGACGACCTTTCCATTCTGCATCAGCACACATCCAAGTCCTTGGCGCGATGCGTCACAATAAATATCGGCTTTGAGCAACATCCTAGAGAACTAACACCGGTCTTGATGTCAATCGCTTCTTCAGTTCCGAAATCCTTCCTCACATTCTCAAGCGTCCATGCAAACTTCTTTTCCTTCTTCAGCAATTGCGTAGAGGTTTCGCAATTGTCGAAGCCTTCAATGAAAGCAGCGGTAGTATCCTCGCCATTCCAAGGAAACTCAGAATCTGGTCACGCTTTGGTCAGCTCCCAATGTAACACAGCTTCTACTTTGCTTGGATCTACTGGCGACTCATCTGCGGTCATTACATGTCCAAGAAACTCCACCTTGTCCTTCCAAAATCACACTTGCTGAACTTGGCGAAAAGTTGCTGTTCCTCACTTTTCCAAAACTCGCCTTAAGTGTTCGGCATGTTCATCCTCTGTCTTGGAGTAGATTAGGATATCATCTATGAACACGACGACAAACTTGTCCAAATATTCCATGAACACCTTATTCATCATATTCATGAAATAAGCTGGCGCATTAAATCGATCCAAAGGACATAATCAGAACTCGTAATGTCCATATCTTGACGAGAATGCAGTCTTCGGAATATCTTCTGATCGGATCTTCAACTGATGGTATCCCGACCTAAGATCAATCTTGGAGAAAACTCCGGCTCCTCTCAGCTGATCAAACAAAACATCAATCCTGGGTAGCGGATACTTATTCTTCACGGTGACTTCATTGAGTGCACGGTAGTCGATGCACATCCTGAAACTTCCGTCCTTTTTCTTGACAAACAAAACTGGTGCTCCCCACGGTGACGAACTCGGTCTGATAAACCCTTTCTCCATTAACTCTTCTAGCTGTTTATTCATCTCAACAACCTCCTCGGTGGACATCCGATAGGGTCTCTTTGCTATCGGTGCTGTACCAGGTACAAGCTCTATCACAAACTCTATGTCCCTGTCTGGCGGCATACCAGGTAGATCTTCGGGGAAAACATCTGGGTACTCATTCACTACTGAGACATCCTCTATGCTGATTGCCTTGGTACTGTTAACCATCAACTGCCCATCTCTAACTGCAGTGGCTTGAAATTCCACTTTCTTCCCACACGGGCTCTCAACTGAGATAGTCCTTCGTCCACAATCCAATACGGCCTTGTGCTTGGATAACCAATCCATTCCCAATATGACGTCTAAGGTCTGGGTTTCCAAAATTATAAGGTTTGCTAGGAACTCTATTCCACCTATTAGTACTCTCACCCCGGAACATCCTACTTTCGTTCGGAGTTCGGAACCAGGGGTTTGAACTAAAAGCATGCACTTAAGTCTTGCAATCCTCAAATCATTTCTAGTAGCAAAGCCTTGCGAAACAAACGAATCTGAAGCTCGAGTCAAACAAAATCAAGCAGTGTATCGAAGTTAACAAGTAACTTACCCAAAGATTTATCGCCCGTAGCATTCTCTAGTGCATCTGCGGTGACATGGTTGACTCGGCCTCTCACCACGGTGCAGGAAGTGGCTCTGGTGTTTGGCGTCCTAGCTGGGTGGTTCCTAGATTGAAGCGAATCGGGTCACTCCTGCTGTCTTCTTTGGACAAGCTGTTGGCAAAGTGTCACGGCTCGTTGCTTGTAGCGGCGTCTCACTGTTCCTTCTTTGATTGCTCGAGTAAGCGTTTCTAGCGGCTGGGTCCGTAGTTCGATTGACAGGTCTTGGTGCTTTGAGGATGGTGTCCTTGTTGCATTCTCGTGGTTGGAATCGAAGAATTGATTTGGTGCAACTCTCAGCGCCATTGCGTTCCTGGCGTGATCCTTGCCGTTGCATCCTGCGCTTCTGTTCTCATCCGGTTCCTTGCGTTTGTCCTCAAGAATAAGCGCCTTATTTACCAACTCTTGGAAATCTGGAAAGGTGTGGGTGATCAACCCTACTTGCAATCCCGAGTTAAGTCCTTCATAAAAGCAGACTGCCTGGATTTATCCGTCGCTACATCCTCAAAGCGTAGCGTGCTAGGCTGTGTGAACTTGTTCGTAGTCGGCCACCGGCTTATTACCTTGCTTGATGCTCGAACTCCTCCTTCTTAAGGTCCATGATTCCTTCAGGCACGTGATACCTTGTCGGAATGCAAATTTGTGAACTCTTCCCAAGTGATATCTTGAGGGTTCTCTGCGTGGCACGAAGTTCTCCCACCATTCTATTTGTTCCTTCTAGCTGATGAGAAGCGTAGAGTACCTTCTCATTTCCTATGCATTGAGCTATGTGTAGCTTCCTCTCGATTGACCTTAACCAATCATCGGCCTCCAAGGGATTGGCATTCCCAGAGAAAGTGGGTGGGTGAGTTCTCATGAACTCGATGATGCAGTATTCTCGGCGTGGTCCCTGATTGACTTGATTAGCAAGTGGATCGCGCATGGCGTGTTGCATTTGTTGCATCATAGCATGCATCAATCGAGTGCAGGCAGCGAGAAAAGCTCCGAAATTCTGCACATCCAGTGGCGGTGCTGGTGCTCCCTCATTGGGGTTTTCTGCTGGGCGAGAACCATTTCCATTGCTTCCAAGGTTTCCGCGGGTGTTCACCATCTGTCGATTTGCTCTAGGTTTAGAGATGAGAGGGAAACAAGAATAGACAAGTAATATGGAACTTATGCGGGGCGAAAGGTATAACTGTAAGGTCCAACTTTATTATTAATAACTTGGTATGGCTGCTTACAATGCCTAAGGGCCTTGCAACACATACTGCACACTCAGCAAACAATGAAAATCCAAATCGAACTATCTCTGGAGTCTAACGCCTAAAGGGTGACTCTTTATTCTATGACGCGACTCGGCGAAGGAGTCTCACTATAGAACCTATGCTCACTCATCGAGAAAACCTCCACGGCCCTGCACGGTGTTGTAGCATAAGCGTAACGATTGCCATGTCCGACAGCTGTCATCATCTGTGGTAGTCGAAGAAGCGATGTCCTCATCGAGGTCGACTCCTCCGGATCGGCTCGTGTAGCTCGAGTAATCTTGGCTCTGGTCCGCCCGTGCAAAGTCATCTCCAACTCGTCAATCCTTCGCAGAAGGTGTGCCACATACTCTTGAGCTTCCCGCCATCTGTTCTTCTCTGCCGTGATCTCCTTGCGGGCCTTCGTAGCTCCTTGCTTGTATTATCTAGTACATCCTCTTGGGCGACAACAAATCGTGCCAACTGTGTAACCGTGGCATCCTCATCCTGAATCGCCTTCGGGTCAAGAAGGTTATCGCTGCGCGGATGATAACGGAATACCGTACTCTCCAACTCTCTGGCGTAGATACTGGTAATGTGCCGCATAGCTCGTCGTGATACTTCTTGGATACCCATCTGCATTGTAGATCTCCTGGCGGTCTGGTGTATCGGGCGATTGCCTGGGCCCTTTTTCCTAGCAGGTACCTCAATCTTCACGTCACAAGCCTTGATCAATCCCGCTTGTCTGATCACTTCCACTTGGTATTGGGGCTTCTCAAAATCTCCGAGAGTTTGTAGCATATGCCAAAGTTCCGCAACGTGACCAACTCCCAGATCAACGTAGTTGAACTCTTCCTCCATCTGTCACAAGAGTGCTTTACGTAAGAACTCGGAATTTTTAAATGTGACAAGGTAAGGGAAAATTTCAGCAAGAGACAAGAAAAGAGAGAAGGGGATAAGTCGAGATGTCATTTCTTGTCTTCTCAAATTTTTAGCTTTAGAAAATAGGTTTTATCCTCACTACGACCATTCTAGCTAGGGTTGAGCCTACAGTCAAGTATGGCTCTGATACCACCTCTGTCGGGACCCCGAATTTGCAAATCCGGACCCTCTGTGTATTCAGCACTAGTCCAGGAACGCGCTAGTGCACACAGTCTTAACATCGGTAAATATCACAATCATACCACTCGATACCAATAAAGTACTTTATTTAAATAGTCAAATTGGTTACTCGACCTTATGGTCAAGTTACAATTATATGCCTCGCAAGGCGAAACTTATTCAGAGAGAAATAATAGCAGCGGAAAATCAAATAACTTCGTGGCGCCATCCAAGATACCACAGTAACCGATGGGCTCGCTTCCCTAGGTAGACGGATCCTCTTGGAGCTCCTCCTCCAAAGGCTGATCGAGACTCCTCTTCAACTGCGGTGTTGTATTGTGGCAAGGGTGAGTACTTGGTACTCGGCCAAGTCATGCACGTAATGCAAGCTAATATACTATATGCATGGCTTGGTACAAAGGAATAGCTCAAGGTATATTTGCGATAAACAGCATTTGACAAGTAATATAAGTAGATTCGAAAGCAAAGAGAAATAAGTAAAGCATAAATAACTTTTTAAGAAGTTTTAGTCAACATCTTTCCCAACCTAAACCACATTTCCATCAACTTCATTATTAATCCAACCCAACCTTTCCAAACCAAGTTATTTTTGAGAAAAATCTAACCCTTGACTGTAATCCCCGAGCGATGTCCAATACCGCGGACACGGCTATTCGAATAGATTCTAAACTCTGCAGAGGTTATGCACTTACCCACAAGATACAATCAAACACCACAAAGGCGAGTTCAGTAACAAAGTCTTTCGAGACTTCTAACAATACAAGTGGTCCTCCCTGTTATTGTGCACTAACCCTTCCCTTCGCTAAGGCGAAGTCTAGGCCAATCAACCGTTAGATGGGTACTGGCCTCGGCCCGACGCCTCCCGCACAACTTACACAAAGGGTGTAGTTGACCTCCCGAGGTCCCACAGTAATGCGTTATTAGCAACTTAGTCAACTAGGTCCGTCCCATTACAGATATGTGGTTGCACGTTAGACCCAGTTCAAAGGCTTGCAAGGTTAAGTCCTTAGGGTGACCAGGGCAAGACTACCCGAAGAACCAAATCAATATTCCCAATGCCACAACTGGCCCACTTGATTACTCTTGCCACATGCCCCGGTCGAAAACTGTTTATCAAACCCCAGTTGATTACCATGCACCACGTGCCATCAACATCACATGATACTTTTCCAAAAACAGGTTCAATATATCATTAAGTCAATATTAACATTTGATTGTCCAAAATCATGTCATGAGCACGTGTGTGTCTAAGCAGTATACTACAACGGTCTAAACCCATGTTGGCGATTTAATAATGTCCAACTAGTAATCCACAACTAGGGTGACAAAGGTCATGGCACATACTTAAGTAATCAAGGTGTCATACAGCAAATTGGTATTTATCTAACCCCCATGTTTAAACAAAGTATTTTTCTAATTGAACTAGCATGCAATAGTTTAAATCAAAATAGATTTCGAAATAGGATCAACATGGTCAAAGCACAACTTGCCTTCAAAAAGTACTTGTTCTTGGTCTTGAGTTGGATCCTGAGTTAATACTTCTCCTTCGAATCCTTCCGGCACTTCAACGTCTACTCGTAAAGCGTGCAAATAGCAATACACAAATAAACAATAGGCAAAAAGTGTCCAAACAAACAAATAAAATCCATAAACAGAGAGAACATAATTTTATGAGTTTTTAGAAACTGGAATCGTCAAATTTGGAGTTAAGACGCAAAAGTTATGATTATTTAAAGTTTAAATAATCAATTTAAATAATTTTACAGAGAAAACTTTAGTCTAAAAATTAAATAAAATTCATATTTAGGTAGATCTCAATTTTATACAAATTTAGAAATTTGAATCACTCAAATCGGAGTTGAAACGCAAAAGTTATAAGCGTTTGAAGTTTGAAACAAAATCTGAAATCATTATTTCGAATTAATAAATCATTTTCTTTTTCGAAAATTAATTATTGCGTCAGCATGGACACGTGGCAGCCTCTGATTGGTTGGCTGACGTCAGCCGGTCCATGGACTCGGTCCACGCTCGGCTCGGGTCTACCGTGGACTCGGTCCACGACTCCACGTGTCGCTGACATGTGGGCCCACTCGGGTGACGTCATCGCTGACGTCAGCGGGGCTCAGCCCACGGTGCTGACAGGTGGGTCCATCCGATGACGTCATGGGTGACATCACGCAGTCGCGATCGGCCCGACACGCGGGCCCCGGCGTGTCGACGCCTGTACGCCCGCGTGGCGCGGCGGTTCGGCTCCCTGGACACGTGGCACGATCGTGTCCGTTGATTTGAAATTCAATGGCCGCGATTAGATCCAGGGTTAACATGTTGAAACTACTCGATGATCGTGGGCCGTTCGATCTAGATCGGACGGTCCAGATCTAATCCTATAATAGCACTACTACGGCACGTGGCGATCGTGGGCGCTGGATCTTGATCCAACGGTCCAGATCTAATCGGGTTTGGAAACACGTGAACTCACCTCAACCGCACGATCAAGATCGGACGGTGCACAGAGCTCGCGAGGTCGATGGCGACGCGGCGGAGCAAGGCCACCGGAGATGAGAACGACGACGAGCCCGACGGCGTTTCGGGGTCGCTCCGGCGAGATGAGTCCTCCCTTCGGGTGCGTCTCGTCACGGGGATTCCGGATCTGGGCTCCTTCTCGGCGGAAGACGACGGACGGCGGCGGAATCGGCGTTAAACCGCTGCGCAACAGGGTTCCAACTCCGGCGAGCTCGTACGGGCAAACGGCGACGGCTCAGGCGAGATGGCTTGGGGGAACGGGTGCGCACGGATGAGGGCAACCTCGGGGGCCGGTCCGGGCTTTAAATACGGCCTCGACGTGCGCGCAAATCGGAACCCTAGCCGTGTCCCGCTCGGTCACGGCGGAGCTCTCCGGCTCGGAGTCGGAGCGGAGACGATGATCGAGCCGCCCACGTGTCGCGATCAGCGGCCACGATCGCGACGGGCGCGATCGTCCGGCTCGACGCGGCTCGAACTGCACGCGCGGATCTCGGCCGTTGGATCCCGATCCAACGGTCGGGATCGCTGAGGGTTGGGAGCTGGTTTGGTCGAGTCAACTGGCTCGGGTCGGACTCGAGTCCGACTCGGGTTCCGACTTCGGTCGAATGAACGATACTCGACCGAGTTGATTTTCCAGCGATTTAATATTTAAAATAATTCCCAATAATTCATTTAATTCATTAAAAATAGCAAAAGACTCAGAAAAATTCCAGAAAAATTCTGGAAAATATTTTGGAACATTTTGGACTCGAATAAAATATTTCCAACAAAATTTTATTTGCAAAATTAAATTCTTTAATTATTTCAAAATGGAATAAATTCAAATAAATTCCAAATAAATCCAAATAAATTCCAGAAAATTCCAAAAATTCACCAAAGTGCCAAATCACACATGAATTTAAGAAAAGCAAAATTTTGGGGTGTTACAGCTATCCTTAAGACTAAAAAAGAAATGGAAATTACAAATCTCGTCTTGATGCCGTTTTCTTGAATTTTAATGTACGTAGGAGAGTCCAATCTCATTCCAAGCTAGAAGAGTTCTTGAGATCTGCATTATTCTTAGTTAAACCATTAGATCTCCTTAATTGTGTCATCATTAATCACCAAAATAAATTGAGGGGCCTAGATGCACTTTCAATCTCCCCCTTTTTGGTGAATTGATGACAACACAATTAAAAGCAAATAGAATATGATATGAAATTGACTTAGCATATTTGGACATCAAATATAAGGTGGAGCTCCCCCTAAATGTGTGCATTAGAAGTATTGAGTGAACTCAAATGCGCATATTTAACGATAAAATTTCCAAGAGCTCCCCCTAAAACTTTGCATCCGAGGAATTACATGGCACAAATAACGGAATGTAAACCATGCATAAGATAAACACAATGTCATAACATGGATAACAAAGTTCACGACAACACAATAAGCAACAAATAACAAGTCCACAAATAAAATGCGAGTGACAAACAAACGGTAACAGAGTTCACAACCAAAAGCACAACACGACAACTAGACGACATGATAACTAAAGAACATCACTCCCCCTTTGGCATCAAGACACCAAAAAGAGGAGGAGACGAGAAATCACTCGTCGTCGCCTTCGTCATCGCCGGACGCTGAGTACTGCGATCCCTCGCTGCCAGTGTCATCACTAGGAGCAGGTGGTGCAGAAGACGTGATGCCAAAGAGCTGATCGGCAGAAGTCGCATCACTACTCTCCTCAGAAGATCCGGAGGAGTCACTGGGAGAGAGCGCCTCACCATTATGACGGCGGATATCTCGAATGCCCTTGCCATTCTTCTTGATCTCCTTGCGCATCTCCTTCTGCTGAGTGGAGATGTCACGACAAAGGCAGAAGATGTGCTTCAACATCTTCTGGAGCGTGCTGCTCGGGATCTCTGACTGCTCAGAAGGAACTGCAGGAGGCACAATAGGAGCATAAGAAGAGCTGGACGGGCGACCTCGGCGCGTCCGAGCGGCAGGTCCAGGGGCTGCAGGAGCAGGAGGAGCAGAAGGGGGTCGGACCTTGTAAGACAAGTGCTCCACATCCCTGACAAACTTTAGCCCACTGACAGAATCAACTAGAGCCATCACAAAGGGCACGTAGCTGCAACTGCTCATGTTGCTCTGCACATTCTGCCTCATTGTCTCCCATAAGAAGTCAACAATATCAAAAGTGTGGGTGCGCTCAACGAGATGGAACAGCAGGTTCCTTCCATAGGAACTGATGGCAAAAGCGTCTCCCTCCTTGGGCCAAAGAGTGACCCTAAGCATCCTGTTGAGAACCGTAGGCACATCCTTCAGACCCTTGATGGTCCCCACGGTGAAACGCTGAGAGGTGTCGTACAGTGCCTCAATCTGCTCAGGAGTCATGACCTTCTTAGCATGAAGCTTGGGACTGCCATCATATCTGAGGCCAAGCACTCTGGCGAACCTCTTCTTGTTGGCCACATACCAAACTCTGTTTGTCATCCACCAGATAGTCTCCTCATTCTTGTCAAAGTAGAGGGTGGCATAGAACTGCATGATCACCTCATTGTTCCAGTCATACTTGAATGACATGATATTCTTGATCTGATGCAGCTCGCAAATCTGGATGACCTGGTCAAACATAAGGTTCTCAGCTGCTACCATGTAGTCCCAGTCAATGGTCTTCATCCTGACCACTGGATGCTCAAGCGGGTAGAGGACCGTCTCATAGTAGTCAGACTGAAACCTGTTCCAGAAGCGGCGGTCCACATACTCGTCCTGATGGAACGCAAGGGGATCCTTCTTCCTATGCTCAATAATAGCCTTGCCCTTGCCAAAGCCTATCCGGAAGTCAATCACTCTCATCGGGTTTACAGACCCGGGATAGTTCCAGACAGGCTTGGCTTTGGCCAAGGGACCAATGAAGCGTCCTGAAGCACGGTAGTCTCTCCTCTTCTGATCTCTCAGAGTAGCATGAGTACCTGCGGGATGCTCATCTGGATCAGGTTGAGTCTGCGACTGAGGCTGAGAGGACTGAGCCTGAGGCTGTGGATGCGAAGCTGATGGAGAACCAATCCGCGGCGGACCCCTTGAAGTGGGCCACTTCATCACAGCACGTCTCTGCCTCTTAGGCGCCGGAGCAGCAGAAGGAGAACCGGGAGGGGTATCCAGAGGAGGAGAACCCCGAGGAGGATCACCACCACCCGACGTCCCCTGGGAAGGATCCATCTGACCAGACAAAGTGGGAGAAAAAGGATTAGCCGCGAGGCGACTTGAATTACAACAAGAATTGAAGTCTGGCCGAGGCACTCAACCCGGAGAGTCTGGATAAATTATCCGGAGACTCCGGACAAATTATCTGGATACTCCGGACCAACCCGGAGACTCCAGACCAAAAGTCCGGATACTCCGGATGCGCCAGAATTTGCGCACGGTGCAAGAGAAATTTAGGGTTCCAATCCGCAAAATGACAAGCATTGAATCTAGATTGCCTCAAGAATGAAAGAGTGAAGACTTAGGGCACAATCTAGCATGAGATTTCGTGGGATTAGGGCACAAAATAGGACTTACCTTAAGAAAATTTGATTGAAGAATACGTGTGAGAGGAGAACGAGATTCCTCCGAAAATGAAGACCTAGAGGATGATGCGCCGCACCCTAGACAAGATGGAGCACACAAGATCCCCTAAGAGGCGGAGGAAAGAGTTTAAACTCGGAAAAGAGGGATTAGGGCACCACGATTCTTACCTTGATCTCCCAAACCGAGGAAGAGGAGGGGTTCAAAGTCCCTTGGAGATGAAGATGAAGGTGAGAAACTGCCCTAGCCACGAGGAGACCACGGGAGAGAGAGAGGCGCACGGTGGGAATGGGAAAAGAAGTGGAACCGCGCGGGATTAGGGGATTGAACCGCCCCCCAACCCGGACAGTCCAGACAATTAGTTCGGATACTCTGAGCGATCTGGAGACTCCGGATAAAACACCGGAGACTCCGGGTTCCCCAGCTCGGTAAGGAATGAAGGAATTTGAACGAGGAACCTTGAAATTTGGCGGAACGAGAGGGAGAAAGAAACCCTAAGATGTCCACTTGCTATGTGACCAGCAAACAAATAAGCAAACAAGCCTTGGTCACACGGCAATGACGGGATCAGAGGATCAAGAGCCAAAAACACAGGATAAATTCAACGAAAAAGATGAATAAGATTTTGAAATTCATTTTCCATTCAACAAACAATATGCGAGCACTCATCAAGCCACGTTACGAGAATCTAAAATATTTAGACCACTTCTCAATTCACATAACCTTTTCTCGTCAAGGGGCTTGGTAAATATATCGGCTAATTGATCATTCGTGCTCACATGTTGGATATCAATTTCGCCTTTGGTTGCGTGATCTCTTAGGAAATGATGGCGAATATCGATGTGTTTTGTACGGGAGTTTTGGACAGGATTCTTGGCAATTTTTATGGCGCTATCATTGTCACACAACAGTGGAACACTTTTGTAGGTTAGGCCATAATCACTCAAGGTTTGTCTCATCCAAAGTAATTGGGCACAACAACTCCCGGCGGCTATATATTCGGCCGGCGATGGAGCGATGGGCTCTTGAATTTTGTTTCTTGGAAGACCACGAGACTAGAGACCTACCCAAGAATTGGCAAGTCCCCGAGGTACTCTTCCTATCCACTTTACAACTGGCATAATCCGCATCGGAATAGCCAACTAATTCAAAGGAAGATCCTTTCGGATACCAAAGTCCAAAATGAGGAGTGTGCACTAAGTATCTTAAGATTCTCTTAACGGCCACCAAGTGGCACTCTTTAGGAGCAGCTTGAAAACGTGCACACATACAGACGCTAAGCATGATATCGGGCCTAGATGCACAAAGGTAAAGGAGAGAACCGATCATCGAACGATATACCTTTTGGATGATCAGTTTACCTTCCTTGTCGAGGTCTAGATGCCTGTTGTCCTGCATGGGCGTCTTTATAGGCTTGGCGTCCTCCATTCCGAACTTCTTGAGCATGTCCTTGATGTACTTGGTTTGACAGATAAAGGTTCCTTCCTTGAGTTGTTTAACTTGAAATCCGAGGAAAAACTTCAACTCTCCCATCATGGACATCTCGAATCTTTTGGTCATTATTTTGCTAAACTCTTTACACAAATGTTCATTAGTAGATCCAAATATAATGTCATCGACATATATTTGGCATACAAATAAATCATTATTAATATGCTTAGTAAAGAGAGTAGGGTCGGCCTTTCCGACTACAAAACCTTGTTCTAGAAGAAAATCTCGTAGACATTCGAACCATGCCCTTGGTGCTTGCTTAAGTCCATAAAGCGCTTTGTGAAGGTAGTAGACATGGTCCGGATGTCTTGGATCTTCAAACCCGGGTGGTTGCTCGATGTAGACCATCTCGGAGAGTGGTCCATTTAGGAAGGCGCTTTTCACATCCATTTGGTACAACTTAAAATCATGGTGAGTAGCAAAGGCAAGTAATATTCTAATAGATTCAAGCCTAGCTACTGGAGCATATGTTTCATCGAAATCCAAACCTTCGATTTGAGTGTACCCTTGAGCAACCAATCGAGCTTTGTTCCTTGTCACGATCCCATTCTCATCTTGCTTGTTCCGGAAGACCCATTTTGTACCTATCACGTTTTGCTTGGGTCTTTCGACAAGCTCCCAGACTTGATTTCGTTTGAAGTTGTTGAGCTCCTCTTGCATAGCCATCACCCAATCCAGATCATCAAGTGCTTCATCTACCTTAAGAGGCTCAAGAGAAGATACAATCGAGTAAAATTCACAAAAATTTGCAACTCGAGGTCTGGTAGATACTCCCTTGTGAATGCCTCAGAGTATGTTGTCGACCGGATGATCTCGTTGAATACTTTGATGAACTCTTGGGTGAGGTACAGTTGAATTTGAAGCTTGAATGGGTTCCTCATCTTGAGACACGTTCGAACCATCTTGAGCTTGCTTGGATGAGGAGGGAATATCGCCTGAGCCATCCCCATCCGAAGTATCCGGTATTGGACCCGGAGACTCTGGACCAGTCCGGATACTCCGGGGTTCAGTCCGAAGACTCTGGGTTGGGGTGCTCGGGTGAGATTCCAAATTTTGAGGTCTCACCTCCCCAATCGCCAATTTCTTGATAGCTTCACATGGTGGTTGTAACACCCCAAAATTTTGCTTTTC
Source organism: Rhipidocladum racemiflorum (assembly GCA_036346355.1). NCBI lineage: Eukaryota > Viridiplantae > Streptophyta > Magnoliopsida > Poales > Poaceae > Rhipidocladum > Rhipidocladum racemiflorum. Next base: position 35,233,544 of record CM070589.1, on the reverse strand, counting down.
TTAAATTCATGTGTGATTTGGCACTTTGGTGAATTTTTGGAATTTTCTGGAATTTATTTGGAATTTATTTGAATTTATTCCATTTTGAAATAATTAAAGAATTTAATTTTGCAAATAAAATTTTGTTGGAAATATTTTATTTGAGTCCAAAATGATCCAAGATATTTTCCAGAATTTTTCTGGAATTGTTCTGAGTCATTTGCTATTTTTAATGAATTAAATGAATTATCGAATTATTTTAATTATTAAATCGAAAATGCGAGTGGGTTTGTACTGTTCATCCGACCCAGCCCGAGTCAGACTCGAGATCGAGTCCGACCCGAGTCACGTGGCTCGCCTGTACCCACACGGCCGAGCCCAAACCCCGTGAACGATGGATTCAGATACCACGGCCACCATTGAGCCACGCCACCGAAGCTCGAGCCCGATCGAGCCCGGCTCGCCCGAGTCCGACCGGACCCAAACTGCTGCGCGTTGGATCTCGATCCAACGGTGTCTGCGTGCCACGCCACCCTACCGTGTCGCCGCGCCGGACTCGCCAAGAACGGAGAGGACCTCGGATTCGCGCGTTTCACTGGACGAGGGCCCTATTTATTGCGCCGCCACCGTGTCGGGATCGCCGCTTCATTGCGCTCGTAGCCCTAGACAACGCCGCCGAGCCGCCGCCCGTTGAGCCGCAATCGCCGCCGGAGTTGCCTCTTCCTCCGCCGTGGTTCTTTGCCGATTGCGGCCATCTCCGTCGTCCTCCGCGCCCGTTGTGCCAGATCCGACTCCTCGCGTCGAGGCGCACCCGGAGCTACCTCTCACTTCGCCGGAGCACGCCCCAAACGCCGTCGGCTAGGTCGTCGTCCCCCGCGCCGGTGAGCCAGCGCCGCCGCAAGCCATCGCCGTCGTTCGAGCTCCACCAGCCGTCGGATCTTCATCCAAGGGCCCAGATTGCGCCACGTCATTCCCCGGTGAGAACCACGTGTGATTCCCAGATCCAATCTCGACCGTCGGATCTCGATCCAACGGTCCAGATCAAACGCGTTAACCCAAACGCGTGAGACTCAGATCTAATCTGGGCCGTTGAATTTCAAATCAACGGCCGAGATTGCGCCACGCTGGCCTGGAGGTCGACTGTCGCGCGGGCCAAGATGTTCATGCGCGTGGCAGTGACGCCGACACGCCGGGCCCGCATGTCACGCCCGGCAAATCGCACCATGACGCCACGCTAACGCCATGGCGGGCTCAAGATGTCACGGCCGTCTGCCGAGCGCCGACGCCAAGAATGACGCTACAAAGGTCCCACTTGTCAGCACCATGGGTTGAGCCCCGCTGACGTCAGCAGTGACGTCATCCGAGGCGGACCCACATGTCAGCGACACGTGGATTCGTGGACCGAGTCCACGGTAGACCCGAGCCGAGCGTGGACCACGTCCATGGACCGTACCGACGCCAAGCGAGCCAATCAGAAGCTGCCACGTGTCCTTGCTGACGCAATAATTAATTTCCGAAAAAGAAAATGATTTATTAATTGTAACACCCCAAAATTTTGCTTTCCTTAGATTCATGTGTGATTTGGCACTTTGGTGAATTTTTGGAATTTTCTGGAATTTATTTGGATTTATTTGGAATTTATTTGAATTTATTCCATTTTGAAATATTTAAAGAATTTAATTTTGCAAATAAAATTTTGTTGGAAATATTTTATTCGAGTCCAAAATGTTCCAAAATATTTTCCAGAATTTTTCTGGAATTTTTCTGAGTATTTTGCTATTTTTAATGAATTAAATGAATTACTGGGAATTATTTTAATTATTAATCGCTGGAAAATGCGAATGGGTTTGTACTGTTCATCCGACCGAGCCCGAGTCAGACTCGAGTTCGAGTCCGACCCGAACCCGACCCGAGCCAGTTGACTCAACCAAACCCGTTCTTAACCCCAATCGATCCCGACCGTTGGATCGGGATCCAACGGTCCGGATTGGATCGCCCCGACCCAAGCCGTGTCTGGACCGGACCCGATCGCGCCCGTGCGATCGTGGCCGTTGATCGCGCCACGTGGACGGCTGTCCGTCATCGTCCCCGCCGAGTCCGAGCCGGACTCCTCCGCCGCGTTGCCGCCGTGTTCCGCTAGGGTTCCGGCCAGCGCGCATCCCGAGGGTATTTATTGCGTGAGACGTCGCCCGAGGTTGCCCTCATCCGTGCGCACCCATTCGCCCAAGCCATCTCGCCTGAGCCGTCGCCGTTTGCCCGTACGAGCTCGCCGGAGTTGGAACCCATTGCTTGCGCAGTTTAACGCCGATTCCGCCGCCGTCCGTCGTCTTCCGCCGAAGGAGCCTGTATCCTAATCCCCGCGACGAGACGCACCCGAAGGGAGGACTCATCTCGCCGGAGAGGTCCCGCAGCGCCGTCGGCTTGGTCACCGTCCCCGCGTCCGGTGAGCCCGCGCCGCCGCATTGCCATCGCCACCCCCGAGCTCGCACAACCGTTGGATCAAGATCCGACCATCACGGTGAGCCCACGTTCTCCCTCAAACCCTAGAATCCAGATTAGATCTGGACCGTTGGATCAAGATCCAACGGCCCACGATCGGCCACGTCGCCCGTACTGTGGATAACGTTACGGGTTAGGATCGTTTCCAACCGTTGGATCAAGATCCAACGGCTCAGATTGACTGCGTTCACCCCAAACGCGTGAAGCATAGATCCAATCTGGGCCGTTGATTTTCAAATCAACGGCCGAGATTGTGCCACGTGTACCCAAGCCACGTCACGAGCGCGTGAGCGCGTGTCTCTGACACGCGGGGCCCGCGTGTCAGCGGGACAACCGAACCACACCATGACGTCACCGCTGACGTCACGGTAGGGCCCACATGTCAGCGACACGTGGAGTCATGGACCGAGTCCACGGTGGACCCGAGCCGAGCGTGGACTACGTCCATGGACCGGCTGACGTCAGCAGGCCAATCAGAGCCTGACACGTGTCCCTGCTGACGCATTAATTAATTTCCGAAAAAAGAAAATGATTTATTAATTCGAAATAATGATTTCAGATTTTGTTTCAAACTTCAAACACTTATAACTTTTGCGTTTCAACTCCGATTTGAGTGATTCAAATTTCTAAATTTGTATAAAATTGAGATCTACCTAAATATGAATTTTATTTAATTTTTGGACTAAAGTTTTTCCCTGCAAAATTATTTAATTGATTATTTAAACTTTAAATAATCATAACTTTTGCGTCTTAACTCCAAATTTGACGATTCCAGTTTCTAAAAACTCATAAAATTATGTTCTCTCTATTTATAGATTTTATTTGGATGTTTGGACACTTTTTGCCTATTGTTTATTCGTGTATTTGCTATTTGCACGCTTTACGAGTAGACGTTGAAGTGCTGGAAGGATTCGAAGGAGAAGTATTGACTCAGGATCCAACTCAGGACCAAGAACAAGTACTTTTTGAAGGCAAGTTGTGCTTTGACCATGTTGATCCTATTTTGAAACTTATTTTGATTTAAACTATTGCATGCTAGTTCAATTAGAAAATACTTTATTTAAATATGGGGGATTAGATAAGTACCAATTTGCTGTATGACACCTTGATTATTTAAGTATGTGCCATGACCCCTTGTCACCCTAGTTGTGGATTACTAGTTGGACATTATTAAATTGCCAACATGGGTTTAGACCGTTGTAGTATACTGCTTAGACACACTTTCGTGCTCATGACATGATTTTCGATAATCAAATGTTAATATTGACTTAATGATATATTGAACCTGTTTTGGAAAGGTATCATGTGATGTTGATGGCACGTGGTGCATGGTAATCAATCGGGTTTGATAAATAGTTTTTGGCCAGGGGCATGTGGCAAGAATGATCAATGGGCCGGTTGTGGCACTAGGGATGTTGATTTGGTTCTTCTGTAGTCTTGCCCTGGTCACCCTAAGGACTTAACCTTGCAAGCCTTTGAACTGGGTCTAACGTGCAACCACATGTCTGTAATGGGACGGACCTAGTTGACTAAGTTGCTAATAACGCACTGTGGGACCTCGGGAGGTCAACTACACCCTTTGTGTAAGTTGTGCGGGAGCGTCTGGGTGAGGCCAGTACCCATCTAACGGTTGATTGGCCTAGACTTCGCCTTAGCGAAGGGAAGGGTTAGTCTTGCAATAACCGGGAGGACCACTTGTATTGTTAGAAGTTTCCGAAAGACTTTGTTACGGGAAATCGCCTTTGTGGTGTTTGACTGTATCTTGTGGGTAAAGTGCATAACCTCTGCAGAGTTTAGAATCTATTCGAATAGCCGTGTCCGCGGTATTGGACATCGCTCGGGAATTACAGTCAAGGGTTAGATTTTCTCAAAAATAACTTTGGTTTGAAAGGTTGGGTTGGATAAATAATGATGTTGATGGAAATGTGGTCTAGGATGGGAAGATGGTTGTTAAACTTATTGAAAAGTTATTTATGCTTTACTTGTTTCTACTGCTTTCGAATCTACTTATATTACTTGTCAAATGTCAGATATCTGCAAATATACCTTGAGCTATTCCTTTGTACCAAGCCATGCATATAGTATATTAGCTTGCATTCTCAGGCATGACTTGTCGAGTACCAAGTACTCACCCTTGCCTCAATACAACACCAGTTGAAGAGGAGACTACACCAGCTTTGGAGGAGGAACTCCAAGAGGATCCGTCTACTTAGGGAAGCGAGCCCAGTCAGTTGCCTGTGGTATACTGGATGGCGCCACGAAGTTATTTAATTTTCCGCTGCTATTATTTTTCTCTGAATAAGTTTCGCCTTGCGAGGCATATAATTGTAACTTGGCCATAAGGTCGAGTAACCGGTTTGACTATTTAAATAAAGTACTTATTTAGTATCGAGTGGTATGATTGTGATATTTACCGATGTTAAGACTGTGTGCACTAGCGTGTTCCTGGACTAGTGCTGAATACACAGAGGGTCCGGATTTGCAAATTCGGGGTCCCGACAGAGGTGGTATCAGAGCCATACTGACTGTAGGCTCAACCCTAGCTAGAATGGTCATAGTGAGGATAAAACCTATTTTCTAAAGCTAAAAATTTGTGAAGACAAGAAATGACATCTCGACTTATCCCCTTCTCTCTTTTCTTGTCTCTTGCTGAAATTTTTCCTCACCTTGTCACTATTTAATAAATTCCTAGTTCTTACGTAAAGCACTCTTGTGACAGATTTATGAAGATTTCAACTACTTTGATCTGGGAGTTGGTCTCGCCGCTGAACTTTGGCATATGCTACAAACTCTCGGAGATTTTGAAAAGCCGCAATACCAAGTGGAAGTAATCAGACAAGCGGGATTGATCAAGGCTTGTGACGTAAAGATTGAGGTACCTGCTAGGAAAAGGGCCTGTGCAATCGCTCGATACACCGCACCTTTGCCAGGAGATCTACAATGCAGATGGGTATCCAAGAAGTATCACGACGAGCAATGCGGCACATTACCCGTATCTACGCTTAGAGAGTTGGAGAGCACGGTGTTCGTTATCATCCGCGCCAGCGATAACCTTCTTGACCAAGGCGATTCAGATGAGGATGTCACGGTTACGCTTGGCACGATTTGTTGTCGCCCAAGAGGATGTACTAGATAATACAAGCAAAGAGCTGCTGTAAGGCCCGCAAGGAGATCACGACAGAGAAGAACAGATGGCGGGAAGCTCAAGAGTATGTGGCACACCTTCTCATGCGAAGGATTGGCGAATTAGAGATGACTTTGTACAGACTGCACTCCAGAGCCAAGATTTAGCTACACGAGCGAGATCCAGAGGAGTCGAGATCTCGATGAGGACATCGCTTCTTCGACTACCACAGAGGACACGATTCTTTGGACATGGCAATCGTTTGGCGCCTATGCCACAAAGACCTGCACCCAGGCCGTGGAGGTTTTCTCGATGAGTGAGCATAGGTTCTATAGTGAGACTCCTTCGCCGAGTCGCGTCATAGAATAAAGAGTCACCCTTTAGGCGTTAGACTCCAGAGATAGTTCGATTTGGATTTTCATTGTTTGCTGAGTGTGCAGTATGTGTTGCAAGGCCCTTAGGCATTGTAAGCAGCCATACCAAGTTATTAATAATAAAGTTGGACCTTAAAGTTAATCCATTGGAGGCCGATGATTGGTTAAGATCAATCGAGAGGAAGCTACACATAGCTCAATGCATAGGAAATGAGAAGGTACTCTACGCTTCTCATCAGCTGGAAGGAACAGCCGCCGAATGGTGGGAGAACTTCTGTGCCACGCAGGAGAACCCTCAAGATCACGTGCCTGAAGGAATCATGGACCTTAAGAAGGAGGAGTTCAGAGCATTGAAGCAAGGTAATCAGCCAGTGGCCGACTACCTGAACAAGTTCACACAGCTAGCCCGCTACGCACCTGAGGATGTAGCGACAGATAAATCCAGACATACTCGCTTATGAAGGGACTTAACTCAGGATTGCAAGTAGGATTGATCACCCACACCTTTCCGCATTTCCAAGAGTTGGTGAATAAGGCGCCATTCTTGAGGACAAACGCAAGGAATTGGATGAGAACAGAAGCGCAGGATGCAACAAAGAAGGATCACGCCAGGACGCACTTACCGAGAGTTGCACCAAATCAATTCTTCGATTCCAACCACAAATGCAACAAGGACACCATCCTCAAAGCACCAAGACCTGTCAATCGTAACTACTGCACTTCAGCCCCGCTAGAAACATTACTCTAGGCACAAGAAGGAACAAGTGAGACGCTGCTACAATCGCAACGAGCCAGACACTTTGCCAACAGCTTGTCCAAGAAGACAGCAGGAGTGACCCGATTCGCTTCAATCTAGGAACCACCCCAGCTAGGACGCCAAAGACAGGAGCCACACCCTGCATCGTGGTGAGAGGCCGAGTCAACCATGTCACCGCAGATGCACCGCAGAATGCTACTGACGTCAGACCGGGTAAGTTACTTGTTAACTCGACTGCAACGATTTTGTTTGACTCGAGCTTCGCATTCGCTTGTTACGCAAGGCTTTGCTACTAGAAATGATTTGAGGATTGCAAGACTTAGATGCATGCTTTTAGTTCAAACCCTGGTTACGAACTCCGAACGAAAGTAGCATGTTCCGGTGAGAATACTAATAGATGGAATAGAGTTCCTAGCAAACCTTATTATTTTGGAAACCTGCACCTTGGACGTCATATTGGGAATGGATTGGTTATCCAAGCACAAGGCTGTATTGGATTGTGGACGAAGGACTATCTCGCTTGAGAGCCCGTGATGGGAAGAAAGTGGAATTTCAAGCCACTGCAGTAGAGATGGACAAATGATGGTTAACAGTACCAAGGCAATCAGCATTGAGGATGTCCCAAAGAGTGAATGAGTACCAGATGTTTTTCCGAAGATCTACCTGGTATGCCGCATGCAGGGACATAGAGTTTGTGATAGAGCTTGTACTGGTACAAAGACCGATAGCAAAGAGACCCTATCGGATGTCCACCGAGGAGTTGGTTGAGATGAAGAAACAGCTAGAAGAGTTAATGGAGAAAGGGTTTATCAGACCGAGTTCGTCGCCATGGGGAGCACTAGTTTTGTTTGTCAAGAAAAAGGACGGAAGTTTCAGGATGTGCATCGACTACCGTGCACTCAATGAAGTCACCGTGAAGAATAAGTATCCGCTACCCAGATTGATGATTTGTTTGATCACCGAGAGGAGCCGAGTTTTCTCCAAGATTGATCTGAGATCGATACCATCGCTGAAGATCCGATCGTAAGATGTTCAAGACTGCATTCTCGTCAAGATATGGACATTACGAGTTTACGCTATGTCCTTTGGATCGACAAATGCGCCAAATTATTTCATGAATATGATGAATAAGGTGTTCATGGAATATTTGGACAAGTTTGTCGTCGTGTTCATATATGATATCCTAATCTACTCCAAAACGGAGGATGAACATGCCGACACTTAAGGCGAGTTTTGGAAAAGTCGAGGAACAAAGCAACTTTTCGCCAAGTTCAAGCAAGTGTGATTTTTGGAAGGACAAGGTGGAGTTTCTTGGACATGTAATGACCGCAGTAAGAGTCGCCAGTAGATCCAAGCAAAGTAGAAGCTGTGTTACATTGGGAGCAACCAAGACCGTGACCCGGTCGGAGTTTCCTTGGAATGGCAGGATACTACCGCCGTTTCATCGAAGGCTTCTCGACAATTGCGAAACCTCTTACGCAATTGTCAAGAAGGAAAAAGTTTGCATGGACGCTTGAGAATGTGAGAAAGGATTTCAGAGCTGAAGAGGCGATTGACATCAGCACCGGTGTTAGTTCTACCGGATGTTGCTCAAAGCTTCGATATTTATTGTGACGCATCGCGCCAAGGACTTGGATGTGTGCTGATGCAGATTGGAAAGGTCGTCGCTTATGCATCAAGGCAGTTGAGGCCGCATGAAGAAAATTATCCGACACATGACCTAGAGTTAGCTGCCGTAGTGCATGCTTTGAAGATATGGCGTCACTATCTGATTGGAAACAGATGTGAAGTATATACGGATCATAAGAGCCTTAAGTACATATTCACCCAGTCGGATCTGAATATGAGGCAGAGGAGATGGTTAGAGTTGATCAAGGACTATAATGTTGGAATCCATTACCATCCCGGGAAGGCCAACGTATTAGCCGATGCTCTGAGTCGGAAAAGCCATACTGCGGTAGATGCGTTGCTAGCCACAAGTCAGGATGAGTTATGTGAGGATTTTCAAAAGATGAAGATTGAGGTTGTACCTAGCGGATTCTTGGCCGCATTAGAAGAAAAGCCTACCCTAGAGGATCAGATCCGAGAAGGACAGAAGGATGATGACAAAATCCGCAGGATTAAGTCCATCAAGGAAGAAGGCAAGGCAGAGGAATTCAAGTTGGATGAGCAAGGCACGTTATGGATGAAGGATCGGATTTGTGTGCCTAACAAGAAGGAGTTAAAGCAACTGATTCTGGAAGAAGCTCATGACTCCAAGTACTCAATTCATCCTGGAAGCGCCAAGATGTATCAGGATCTGAAGGAGAGATTCTGGTGGCCGAGTATGAAACGTGAGGTTGCCGAGCATGTTGCATTGTGCGATGTATGCCAGAGAGTCAAGGCAATGCATCAGAGACCAGCAGGATTGCTATAGCCGCTGAAAATACCTGAGTGGAAGTGGGAGGAAATCGGAATGGATTTCATTACCGGGTTGCCGAAGACTCAAGGAGGTTATGACTCCATATGGGTTATAGTGGATCGCTTGACCAAAGTAGCCCATTTTATCCCCGTGAAGACCACTTACTCGGGAGATAAATTAGCGTAATTGTACATGATCAGATTGTCTGCTTGCACGGAGTGCCAAAGAGGATTGTATCTGACGAGGTACCCAATTTACCTCAAGGTTCGAATAAGTTGCATGAAGCCATGGGAACCCGCTTGAACTTCAAGATACCTTATCATCCACAGGCGGATGGACATGCACCGAAAGAGTCAACCAGATTCGGAGGATATGTTGAGAGCTTGTGCATTAGCTTATGCTATCTCTTGGGATAAGAGTTTGCCGTATGCCGAGTTCGATTACAACAATAGTTATCGAGGCTAGTTTACAGATGTCACCTTTTGAGGCCTTTGTATGGTCGACCACTGTCGGACACCATTGAATTGGAATGAGACCGTGGCGCCGTGTCTTTGGGCCTGATATTCTTCAAGAGGTCAAGAACAGACGCCATGATTAGGGAAAGGTTGAAGATAGCCCAATCACGACAAAAGAGTTATGTCGACAATCGTCGCCGAGACTTGAGTTTTGGAACCGTAAGACTTTGTATACCTCAGAGTTACGCCTCGGGGGAGTTAAGAGGTTCCATGCCAAAGGGAAACTCGCACCCTGCTATGTTGGACCATTTAAGGTTTTGAGCCGCAGAGGCGAAGTTGCTTATCACCGGAGTTGCCGCAATCGTTGGCGAGGAGTGCATGACGTATTCCATGTGTCCCGATTGAAGAAGTGTCTCGAAGTTCCCGAGAACAGACACCGCTAGAGTCAATTGAGTTGCAAGAAGATTTGACTTATAAGGAGCATCCCGTGAGGATTCTAGACACAATGGATCGAGAAACTAGAAACAAGTCAACCCGTTTCAGAGAGTTCAATTGGAGCAACCATGCAGAGAGCGGAGCGACTTAGGAGCCTTGAAGAGGATTTGTGGAAAGAGTTTCCAAACCTATTCTCAGAGTGAGCCACGAATCTCGGGGACGAGATTCTATTAAGGGGAGGTTTGTAACACCCCAAAATTTTGCTTTCCTTAGATTCATGTGTGATTTGGCACTTTGGTGAATTTTTGGAATTTTAGAATTTATTTGGATTTATTTTGAATTTATTTGAATTTATTCCATTTTGAAATATTTAAAGAATTTAATTTTGCAAATAAAATTTTGTTGGAAATATTTTATTCGAGTCCAAAATGTTCCAAAATATTTTCCAGAATTTTTCTGGAATTTTTCTGAGTATTTTGCTATTTTTAATGAATTAAATGAATTACTAGGAATTATTTTAATTATTAATCGCTGGAAAATGCGAATGGGTTTGTACTGTTCATCCGACCGAGCCCGAGTCAGACTCGAGTTCGAGTCCGACCCGAACCCGACCCGAGCCAGTTGACTCAACCAAACCCGTTCTTAACTTAATCGATCCGACCGTTGGATCGGGATCCAACGGCCCGATTGGATCGCCTGACCCAAGTCGTGAATCGACTGGACCCGATCGCGCCTCGCGGCGATCGTGGCGCTGATCGCGCCACGTGGGACGGGCCGTCCGTCATCGTCCCCGCCGAGTCCGAGCCGGACTCCTCCGCCGCGTTGCCGCCGTGTTCCGCTAGGGTTTCGGTTTGTGCGCGCATCCCGAGGGTATTTATTGCGTGAGACGTCGCCCGAGGTTGCCCTCATCCGTGCACACCCGTTCCCCCAAGCCATCTCGCCTGAGCCGTCGCCGTTTGCCCGTACGAGCTCGCCGGAGTTGGAACCACTGTTGCGCAGCGGTTTAACGCCGATTCCGCCGTCCGTCGTCTTCCGCCAGAAGGAGCCTGTATCCGTAATCCCCGTGACGCAGACGCACGAAGGAAGGACTCATCTCGCCGGAGAGGTCCGCAGCGCCGTCGGCTTGGTCACCGCCAGCGTCCGGTGAGCTCGCGCCGCCGCATTGCCATCGCCACCCCGAGCTCGCTGGTTGGATCAAGATCCGACCATCACGGTGAGCCCACGTTCTCCCTCAAACCCTAGAATCCAGATTAGATCTGGACCGTTGGATCAAGATCCAACGGCCCACGATCGGCCACGTCGCCCGTACTGTGGATAACGTTACGGGTTAGGATCGTTTCCAACCGTTGGATCAAGATCCAACGGCTCAGATTGGCGTTCACCCCAAACGGCGTGAAGCATAGATCCAATCGGGCCGTTGATTTTCAAATCAACGGCCGAGATTGTGCCACGTGTACCCAAGCCACGCCACGGCGGCGTGGCGCGTGTCTACGACACGCTGGCCCGCGTGTCAGCGGGACAACCGAACCACACCATGACGTCACCGCTGACGTCACGGTAGGGCCCACATGTCAGCGACACGTGGAGTCATGGACCGAGTCCACGGTGGACCCGAGCCAAGCGTGGACTACGTCCATGGACGGCCGACGCCAGCAGGCCAATCGAGCTCGACACGTGTCCTGGCGACGCATTAATTAATTTCCGAAAAAAGAAAATGATTTATTAATTCGAAATAATGATTTCAGATTTTGTTTCAAACTTCAAACACTTATAACTTTTGCGTTTCAACTCCGATTTGAGTGATTCAAATTTCTAAATTTGTATAAAATTGAGATCTACCTAAATATGAATTTTATTTAATTTTTGGACTAAAGTTTTTCCCTGCAAAATTATTTAATTGATTATTTAAACTTTAAATAATCATAACTTTTGCGTCTTAACTCCAAATTTGACGATTCCAGTTTCTAAAAACTCATAAAATTATGTTCTCTCTGTTTATGGATTTTATTTGGATGTTTGGACACTTTTTGCCTATTGTTTATTCGTGTATTTGCTATTTGCACGCTTTACGAGTAGACGTTGAAGTGCCGGAAGGATTCGAAGGAGAAGTATTGACTCAGGATCCAACTCAGGACAAAGAACAAGTACTTTTCAAAGGCAAGTTGTGCTTTGACCATGTTGATCCTATTTTGAAACTTATTTTGATTTAAACTATTGCATGCTAGTTCAATTAGAAAATACTTTATTTAAATATGGGGGATTAGATAAGTACCAATTTGCTGTATGACACCTTGATTATTTAAGTATGTGCCATGACCCCTTGTCACCCTAGTTGTGGATTACTAGTTGGACATTATTAAATTGCCAACATGGGTTTAGACCGTTGTAGTATCGCTTAGACACGCTTTCGTGCTCATGACATGATTTTGGATAATCAAATGTTAATATTGACTTAATGATATATTGAACCTGTTTTGGAAAGGTATCATGTGATGTTGATGGCACGTGGTGCATGGTAATCAACTGGGGTTTGATAAATAGTTTTTGACCGGGGCATGTGGCAAGAATGATCAGGTGGGCCAGTTGTGGCACTGGGGATGTTGATTTGGTTCTTCGGGTAGTCTTGCCCTGGTCACCCTAAGGACTTAACCTTGCAAGCCTTTGAACTGGGTCTAACGTGCAACCCCATGTCTGTAATGGGACGGACCTAGTTGACTAAGTTGCTAATAACGCATTACTGTGGGACCTCGTGAGGTCAACTACACCCTTTGTGTAAGTTGTGCGGGGAGCGTCTGGCCGAGGCCAGGTACCCATCTAACGGTTGATTGGCCTAGACTTCGCCTTAGCGAAGGGAAGGGTTAGTGCGCAATAACCGGGGAGGACCACTTGTATTGTTAGAAGTTTCCGAAAGACTTTGTTACGGGAACTCGCCTTTGTGGTGTTTGACTGTATCTTGTGGGTAAAGTGCATAACCTCTGCAGAGTTTAGAATCTATTCGAATAGCCGTGTCCGCGGTATTGGACATCGCTCGGGAATTACAGTCAAGGGTTAGATTTTCTCAAAAATAACTTTGGTTTGAAAGGTTGGGTTGGATAAATAATGATGTTGATGGAAATGTGGTCTAGGATGGGAAGATGGTTGTTAAACTTATTGAAAAGTTATTTATGCTTTACTTGTTTCTACTGCTTTCGAATCTACTTATATTACTTGTCAAATGTCAGATAATCTGCAAATATACCTTGAGCTATTCCTTTGTACCAAGCCATGCATATAGTATATTAGCTTGCATTCTGTGCATGACTTGCTGAGTACCAAGTACTCACCCTTGCCTCAATACAACACCAGTTGAAGAGGAGACTACACCAGCTTTGGAGGAGGAACTCCAAGAGGATCCGTCTACTTAGGGAAGCGAGCCCAGTCAGTTGCCTGTGGTATACTGGATGGCGCCACGAAGTTATTTAATTTTCCGCTGCTATTATTTTTCTCTGAATAAGTTTCGCCTTGCGAGGCATATAATTGTAACTTGGCCATAAGGTCGAGTAACCGGTTTGACTATTTAAATAAAGTACTTATTTAGTATCGAGTGGTATGATTGTGATATTTACCGATGTTAAGACTGTGTGCACTAGCGTGTTCCTGGACTAGTGCTGAATACACAGAGGGTCCGGATTTGCAAATTCGGGGTCCCGACATTAATTCGAAATAATGATTTCAGATTTTGATTCAAACTTCAAACGCTTATAACTTTTGCGTTTCAACTCCGATTTGAGTGATTCAAATTTCTAAATTTGTATAAAATTGAGACCTACCTAAATATGAATTTTATTTAATTTTTGGACTAAAGTTTTTCTCTGTAAAATTATTTAATTGATTATTTAAACTTTAAATAATCATAACTTTTGCGTTTTAACTCCAAATTTGACGATTCCAGTTTCTAAAAATCCATAAAATTATGTTCTCTCTGTTTATGGATTTTATTTGGATGTTTGGACACTTTTTGCCTATTGTTTATTCGTGTATTGCTATTTGCACGCTTTACGAGTAGACGTTAAAGTGCTGGAAGGATTCGAAGGAGAAGTATTGACTCAGGATCCAACTCAAGACCAAGAGCAAGTACTTTTTGAAGGCAAGTTGTGCTTTGACCATGTTGATCCTATTTTGAAACCTATTTTGATTTAACCTATTGCATGCTAGTTCAACTAGAAAATACTTTATTTAAATTTGGGGATTAGATAAATACCAATTTGCTGTATGACACCTTGATTACTTAAATATGTGCCATGACCCCTTGTCACCCTAGTTGTAGTTTACTAGTTGGACATTATTAAATTGCCAACATGGGTTTTAGGCCGTTGTAGTATCTTTGCTTAGACACCTTTCGTGCTCATGACATGATTTTGGACAAACAAATGTTAATATTGACTTAATGATATATTGAACCTGTTTTGGAAAGGTATCATGTGATGTTGATGGCACGTGGTGCATGGTAATCAACTGGGGTTTGATAAATAGTTTTTCGACCGGGGCATGTGGCAAGAATAATCAGGTGGGCCAGTTGTGGTATTGGGAATGTTGGTTTGGTTCTTCGGGTAGTCTTGCCCTGGTCACCCTAAGGACTTCACCTTGCAAGCCTTTGAACTGGGTCAAAGCGTGCAACCACATGTGTAATGGGACGGACCTAGTTGACTAAGTTGCTAATAACGTGCACTGTGGGACCTCGGGAGGTCAACTACACCCTTTGTGTAAGTTATGCGGGGGCGTCTGGGTGAGGCCAGTACCCATCTAACGGTTGATTGGCCTAGACTTCGCCTTAGCTAAGGGAAGGGTTAGTGCGCAATAACCGGGAGGACCACTTGTATTGTTAGAGGTTTCCGAAAGACTTTGTTCACGGAACTTCGCCTTTGTGGTGTTTGTTGTATCTTGTGGGTAAAGTGCATAACCTCTGCAGAGTGTAGAATCTATTCGGATAGCCGTGTCCGCGGTATTGGACATCGCTAGAATTACAGTCAAGGGTTAGATTTTACGAAAATAACTTGGATTTGAAAGGTTGGGTTGGATTAATAATGATGTTGATGGGAATATGGATTAGGATGGGAAAGATGTTTATTAAATTCCTTGAAAAGTTATCTATGCTATACTTGCTTCTCTTGCTTTGAATCTATTTATGCTACTTGTCAAATCTTTGTTTCTTGCAAATCTACCTTGAGCTATTCCTTTGTACCAAGCCATGCATATAGTATATTAGCTTGCATTACTGCATGACTTGCTAAGTACCAAGTACTCACCCTTGCCACAATACAACACCAGTTGAAGAGGAGACTGCACAAGCTTTGGAGGAGGAGCTCCAAGAGGAACCGTCTACTTAGGAAGCGAGCCGGTCGGTTGCACTGTGGTATCTTGGATGGCGCCACGGTTATTTGATTTTCATTGCTACTATTTCTCTCTTAATAAGTTTAAGCCCTGTAATCATGCATTGTAACTTGACCATAAGGTCGAGTAACGATTTGACTATTTAAATAAAGTACTTTATTAGCATCGAGTGGTATGATTGTGATATTTACCGATGTTAAGGCGTGTGCACTAGCGTGTTCCTGGACTAGTGCTGAATACACAGAGGGTCCGGATTTGCAAATTCGGGTCCCGACAGAGGTGGTATCGAGCCATCTTGACCGTGAGGGCTCAACCCTAAGCTAGAATGGTCGTAGTGAGGATAAAACCTATTTTCTAAAGCTAAAAATTTGTCAAGATAAGAAATGACATCTCGACTTACCCCCTTCTCTCTTTCCTTGTCTCTTGCTGAATATTCCCTTACCTTGTCACGATTTAAAATTTCGAGTTCTTACGTAAGCGCTCTTGTGACAGATGGAGGGAGAGTTCAACTACGTTGATCTGGGAGTTGGTCACGCCGCGGAACTTTGGCATATGCTTCAGACTCTCGGAGATTTTGAGAAGCCGCAATACCAAGTGGAAGTGATCGGACAAGCGAGGATTGATCAAGGCCTGTGGCGTGAAGATTGAGGTACTGCTAGGAAGAAGGGCCCGAGGCAATCGCCCGATACACACTGCTTGCCGGGAGGTCTACAATGCAGATGGGTATCCAAGAAGTATCACGACGAGCAATGCGGCACATTACCCGTATCTACGCCAGAGAGTTGGAGAGCACGGTGTTCCGTTATCACCCGCGCAGCGATAACCTTCTAGACCCGAAGGCGATTCAGGATGAGGATGCCATGGTTACACAGTTGGCATGATTTGTTGTCGCCCAGGAGGATGTACTCGATGATACAAGCAAGGAGCTACAGAAGGCCCGCAAGGAGATCACGACAGAGAAGAACAGATGGCGGGAAGCTCAAGAGTATGTGTCACACCTTCTGCGAAGGATTGACGAGTTGGAGATGGCTTTGTACGGACCAGAACCAGAGCCAGTACTCGAGCTACACGAGCCAGATCCGGAGGAGTCAGATCTCGATGAGGACACTGCTTCTTCGACTACCACAGATGACACAGTTGCTGGACATGGCAATCGTTTCGCGCCTATGCCGCAGCATCCGTATCCAGGCCGTGGAGGTTTTCTCGATGAGTGAGCATAGATTCTATAGTGAGACTCCTTCGCCGAGTCGCGTCATAGAATACAGAGTCACCCTTTAGGCGTTAGACTCCATTGTTAGTTCGATTTGGATTTTCATTGTTTGCTGAGTGTGCAGTATGTGTTGCAAGGCCCTTAGGCATTGTAAGCAACCATACCAAGTTACTATTGATTAGTTAATAAAGTTGGACCTTAAAGTTACACCTTTCGCCCCGCATAAGTTCCATATTACTTGTCTATTCTTGTTTCCCTCTCATCTCTAAAACCTAGAGCAAATCGACAGATGGTGAACACCCGCGGAAACTTTGGAAGCAATGGAAGTGGTTCTCGCCCAACAGAAAACCCCAATAATGGAGCACCAGCACCGCCAGTTGATATGCAGAATTTTGGAGCATTTCTTGCTGCTCAGACTCAGTTGATGCATGCTATGATGCAACAAATGCAACACGTCACTGCTCAGGCCACTGCTAATCAAGTTAATCAGGGACCACGCCCGAATACAAGACTGTCAGAGTTCATGAGAACTCACCCACCCACTTTCTCTGGGAATGCCAATCCATTGGAGGCCCAGACCTTAGACGTTATTTTGGGAATGGACTGGTTATCCAAGCACAAGGCCGTATTGGATTGTGGACGAAGGACTATCTCAGTTGAGAGCCCGTGTGGAAGGAAAGTGGAATTTCAAGCCACTGCCGTTAGAGATGGACAGTTGATGGTTAACAGTACCAAGGCAATCAGCATAGAGGATGTCTCAGTAGTGAATGGGTACCCAGATGTTTTTCCTGAAAATCTACAGTATGCCGCGACGAGGACATAGAGTTTGTGATAGAGCTTGTACTGCACAGCACCGATAGCAAAGAGACCCTATCGGATGTCCACCGAGGAGTTGGTAGAGATGAAGAAACAGCTAGAGGAGTTAATGGAGAAAGGATTTATCGAGACCAAGTTAGTCGCCGTGGGAGCGCCCGGTTTGTTCGTCAAAAGAAGGGCGGGAGTTTCAGGATGTGCATTGACTACCGTGCACTCAATGAAGTCACCGTGAAGAATAAGTATCCGCTACCAGGATTGATGATTTGTTTGATCAGGTGAGAGGAGCCGGAGTTTTCTCCAAGATTGATCGAGATCGGGATACCATCGATTGAAGATCCGATCGTAAGATATCCAAGACTGCATTCTCGTCAAGATATGGACATTACGAAGTTCTGATTATGTCCTTTGGGTAACGAATGCGCCCAAGATATTTCATGAATATGATGAATAAGGTGTTCATGGAATATTTGGACAAGTTCGCTAAATCGTGTTCATAGATGATATCCTAATCTACTCCAAGACGGAGGAAGAACATGCCGAACACTTGAGGCGAGTTTTGGAAAAGCTGAGGGAACAACAACTTTTCGCCAAGTTCAGCAAGTGTGATTTTTGGAAGGATAAGGTAGAATTCCTCGGACATGTAATGACCGCAGAAGGAGTCGCCGTAGATCCAAGCAAAGTAGAAGTGGTGTTACATTGGGAGCAATAGGACCGTGACCCGGATCCGAGTTTCCTTGGAATGGCCGTACTACCGCCCGTTTCATTGAAGGCTTTTCGACAATTGCGAAACCTCTTACGCAATTGGTGAAAAAGGAAAAGAAGTTTGCATGGGCGCTTGAGAATGTGAGAAAGGATTTCGAGCTGAAGAAGCGATTGACATCGGCGCCGGTGTTAGTTCTCTGGGATGTTAATCAAAGCTTTGATATTTATTGTGACGCATCGCGCCAAGGACTTGGATGTGTCTTTGTCTGCAGAATGGAAAGGTCGTAAACTTATGCATCAAGGCGATTGAGGCCGCATGAGGAGAATTATCCGACGCATGACCTAGAGTTAGCTGCCGTAGTGCATGCCTTGAAGATATGGCGTCACTATCGATTGGAAAGCAGATGTGAAGTGTATCACGGATCATAAGAGCCTTAAATACATATTCACCCGGTCAGATCTGAATATGAGGCAAAGGAGATGGTTAGAGTTAATCAAGGACTACAATGTTGGAATCCATTACCATCCGGGAAGGCCAACGTAGTTGCCGATGCCTTGAGTCGGAAAAGCCATACTTTGTGAGCATGTTGCTAGCCACAAGTCGGGATGAGCTATGTGAGGATTTCCAGAGAATGAAGATTGAGGTGGTACCTAGCGGATTCTTGGCCGCATTGGAAGTAAAGCCTACCCTAGAGGACCAGATCAGGGAAGGGCGAAGGATGATGACAAGATCCGCGAGATTAAGACCATCAAGGAGGAAGGCAAGGCAGAGGACTTCAAGTTGGATGAGCAAGGCACGTTATGGATGAAGGATCGGATTTGCGTGCCCAACAAGAAGGAATTAAAGCAAGCTGATTTTGGAGGAAGCCCATGACTCAAGTATTCAATTCATCCTGGAAGCGCCAAGATGTATCGGGATTTGAAGGAAAGATTACGGTGGCCAAGCATGAAGCGTGAAGTTGCCGAGCATGTTGCATTGTGCGATGTATGCCCGGAGAGTCAAGGCAATGCATCGAGAGACCCGGCGGGATTACTACATTGAAAATACCTGAGTGGAAGTGGGAGGAAATCGGAATGGATTTCATTACCGGTTTGCCTAAGACTCAAGGAGGTTATGACTCCATATGGGTTATAGTGGATCGTTTGACCAAAGTAGCCCATTTTATCCCCGTAAAGACCACCTACTCGGGAGATAAATTAGCAGAGTTGTACGTGATCAGGATCGTCTGTTTGCACGGAGTGCCAAAGAGGATTGTATCGGACAGAGGTACCCAATTTACCTCAAGGTTTTGGAATAAGTTGCATGAAGCCATGGGAACCCGTTTAAACTTTAGTACAGCTTATCATCCACAGACGGATGGACAGACCGAAAGAGTCAACCAGATTCTGGAGGATATGTTAAGAGCTTGTGCATTGGCTTATGCTACCTCTTGGGATAAGAGTTTGCCGTATGCCGAGTTCAGTTACAATAATAGTTACCAAGCTAGTTTACAGATGTCACCTTTTGAGGCACTGTATGGTCGACCCTGTCGAACGCCATTGTATTGGAATGAGACCGGCGAGCGCCGTGTCTTCGGGCCTGATATTCTTCAAGAGGCTGAGGAGCAGATTGCCGTGATTAGGGAAAGGTTGAAGATAGCCCAATCACGACAGAAGAGTTATGCTGACAACCGTCGCCGAGATTTGAGTTTTGAACCAGAAGACTTTGTATACCTCAGAGTTACGCCTCTCAGGGGAGTTAAGAGGTTCCATGCCAAAGGGAAACTCGCACCCCGTTATGTTGGACCATTTAAGATTTTGAGTCGCAGAGGCGAAGTTGCTTATCAGCTAGAGTTGCCACAGACGTTAGCAGGAGTACATGACGTATTCCATGTGTCCCAGTTGAAGAAGTGTCTCCGAGTTCCTGAGGAACAGACACCGCTAGAGTCAATTGAGTTGCAGGAAGATTTGACTTACAAGGAGCATCCCGTGAGGATTCTAGACACAATGGATCGAGAGACCAGAAATAAGTCAACCCGTTTCTGTAGAGTTCAGTGGAGCAATCATGAAGAAAGTGAAGCGACTTGGGAGCGCGAAGAGGATTTGAAGAAAGAGTTCCCAAACCTATTCCTTAGTTAGCCCTGAATCTCGGTGACGAGATTCTATTAAGGGGGGAGGTTTGTAACACCCCAAAATTTTGCTTTTCTTAAATTCATGTGTGATTTGGCACTTTGGTGAATTTTTGGAATTTTCTGGAATTTATTTGGATTTATTTGGAATTTATTTGAATTTATTCCATTTTGAAATAATTAAAGAATTTAATTTTGCAAATAAAATTTTGTTGGAAATATTTTATTCGAGTCCAAAATGATCCAAGATATTTTCCAGAATTTTTCTGGAATTTTTCTGAGTCATTTGCTATTTTTAATGAATTAAATGAATTACTGGGAATTATTTTAATTATTAAATCGCTGGAAAATGCGAGTGGATTTGTACTGTTCATCCGACCGAGCCCGAGTCAGACTCGAGTTCGAGTCCGACCCGAGCCACGTGACTCGACCGAACCCACTCGGCCGAGCCCTAAACGCGTGACCGTTGGATTCAAATCCAACGGCCACGATTGAGCCACGTCACCGAGCTCGAGTGGCCAGGCGACCCGGCTCGCCGAGTCCGACCGGACCCAAACTGCATACCGTTGGATCTCGATCCAACGGCCGCGGCGCTGCGTGCACGCCACCCTACCGTGTCGCCGCCGGACTCCGCCGCCGCGAGAGGACCTCGGATTCGCGGCGTTCCGCAGGCCGAGGGCCCTATTTATTGCGCCGCCACCCGTGTCGGGATCGCCGCTTCATTGCGCACCCGTAGCCCTAGACAACGTCGCCGGAGCCGCCGCCGTTGAGCCGCAATCGCTCGCCGGAGTTGCCTCTTCCCTCCGCCGTGGTTCTTTGCCGATTGCAGCCATCTCCGTCGTCCTCCGCCGCCGTTGTGCCCAGATCCGGACTCCTCGCGTTGAGGCGCACCCGGAGCTACCTCTCACTCCGCCGGAGCGCGCCCGAAACGCCGTCGGCTAGGTCGTCGTCCCCCGCGCCGGTGAGCCAGCGCCGTCGCATGCCATTGCCGTCATTCGAGCTCCACCAGCCGTCGGATCTTCATCCAAGGGCCCAGATTGCGCCACGTCCTTCCCCGGTGAGAACCACGTGCGATTCCCAGATCCAATCTCGACCGTCGGATCTAGATCCAACGGTCCAGATCAAACGCGTTAACCCAAACGCGTGAGACTCAGATCTAATCTGGGCCGTTGAATTTCAAATCAACGGCCGAGATTGCGCCACGCTGCGTCGGGGAGGCCGTCGCGGTCGGCCAAGATACCACGCCAGCGTCAGGACGCCGACACGCGGCCCGCATGTCACGGCCCTAAACCGCACCATGACGTCCACGCCGACGCCATGGCGGGCTCAAGATGTCAACGGTACCGTCCCCGGCGCCGACGCCAAGAATGACGCCACAGTGGGTCCCACTGTCGCCACCATGGGCCGAGCCCTCGCCGACGCCGCAGCGACGCTATCCGAGGCGACCCACATGTCGGCGACCGCGTGGATTCGTGGGCCGAGTCCACGGTAGACCCGAGCCGAGCGTGGACCACGTCCATGGACCTACTGGCGTCAGCGAGCCAATCAGAAGCTGTCACGTGTCCTTGCTGATGCAATAATTAATTTCCGAAAAAGAAAATGATTTATTAATTCGAAATAATGATTTCAGATTTTGATTCAAACATCAAACGCTTATAACTTTTGCGTTTCAACTCCGATTTGAGTGATTCAAATTTCTAAATTTGTATAAAATTGAGACCTACCTAAATATGAATTTTATTTAATTTTTGGACTAAAGTTTTTCTCTGTAAAATTATTTAATTGATTATTTAAACTTTAAATAATCATAACTTTTGCGTTTTAACTCCAAATTTGACGATTCCAGTTTCTAAAAACTCGTAAAATTATGTTCTCTCTGTTTATGGATTTTATTTGGATGTTTGGACACATTTTGCCTATTGTTTATTCGTGTATTGCTATTTGCACGCTTTACGAGTAGACGTTGAAGTGCCGGAAGGATTCGAAGGAGAAGTATTGACTCAGGATCCAACTCAAGACCAAGAGCAAGTACTTTTTGAAGGCAAGTTGTGCTTTGACCATGTTGATCCTATTTTGAAACCTATTTTGATTTAACCTATTGCATGCTAGTTCAACTGGAAAATACTTTATTTAAATTTGGGGATTAGATAAATACCAATTTGCTGTATGACACCTTGATTACTTAAATATGTGCCATGACCCCTTGTCACCCTAGTTGTAGTTTACTAGTTGGACATTATTAAATTGCCAACATGGGTTTTAGGCCGTTGTAGTATACTGCTTAGACCTGCTACGTGCTCATGACATGATTTTGGACAAACAAATGTTAATATTGACTTAATGATATATTGAACTTTTTTTGGAAAGGTATCGTGTGATGTTGATGGCACGTGGTGCATGGTAATCAACTGGGGTTTGATAAATAGTTTTTCGACCGGGGCATGTGGCAAGAATAATCAGGTGGGCCAGTTGTGGCATTGGGAATGTTGGTTTGGTTCTTCGGGTAGTCTTGCCCTGGTCACCCTAAGGACTTCACCTTGCAAGCCTTTGAACTGGGTCAAACGTGCAATCACATGTCTGTAATGGGACGGACCTAGTTGACTAAGTTGCTAATAACGTACCTGTGGGACCTCAGGAGGTCAACTACACCCTTTGTGTAAGTTGTACGGGGGGCGTCTGGGTGAGGCCAGGTACCCATCTAACGGTTGATTGGCCTAGACTTCGCCTTAGCTAAGGGAAGGGTTAGTGCGCAATAACCGGGGAGGACCACTTGTATTGTTAGAGGTTTCCGAAAGACTTTGTTACGGGAACTCGCCTTTGTGGTGTTTGACTATATCTTGTGGGTAAAGTGCATAACCTCTGCAGAGTGTAGAATCTATTCGGATAGCCGTGTCCGCGGTATTGGACATCGCTCGGGAATTACATTCAAGGGTTAGATTTTCTGAAAATAACTTGGATTTGAAAGGTTGGGTTGGATTAATAATGATGTTGATGGGAATATGGATTAGGATGGGAAAGATGTTTATTAAATTCCTTGAAAAGTTATCTATGCTATACTTGCTTCTACTGCTTTCGAATCTATTTATGCTACTTGTCAAATGCTGTTTACTGCAAATCTACCTTGAGCTATTCCTTTGTACCAAGCCATGCATATAGTATATTAGCTTGCATTCTGTGCATGACTTGCTGAGTACCAAGTACTCACCCTTGCCACAATACAACACCAGTTGAAGAGGAGACTGCACAAGCTTTGGAGGAGGAGCTCCAAGAGGAACCGTCTACTTAGGGAAGCGAGCCCAGTCAGTTGCCTGTGGTATACTGGATGGCGCCACGAAGTTATTTGATTTTCCGCTGCTACTATTTCTCTCTTAATAAGTTTCGCCCTGCGAGGCATACATTTGTAACTTGACCATAAGGTCGAGTAACCAGTTTGACTATTTAAATAAAGTACTTTATTAGCATCGAGTGGTATGATTGTGATATTTACCGATGTTAAGACTGTGTGCACTAGCGTGTTCCTGGACTAGTGCTGAATACACAGAGGGTCCGGATTTACAAATTCGGGGTCCCGACAGTGGTTCTTCCCTATCAATAATGGCACGATCAACTTGTTCTACTTGAGAACTGTTAGTCTCATCAAAAGTTACGTCACGCGAGATTTCAGCCACACCGGTGGTGTTGTTGAAAACCCGGTACGCATAAGCATTAGTCCCATAACCAAGTAAGAAACCTTCATCTACTTTATGAGCAAATTTAGAAGACTTAGCTCTTTTGTTGAGAATGTAGCATTTACTCCCAAAGACTCGAAAGTAGGATACGTTGGGTTTCTTTCCGGTGAGCAACTCGTACGCCGTTTTCTTCAAGATCTTGTGGAGGTAGAGGCGGTTGGTGCTGTGGCATGCGGTGTTGATGGCTTCTGCCCAAAAGCTGTCGGAAACTTTGTACTCATCAAGCATTGTCCACGCCATCTCGATGAGGGCTCGATTCTTCCTTTCGGCCACCCCATTTTGTTGAGGGGAGTAGGGGGCCGAGAATTCGTGCTTGATTCCTTCTTCATTGAGATATTCTTCAACACCAATATTCTTGAACTCGGTGCCGTTGTCACTTCGGATTCTCTTAATCTTTATTTCAAACTCGTTTTGAGCTCTTCTCATGAACTTCTTTAGAGTCACTTGGACTTCTCCTTTATCATACAAAAAAAACACCCAAGTGAAGCGAGAAAAATCATCGACAATTACTAAACCATACTTACTTCCCCGATGCTTATGTAGGCGACCGGACCGAAAAGATCCATATGAAGCATCTCCAACGGTCTTGAGGTCGTCATCACGTTCTTGACGGAATGAGAGGCACCGACTTGCTTTCCCGCTTGACAAGCGCTACAAACTCTATCTTTCTCAAAGACAACATTTGTTAGTCCAAGAATGTGGTTGCCTTTAATGAGTTTTTGAAGGTTCCTCATACCAACATGGGCTAGTCGGCGATGCCATAGCCAACCCATGCTAGATTTAGCCATTAAGCATGTTTCAAGATTAAGTCTATCCGTATTGAAGTCTACGAGATAGAGCTTACCCTTTAAACGCCCTTTAAAGGCTATTGAACCATCAAGCCTCTTAATGACCTCCACACCCTTTTCATTAAACAAACAATTGTAGCTCGCTTCACATAATTGTGCTACGGACAACAAATTGTAGCTTAATGATACAACAAGTAAAACGTTACTTAAATGGAAATCATTTGAGATAGAGATTTTACCTAAACCAATTACTTCTCCTTTTCCATTGTCTCCAAATACAATGCTTTCAATATTTGATCCATTCACATCCAAATGCGCGAACATTTCCTTTTCTCCGGTCATGTGATGTGTGCATCCGCTATCCAAAATCCAACTTGTTCCACCGGAGACATAGGCCTACAAAAAGACATTTAGATTTTGCTCTTTGGTACCCAAACTTGGTTAGGTCCGCGCGCGTTAGCCACTAGAGACTTTGGAACCCAAATAGAGCGAACAATAGGAGCATTTCTTGGCTTACGCCCAATATGATGAGCAACTACACGACCAAGGTTAGTCTTTTTAAGAACATAAGAAGCAAAGAACTCGGAGTGAGCTTTGTACTTGGATGTTCCTTCGCCTTTTACAAAGTGAATCGGCTCGCTTAGAGGAGCAACCACGATGTTGCTCTTTTTGCCCTTTGGCGGAACATACCCAAGCCCATGCTTCTTAGGATTACCTTGGCGCTTACCGAGAAACTCCTCTAAACCCTTGCTAGCCTTGTAGGACTTTTGAAGTCCATCTTCAAGCATCACCTTAAGCTTCTCATTTTCATGAGCCAAGACTTTCAAAGTCTCACGGTTAGTAGCACAAGTAGCAACGTCAACATTATAGTATCTAGCGCAACCGTTGCTTGTTGAAGGTATTGAAACTTTGGAGTTATCAATTGAGGTAGAAGCATTATTCGAAAGATCAACAAGCTTCACTTCAAGAGCCTTGCAAGCATCCTTTGCTTGAGCAAGTTGCTCTAAGAGTGAAGCATTGGTGATCTCAAGACTAATTACTTCTTTCTTAGTCAAATTTGAGCTTTTGACCAAGTCCTCATTTTTCTTTCTTTCAAAAGCTAGGCTCTTCTCTAGCTCAAGATTTTTCTCCTTTTCAAAAATGAGGAGATCTTCTTGAGCTTCAAGAATAGCCTCCTTTTGTTCGACTACCTCCTCCAACTTTTCAATATCTTTAAGTAGCAGGTCTAGTTTCTTAATATCAAAATCATTCATCGACTTGAATGCTATTTCTTCATCATCACTAGCGTCATCGCAATCATCTAAGCCATAATCTACAATAGAATGGATAGGACTTTTAGATGATACCTTGTGCCCCTTTGCCGTAAGGCACATTGGAGCATCTGCATCTCCGTCGCTTAAGTTGTCGAAGAGACTCTTCGACTTTGTCGGTGGAGTAGCAATGGCGACGGTGGCAAGTCCTCCTTCATTGTCAGAGTTGGACTCGGACTCGGACTCGGACTCGGAGTCGGAGTTCCACTCCTTGCCGATGTAAGCATGACCCTTGCCCTTGTACTTCTTGCTCTTGTCTTTGTCCTTCTTTCTGTACTTGTCTTTCTTGTAAGGCTTTTCTTCCTTCTTCTCTTTGTGCGGACACTCGGCAATGAAAAGGCTGGGTTCACCACACTCATAGCACTTTCTTGTCGAGTGTCTCCCTCTTGACTTGTTGCCGAAGCTCTTGGAATGACTCCCCGGCTTGTAGCCTTTCTTCTTCAAGAACTTGTTGAATCTTCTCACTAGTAGGGCCATGTCTTCATTTGTGAGAGGCCCATTTAACTCTTCTTCATCACTTGAACTTTCTTCTACTTCTTGAGCTACTTTGACAGCCTTCAAAGCAATGCCCTTCTTCTTGCCGGACATGAGCTCCTCTACCACTTCCGTTTCTTTGACCATCATCTCATCCATCATCAACCGGCCAATCACGTCATGAGGAGTAAGTGTGTCGAAGTTTGGCCGATCGCGAATGAGTTGAACGAGATTGCGGTTGGTGGGGGTGATCACTCGGAGGATGATCTTGACTATTGCTTTGTCGGTGAGCTCGGTGCTTCCAAGTCCCTTAGCTTGATTTACCAACACCATCAAGCGATCAAAAATCTTTGTGTAGGATTCACCTTCTTCCAATGTGAATCGGCTTAGTTCTCCAATAATAAGCTCGATCTTGGATTCACGGACACTTGACACACCTTCATGGGTTACCATTAGCCTTTCCCAAATTTCCTTAGCGTTGTCAAGACCATCGACTCGGTTGAACTCCGAATCACTCAAGGCATTAAACAAGACATTAACGGCCAAGTCGTTGAAGTGTTGAGCTTTGTCTTCTTCGGAAGTAAGGTTGTTGGGATCGGTGGGCTTGAAACCTATTTCAACAATCTTCCAAATGCAAGGATGAAGTGATCTCAAATGCATCTTCATCTTATGTTTCCATGCCGCATAGCGAGTGCCATCGAAATGAGGCGCTCGACCGGAGGAGACGGAGACATAAGATGAGGAGTTTGAGACTCCAAAAGAGGAATAATCGAGTGG
This sequence comes from Rhipidocladum racemiflorum, assembly GCA_036346355.1. Classification (NCBI taxonomy): domain Eukaryota; kingdom Viridiplantae; phylum Streptophyta; class Magnoliopsida; order Poales; family Poaceae; genus Rhipidocladum; species Rhipidocladum racemiflorum. The sequence continues at coordinate 35,206,237 of CM070589.1, read as the reverse complement.
AATTGCAACCCTATACCGGAACCCGTGGCCTTCTCTTGGGCATGGGTTTCAGTAATCTTTTCTATTTCCGACATCTTAGATTCTCCAAGCGGTTAAGCTAAACAAAGGAGATTTGGCTCTGATACCAATTGAAAGGACCGAAGATGTCGCCTAGAGGGGGCGGGGTGAATAAGCGGATTAAAAATCGTAGCGGAATAAAACTCGGCCGAGCAGGTCAATCCGGAGTCTCCGGGTATTTTATCTGGATACTTCGGCTTGTCCAGAGTGTTCGGTCTTTTATCCGGATAGTCCGGATTAGGCAGCTCGGGAACGAAACTAATACTACTTTATCTAGCACAAAGAACTTGAATACAGAGATAGCAAGAACAACCTAGTACAAAAGCTAGAGCGGATCTAGAATAAGAGAAGCAACAAGCTAGATCGAAGCTCTACAAAGAAGAATTGACACAAGCAAAGCTAGAAAGAAAAGAGAAAGTGAGAGACGCGATTTTTCATTGAAGTTCGGATTCTTGAAGGGAATCCTACGTCTCCGTTGAGGTGGCTCGGTCGCACTTGAGCCGGGGTCTCTTTCAACCTGCTTTCCTCCCGGTGTTGCACAAATGCACTCGCCGGCTTCACTTCTTGTCTCTTCCCTTTCGGAGGCGAGACTCGCCTTCACAAACGACCGGGGCGCACCACAAGCGTCGGTTGCTCCCAGTGACTCCTAGCCGTTTAGGAGACCTTCAATCTCCAAGAGTAATAACACCACGGGAACTCGCTTGGAGAATGAACTAGTGCTCAAGGACTTGAATTGAATGCACCTAGCACTTTGCTTCTTCCTCTCCTTACCAAGAATGGATCACAACCAAAATCAAGAGGTGGGAGGAAGTGAGGGCTCTATTGAATGCTTGGAAGATGTTAGAGATGGCTTGAATGCTTCTATGAATGAGCTCAATAGAGATCCTAGCCGTTGGAGAGGACTGGAGGCTTTAAATGCACTTTTGAAAAACTAGCCATTACTCCCCATTTTGAACTGTCCGGACACTCCGGACAATTTAACCCGGACACTCCGGATGATCCGGACTATCCAGATAAAATGTCCGGATACTCCGGATAAACTGGAGAGTGACTTTTTGGCCGAATGGGTTAACCCGGAGAGTCCGGACTGAGTCCGAACACTCCGGACTAAAAGTTCGGATACTCCGGGTTGGATGGCTCGGTTGGAAATTGCTGTTTTTGGGAAAATCAAGTATTTGAGTGTTAGTTTGTATGCAAGTTTTGACCTTGAGCACATGCACATCCTAAAAATGATTTTCCATCGTATCCTCTTAATAGTACGGCTATCCTTAAGACTCAAAAAGAAATGGAAATTACAAATCTCGTCTTGATGCCATTTTCTTGAATTTTAATGTACGTAGGAGCGTCCAATCTCTTTCCAAGCTAGAAGAGTTCTTGAGATCTGCATTATTCTTAGTTAAACCATTAGATCTCCTTAATTGTGTCATCATTAATCACCAAAATAAATTGAGGGGCCTAAATGCACTTTCAGATTGTAAGGGAATAAACCTGTAGCCAAGCCTTTGGATCTCTCTCCCCATCAAACTTGATAATGCCATTGGATATATTGGAATGGGTAGCGAGTTGTAGATTGCTAGTTTTGTTTAGTTGAAATTGGATATATGATATGTTCACATGCCATGCTTTAATATTTGCCCCTTGATATGATGAATATGGTTTATTATGTTGTGATGCCATGTGTTATTGTACAAGTTATCTATGATGTTGGCATGTTTGCATACATGGCATGATACATGGCCGGGTCGGTGAGAAAGTCATAACTAGTCCGGTAAGGTCGGTGAGAAAGTTATGACTAGTCCGGGGCGCCATTGAGTAAGTCTTACATTGTGATTCGATCCACCGCGGTGAATGGAAGAGAGGAGTAGGCACCCTCCATCCTCGGGATGGAAGGGAGGAGAGGGTGCACACCGACGGGTGTGTACTCTACCATACCGGTATGAGTTTCCAGGAGACATGTGCATCGCATCGCATTGCATACATGATGATGATCATAATGATATGTGAACATGAATAAGATGATAGACATGATGTGAGTTGTTGTAGCCACGTAATTGTTCTTTTGTACCATTGCAATATACTTGCTGAGTGTTGAACTCACGCTTGTGCTTTCTTGTTGTTTTAGGTACCATGAGACCGGGATGCGGGGAAGGGAAATAGTCACACTTCTACACGTAGCTTCACTTATTTGTTCCCACAGTCATTCAATTGGAGTCTTTATAATAAATTTAGTGTGATGCTTATTGATTTATGGTTTAGTGTTGCGATATAAGAGTCTTATTGTTCGTTTGGCTCATGGAGATATTGAATGCTTGGAATTAGACTTATATTGCTGTCATGCAGTTAATTATTGCTATTTTAGATGCCTCTTATATTGCCATATATTGCTATGCTATTGTTGTTCCTTCAATTCATGTTAAAACAAAGGAGATGCTGCCGAAATTTCGGTTTTTAGCATCCGTGCCTTTGCTGTAATTTACTTGTATTTGTGGTATTTAGAGGTTGCTTAGTCTATGTTTGGTAGCATTCGGGCATACTAAATGCCAGGGTGTTACAGCAGTAGAGCGGGAGAGGTGTAGAGGCGGCATGGGGTAGGAGCCGCGTTTGCTTGGCTTGTTCTCACGTTGGTTGGAGGCAAGGAATGCACATATCCAAGTCAGCAATGATCGACGAGGTGGGCCAGCGTGGAAGGAGGGATGGGGGGAAAGGAACAGGGGGCGGCTCAGGGAAGATGCCAAGACGAAGGTGAAGGCACGAGCACAAAAGGAGGAAGCGGCGCGGGGTGAGATGAGAGATGACCGATTGTATAGAAGATAAGAGGTGGGAGGACCTAATTGTAAATTTTCATGATTAGAAGATTATTGAAGAGCCGGGGAGATATTTTTGCATTGGTGGAGATTGGACGGCTCATGTATGCTGGAGGGGAGATTGGATGGAGGAGGTTGGTCCAATAATGTGGCGTCGCTAATTTTGTAGGAATCCCAAAAGGATTCATCATATATTTAGATGTGTTTGCTTGTGCATTCATCCTGCATGGGTATACAACACAAGAATACATTTCACCAAATTAAAACGACATATTTGTAGCCTCTATCACTACTACATAAAGGACTATATTTGACTTCTCATCATAGACAATTTTTAAAAACCGTCTATGTTGAATCTAATCACAGACGGTTTTTAAAGAATCGGTTGTGATGAGTGAACATCACATACGGTTTTATCCAAAAATCATCTGTTATGTGCATTGCCATAATCACAGACGGTTTTTGGCTAGAACCGTCTGTGATATAAATGTACATCACATACGGTTTTAACCAGAAACCGTCTGTGATGTGCATACCATCATCACAGATGATTTTTGGCTAGAACCATCTGTGATATAAATGCACATCATAGACGGTTTTAGCCAGAAACCATCTGTGATGTGCATTACCATCATCACAAACGGTTTTGGCTTGAACCGTCTATGATATAAATGCACATCACAGATGATTCAAGCCAAAAACCGTCTATGATGTGCATTACCATCATCACAGACTACTTTTGGCTTGAACAGTCTGTGATATAAGTACACATCATAGACGGTTTTAGCCAAAAAAACGTGTGTGATCTCACCCCTATAAGCCCCATCCTCACCCGATTGCTTAGGTACTCTGAGTTCAAATCCCCCAAACCCTTGCCAAAGTCCTCCCTCCAGCGACACCCCCCCTCACCAGCCTCTCCCCCTCGACGGCCTCCTCCACCTCGTCAACCCCCTCCCCCTCGGCAGCCTCCTCCCCCTCTCCCAAACTCTAGTCTCCCGCATGCCCCATCTCTCCCAAACCCTAGCCCTGTTGTCGGTGACCTCCTCCTCCCAGTGTCCTCCCTCTCGGTTCCTCCCCATTGGTGACCTCCTCCTCGGCCTCCTCGTCCTCCTCAGTTAGGTTTTTTATGATGCTCTAATCCTTGTTGGTTTCCAATCGGTTATGGTTTTAAAATCTTTTGTGTGTGCCTGTGTGTGTTCTTTAGCTTGTGGAGCTCAAGAACGGAGAGATGTATAACAAGCACTCGGTGAACTTCGACACATGGATGAACTTCCATCTCCGCAAGGTTATCTGAACCTCAAAGGTGAAATCCTGCGCCCCTTACTTTCATCTTGTGATGTATTTTATTTTAATAAGCGTAGGTTAGTTAATGGCATTGTTTGGTTTTGGGGGAAATATTTTACCTGTGCATTGTGGAATTGATATGGTGTCGTGCAATTTAGCATGATTTGGATGCTTCAAATTTTGGCTAAGTGTACAAATTTACCATGACTTGGATGCTTCAAATTTTTGCTAAGTGTCCAAATTTACTATGACATGGATGCTCCAAATTTTAGCTAAGTGTTCAAATTTAGCATGACTTGGATGGCAAAAATTTGAAGCATCCAATTCATAGCAAAATTGGAAATATGAGGATAAACCATATGTTTATTAGTGCTAAACCAGTGTGGGTTTTATGCATATTATAAACGGTTCTTGGCTAGAACCGTCTGTCATAACCTATTATCATAGATGGTTCGTGGGTAGAGTCGTCTGCGATAACCTATTATCATAGACGGATCTAGTCATGAACCGTCTGTGATATGCAACGATTATCATTGACACATGGTTACAGACGGTTCGGAAAACCGTATGTGATGATGATTCCGAACCTTCTGTGATGTCCTTGTCTGTACTAGTGTATCTCATCGACAGTATGAAGATATGCTTCATCCTAGTTTTTATTGCATTGCTGGCTAGCTAGCTACATCAAGGAAAAGTAAGACATTATTGAGTTGTTGACCCTAAGATGCATGGACTGTTGCTGACCCTAAGATGCGTGGACTATGACCCATAAAAATAAATTGACAGGGAGAAGTTTCAAAAGAAAAATGACAGGGGTGGTAATTTAGTTACACCAGTCCAGACTGAATATTGCAAATCATATGCTAGCGGGTCCAGGGTTCCCAGTTTGCAAGACAATTAGCTCCATCAATCAATTTATGCTTCAAGAAATACCCATTTTAGTTTAATAGCGTGATAAGGCATATAAATAATATCCAAAATTTCATTGGTCGATTGAACAATGATGAGGCTGGCTGGTCCAGCGAGCCTTCAAGATATTAATATTAGGAGTCGCTTATGATATGACTAATTAGAAGATTAAAGAAGGCACATATGGAAATATCAAGGAACTTGCAGTGAAATGAAGCAGTTTTTCGTTCAGTGCAGATATGGTAGTCATGAGATGGATATATAGGGCATGAATGCATAATACTAGAATGAGGTTTCTCCCATCAGCTCATAGGTTGTCTTGATAGGACCAAGTCACCAAACTACTCCCTCCGTCCCGAATAGCTGTTATTTTAGGTTTTTGTATTTCTACCGATACACATCTACAAAAAACTGTATTATCCATCTTTATTATAACTTTGGATCGTGTGTTTCATTCTAGTTTATAGTAGTAAATAACATTAGAAATAGCTAAAGTGAGGGGTACAGAAAGCAAAAAAATATATGGTGAAACGCCTCCTCCAAATTGTAAAATGATATGTATTTAGAAACAAAATTTGAAAGCTAGAATAACATGTATTGGGGAATGGAGGGAGTAATTGTTAATGAGTCTATTTTCGATTTGAAAGGGAGCAGTGTGGATTCGAGTGGTTGATTGTACATGTGGATCTAATTCATTGAGAGGTACGCCTCAACAAAACAAATCATATGGAGAAGACATACGTGTTTATATGCATTTAGTTTGGTAGTATTAGATTTTGACACTGAAGGAAAGCTGGTAGGAAAATTTATACAAGAAAGATAATATATATATATATATATATATATATATATATATATATATATTCGTGTATATTTTTTAAAACTTTTAGTTTTACGGTATATACCCATCTGTAATAATTGAAATGAAAGACAAACCTTTGAAAAAATATACTCGAATTCAAATATTTGAACAAATTTAGATCATATTCTTTGCTGATTTATATGTATACTCAGCACATACCTACAATCAAACTATCATAAAAAAAACTCTAGTTCGAATTTCAGTTCAAACTTGTTTGAACTAGTTGGTAAACTGGTTAAACTTAGTATCCTAAAAATTTCAAAAAATTTTGAATGCAAATAAATAGGAAAAATACCCGGTTTGTACTCTCTCTCTCTCTCTCTCTCTCTCTCTCTCTATATATATATATATATATATATATATATATATATATATATATATATATATATATATATATATATGCGCGCGCGCGCCTGCATGGAACATGGGGTTCGTTCAGAAGCTTTAATGTTTAAAATTAGATGAGGCATGCATAGAACAAATTAATCTGAATAATAATAGAAAATGAACAAAGGATGAAATGACACAGAAACCCACACTGTTTGTTAGCGGCACTTTCAGATAAATCTGATGTGCAAGGGTACATTGCTATGACGAATACAACTTATAGACTTGTATTTTTTTTAATATAAACATTACTACGGAATGGTACAATACTATCGCTTTATCTTTATCGGTTCCCAACTTTTCAAAAAAAAAAAGATTATGATATGTGTACCGTAATCAGTGTTTTCGGTAATGGGGTCATTATAATGGGTTCTAATCTAGAGCCGATTGTGATGACACCTCCTCATCATAGAACCGATTGTGATCAGGGTTTTAGGAACCGATTATGATGTGCGTCGTTAGGTTTTATATACCCTCGGGACAAACTCTACTCTATTGGTGTTCTAGTGCTAAAAAAATCGCCGCCGCCCAAAAAAACAGAACATACTCTAGTTAAAACTTAGACAACAGTGAGAAAATATGAAATTCTTGAGGTTGTGTGTTAAGAGGGTAAGTTGAAGCCCTAGTTTGAGGAGATTTCCCATGTGTATTAGTTGAGTCATTCGCTAAACAACTCAGATCGAGACCCGTAGTTTTTTTTAAAAGGTGAGCATTCCTTCAAATCCCTTCAATTTTGCATTAAGAAATTCTATTTTGATTTGGTGAATGTGTTACATGTCATTAGTGCTATGGTTGAAACTAATATGGGTGAGATTATGAAATCCTCGAGGATGGGTGTTAAGAGGGTAAGTTGAACCCCTAGTTTGAGAAATTTTTTCTCATTTATGGTTTTCTTCAAAAGGTAAGCATTTCTTCAACCCTTCAATTTTGCACAAGGAATTAAATTCAATTTCGATTTGGTGAATGTGTCACATGTCATTATTGTTGCTATAATTAATATGATTAATGTTAAAGTTTAGGCTCCGAGTGAAAACAATGTATACACTTTTAACTCGCTCGAGAAGAGATCAATGACCTACACGATCAAGCCTGTTTTGCAGAAGTACATTCCTCTAAAGCAACATTTTCTGTAATTAACTACTTCATTTTTTCCTTAATTAGAACTCTCCAATGTATGTAGAGCTTTTTTATCGTACGTTACTGAAAGAGGGCGACATGATGACAAACGAGGTGACCAGCTCGAGTGGAAGCGCTTTGTAACATCCTCAGTTTCGCTTTTCGGGAAAACTCTAATTTAAATTAAGTAAATTCAAAAAGTGGTGGTTCCTTGGTGTTTATATTAACCTGGCATCCTTTCCCATCCAAAATCGGGATTCAATTCCCCCCCGTTCGAAAAATCGAATTTCTGGATTCCCGCCGGAACCCGAAATTTCAACCGGGTCCAAAAATGCTCCAAAAATCCCAAAATCACTTCAATTAGGTCCCATATATTCCAAAATGATTTTTGGAATGATTTCCCAGATTTTTGGACCTTCGCTCCTATTTTATCTCGCGCGGCTTTTGTTTAATGCTCGCAATTCGCGCCTGAATATTCAATTCCACAAATTTCATCCAAATTCCGCGAAACCAATTTTATTGGGTTCCAAATATTCCAAAATGGTTCTAGGAATTTTTCCAGAATTTTTAGACCATTGTTCCTAATTTTTCTCTAGGGCGTCACGTTTACGTAACTCTCGGCCAATCGGAGCTCGCCACGTGGCGCTACAGTGCTTTCTTCAACCTTGAGAAGGCAATGTACAGAGAAGAGCTTCAAGCATCCTCCCATGGATATCTCTCTCTTTAATCCACCATATCTCCCTCAATACAACTCCAAATCAATCACGGCCGGATCCGTTGAATCTGTAACAGCGCGACCTTTCCATTCCTCACCATCAATAGCCCGAGATCTCGCCGGAATTGAAACCGTCGGCCAAAAACCGAAATGGCTTTAATTGTCATTTACTCGGCCGTTTCTTCCCTAAGATCTGCAACACCGGTTCCTAAACCTCCGTGGTGGAGTCTTCTTTCCCGTGCACACCACCATTCCTTGCCTCTCCAACCCAATCAAACGGGAGATCAAGAAAACCGGCGCCGGGTAGCCATTTTTGGAGTTCTTCGTGTTCATCCTCATAACTCTCTCTCCGGTGGGTCATTCTCAACTCCGGTTGGTTCCTTGTGACCGTGGGGGAGTCTAGTATCTAATCTTTCAATCAATTTTAGGATCTCTCAAGATTTGGAGACGAATTTCGTGTTTTTGTCATTTCGGCCGGAGCTCCGTTTTTGGTCAAATTCGTCGTCTCCGGTGAGTTTTGCTTTTCTTAAATTCATGTGTGATTTGGCACTTTGGTGAATTTTTGGAATTTTCTGGAGTTTATTTGGATTTATTTGAAATTTATTTGAATTTATTCCATTTTGAAATAATTAAAGAATTAAACTTTGCAAATAAAGTTTTGTTGGAAATATTTTATTTGAGTCCCAAATGCCCTAAAATATTTTCCAAAATTTTTCTGGAATTTTTCTGAGTCTTTTGCTATTTTTAATGAATTAAATGAATTTCTGGAAATTAGTTTGAATATTAAATCGCTGGAAAATCAACTCGGGTCGAGTACTGTTCATCCGACCGAGTCGGAACCCGAGTCGGACTCGAGTCCGACCCGAGCCACGTGACTCGACCGAATCAAGTCCAAACCCTAACCGCGCGGGACCGTTGGATCAAGATCCAACGGCCGAAATCGAGCCGCACCGATCCGACCGGATCCGATCGCGCCGAGCCAATCGTGGCCGTTGATCGCGCCACGTGGACGGTCCTCCGTCGTCGTCTCCGCCCGAGTCCGAGCCGGATTCCTCCACCGCGCCCGCCACCGTGTGGGCCTAGGTCTCCGTTTTCCGCACGGACGCCGAGGGTATTTAATGCCCGGGTCGCACCTCGAGGACCGCCTTGACTTCCCGCACCTTTTACCCTAGCCGCCGCTTGAACGCCGCCGCAGCCGTAATTGCTCGCCGGAGTTGTAGCACTCCTCCGCCGCGGTTTTCCGTCCTCTCCGTCGTCATCTGCCGTCTCCTGTCACCGTTGAGCCCAGATCCGAGAAGCCCAGGCCAAGGCGCACCCGGGAGGCCAACTCACTTCGCCGGAATCGCGTCTGAACGCCGTTCGGGAGGTTGCCGTCTTCGTCTTCGTCTCCGGCCAGGCCAGCGCCGCCGCGTCGCCATCAACCTCGCGAGCTCGGACAGCCGTCTGATCAAGATCGAACGCACACGGTGAGCCCACGTTCACCCCCAAACCCTGGAACCCAGATCAGATCTGGACCGTTCGATCTAGATCGAACGGCCCACGATCACCGTGTAGTTTTCAACGTGTTAACCCTGGATCTAATCGCGGCCGTTGATTTTCAAATCAACGGACACGATCGTGACACGTGTCCGGGGAGCCGAACCGCCGCGCCCACGCGCGCGTGTGTGGGTCACTGACACGCGGGGCCCGCACGTCAGCGGCCCAGCCAAACCACACCATGACGTCACGCTGACGTCATGGCGGGCCCACATGTCAGCGGCCACCCCAGCCGTGTAGTGACGTCAGCGATGACGTCACCAAGAGGGTCCCACCTGCCGCACTGGTGAGCCCCGGCGTCGCCAAGAATGACGTCACCATAGTGGGTCCCACTGTTAGCCGCCGCGTGAGCCGTGGGCCGGGTCCACGGTGAGACTGAAGCCAAACCATGGACCACGCCCATGAACCGGCCGACGCCAGCAGACCAATCGAAGGCTGCCACGTGTCCTCGCTGACGCAATAATTAATTTTCGAAAAAGAAAATGATTTATTAATTCGAAATAATGATTTCAGATTTTGATTCAAACTTCAAACGCTTATAACTTTTGCGTTTCAACTCCGATTTGAGTGATTCAAATTTCTAAATTTGTATAAAATTGAGATCTACCTAATTATGAATTTTATTTAATTTTTTGACTAAAGTTTTCCTCAGTAATATTATTTAATTGATTATTTAAACTTCAAAATGCTATAACTTTTGCATTTTAACTCGAATTGTGATTCCAGTTTCTAAAAATTCATAAAATTATGCTCTCTCTGTTTATGGACTTTATTTGGGTGTTTGGATGCTTTTGTCTACTGTTTTATTCATTGGTTGCTATTTGCATGCTTTACGAGTAGACATTGAAGTGCCGGAAGGATTCGAAGGAGAAGTATTGACTCAGGATCCAACTCAAGACCAAGAACAAGTACTTTTTGAAGGCAAGTTGTGTTTTGACCATATTGATCCCATTTTGAAACCTATTTTGATTTAATGTATTGCATGCTAGTTCAAATAGAAAATACTTTATTTAAATACGGGAAATTAGATGAATGCCAAATTGCTGTATGACACCTTGATTACTTAGATATGTGCCATGACCCTTGTCACCCTAGTTGTGGTTTACTAGTTGGATACTATTAAAATGCCAACATGGGAATTTAGACCGTTGTAGTATATGGCTTAGACCTGCTACGTACTCATGACATGATTTTGGACAATCAAATGTTAATATTGACTTAATGATATATTGAACCTGTTTTGGAAAGGTATCATGTGATGTTGATGGCACGTGGTGCATGGTAATCAACTAGGGTTTGATAAATAGTTTTCGACCGGGGCATGTGGCAAGAATGATCGGGTGGGCCAGTTGTGGCACCGGGAACGTTGGTTTGGTTCTTCGGGTAGTCTTGCCCTGGTCACCCTAAGGACTTAACCTTGCAAGCCTTTGAACTGGGTCAAACGTGCAACCACATGTCTGTAATGGGATGGACCTAGTTGATTAAGTTGCTAATAATGCACCTGTGGGACCTCAGGTTGTCAACTACACCCTTTGTGTATGTTGTACGGGGGAGCGTACCGGGGCTGCGGCCAGGTACCCATCTAACGGTTGATTGGCCTAAACTTCACCTCAGCTAAGGGAAGGGTTAGTGTGCAACAACCGGGGAGGACCATGTCGGGACCCCGAATCTGCAAATCCGGACCCTCTGTGTATTCAGCACTAGTCCAGGAATGCGCTAGTGCACACAGTCTTAACATCGGTAAATATCACAATTATACCACTCGATACTAATAAAGTACTTTAATTAAATAGTCAAACTGGTTACTCGACCTTATGGTCAAGTTACAAATGTACGCCTCGCAGGGCGAAACTTATTTAAGAGAGAAATAATAGCAGCGGAAAAATAAGATAACAACGTGGCGCCATCCAGTATACCACAGGCAACTGACTGGGCTCGCTTCCTAAGCAGACGGTTCCTCTTGGAGCTCCTCCTCCAAAGCTGGTGTTGTCTCCTCTTCAACTGGTGTTGTATTGTGGCAAGGGTGAGTACTTGGTACTCAGCAAGTCATGCCTGCAGAATGCAAAGCTAATAGACTATATGCATGGCTTGATACAAAGGAATAGCTCAAGGTATATTTGCGATGCTTGACATTTGACAAGTAGCATAAGTAGATTCGAAAGCAGTAGAAACAAGTAAAGTATAATTAACTTTTCCAAAGATTTTAATAAACATCTTTCCCATCCTAGTCCACATTTCCATCAACATCATTATTAATCCAACCCAACCTTTCAAATCCAAGTTATTTTTGAGAAAATCTAACCCTTGACTGTAATTCCCGAGCGATGTCCAATACCGCGGACACGGCTATTCGAATAGATTGTACACTCTGCAGAGGTTATGCACTTTACCCACAAGATACAGTCAAACACCACAAAGGCGAGTTCCCGTAACAAAGTCTTTCGGAAACTTCTAACAATACAAGTGAGCCTCCCTGGTTGTTGCACACTAACCCTTCCCTTAGCTAAGGCGAAGTTTAGGCCAACCAACCGTTAGATGGGTACCTGGCCTCAGCCCCGGTACGCTCCCCCGTGCAACTTACACAAAGGGTGTAGGTGACCTCCTGAGGTCCCACAGGTACGTTATTAGCAACTTAATCAACTAGGTCCGTCCCATTACAGACATGTGGTTGCACGTTAGACCCAGTTCAAAGGCTTGCAAAGTGAAGTTCTTAGGGTGACCAGGGCAAGACTACCCGAAGAACCAAATCAACATCCCAAGTGCCACAACTGGCCCACCTGATCATTCTTGCCACATGCCCCGGTCAAAAACTATTTATCAAACCCCAGTTGATTACCATGCACCACGTGCCATCAACATCACATGATACCTTTCCAAAACAGGTTCAATATATCATTAAGTCAATATTAACATTTGTTTGTCCAAATCATGTCATGAGCACGTAGCAGGTCTAAGCAATATACTACAATGGTCTAAAACCCATGTTGGCAATTTAATAATGTCCAACTAGTAATCCACAACTAGGGTGACAAGGGGTCATGGCACATACTTAAGTAATCAAGGTGTCATACAGCAATTTGGCATTTATCTAATTCCCCATATTTAAATAAAGTATTTTCTAATTGAACTAGCATGCAATAAGTTAAATCAAAATAGATTTCAAAATAGGACCAACATGGTCAAAGCACAACTTGCCTTCAAAAAGTACTTGTTCTTGGTCTTGAGTTGGATCCTGAGTCAATACTTCTCCTTCGAATCCTTCCAGCACTTCAACATCCACTTGTAAAGCGTGCAAATAGCAAATACACGAATAAACAATAGGCTAAAAGTGTCCAAACATCCAAATAAAATCCATAAACAGAGAGAACATAATTTTATGAATTTTTAGAAACTGGAATCGTCAAATTTGGAGTTAAAATGCAAAAGTTATAGCATTTTGAAGTTTAAATAATCAATTAAATAATTTTACAGAGAAAAATTTTAGTCCAAAAATTAAATAAAATTCATATATAGGTAGATCTCAATTTTATACAAATTTAGAAATTTGAATCACTCAAATCGGAGTTGAAACGTCGACGGAGCGGCTCTGGACACGGCGAAAGACGGCAGAAACCACCGTGGAGACCCAACCAACTCCGGCGAGCAATCGGGCACGAACGGTGGCGGCTAGGGTTTCGGGAGATGGGGCAAAAGGTGCGCACGGTTGAAGCGAACCTCGGACGATGACCCACGCCTTAAATGGCCTCGGCATGCAGCGCTAAAGCGGAACCCTAACCGGGCCAGCGGCTCTGCGGCGGCAGAGTCCGGCTCGGTTTCGGCGGAGACGACGGCGCCGACCGTCCACGTGGCACGATCGGCCAGTCCGCGATCGCGTGGGTGCGATCGGATCCGACCCGGACTCAGCTCGAACCGGTGCGGTCCAATTTGGACCGTTGGATCTCGATCCAACGGTCGGGATCGAATAGGGTTCGGTCAAGTCACGAGGCTCGGGTCGGACTCGAGTCGGACTCGGACTCGGGTCCGGTCGGATGAACAGTACTTGACCCGACTCGATTTTCCAGCGATTTAATATTTAAAATAATTCCCAGTAATTCATTTAATTCATTAAAAATAGCAAAAGACTCAAAAAAATTCCAGAAAAATTATGGAAAATACTTTGGGGCATTTTGGACTCAAATAAAATATTTCCAACAAAATTTTATTTGCAAAGTTAAATTCTTTAATTATTTCAATATGGAATAAATTCAAATAAATTCCAAATAAATCCAAATAAATTCCAGAAAATTCCAAAAATTCACCAAAGTGCCAATTCACACATAAATTTAAGAAAAGCAAAATTTTGGGGTGTTACAAACCTCCCCCCTTAATAGAATCTCATCCCCGAGATTCAGGGCTAACTAAGGAATAGGTTCGGAAACTCTTTCTTCAAATCCTCTTCGCGCTCCCAAGTCGCTTCGCTTTCTTCATGATAGCTCCACTGAACTCTACAGAAACGGGTTGACTTGTTCCTCGTCTCTCGATCCATCGTGTCCAGAATCTTCACGGGGTGCTCCTTGTACGTCAAATCTTCTTGCAACTCAATTGACTCTAGCGGTGTCTGTTCCTCAGGTACTCGGAGAAACTTCTTCAACTGGGACACATGGAACACGTCATGTACTCTTGCTAACGACTGCGGTAGCTCTAGCTGGTAAGCAACTTCTCCTCTGCGGCTCAAAATCTTAAATGGTCCAACATAACGGGGTGCGAGTTTCCCTTTAGCATGGAACCTCTTAACTCCCCTGAGAGGCGTAACTCTGAGGTATACAAAGTCTTCTGGTTCAAAACTCAAGTCCGTGATGATTGTCATAACTCTTCTCGTGATTGGGCTATCTTCAACCTTTCCTGATCATGGCAATCGCTCTTGACTTCTTGAAGAATATCAGGCCGAAGACACGCGCTCACGGTCTCATTCCAATTCAATGGCGTCCGAGGCAAGGTCGACCATACAAAGGCCTCAAAAGGTGACATCTCAGTAAACTAGCCTGGTAACTATTGTTGTAATCGAACTCGGCATACGGCAAACTCTTATCCCAAGAGGTAGCATAAGCCAATGCACACGCTCTTAACATATCCTCCAGAATCTGGTTGACTCTTTGATGCATCCATCCGTCTGTGGATGATAGGTCATCTTGAAGTTCAAACGGGTTCCCATGGCTTCATGCAACTTATTCCAGAACCTTGAGGTAAATTGGGTACCTCTGTCCGATACAATCCTCTTTGGCACTCCGTGCAAACAGACGATCCTGATCATGTACAACTCTGCTAACTTATCTCCCGAGTAAGTGGTCTTCACGGGGATAAAATGGGCTACTTTGGCCAAGCGATCCACTATAACCATATGGAGTCATAACCTCCTTGAGTTTTAGGCAAACCGGTAATGAAATCCATTCCGATTTCCTCCCACTTCCACTCAGGTATTTTCAGCGGCTGTAGCAATCCTGCTGGTCTCTGATGCATTGCCTTGACTCTCTGGCATACGTCTCATAATGCAACATGCTCGGCAACTTCACGCTTCATGCTCGGCCACCAGAATCTTTCCTTCAAATCCTGATACATCTTGGCACTTCCTGGGTGAATTGAATACTTGGAGTCATGGGCTTCCTCCAAAATCAGTTGCTTTAATTCCTTCTTATTGGGCACACAAATCCGATCCTTCATCCATAACGTGCCTTGCTCATCCAACTTGAAGTCCTCTGCCTTGCCTTCCTCCTTGATGGACTTAATCCTGCGGATCTTATCATCATCCTTCTGTCCTTCCCGGATCTGGTCCTCTAGGGTAGGCTTTACTTCCAGTGCGGCCAAGAATCCGCTGGGTACCTCTTCAATCTTCATTCTCTGAAATTCCTGGCATAGCTCATCCTGATTCGTGGCTATCAACATATTCACGGTATGGCTTTTCTGACTCAAGGCATTGGCAACTACGTTGGCCTTCCTGGGATGGTAATGGATTCCAACATTGTAGTCCTTGATCAACTCTAACCACCTCCTCTGCCTCATATTCAGATCCGACTGGGTGAATATGTATTTAAGGCTCTTATGGTCCGTATACACTTCACATCTGTTCCCGATCAGATAGTGACGCCATATCTTCAAGGCATGCACTACGGCAGCTAAATCTAGGTCATGTGTCGGGTAATTCTCCTCATGCGGCCTCAACTGCCTTGATGCATAGGCAACAACCTTTCTGTTCTGCATCAGCACACATCCAAGTCCTTGGCGCGATGCATCACAATAGATATCAAAGCTTTGATTAACATCCGGTAGAACTAACACCGGCGCTGATGTCAATCGCTTCTTCAGCTCCTGAAAGCCTTTCTCACATTCTGACGTCCATGCAAACTTCTTCTCCTTTTTTAGCAATTGCGTAAGAGGTCTCGCAATTGTCGAAAAGCCTTCAATGAAACGGCGGTAGTATCCTGCCATTCCAAGGAAACTCCGGATCTGGGTCACAGTCTTCGGCTGCTCCCAATGTAACACAGCTTCTACCTTGCTTGGATCAACGGCGACTCCTTCTTCGGTCATTACATGTCCGAGGAACTCCACCTTGTCCTTACAAAAATCACACTTGCTGAACTTGGCGAAGAGTTGCTGTTCCCTCAGCTTTTCCAAAACTCGCCTCAAGTGCTCTGCATGTTCATCCTCTGTCTTGGAGTAGATTAGGATATCATCTATGAACACGACAACAAACTTGTCCAAATATTCCATGAACACCTTATTCATCATATTCATGAAATATGCTGGCGCATTCGTTAGACCAAAGGACATAACTGTAAACTCGTAATGTCCATATCTTGACGAGAATGCGGTCTTTGGAATATCTTCTGATCGGATCTTCAACTGATGGTATCCCAATCTTAGATCAATCTTGGAGAAAACTCCGGCTCCTCTCAGCTGATCAAACAAATCATCAATCCTGGGTAGCGAATACTTATTCTTCACGGTGACTTCATTGAGTGCACGGTAGTCAATGCACATCCTGAAACTCCCGTCTTTCTTCTTGACGAACAACACTGGCGCTCCCCATGGCGACGAACTCGGTCTGATAAATCCTTTCTCCATTAACTCCTCAAGTTGCTTTTTCATCTCTACCAATTCCTCGGTGGACATCCGATAAGGTCTCTTTGCTATTGGCACTGTACCAGGTACAAGCTCTATCACAAACTCTATGTCCCTGTCTGGTGGCATACTGTAACACCCCGCATTTAATATGCCTGAATGCTACCAAACACAAGCTAAACAACATCTAAATACCACATTTAACATAAAATTCCAGCAAAGGTACATAGGCTAAAAACCGATATTTCGGCAGCATCTCCTTTGTTTTTCCATGAATTAACACAATATCAATATCATGGCAAGATATATCATAGTCACACGCCCACACGTAGCTTCACCTTAATGATTCCACAAGTCATTCTATTAGTTTGATAATAAATTGCGTGTGATGATCATTGCTTTAGTGTTTAGCTTTACTACTTGAGAGCTTATTTGTTCTTTTGACACTTGGAGACATTAAGTGCTTGATGTTAGTCTTATATTGTCGTTAAGACTCTATTTATTGCTATTTTAGATGTCGTGTGCTATGATATATCTTGCCATGATATTGATATTGTGTTAATTCATGGAAAAACAAAGGAGATGCTGCCGAAATATCGGTTTTTAGCCTATGTACCTTTGCTGGAATTTTATGTTAAATGTGGTATTTAGATGTTGTTTAGCTTGTGTTTGGTAGCATTCAGGCATATTAAATGCCGGGGTGTTACACATACCAGGTAGATCTTCAGGAAAAACATCTGGGTACTCATTCACTACTGAGACATCTTCTATGCTGATTGTCTTGGTACTGTTAACCATCAACTGTCCATCTCTAACGGCAGTGGCTTGAAATTCCACTTTCTTTCCACACGGGCTCTCAACTGAGATAGTTCTTTGTCCACAATCCAATACGGCCTTGTGCTTGGATAACCAATCCATTCCCAAAATGACGTCTAAGGTCTGGGTCTCCAAAATAATAAGGTTCGCTAGGAACTCTATCCCATCTATTAGTATTCTCACCCCAGAACATCCTACTTTCGTTCGGAGTTCGGAACCAGGGGTTTGAACTAAAAGCATGCATTTAATCCTTGCAATCTCCAAATCATTTTTAGCAGCAAAGCCTTGTGAAACAAACGAATGCGAAGCTCCAGAATCAAACAAAACTGTCGCAGGTACTGAGTTAACAAGTAACTTACCCAGTACGATGTCCATAGCATTCTGCAGTGCATCTGCGGTGACATGGTTGACTCGGCCTCTCACCACGATGCAGGGTGTGGCTCTGGTCTTTGGCGTCCTAGCTGGGGTGGATCCTAGATTGAAGCGAACTGGGGTCACTCCTGCTGTCTTCTTTGGGCAACTGTTGGCAACGTGTCCTGGCTCGTTGCAGTTGTAGCAACGTCTCACTGTTCCTTGCTGACCGCCTGAAGTGGCATTTCTAGCGGGGGCTGGGGTCTGGTAGTTCTGATTGACGGGTCTTGGTGCTGGTGACGGTGTCCTTGTAACATTCTGTGGCTGGAATCTGAAAAACTGATTTGGCGCAACTCTCAGTCGCTGTTGCATTCCCTGGCGTGATCCCTGCTGTTGCATCCTGCGCTTCCTGTTCTCATCCAGTTCCTTGCGCTTGTCCTCAAGAATAAGCGCCTTATTCACCAACTCTTGGAAATCTGGAAAGGTGTGGGTGATCAGTCCTACTTGTAGTCCTGAGTTAAGTCCCTTCATGAAGCGAGACTGTCTGGCTTTATCTGTCGCCACATCCTCAGGTGCGTAGCGAGCAAGCTGTGTGAACTTGTTCAGGTATTCGGCCACTGGCTGATTACCTTGCTTCAGTGCTTTGAACTCCTCCTTCTTGAGATCCATGATTCCTTCAGGCACGTGATACTGACGGAATGCAGATGTGAACTCTTCCCAAGTGATGTCCTGAGGGTTCACTTGCGTGGCACGAGTTCTCCCACCATTCGGTTTGTCCCTTCCAAGCGATGAGAAGCGTAGAGTACCTTCTCATTTCCTATGCATTGAGCTATGTGTAGCTTCCTCTCAATTGACCTTAACCAATCATCGGCCTCCAATGGATTGGCATTCCCAGAGAAAGTGGGTGGGTGAGTTCTCATGAACTCTGACAGTCTTGTATTCTGGCGTTGTCCCTGATTAACTTGATTAGCAGTGGCCTGAGCAGTGACGTGTTGCATCTGTTGCATCATAGCATGCATCAACTGAGTCTGAGCAGCCAGAAATGCTCCAAAATTCTGCATGTCTAGTGGCGGTGCTAGTGCTCCATCATTAGGGTTTTCTGCTGGGCGAGAACCACTTCCATTGCCTCCAAAGTTTCCGCTGGTGTTCACCATCTGTCGATTTGCTCTAGGTTTTAGAGATGAGGGGGAAACAAGAATAGACAAGTAGTATGGAACTTATGCGGGGCGAAAGGTGTAGCTTTAAGGTCCAACATTATTAACTAATCAGTAGTAACTTGGTATGGTTGCTTACAGTGCCTAATGGCCTTGCAACACATACTGCACACTCAGCAAACAATGAAAATCCAAATCGAACTAACACTGGAGTCTAACGCCTAAAGGGTGACTCTTTATTCTATGACGCGACTCAGCGAAGGAGTCTCACTATAGAACCTACGCTCACTCATCGAGAAAACCTCCACGGCACTGGTACGGATCTTTGCGGCATAGGCGCGAAAGCGATTGCCATGTCCGCAATCGTGTCATCTGTGGTAGTCGAAGAAGCGATGTCCTCATCGAGATCCGACTCCTCAGGATCTGGTTCGTGTAGCTCGAGTCGCTCTGGTTGCAGTCCGTACAAAGCCATCTCCAACTCGTCAATCCTTCGCAGAAGGTGTGACACATACTCTTGAGCTTCCCGCCATCTGTTCTTCTCTGTCGTGATCTCCTTGCAGGCCTTCTGTAGCTCCTTGCTTGTATCATCGAGTACATCCTCCTGGGCGACAACAAGTCGTGCCAACTGTGTGACCATGGCATCCTCATCCTAAATCGCCTTCGGGTCAAGAAGGTTATTGCTGCGCGGGTGATAACGGAACACCGTGCTCTCCAACTCTCTGGCGTAGATACGGGTAATGTGCCGCATTGTTCGTCGTGACACCTCCTGGATACCCATCTGCATTGTAGACCTCCTGGCAGTGCAGTGTATCGGGCGATTGCCTGGGCCCTTCTTCCTAGCAGGTACCTCAATCTTCACGTCACAAGCCTTCATCAATCCTGCTTGTCTGATCACTTCCACTTGGTATTGCGGCTTCTCAAAATCTCCGAGAGTCTGTAGCATATGCCAAAGCTCTGCAGCGTGACCAACCTCCAGATCGACGTAGTTGAACTCTCCCTCCATCTGTCACAAGAGTGCTCACGTAAGAACTCGAAATTTTTAAATCGTGACAAGGTAAGGAAAAATTCAGCAAGAGACAAGAAAAGAGAGAAGGGGATAAGTCGAGATGTCATTTCTTATCTTGACAAATTTTATTCTTTTAGAAAATAGGTTTTATCCTCACTACAACCATTCTAGCTAGGGTTGAGCCTACGGTCAGTATGGCTCTGATACCACCTCTGTCGGGACCCCGAATTTGCAAATCCGGACCCTCTGTGTATTCAGCACTAGTCCAGGAACGCGCTAGTGCACATAGTCTTAACATCGGTAAATATCACAATCATACCACTCGATACTAGTAAAGTACTTTAATTAAATAGTCAAACTGGTAACTTGACCATATGGTCAAGTTACAAATGCACGCCTCGCAGGGCGAAACTTATTAAGAGAGAAATAGTAGCAGCGGCAAATCAAATAACTTCGTGGCGCCATCCAGTATACCACAGGCAACTGACTGGGCTCGCTCCCTAAGTAGACGGATCCTCTTGGAGCTCCTCCTCCAAAGCTGGTGTAGTCTCCTCTTCAACTGGTGTTGTATTGTGGCAAGGGTGAGTACTTGGTACTCAGCAAGTCATGCACAGAATGCAAGCTAATATACTATATGCATGGCTTGGTACAAAGGAATAGCTCAAGGTATATTTGTAGTAAACAGCATTTGACAAGTAACATAAGTAGATTCGAAAGCAGTAGAAACAAGTATAGCATAATTAACTTTTCAAGGAGTTTAATAAACATCTTTCCCATCCTAATCCATGTTTCCATCAACATCATTATTAATCCATCCCAACCATTCAGATCCAAGTTATTTTTGAGAAAATCTAACCCTTGACTGTAATTCCCGAGCGATGTCCAATACCCCGGACACGGCTATTCGAATATATTCTACACTCTGCAGAGGTTATGCACTTTACCCACAAGATACAGTCAAACACCACAAAGGCGAGTTCCCGTAACAAAGTCTTTCGGAAACTTCTAACAATACAAGTGGTCCTCCCCGGTTATTGCACACTAACCCTTCCCTTAGCTAAGGCGAAGTTTAGGCCAATCAACTGTTAGATGGGTACTGGCCTCGGCCCGACGCTCCCCGCACAACTTACACAAAGGGTGTGGTTGACCTCCCGAGGTCCCACAGTGCGTTATTAGCAACTTAATCAACTAGGTCCGTCCCATTCTGGACATGTGGTTGCACGTTAGACCCAGTTCAAAGGCTTGCAAGGTGAAGTCCTTAGGGTGACCAGGGCAAGACTACCCGAAGAACCAAATCAACATCCCTAGTGCCACAACTGGCCCACCTGATCATTCTTGCCACATGCCCCGGTCGAAAACTATTTATCAAACCCCAGTTGATTACCATGCACCACGTGCCATCAACATCACATGATACCTTTCCAAAACAGGTTCAATATATCATTAAGTCAATATTAACATTTGATTGTCCAAAATCATGTCATGAGCACGTAGCAGGTCTAAGCAGTATACTACAACGGTCTAAAACCCATGTTGGCAATTTAATAATGTCCAACTAGTAATCCACAACTAGGGTGACAAGGGTCATGGCACATATTTAAATAATCAAGGTGTCATACAGCAAATTGGTATTTATCTAACCCCCATATTTAAATAAAGTATTTTTCTAATTGAACTAGCATGCAATAGGTTAAATCAAAATAGATTTCAAAATAGGATCAACATGGTCAAAGCACAACTTGCCTTCGAAAAGTACTTGTTCTTGGTCTTGAGTTGGATCCTGAGTCAACACTTCTCCTTCGAATCCTTCCGGCACTTCAACGTCTACTCGTAAAGCGTGCAAATAGCAATACACAAATAAACAATAGGAAAAAAGTGTCCAAACATCCAAATAAAATCCATAAACAGAGAGAACATAATTTTATGAATTTTTAGAAACTGGAATCGTCAAATTTGGAGTTAAAATGCAAAAGTTATGATTATTTAAAGTTTAAATAATCAATTAAATAATTTTATAGAGAAAAACTTTAGTCCAAAAATTAAATAAAATTCATAATTAGGTAGATCTCAATTTTATACAAATTTAGAAATTTGAATCACTCAAATCGGAGTTGAAACGCAAAAGTTATAAGCGTTTGAAGTTTGAATCAAATCTGAAATCATTATTTCGAATTAATAAATCATTTTCTTTTTCGGAAATTAATTATTGCGTCAGCCTGGACACGTGTCAGCCTCTGATTGGGCGGCTGACGTCAGTCGGTCCATGGGCTCAGCCCACGGCTTGGCTCGGTCCACCGTGGACCCGGTCCACGGCTCCTCGTGAGACTGACATGTGGGCCCCACATGTCAGTGTCACGCACGCAATTAACCCGTGCGGTCCAACTCGCTGACATGCGGTTCGGTTGTCCCGCTGACACGCGGGCCCCGCGTGTCAGAGACACGCGCTCACGCGCGCGTGGCGTGGCTTGGGTACACGTGGCACAATCTCGGCCGTTGATTTGAAAATCAACGGCCCAGATTGGATCTATGCTTCACGCGTTTGGGGTGAACGCAGTCAATCTGAGCCGTTGAATCCAGATCTAACGGTCCAAAATGGATCCGACCCCTAACACTAGATCTAATCTACACTATTCGATCCCGATCTAACGGTTAGGATCTAACCTAGCTCTAACGGCGTTAGGGCGCACGTGGAACTCATCGTAGCAGTCGGATCCGGATCGGACGGCGGAGAAAGCTCGAAGTCGACGATGGCGGCGCGGCGGAGCTGGTTCACCGAGGTCGGGGAAGGCGACCAACGCGACGGCGTTCTGGGGCTGCTCCGGCGAAGTGAAAGGCCACCTCGGGTGCGCCTTGGCCGGACGGTTCTGGAACTGGGCTCAGACGCGGCGGAGGACGGCAGACGGCGGCGAGGCGAGACAAAAACAGTGGCGGCGCTTCACGCAACTACAGCGAGCGATTCCGGCAAACCTACGGCGGCTAGAGCTCGGTGGGTTAGGGCAAAAAGTGCGCGGGGTCACGGCGGTCCTCGGGGTACCACCCGGTACTTAAATGCCCTCGGCATGCGCGCACGGGACGGAGCCCTAGTCCCACACGGCGGCGGAGTCCGGCGGCGATTCGGACGGAGACGATGATGATGTGGCGCAACGCGGGCCGTTGGATCGAGATCCAACGGTTGCGAAGCCGAGGCTTGGAAGCGCCGCGGCTCGGGTGACGTGGCCTGATCTCGATCGTTGGATCTTGATCCAATGGTCGAGGGGTTAGGGCTCGGGCGACTTGGTTCGGCCCGACCGTGGCTCGGGTCGGACTCGAACTCAAGTCTGACTCGGGCTCGGTCGCTTGAACAGTAACCGACCCGGTTCGATTTTCCAGCGATTTAATATTCCAAATAATTCCCAGTAATTCATTTAATTCAAGAAAAATAGCAAAATATTCAGAAAAATTCCAGAAAAATTCTGGAAAATATTTTAGGGTATTTGGGACTCAAATAAAATATTTCCAACAAAACTTTATTTGCAAAATTAAATTCTTTAATTATTTTAAAATGGAATAAATTTAAATAAATTCCAAATAAATCCAAATAAATTCCAGAAAATTCCAAAAATTCACCAAAGTACCAAATCACACATAGATTTAAGAAAAGCAAAATTTTGGGGTGTTACAGAACCCTCAGGACATCACTTGGGAAGAGTTCACAGCTGCATTCCGTCAGTATCACGTGCCTGAAGGAATCATGGATCTCAAGAAGGAGGAGTTCAGAGCACTGAAGCAAGGTAATCAGCCAGTGGCTGAATACCTGAACAAGTTCACACAGCTTGCTCGCTACACACCTGAGGATGTAGCGACAGATAAAGCCAGACAGTCTCGTTTCATGAAGGGACTTAACTCAGGATTGCAGGTGGGATTGATCACCCACACCTTTCCAGATTTCCAAGAGTTGGTGAATAAGGCGCTTATTCTTGAGGACAAGCGCAAGGAGCTGGATGAGAACAGGAAGCGCAGGATACAACATCAGGGATCGCGTCAGGGAGCGCAGCAACGCTTGAGAGTTGCACCAAATCAGTTTTTCAGATTCCAGCCACAGAATGCAACCAGGACACCGTCACCAGCACCAAGACCCGTCAATCAGAACTATCAGACCCCAGCCCGGCTAAACGCCGCTCGAGGCGATCGGCAAAACGATGAGGCAGCTGCTACAACTGCAACGAGCCAGGACACTTTGCCAACAGTTGCCCAAAGAAGACAGCAGGAGTGACCCCAGTTCGCTTCAATCTGGGATCCACCCCAGCTAGGACGCCAGCACCAGGAGCCACATCCCAGACTGTGGTGAGAGGCCGAGTCAACCATGTCACCGCAGATGCACTGCAGAATGCTACGAACATCGTACTGGGTAAGTTACTTGTTAACTCAGTACCTGCGACAGTTTTGTTTGATTCTGGAGCTTCGCATTCATTTGTTTCACAAGGATTCACTGCTAAAAATGATTTGGAGATCGCAAGACTTAAATGCATGCTTGTAGTTCAAACCCCTGGTTCCGAACTCCGAACGAAAGTAGGATGTTCTGGGGTGAGAATACAAATAGATGGGATAGAGTTCCTAGCGAACCTTATTATTTTGGAGACCCAGACCTTAGATGTCATTTTGGGAATGGATTGGTTAACCAAGCACAAGGCAGTATTGGATTGTGGACGAAGGACTATCTCAGTTGAGAGCCCGTGTGGAAAGAAAGTGGATTTTCAAGCTACCGCCGTTAGAGATGGACAGTTGATGGTTAACAGCACCAAGGCAATCAGCATAGAAGATGTCTCAGTAGTAAATGAGTACCCAGATGTTTTTCCTGAGGATCTACCTGGTATGCCGCCAGACAGGGACATAGAGTTTTTGATAGAGCTTGTACCTGGTACAGCGCCGATAGCAAAGAGACCTTATCGGATGTCCACCGAAGAATTGGTAGAGATGAAGAAGCAACTCGAAGAGTTAATGGAGAAAGGATTTATCAGACCGAGTTCGTCGCCGTGGGGAGTGCCAGTTTTGTTTGTCAAGAAGAAGGACGGAAGTTTCATGATGTGCATTGACTACCGTGCACTCAACGAAGTCACCGTGAAGAATAAGTATTCGCTACCCAGGATCGATGATTTGTTTGACCAGCTGAGAGGAGCCGGAGTTTTCTCCAAGATTGATCTGAGATCGGGATACCATCAGTTGAAGATCCGATCAGAGGATATTCCGAAGACCGCATTCTCGTCAAGATATGGACATTACGAGTTTACTGTTATGTCCTTTGGTCTGACGAATGCGCCAGCATATTTCATGAATATGATGAATAAGGTGTTCATGGAGTATTTGGATAAGTTTGTTGTTGTGTTCATAGATGATATCCTAATCTACTCCAAGACAGAGGATGAACATGCAGAGCACTTGAGGCGAGTTTTGGAAAAGATGAGGGAACAGCAACTCTTCGCCAAGTTCAGCAAGTGTGATTTTTGGAAGGACAAGGTGGAGTTCCTCGGACATGTAATGACCGCAGAAGGAGTCGCCGTTGATCCAAGCAAGGTAGAAGCTGTGTTACATTGGGAGCAGCCGAAGACTGTGACCCAGATCCGGAGTTTCCTTGGAATGGCAGGTTACTACCGCCGTTTCATTGAAGGCTTTTCGACAATTGCGAGACCTCTTACGCAATTGCTGAAAAAGGAGAAGAAGTTTGCATGGACACCAGAGTGCGAGAAAGGTTTTCAAGAACTGAAGAAACGATTGACATCAGCGCCGGTGTTAGTTCTACCGGATGTTAATCAAAGCTTTGATATTTATTGTGACGCATCGCGTCAAGGACTTGGATGTGTGCTGATGCAGAACAGAAAGGTTGTTGCCTATGCATCAAGGCAGTTGAGGCCGCATGAGGAGAATTACCCGACACATGACCTAGAGTTAGCTGCCGTAGTGCATGCCTTGAAGTTATGGCGTCACTACTTAATTGGAAACAGATGTGAAGTATACACGGACCATAAGAGTCTTAAGTACATCTTCACCCAATCAGACCTGAACATGAGGCAGAGGAGATGGTTAGAGTTGATCAAGGACTACAATGTTGGAATCCATTACCATCCAGGAAAGGCAAACGTAGTTGCCGATGCTCTGAGTCGGAAAAGCCATACCGTGAGTATGTTGCTAGCCACAAGTCAGGATGAGCTATGTGAGGATTTCCAGAGAATGCAGATTGAAGTCGTACCAGAAGGATTCATGGCAGCATTGGAAGTGAAGCCCACCCTGGAAGATCAGATTCGAGAAGGACAGAAAGATGATGACAAGATCCACAGGATTAAGTCCATCATGGAGGAAGGCAAGGCAGAGGATTTCAAGCTAAATGAGCAAGGCACGTTATGGATGAAGGGTCGGATTTGTGTGCCCAACAAGAAGGAATTAAAACAGCTGATTTTGGAGGAAGCCCATGATTCCAAGTATTCAATCCACCCAGGAAGTGCCAAGATGTATCAGGATTTGAAGGAGAGATTCTGGTGGCCAAGCATGAAGCGTGAAGTCGCCGAGCATGTTGCATTGTGCGACGTTTGCCAAAGAGTCAAGGCAATGCATCAGAGGCCAGCAGGATTGCTACAGCCGTTGAAAATACCAGAGTGGAAATGGGAAGAAATCGGAATGGATTTCATTACTGGTTTGCCGAAAACTCAAGGAGTTTATGACTCCATATGGGTTATAGTGGATCGCTTGACCAAAGTAGCCCATTTTATTCCTGTGAAGACAACTTACTCGGGAGATAAGTTAGCAGAGTTGTATATGATCAGGATCGTCTGTTTGCACGGAGTGCTAAAGAGGATTGTATCGGACAGAGGTACCCAATTTACCTCAAGGTTCTGGAATAAGTTGCATGAAGCCATGGGAACCCGTTTGAACTTCAGTACAGCCTATCATCCACAGACAGATGGACAGATCGAAAGAGTCAATCAGATCCAGGAGGATATTGTCGGGACCCCGAATTTGCAAATCCGGACCCTCTGTGTATTCAGCACTAGTCCAGGAACGCGCTAGTGCACACAGTCTTAACATCGGTAAATATCACAATCATACCAATCGATATTATCAAAGTACTTTATTTAAATAACCAAACTGGTTACCTGACCTCATGGTCAAGTTACAAATGTATGCCTCATGGCTTAAACTTATTCGGAGAAACAATAGCGGCGGAAAATCAAATAAACTTAGTGGCGCCATCCGGTATACCACGTGCAATGGCGGGCTCGCATCCCTAAGTAGTCGGGTCCTCTTGGAGTTCCTCCTCCAAAGCTGGCGTAATCTCCTCTTCAACTGGTATTGTGTTGAGGCAAGGGTGAGTACTTGGTACTCAGCAAGTCATGCACAGAATGCAAGCTAATATACTATATGCATGGCTTAGTACAAAGGAATAGCTCAAGGTATATTTGCGAGAAATGACTTTTGACAAGTAATATAAGTAGATTCGAAAGCAGTAGAAATAAGTAAAGCATAAATAACTTTTCAAGAAGTTTAACAAACATTTTTCCCATCCTACACCATATTTCCATCATCTTCCTTGTTAAACCAACCCATCTTTTCAAAACCAAGTTATTTTCAGAAAATCTAACCCTTGACTGTAATTCCGAGCATTGTCCGATCACAGTGGACTCGGCTATTCAAATAGATTCTACACTCTGCAGAGGTTATGCACTTTACCCACAAGATACAATCCACTCACCACGTCGGTAGTGAATCGCCATACAAGAGTATGCGAATGAGCGATCATAACAAAGCCTTTGAAGCCTCAAACAACACAGTGGTCCTCTCGATGCGTGCTCTACACCATCCCTTCCCTTAGCCAAGGCGAAGTATGGGACCAACACACCGTTAGATGGGTACCTGGCCACGCCCACGATACGCTCCCCGCACAATCACACAAACGGTGTAATCGACACCACTGAGGCTCCACAAGTGAGTCCTTAGCGACTTAGTCAACTAGGGCCGTCCCATTCCAGCCATGTGGTTGCAAGTATGACCAGTTCAAAGGCTTACAAGGTTAAGTCCTTAGAGTGACCAGGCAAGACTACCCAAAACCAAATCAACACTCCCAATGCCACCGCCCACCTGATTACTCTTGCCACATGCCCGATCAAAATCGTTTATCAAACCCGCTTGATTACCATGCACCACGTGCCATCAACATCACATGATACTTTTCCAAAACAGGTTCAATATATCATTAAGTCAATATTAGCATTTGATTATCCAAAATCATGTCATGAGCACGTAGTGTCTAAGCAGTATACTACAACGATCTAAACCCATGTTGGCAATTTAATAATGTCCAACTAGTAAACCACAACTAGGGTGACAAAGGGTCATGGCACATACTTAGATAATCAAGGTGTCATATAGCAAATTGGTATTTATCTAACCCCCATGTTTAAACAAAGTATCTTTCTATTTAAACTAGCATGCAATAGTTTAAATCAAAATAGATTTCGAAATAGGATCAATATGGTCAAAGCACAACTTGCCTTCAAAAAGCACTTGCTCTTGGTCTTGAGTTGGATCCTGAGTCAACACTTCTCCTTCGAATCCCTCCGGCACTTCAACGTCTACTCGTAAAGCGTGCAAATAGCAAATACACAAATAAACACTATGCAAAAAGATCCCAAAACTCCAAATAAAATCCATAAACAGAGAGAACATAATTTTCTGGATTTTAGAAACTGGAATAAATCAAATTTGGAGTTAAAAGCATAAAAGTTATGATTTATTAAAGTTTAAATAATCAATTAAATAATATTACAGAGAAAAACTTTAGTCCAAAAATTAAATAAAATTCATATTTAGGTAGATCTTAATTTTATACAAATTTAGAAATTTGAATCGCTCAAATCGGAGTTGAAACGCAAAAGTTATAAGCGTTTGAAGTTTGAATCTAAATTTGAAATCATTATTCGAATTAATAAATCATTTTCTTTTTCTGAAATTAATTATTGCGTCAGAATGGACACGTGGCAGCTCTGATTGGCTGCGGCGTCGGTGATCCATGGGCTCGGTCCATGCTCGGCTTTCGGGTCCACGGTGGACTCGGTCCACGGCTCACGTGGTGACATGTGGGCCCGCTCGGGTGGCGTCATCGGCGCGTCGGTAGCTTGGTGGGTTAGCCAGCGACATCGCGGGCCCTCGACACGCGGGCGCGTGTCGGCGTCTGCCTGCCAGCGCATGGGCCAGCGGCCCGGACGCGTCGGTCAACTTCCCGACGCGTGGCGCCAATCACGGCCGTTGATTTGAAAATCAGCGGCGCGGATTAGATCCAGGGTTAACACGTTGAAACTACTCGATGCTCGTGGCCGTTCGATCTAGATCGGACGGTCGAGATCTAATCCTATAATCGCCTTTGCTATGCGTGGCGATTATGAACCGCTGAATCTTAATCCAACGGTCCGGATCTAATCGGGTTTCTAGGGTTTGGGAAACACGTGAACTCACCGTTGCCGTCCGATCTGGATCCAGCGGTGCACGGCTCGTGGACGGCGATGGCGCGGCGGCGGCCAGCCGGAGACGGGGACGACCTTGCCGTCGGCGTTTACGGCGCTCCGGCGAAGTGAGGGGTACTCCCGATCGCGTATCGTCTTGGGGAATCCGGATGGGCTTGATGGCGGCGGAGGGCGGCCACGGCGGCAATATCGGCGTTTAATCGCGGCGAGCAGACTTCCAACTCGGCGAGCAATAACGGCGAGGCGGTGGGGATCCTAGCGGCGCGAGCTAGGGTTTCGGAACCGGCGTGGGATGGCGATCCTCGGGGTATGCCCGGGCATTAAATAGCCTCGTCCGTGCGGCGGAGACCTAGCTCTCCACGGCGGCGACACGGCGGCGGAGTCCAGCTTCGGACTCGGGCGAGAGCGATGAAATCGTGGCCGTCACGTGGCACAACCAACGGCCACGATCGCGCGCGACCGGTCGTCCGGACACGGCTTCGCAGGTGGACGGATCTCGGCGTTGGATCTTGATCCAACGGTTGGGATTGATTAGGGTTAGGAGTGGGTTCGGTCGAGTCAAGGCTCGGTCGGACTCGAGTCCGACTTCGGTCGGATGAACGATGCTTGACCGAGTTGGATTTTCCAGCGATTTAATATTTAAAATAATTCCCGATAATTCATTTAATTCATTAAAAATAGCAAATGACTCGAGAAAAATTCCAGAAAAATTCTGGAAAATATTTTGGATCATTTTGGACTCAAATAAAATATTTCCAACAAAAATTTATTTGCAAATTTAAATTCTTTAATTATTTCAAAATGGAATAAATTCAAATAAATTCCAAATAAATCCAAATAAATTCAGAAAATTCCAAAAATTCACCAAAGTGCCAAATCACACATGAACTTAAGAACAAAAATTTTGGGGTGTTACAAACCTCCCCCTTAATAGAATCTAGTCCCGAGATTCAGCTTACTAAAGGAATAGGTTTGGAAATTCTTTCTTCAAATCCTCTTCGCTCCCAAGTCGCTTCACTTTCTTCATGGTTGCTCCAATCGAACTCTGAGAATCGGGTTGACTTGTTTCTAGTTTCTCGATCCATTGTGTCTAGAATCCTCACGTGGTGCTCCTTATAAGTCAAGTCCTCATGCAACTCAATTGACTCTAGCGGTGTCTGCTCCTCGGGAACTCGGAGACACTTCTTTAAGCTGGGACACATGGAATACGTCATGCACTCCAACGATCGTGGCAACTCCAGGTGGTAGGCAACTTCACCTCTGCGACTCAAAATCTTAAATGGTCCAACATAGCAGGTGCGAGTTTCCCTTTGGCATGGAACCTCTTAACTCCCAGAGGCGTAACTCGAGGTATACAAAGTCTTCTGTTCAAAACTCAAATCTCGGCGACGATTGTCGGATAACTCTTCTGTCGAGATTGGGCTATCTTCAACCTTTCTCTAATTATGGCGTCTGCTCTTGACCTCTTGAAGAATATCAGGCCCAAAGACACGGCGCGCCACGGTCTCATTCCAATTCAATGGTGTCCGACAGAGTCGACCATCTGATGCCTCAAAAGGTGACATCTCAGAACTAGCCTCGATAACTATTGTTGTAACTAAACTCGGCATACTGCAAACTTTTATCCCAAGAGGTAGCATAAGCCAATGCACAAGCTCTTAACATATCCTCCGAATCTGGTTGACTCTTTGGTCTGCCCATCCGTGCATGGATGATAAGGCATCTTGAAGTTTAAGCGGGTTCCCATGGCCTCATGCAACTTATTCCGAACCTTGAGGTAAATTGGGTACCTCTGTCCGATACAATCCTCCTTGGCACTCAGTGCAAACAAACAATCTGATCATGTACAACTGCTAACTTATCTCCCGAGTAAGTGGTCTTCACGGGATAAAATGGGCTACTTTAGTCGAGCGATCCACTATAACCCATATGGAGTCATAACCTCCTTGAGTCTTCGACAAACCGGTAATGAAATCCATTCCGATTTCCTC
This sequence comes from Rhipidocladum racemiflorum, assembly GCA_036346355.1. Lineage (NCBI taxonomy): Eukaryota > Viridiplantae > Streptophyta > Magnoliopsida > Poales > Poaceae > Rhipidocladum > Rhipidocladum racemiflorum. Next base: position 35,174,666 of record CM070589.1, on the reverse strand, counting down.
CCACTTCCACTCGGGTATTTTAATTTGTAGCAATCCTGCTGGTTTCTGATGCATTGCCTTGACTCTCTGGCATACGTCGCACAATGCAACATGCTCGGCAACTTCTCGTTTCATACTCGGCCACCAGAATCTCTCCTTCAGATCCTGATACATCTTGGCGCTTCCAGGGTGAATCGAGTACTTAGAGTCATGGGCTTCTTCCAAAATCAGTTGCTTTAACTCCTTTTTGTTAGGCACACAAATGCGATCCTTCATCCACAACGTGCCTTGTTCATCCAATTTGAAGTCCTCTGCCCTGCCTTCCTCCATTTTGGACTTAATCCTACGGATCTTGTCATCATCCTTCTGTCCTTCTCGGATCTGGTCCTCTAAAGTAGGCTTTACTTCCAAGGCGGCCAAGAATCCGCTAGGTACAACCTCAATCTTCATTTTCTGAAAATCCTCACATAACTCATCCTGACTTGTGGCTAGCAACGTACTCACGGTATGGCTTTTCCGGCTCAGAGCGTCGGCTACTACGTTGGCCTTCCCAGGATGGTAATGGATTCCAACATTATAGTCCTTGATCAACTCTAGCCATCTCCTTTGCCTCATATTCAGATCCGACTGGGTGAATATGTACTTAAGGCTCTTATGATCCGTATATACTTCACATCTGTTTCCAATCAGATAGTGACGCCATATCTTCAAGGCATGCACTACGGCAGCTAACTCTAGGTCATGTGTCGGATAATTTTCCTCATGCGGCCTCAACTGCCTTGATGCATAAGCGACGACCTTTCCATTCTGCATCAGCACACATCCAAGTCCTTGGCGCGATGCGTCACAATAAATATCGAAGCTTTGAGCAACATCCGGTAGAACTAACACCGGTGCTGATGTCAATCGCTTCTTCAGCTCCTGAAATCCTTCCTCACATTCTGGCGTCCATGCAAACTTCTTTTCCTTCTTCATCAATGGCGTAAGAGGTTTCGCAATTGTCGAAAAAACTTCGATGAAACGGCGGTAATATCCCTGCCATTCCAAGGAAACTCGAATCTGGGTCACGATCTTGGTGCTCCCAATGTAACACAGCTTCTACTTTGCTTGGATCTACGGCGACTCCTTCAAGGTCATTACATGTCCAAGAAACTCCACCTTGTCCTTCCAAAAGTCACACTTGCTGAACTTGGCGAAAAGTTGCTTTGTTCCTCGCCTTTTCCAAAACTCGCCTTAAGTGTTCGGCATGTTCATCCTCTGTCTTGGAGTAGATTAGGATATCGTCTATGAACACGACGACAAACTTGTCCAAATATTCCATGAACACCTTATTCATCATATTCATGAAATAAGTGGCGCATTAAATCGGCCAAAGGACATAAATCAGAACTCGTAATGTCCATATCTTGGCGAGAATGCGATCTTGAATATCTTCTGATCGGATCTTCAATCGATGGTATCCCGATCTCGCATCAATCTTGGAGAAAACTCCGGCTCCTCTTAAGCCGATCAAACAAATCATCAATCCTGGGTAGCGGATACTTATTTTTCACGGTGACTTCATTGAGTGCACGGTAGTCAATGCACATCCTGAAACTCCGTCCTTCTTCTTGACAAACAAAGCTGGTGCTCCCCACGGCGACGAACTCGGTCGATAAATCCTTTCTCCATTAACTCTTCCAGCTGTTTCTTCATCTCTACCAACTCCTCGGTAGACATCCGATAGGGTCTCTTTGCTATCGGTCTTTGTGCAGTACAAGTTCTATCACAAACTCTATGTCCACTGTCTGGCGGCATACCGTAGATCTTCGGGAAAACATCGGGTACTCACTCACCGGGACATCCTCTATGCTGATTGCCTTGGTACTTTTATCCTTCATCTGTACATCTCTATATGCTGTGGCTTGAAATTCCACTTTCTTCCCACACGGGCTCTCAAGTGAGATTGTCATTCGTCCACTATCCAATACAGCCTTGTGCTTGGATAACCAATCCATTCCCAATATAACATCTAAGGTGCAGGTCTCCAAAATTATAAGGTTTGCTAGGAACTCTATTCCATCTATTAGTATTCTCACCCGGAACATCCTACTTAGTTCGGAGTTCTAACCAGGGTTTGAACTAAAAGCATGCACTTAAGTCTTGCAATCCTTAAATCATTTCTAGTAGCAAAGCCTTGCGAAGCAAGCGAATGCTAAGCTCGAGTCAAACAAAGCTATTGCAGTCTTGAGTTAACAAGTAACTTACCCGATCGACGTCCGTAGCATTTTGCATGCATCTGCGGTGACATGGTTGACTCGGCCTCTCACCACGATGCAGGGTGTGGCTCACGTGTCTTTGGCGTCCTAGCTGGGGTGGTTCCTAGATTGAAGCGGCCGGGTCGCTCCTGCTGTCTTCTTCGGACAATCATGTTGGCAAAGTGTCCTGGCTCGTTCGTTGTAACGTCTCACTTTGTTCCTTCGATCGCCGGGGTAGCGTTTCTAAGCGGGCTGAAGGTCCGTAGTTTTGATTGGCAGGTCTTGGTGCTGGGAGGGTGTCCTTGTTGCATTTCGTGGTTGGAATCGAAGAATTGATTTGGTGCAACTCTCAAGCGCCGTTGCGTTCCTGACGTGATCCTTCTTTGTTGCATCCTGCGCTTCTGTTCTCATCCAGTTCCTTGCGCTTGTCCTCAAGAATAAGCGCCTTATTCACCAACTCTTGGAAATCTGGAAAGGTGTGGGTGATCAACCCTACTTGCAATCTGAGTTAAGTCCCTTCATAAAAGCGAGGTATCTGGATTTATCATCGCTACATCCTCGGTGCGTGGCGTGCTAAGCTGTGTGAACTTGTTCGGGTAGTCGACCAGCTGATTACCTTGCTTGATGCTCTGAACTCCTCCTTCTTAAGGTCCATAATTCCTTCGAGCACGTGATCTTTGTCGGAATGCATTGTGAACTCTTCCCAAGTGATATCTTGAGGGTTCTCTGCGTGTACGAAGTTCTCCCACCATTCGTGGTTCCTTCCAAGCGATGAGAAGCGTAAAGTACCTTCTCATTCCCTATGCATTGAGCTATGTGTAGCTTCCTCTCAATTGATCTTAACCAATCATCGGCCTCCAATGGATTGGCATTCCCGAAGAGAAAGTGGGTGGGTGAGTCCTCATGAACTCGAGAGCCTTGTATTACGGCGTGGTCACGATTAACTTGATTAGCGATGGCCTGGCGATGACGTGCTGCATTTGTTGCATCATAGCATGCATCAAGCGAGTGCGAGCAGCAAGAAATGCTCCAAAATTCTGCACATCCGATGGCGGTCTTTGGTGCTCCATCATTGGGGTTTTACGTTGGCGAGATCCACTCCCATTGCTTCCAAAGTTTCCACGGGTGTTTACCATCTGTCGATTTGCTCTAGGTTTAGAGATGAGAGGGAAACAAGAATAGACAAGTAATATGGAACTTATGCGGGGCGAAAGGGGTAACTTTAAGGTCCATCTTTATTATTAATAACTTGGTATGGCTGCTTACAATGCCTAAGGGCCTTGCAACACATACTGCACACTCAAACAAACAAAGCAAATCCAAATCGAACTAACTCTGGAGTCTAACGCCTAAAGGGTGACTCTTTATTCTATGACTCGACTCGGCGAAGGAGTCTCACTATAGAACCTATGCTCACTCATCGAGAAAACCTCCATCTGTCACAAGAGTGCCTTACGTAAGAACTCGGAATTTTCAAATTGTGACAAGGTAAGGGAAAATTTCAGCAAGAGACGAGAAAAGAGAGAAGGGGATAAGTCGAGATGTCATTTCTTGTCTTCACAAATTTTTAGCTTTAGAAAATAGGTTTTATCCTCACTACGACCATTCTAGCTTAGGGTTGAGCCTACAGTCAAGTATGGCTCTGATACCACCTCTGTCGGGACCCCGAATTTGCAAATCCGGACCTCTGTGTATTCAGAACTAGTCCAGAACGCAGCTAGTGCACACAGTCTTAACATCGGTAAATATCACAATCATACCAATCGATATTATCAAAGTACTTTATTTAAATAACCAAATCGTTACGACCTCATGGTCAAGTTACAAATGTATGCCTCGCAGGCGAAACTTATTCGAGAGAGAGAAACAATAGCAGCGGAAAATCAAATAAACTTAGTGGCGCCATCCAAGATACCACAGGCAACTGACCGGGCTCGCATCCCCTAAGTAGTCGGGTCCTCTTGGAGTTCCTCCTCCAAAGTGGCGTAATCTCCTCTTCAACTGGTATTGTGTTGAGGCAAGGGTGAGTACTTGGTACTCAAAGAAGTCATGCACAGAATGCAAGCTAATATACTATATGCATGGCTTGGTACAAAGGAATAGCTCAAGGTATATTTGCGAAATGCCTTTTGACAAGTAATATAAGTAGATTCGAAGCGAGAAATAAGTAAAGCATAAATAACTTTTCAAGAAGTTTAACAAACATTTTTCCCATCCTACACCATATTTCCATCATCTTCCTTGTTAAACCAACCCATCTTTTCAAAACCAAGTTATTTTCGTAAAATCTAACCCTTTGACTGTAATTCCAGAGCATTGTCCGATCTGTGGACTCGGCTATTCAAATAGATTCTACACTCACAGAGGTTATGCACTTTACCCACAAGATACAATCCACTCACCACGTCGGTAGTGAATCGCCATACAAGAGTATGCGAATGAGCGATCATAACAAAGCCTTCTAAGCCTCAAACAACACAGTGGTCCTCTCCAGATGCGTGCTCTACACCATCCCTTCCCTTAGCCAAGGCGAAGTATGGGACCAACACACCGTTAGATGGGTACCTGGCCACACCACGATCGCTCCGTACAATCACACAAAGCGGTGTAATCGACACCACTGAGGCTCCACAAGTGAGTCCTTAGCGACTTAGTCAACTAGGGCCGTCCCATTCCAGCCATGTGGTTGCAAGTATGACCCGAGTTCAAAGGCTTGCAAGGTTAAGTCCTTAGAGTGACCAGGGCAAGACTACCCAAAACCAAATCAACACTCCCAATGCCACACTGCCCACCTGATTACTCTTGCCACATGCCCCGATCAGCTGTTTATCAAACCCCAGTTGATTACCATGCACCACGTGCCATCAACATCACATGATACTTTTCCAAAACAGGTTCAATATATCATTAAGTCAATATTAGCATTTGATTATCCAAAATCATGTCATGAGCACGTAGCAGGTCTAAGCAGTATACTACAACGATCTAAACCCATGTTGGCAATTTAATAATGTCCAACTAGTAAACCACAACTAGGGTGACAAAGGGTCATGGCACATACTTAGATAATCAAGGTGTCATATAGCAAATTGGTATTTATCTAACCCCCATGTTTAAACAAAGTATCTTTCTATTTAAACTAGCATGCAATAGTTTAAATCAAAATAGATTTCGAAATAGGATCAATATGGTCAAAGCACAACTTGCCTTCAAAAAGCACTTGCTCTTGGTCTTGAGTTGGATCCTGAGTCAACACTTCTCCTTCGAATCCCTCCGGCACTTCAACGTCTACTCGTAAAGCGTGCAAATAGCAAATACACAAATAAACACTATGCAAAAAGATCCCAAAACTCCAAATAAAATCCATAAACAGAGAGAACATAATTTTCTGGATTTTTAGAAACTGGAATCGTCAAATTTGGAGTTAAAACGCAAAAGTTATGATTTATTAAAGTTTAAATAATCAATTAAATAATATTACAGAGAAAAACTTTAGTCCAAAAATTAAATAAAATTCATATTTAGGTAGATCTTAATTTTATACAAATTTAGAAATTTGAATCGCTCAAATCGGAGTTGAAACGCAAAAGTTATAAGCGTTTGAAGTTTGAATCTAAATTTGAAATCATTATTCGAATTAATAAATCATTTTCTTTTGGAAATTAATTATTGCGTCGGCATGGACACGTGGCAGCTCTGATTGGCCTGGCGTCGCCGGTCCATGGGCTCGGTCCATGCTCACTCGGGTCCACGGTGGACTCGGTCCACGGCTCACGTGGCCCGACATGTGGGCCCGCTCGGGTAACGTCATCGCCGACGTCGGCGCTTGGTAGGTTAGCCAGCGACATGCGGGCCCTCGACACGCGGGCCGCGTGTCGGCGTCTACTGCCAGCTGCGTGGGCCCGGCCACCGCGTCGGTCAACTTCCCGACACGTGGCGCAATCACGGCCAGTTGATTTGAAAATCAACGGCGCGATTAGATCCAGGGTTAACACGTTGAAACTACTCGATGCTCGTGGGCGTTCGATCTAGATCGGACGGTCCAGATCTAATCCTATAATCGCCTGCTGCTACGGCGCGTGGCGATTATGAACCGTTGATCTTAATCAGCGGTCCGGATCTGTCGGGTTTCAGGGTTTGGGAAACACGTGAACTCACCGCCGTTAGTCCGATCCGATCCAGCGGTGCCGCGAAGCTTCGAGGGCGATGGCACGCGGCGGCGCCGCTTGACCGGAGGCGAGGGCGGCGACCTTGTCGGCGTTTACGCGCGCTCCGGCGAAGTGAGGGTACTCGAGCGCGTCTCGTCTTGGGAATCGGATCTGGCTTGATGACGGAGGGCGGCCAGGACGGCGGCAATATCGGCGTTTAATCGCGGCGGAACAGACTTCCAACTCCGGCGAGCAATAACGGCGAGCGGTGGGGATCCTAAGCGGCGCGAGCTAGGTTTCGGCGGCGTGGGATGGCGATCCTCGGGGTATGCCGGGCATTAAATAGCCTCGTCCGTCGGAAACGGAGACCTAGCTCTCACCACGGCGGCGGCGGAGTCCGGCTTCGGACTCGGCGGAGCGATGAAATCGTGACCGTCCACGTGGCACAACCAACGGCCACGATCGCCGCGCGACCGGTCGATCCGACACGGCTTCGGTGCAGGTCGGACGGATCTCGGCCGTTGGATCTTGATCCAACGGTTGGGATTGATTAGGGTTAGGAGTGGGTTCGATTAGTCAATGGCTCGTCGGACTCGAGTCCGACTCGGTCGGATGAACGATGCTGACCGAGTTGGATTTTCCAGCGATTTAATATTTAAAATAATTCCCAGTAATTCATTTAATTCATTAAAAATAGCAAATGACTCAGAAAAATTCCAGAAAAATTCTGGAAAATATTTTGGATCATTTTGGACTCAAATAAAATATTTCCAACAAAAATTTATTTGCAAATTTAAATTCTTTAATTATTTCAAAATGGAATAAATTCAAATAAATTCCAAATAAATCCAAATAAATTCCAGAAAATTCCAAAAATTCACCAAAGTGCCAAATCACACATGAACTTAAGAACAGCAAAATTTTGGGGTGTTACAGATATGCTAAGAGCGTGTGCATTGGCTTATGCTACCTCTTGGGATAAGAGTTTGCCGTATGCCGAATTCAGTTACAACAATAGTTACCAGGCTAGTTTACAGATGTCACCTTCTGATGCACTGTATGGTCGACCCTGCCGGACGCCATTAAACTGGAATGAGACCGGCGAGCGCCGTGTCTTCGGGCCTGATATTCTTCAAGAAGCTGAAGAGCAGATTGCCATGGTTAGGGAAAGGTTGAAGATAGCCCAATCACGACAGAAGAGTTATGCTGACAATCGTCGCCGAGATTTGAGTTTTGAACCCGAAGACTTTGTATACCTTAGAGTTACGCCTCTCAGGGGAGTTAAGAGGTTCCATGCCAAAGGGAAACTTGCACCCCGTTATGTTGGACCATTTAAGATTTTGAGCCGCAGAGGCGAAGTTGCTTACCAGCTGGAGTTACCGCAGTCATTAGCAGGAGTGCATGACGTGTTCCACGTGTCCCAGTTGAAGAAGTGTCTCCGAGTACCTAAGGAACAGACACCGCTAGAGTCAATTCAGTTGCAAGAAGATTTGACTTACAAGGAGCATCCCGTGAAGATTCTTGACACCATGGATCGAGAAACGAGGAACAAGTCAACCCGTTTCTGCAGAGTTCAATGGAGCAACCATGCGGAGAGTGAAGCAACCTGGGAACGAGAAGAGGATTTGAAGAAAGAGTTTCCGAACCTATTCCTTAGTTAGCCCTGAATCTCGGGGACGAGATTCTGTTAAGGGGGGGAGGTTTGTAACACCCCAAAATTTTGCTTTTCTTAAATTCATGTGTGATTTGGCACTTTGGTGAATTTTTGGAATTTTCTGGAGTTTATTTGGATTTATTTGAAATTTATTTGAATTTATTCCATTTTGAAATAATTAAAGAATTAAACTTTGCAAATAAAGTTTTGTTGGAAATATTTTATTTGAGTCCCAAATGCCCTAAAATATTTTCCAAAATTTTTTTGGAATTTTTCTGAGTCTTTTGCTATTTTTAATGAATTAAATGAATTTCTGGAAATTAGTTTGAATATTAAATCGCTGGAAAATCAACTCGGGTCGAGTACTGTTCATCCGACCGAGTCGGAACCCGAGTCGGACTCGAGTCCGACCCGAGCCACGTGACTCGACCGAATCAAGTCCAAACCCTAACCACGCGGGACCGTTGGATCAAGATTCAACGGCCGAAATCGAGCCGCACCGATCCGACCGGATCCGATCGCGCCGAGCCAATCGTGGCCGTTGATCGCGCCACGTGGACGGTCCTCCGTCGTCGTCTCCGCCCGAGTCTGAGCCGGATTCCTCCGCCGCGCCCGCCGCCGTGTGGGCCTAGGTCTCCGTTTTCCGCACGAACGCCAAGGGTATTTAATGCCCGGGTCGCACCTCGAGGACCGCCTTGACTTCCCGCACCTTTTACCCTAGCCGCCGCCGCTTGGAACGCCCTGCCGCAGCCGTAATTGCTCGCCGGAGTTGTAGCACTCCTCCGCCGCGGTTTTCCGTCCTCTCCGTCGTCATCCGCCGTCTCCTGTCACCGTTGAGCCCAGATCCGAGAAGCCCAGGCCAAGGCGCACCCGGGAGGCCAACTCACTTCGCCGGAATCGCGTCTGAACGCCGTTCGGGAGGTTGCCGTCTTCGTCTCCGGCCAGGCCAGCGCCGCCGCGTCGCCATCAACCTCGCGAGCTCGGACAGCCGTCCGATCAAGATCGAATGCACACGGTGAGCCCACGTTCACCCCCAAACCCTGGAACCCAGATCAGATCTGGACCGTCCGATCTAGATCGAACGGGCCACGATCACCGTGTAGTTTTCAACGTGTTAACCCTGGATCTAATCGCGGCCGTTGATTTTCAAATCAACGGACACGATCGTGCCACGTGTCCGGGGAGCCGAGCCGCCGCGCCCACGCGCGCGTGTGTGGGTCACTGACACGCGGGGCCCGCACGTCAGCGGCCCAGCCAAACCACACCATGACGTCACGCTGACGTCATGGCGGGCCCACATGTCAGCGGCCACCCCAGCCGTGTAGTGACGTCAGCGATGACGTCACCAGTAGGTCCCACCTGTCAGCACCGTGGGCTGAGCCCCGCTGACGTCAGCAATGACGTCACCACAGTGGGTCTCACCTGTCAGCCGCACGTGAGCCGTGGACCGGGTCCACGTAGACCCGAGCCAAACCATGGACCACGTCCTTGAACCGGCTGACATCAGCAGACCAATCAGAGGCTGCCACGTGTCCTCGCTGACGCAATAATTAATTTTCGAAAAAGAAAATGATTTATTAATTCGAAATAATGATTTCAGATTTTGATTCAAACTTCAAACGCTTATAACTTTTGCGTTTCAACTCCGATTTGAGTGATTCAAATTTCTAAATTTGTATAAAATTGAGATCTACCTAATTATGAATTTTATTTAATTTTTGGACTAAAGTTTTCCTCAGTAATATTATTTAATTGATTATTTAAACTTCAAAATGCTATAACTTTTGCATTTTAACTCCGAATTTGACGATTCCAGTTTCTAAAAATTCATAAAATTATGCTCTCTCTGTTTATGGACTTTATTTGGGTGTTTGGATGCTTTTGTCTACTGTTTTATTCATTGGTTGCTATTTGCACGCTTTACGAGTAGACGTTGAAGTGCCAGAAGGATTCGAAGGAGAAGTATTGACTCAGGATCCAACTCAAGACCAAGAACAAATACTTTTTGAAGGCAAGTTGTGCTTTGACCATATTGATCCCATTTTGAAACCTATTTTGATTTAATGTATTGCATGCTAGTTCAAATAGAAAATACTTTATTTAAATACGGGAAATTAGATGAATGCCAAATTGCTGTATGACACCTTGATTACTTAGATATGTGCCATGACCCTTGTCACCCTAGTTGTGGTTTACTAGTTGGATACTATTAAAATGCCAACATGGGAATTTAGACCGTTGTTGTATATGGCTTAGACCTGCTACGTACTCATGACATGATTTTGGACAATCAAATGTTAATATTGACTTAATGATATATTAAACCTGTTTTGGAAAGGTATCATGTGATGTTGATGGCACGTGGTGCATGGTAATCAACTAGGGTTTGATAAATAGTTTTCGACCGGGGCATGTGGCAAGAATGATCGGGTGGGCCAGTTGTGGCACCGGGAACGTTGGTTTGGTTCTTCGGGTAGTCTTGCCCTGGTCACCCTAAGGGCTTAACCTTGCAAGCCTTTGAACTGGGTCAAACGTGCAACCACATGTCTGTAATGGGACGGACCTAGTTGATTAAGTTGCTAATAACGCACCTGTGGGACCTCAGGTTGTCAACTACACCCTTTGTGTATGTTGTACGGGGGAGCGTACCGGGGCTGCGGCCAGGTACCCATCTAACGGTTGGTTGGCCTAAACTTCGCCTTAGCTAAGGGAAGGGTTAGTGTGCAACAACCGGGGAGGACCACTTGTACTGTTAGAAGTTTCCGAAAGATTTTGTTACGGGAACTCGCCTTTGTGGTGTTTGACTGTATCTTGTGGGTAAAGTGCATAACCTCTGCAGAGTGTACAATCTATTCGAATAGCCGTGTCCGCGGTATTGGACATCGCTCGGGAATTACAGTCAAGGGTTAGACTTTTTTGAAAATAACTTGGACTTGAAAGGTTGGGTTTGGTTTAATAATGATGTTGATGGAAATGTGGATTAGGATGGGAAAGATGTTTATTAAACTCCTTGAAAAGTTAGTTATGCTTTACTTGTTTCTACTGCTTTTGAATCTACTTATGCTACTTGTCAAATGCTGTTTACTGCAAATATACCTTGAGCTATTCCTTTGTATCAAGCCATGCATATAGTATATTAGCTTGCATTCTGTGCATGACTTGCTGAGTACCAAGTACTCACCCTTGCCGCATTACAACACCAGTTGAGGAAGAGACTACACCAGCTTTGGAGGAGGAGCTCCAAGAGGAACCGTCTACTTAGGGAGCGAGCCCAGTCAGTTGCCTGTGGTATACTGGATGGCGCCACGATGTTATCTTATTTTTCCGCTGCTATTATTTCTCTCTTAATAAGTTTCGCCCTGCGAGGCGTATATTTGTAACTTGACCATAAGGTCGAGCAACCAGTTTGAATATCTAATTAAAGTACTTTATTAGTATCAAGTGGTATGATTGTGATATTTACCGATGTTAAGACTGTGTGCACTAGCGCGTTCCTGGACTAGTGATGAATACACAGAGGGTCCGGATTTGCAAATTCGGGTCCCGACACATAAAATCTAAAATTTTGTTTAAAATAAAGATAGTTAGGAGACGAGAGTGTTCTCTTCAAATATTTTCAAAAAATATGTTATATAACGTAAGTCGTTGATTTTAAAAAAAGCTGTACAAGTGTCTGATTTACTAAAAGAATTTTTATGAAAAATCTATACGTCAAAAAATCACGAAACCAACTTTGTTATGCTCCAAATAGTTCCTAGTATTTTAGAGGAATTTTTCCAATTTTAAGAACCTCCCTGTTATTTTTTTCCGCAGCATCTTTTGGAACGTATATGTATATATACAAAAAAAATGTTCCGCGACTTGAGCTCACGATTAGTGATTCAGAACAATACACACAAACCAACTCAGCTAGCTAGGCTCTTACGTGTGGACGGTTGGTTTCCAAGCCGTTTCTTTTGAATAGAAATGTTTCCATTTTCTCTCCATTTCCTAGTGCACATGAAGCCTACCCATGCATAAATGTAATGGAGTTTTATTCCAAGCCGTTTCCAGTCCTAGTGCATGTACGTTACTAGTCTACTCCTTGCGTTGGCCTTTTCAATTTCTAGCTGGTTCCATTCCTTGGTTAAATACTAGTAACGTGCACTATTTCATGAGTTAGTACTGGTAATCTTCCCATTTAATTAGCCAATGCATGAACGTTGAACCATTCCATGCATTCAACTAGTAACTGGTAGCACGTCTCCCCTTCTTGCAATGCATGAGTGTTTTCTCTCCAGCCAGTTGCTCCACACACATGATGTCTCCCAAGCGCATGCCCTTCTCATTGTCCAGCCATATGCTAGCAACGCACGCCCATCCTTCATTCCTCCAGCACATATGGCCTTTCTTTTCCTTTCGTTATCTATTTAGTCCCAAACGCCAATACCTCCCGCCATTTCTTCTACCATTCCTCCACTTCTCTATTGATCTGTTGTTCCGTCTTCGCCGTCGCCGCCACTGCAGTCTCGCCGCCGTTGAAGCCGCCACCACCGCCGCGGTCGTCTATGTCGCACCACTGTGTACGTCACCGTTGGTCACCGTCACCGCTGTCTTGTTGTCGTCGTCGTCGCCGCTGTTGACACCACCGTTGTCGATGACGTAGCCGTCGCCGTCGTCGTCGTCTCGTCGCTGTCACCGTTGTTCATCGCTGTCGCTTCCGCCGTTGTCTACACCACCGCCGTCATCGTCGTTTACATCGCCGCCGATGTCTTCGTGTACGTCGCCGCTGACATCTACGTCGTTGCCGCCGTGTACGCCGCCGTCGACGCACTCTCCGATCTCGCATCCTCTGCGCCGGCCAGTATACCTATTTTTCCTTTCCTTCATGTGCGTTCTATCTCTACCGATCGGTTGATCTCGTTGCATGTATATGTAGTACGTACGCATATATGTCTAGTGGTACTAGGATCGTTTGCATGTATACAAAAATATATTAGGGAGTACATGTGAATACATATATGTTGCAGTGTCTATATTCGGTTTCCTTTCATGAATCCTAGCCGTACATGATTATCTAGCCAAAAAAAAATGACAAGAAGTATATGTATATACGCATCAACAGTGCCATGCAGAGAACCAACGTAGAGTTGGTTTGTACGTATTGATTTCCGGAAATTGTGAAAATTTTTTTTTTGCTACAAATTCATTTGAAGTGCAAATAGTATGCGACAAAGTTTGTTAATTAGTACAAATTAATACCTATCTACAGTAATTTTTCTAAAATTTTTTCAATAAGTTTATACTATTAAAATATTCACGGAAAGTCCAAACTTACGAATTTTGTATCTCTTAAACTATACGTCCAAAAATTCCAAAATAAATTTTGTAAATCTCAGAAAGTGCTAAACTAATTATCTCGAAGTTTTCATGAAATTATGAATTAATTTGATTTGCGGCATTTCTCCGGATGTGCATTTGTACGTTGTTTTGTGTGTTTATTTGGTTCTTTATCTGTTACGCGTAGACGTCGAGCTGTGTGAGGATGCGGATTTTGAGGATCAAGCTCCAGACCAAGACTCGCTGCTTTACGTAGGCAAGTTGTGCTTTGACCATATTGCTCGCAGTTTTTGAAATGTATTTTGATTTAAATTATGCATGCTATGTTGATTAAAATGAATTAATTTAATTTGGATAAAATAGTTAATAAACCTAATTGTTAATTCCACCCTTGATGATAATATTTGTATGCCATGTATCCATTGTCACCTTAAGTTGGTTTATTTAGTTGGATGTTAATATTGTGCCAACTATGAATAGTTGCTCAGCCATGCTTACGTGAAATATGTTTCAAATGGCAAAATAATATTGACTAATGATATACGGAATGAATTTTGGAATCAGTGTAATCTTGCCATGTGATAATGTGAAGTGTAGGTACCTTTGTGGTTCTACATGGTAACTGGTATTATTGTTGGCATGTGTTGCACAATAATCAAACTGGGGTGGGAAAATATTTAGACTGTGGCAAGTGGCAAGTGATTAATGGGGGGCCCGATGTGGCACATGTGTAACACCCCAACACCCCAACAAGACAACTAAGGTCTATAATAACAAAAAAATTCGACATGACCTTTGCTAATAATAATGAAAGACACAAACAAAACATGGATCACAACATAGCGGAAGCATAAATAGTAAAACGAACATGCAAAAAGTACTACAATATACCGAAACTCACAAGGCAACAAGATACTACCGACCCCAATTTAAAGTTTGGAACCATGAGCCATAAGTTACACGGTTTAACATGATTAAATAACCAACATAATTATTTTATTCTAAGTGAGCATGTGTAGAAAGTGCTGCTACGCCCCACCCTTCATGCTATGCTCCAATGAACGGCCTGAAAGAAATGAAAGAAGCGGTGAGATTGGATAATCTCAGCAAGTGAAATACACCAGACAGAATTAACAATCAAGCATTGTAAATTCGAACATTCTTCCTTTCTTTCATTCTTAAAGAAGTAAACAGAACATACAATCATACTTTCCTCTCTTTTCTTTCCACCACATATAAGCATTCACATAAGTTAGATAATGCATATGCTCATGACATGTTACTTCTCACCGTGCCCTTTCTCAGAACACACGGTTACCGTGCCCTTTCTCGGGAACACACGGTATTGTACGGCAGACGGTCGCGCGATCTCAAGGCGACATTCTTCCAATGCATGAATGCAAATGACATGATTCATGCATAAATAATTTCACATACATCTGAGCTATAATACATTCCATACTGATCAATAAGCAAAGAGGACAACAACAGTCTATGGAAAATCAGACATAAACAATTCAAACATGAACAAACAGAGCTATTCCACTTGCCTTTACCGATGAAGACAAAGATATTAATTGCGTCCCGAAGTCGCACCACCTACACAAGCATTTTACCTCAGTACTTAAACATTTTTCAACTTGGATTGAACACAATTAAGCGTTCCCTACTCCCACGGCCCCCGAAACACAATATTCTACCAAGCTGTCCAGAAAGACAGATTGCGCAGGCCGGCTTGTTTATTTTGAAGCTATTTCTGTGATATGTATAAAATTCTACAAAAATTACAGAAGTTAGATATTGACATCTTCTACAACTTTCAAAGAGACCACAAATTTTAATTATTTAGTTAACTATGCCTAATCGACAGGTCTTTAGCAGGGTATAAGGATTAGCTACAAAATTCAGAAGCGACGCTCTTTCAACAGCTACGAGCAGACGGCAGCATCAAAAATTCCAAAAAAATTACAGAAGATAGATCTCGGCCATACCTACAACTTTTATGTAGTGCAAATATTTTGATTCCCACTTTAAATTTTCCTAAAACGTGTCTTAACACAGTAGACAGATTTAAGTTTCCAAACATAACAGCGGACTTACTACAGTCATATCTTCAAATCCATAACTCCAAAAATTATGAGAAAATTACAGAATACAGATATGTATGTGATCTACAACTTTCATATAGACCAAGAATTTTAATTCCTGACCCAAGTATTTTTAATCTACAGCCCTAATCTGAATACGCAATCTGTCCCCTCTCACCCTACAGCAGTTTTCCCATCGCGATTACTCCCAAACCACAACTCATAAAAATCTGAAAAAATTACAGGACCGAGGTTTCGACGTTATCTACAACTTTTTAGTTATGCACTTTTCCAGTAAAAATCATTTTGGTTACGAAAACGCCCACGGAAGCAGTTCTGCACAGATTAGCCGAACAGAAACGAAAATCCCTCTCTAGTTTTTGATCTACTCATCCAAACTTGAACTTCCAAACATGCAACCACTCCCTAATACCCTCTAACACGAGCTTAGCCAACAATCACAGCGGAAATCATAAAAGAAAAAATACCTACACCCCGAAGAAATCGATGACAACCCCAAATCCGGCGTCGCGGCTCGAATCCTCGCGCTCCTACTCCTCCTCCGGATCTTCCCCTTGCGCAAATCCCCTCTCGGAATCAACAAGGGCACTAGATCTAATTTTGGAGGGGAGGAGGAGGCATGAGAGGGAGGGGGTGGCGGCTACCAAAGGGGAAGGGTTTGGGGGGGGGTGCGGCTGCCAAAGGGGAGGTGGTGGGGTGCGGCTTGGGAGGTGGTGGGGGCGCATGGGCTGGCCCAAAAGCCGGCCCAGGCCCAAGTGGTACTAATCCACACTTTATTGATGCTAAAAAAAATATATTTTAACTTCTTTTCCGCATCCCTGAACTCCGCAAATGTTCCCGCTAAATAAAAAAAACAACGCTTCCCGAAGGAATAAAAGAAATGGCTAGAGAAACGAATTCTGGGTATTACATTCTCCCCCCCTTAAAGGATTCGTCCCCGAATCTACTCCCATTGCGAACGAAGAAAAAGGAGACCAATAAGACAAAAACACGACAGGCGCTCACCTTCCTCGAAGAAATCGGGGTACTTTTTGCGCATCAACTCTTCCGGTTCCCAAGTTGCCTCCCGCTCAGTCTGATTAGTCCAAAGGACTTTCACGAACTTAATAACTCTATTCCTCATAGTCCGCTCTGACATGTCTAAGATGCGCACTGGGTGGCACTTCAGGGTTAAATCTTGCTCAACTGTTATTAGCTCCAGTCAATCTTTTGCTCGGGTCATGGAGGTACTTCCAAGCATTGAGACATGGAATACATTATGCACTCCACTCATCGATTCGTAACTCCAAACGGTAAGCCGACTACCCACTCGAGCCAACACCAAGAACGGACCAATAAACCTCGGATCGAGCTTACGGTGGTACCAAACGAACAATGCCCTTCGAAGGTGACACTCGGAGGAGAACTTGATCACCCACAAAGAAATTCCAAATCCCGCCTCTTATCTCGCATAACTTTTTTGACGGCTCTGGCGGCCAATAGATTCTGTCGAATCAAACGCACCTTTTCATGAGTTTGTTGAACCCAATCCGACCTTGCAAAGACTTCTCACCCAAAGAATCCCAAAGATAACGGGAAACACACCTCCGGCCATACAAAGCCTCGAACGGAGCCATCTTGATGCTAGACTGGTAACTATTATTATAAGCAAACTCCACCAAAGCTAGGTGGTCCTCGATTACCCTTCCATGAAAGGACGCAGCACGCAAAGATGTCTTCCAAGGTCCGGATGGTACGTTACGATTGACCGCCTGTCTGGGATGGAAAGCGGTACTAAAAGAGAGCTTCGTGCCCAAAGCACCTTGCAAACTTTGCCGAAGCAGAGACACAAATTTAGAGTCCCGATCGTAAACGATCGACTTAGGCACCCCATGCAATCGACCACTTCTTTCATATACAAAGGAACCAAATCCTGAGCTGAATTGGTCGTTTTCATTGGTATGAAATGTGCAGACTTCGTGAGCCTGTCAACTACTACCCAAATAGCATCTCTACCTCTAGGCACACGAGGTAAACCAACCACGAAATCCATCGTGATGTGTTCCCACTTCCATTCCGAATTTCTAATGATTGCAAGAAACCACGGGCCTCTTGTGTTCAGCTTTCACTGTTGGCACACACCACATGAGGCTACATACTTTGCAATGTCAACCCTCATTCTCTTCCACCAAAAACCTTGCCTCAAGTCTCGATACATCTTGGTCTCACCAGGATGTACCGTATAAGGAGTACGGTGGGCTTCTCTCAAGATATCCGTCTTTACCTCGATTTACGTGGCACACAAAGTCGACCTCTAAACCGGATGGAACCATTATCGCCCAAGGAAAACTCTCGGGCTTCCGTCCAAGATCCTTCTCCGAACATTCTGGAGCAAACGGTCTTGGAATTGAGCCTCGCGCACTTCGGGAATGGAGGATTGAATGATCAATTGAGCCTCCTCCTGCGCCACACCCGCAAAACAAAAGGAGACTTGCATATTGTTCAGCTCTGCTATCAAAGGCATCGCAGCTTTAGGGACCCTGCTCGCTTCAAAGCATCTGCCACAACATTTGGCCTTGCCAGGGTGATACTGGATGGTCAAGTCAAAATCCTTAATCAATTCCAACCACCTACGCTGTCTCAGATTCAACTCCCGCTGAGTGAAGATATACTTGAGGCTCTTATGATCCGTGAACACGTCACATGATTCCCCATAAAGATAATGCCTCCAGGATTTCAATGCAAAGACCACAGCAGCCAATTCGAGATCATGGGTGGGATAGTTTTGCTCATGAGTCTTCAATTGTCTAGATGCATAGGCGATAACATGACCTTCTTGCATAAGCACACAACCTAGACCAATACGAGAAGCATCTGCGTACACCGTATAACGCTTGCCACTCTCAGGCAAGATTAGGACCGGTGCATTGATCAATTTACTCTTCAATGACTGGAAACTGACCTCACAATCGCCCGTCCAAAGGAAAGGAATTCCCTTCTGAGTGAGTCTTGTCAATGGTTTAGCAATGACAGAAAAGTTTTGCACAAAGCGCCGGTAGTAACCAGCTAACCCCAAGAAACTCCTAATCTCCGTCACACTGTTCGGTCTATGCCATCCGACCACAGCAGCAACATTCTTTGGGTCGACTGTGATACCTCTCTGGTTAATGACATGCCCAAGGAAACTCACTTCGGTCAACCAGAAAGCACACTTCTTGAGTTTTGCATAAAATTTATTCTTCCTGAGAGTATCCAAGACCAAGCCCAAATGCACGGCATGCTCTTCCTTTGTCCTTGAGTAGACTAGGATGTCATCAATGAAGACGACCACAAAGACATCAAGAAACTTATGGAACATCCTGTTCATTGCCTCCATAAACACAAAGAGGGCATTGGTTAGTCCAAAAGACATAACCACGAATTCAAAATGTCTGTACCTCGTGTTGAATGCTGTCTTCTCAATATCCTCTTCTTTAATCCAGAATCGATGGTACCCAGATCGCAAATCAATCTTTGAGAATAACTTGGCACCCTCACCGATCAAAAGATCATCGATGCGGGGCAGGGGGTATTTGTTTTTAATGGTTACTTGATTAAGCGCCCGGTAATCAATACAAAGCCTTTTGGAGCCATCTTTCTTCTGCACAAACAACCTGGGCCTGGGCCGGGAATCCCCTTTCCCTCTCCCCCTCCCCACGCCCCAAAGTGGGCCGGCCCACTTTGCCCATTAGGGGTGGCGCCCTCCCCCCCATGTGGCCGGCCACCCCATTGCAAACCCTAGCCGCCCCCTTTGCATCCCCTTGGCAGCAGCACCACCTCCTCCCTCATCCCGGTGTGGTGGCTCAAGGGTTCATCGCGGATCGTGAAGAAAAATTCGAGAAGAGGACCCGAGAAGGCGAGCAGATTTCGTTTTCGGTGATCATCGCGTGTTCCTCGTGGGATCTCAAGGGAGATCTTTAGGTAAAATTCCCCATCTTTTACCCCCTGTTATACCTAGGATTAGGAGTGTTTTAGATCTGGTGGTGATTGGTTTGGATGGGATTTGAAGGGGGAGAAGGGTAGTTGTTCACGTGGTGCTGTTTCTGAGAGGGAAGATTGTGCAGCGCAGCTTGTTTGACGTTTTCCGTGACCTAGACGATTTTTCCTGCAAAAACCTATAACTAGAAAGTTGTAGATAACGTCGAGATCTAGGTTCTGTAATTTTTTCAGAATTGTTAAGACGACGGTCTGAGAGTTATCTCTGTTGGAAGTTGACGAACAGAATCTGGAAACAGATTTCGTCCCCTGTGTTGGACGTCTGTTTAGGCATAATTAACAATGGAATTGAAATTTATGGTCTTCATGAAAGTTGTAGATCTCGTCAATATCTAGCTCCTGTAATTTTTTTATATTTTTCTGATCTGTATAGAAAAAGATACGAAATTGTGAAGAGAGGTTGCTGCTGTTTAACCCGGTCAGATTGGGGTTTTTGGCGTTTAAGAAGGAACGGGGTTAGGAAGCGCGTGTTCGAGTTACGTGATCATTTGTGTTGTCGCTATGTACTGAAATAATGCTTGTTCAGGTGGTGCCCCTTCTGGACGCAACTAGATTCGTCTTCAACGTCGGTAAAGGCAAGTGGAAGTAGTGTTATGGTTGAGCTATACATCATTGTTTGCATTGCCTTCGTTATAACCTCCGATTACAATAAACATACATAGTTTAATCAATTGCTTTGATGATTGCAATATTTAGATTAGCATTGTGATGAGGTGCTTTGACTATGAATTACGAGTAAAGAGAAGAATGATGTTGTGTACGTGTTGAATTATCTAGATAGTTCATCTCAGTGTTATTTGTTTTATATCCATGTTATATGATGGTATGCAAATATGTGGACTCAATGTGGAGAGTTGTGAATGAATTCATGCATGAAGCATTAACTGCATATTCATGCATTGGAAGTTTGTCGACGCCAGCGTGCGCGAATTTGGTTTTGTGAACTTTGAGTAGTCTTGCCACGGTCAACCTAAGGACTTAACCTTGCAAGCCTTTGAACTGGGCCTAACATACAACCACATGTCTGGAGTGGGACAGACCTAGTTGAGTATGATTCCGAAGTCTTAGCATGTGTGACCTCAGCTGGTTTTTGTAGCTATCAATGTGGAAATAAGGGTGTAGTGTTTACTGTATTGGTCTTACATCTCTTCAATGGTATACGTTGGCCCTGTACTTCCGCTCCGCAAAAGGGAAGGGACAGTGGGAACAATACCGGGAGGTATGCATGCGAGGATGGAAGTTTCGGAAAGACTTTGTTATGGTTACTCGCATGTGTGGTGTTTAACTATATCGTGTGGGTAAAGTGTATAACCTCTGCAGAGTGTACAAACTATTCGAATAGCCGAGTCCACGGTACTGGACAAAGCTCGGGGATTACAGTCAAGGGTTGGATTTTCAAAAATAAAATGTGTGATGGGTGGCTGTAGGCTAGAGATAATTGCCAAAGTGATATAGGGCTTTGTGACAAACTGTTTGGAAAAGATATTGATAACTTATTGTATAATATGGTTTTACCGCTTTTGAATCTATTAAAATTATTTAATCAAAGCAAAATGCTGTTTGATGCAAAACAATCACTTAAGCCATTCCTTTGGAGGAAGCCATGCATATAGTAATAGGATTGCACCCCTGTGCATGACTTGCTGAGTATGTTGTATACTCACCCTTGCCTTCAACACCATCATCAGTTGAGGAGAAGACTACAACTTCGAAGGAGGCAAAGTTCCACGAGGAGGCAATTATCTTGGAGTTGAACCTTGTCAGTTGCCTATGGCATATTGATGGGAGTCACCGATGTTCTTCATTCCGCTGCTGATTATTTACTTTTGGTTATTGTAAGCCCTGCGTGGCACACTATTTGTAAGTTGACCTTAAGGTCTTGTAACCAGTTTATTTAATGTTTGAAGTACTTTCTTATTAATTCCGCTGTGTATGATTGTGGTACTTCATCCCTGTTATGACTGTGTGTACTAGCATGATCCTGGACTAGTACAGAATACACAGAGGGTCTGGATTTGCATATTCGGGTCACGACAGCGCCGGGACATAGTTCGTGGCCTTCTTGCCCCAGGCACGCTTTTCCAAGTGGCTGAGGCTCGTATAGCCCCCGGCTTGCCGCTTAGCTGAACCAGGTGAGCGGGAAGGCAGATTTGACACGTGTCTTTTGAAACCGTTCAACGCACTGATCTTCTTGGATATCCGCGAAGCTGCTTAGTATTATGTGCTTCATTGATTGCGGGGCGCCGCGCTTGAATGTCCATGACACTTCGATTTCCGGAGCTGGGGTTGGCTTATAAATAGGACGTTACCGCTGGTAAAGCGATCATCCCTTTCTTAAGCTTCTTCCCTCTTCTCTGAGATATTCCTTTGCAGTTCATAATGTCGTCTTTTGGGGACAGCGACTCCGACGAGTACGGGGAGCTATGGGAGGACTTGGAGTTTGCCAAGATGGAGTGGTCAGAGGAGAAGGCGGCTGCAAGGGATGCTGCCGCTCTCGTTGAGGCTGTGCCGGTGCTGGGGGAGGTGACGGATGTGCTCAAGGAGATCCTTGGGCGCGAGCATCGCGATGCCGCAGCCGTGGAGGCCCTTCTTCGGGTTGTTCCCTCACTTTGGGTGGTCGCGGACCTGATACGCGAGGCCCTGGGGCACGCGCGTCGCGGATAAGCTTCCTGCACCTGGCTCCTCTGCACCAGCTCCTCAGCACCAGCTCCCCTTTTTTTTCTTAAGCGTAGAAGCGACGTAGCTATTCGGCGTTCCAAGTGTTCACCAAGACTGCGCCGTCTTCGCGCCTAAGTCGATAGGCTCCCGGACGAACTTCCTCCTGCACAATGTAAGGTCCTTCCCAGATCGGGGAGAGCTTATGCTCACTTTTTTGGCTCCTCTTGACGACCAAATCTCCCTTTGAAAAGATACGACTTCGAACATTGCGAGAATGGTAGCGCCGAAGGCCCTGGAGGTATTTGGCCGACTGGATTGCTGCAACGTTTCTGGCTTCCTCGAGTTGGTCAATCTCCACCAATCGGCTTCCCTCTAACTCGGCTTCTTTGTAGTTCCGGACCCTCAGGGATCCGACTTCCATTTATGTGGGCAAAACCGCCTCCGACCCGTACACCAGGAAAAAGGGGGATTGCCCAATTGCTCTGCTTGGAGTGGTTCTGAGTCCCCAGAGTACTGATGGCAATTCTCTTACCCATCGCGCTGCGTATGGTTTGAGGCGATCGAAAATCCTAGTTTTCAGCCCCTGAAGGACTAAACCATTAGCCCGCTCGACTTGCCCATTGCTTCGCGGATGACCCACTAACGCGAAACAGGTCTTTATTCCCATGTCGTCGCACCACCCTTGGAATTCTTCACCTCGTAATTGTGTGCCATTATCCGTGATGATGCGGTTAGGTACTCCAAATCTGACTACGATATCTTGGAAGAACTCCTTGGCCTTAACCGCCGTGATCGTGGCGACTGGTTTGGCTTCGATCCACTTGGTGAATTTGTCGATGGCCACGAAGAGGTAGGAGAGACCGCCTTGGGCCTTCTTGAGGGGTCCGACTAAGTCGAGCCCCCAGACTGCGAAGGGCCAGATGATAGGGATGGTTTGCAGTTCCTAGGCTGGCAAATGCGTCTGCCGGGTGTAGAACTGGTAACCTTCACATCTGCGGATGATTTCTTTGGCGTCCGTGACCGCCGTGGGCCAGAAGAAACCTTGCCGGTATGCCTTGCCGACCAAAACAATCGACGCGTGTCGGGACACGAATTTGCAAATCCGGACCCTCTGTGTATTCAGCACAAGTCCAGGAACGCTCTAGTGCACACAGTCTTAACATCGGTAAATATCACAATCATACCACTCGATACTAATAAAGTACTTTAATTAGATAGTCAAACTGGTTGCTCGACCTTATGGTCAAGTTACAAATATACGCCTCGCAGGGCGAAACTTATTAAGAGAGAAATAATAGCAGCGGAAAAATAAGATAACATCGTGGCGCCATCCAAAGATACCACAGTAACCGATCGGGCTCGCTCCCTAAGTAGACGGTTCCTCTTGGAGCTCCTCCTCCAAAGTTGGTGTAGTCTCTTCCTCAACTGGTGTTGTAATGCGGCAAGGGTGAGTACTTGGTACTCAGCAAGTCATGCACATAATGCAAGCTAATATGCTATATGCATGGCTTGATAAAAAGGAATAGCTCAAGGTATATTTGCAGTAAACAGCATTTGACAAGTAGCATAAGTAGATTCAAAAGCAGTAGAAACAAGTAAAGCATAACTAACTTTTCAAGGAGTTTAATAAACATCTTTCCCATCCTAATCCACATTTCCATCAACATCATTATTAAACCAAACCCAACCTTTCAAGTCCAAGTTATTTTCAAGAAAGTCTAACCCTTGACTGTAATTCCCGAGCGATGTCCAATACCGCGGACACGGCTATTCGAATAGATTGTACACTCTGCAGAGGTTATGCACTTTACCCACAAGATACAGTCAGACACCACAAAGGCGAGTTCCCGTAACAAAGTCTTTCGGAAACTTCTAACAGTACAAGTGGTCCTCCCCGGTTGTTGCACACTAACCCTTCCCTTAGCTAAGGCGAAGTTTAGGCCAACCAACCGTTAGATGGGTACCTGGCCGCAGCCTGATTTCTCCCCCGTACAACATACACAAAGGGTGTAGTTGACAACCTGAGGTCCCACAGGTGCGTTATTAGCAACTTAATCAACTAGGTCCGTCCCATTACAGACATGTGGTTGCACGTTTGACCCAGTTCAAAGGCTTGCAAGGTTAAGCCCTTAGGGTGACCAGGGCAAGACTACCCGAAGAACCAAACCAACGTTCCCGGTGCCACAACTGGCCCACCCGATCATTCTTGCCACATGCCCCGGTCGAAAACTATTTATCAAACCCTAGTTGATTACCATGCACCACGTGCCATCAACATCACATGATACCTTTCCAAAACAGGTTCAATATATCATTAAGTCAATATTAACATTTGATTGTCCAAAATCATGTCATGAGTAATGTGAGGTCTAAGCCATATACTACAACGGTCTAAATTCCCATGTTGGCATTTTAATAGTATCCAACTAGTAAACCACAACTAGGGTGACAAGGGTCATGGCACATATCTAAGTAATCAAGGTGTCATACAGCAATTTGGCATTCATCTAATTTCCCGTATTTAAATAAAGTATTTTCTATTTGAACTAGCATGCAATACATTAAATCAAAATAGGTTTCAAAATGGGATCAATATGGTCAAAGCACAACTTGCCTTCAAAAAGTACTTGTTCTTGGTCTTGAGTTGGATCCTGAGTCAATACTTCTCCTTCGAATCCTTCCGGCACTTCAATGTCTACTCGTAAAGCGTGCAAATAGCAACCAATGAATAAAACAGTAGACAAAAGCATCCAAACACCCAAATAAAGTCCATAAACAGAGAGAGCATAATTTTATGAATTTTTAGAAACTGGAATCGTCAAATTCGGAGTTAAAATGCAAAAGTTATAGCATTTTGAAGTTTAAATAATCAATTAAATAATATTACTGAGGAAAACTTTAGTCCAAAAATTAAATAAAATTTATAATTAGGTAGATCTCAATTTTATACAAATTTAGAAATTTGAATCACTCAAATCGGAGTTGAAACGCAAAAGTTATAAGCGTTTGAAGTTTGAATCAAAATCTGATATCATTATTTCGAATTAATAAATCATTTTCTTTTTCGAAAATTAATTATTGCGTCAGCGAGGACACGTGGCAGCCTCTGATTGGTCTGCTGATGTCAGCCGGTTCATGGACGTGGTCCATGGTTTGGCTCGGGTCTACCGTGGACCCGGTCCACGGCTCACGTGCGGCTGACAAGTGGGACCCACTGTGGTGACGTCATTGCTGACGTCAGCGGGGCTCACCACGGTCGGCGGCAGTGGGACCTCTTGGTGACGTCATCATCGACGTCACTACACGCAGCTGGGTGGCCGACATGGGTTCGCCATGACGTCAGCGTGACGTCATGGTGTGGTTTGGCTGGGCCGCTGACGTGCGGGCCCCGCGTGTCAGTGACCCACACACGCTACACGGTGATCGTGGGCCGTTCGATCTAGATCGGACGGTCTAGATCTGATCAGGGTTCCAGGGTTTGGGGGTGAACGTGGGCTCACCGTGTGCATTCGATCTTGATCGGACGGCTGTCCGAGCTCGCGAGGTTGATGGCGACGCGGCGGCGCTGGCCTGGCCGGAGACGAAGACGGCAACCTCCCGAACGGCGTTCAGACGCGATTCCGGCGAAGTGAGTTGGCCTCCCGGGTGCGCCTTGGCCTGGGCATCTCGGATCTGGGCTCAACGGTGACAGGAGACGGCGGATGACGACGGAGAGGACGAAAAACCGCGGCGGAGGAATGCTACAACTCCGGCGAGCAATTACGGCTGCGGCAGGGCATTCCAAGCGGCGGCGGCTAGGGTAAAAGGTGCGGGAAGTCAAGGCGGTCCTCGAGGTGCGACCCGGGCATTAAATACCCTCGGCGTCCGTGCGGAAAACGGAGACCTAGGCCCACCCAGCGGCGGGCGCGGCTGAGGAATCCGGCTCGGACTCGGGCGGAGACGACGACGGAAGACCGTCCACGTGGCGCAATTAATGGCCACGATTGGCTCGGCGCGATCGGATCCGGTCGGATCGGTGCGGCTCGATTTCGGCCGTTGGATCTTGATCCAACGGTCCCGCGCGGTTAGGGTTTGGACTTGATTCGGTCGAGTCACGTGGCTCGGGTCGGACTCGGGTCCGACTCGGGTTCCGACTCGGTCGGATGAACAAGATGCTAATCTTGAGTTGATTTTCTAGCGATTTAATATTCAAACTAATTTCCAGAAATTCATTTAATTCATTAAAAATAGCAAAAGACTCAGAAAAATTCCAGAAAAATTTTGGAAAATATTTTAGGGCATTTGGGACTCAAATAAAATATTTCCAACAAAACTTTATTTGCAAAGTTTAATTCTTTAATTATTTCAAAATGGAATAAATTCAAATAAATTTCAAATAAATCCAAATAAACTCCGTAAAATTCCAAAAATTCACCAAAGTGCCAAATCACACATGAATTTAAGAAAAGCAAAATTTTGGGGTGTTACAAACCTCCCCTTATGTAATCTCGTCCCCGAGATTCAGGGCTAACTAAGGAATAGGTTCTAAACTCTTTCTTCAAATCCTCTTCTCGCTCCTGTGTTGCTTCACTCTCCGCGTGGTTCCTCCATTGAACTCTGCAGAAACGGGTTGACTTGTTCCTCGTTTCTCGATCCATGGTGTCAAGAATCTTCACGGGATGCTCCTTGTAAGTCAAATCTTCTTGCAACTCAATTGACTCTAGCGGTGTCTGTTCTCGTACTCGGAGACACTTCTTCAACCAGGACACGTGGAACACGCCATGCACTCCTACTAATGATCATGTAACTCCAGTAGGTAAGCAACTTCGCCTCTGCGGCTCAAAATCTTAAATGGTCCAACATAACGGGTGCAAGTTTCCCTTTGGCATGGAACCTCTTAACTCCCCGAGAGGCGTAACTCGAGGTATACAAAGTCTTCGGTTCAAAACTCAAATCCCGGCGACGATTGTCAAGATAACTCTTCTGGCCGTGATTGGGCTATCTTCAACCTTTCCCTAACCATGGCAATCTGCTTCTTGACTTCTTGAAGAATATCAGGCCGAAGACACGGCGCTCGCCGGTCTCATTCCAGTTTAATGGCGTCCGGCAGGGTCGACCATACAGTGCCTCAAAATGTGACATCTGTAAACTAGCCTGGTAACTATTGTTGTAACTGAATTCGGCATACGGCAAACTCTTATCCCAAGAGGTAGCATAAGCCAATGCACACACTCTTAGCATATCCTCCAGGATCTGATTGACTCTTTTGGTCTGTCCATCCGTCTGTGGATGATAGGCTGTACTGAAGTTCAAACGGGTTCCCATGGCTTCATGCAACTTATTCCAGAACCTTGAGGTAAATTGGGTACCTCTGTCCGATACAATCCTCTTTGGCACTCCGTGCAAACAGACGATCCTGATTATATACAACTCTGCTAACTTATCTCCCGAGTAAGTTGTCTTCACAGGAATAAAATGGGCTACTTTGGTCAAGCGATCCACTATAACCCATATGGAGTCATAACCTCCTTGAGTTTTCAGCAAACCAGTAATGAAATCCATTCCGATTTCTTCCCATTTCCACTCTGGTATTTTCAACGGCTGTAGCAATCCTGCTGGCCTCTGATGCACTGCCTTGACTCTTTGGCATACATCGCACAATGCAACATGCTCGGCGACTTCACGCTTCATGCTTGGCCACCAGAATCTCTCCTTCAAATCCTGATACATCTTGGCACTTCTTGGGTGGATTGAATACTTGGAATCATGGGCTTCCTCCAAAATCAGCTGTTTTAATTCCTTCTTGTTGGGCACACAAATCCGACCCTTCATCCATAACGTGCCTTGCTCATTTAGCTTGAAGTCCTCTGCCTTGCCTTCCTCCATGATGGACTTAATCCTGCAGATCTTGTCATCATCTTTCTGTCCTTCTCGAATCTGATCTTCCAGGGTGGGCTTCACTTCCAATGCTGCCATGAATCCTTCTGGTACGACTTCAATCTGCATTCTCTGGAAATCCTCACATAGCTCATCCTGACTTGTGGCTAGCAACATACTCACGGTATGGCTTTTCCGACCAGAGCATCGGCAACTACGTTTGCCTTTCCTGGATGGTAATGGATTCCAACATTGTAGTCCTTGATCAACTCTAACCATCTCCTCTGCCTCATGTTCAGGTCTGATTGGGTGAAGATGTACTTAAGACTCTTATGGTCCGTGTATACTTCACATCTGTTTCCAATTAAGTAGTGACACCATAACTTCATGGCATGCACTACGGCAGCTAACTCTAGGTCATGTGTCGGGTAATTCTCCTCATGCGGCCTCAACTGCCTTGATGCATAGGCAACAACCTTTCTGTTCTGCATCAGCACACATCCAAGTCCTTGACGCGATGCGTCACAATAAATATCAAAGCTTTGATTAACATCCGGTAGAACTAACACCGGCGCTGATGTCAATCGTTTCCTCAATTCTTGAAAACCTTTCTCGCACTCTGGCGTCCATGCAAACTTCTTCTCCTTTTTCAGCAATTACGTAAGAGGTCTCGCAATTGTCGAAAAGCCTTCAATGAAACGGCGGTAGTAACCTGCCATTCCAAGGAAACTCCGATCCGATCACGCCTTCTTGCTCCCAATGTAACACAGCTTCTACCTTGCTTGGATCAACGGCGACTCCTTCTGCGGTCATTACATGTCCGAGGAACTCCACCTTGTCCTTCCAAAAATCACACTTGCTGAACTTGGCGAAGAGTTGTTGTTCCCTCAGCTTTTCCAAAACTCGTCTCAAGTGCTCTGCATGTTCATCCTCTGTCTTGGAGTAGATTAGAATATCATCTATGAATACAACAACAAACTTGTCCAAATACTCCATGAACACCTTATTCATCATATTCATGAAATATGCTGGTGCATTCGTCAGACCAAAGGACATAACAGTAAACTCGTAATGTCCATATCTTGACGAGAATGCGGTCTTCGGAATATCCTCTGATCGGATCTTCAACTGATGGTATCCCGATCTCAGATCAATCTTGGAGAAAACTCCGGCTCCTCTCAGCTGGTCAAACAAATCATCGATCCTGGGTAGCGGATACTTATTCTTCACGGTGACTTCGTTGAGTGCACGGTAGTCAATGCACATCCTGAAACTTCCGTCCTTCTTCTTGACAAACAAAACTGGCACTCCCCACGGCGACGAACTCGGTCTGATAAATCCTTTCTCCATTAACTCTTCGAGTTGCTTCTTCATCTCTACCAATTCTTCGGTGGACATCCGATAAGGTCTCTTTGCTATCGGCCACTGTGCAGTACAAGCTCTATCACAAACTCTATGTCCCTGTCGCGGCATACCAGGTAGATCCTCGTGAAAACATCTGGGTACTCATTTACTACTGAGACATCTTCTATGCTGATTGCCTTGGTACTGTTAACCATCAACTGTCCATCTCTAACGGCGGTAGCTTGAAAATCCACTTTCTTTCCACACGGGCTCTCCACTGAGATAGTCCTTCGTCCACAATCCAATACTGCCTTGTGCTTGGTTAACCAATCCATTCCCAAAATGACATCTAAGGTCTGGATCTCCAAAATAATAAGGTTCGCTAGGAACTCTATCCCATCTATTTGTATTCTCACCCCAGAACATCCTACTTTCGTTCGGAGTTCGGAACCAGGGGTTTGAACTACAAGCATGCATTTAAGTCTTGCGATCTCTAAATCATTTTTAGCAGCGAAGCCTTGTGAAACAAACGAATGCGAAGCTCCAGAATCAAACAAAACTGTCGCAGGTACTGAGTAAACAAATAACTTACCCAGTACGACATCCGTAGCATTCTGAAGTGCATCTGCGGTGACATGGTTGACTCGGCCTCTCACCACAGTCTGGGATGTGGCTCCTGGTGCTGGCGTCCTAGCTGGGGTGGATCCCAGTTGACAGCGAATCGGGTCACTCTCGCTATCTTCTTTGGGCAATCATGGCAAAGTGTCCTGCTCGTTGCGATTGTAGCGGCGTCTCACTGTTCTTGCCGATCGCTCGAGCGGCGTTTCTAGCTGGGGCTAGGGTCTGATAGTTCTGATTGACGGGTCTTGGTGCTGGTGACGGTGTCCTGGTTGCATTCTGTGGCTGGATTCTGAAAAACTGATTTGGCGCAACTCTCAGACGCTGTTGCGTTCCCTAGCGTGATCCCTGCTGTTGCATCCTGCGCTTCCTGTTCTCATCCAGTTCCTTGCGCTTGTCCTCAAGAATAAGCGCCTTATTCACCAACTCTTGGAAATCTGGAAAGGTGTGGGTGATCAATCCCACCGCAATCCCGAAGTTAAGTCCCTTCATGAAACGAGACTGCCTGGCTTTATCCGTCGCTACATCCTCAAAGCGTAGCGAGCAAGCCGTGTGAACTTGTTCGTATTCGCCACCGGCCGATTACCTTGCTTCAGTGCTCTGAACTCCTCCTTCTTGAGATCCATGATTCCTTCAGGCATGTGATACTGACGTAATGCAGCTGTGAACTCTTCCCATGTGATGTCCTGAGGGTTCTCTTGTGTGGCATGTGTTCTCCCACCATTCAATGCAATGTTCCTTCCAACTGATGAGAAGCGTAGAGTACCTTCTCATTTCCCATGCATTGAGCGATGTGTAACTTCCTATCAATTGACCTTAACCAGTCATCGGCTTCCAACGGGTTAGCATTCCCAGAAAAAGTGGGTGGATGAGTCCTCATGAACTCTGACAGTCTTGTATTCTGGCATTGTCCCTGATTAACTTGATTAACAGTGGCCTGAGTAGTGACGTGTTGCATCTGTTGCATCATAGCATGCATCAATCGAGTCGAGCGACAAGAAAAGCTCCGAAATTCTGCATATCAACTGGCGGTGCTGGTGCTCCATCATTGGGGTTTTCTGCTGGGCGAGACCCACTTCCATTGCCTCCAAGGTTTCCACGAGTGTTCACCATCTGTGGTTTGCTCTAGGTTTTAGAGATAAGAGGGAAACAAGAATAGGCAAGTAATATGGAACTTATGCGGGGCGAAAGGTGTAACTTAAGGTCCAACTTTATTATTTTAATCAATAATAACTTGGTATGGTTGCTTACAATGCCTAGGGGCCTTGCAACACATACTGCACACTCAGCAAGCAATGAAAATCCAAATCGAACTAATACTGGAGTCTAACGCCTAAGGGGTGAACGCACGAATCTCTTCGATGACCTCGTCGTGCCGCCCGGGCGGTGAGCGGCGCGGGGGAGATAGGGCTCGATGAGCACCCCGATCCGCCGGGAGTACACCGAAGCGCTCGTACTCGTCGGCGTGCTGGCGCTGCTCGTCTCGAGGTCAGAACAGAGGTCTCGATTGAGGCTGTGGCGCAGGTCTTCGTCGTAGAGAGGGACGCGATGCCCCCAGTGTGGGGCTTCTCGATTTGGCCGACTACTGGCTGTCTGAGTTCTGGTCGGAGCGTGTGAACGCGCCCTCGGCGGCTAGTCGGTCTGAGCTTGTTGCTGGATTGCTGCCGCCGTCACCATGTATTTTACTTGGGCCATGATCGAGGCAGCCGGATTACCGGCCTCCAGCATTTGGCTCAAGGTGTCTAGGAGCATTTTGGATGCGGCGATATTCTGCTGTGGTTTGTGGAAAACTGCTTGGTCCCCCATTTTGACCTGCAGAATGTCTTCATTGACGTCACGGGCGCGACCTCGAAGGGCTTGCACCCGGGTGTCAAGCTCCGCCTTGCATCCGCCGTTGTGCTCGGTGGCCTCCAAGTCGCCGTGATGCTGCTGCGACTCCATACGCGAGCCTCCGATCACGCAGACTCGGCGGAAGCTCCAGCAGCTCTCCAGGCTTTCTTCCGACTCGGCCGATGAGCTTGAAGAGCCTGCCGGAGATAGCTCAAGGCGATCGGCGGTTCCGAGTGGTCTGGCAGTGAGGACCCCCACCACCCGGGACTCGGCACCTGCCGCGCCAACTACGTGATGGATCGGGGTTTCGGCCCCCCGCGTGGTGCTTGTGAGCACGGGACGGCCCCGATCCCGGTCGTAGTCGCGACGATGACTTCCCGGGGGTCTCCTTGTGTGGCGACGCATCCGCTTCAAGGAGAGAGAGACTCCCGAGGTCATCAGCGACGAAGGCTAGGATTCCAAAATGGAAAACCTGGTCCGGGAGGAAAACTGTGGAGATTCCGCTTGTTGTAGCCATCAAGCTCGACGGAGATCTTCGCGCACTTCCCCTACCTGGCGCGCCAACTGTCGAGGGGTAGTACCGTCGGCAATGAAATTTGTGATTCGCGAGGATTCGTGCGAGATCGAAGCTAGATGGTAACACAGGATGCGAGGGCAATCTTTTTTGACAGGTTCGGGCTCTCTCGATGGAGATAATACCCTAATCCTGTGTTCTTGGATATATGAGCATCTCCCGCTTTGTTTTTTCTTCCTCTCCCTTTACAGGGTTGTCCCCTCCCCCCTTATATACTGGGGGGCACGTTACAAAGGGGTGCCACCTGGCCTTGGACCAGGGGGTCTCATGAGTATGTTGTTTGTCTCTGTCTGTCGAACCCAACTATGTCCAGGGGGTTTGGTCGTCTCTTTCCCGACCTGCGCCTGCCGATTCGCCAGGGTCTGGCGGCTGCAGGTAGTAGGCGCCAGGCTATAGGCTTTACTTTAGGCGGGGTTGTCCTGATGCGATGCGAAGCTTCGCCGGGGAAGCGACCAACTGCCTTGGGGAAGAAGTTGGGCCATGGCTATGGGCTCTTTGCAGCGCTCTCGAACTTTAGGCCCGAAGCTCCGTCCTAGCCCAGTCGGCCATGAGCTTCTCTGCGGGACCCCGGTCTCGGACATCCCACAGTAAGCACTCCTTCCCCACAAGGGGTTAATAGTTCTTTGGTGATGGCTTTAACTGACCACACCGTCAAACCACACCCTTACTATGAACAAAGAGATGACCGAAACCCTTCGGCACCACAACCCCACTTTATCACGATAACAAGAACAATTCAATCAATTATCTCATACACATAGCAGCATACTCTATCAAATATAGCATTCAACAACAAGGCTTAAATACAACATTTAAGCGTAAACAACGATACCCGTACCCTTCCTACTGTTCATAAGAGTGTGTCAAGTTTTAAATTAGTTAACCAAACTATTTCAGATTTTAAGGTTATTGCCCTAAGGCCAAATTTTAACAAGTAGACCTATGATATGTTTCTATTTGTTCCAAGTCAATATTTTAGTTTACTCTAGAGTAATTTACTACATTCACATACCACGGACCTAAAGCCCGCTTTGATACCAACTGTAACACCCCGGCATCTAGTATGCCTGAATGTTACCAAACATAGACTAGACAACATCTAAATACCACAAATAAAGATAAATTACAGCAAATGTGCAAATGCTAAAACCGAAAAATTTCGGCAGCATCTCCTTTGTTTTTCCATGATTGAAGCAACAACAATACTATGACAAGATATAGCAAGATATGAGACATCTAAAACAACATTAACAATGGATATAGAAACATCTTAAATCAATAATACCAAGTCCAACCACTCCTCAAACTAAAACGAAGCAATTGAGGAAAACAAGCACATAATTTAACCATACACCAAGATTCATGGCACTATTCTTATTATCATGACTTCAAACGATTAAATTGTCTATAAGTGTGGAGCTACATGTGGAAGTGTAGCTAATGCCCTCTTCAGCATGCCGGTTTCATGGTACCTAAAAACAACATGAAACACAAGCGTGAGTTCATCACTCAGCAAGCATATTGCAATGGATCATAAGAACAAATCAATGCCAACATCGATACATACCATACTTAACATCATGATCAAGTCATAATTTCATATACAACATCATAACCATGTCCCAATATCATTGTACACATTTCATTATCATCATCATGTATGCAATGCAATGCAATGCAATGCACATGTCTCCTCGAAGCACATACCGGTATTGCCGAGTGCACACCCGTCGGC
Organism: Rhipidocladum racemiflorum; assembly: GCA_036346355.1. NCBI lineage: Eukaryota > Viridiplantae > Streptophyta > Magnoliopsida > Poales > Poaceae > Rhipidocladum > Rhipidocladum racemiflorum. The sequence continues at coordinate 35,140,592 of CM070589.1, read as the reverse complement.
GTGCACCCTCTTTCCCCTTCCATCCCGTAGATGGAGGGTGCCTACTCCTCGCTTCCACTCACCACGTGGAAGGAATCAAGAGGTAGGTCTTACTCAATGTCGCTCCGGATTAGTCATAACTTTCTCACCGACCTTACCGGACTAGTTATGACGTTCTCACCGACCGGGCCAGTTTTCATGCCATGTATGCAACATATGCCATAAACATAAACAATTATCCATTGTATAGCATCATAACATACCATGTTCATTATATCATGGGCAAACACTAGTCATGGCAAGATAGCATATCATGGAAACAATTTGCATCTAATCAAGACAAGCAACATACAACACACTACCCATTCCAATATACTTGCCTTAACCGCGGGCGACAGATTGGCGAGAGGATGAGGGCACTCCCGGGGTCACACCACCTGAACATAGATACCACACACTCAAAACGTGCTCACAAAACAGTACACCATCACTCATCTACCCCGACTTCGCAAACTACTCCGAAAGCCGAAAAACAGAGAATCTGTCCCCCGGAACAGCAGGCTTCAAACTAGCATAACTTGAGTTATAGGACTCCAAATCAAGTAAATGAGTACATCATTGCGAAGCTTAGGAAATTTCCTAGCTTTTTCTAAGTATTGGGAAAAGCTGATGCGGCCTCTAAAATTGTCTAACCTACAAAACATTACGTTCTATCCCAATTACGTCACAGATTTGAACGTGCTTGGTAAAACGATCATATATTTCAAACGGCTGGTCGGAATTGGACGTTCTTGGTGTCAAATTAAAGGTATTGAAGTTATCTACAACTTTCTCAACAGGCGGCGGACCAAAATCTGAATCGAAAATTGCGAAAACCGCGCCGTAAGCATGAGCACCTGTCGGGACCCCGAATTTGCAAATCCGGACCCTCTGCGTATTCAGCACTAGTCCAGGAACGCGCTAGTGCACACAGTCTTAACATCGGTATATATCACAATCATACCAAACGATACTATCAAAGTACTTTATTTAAATAATCAAAGGGTTACTCGACCTTATGGCCAAGTTACAAATATATGCCTTGCAAGGCGAAACTTATTAAAAGAGAAATAACAAAGAATGAAAATCAAATAAACTTGTGGCGCCATCCAAGATACCACAGGCAACCGATCGGGCTCGCATCCCTAAGTAGACGGGTCTTCTTGGAAATCCTCCTCCGAAACCGCGTAGTCTCCTCTTCAAGCGGTATTGTGTTGAGGCAAGGGTGAGTACTTGGTACTCAAGAAGTCATGCAATGTAATGCAAGCTAATATACTATATGCATGGCTTGGTACAAAGGAATAGCTCAGGGTATATTTGCAAGAAACAGCTTTTGACAAGTAATAAAAGTAGATTCGAAAGCAAAGAGAAATAAGTAAAGCATAAATAACTTTTCAAGAAGTTTAACAAACATTTTTCCCATCCTAAACCATATTTCCATCATCTTCCTTGTTAAACCAACCCATCTTTTCAAAACCAAGTTATTTTCGTAAAGTCTAACCCTTGATCAGTAATTCCCGAGCATTGTCCAAAGATCGTGGACTCGGCTATTCAAATAGATTCTACACTCTGCAGAGGTTATGCACTTTACCCACAAGATACAATAAACACCACAAAGGCGAAGTTCCTGAATAAAGCCTTTCTAAGCCTCAAACAACACAGGTGGTCCTCTCCAGACGTGCTCTACACCATCCCTTCCCTTAGCCAAGGCGAAGTATGGGACCAACACACCGTTAGATGGGTACTGCCACAGCCACGATACGCCCCCCGCACAATCACACAAAAGGTGTAACTGACACCCGAGGCTCCACAAGTGAGTCCTTAGCGACTTAGTCAACTAGGGCCGTCCCATTCCAGCCATGTGGTTGCAAGTATGACCCAGTTCAAAGGCTTGCAAGGTTAAGTCCTTAGAGTGACCAGGGCAAGACTACCCGAAACCAAATCATCACTCCCAATGCCACAACCGCCCACCTGATTACTCTTGCCACATGCCCTGGCCGAAATCGCTTATCAAACCCCGCTTGATTACCATGCACCACGTGCCATCAACATCACATGATACTTTTCCAAAACAGGTTCAATATATCATTAAGTCAATATTAACATTTGATTGTCCAAAATCATGTCATGAGCACGAAAGGTGTCTAAGCGAGATACTACAACGATCTAAACCCATGTTGGCAATTTAATAATGTCCAACTAGTAAACCACAACTAGGGTGACAAAGGGTCATGGCACATACTTAAGTAATCAAGGTGTCATATAGCAAATTGGTATTTATCTAACCCCATGTTTAAACAAAGTATCTTTCTAATTGAACTAGCATGCAATAGTTTAAATCAAAATAGATTTTCAAATAGGATCAACATGGTCAAAGCACAACTTGCCTTCAAAAAGTACTTGCTCTTGGTCTTGAGTTGGATCCCGAGTCAATACTTCTCCTTCGAATCCTTCCCACTTCAACGTCTACTCGTAAAGCGTGCAAATAGCAAATACACAAATAAACACTAGGCAAAAGATCCCAAAACTCCAAATAAAATCCATAAACAGAGAGAACATAATTTTCTGGATTTTTAGAAACTGAATCGCTAAATTTGGAGTTAAAACGCATAAAAGTTATGATTTATTAAAGTTTAAATAATCAATTAAATAATATTACAGAGAAAAACTTTAGTCCAAAATTAAATAAAATTCATATTTGAGTAGATCTGAATTTTATACAAATTTAGAAATTTGAATCACTCAAATCGGAGTTGAAACGCAAAAGTTATAAGCATTTGAAGTTTGAATCTAAATTTTGAATCAATATTTCTGAATTAATAAATCATTTTCTTTTCGAAATTAATTATTGCGTCGGCATGGACACGTGTCACTCCTGATTGGCTGGTGGCGACGCCACCGGTCCATGGACTTGGTCCACGCCGCTCGGGTCCACGGTGGACTCGGCCCACGGCTCCACGTGAGATCGACATGTGGGTCCACTGGTGACGTCATTCGACGTCGGCACCGCCGGGGCTGGCGACAAAGCGGAGCCCGCCATGACGCGTCATCGTGGACGTCATGGTGCGATTGGTTGGTCGGGCCGACATGCGGGCCAGCGTGTCGAGACACGTTCTCATCATGCGCTGCCGACTGGCCGATCATGGCGGTTGGCCTTCGCCACGTGGCTAGATCTAGGCCGTTGATTTGAAAACCAACGCCCGCATTGATCCGTGTTACGCGTTTGGGGTGAACGCGGTTAATCTGGACCGTTGGATTTAGATCCAATGGTTGAGATTGGATCTAGAGATCGTAACGAAACCTCACCGTGCGATGACGTGGCAAGATCTGGATCGTGCGGTCTTGATCGGACGGCTGAGATAGCTCGGGCGACGGCAATGGCGTGCGGCGGCTTGCGGCGGCCGGAGCTGATGACGATGACACGCCCGACGGCGCTGCAGGGCCCCTCCGGCGAAGTGGATGGTAGGCACGGGTGCGCCTTGACGCAAGGGATCTGGATCCGGTCAACGCCGGCGAGGATGGCGACGGTATGAACGGCGCGAAACCGCGCGGAGTGCTTTACCAACTCCGCGAGCAATAGCAGCGAGACGGTGGGGATCCTAGCGGCGTGAGCTAGGTTTCGGACCGGCGTGGGATGGCGATCTCGGTGCGATCCGGCATTAAATAGCCCCGAGGCGTGTTTCGGCGGAACCCTAGTTTGCCACGGCGGCGCTTCACCGGCCGGAGTCCGCTCGACTCGGCGGAGACGACGCAATCGCAGCCGCCCACGTGGCGCGATTAACGGCCCCGATCGCGACGGGCGCGATCGGATCCGGCCGGATACGGCTCGGGTCATCGGCGGATCTCACCGTTGGATCTTGATCCAACGGTTGGGATTGATTAGGTTAGAGTGGGTTCTGGCCGAGTCACGTGGCTGGTCGGACTCGAACACGAGTCCGACTCGGGCTCGTCGGATGAACGATTACTTGACCCGAGTTTGATTTTCCAGCGATTTAATATTTAAAATAATTCCTAGTAATTCATTTAATTCATTAAAAATAGCAAATGACTCGTAAAAATTCCAAAAATTCGAAAATACTTTGGATCATTTTGGACTCAAATAAAATATTTCCAACAAAAATTTATTTGCAAAATTAAATTCTTCAATTATTTCAAAATGGAATAAATTCAAATAAATTCCAAATAAATCCAAATAAATTCCAGAAAATTCCAAAAATTCACCAAAGTGCCAAATCACACATGAGTTTAGGAAAAGTAAAATTTTGGGGTGTTACAAACCTCCCCCCTTAATAGAATCTCGTCCCCGAGATTCAGGGCTTACTACAGAACAGGTTTGGAAATTCTTTCTTCAAATCCTCTTCAGCCCTAAGTCGCTTCGCTCTCTGCATGGTTGCTCCATCGAACTCTACAGTAAACGAGTTGACTTGTTTCTAGTTTCTCGATCCATTGTGTCTAGAATCCTCACGGATGCTCCTTATACGCCAAGTCCTCTTGCAACTCAATTGATTCTAATGATGTCTGCTCTCGTGAACTCTGAGGCACTTCTTTAATCGGGACACATGGAATACCTCATGTACTCCTCGCCAACGATCGTGGCAACTCCAATGATAAGCAACTTCGCCTCTGGCTCAAAATCTTAAATGGTCCAACATAACGGGTGCAAGTTTTCCTTTGGCATGGAACCTCTTAACTCCCCGAGAGGCGAACTCGAGGTATACAAAGTCTTCTCGTTCAAAACTCAAATCTCGGCGACGATTGTCAAGATAACTCTTTTGTCGTGATTGGGCTATCTTCAACCTTTCCCTAATCATGGCGACCGCTCTTCAAATTTCTTGAAGAATATCAGGCCCAAAGACACGGCGCCACGGTCTCATTCCAATTCAATGGCGTCCGACAGTGGTCGACCATACAAAGGCCTCAAAAGGTGACATCTCAGAACTAGCCTCGATAACTATTGTTGTAATCGAACTCGGCATACGGCAAACTTTTATCCCAAGAGGTAGCATAAGCCAATGCACAAGCTCTCAACATATCCTCCAGACCGTTGACTCTTTCTGGTCTGTCCATCCGTCTGTGGATGATAAGTCAGATCAAGTTTAAACGGGTTCCCATGGCTTCATGCAACTTATTCCAGAACCTTGAGGTAAATTGGGTACCTCTGTCTGATACAATCTCTCTTTGGCACTCCGTGCAAACAAACAATCTCGATCATGTATAATTCCGCTTAATTTATCTCCCGAGTAAGTGGTCTTCACGGGATAAAATGGGCTACTTTAGTCAAGCGATCCACTATAACCCATATGGAGTCATAACCTCCTTGAGTCTTCGGCAACCCTGGTAATGAAATCCATTCCGATTTCCTCCCACTTCCACTCTGTATTTTTAGCTACCGTAGCAATCCCGCTGGTCTCTCGATGCATTGCCTTGACTCTCCGCATACGCCGCACAATGCAACATGCTTGGCAACTTCGTTTCATACTCGGCCACTGCATCTCTCCTTCAGATCCTCGATACATCTTGGCGCTCTGTGATGAATTGAGTACTTGAGTCATGGGCTTCTTCCGTAATCAGTTGCTTTAACTCCTTTTGTTAGGCACACAAATGCGATCCTTCATCCACAACGTGCCTCGCTTCATCCAATTTGAAGTCCTCTCGCCTTGCCTTCCTCCTTTTTGGACTTAATCCTACGGATCCCGCCATCATCCTTCCGCCCTTCTCGGATCCGGGTCCTCTAAAGTAGGCTTTACTTCCAATGCGCCAAGAATCCGCTAGGTACAACCTCAATCTTCATTTTCTGAAATCCTCACACAACTCATCCTCGACTTGTGGCTAGCAACGCACTCACGGTATGGCTTTTCCGACTCAGAGCATCGGGCTACTACGCTGGCCTTCCCGGATGGTAATGGATTCCCACATTATAGTCCTTGATCAACTCTAACCATCTCTCTCGCCTCATATTCAGATCCGACTGGGTGAATATGTACTTAAGGCTCTTATGATCCGTATATACTTCACATCTGCTTTCCAATCGATAGTGACGCCATATCTTCAAAGCATGCACTACGGCAGCCTAACTCTAGGTCATGCGTCGGATAATTTTCCTCATGCGGCCTCAATCGCCTTGATGCATAAGCGATTTACCTTTCCATTCTCAGACAAAGACACATCCAAGTCCTTGGCGCGATGCGTCACAATAAATATCGGCTTTGAGCAACATCCGTAGAACTAACACTGTGCCGATGTCAATTGCTTCTTCAGCTCCGAAATCCTTTCTCACATTCTCAAGGCCCATGCAAACTTCTTTTCCTTCTTCAGAATTGCGTAAGAGGTTTCGCAATTGTCGAAAAGCCTTCAATGAAACGGCGGTAGTATCCTGCCATTCCAAGGAAACTCCGACTGGGTCACGCCTTCGGTCGCTCCCAATGTAACACGCCTTCTACTTTGCTTGAATCCACGGCGACTCCCTCTGCGGTCATTACATGTCCAAGAAACTCCACCTTGTCCTTCCAAAAATCACACTTGCTGAACTTGGCGAAAAGTTGTCGCTCCTCGCCTTTTCCAAAACTCGCCTTAAGTGTTCGGCATGTTCATCCTCCTGCCTTGGAGTAGATTAGGATATCGCCTATGAACACGACGACAAACTTGTCCAAATACTCCATGAACACCTTATTCATCATATTCATGAAATAAGTCGCGCATTCGTCACCCAAAGGACATAATCAGAACTCGTAATGTCCATATCTTGACGAGAATGCGCCTTCGAATATCTTCTCGATCGGATCTTCAATCGATGGTATCCCGATCTCGCATCAATCTTGGAGAAAACTCCGGCTCCTCTTAACTGATCAAACAAATCATCAATCCTGGGTAGCGGATACTTATTCTTCACGGTGACTTCATTGAGTGCACTGTAGTCAATGCACATCCCGAAACTCCCGCCCTTCTTCTTGACAAACAAAACTGGTGCTCCCCACGGTGACTAACTTGGTCTCGATAAATCCTTTCTCCATTAACTCCTCTAGTCAAGCTTCTTCATTTCTACCAACTCCTCGGTAGACATCCGATAGGGTCTCTTTGCTATCGGTCTGCATCTGTACAAGCTCTATTACAAACTCTATGTCCTCGTCTCGCGGCATACCGTAGATCTTTGGGAAAAACATCCGGGTACTCATTCACTACCGACATCCTCTATGCTGATTGCCTTGGTACTGTTAACCATCAATCGCCCATTTCTAATCGCAGTGGCTTGAAATTCCACTTTCTTCCCACACGGGCTCTCAATCGAGATAGTCCTTCGTCCACAATCCAATACAGCCTTGTGCTTGGATAACCAATCCATTCCCAATATAACATCTAAGGTCCGGGTCTCCAAAATTATAAGGTTTGCTAGGAACTCTATTCCATCTATTAGTATTCTCACCTCGAACATCCTACTTCCGCTCGAGTTCGGAACTGTGGGTTTGAACTAAAAGCATGCACTTAAGTCTTGCAATTCTCAAGTCATTTCTAGCAGCAAAGCCTTGCGAAACAAACGAATGCTAAGCTCCAGAGTCAAACAAAATCACAGGTGTACTAAGTTAACAAGTAACTTACCCAAAGACGACGTCCGTAGCATTTTGCAAAGGCATCTGCGGTGACATGGTTGACTCGGCCTCTCACCACGGCCTGGGGTGTGGCTCCTCGTGCCGGGCGCCCTAGCTGGGGTGGTTCCTAGATTGAAGCGAACTGGGTCGCTTCCTCGCTGTCTTCTTTGGACAATCATGGCAAAGTGTCCTCGCTCGTTGCTTGTAACAAATGCCTCACTGCTCTCTTGCCGATCGCCTGGGTAGCGCTTTCTAGCGGGCTGGGGTCCGATAGTTCGATTGGCAGGTCTTGGTGCCGGGAGGGTGTCCTTGTTGCATTCTCGTGGTTGGAATCAAGAATTGATTTGGTGCAACTCTCAAGCTCGCTATGCTCCTCGACGTGATCCTGGCCGTTGCATCCTCGCGCTTCTGTTCTCATCCGGTTCCTTGCGCTTGTCCTCAAGAATAAGCGCCTTATTCACCAATTCTTGGAAATCTGGAAAGGTGTGGGTGATCAACCCAACTTGCAATCCTGAGTTAAGTCCCTTCATAAAACGAGACTGTCTGGATTTATCTCGTCGCTACATCCTCAAAGTGCGTAGCGTGCTAGCTGTGGTGAACTTGTTCAGGTAGTCGGCCACTGGCCGATTACCTTGCTTCAGTGCTCAACTCCTCCTTCTTAAGGTCCATGATTCCTTCAGCACGTGATACTGCCGGAATGCACCGTGAACTCTTCCCAAGTGATATCTTGAGGGTTCTCTCAAGGGCACGTAAGTTCTCCCACCATTCAATGTTCCTTCCAGCCGATGAGAAGCGAGAGTACCTTCTCATTCCCTATGCATTGAGCTATGTGTAGCTTCCTCTCGATTGATCTTAACCAATCATCGGCCTCCAATGGATTGGCATTCCTGCAGAAAGTGGGTGGGTGAGTCCTCATGAACTCGACACTTTGTATTCTCGCGTGGTCCCCGATTAACTTGATTAGCAAAGTGGCCTGAGCAAAGGACGTGCTGCATTTGTTGCATCATAGCATGCATCAACTGAGTCTGGGCAGCAAGAAAGGCTCCAAAATTCTGCATATCAACCGGTGGTGCCGGTGCTCCATCATTGGGGTTTTCTGGGCGGGATCCACTCCCATTGCTTCCAAAGTTTCCACGGTGTTCACCATCTGTCGATTTGCTCTAGGTTTAGAGATGAGAGGGAAACAAGAATAGACAAGTAATATGGAACTTATGCGGGGCGTAAAGGGGTAACTTTAAGGTCCAACTTTATTATTTATAACTTGGTATGGCTGCCATAATGCCTAAGGGCCTTGCAACACATAATGCACACTCAAAGAAACAAAGCAAATCCAAATCGAACTAACTCTGAGTCTAACGCCTAAAGGGTGACTCTTTATTCTATGACGCGACTCGGCCGAAGGAGTCTCACTATAGAACCTATGCTCACTCATCGAGAAAACCTCCACGGCCTGGGTACGGTGTCGTGGGCATAAGCGCCAACGATTGCCATGTCCAAAGAATCGTGTCCTCTATGGTAGTCGAAGAAGCAGTGTCCTCATCGAGATCCGACTCCTCCGATCTGGCTCGTAGCTCGAGTACCGCTCCGGTCCGTCCGCATAAAGTCATCTCCAACTCGCCAATCCTTCGCAGAAGATGTGCCACATACTCTTGAGCTTCCCGCCATCTGCTTCTTCGCCGTGATCTCCTTGGCGGGCCTTCAGAGCTCCTTGCTTGTATTATCTAGTACATCCTCCTGGCGACGACAAATCGTGCTAATCAGGTAACCGTGGCATCCTCATCCTGAATCGCCGGGTCGAAGGTTATCGCTGCGCGGATGGTAACGGAACACCGCATTTCCACCTCTGGCGAGATACGGTAATGTGCCGCATTGCTCGTCGTGATACTTCTTGGATACCCATCTGCATTGTAGATCTCCGGCAAGGCAGCTGTATCGGCCGATTGCTTGGGCCCTTTTCCTAGCAGTACCTCAATCCTCACGCCACAAGCCTTGATCAATCCCGCTTGTCCGATCACTTCCACTTGGTATTGGGGCTTCTCAAAATCTCCGAGAGTCAGAGCATATGCCAAAGTTCCGCTGCGTGACTAACTCCCCATCAACGTAGTTGAACTCTTCCTCCATCTGTCACAAGAGTGCTTTACGTAAGAACTCGGAATTTTTAAATTGTGACAAGGTAAGGGAAAATTTCAGCAAGAGACAAGAAAAGAGAGAAGGGGATAAGTCGAGATGTCATTTCTTGTCTTCACAAATTTTTAGCTTTAGAAAATAGGTTTTATCCTCACTACGACCATTCTAGCTTAGGGTTGAGCCTACGGTCAAGTATGGCTCTGATACCACCTCTGTCGGGACCCCGAATTTGCAAATCCGACCCTTCATGTATTCAGCACTAGTCCAGAACGCGCTTAGTGCACACAGCCTTAACATCGGTATATATCACAATCATACCAAACGATACTATCAAAGTACTTTATTTAAATAATCAAAGGGTTACTCGACCTTATGGCCAAGTTACAAATATATGCCTTGCAAGGCGAAACTTATTAAAAGAGAAATAACAGCAGTGGAAAAGCAAATAATCTTCGTGGCGCCATCCAAAGATACCACAGCAACTGACCGGGCTCGCATCCCTAAGTAGACGGGTCTTCTTGGAAATCCTCCTCCTAAACTCAAGCGTAGTCTCCTCTTCAACTGTATTGTGTTGAGGCAAGGGTGAGTACTTGGTACTCAAAGCAAGTCATGCAATGTAATGCAAGCTAATATACTATATGCATGGCTTGGTACAAAGGAATAGCTCAGTGGTATATTTGCAAGAAATGCCTTTTGACAAGTAATAAAAGTAGATTCGAAAGCGTGAGAAATAAGTAAAGCATAAATAACTTTTCAAGAAGTTTAACAAACATTTTTCCCATCCTAAACCATATTTCCATCATCTTCCTTGTTAAACCAACCCATCTTTTCAAAACCAAGTTATTTTCGTAAAGTCTAACCCTTGACTCGTAATTCCCGAGCATTGTCCAAAGACTGTGGACTCCTGGCTATTCAAATAGATTCTACACTCTGCAGAGGTTATGCACTTTACCCACAAGATACAAATAAACACCACAAAGGCGAGTTCCCGTGAATAAAGCCTTTCGAAGCCTCAAACAACACAGTGGTCCTCTCCTGACGTGCTCTACACCATCCCTTCCTTAGCCAAGGCGAAGTATGGGACCAACACACCGTTAGATGGGTACCTGCCACAGCCACGATACGCCCCCGCACAATCACACAAACGGTGTAATCGACACCCGAGGCTCCACAAGTGAGTCCTTAGCGACTTAGTCAACTAGGGCCGCCCCATTCCAGCCATGTGGTTGCAAGTATGACCCAGTTCAAAGGCTTGCAAGGTTAAGTCCTTAGAGTGACCAGGGCAAGACTACCCGAAACCAAATCATCACTCCCAATGCCACAATCGGCCCACTGACATTACTCTTGCCACATGCCCTGGCCGAAATCGCTTATCAAACCCCGCTTGATTACCATGCACCACGTGCCATCAACATCACATGATACTTTTCCAAAACAGGTTCAATATATCATTAAGTCAATATTAACATTTGATTGTCCAAAATCATGTCATGAGCACGAAAGCGTGTCTAAGCAAAGATACTACAACGGTCTAAACCCATGTTGGCAATTTAATAATGTCCAACTAGTAAACCACAACTAGGGTGACAAAGGGTCATGGCACATACTTAAGTAATCAAGGTGTCATATAGCAAATTGGTATTTATCTAACCCCATGTTTAAACAAAGTATCTTTCTAATTGAACTAGCATGCAATAGTTTAAATCAAAATAGATTTTCAAATAGGATCAACATGGTCAAAGCACAACTTGCCTTCAAAAAGTACTTGCTCTTGGTCTTGAGTTGGATCCTGAGTCAATACTTCTCCTTCGAATCCTTCCGGCACTTCAACGTCTACTCGTAAAGCGTGCAAATAGCAAATACACAAATAAACACTAGGCAAAAAGATCCCAAAACTCCAAATAAAATCCATAAACAGAGAGAACATAATTTTCTGGATTTTTAGAAACTGAATCACAAATTTGGAGTTAAAACGCAACAGTTATGATTTATTAAAGTTTAAATAATCAATTAAATAATATTACAGAGAAAAACTTTAGTCCAAAAATTAAATAAAATTCATATTTGAGTAGATCTGAATTTTATACAAATTTAGAAATTTGAATCACTCAAATCGGAGTTGAAACGCAAAAGTTATAAGCATTTGAAGTTTGAATCTAAATTTTGAATCAATATTTCGAATTAATAAATCATTTTCTTTTTCGAAATTAATTATTGCGCCAAAGATGGACACGTGTCGCCTCCTCGATTGGCTGGCTGACGCCACCGGTCCATGGACTTGGTCCACGCCGGCTCGGGTCCACGGTGGACTCGGCCCACTACCCACGTGAGATCGACATGTGGGTCCACTCGGTGACGCTATTGTCGACGCCAAGACACCGGCCGACAGGCGACAAGCGGGCCGCCATGACGCTATCGTGACGCCATGGTGCGCTTTGGCTGGGCCGACATGCGGGCTCAGCCGTGTCGAGACACGCTCATGCGCGCCGATCGCCGATCACGGCGGTTGGCCTTCTCGCCACGTGGCTAGATCTAGGCCGCTGATTTGAAAACCAACGCCCATTGGATCTCGTGTTACGCGCTTGGGGTGAACGCGTTAATCGGGACCGTTGGATTTAGATCCAATGGTTGAGATTGATCTAGAGATCGTGAATCTAAAACCTCACCGTCGCGATGACGTGGCAAGATCTCGATCGCGGCGGTCTTGATCGGACGGCCGAGATAGCTCGGCGACGGCAATGGCGCGGCGCGGCGGCTTGCGCGGCCGGAGTCGATGACGATGACACGCCCGACGGCGCTGGCAGGCCTCCTCCGCGAAGTGGATGGTAGGCACGGTGCGCCTTTGACGCAAGGGATTCGATCCGGTCAACGCTTGGCGAGGATGGCGACGGTGGCGAAACGGCGCGAAACCGCGCGGAGTGCTTTACCAACTCCGGCGAGCAATAGCAGCGAGACGGTGGGGATCCTAGCGGCGTGAGCTAGGTTTCGGACCGGCGTGGGATGGCGATCTCGGTGCGATCCGGCATTAAATAGCCCCGGAGGCGTGTTTCGTGGCGGAACCCTAGTTTGCCACTACGGCGCTTCATCGCGGAGTCCGGCTGACTCGGCGGAGACGACGCAATCGCAGCCGCCCACGTGGCGCGATCAACGGCCCCGATCGCACGGGCGCGATCGGATCCGGCCGGATACGGCTCTGCCTGGTCGGCGGATCTCACCGCTGGATCTTGATCCAACGGTTGGGATTGATTAGGGTTAGGAGTGGGTTCTACGAGTCACGTGGTTTCGGTCGACTCGAACACGAAGTCCGACTCGGCTCGGCCGGATGAACAGTACTTGACCCGAGTTTGATTTTCCAAATGATTTAATATTTAAAATAATTCCTAGTAATTCATTTAATTCATTAAAAATAGCAAATGACTCGAAAAATTCCGTAAAAATTCGAAAATACTTTGGATCATTTTGGACTCAAATAAAATATTTCAACAAAAATTTATTTGCAAAATTAAATTCTTCAATTATTTCAAAATGGAATAAATTCAAATAAATTCCAAATAAATCCAAATAAATTCCGTAAAATTCCAAAATTCACCAAAGTGCCAAATCACACATGAGTTTAGGAAAAGTAAAATTTTGGGGTGTTACAAACCTCCCCCTTAATAGAATCTCGCCCCGAGATTCAGTGGCTTACTACGTAATGTGTTTGGAAATTCTTTCTTCAAATCCTCTTCAAGGCTCCCTAAGTCGCTTCGCCTCTGCATGGTTGCTCCATCGAACTCTACAGTAAACGAGTTGACTTGTTTCTAGTTTCTCGATCCATTGTGTCTAGAATCCTCACTGATGCTCCTTATACGTCAAGTCCTCTTGCAACTCAATTGATTCTAACAGATGTATGCTCCTCAGAACTCTGAGGCACTTCTTTAATCGGGACACATGGAATACCTCATGTACTCCTCGCCAACGATCGTGGCAACTCCACCGATAAGCAACTTCGCCTCATGGCTCAAAATTTTAAATGGTCCAACATAACGGGTGCAAGTTTTCCTTTGGCATGGAACCTCTTAACTCCCCCGAGAGGCGTAACTCGAGGTATACAAAGTCTTCTCGTTCAAAACTCAAATCTCGGCGACGATTGTCAAGATAACTCTTTTGTCGTGATTGGGCTATCTTCAACCTTTCCCTAATCATGGCGACCTGCTTCTTCACCTCTTGAAGAATATCAAGGCCCAAAGACACGGCGCCACGGTCTCATTCCAATTCAATGGCGTCCGACAGCGGTCGACCATACAAAGGCCTCAAAAGGTGACATCTCAGAACTAGCCTGATAACTATTGTTGTAATCGAACTCCTGTGATACGGCAAACTTTTATCCCAAGAGGTAGCATAAGCCAATGCACAAGCTCTCAACATATCCTCCAGACCGTTGACTCTTTCTTGGCCTGTCCATCCGTCTGTGGATGATAAGTCAGATCAAGTTTAAACGGGTTCCCATGGCTTCATGCAACTTATTCCGTAACCTTGAGGTAAATTGGGTACCTCTGTCTGATACAATCCTCTTTGGCACTCCGTGCAAACAAACAATCCCGATCATGTATAATTCCGCTTAATTTATCTCCCGAGTAAGTGGTCTTCACGGGATAAAATGGGCTACTTTAGTCAAGCGATCCACTATAACCCATATGGAGTCATAACCTCCTTGAGTCTTCGGCAACCCGGTAATGAAATCCATTCCGATTTCCTCCCACTTCCACTCAGTATTTTTAGCTACCGTAGCAATCCCGCTGGTCTCTGATGCATTGCCTTGACTCTCCGGGCATACGCCGCACAATGCAACATGCTCGGCAACTTCTCGCTTCATACTCGCCACCGTAATCTCTCCTTCAGATCCTCGATACATCTTGGCGCTTCAGATGAATTGAGTACTTGGAGTCATGGGCTTCTTCCGTAATCGCTGCTTTAACTCCTTTTGTTAGGCACACAAATGCGATCCTTCATCCACAACGTGCCTCGCTTCATCCAATTTGAAGTCCTCTCGCCTTGCCTTCCTCCTTTTGGACTTAATCCTACGGATCCTGTCATCATCCTTCTGTCCTTCTCGGATCTGGTCCTCTAAAGTAGGCTTTACTTCCAATGCGGCCAAGAATCCGCTAGGTACAACCTCAATCTTCATTTTCTGGAAATCCTCACACAACTCATCCTGACTTGTGGCTAGCAACGCACTCACGGTGATGGCTTTTCCGACTCGAGCATCGGCTACTACGCTGGCCTTCCCGGATGGTAATGGATTCCCACATTATAGTCCTTGATCAACTCTAACCATCTCCTCTCGCCTCATATTCAGATCCGATCGGGTGAATATGTACTTAAGGCTCTTATGATCCGTATATACTTCACATCTGCTTCCAATCGATAGTGACGCCATATCTTCAAAGCATGCACTACGGCAGCCTAACTCTAGGTCATGCGTCGGATAATTTTCCTCATGCGGCCTCAATCGCCTTGATGCATAAGTTTACTTACCTTTCCATTCTCCATCAAGACACATCCAAGTCCTTGGCGCGATGCGTCACAATAAATATCGAAGCTTTGAGCAACATCCGTAGAACTAACACCGGTGCCGATGTCAATTGCTTCTTCAGCTCCCGAAATCCTTTCTCACATTCTCAAGGCCCATGCAAACTTCTTTTCCTTCTTCAAAGAATTGCGTAAGAGGTTTCGCAATTGTCGAAAGCCTTCAATGAAACGGGCGGTAGTATCCTGCCATTCCAAGGAAACTCCGACTGGGTCACGCCTTCTACCGCACCCAATGTAACACGCCTTCTACTTTGCTTGAATCCACTGGCGACTCCTCTCATGGGTCATTACATGTCCAAGAAACTCCACCTTGTCCTTCCAAAAATCACACTTGTCGAACTTGGCGAAAAGTTGTCGTTCCTCACTTTTCCAAACCTCGCCTGAAGTGTTCTGCATGTTCATCCTCTGTCTTGGAGTAGATTAGGATATCGTCTATGAACACGACGACAAACTTGTCCAAATACTCCATGAACACCTTATTCATCATATTCATGAAATAAGCCGGGCGCATTCGTCACCCCAAAGGACATAATCAGAACTCAGAATGTCCATATCTTGACGAGAATGCAGTCTTCGGAATATCTTCTGATCGGATCTTCAACTGATGGTATCCCGATCTCATATCAATCTTGGAGAAAACTCCGGCTCCTCTTAACTGATCAAACAAATCATCAATCCTGGGTAGCGGATACTTATTCTTCACGGTGACTTCATTGAGTGCACGGTAGTCAATGCACATCCTGAAACTCCCGTCCTTCTTCTTGACAAACAAAACTGTGCTCCCCACGGTGACTAACTTGGTCTCGATAAATCCTTTCTCCATTAACTCCTCTAGTCAAGCTTTCTTCATTTCTACCAACTCCTCGGTAGACATCCGATAGGGTCTCTTTGCTATCGGTGATCTTTGTGACAAGCTCTATTACAAACTCTATGTCCCCTGTCTCAAGGCATACCGTAGATCTTTGGGAAAAACATCTGGGTACTCATTCACTACCGGGACATCCTCTATGCTGATTGCCTTGGTACTGTTAACCATCAACTGTCCATTTCTAACTGCAGTGGCTTGAAATTCCACTTTCTTCCCACACTGCTCTCAATCGAGATAGTCCTTCGTCCACAATCCAATACACCTTGTGCTTGGATAACCAATCCATTCCCAATATAACATCTAAGGTCCTGGTCTCCAAAATTATAAGGTTTGCTAGGAACTCTATTCCATCTATTAGTATTCTCACCTAACATCCTACTTCCGCTCGAGTTCGAACTGTGGGTTTGAACTAAAAGCATGCACTTAAGTCTTGCAATTCTCAAGTCATTTCTAGCAGCAAAGCCTTGCGTAAACAAACGAATGCGAAGCTCCGTGAGTCAAACAAAAGCTGTGCAGGTACTAAGTTAACAAGTAACTTACCCAAGACGACGTCAGTAGCATTTTGCAAAGGCATCTCAAGCGGTGACATGGTTGACTCGGCCTCTCACCACGGCCTGGGTGTGGCTCCTGTGCCGGGCGCCCTAGCTGGGTGGTTCCTAGATTGAAGCGAATCGGGTCGCCTCGCTGTCTTCTTTGGACAATCATGGCAAAGTGTCCTGGCTCGTTGCGCTTGTAACAGCGTCTCACTGTTCCTTCTTGCCGAGTAGCGTTTCTAGCGGGGCCGGGTCGATAGTTCGATTGGCAGGTCTTGGTGCCGGGAGGGTGTCCTTGTTGCATTCTCGTGGTTGGAATCAAGAATTGATTTGGTGCAACTCTCAAGCGCGCTATGCGCCTCGACGTGATCCTCACGTTGCATCCTGCGCTTCCTGTTCTCATCCAGCCTTTGCGCTTGTCCTCAAGAATAAGCGCCTTATTCACCAATTCTTGGAAATCTGGAAAGGTGTGGGTGATCAACCCAACTTGCAATCCCGAGTTAAGTCCCTTCATAAAACGAGACTGCCTGGATTTATCTCGTCGCTACATCCTCAAAGCGAGCGTGCTAGCTGTGTGAACTTGTTCAGGTAGTCGGCCACCGGGCTGATTACCTTGCTTCAGTTGCTCGAACTCCTCCTTCTTAAGGTCCATGATTCCTTCAGGCACGTGATATCTTGTCGAATGCACCGTGAACTCTTCCCAAGTGATATCTTGAGGGTTCTCTCGTGGCACAGGTTCTCCCACCATTCGGGCGGTTGTTCCTTCCAAATTGATGAGAAGCGTAGAGTACCTTCTCATTCCCTATGCATTGAGCTATGTGTAGCTTCCTCTCGATTGATCTTAACCAATCATCGGCCTCCAATGGATTGGCATTCCCAGAGAAAGTGGGTGGGTGAGTCCTCATGAACTCGACAGCCTTGTATTCTCAAGCGTGGTCCCCGATTAACTTGATTAGCAAAGTGGCCGAGCAAAGGACGTGCTGCATTTGTTGCATCATAGCATGCATCAACCGAGTCTGGGCAGCAAGAAAGGCTCCAAAATTCTGCATATCAACCGGGTGGTGCCGGTGCTCCATCATTGGGGTTTTTCTGGCGGGATCCACTCCCATTGCTTCCAAAGTTTCCACGGGTGTTCACCATCTCGCCGATTTGCTCTAGGTTTAGAGATGAGAGGGAAACAAGAATAGACAAGTAATATGGAACTTATGCGGGGCTTAAAGGGGTAACTTTAAGGTCCAACTTTATTATTTATAACTTGGTATGGCTGCTTACAATGCCTAAGGGCCTTGCAACACATAATGCACACTCAAAGCAAACAAAGCAAATCCAAATCGAACTAACTCGAGTCTAACGCCTAAAGGGTGACTCTTTATTCTATGACGCGACTCGGCGAAGGAGTCTCACTATAGAACCTATGCTCACTCATCGAGAAAACCTCCACGGCCTGGTACGGTGTCGTGGGCATAAGCGCCGAAACGATTGCCATGTCCAAAGAATCGTGTCCTCTATGGTAGTCGAAGAAGCGGTGTCCTCATCGAGATCCGACTCCTCTGGATCTCGCTCGTAGCTCGAGTATCGCTCCGGTCCGTCCGTATAAAGTCATCTCCAACTCGCCAATCCTTCGCAGAAGATGTGCCACATACTCTTGAGCTTCCCGCCATCTGCTCTTCTCTGCCGTGATCTCCTTGCGGGCCTTCTGTAGCTCCTTGCTTGTATTATCTAGTACATCCTCCTGGCGACGACAAATCGTGCCAATCGTGTAACCGCGGGCATCCTCATCCTGAATCGCCTTCGGTCGAGAAGGTTATCGCTGCGGATGGTAACGGAACACCGCATTTCCAATTCTCTGGCGTAGATACGGGTAATGTGCCGCATTGCTCGTCGTGATACTTCTTGGATACCCATCTGCATTGTAGATCTCCTGGCAGTGCAGTGTATCGGCCGATTGCCTGGGCCCTTTTTCCTAGCAGGTACCTCAATCCTCACGTCACAAGCCTTGATCAATCCCGCTTGTCTGATCACTTCCACTTGGTATTGGGGCTTCTCAAAATCTCCGAGAGTCTCAAGCATATGCCAAAGTTCCGCGGCGTGACTAACTCCCGGATCAACGTAGTTGAACTCTTCCTCCATCTCATCACAAGAGTGCTTTACGTAAGAACTCGGAATTTTTAAATTGTGACAAGGTAAGGGAAAATTTCAGCAAGAGACAAGAAAAGAGAGAAGGGGATAAGTCGAGATGTCATTTCTTGTCTTCACAAATTTTTAGCTTTAGAAAATAGGTTTTATCCTCACTACGACCATTCTAGCTTAGGGTTGAGCCTACGGTCAAGTATGGCTCTGATACCACCTCTGTCGGGACCCCGAATTTGCAAATCCGACCCTCTGCGTATTCAGCACTAGTCCATGAACGCGCTAGTGCACACAGTCTTAACATCGGTATATATCACAATCATACCAATCGATATTATCAAAGTACTTTATTTAAATAATCAAAGGGTTACTCGACCTTATGGCCAAGTTACAAATATATGCCTTGCAAGGCGAAACTTATTAAAAGAGAAATAACAAGAATGAAAATCAAATAAACTGTGGCGCCATCCAAAGATACCACGTGCAACCGATCGGGCTCGCATCCCTAAGTAGACGGGTCTTCTTGGAAATCCTCCTCCGAAATCGCGTAGTCTCCTCTTCAACTGTATTGTGTTGAGGCAAGGGTGAGTACTTGGTACTCGACAAGTCATGCACAGAATGCAAGCTAATATACTATATGCATGGCTTGGTACAAAGGAATAGCTCAGGTATATTTGCAAGAAATGCCTTTGACAAGTAATAAAAGTAGATTCAAAGCAAGAGAAATAAGTAAAGCATAAATAACTTTTCAAGAAGTTTAACAAACATTTTTCCCATCCTAAACCATATTTCCATCATCTTCCTTGTTAAACCAACCCATCTTTTCAAAACCAAGTTATTTTCGTAAAGTCTAACCCTTGACTGTAATTCCGAGCATTGTCCAAAGACTGTGGACTCGGCTATTCAAATAGATTCTACACTCTGCAGAGGTTATGCACTTTACCCACAAGATACAAATAAACACCACAAAGGCGAAGTTCCTCAGAATAAAGCCTTTCTAAGCCTCAAACAACACAGTGGTCCTCTCCTAAGACGTGCTCTACACCATCCCTTCCCTTAGCCAAGGCGGTATGGGACCAACACACCGTTAGATGGGTACTGGCCACAGCCACGATACGCCTCCCGCATAATCACACAAACGGTGTAATCGACACCCGAGGCTCCACAAGTGAGTCCTTAGCGACTTAGTCAACTAGGGCCGCCCCATTCCAGCCATGTGGTTGCAAGTATGACCCAGTTCAAAGGCTTGCAAGGTTAAGTCCTTAGAGTGACCAGGGCAAGACTACCCGAAACCAAATCATCACTCCCAATGCCACAACCGCCCACCTGATTACTCTTGCCACATGCCCCGGCCGAAATCGTTTATCAAACCCCGCTTGATTACCATGCACCACGTGCCATCAACATCACATGATACTTTTCCAAAACAGGTTCAATATATCATTAAGTCAATATTAACATTTGATTGTCCAAAATCATGTCATGAGCACGTAGCAGTGCCCAAGCGACATACTACAACGGTCTAAACCCATGTTGGCAATTTAATAATGTCCAACTAGTAAACCACAACTAGGGTAACAAAGGGTCATGGCACATACTTAAATAATCAAGGTGTCATATAGCAAATTGGTATTTATCTAACCCCATGTTTAAACAAAGTATCTTTCTAATTGAACTAGCATGCAATAGTTTAAATCAAAATAGATTTCGAAATAGGATCAACATGGTCAAAGCACAACTTGCCTTCAAAAAGTACTTGCTCTTGGTCTTGAGTTGGATCCTGAGTCAATACTTCTCCTTCGAATCCTTCCGGCACTTCAACGTCTACTCGTAAAGCGTGCAAATAGCAAATACACAAATAAACACTAGGCAAAAAGATCCCAAAACTCCAAATAAAATCCATAAACAGAGAGAACATAATTTTCTGGATTTTTAGAAACTGGAATCGTCAAATTTGGAGTTAAAACGCAAAAGTTATGATTTATTAAAGTTTAAATAATCAATTAAATAATATTACAGAGAAAAACTTTAGTCCAAAAATTAAATAAAATTCATATTTGAGTAGATCTGAATTTTATACAAATTTAGAAATTTGAATCACTCAAATCGGAGTTGAAACGCAAAAGTTATAAGCATTTGAAGTTTGAATCTAAATTTTGAATCAATATTTCGAATTAATAAATCATTTTCTTTTTCGGAAATTAATTATTGCGTCAGCATGGACACGTGTCAGCTCCTGATTGGCTGGCTGACGTCAGCCGGTCCATGGACTTGGTCCACGCTCGGCTCGGGTCCACGGTGGACTCGGTCCACGGCTCCACGAGAGACTGACATGTGGGTCCACTCGGGTGACGTCATTGCTGACGCCAAGACACCGGGACAGTCCGACAGCGGCCCGCCATGACGCCATCGCGGACGCCATGGTGCAGCTTTGGCCGGGCCGACATGCGGGCCTCGCGTCGAGACACGCTCATGCGCTGGCGCCGACCGCGCCGATCACGCGTTGGCCTTCCGCCACGTGGCTAGATCTAGGCCGTTGATTTGAAAACCAACGGCCCAGATTGGATCTGGTGTTACGCGTTTGGGGTGAACGCGGTTAATCTGGACCGTTGGATTTAGATCCAATGGTTGAGATTGGATCTAGAGATCGTAACGAAACCTCACCGTGCGATGACGTGGCAAGATCTGGATCGTGCGGTCTTGATCGGACGGCTGAGATAGCTCGGGCGACGGCAATGGCGTGCGGCGGCGCTTGCGGCGCCGGAGTCGATGACGATGACACCGACGGCGCTGCGCAGGCCTCCGCGAAGTGGATGGTAGGCACGGTGCGCTTTGACGCAAGGGATCCGATCCGGTCAACGCCGGCGAGGATGGCGACGGTGGCGGAACGGGCGCGAAACCGCGCGGAGTGCTTTACCAACTCCGGCGAGCAATAGCAGCGAGACGGTGGGGATCCTAGCGGCGTGAGCTAGGTTTCGGGACCGGCGTGGGATGGCGATCTCGGGTGCGATCCGGCATTAAATAGCCCCGGAGGCGTGCTCGGCGGAACCCTAGTTTGGTCACGGCGCTCTCACGGGCGGAGTCCGGCTCGGACTCAGCGGAGACGACGCAATCGCAGCCGCCCACGTGGCGCGATCAACGCCCCGATCGCGACGGGCGCGATCGGATCCGGCCGGATACGGCTCGGAGTCGGGTCGGCGGATCTCACCGTTGGATCTTGATCCAACGGCTGGGATTGATTAGGGTTAGGAGTGGGTTCGGCCGAGTCACGTGGCTCGGCCGGACTCGAACACGAGTCTGACTCGGGCTCGATCGGATGAACAAGATTTGACCCGAGTTTGATTTTCCAGCGATTTAATATTTAAAATAATTCCTAGTAATTCATTTAATTCATTAAAAATAGCAAATGACTCAGAAAAATTCCAGAAAAATTCTGGAAAATACTTTGGATCATTTTGGACTCAAATAAAATATTTCCAACAAAAATTTATTTGCAAAATTAAATTCTTCAATTATTTCAAAATGGAATAAATTCAAATAAATTCCAAATAAATCCAAATAAATTCCAGAAAATTCCAAAAATTCACCAAAGTGCCAAATCACACATGAGTTTAGGAAAAGTAAAATTTTGGGGTGTTACAGCACCCAATCTACCCGAGATCAAAACAATGGATATATTAGCAATTGCACTAATCCCATCTAGGAACAGCACCTATGCATCAAAATTAACCATGGAATTTACCATAGTCGATTCCGAGTGAGTGGGAAGTTAGCGCCCCGCTACATTGGTCCATTTCCAGTGGTTGCTAGAAGGGGAGAAGTTGCATACAAGTTAGAATTGCCTCCTCAGCTGTCAGGAGTACATGATGTTTTCCATGTTTCTCAGTTGAAGAAGTGTCTCAGAGTACCTGAGCATCAAATGCCGTATGAAGAGATGGAGTTAAAAGAAAACCTGTCGTATCCCTAATATCCAGTCAAAATTTTAGATGAAGCTGAACGTCGAACCAGGAGTAAGGTGATCAAGTTCTGCAAGGTTCAATGGAGCAACTATTCTGAGAAGGAAGCTACCTAGGAACGTGAAGAAGATCTTCGAGCAAAGTTTCCTGATCTCTTTCTTTCCCCGTCCGAATCTCGGGGACGAGATTCTCTCTAAGGGGGGGTAGGTTTGTAACATCCTCAATTTCGACCTTCTGGAAAAATCTAATTTAAATTAGTTAAATTCAAAATTTGGTTTTTCCTTGGTGTTTAATTTAACCCAGCATTCCTAATCCGTCCAAAATCGGAATTCCATTCCCCTCCGTTCGAAAAATCAAATTTCTAGATTCCAGTCCATACCCGAAATTCCGCCCGAGTCCAAAAATCCCGGAACCTATTACATTAGGTCCCAAATATTGTAAAAACATTTTGGGAATTTTCCCAAGATTTTTGAGAGCCCTCTGGTATTTTACCTCGCGCAGCTTTCGTTAAATGCCCGTTAGTCGCTCTAGAATATTCTAAACTCCAAATTTCATCCAAATTCAGCGAAACCAATTTTATTGGGTTCCAAATATTCCCTAATAGTTCTAGGAATTTTTCTAGAATTTTTAGACCATTTTTGCTAATTTTTGTCTAGAGCGTTACATTCACGTAACTCTCGGCAAACCAGAGGGCGCCACGTAGCGGCACTGTTCATCTTCCTCAACCTCCCGTTGGGGAGTTTCCAGAGAAACTCCATGGAGGTCCCATGCTTGCCTTCCTCCATTCAAATGCTCATAACTTTCCATTCAATACCCCAAATCGCGAACGGTCAGATCCGTTGGATTCATAGCGACGAAACATTTCCATCCCCCACGATCTTCAACCCGAACTCTCGCCGGAAACAGCTCAATCCTTCCAAAACTGAAATACACCATTATGGCCATAACTCGGCCGTTTCAACTCCAAACGGCGCACCACCACCTCTCAAATCTCCGTGTTGGAGTGCTCTTCCCGGTGGTATCATTCTCCTTTAGACTCTCCTCGCCGTTCGTCTTCGAGATTAAGAAAACCGGTGCCAAACCACGTTTTTTGTGTTCTTCGAGTTCATCGTCATATCTTCTTCCCCGGTGAGCCATTTGGAATTCTGTTCGTTCCCTCATGTTCGTATGGGTGTCTAGAGCTTAACCCCTCCATCAATTTTAGGTTTCATCAAGCGTGGGCGACGAATTTCGGGTTTGAACCTCGTCGGCCGAACCTTCGGTCTTCGCCGATTTCATCGTCTTCGGTGAGCTATTGTCCAATTCTTTGCAATCATAAGTCCCTTTAGATGCACTCTAGGTGATCTATTATCCAACTTAGCATGGCTATGTTCCAAGTTTGGTGAAATTTTTGGATTTTGGCAAATTTCGGGCTTCCTCTCTTCTTCCCGTGCCCTTGCGCGTGGCTCCGCCGGCTCGCCGCGCTTCCATGGCGCCCAGCCCGCCGTCTTGCCGAGCTCCCGCCGCCTCGCTGCCGCTCCGACCCGGCCGAGCCGGGCCGGGTCCACCGCGTCGCACCGCCGCGCCTCGGTCGCTCACTTTGGGCCCCGCCGCCACCGAAGCGCCCTCCGTCTTGCCGCCGCCAAGCCACCCCAGCACCGCCGTGCTGGCCCGCCGCCGCCCGCCCTTGCCCCACCGCCAGCGCCCATGGGGGAGCTTAGGCTCCCCTGTTCTTTGGCCCCATGGGGAAGAACCCCTAGGAAGATGACAAAGGGGTCCCACTTGCAAGTGACTAATAAAATTAGGAATGAGGAAAATGAAAGATGCTCGGGAATATTCCAGGTTTTATCTTTTTCCATGATTTTTCAAACTTCATAGGCTCATAACTTTTCCGTCCAAACTCCGATTGACTCCGTTCAAATTCCTAAATTCATATAAAATCACCCTCTACCTGCCATTATAAGTTTTGTAATTTTTAGTTTTTATTTATTTTATGGTTATTTATTTGTTGTATCGTTTTGCGTGTAGCCGAGGAACCCGCCGAGTCCGCCGACCCCGCCGCCAGACTTCAAGAGTACGATATCCTCGCTGCGACTGAAGGCAAGTCCCTTGACTCATTTTGATCCCATGTTTACAAACGATTTACAATGCTTTATAAACATGCATCGCTATATTTATCATCGTATGTCAAATATAGATTGTTAGTTATTCCGAATTGTGATCACCTCCTTGATTATTGTTATGCATGCTTAATTGTAACCCTAGGTCCCTTTGCTATGTCATGTATATTTTATATTGTGACTTTTGTTGGTTAGAACGGTAGATATGCTTAGTACCCGAATTGATGAAAATAACCCATGGTGGGATTATACAAAAGTTATGATTTAAAATGTGATTTAAGAATTATTACAAAGTATTTGGTACTGTTTTTCTAAAATAAAAAGAAAAAGAAAAAGGATTTGGACTTGGGTGGATTGGAATGTCGGGTGGGTGCGGATTGAGCACTAGTTTCCAATGCGCGAGTACCGCCCCAAGTCAATTAAGGACCGACGCTTATGACTGTCCATTCTAAGCATAACCGTACTACCACATGTCTATAATGGTACGACCTGACTGAATAATTTGTAAAAACCTAACTTAGACTCACCAAATAGTGGAATGTGAGTGCCCGATAGAGGCAAAACTGTTTTTCTCACATGGCACAAGAGGGGGCTTCTGTACTGGGTGGATAGAACCCTAACAGCGATGAAACCTCAGTGGGTGAGCCGGGTTAGGCGTATACATTGTAAAGGCCTTGTCATGATCTCTCTGCCGGCACACCAAAGGAAGTGTGTTAATCCGGAGGCATTAAGAGATGATCATGTCTTGTGGGTAAAGCTGTACACCTCTGCAGAGTTAAAACTATTCGAATAGCCGTGCCTACAGTCAAGGGCAAAGCAAAGAATGCTTTCATATTGGTAGACTTTGGTTTTGGTTTTAAAATTAAATGTTGTTTGGGATTCGGGAGTGGTTAGATCTCTCGGATGTTTTAGTGGCGGATTGAGCCAACCAGATAGATGGAGCCTGTTTGATGTCATGACGGATAGAGTCATGTGTGGATAATCTTGATCTTTTAAAATGTGGCGGCTAGAGCCTTTATACTATGATGGTGGATAGAACCCTCACTGAAATATTAAATAATTCAATTGTTAAAATAATTGCTAAAATATGCTTTGTGGAAATTATTATTAAGTATGGTTTGACGAAAGTTGGCTTTATGCAAATGAAACATATTAAGCCTTCCTTGGAAAGCCCCACATGTGCATACTTTCCCAGACTTGCTGAGTACTTTTGTACTCATGTGCTACATAAACTGTTCTTATCAGAGAACTACCAGGACGCCATTGAAGACGGTGAGTTCTACGCCGAGGAGTTCGAGGAAGATCGCCAGGAGAACTAGTCGCGTGTCTTGTTGTCGCCTGTGGTGTTATTTGGGTTTCACTATTTGTCATTTTTATTCCGCTACTGTGACTTTGGTCTTGTGACCATTTGATGTAATAAGTAGCCATGTGGCTAATACTTTATAGTTATGTTACTATTTCGTTATGTTCGGCAATGATGTATCACTATTGACTATGTGTACTAGCTACTGATCTGGGACTAGGACAGAAATACACAGGAGATTTCGGATAGCTGATCCGGGGTCTCACATAATAGAACTGTACCTTCGTGCATGACTTGCTGAGTATGTTGTATACTCACCCTTGCTTCCAACACAATCATCATTTGAGGAGATGACTACAACTTCAAAGGAGGCGAAGTTCCACGAGGAGGCAATTGTCTAGGAGTTGAACCTTGTCAGTTGCCTGTGGCATACTGATGGGTGTCACCGATATTCTTTATTCCGTTGCTATTTATCTACTTGTGTTATTGTAAGCCCTGCGTGGCTGAATATTGTAAGGTGACCTTAAGGTCTTGCAACAATTTATATTAATGTTTTGAAGTACTTTATTTATATTTTCGCTGTGTATGGATGTGATATTTAACCCGGTTTGACTATGTGTACTAGCGCGATCCTGGACTAGTACAGAATACACAGAGGGTCCGGATTTGCAGATTCGGGTCCCAACACTTCGATCGCAGCAGGGACGTCGAAGTCTTGAGGGTCAGCGACGGCATCGGCGGATCCGGCGAACTCTTCGACTACGCGTAAAATGGTACAACTAAATAAATACAATAAAATAAAATAAATCCAAAAATTAAAAAAATTATACTGGAAGGAAAATCTTGAATTTAGATGAATTGAGAAATTTGAACGGAGTCAATCCGAGTTCGGATGCCAAAGATATGAGCGTCCAAAATCTGAAAATTTAGGAAAATGGAAAATTGAGAATATTCCTCGGAATCTTCTTTTTCTTGGTTTTTCTTTATTTTCCCTCTCTCTCTTGCAAGTGGGTCCATGCTGTCATACACCAAGTGCTTCTTCCCTAAAATGCCAAAGAACAAAGGAGAGGACATCCTCCTTGTGCACCGGCCATGAAGGGCTCGGTGGCATCCGGCCGGCGGCGGGGAAGAGGCGACGGCGACCAGGGACCCGGAGGTCAGAGCGGCGCATAGGGCGGTGCGGTGGGCAGCCGGACAGGGGCGGCGCGGGGCTGGGCAAGGGCATCGGGAGGAGCGGGAAGTCGGCAAGGGGCTCGGCCGGGGCTAGAGGCGCCCGAGGCAGCGGCGCGACGCGAGCACGGGGCAGCCGGCCATGGCGCGGGGCACAGGGAGGCCTCGCCGATGGCGGGTGGGGGGCGGGGCAGGACCGGCGGGACCGCAAGGAGGTGGCCGGCTAGCCGGAGGGGAGACGACGAGCGGCGGCCGGCTGGACAGCGCGCACGGGCACGGGTAGGAGCCCAACCGAACAGAGCACGGGAATAGTTCCAAAATTCCAAGGAAACCATGAACAAAATTGAAAATTGAAGATGGCAACAGCTAGAGCATCTCTGTAGGATCCTAGGATTGCAGGGAATTGCGGAATAGATTACCAGAGACGACAAACTTGGCGATGTACGACAGTTCGACCGTAGAGATTCAAACTTTGACAAAACCTGAAATTGATGGAGGGGTTATGATCTTGACATCCATACGCACACAATGGAACAAACGGAACTCCAATTGGCTCACCGGAGTGGAAGGTATCGCGGCAAGAACGAAGAACAGTGTTCGTCGTCGGTTCTTGCGATCTTCCGGTGAGATGGGAGGGAGTGGCTACGAATGGAGATGAGTACGTGATAGAGGACTCCGGGATGACGGTTTAGGAAGTGGAAGCATGCGTTTGGGTGAATAAACGGCGAAGTTATGTCCTAATAGATGGTTTTTGGTTTTTTCTTGATGGAACCGTTTCCAGCAGGATTTAGAGCGATAGGACATGGGAAATGAGATCTCCTCGCCGAGTCTTCGCAACGGATCCGGCCGTTTCAGATTTGGAGCAATGATGAGGGATATAAGGAAGGTTGAATCAATGGCACCATTACAGGAGAGGAAGAGGTCCTCCTCTGTAACGTTTGATCGTGGGTTGAAGAAGCATGCACAGTGCAAGGACACTTGGCGCTCTCCCATTGGCCGGAGGTAAGTAAGGATAAAAAGCGCGCAGGATTAATTAGTAAAAATGATCTAAAAATCCCAGAAAAATTCTCAATAATACTAGGGAATATTTGGAACCCAATAAAATTGGTTTCACGGAATTTGGATGAAATTTGGAATTTAGAAAATTTCGGGACGAATAAAGGCGTTTAGCGAAAGACCGCGAGCGTTAAAATACCAGAGAGGCTCCAAAAATCTTGGGAAAAATCTGAAATTATTTTTGGAATATTTGGAACCTAATGCAATAAGTTTCGGAATTTTTGGAGTATTTTCGAACTCAAGTGGAATTTCGGGTAGGGACCGGAATTCAAAAATTCAATTTCTCAGGCGAAGGAGGATTGAACTCCAATTTCGAAAGGACAATGATGCCACGTTAATTTAAACACCGAGGAAGAACCAAATTTTAGATTTAGTTAGTTTAAATTAGATTTTAACAGAAGACCAAAATTGGGAATGTTACATATTTACGTTACTATTCCAAATTGTAACTATCATATAGAATTTGAAATATTGGAGTGCATATTTTGTTACTGATAGCTACATTAACTAATGCAGGACTAATATTAATAATTAACTTACGAACCATTATACCGTGCATACATGTTACGTCTAGGCCACAATTAACTAATACATTGACCGGCCGGGCTGATTCGCACATTTTTCCAGGGATGAGATGTGATAGGCTAGTTAAGGGAGGTTATACTTGAAAAAAGGACAAGGTATATATATGCAGTGCGTGTTTTTTTTAAAAGACAGTATAGCTCCACGTGGGCACGACAAGAGACAGGCGCACCAAAACCAGCGACGACCGACGAAGAGCACCAAATTGGGGGCATCAGCATCCATCTCCTCCAGAGATGCGAATCAAGTAAAGAAAGATGGCTATGCTGACTAGGATTAATTACGCTCGATAATCAGCGACGTCACTCCATTAGGGCCGAAGCAAAATCTGATTAATTGCTCCGTGCATCTCTATCCAGCCAACCTTACCTAAAGAAATAAGGAGACTCGGTAAACCGGCTACACTACTATAGAACTGGGCATCACAAGTGATCTATTACAAGCGGTTTGGTGTGAACCGCTTCTAACTTGTGCACCAGAAGCGGTTCGTGAGCAACGGACGGGAGAGGGTTTCCAGAAGCGGTTTGTAACACCAACCGCTTGTGTTGAGCAACCACCACAAGCGGTTCATTTCCCAAACCGCTTATGAAATATCACAAGCGGTTTTAGACCCCAACCGCTTGTAGATATATATATATTTAGAAGCGGTTGGTGTTTCAAACCGCTTCTGGAAGCGTTCCACGTATTTAAACTCTTCCTTCCTCCCCGAGTTCGCAGACATGAACATGGAAAGGCCTGGCACTGTTCTTGGGGGGAGGTGCTGTCCAAATTTTTGAATGTGATGATTTAGCTTCAAATTAAGTGAATCAAGGTTAGTAACACTGTGCTACCATCCTTCTCACCAAGATATTGTTGTTTCTTTTTCATTTAATGTGGAGAAAAAATTAATTTTGATTGTTGGAGGTTTTTATTGCTAGCTCACTCCATAAGTTTAATTTTAGGCAAGACCATGATGAATCATGGTAGTTATTTTTAGGTTTAGAATCTTTAATGTAACAGTCCCTCTCTTTCATGTAACACTCCCTCTCTTCCATCTCACTCCATAACTTTAAGTTTAGGTAGGTCGACCATGATGAACTGTAGGGAGTTGTTTTACAAAAGTTGTTAGATTTACAATTTTTAATATGACACTCCTCCCTTCAATGTCACAATAGTATATCTAGGTTTGAAAGGAAATTATTAATGTTTTATGAAATAAAATAGGAAAACATTTAAAGGGACAAACTGATTAGTTAAATTAAGTTAAAAAGGTAGAAGGATAAGAAAAAATTTTGAAAACCACTCCCTCCATCGCAAAATATATGGCATATAAATTCTTGCCACGGTATTAATTAAAAATAACGCATTAACTATTAATTTCTTTTCGATTATGTCTTGTACAACTATAAAACTAACAACATGTTTGAGTAGTTTTAATTACAAATGTAACTATATGACAAGCATATATAAAATAAGTATATTAATTATTACCTTTGATAATAGCCAAAACATTGAAACAATGACTTTTGTAAATACGTGTTAAAGTACTTTGGAACGGAATTTTCCTACAATGTTATTTATGAAAAATAAAAGTGATTTTATAAATAACACTTTAGTGAAAGATCTTTGTGTTGGGGAACGCGGTATGCTACACTAGCACAAATTAAAATTTCTACCGCAAACCAGAAAAGCTACTCGCAAGAAGGGAATCATAGATCTATTACCACTAGACGCGCAGTTGCGGAATCCTTCGCACGTCGTTGTAGTGGATCGTTCTCGGCGTGGATCGTCCTCGTCGCGGATCATCCTCGCCACGGATCATCCTCGCCACGGATCGTCCTCGCTACCGATCGTCCTCTCCACGCCGCAGTAGCAGCAGCGTCACCACAGCAGTCCACACGTCCGGGGATGGAACGCCGTGCGTCGGTGTGCAAGCACCGAATCGCTCGGCAGGGGCAATGAGAGGAGGTGGCTAGGGTTTCTAGCGAAACACCTCTAAACCGCACGAAAGTGTATTCTGTGTCTAGCCTCCTCCCTCCTTATATAGCCACGAGGTGAAACCCTAGGCAGTCAGGGCCCATCTACGCGCTAAGCCCACGAGGTCCATTAATTACGGACCCAATCCGAAATAATGCGTCCCAGCCCGTTAAGTGTGTGACCCTGTAGGTTCATGCGCATTTGGACATGGATTCGGAAAACCCTTTTTCTAATCCAATAGTCGGTAGCGGCTCCTTGCAGAGCATGCCAACTCCCAAATGCATATGATTAAAGTACTGATGTAATAATCCCTTTGCCAAACTATATGAAGATCGAACTCAAGGCGAGAAACATGTCATCCTTTGACAGTTCAATCAATCTCTCATATCCGTGATATATTAATAAGTTGTGATTGACTTCTCAATCACGGCATGGCCATGCACTTCCTTAATCATATCACACGAGTGGCCTAGACATATATCTCTGTTACATTGGAGTGGCAAATTCCATCTTGACTGCTCACTTCCCTCTCCATGTTTCATAGTAAACATGAAAACTACCTTTATAACTATCCGGTTAGGAAATAGTGTTTGGTAACCCCAAGGTAAACTATTACACATGTAGGGAATATGACAATCTCAGGTCTAAGGATCATACATCTACTATGTATGAGATACACTGATGACACATAAGAATGTAACATTCTCGTAGTGTCCCATTGTGGGTCTATCTAACACATGTTCTTCAACATGCGTCCATAATGTATTAATGATATCTCCATATCCCATGATCTATGAAACATGATCATCGAACAATACATGTGCTGATCTATTCATCGTTGTCCTATACGATGATATCTGATCAAAGATATTTATCGAATTATATCAATAAGTAAAGAGCTTCATAAACAAGTCACAGACTTGTTGATCAAAACAATGATATACATTCATTGGACCAATAATCATATTATTATTCATAAACATAGTCATGTTACAATCATCCATATGATTGCCTCAAGGGCATAACACTAACAATCACCCACTTGCACTTGAGTCAATCAATTAAGTATCTAATACCAATAGACCTCGTGTGCGCCTCGTGCTTAGGCTGTGGTAGTGGCTTTGTCAACGGATCAGCCACATTGGCTTCCGTATGTACTTTGCATATCTTCACGTCACCTCTGTCCACAATTTCGCGAATAAGGTGAAAGCGTCGGAATATATGTTTGGACTTCTGACGTGATCTAGGCTCTTTTTCTTGTGCAATGGCACCACTATTATCGCAATAGATGTCCATTGGACTAGAGGCACTAGCGACCACACCAAGCTCTGAGATAAACTTCTTTATCCATACAGCTTCTTTTGCGGCATCCAAAGCCGCAATGTACTCCGCTTCTGTCGTAGAGTCAGCCACCGTGCTTTGCTTGGAACTCTTCCAGCTTACTGCTCCTCCATTTAGTGTAAACACAAAACCGGATTGTGATCGAAAATCATCTTTGTCAATTTGGAAGCTTGCATCGGTGTAACCTTTTACAACCAGTTCTTCCTCACCTCCAAAGACTAGGAACATACCCTTAGTTCTTCTCAAGTACTTTAAGATGTTTTTCACGGCTATCCAATGACCATCACCGGGATCCGCTTGGTATCTACTTGTGACACATAGAGCATATGAGACATCTCGGGCGTCTGAGATCATGGCATACATGATAGATCCAATAGCCGAAGCATATGGAATCTTGCTCATCCTGTCTCGCTCATCAGTTGTCGAAGGACACCGATTCTTGCTTAGACTGATGCCATGTGACATTGGCATGAAACCTCTCTTAGATTCATGCATATTGAACATTTTCAATACTTTGTCAATGTACGTTTCCTGGTTTAATCCAATCAACCTTTTTGATCTATCTCTATAGATCTTTATGCCCAAGATACAACATGATTCTCCCAAGTCCTTCATTGAGAAACTCCTTTTCAACGAAGTCTTAACGTCTTCAAGCATAGGAATATCATTCCCGATCAATAATATGTCATCCACATACAAGATCAGAAACACAAGTGCGCTCCCACTAGCCTTCTTGTAAACACAAGGCTCTTCTTCATTTTTGACAAAGCCAAATCCTTTGACTACTTCATCAAAACGAATGTTCCAACTCCGATATGCTTGCTTTAACCCATAAATGGATCTCTGAAGCTTGCATATTTTTTTAGCATTTTTAGGATCAACAAAACCCTTAGGTTGTATCATGTATACATCCTCAGATACATTCCCATTAAGGAAAGCTGTCTTGACGTCCATCTGCCATATTTCATAATCGAAATATGCAACAATTGCTAAAATGATCCGGACAGACTTGAGCATGGCTACCAGTAAAAAAGTTTCATCATAGTCAATTCCTTGAACTTGTTTGAAACCCTTTGCCACCAACCGTGTCTTATAGATCTGAACATTTCCATATACGTCTGTCTTCTTCTTGAAAATCCATTTGCATTCTATGGTTTTTACACCATTAGGAGGATCGACCAAGTTCCAAACTTGATTGTCATGCATGGATTGAATTTCGGATCTCATGGCTCCAAGCCATTTTTCAGAGTTTGGGTCCATCATCGCTTCTTTGTAAGTCGTGGGCTCATCTTTGTCCAATAATAATATGTCATGTCCATATCTTATGGGTTCATGATGCGACCTCCCCGACCTACGTAGGGCTGGTGTCTCTTCCACAGGTTGTACAACACTTTGTACATCTTGTGAAGGTTCAGTGGTAGCTTGAACATATTCATGCAATTCTTGAATTTCATCGAGATGCACATCATCGCTTAATCGATTTCTTTGGAAAGAAACTCTTTCTCCAAAAAGACACCATTTCGAGCAACAAAAACTTTGTTCTCGTTTCTTTTATAAAAGTAATATCCTTTTGTTTCTTTAGGATACCCCACAAAGAAGCATTTTTCTGATTTAGGTGCGAGTTTATCTGATTGCAAACGTTTTACATAAGCCTCGCATCTCCATATCTTGAGAAATGACAATATGGGACTTCTCCCGGTCCATATCTCATATGGTGTCTTCTCAATGGATTTTGATGGGACCCTATTTAATGTGAACGCAGCTGTCTCTAGAGCGAACCCCCAGAAGGATAATGGCATATCTGTTTGGCTCATCATTGACCGAACCATATCCAATAAAGTTCGATTCCGTCGTTCGGATACGCCATTCCATTGAGGCGTTCCTGGCGGAGTAAGTTGTGGAACGATTCCACATTGCTTTAGATGATCACCAAACTCTTGGCTCAAGTATTCGCCACCACGATCTGATCGTAAGTGTTTTATTGATTTGCCAAGTTGATTTTGTACTTCATTCTGAAACTCTTTGAACCTTTCAAAGATTTCAGACTTATGCCTCATTAAATAGATATATCCATATCTACTAAAGTCATCAGTAAAAGTTACAAAGTACTGAAACCCACCTCTAGCAATCGAGCCATTGGTCCACATACATCTGTATGTACTAGGGCCAACAATTCACTCGCCCTCTCACTAAAACCTGTGAATGGGGTTTTTGTCATCTTGCCAAGTAAACAAGACTCACATGTTTCAAATGATTCAAAATCAAATGAGGTGAGAAGTCCATCACCATGGAGCTTCTTCATGCGCTTCTCATTTATGTGACCCAAGCGACAATGCCATAAAAAGGTAGGGTTCAAATCATTTTGTCGAGGCCTTTTGACATTAATATTATAGACATGTTTTTCTTTGAGTTCAAGGATGTATAACCCATCCACCATGGGACAACGACCATAATACATATCATTCAAAAATATTGAACAAACAAAGTTCTTTATCCTGAATTCATAACCTTCATGTTCCAAACAGGAAGATGAAATAATGTTTCTACTCATAGATAGAACAAAATAACAATTATTAAGTTCTAAAACTAATCCTGAAGGCAAATGCAATGGGTAGGTGCCAACGGCAAGACCAGCAACTCTTGCTTTATTCCACACGCGAATATCCACTTCTCCCTTTGCCAAGTCTCTACTCTTTGTCAGCCCCTACAATGAATTACAAATGTGAGCAACCGATCCGGTATCATATACCCAAGAGCTGGAATAAGAAGTAGCAAGATTAATTTCTAATTAATAGCTGAAGTGGAAGTCACACTACCATTCCTTTTATCTGCCAGGTACTTCTCGCAGTTCCGTTTCCAATGTCCTGACTTCTTGCAATAGAAGCACTGGGTT
Source organism: Rhipidocladum racemiflorum (assembly GCA_036346355.1). Lineage (NCBI taxonomy): Eukaryota > Viridiplantae > Streptophyta > Magnoliopsida > Poales > Poaceae > Rhipidocladum > Rhipidocladum racemiflorum. The sequence goes on along the minus strand of CM070589.1, from coordinate 35,105,406 downwards.
TCGGGTTGAGGGCTGACTTTGAGCTTCTGAAGCTTAGTTTTGAGGCTCGTGATCTCATCTTGAGCCTTGCCCTTGCCCTTTCCCTTTCCCCAAGCCTTGGCTTTCTTCTTTTTGAAGGTAGTTGTCTTCTGAACCATCATCACATGATTGGGTTTCTTCTTAATGCTTTCCTCGGCAGCCTTGAGCATCCCATGTAGCTCGTTCAGGCTCTTCTCCATGCTATTCATATGAAAATTCATAATGAATGGCTCAAAGCTCTGAGGCAGAGACTGGAGAATTACGTCTGTAGCCAAACCAATGCTAAGGGGAAACTCAAGCCTTTCCAATCTCCCAATGTAGCCAATCATCTTGATTACATGTGGGCTGACCGGACTGCCTTCAGCCAGCTTACAAGCAAACAGAAGCATTGAGATACCATACCTCTCAGCCCTTGCTTGATGTAACACCCCGGCATTTAATATGCCCGAATGCTACCAAACCTAGACTAAACAACATCTAAATACCACAATTAAACATAAATTACAGCAAAGGCGCAATTGCTAAACACCGAAATTTCGGCAGCATCTCCTTTGTTTTTCCATGATTCGGAGCAACAACAAAATATCACATGATATAACATAATGGAAAAAAACATCCAAGGCAGCATCAATGGGTAATATAGCAGCAATTTAAGTCTACCATAATGGAATTAACCACCTCATGAACTAATACGAAGTAAAGGATGTAATCAAGCACACAAACAAACCATAATCCCAGTTGCATCACACTAGATTCATGACCACAACTCCGAAGGGTAATTATAGTCTAAATGTGTGGAAAATTATGTGATGAAGTGCCACTAAGCCCTTTTCCCGCATGCCGGTGTCAAAGTACCTAAAAACAACATAAAACACAAGTGTGAGTTTGAAACTCAGCAAGCATATTGCAATGGAACAAGAAAACACATTCCAATACCTACATCACCACTTTTCACATAAAACATCATACACATCTCATAATCATAGTATAAGCATATCATTGACATCATCATAAATCATCCTCATATAACATCCTCATATACTGCAATGCAATGTAATGCAATGCGATGCACATGTCTCCTGTAAACTCATACTGGTATGGTTGAGTACACACCCGTCGGTGTGCACCCTCTCCCCCATTCCATCCCGAAGATGGAGGGTGCCTACTCCTCGCTTCCGTTCACCGCGGTGAATGGAATCACGATGTAGGACTTACTCATTGGCTTTCCAGATTAGTCATAACTTTATCACCGACCTTCCCGGACTAGTTATGACTTTCTCACCGCCCGAGCCATGTAACATGACATGTATGCATTTATGCCAACATCATATTTAACTTTGAACATTAACACATGGCATCATCATGGATAATCTTGTACATTAACACATGGCATCATCATATAATAAACATACTCATCATATCAATGGCAAACATTAAATCATGGCATGTGAACATATCATATATTCAACCTTCAATCTCAATCAATCAAACAACCTACAATCGTTATCCATTACAATACACTTGCCTCAACCACGGGCGACGGATTGGCGAGAAGTAGAAGGCACCCCCGGTGTCACACCACCTACACATAGGTACCACACACTCACAATCATGCCCACAAAACAGTACGCAAACCCTCATCTACCCCGACATTGCCAACTACTCGCAATAACCAAAAACAGCGGTTCTGTCCCGTCGGGACAGCAGCCTTGCAAAAGGCATAACATGAGTTCTGGGACTCCGAATCAAATAAACGAGTACATCCTCGCGTAGCTTAGGAAATTTCCCAACTTTCTTTAGGTATAAGGAAAGACTGATTCGGACTCTAAAGTTGTTTAATCTACAGATTACCGTGATCTATTCCAATCGCGTCACAGATTTTGACATGCTCAGTAAAACAGTCATAACTTTCAAACGGCTGATCGGAATTTAACGTTCTTTATGTCCACTGAAATATAATGAAATTATATACAACTTCTTCAACATCCGTACGGACAGATTCCAATTCTAAATTGGCAAAAACGTGGACCCTAGGTCGACTGCTCATGCTGTCCCAAAAACAGAACGTGGCAACATCTAGATCTAACCCAAATTACTCAAATCCAGCACCTCCAATTGATCTAAAAACTTGATAAACACCCTAAGAACAGTACCTAGATCAACCCCAAGTATTCCCATGGTCATACCTTTGCCCGACGCACGAAAACTCCAATAGATCTTCTCGCTCCTCGCTACTCGCACCTCGCTCCTCGCTCCTCGGATGGATCCATGAGGATGCAGGGATGGGGAGGCCACCCTAGGGCAGCAAGGGGGTGGAGGAGAGGTGGAGAGGTGGAGAGCAATGGGGGCAAAGGGGGCGCAAGGAAGAGGAGGAGGTGGGGAAGTGTGGGAGGCGGCTAGGGCACTTGGGGGCGCAAGGGGCAGGGGAGGACGCCCAAAAGGGCAGGAGGAGGCCCCCCAAACAGGACTCCTACCCTAAATGGACTCGAACACCATCCCACCAAAGCCCACGGACCTTTCCCTTAGGCCCAAACTCCCCCAGAAAGGCCCAAAACCCTTGAAACGGCCCAGAAACGCTATTAACCTCCATACCTTATGGTTTTAACCTCCCATACCATATTTCATAAAGTTTTTGACCTTAACATGCACCATTTAAAAGGTTACGACACTCCGTGGTGACACATCACTTCAAAAGGCCCAAAAACGCGAGTAAACCTCAAGCCGAAAGGTTTTAATCTCTAATTTCACATTCTATAATGTCACACCATACCGTAGTGTCACATTCTTCCCCCCTTCAACAGGATTCGACCTCGAATCCGAAGGATGCCAAAACAACAACAAAGTCCCCAAGGGACAAAAGGCTTCTTTGCAGCACAAAACATTCGCACAATGACAAAAAAACCGGAACAAACGACAAACGAGTTCCCAAAACCAACACTTAGCGAAAAAGTGTTGATCTAGCTCAACTAAGGGCAACCACTCACAGTTCGACCTTCACTTCAATTTCCAAACAGAATCTGCGTTTCAACCACAAAGGGCTTCATCAACCCAAAACGCTCGAAACCTCACGACAAACACTTCACACTACTATTACAACCAATCTGACTACCACACTTCATTAAACTCAACATGACATAATCAAAGGAAGTCACAATTCCTTTAACGACCTCTCTACATTCCCGAAAATTTCCATCGAGGGGAATAACTCATTAAGCCACACTCGCCCTTCCGATACACAATCATACTAACATTTCATTCCATCCTCTCCCAGGCAAAACTCAAATTCACGAACAGCTAGTGAAGACAAATGCTCACGGCAGGACAATTATCACCGAACTACCGTCAACTTCACTTCCACCCATCACTACTCTTAATAATGGTTAAACCCATGCATCATCGACCTCCATCACAAACCACCCTTATACCACTAAGGTTCGACACCTAGCCCCAAGCTAGGGTCGTAAAACCTTACCAAACCACAATTGGTTCCTTTCTTAAGAGGGTCTCGCCCTCACACAAAAACACTTAGCTATCAAGCCCAAGTCACAAAGAAGCATAAATCCCCTACATCACAACCAACATACCAGAAATTCTTCATTGCTTCTTTTCATACTAGAAAGCAAGCGAAATCTCGTTTCATGACATAAATGCACACTCTTCAGGAGCACTCCGGATTAGTCATATCTCCATATATGACTTTCTCACCGACCTGGCTCAACGACTCTTTTATCATTTAACATGTAAAAACGATGTCATGTTTACTTTTCACCATTCCTTCATCATGTAACCACACTACCGAAAAGTCATTCACATGACGACTTCTTCCTCGGTATCACATGAATACATCTCGAATAACATCGAGAGTTGCGCTAATTCATATAAACTATGACGGCAGCATAGTTAACAGTAAGGCACCACATCAAATCAGAACCCACCAACGATAGTTAGCTAGACTTTGCAAAACATCGCATTTTAACCAAAATCAACATTTTGGAAAAGAACATTGACTCCAAAGTTAGACATCTGCACAAACAACTGTCATAACTTTTATCAAAAGAGAGGGAAACTCAATTCCAAAAGAAAACTCTTCTCTAACCAAATTCACTTATGAACCATTCATAAAAATCCAGACTTGTAAAACATCCGCACACCAGACACAGTTTCCAAATGACTCCAACTCTAGCCAAATAGAGTTACACATCAAGGGCTTAACTCAAAAGTTTCCAACACAACCCTTTATGACCATCTGCTTTCTTTTTTTTTAAATTAGTTCCAAAGAGAATTCAGTGCGAATGCGAAAGGGCGCGATCGACTCAAAAACTTTTGGGGTGTAAATCCATACTCATAGCACCAACTAAACAAATTAGCCAAAACCAAAGGTCGACACCAAACACTACGAGTTTTGGGGAAACTCTGAAACTCAACATAAGGAACACCTCAACCGAAAGCATTCAACCAAGATGGCACACAACCAAACCAGTCCAGAAGGTTTTAAACACAAGCTCAGCATGAAACCCTATTCTTATCCTTTTAAACATTCAAATTACATTTTTTTTTCTCATCAAGAAACCCCTCCGGTTACAACAAGAGCTTCAAAACAAATTCTTTCTCTTATTATCTTCCCCAACACTTTTAATTAGGGTTTATGATGCTTATAAAAAAAACACCCAACCAGGACTATATTGACATGATCCCCACGGATCACCGAATCATAATACTTCTTATTCTAAATTTGAAACATAGTACTTCATCAAATCTTTCAGCAAGATCAACATATAAATTTCATACCACCTATATGTCAACGACTCAACAATCGAAACTCATTCAGTTAACAAATGACTTCAACATGTAAATATTATCTCCACAGGGAAGAATTCGTAAGTGAGACTCTAAGTTATACTTTCATCAAGGATAAAATCATTCATCATGTTAATTATCCAAAGCTCACTCCATCGCAACATGTTAAAATTTTCCTCTATTTTAACCATGATTTTCCAACGAGTAATCTAAACAGTTACCACCACTACTTAGTCATCAATAACAACAAAAGGGCATAATCATCAACCAACAACATTACTTTTAGCTACCCTATACATAGGTCATAACAAAATTACCACCACACAGCATACTCCAACTATTTGAAATAGATTGAATACTAGCATTAACACTGCCCTTCACAACATCAGTAACAATAAGTCTTATGTCTTCTCAATTGATATCAACACTAGCATTATAGAGACCCAATTGCATACTTCCAAATATACTAGTATTTTGCAACAACATAAATAGCAACTCTAATCAACTTCCAAATTAAAGCCACTAGTCAACCTGATTAAGTTTCTCTATTAACCCGTTAGATTAGAACATCTTTAAACAACCGGCAAGGTTTCTTTAACAGTATCATTAATTTACATCATCTTCATGTTCTAACTATGCATCCAGGTTTAAACTTTTAACATTAACGAGGATCATAAGCACTTTTAAAGCAAGGCAACAGATTCTAAGCATGTACATTAACCCATTTAATCATTCTCGCTACAGAGTAAACTACAACACTAGTAGTCTATTTAATCTCAAGCTAGAGATGATAATCACATTGAATTGATTCAACTGAAAATTTGACTTAGCAACACGTCAATCCATAAACCACATTGTTACCTACTACATAACATGCTAAACATCAATTCTTACTAGGGACAAACGATTTCAGTCAAAAGACTACTTACTTTGTTTGCAGCATTTTAGTTTTAAAACTCATTCCAAATTCGTAAGGAAACTTTACTCTAAAAATTGCAATGAGACAAACCCAAACTTGGTTGTAACACCTCGGCATTTAATATGCCTGAATGCTACCAAACATAAGCTAAGCAACATCTAGATACCACAATTAAACATAAATTTCAGCAAAGGCGCACATGCTAAAAACCGAGATTTTGGCAGCATCTCCTTTGTTTTAACATGAATTGAAGCAACAACAATAGTAACATGTCAATATAGCATAATGAACGATAGCAATAACATGATCAAACGGAAGAACAGCCACCATACCACTAAGGATATAAATTCTACCCAACACATGACAAGTAAGGACTAATCAATTCCTCATAACGACCAATGAATCATCGAAACCATAGTTTAGTTCAGTGAATTAACCATAACCATAAGGGAAAGAACATGTCATTGTTTAAATGTGTGATGCTACGTGATGACGTGTGACTAGCTCCCTTTCCCGCATGTCGGATTCATGGTACCTAAGAAAAACAACATAAACACAAGCGTGAGTTCATCACTCAGCAAGTATATTGCAATGGAACAAGAAAACACATTCTAATACCTTCATCACCACTTTTCACATACAACATCATACACATCTCATAGTCATAATGTAACCATATCATTGACATCATCATCAATCATCCTCATATAACATCCTCATATAATGCAATGCAATGTAATGCAATGCGATGCACATGTCTCCTGGAAACTCATACCGGTATGGTTGAGTACACACCCGTCGGTGTGCACCCTCTCCCCCCTTCCATCCCGAAGATGGAGGGTGCCTACTCCTCGCTTCCAAACACCACGTGGATGGAATCACGATGTAGGACTTACTCAATGGCGTTCCGGACTAGTCATAACTTTCTCACCGACCTTACCGGACTAGTTATGACTTTCTCACCGCTCGCCATGTAATCATGACATGTATGCAATTATGCCAATCAACATAACTCATTTGTACATAAACACATGGCATCATAACAAGAATAACATACTCATCATATCATTGGAAAGCATTAAAGCATGGCAAGTGATCATATCATGTAATCCATCTTTCTTCTAATCTCAACAAGCAACCTACAATTCGCTATTCATTACAACACACTTGCCTCAACCACGGGCAACGGATTAGCGGGAAGTAGAAGGCACTCCCGGGGTCGCACCACCTGCACATAGGTATCACACACTCACAATCATGTCCACAAAACAGTACGCAAACCCTTGTCTACTCCGACATTCTCAACTACTCGCAAAACCTAAAAACAGAGGTTTTGTCCCGTTGGGACAGCAGCCATCCAAAAGGCATAACTTGAGTTCTGGGACTCCGAATCAATTAAACGAGTACATCCTCGCGTAGCTTAGGAAATTTCCCAACTTTTCCTAGGTATATGGAAAGACTGATTCGGAATCTAACGTTGTTTAATCTACAGATTACCGTGATCTGTTCCAATCGCGTCACAGATTTTAACACGCTCGGTAAAACAGCCATAACTTTCAAACGGCTAATCGGAATTTAACGTTCTTTATGTCCACTGAAATATAATGAAATTATCTACAACTTATTCAACATCCGTACGGACATATTCGAACTCTAAATTGGCGAAAACGTGAACCCTAGGTCGACTGCTCATGCTGTCCCAAAACAGAAACGTGGCAACATCTAGATCTAACCCAAATTACTCAAATCCAGCACCTCAAATTGATCTAAAAACTTGATAAACACCCTAAGAACAGTACCTAGACCAACCCCAAGGATTCCCATAGCCATACCTTCGCCCAACGCACGAAAACCCAATGGATGTCCTCCCGGTTCGCGCGATCTCCTTCCTTGCTCCAAATCCACCGGATCTCCTCGTCGCGGAGCGCTCCAATGGACAGATCTGCGGGGTGGTGAGGTGGAGAACTCCGCTAGGGGCAGCAAGGGAGGTGGAGAGGGGAGGAGAGGGGTGGTGGCGCCATGGGGGAAGATGGAGAGGAAGGGGAAGGGTGGAGGCGCATGGGGCGGCTAGGGGGTGGCAGCTAGGGTTGGGAGAGGGAGTTTTGGGGCGCACCAAGGGGTGGGGGCCAGATTTGGCTGCCCAAAAGTCCCCCCCTTGGGCCCAAACCCTTCCACCGGAGGCCCAACTCAACCCCCAAGGCCCAAAAACACGCTATAAACAGCATAACGTAAAGTTTTAACCTCCATTTTCACATTTTATAAAGTTTTTGACCTCAACATTCACATTTTATAAGATACGACACTCCGTGGTGTCACATTGGTCATGCAAAGGAATTCTTCAAAATACTTTTTAAATCTCAAAGACTCCCATAGGAGGGAACCAACCGATCAAATAAACCTTTGCAATTAAAACCTTAACACCAAACCCCAAACTTTCACAACACAAGAAGGGTTTTTCAACGTTGATTTCTTAAACCAGTAAAATAATGAAATCAAACATCACTTACTCCTACAAAGCTATAGAATTTCAGCCCTGACAGTCGGGTCTGGCACAACTCCGCAATAACTCCTTTAACCTCGGAGAAAGACAAACACATGGATAAATTTGAATGCTTCTTCCCCATAAAGAAATCAACAAACTAAGCATTAAAGGTGGAAAGGCGCCAAAAAGGAGCGCAACACTAGACTCCTCTTCTTCGTCTTCAACCAAGGAAGACAAAACCACACACCGCATACAGAACGATCCGCGAAAATCCAATACCAAACACTTTTCTTTTGGTTTCCATCAACTAAAACCAAGAAAACCAACCAAGACCGACCACAGAACGATGAAAAAGCATCCGAAGGAAACCACCATCAACTCTTCTATTTGACTCCAGTCAACTACTCGATCTACGAAAGAAAGGGTAAGCACTCTTCCCCTACAGGGGTTAACCTTTCTTCGGTGATGGCGCTAACCGGCCACACCGTCAAACCTCACCCTTACTATGAAATAAGAGAGGTGGTCGAAACCCTTCGACACCACAACCCACTTTATCATAACAACAAGAGCAATTCAATCATTTATCTCATTGACATAGAAACATGCATTGTCAAATGAAGCATTCAACATCAAAGCTTAAATACAACATTTAAGCGTAAAGAAACGATACCCATACCCTTTCCTACTGTGCATCCATTGTGTGTCAAATTTTAGATTAGTTATACCACTTTTGCAAGTTTTAACGTTGCTATCCTATGACAAAATTTTAGTTAAGACCTAAGCCATGTTTCTAAGTTATTCCACATCACATTTTAGTTGTACCCTATAGCATGACACTAAAAATTCACATTCCAAGGGCCTACAGCCCGCCCTGATACCAACTGTAACACCCCGGCATTTAATATGCCCGAATGCTACCAAACCTAGACTAAACAACATATAAATACCACAATTAAACATAAATTACAGCAAAGGCGCAGTTGCTAAACACCGAAATTTCGGCAGCATCTCCTTTGTTTTTCCATGATTCGGAGCAACAACAAAATATCACATGATATAACATAATGGAAAAAAACATCCAAGGCAGCATCAATGGGTAATATAGCAGCAATTTAAGTCTACCATAATGGAATTAACCACCTCTTGAACTAATACGAAGTAAAGGATGTAATCAAGCACACAAACAAACCATAATCCTAGTTGCATCACACTAGATTCATGATCACAACTCCGAAGGGTAATTATAGTCTAAATGTATGGAAAATTATGTGATGAAGTGCCGGTAAGCCCTTTTCCCGCATGCCGGTGTCAAAGTACCTAAAAACAACATAAAACACAAGTGTGAGTTCATCACTCAGCAAGTATATAGCAATGGAACAAGAAAACACATTCCAATACTTTCATCACCACTTTTCACATACAACATCATACACATCTCATATTCATAGTGTAAGCATATCATTGACATCATCATAAATCATCCTCATATAACATCCTCATATAATGCAATGCAATATAATGCAATGCGATGCACATGTCTCCTGGAAACTCATACCGGTATGGTTGAGTACACACCCGTCGGTGTGCACCCTCTCCCCCCTTCCATCCCGAAGATGGAGGGTGCCTACTCCTCGCTTCCGTTCACCGCGGTGAATGGAATCATAATGTAGGACTTACTCATTGGCTTTCCGGATTAGTCATAACTTTATCATCGACCTTCCCGGACTAGTTATGACTATCTCACCGCCCGAGCCATGTAACATGCCATATATGCATTTATGCCAACATCATATTTAACTTTGTACATTAACACATGGCATCATCATGGATAATCTTGTACATTAACACATGGCATCATTATATAATAAACATACTCATCATATCAATGGCAAACATTAAAGCATGGCATGTGAACATATCATATATTCAACCTTCAATCTCAATCAATCAAACAACCTACAATCGCTATCCATTACAATACACTTGCCTCAACCACGGGCGACGGATTGGCGAGAAGTAGAAGGCACCCCCAGTGTCACACCACCTACACATAGGTACCACACACTCACAATCATGCCCACAAAACAGTACGCAAACCCTCATCTACCCCGACATTGCCAACTACTCGCAATAACCAAAAACAGCGGTTCTGTCCCGTCGGGACAGCAGCCTTGCAAAAGGCATAACTTGAGTTCTGGGACTCCGAATCAAATAAACGAGTACATCCTCGCGTATCTTAGGAAATTTCCCAACTTTCTCTAGGTATAAGGAAAGACTGATTCGGAATCTAAAGTTGTTTAATCTACAGATTACCGTGATCTGTTCCAATCGCGTCACAGATTTTAACACGCTCGGTAAAACAGTCATAACTTTCAAACGGCTGATCGGAACTTAACGCTCTTTATGTCCACTGAAATATAATTAAATTATCTACAACTTATTCAACATCTGTACGGACAGATTCGAATTCTAAATTGGCGAAAACGTGAACCCTAGGTCGACTGCTCATGCTGTCCCAAAACAGAAACGTGGCAACATCTAGATCTAATCCAATCTACTCAATTCCAGCACCACCAATTGATCTAAAAACTTTATAAACACCCTTAGAACAGTACCTAGACCAACTCCAAGGATTCCCATGGCCATACCTTTGCCCAACGCACGAAATCTGAATGGATCTCCACCCGATTCGCTCCTCGCTCCTCGCTTCCAATGGATGGATCCTCGAGGTGCAGGGGTGGGGAGGCTACCCTAGGGCATCAAGGGGTGGAGTAGAGGTGGTGGAGGGGTGGTGGAGCAATGGGGATCAATGGGGGAGGCGGCTAGAGGTGGTGGCGTGTGGGGGAGGTGGGGGAGAGAGGTGGCGGCTAGGGTTTGCAAGTGGGGGGCAGCAAGGGCAGGGGGAGGACGCCCCAAGCTAGGAAAACCTGGTCTCCCCCTCCCTCATGGGCCCAAATACCTTCCCACTAAAGCCCACGACTCATACCCTTGGGCCCAAACTCCCCCGGAGAGGCCGAAACTCCCGAAATCGGCCCAGAAACGCAATTAAACCTCATACCGTATGGTTTTAACCTCCAATACCATATTTCAAAATGTTTTTGAGCTCAACATTTACCTTTTATAAGGTTATGACACTCCGAGGTGTCACATCACTTCATAAGGCCAAAAAACGCGAGTAAACCTCAAGCCGAAAGGTTTTATTCTCTACTTCACATTTTATAATGTCACACCATACCGTAGTGTCACATTCTCCCCTCCTTTAACAGGATTCGACCTCGAATCCGAAGGACGCCAAAATCAACAACAAAGTCCCCAAGGGACAAAAGGCTTCTTTGCAGCACAAAACAACCGCACGAAACCTCAAACCGGAACAAACGACAAGCGAGTTCTCAAAACCAACACTTGGCGAGAAAAGTAATGATCTAGCTCAACTAAGGGCAACCTCTCACAAATCGACCTTCACTTCAGTTCCCAAACAGAATCTGCTTCTCAACCACAAAGGGCTCCATCAACCCAAAACGCTCGAATCCTCACGACAAACACTTCACACTTCTATCACAACCAACCTGACTACCACACTCCATTAAACTCAACTTGACATAATCAACGCAAGTCACAATTCCTTTAACGACCTCTCTACATTCCCGAAAATTTCCATCGAGGGGAATAACTCATCAAGGCACTCTTGCCCTTCCGATACACGATCATACTAACATTTCATTCCATCCTTTCCCAGACAAGACTCAAATCCAAGAACAACTAGTGACGACAATTGCTCACGGCAGGACAAATATCACCAAACTACTGTCAACTTCACTTTCACCCATCGCTACTCTTAATAATGGTTAAACCCATACATCATCAACCTCCATCACAAACCACCCTTATACCACTAAGGTTCGACACCTAGCCCCAAGCTAGGATCGTAAAACCATTACCAAACCACAATTGGTTACTTTCTTAAGAGGGTCTCGCCGTCACAAAAAAAAACACTTAGTTACCAAGCCCAAGTGTACACACGACAACTCAAACCCAAAGCGTTAACAACCATTTTGGAAAGAATTCGGCAACATCCAAGCCCAATCACAAATGAAGCATAAATCCCCTACACCACAACCAAAATACCATAATTTCTTCACTCTTTCTTTTCATACTAGAAAGAAATAGACATCTCGATTCATGACATGCATGCACACTTTTCAAGAGCACTTCGGATTAGTCATATATCCTTATATGACTTTCTCACCGACCTGGCTCAACGACTCTTTTATCATTTAACATGTAAAAACGATGTCATGTTTACTTTTCACCATTCCTTCATCATGTAACCACACTACCGAAAAGTCATTCACATGACGACTTCTTCCTCGGTATCACATGATGGAAACACAATTAACATCGAAGGTTGCGGAAATTCATATAACTTCCCGTGATCCCACAACCCACATCAATTGAAAACTGAACTTGCAAAAATTGCATTTCATCCAAATTCAACATTTTGGAAGAGAACATCAAAATTTCGAGTCGAGCATCTGCTCCCACAACCATAACAAATTTTCTCAAGGAGAGGGAAACTCATTTCCAAAAGGGGAACACCTCACTAACAAAATCACTTTGTACAACATTCATAAAATCCACCATTTCGAAGCACTCGCAAACATCACACACATTTTCAAAATAACTCCAACTCTAGCCAAAAAAAGTTACAAATTAAATCTCAAGAGTTTCCAACACAACCCACTATGTCCAGCTGTTTCCTCTAAAATTTATTCTAAAGATAATTCAGTGTGGATGCGAAGGAGCGCGATCCACTCGAAAAACTTTTGGATGTAAACTCGAACTGACAACACGAACTAAACAAATTCGCCAAAACCAAAGGTCGACACCAAACACTACGAGTTTTGGGGAAACTCTGAAACTCAACATAAGGAACACCTCAACCGAAAGCATTCAACCGAGATGGCAAACAACCAAACCAGTCCAGAAGGTTTTAAACACAAGCTCAGCATGAAACCCTATTCTTATCCTTTTAAACATTCAAATTACACTTTTTACTCATCGAGAAACCCCTCCGGTTACAACAAGAGTTTCAAAACAAATTCTTTCTCTTATTATCTTCCCCAACACTTTTAATTAGGGTTTATGATGCTTAACAAAAAGGCACCCAACCAAAACTATATTGACATGATCCCCACGGATCACCGAAATATAATACTTTTTATTCTAAATTTGAAACATAGTACTTCCACAAATCTTTCAGCAAGAACAACATATAAATTTCATACCACCTATATGTCAATGACTCGACAATCGAAACTCATTCAGTTAACAAACGACTTCAACATGTAAATATTATCTCTTCAAGACAGAGTTCATAACTATGATTCTAGGACATACATTCATTAAGGATAAAATTCTACATCATGTTAATTATCCAAAGCTCACTCCATCGCAACATGTTAAAATTTTACTCTATTTTAGCCATGGTTTTCCAACGAGTAATCTAAACAGTTAACACCACTACTTGGTCATCAATAAAAACAAGTGGGCATAATCATCAACCAACAACATTACCTTTAGCTACCCTATACATAGGTGATAACAAAATTACCATCACACAACATACTCCAACTATTTAAAATAGATTGAATACTAGCATTGAAGGGACACAACTGCATACTTCCAAATATACTAGTAGTTTGCAACAACATAAATAACAACTCTAATCAACTTCCAAATTAAAGTCACTAGTCAACACGTTTAAATTTCTCTATTAATCCATTAGATTAGAACATCTTTAAACAACCGGCAAGGTTTCTTTAACAATATCATTAATTTACATCATCTTAATGTTCTAACTATGCATCAAGGTTTAAACTTTTAACATTAACAAGGATCATAAGCACTTTTAAAGCAAGGCAACAGATTCTAAGCATGTACATTAACCCCTTTCAATCATTCTCGCTAAGAGTAAACTACAACACTAGTAGTCTATTTATTCTCAAACTAGAGATTTTACTCATATTGAATTGATTCAACTCAAAATTTAACTTAGCAACACATCAATCCATAAACCACATTGTTACCTACTACATAACATGCTAAACATCAATTCTTACTAGGGACAAACGATTTCAGTCAAAAGACTACTTACTTTGTTTGCAGCATTTTAGTTTTAAAACTCATCCCAAATTCATAAGGAAATTTGACTCTCAAAATTGCAATGAGACAAACCCAAACTTGATCATGCCAAAAAGGGATTCTCCAAAACACTTTTCAATCTCAAGGACTCCCACAGGAGGGAATCAACCGATCAAATGAACCTTTGCAAATAAAACCTTAACACCAAACCCCAATCTTTCACGAAACAAGAAGGGTTTTTCAAAGACGATTTCTTAAACCAGAAAAATAACGAAATCAAACTGTGACACTACGGTATGGTGTGACATTATAGAATGTGAAATTAGAGAATAAAACCTTTCGGCTTGAGGTTTACTCGCGTTTTTGGGCCGTTTGAAGTGATGTGTCACCACGGAGTGTCGTAACCTTTTAAATGGTGCATGTTAAGGTCAAAAACTTTATGAAATATGGTATGGCAGGTTAAAACCATAAGGTATGGAGGTTAATAACGTTTCCGGGCCGTTTCCGGGCCGTTTTCGGGGTTTTGGGCCTTCCCGGGGGAGTTTGGGCCTTAAGTGGGCTTTGGTGGGATGGAGTAGGTCTCCGTAACGGACTAGGATTGGGTGTGGGGGCTGGTAAAAGGGATCCCCACCAGCCCTTGGACGTTCACCCCTGCCCCTTGTGCGCCCTTCCACCCACTTGCCCTTTTCCTAGCCGCCTCCCTCCTCCCTTGGCCGTGCGCCTCCCCCTCCCTTTGCCCCATTGCTCCCCAACTCTCCACCACCTCTCCTCCACCCCCTTGCTGCCCTAGGGTGGTCTCCACACCTCTGCACCTTGTGGATCCATCCGTTGGAGCGAGGAGCGAGGAGCGTGGAGCGAGGAGCGATCTGCGAGGAGATCTATTGGAGATTCGTTCGTTGGGCAAAGGTATGATCATGGGGATCCTTGGGTTTGATCTAGGTACTGTTCTTAGGGTGTTTATGAAGTTTTTAGATTAATTGGTGGTTCTGGGTTGGAGTTCTTTGGGTTAGATCTAGATGTTGCCACGTTTCTGTTTTCGGGCAGATTGAGCAGTCGGGCTAGGGTTCGAGTTTTCGTTGATTTAGAGTCCGAATCTGTCCGTACGGACTTAAAAGAAGTTGTAGATAATTTAATTATTTTTCCGTGGACATAAAGCATGTTAAAATCCGATCAGCCGTTTGAAAGTTATGGCCGTTTTACCGAGCGTGTTAAAATCTGTGACGCGATTGGAACAGATCGTAGTAATCTGTAGATTAAACAATTTTAGAGTCCGAATCAGTCTTTCCGTATAACTATAAAAAGGTAGGAAATTTCCTAAACTTCGCGATGGTGTACTCGTTTAATCGATTTGGAGTCCCAGAACTCAAGTTATGGCCTTTGCAAGGCTGCTGTCCCGCCGGGACAGAACCTCTGTTTTTAGGTTTGCAAGTAGTGGGCAATGTCGGGTTAGATGGGGATTTGTGTACTGTTTTGCGGGCATTATTGTGAGTGTGTGATGCCTATGTGCAGGTGGTGTGACACCGGGAGTGCCCTCTACATCCCACAATCCCGTCGCCCACGGTTGAGGCAAGTGTGTTGTAATGTATAGCGGATTGTAGGTTGTTTGTTGATATTGGGTGAAAGATTGAACACTTGCTATGCTCACTTGCCATGCTTGCTGTTTTCCAATGAAATATTGAGTATGATTATCATGGTTCGATGCCATGTGTTTATATTTGTCATGATGAGTTGCCATATGTTTATGTACGTGTGAAATATGATAATTGGCATAGTTGCATGCATGACATGTTACATGGCCCGGGCGGTGAGAAAGTCATTAACTAATCCGGGAAGGTCGGTGAGAAAGTTATGACTAATCCGGAGAGCCATTAGAGTAAGTCCTACATCGTGTTTCCATCTACCGTGGGTTGTGGAAGCGAGGAGTAGGCACCCTCCATCTTCGGAATGGAAGGGGGGAGAGGGTGCACACCGACGGGTGTGTACTCAACCATACCGGTATGAGTTTCCATGGAGATATGAGCATAACATTGCATTGCATTGCATTGCAACACATTTTTTTTGTAATGATGATGATGTTGTTATGTGCTCAAGTATGAGATGTTATATGTGATGTGAGGTATTATTGTCTTGTAAATGATCTTGTTGTCCATTACAATATGCTTGCTGAGTTTTCAAACTCACGCTTGTGTTTTATGTTGTTTTTAGGTACTTTGAGATCGGCATGCGGGAAAAAAGGGATCTAGCTACACTTCTACACGTAGCTCCACCATCATAGTCCATAATTAATCACTTGGAGACATGATATTAAGAGTTGTGCCCTAAACTTAATGTATGGTTTAATCTAGCATGCTTGTGAATCCTTATTTGCTTCGTTATAGTTTATGAAGTGGTTAAGCGTGGTATTATTGGCGTAACTTGATGTTATGTCCATTTATGTTGTTGTTTTAGATGTCGTGTGCTATGATATATATATATCTTGCCATGATATTGAGATTGTGTTAATTCATGGAAAAACAAAGGAGATCTTTGCTGAACTATCGGTTTTTAGCATATGAACCTTTGCTGGAATTTATGTTTAATTGTGGTACTTAGATGTTGCTTAGCTTATGTTTGGTAGCATTCGGGCATATTAAATGCCGGGGTGTTACAGTTGGTATCAGAGCGGGCTGTAGGTCCTTGGAATGTGAATTTTTAGTATCATGCTATAGGGTACAACTAAAATGTGATGTGGAATAACTTAGAAACATGGCTTAGGTCTTAACTAAAACTTTGTTATAGGATAGCAACATTAAAACTTGCAAAAGTGGTATAACTAATTTAAAATTTGACACACATGGAGGCACAGTAGGAAAGGGTATGGGTATCGTTTCTTTACGCTTAAATGTTGTATTTAAGCTTTGATGTTGAATGCTTCTTTTGACAATGCATGTTGCTATGTCAATGATATATGTTGTGGTGATAAGAGTGGGGTTGTGGTACCGAAGGGTTTCGGTCACCTCTTGTTGTTTATAGTTAGGGTGAGGTTTGACGGTGTGGCCGGTTAGCGCCATCACCGAAGAACTGTTAACCCCTGTAGGAGAAAAGCGCTTACCCTTCCTGTCGTAATTCAGGGAGTTGATTGGAGACAAAAAGGAAGAGTTAATGGTGGTTTCCTTTGGATGTTCTTTGTCGTTCTGACGGTCGGTGTTTGTTGCTTTTCTTGGCTTTAGCTGTTTTGAACCAAATGAAAAGGTGATGGGCTTTCGCGGATCGTTCCGTATGCGGTGTGTGGTTTTGTCTTCCTTGGGTGAAGACGAAGAAGAGGAGTCTAGTGTTGCGCTTCTTTTGGGCGCCTTTCTGTAACACCCCAAAATTTTGCTTTTCTTAAATTCATGTGTGATTTGGCACTTTGGTGAATTTTTGGAATTTTCTGGAATTTATTTGGATTTATTTGGAATTTATTTGAATTTATTCCATTTTGAAATAATTAAAGAATTTAAATTTGCAAATAAATTTTTGTTGGAAATATTTTATTTGAGTCCAAAATGATCCAAAATATTTTCCAGAATTTTTCTGGAATTTTTCTGAGTCATTTGCTATTTTTAAATGAATTAAATGAATTACTGGGAATTATTTTAAATATTAAATCGCTGGAAAATCCAACTCGGGTCAAGTACTGTTCATCCGACCGAGTCGGACTCGAGTCCGACCGAGCGATTGACTCGGCCAGACCCACTCCTAACCACTAATCAATCCCAGCCGTTGGATCAAGATCCAACGGTGAGATCCGTCAAACCAGACCGAGCCGTGTCGGGCCAGGACCGTCGCGCCAGCGATCGTGGCCGTTGGTTGTGCCACGTGGGCGGCCACGATTTCATCGCTCTCCGCCCGAGTCCGAAGCTGGACTCGCCGCCCGTGTCATGCGCCGTGAGAGCTAGGTCTCCGTTTTGCCGCAGACGCCGAGGCTATTTAATGCCCGGCATACCGAGATCGCCATCCCACGCCGGTTCGAAAACCTAGCTCGCGCCGCTAGGATCCCCACCGTCTCGCCGTTATTGCTCGCCGGAGTTGGAAGTCTGCTCCGCCGCGATTAAACGCCGATATTCTTTGCCGTCCGTCGTCCTCCGCCGTCATCAAGCCCGAATCCGGTTTCCCCAAGGCGAGGCAGCGTTCGAGTACCCTCACTTCGCGGAAGCGCGCCCGTAAGCGCCGACGGCAAGGTCGTAAATCCCGTCTCCGGTCAAGCCCGCCGCCGCGTGCCATCGCCGTCCCGAGCCGTGCACCGTTGGATCGGTCGACGGCAGCGGTGAGTTCACGTGTTTCCCAAACCCTAGAAACCCGATTAGATCCGGGCCGCTGGATTAAGATCCAGCGGTTCACAATCGCCACGCGTCTTTGTAGTAGTGCGATTATAGGATTAGATCTGGACCGTCCGATCTAGATCGAGCGGCCCCACGAGCATCGAGTAGTTTCAACGTGTTAACCCTGGATCTAATCCGCGCGTTGATTTTCAAATCAACGGTCGTGATTGCGCCACGTGTCGTGAAGTTGGACCGACGCTGGGCCGTCCGCAGCGGCGCATGCGTGTGACGCCGACACGCGGGGCGCGTGTCGAGGGGCCCACATGTCGATGGCTAACCCAGCCAGCGGCGTCACCCATGACGCGTCACAGTGGAGTCCCACCTGTCGGCTGCGGTGAGCTCATTGACGACGTCGGCCGATGACGTCACCCGAGCCCACATGTCGACCACGTGGTGAGCCGTGGGACCGAGTCCACCGTGGACCGGTGAGCATGGACCGAGCCCATGGACCGGTGGCGTCGGCCAGGCCAATCGAGAGCTGCCACGTGTCCATGCTGACGCAATAATTAATTTCAGAAAAAAGAAAATGATTTATTAATTCGAATAATGATTTCAAATTTAGATTCAAACTTCAAACGCTTATAACTTTTGCGTTTCAACTCCGATTTGAGCGATTCAAATTTCTAAATTTGTATAAAATTAAGATCTACCTAAATATGAATTTTATTTAATTTTTGGACTAAAGTTTTTCTCTGTAATATTATTTAATTGATTATTTAAACTTTAAATAATCATAACTTTTTAACGTTTTAACTCCAAATTTGACGATTCCAGTTTCTAAAAATCCAGAAAATTATGTTCTCTCTGTTTATGGATTTTGTTTGGAGTTTTGGGATCTTTTTGCCTAGTGTTTATTTGTGTATTTGCTATTTGCACGCTTTACGAGTAGACGTTGAAGTGCCGGAGGGATTCGAAGGAGAAGTATTGACTCAGGATCCAACCCAAGACCAAGAGCAAGTGCTTTTTGAAGGCAAGTTGTGCTTTGACCATATTGATCCTATTTCGAAATCTATTTTGATTTAAACTATTGCATGCTAGTTTAATTAGAAAGATACTTTGGTTTAAACACAGGGGTTAGATAAATACCAATTTGCTATATGACACCTTGATTACTTAAGTCGTGCCATGACCCTTTGTCACCCTAGTTGTGGTTTACTAGTTGGACATTATTAAATTGCCAACATGGGTTTAGATCGTTGTAGTATCTGCTTAGACACACTTTCGTGCTCATGACATGATTTTGGATAATCAAATGCTAATATTGACTTAATGATATATTGAACCTGTTTTGGAAAAGTATCATGTGATGTTGATGGCACGTGGTGCATGGTAATCAAGCGGGGTTTGATAAACGATTTCGGCCAGGGCATGTGGCAAGAGTAATCAGGTGGGCAGTGTGGCATTGGGAGTGTTGATTTGGTTTTTCGGGTAGTCTTGCCCTGGTCACTCTAAGGACTTAACCTTGCAAGCCTTTGAACTGGTCATACTTGCAACCACATGGGTGGAATGGGACGGCCCTAGTTGACTAAGTCGCTAAGGACTCACTTGTGGAGCCTCAGGGTGTCGATTACACCTTTTGTGTGATTGTGCGGGGAGCGTATCGTGGTCGTGGCCAGGTACCCATCTAACGGTGTGTTGGTCCCATACTTCGCCTTGGCTAAGGGAAGGGATGGTGTAGAGCACGAACCGGAGAGGACCACCTGTGTTGTTTGAGGCTTAGAAAGGCTTTGTTATGATCGCTCATTCGCATACTCTTGTATGGCGATTCACGGTGACGTGGTGAGTGGATTGTATCTTGTGGGTAAAGTGCATAACCTCTGCAGAGTGTAGAATCTATTTGAATAGCCGAGTCCACAGTCTTGGACAATGCTCGGGAATTACAGATCAAGGGTTAGATTTTACGAAAATAACTTGGATTTGAAAAGTTGGGTTGGTTTAATAATGAAGATGATGGAAATGTGGTTTAGGATGGGAAAAATGTTTATTAAATTTCCTGAAAAGTTATTTATGCTTTACTTATTTCTCTTTGCTTTGAATCTACTTTTATTACTTGTCAAAAGTCATTTCTTTGCAAATATACCTTGAGCCATTCCTTTGTACCAAGCCATGCATATAGTATATTAGCTTGCATTACGTGCATGACTTCTTTGAGTACCAAGTACTCACCCTTGCCTCAACACAATACCGAGTTGAAGAGGAGACTACGCCGGTTCGGAGGAGGAGTTCCAAGAGGACCGTCTACTTAGGGATGCGAGCCCGATCAGTTGCCTGTGGTATCTTTGGATGGCGCCCACAGTTTATTTGATTTTTCCGCTATTATTTCTCTTTTAATAAGTTTCGCCTTGCAAGGCATATATTTGTAACTTGGCCATAAGGTCAAGTAACCACTTTGGTTATTTAAATAAAGTACTTTGATAATATCGATTGGTATGATTGTGATATTTACCGATGTTAAGACTGTGTGCACTAGCGCGTTCCTGGACTAGTGCTGAATACACAGAGGGTCCGGATTTGCAAATTCGGTGTCCCGACAGAGGTGGTATCAGAGCCATACTTGACTGTAGGCTCAACCCTAAGCTAGAATGGTCGTAGTGAGGATAAAACCTATTTTCTAAAGCTAAAAATTTGTGAAGACAAGAAATGACATCTCGACTTATCCCCTTCTCTCTTTTCTCGTCTCTTGCTGAAATTTTCCCTTACCTTGTCACAATTAGAAAATTCCGAGTTCTTACGTAAAGCACTCTTGTGACAGATGGAGGAAGAGTTCAACTACGTTGATCTGGGTGTTTGTCACGCCCGCGGAACTTTGGCACATGCTACAAACTCTCGGAGATTTTGAGAAGCCCCAATACCAAGTGGAAGTGATCGGACAAGCGAGGATTGATCAAGGCTTGTGGCGTGAGGATTGAGGTACTGTCGGGAAGAGGGGCCAGGCAATCGCTCGATACCTTTGCCTTTGCTAGAAGATCTACAATGCAGATGGGTATCCAAGAAGTTTCACGACGAGCAATGCGGCACATTACCAGTATCCACGCCAGAGAGTTGGAAAGCACGGTGTTCCGTTATCATCCGTAGCGGCGACAACCTTCTTGACCGAAGGCGATTCGGGATGAGAATGCCACGCGATTTACACGGTTGGCACGATTAAATGCGTCGCCAGGAGGATGTACTAGATAATACAAGCAAGGAGCTACTGAAGGCCCGCAAGGAGATCACGGCGAGAGAAGAGCAGATGGCGGGAAGCTCAAGAGTATGTGGCACACCTTCTACGAAGGATTGACGAGTTGGAAATGACTTTGTACGGACCAGACCCGAGCCGATGCTCGAGCTACGAGCGAGATCCGGAGGAGTCGGATCTCGATGAGGACACCGCTTCTTCGACTACCACGAGATGACATAGTCATTTGGACATGGCGATCGTTTCGCGCCTATGCCACAAACACCGTACCAGGCCGTGGAGGTTTTCTCGATGAGTGAGCATAGGTTCTATAGTGAGACTCCTTCGCCGAGTCGAGTCATAGAATAAAGAAGTCACCTTTTAGGCGTTAGACTCGAGTTAGTTCGATTTGGATTTGCTTTGTTTCTTTGAGTGTGCAGTATGTGTTGCAAGGCCCTTAGGCATTGTAAGCAGCCATACCAAGTTATTAATAATAAAGATGGACCTTAAAGTTACCCCTTTCGCCCCGCATAAGTTCCATATTACTTGTCTATTCTTGTTTCCCTCTCATCTCTAAACCTAGAGCAAATCAACAGATGGTGAATACCCGTAGAACTTTGGAAGCAATGGGAGTGGATCTCGCCCAACAGAAAACCCCAATGATGGAGCACCGGCCGCCCTTTGGATGTGCAGAATTTTGGAGCATTTCTTGCTGCTCGGACTCGATTGATGCATGCTATGATGCAACAAATGCAGCACGTCCTTTGCTCAGGCCACCGCTAATCAAGTTAATCAGGGACCACGCCAGAATACAAGGCTGTCAGAGTTCATGAGGACTCACCCACCCACTTTCTCTGGGAATGCCAATCCATTGGAGGCCGATGATTGGTTAAGATCAATTGAGAGGAAGCTACACATAGCTCAATGCATAGGGAATGAGAAGGTACTTTACGCTTCTCATCAGTTGGAAGGAACAGCCGAATGGTGGGAGAACTTACGTGCCACGCAGAGAACCCTCAAGATATCACTTGGGAAGAGTTCACGGTGCATTCCGACAAAGATCACGTGCTGAAGGAATTATGGACCTTAAGAAGGAGGAGTTCAGAGCAGCGAAGCAAGGTAATCAGCCCGGTGGTCGACTACGAACAAGTTCACCACGATTAGCACGCTACGCACTGAGGATGTAGCGACGGATAAATCCAGGCAGTCGTTTCATGAAGGGACTTAACTCAGATTGCAAGTAGGATTGATCACCCACACCTTTCCAGATTTCCAAGAGTTGGTGAATAAGGCGCTTATTCTTGAGGACAAAGCGCAAGGAACCGGATGAGAACGAGGAAGCGCAGGATGCAACAGAAGGATCACGTCGAGAACGCAATAGCGGCGCTGAGAGTTGCACCAAATCAATTCTTGATTCCAACCACGTAATGCAACGAGGACACCATCCCGGCACCAAGACACGCCAATCAGAACTACGGACCCAGCCCGCTTAGAAACGCTACCCGGGCAACAAGAAGGAACGGTGAGACGTCATTACAAGCGCAACGAGCCAGGACACTTTGCCATGATTGTCCGAAGAAGACAGCAGAGGCGACCCGATTCGCTTCAATCTAGGAACCACCCCAGCTAGGGCGCCCGACACGGGAGCCACACCCCAGGCATCGTGGTGAGAGGCCGAGTCAACCATGTCACCGCGGATGCACTGCAAAATGCTACGGACGTCGTCTTGGGTAAGTTACTTGTTAACTCGATACACCTTGATTTTGTTTGACTCTGGAGCTTCGCATTCGTTTGTTTCGCAAGGCTTTGCTACTAGAAATTATTTAAGGATTGCAAGACTTAAGTGCATGCTTTTAGTTCAAACCCACAGTTCAGAACTCCGAGCGGAAGTAGGATGTTCGGGTGAGAATACTAATAGATGGAATAGAGTTCCTAGCAAACCTTATAATTTTGGAGACCCGGACCTTAGATGTTATATTGGGAATGGATTGGTTATCCAAGCACAAGGCTGTATTGGATTGTGGACGAAGAACTATCTCGATTGAGAGCCCGTGTGGGAAGAAAGTGGAATTTCAAGCCCACTGCGATTAGAGATGGGACAGTTGATGGTTAACAGTACCAAGGCAATCAGCATAGAGGATGTTCCGGTAGTGAATGAGTACACGAGATGTTTTTCCGAAGATCTACAGTATGCCGCGAGACAGGGACATAGAGTTTGTGATAGAACTTGTAAGATGCAGCACCGATAGCAAAGAGACCCTATCGGATGTCTACCGAGGAGTTGGTAGAAATGAAGAAACAGCTAGAAGAGTTAATGGAGAAAGGATTTATCGGACCAAGTTAGTCGCCGTGGGGAGCACCGATTTTGTTTGTCAAGAAGAAGGGCGGGAGTTTCGGGATGTGCATTGACTACCGTGCACTCAATGAAGTCACCGTGAAGAATAAGTATCCGCTACCCGTGATTGATGATTTGTTTGATCGATTAAGAGGAGCCGGAGTTTTCTCCAAGATTGATCCGAGATCGGGATACCATCGATTGAAGATCCGATCGAGAGATATTCAAGACCGCATTCTCGTCAAGATATGGACATTACGAGTTCTGATTATGTCCTTTGGGTGACCAATGCGCCACTTATTTCATGAATATGATGAATAAGGTGTTCATGGAATATTTGGACAAGTTTGTAAATGCGTGTTCATAGACGATATCCTAGTCTACTCCAAGGCAGGAGGATGAACATGCCGAACACTTAAGGCGAGTTTTGGAAAAGTCGAGGAGCGACAACTTTTAGCCAAGTTCAGCAAGTGTGATTTTTGGAAGGACAAGGTGGAGTTTCTTGGACATGTAATGACTGAGGAAGGAGTCGCCAGTAGATCCAAGCAAAGTAGAAGTCGTGTTACATTGGGAGCAGCCAAGAAGGCGTGACCCAGTTCGGAGTTTCCTTGGAATGGCGAGGATATTACCGCCGATTCATCGAAGGTTTTTCGACAATTGCAAAACCTCTTACGCAATTGTGAAGAAGGAAAAGAAGTTTGCATGGGCGCTTGGAAATGTGAGGAAGGATTTCAGGAGTGAAGAAGCGATTGACATCAGCAGGTGTTAGTTCTCTGGGATGTTGCTCAAAGCTTCGATATTTATTGTGACGCATCGCGCCAAGGACTTGGATGTGTCTTGTCACGCAGAATGGAAAGGTCGCCGCTTATGCATCAAAGGCGATTGAGGCCGCATGAGGAAAATTATCCGACACATGACCTAGAGTTAGCCAGTAGTGCATGCCTTGAAGATATGGCGTCACTATCGATTGGAAAGCAGATGTGAAGTGTATACGGATCATAAGAGCCTTAAGTACATATTCACCCGATCAGATCTGAATATGAGGCAGAGGAGATGGTTGGAGTTAATCAAGGACTATAATGTTGGAATCCATTACCATCACGGGAAGGCCACTGTAGTAGCCGATGCTCTGAGTCGGAAAAGCCATACCGTGAGTACGTTGCTAGCCACAAGTCAGGATGAGTTATGTGAGGATTTTCAAAAGATGAAGATTGAGGTTGTACCTAGCGGATTCTTGGCCGCCTTGGAAGTAAAGCCTACTTTAGAGGACCGGATCCGAGAAGGACGAAGGATGATGACAAGATCCGTAGGATTAAGTCCAAAATGGAGGAAGGCAAGGCAAAGGATTTCAAGCTAGGCGAGCAAGGCACGTTATGGATGAAGGATCGCATTTGTGTGCCTAACAAAAAGGAGTTAAAGCAAGCGATTACGGAAGAAGCCCATGACTCTAAGTACTCGATTCATCACGAGGCGCCAAGATGTATCGAGGATCTCAAGGAGAGATTCGGTGGCCAAGTATGAAACGAGAAGTTGCCGAGCATGTTGCATTGTGCGGCGTATGCCGAGAGTCAAGGCAATGCATCGAGAGACCAGCGAGATTGCTACGTGCTGAAAATACGAGTGGAAGTGGGAGGAAATCGGAATGGATTTCATTACGGTTTGCCGAAGACTCAAGGAGGTTATGACTCCATATGGGTTATAGTGGATCGCTTGACTAAAGTAGCCCATTTTATCCCGTGAAGACCACTTACTCGGGAGATAAGTTAGCGAGTTGTACATGATCGAGGATTGTTTGTTTGCACGGAGTGCCAAGGAGGATTGTATCGGACAGAGGTACCCAATTTACCTCAAGGTTACGGAATAAGTTGCATGAAGCCATGGGAACCCGTTTGAACTTGATGTGACTTATCATCCACAGACGGATGGGCAGACCAGAAAGAGTCAACCAGATCTGGAGGATATGTTAAGAGCTTGTGCATTGGCTTATGCTACCTCTTGGGATAAAAGTTTGCCGTATGCCGAGTTTAGTTACAACAATAGTTATCGAGGCTAGTTCTGAGATGTCACCTTTTGAGGCCTTTGTATGGTCGACCACTGTCGGACGCCATTGAATTGGAATGAGACCGTGGCCCGTGTCTTTGGGCCTGATATTCTTCAAGAGGTCAAGAAGCGGTCGCTATGATTAGGGAAAGGTTGAGGATAGCCCAATCACGACAAAAGAGTTATCTTGACAATCGTCGCCGAGATTTGAGTTTTGAACCGTAAGACTTTGTATACCTCAGAGTTACGCCTCTCGAGGGAGTTAAGAGGTTCCATGCCAAAGGGAAACTCGCACTCGTTATGTTGGACCATTTAAGATTTTGAGTCGCAGAGGTGAAGTTGCCTACCATTGGAGTTGCCCACGATCGTTGGCGAGGAGTGCATGACGTATTCCATGTGTCCCGATTAAAGAAGTGTCTCCGAGTTCTGAGGAGCAGGCCGCTAGAGTCAATTGAGTTGCATGAGGACTTGACTTATAAGGAGCACACTGTGAGGATTCTAGACACAATGGATCGAGAAACTAGAAACAAGTCAACCCGATTCTGTAGAGTTAAGTGGAGCAACCATGAAGAAAGTGAAGCTAATTGGGAGCGAGAAGAGGATTTGAAGAAAGAATTTCCAAACCTATTCCTTTAGTAAGCCACGAATCTCGGGACGAGGTTCTATTAAGGGGGGGAGGTTTGTAACACCCCAAAATTTTGCTTTTCTTAAATTCATGTGTGATTTGGCACTTTGGTGAATTTTTGGAATTTTCTGGAATTTATTTGGATTTATTTGGAATTTATTTGAATTTATTCCATTTTGAAATAATTAAAGAATTTAAATTTGCAAATAAATTTTTGTTGGAAATATTTTATTTGAGTCCAAAATGATCCAAAATATTTTCCAGAATTTTTCTGGAATTTTTTAAGTCATTTGCTATTTTTAAATGAATTAAATGAATTCTGGGAATTATTTTAAATATTAAATCGCTGGAAAATCCAACTCGGGTCAAATCTTGTTCATCCGACCGAAGTCGGACTCGAGTCCGACCGAGCCGATTGACTCGACCGAACCCACTCCTAACCTAATCAATCCCAACCGTTGGATCAAGATCCAACGGCCGAGATCCGTCAGACCAGACCGAGCCGTGTCCGACCGGACCGGTCGCGCCAGCGATCGTGGCCGTTGGTTGTGCTGCGTGGACGGCCACGATTTCATCGTCTCCGCCCGAGTCCGAAAGCTGGACTCCGCCGCCGTGTCGCCGCCGTGGAGAGCTAGGTCTCCGTTTTTACGCACAGACGCCGAGGCTATTTAATGCCCGGCATACCGAGGATCGCCATCCCACGCCGGTTCGAAACCTAGCTCGCGCCGCTAGGATCCCACCGTCTCGCCGTTATTGCTCGCCGGAGTTGGAAGTCTGTTCCGCCAGCGATTAACGCCGATATTGCTGCCGTCCGTCGTCCTCGCCGTCATCAAGCCAGATCCGGTTTCCCCAAGACGAGGCAGCGTTAGTACCTCACTTCGCCGGAGCGCGCCAGAAACGCCGACGGCAAGGTCGTCGTCCCCGTCTCCGGTCAAGCCAGCGCCGCCGCGTGCCATCGCCGTCCCCGAGCTTCGTGCACCGTTGGATCCAGATCGGACGGCAACGGTGAGTTCACGTGTTTCCCAAACCCTAGAAACCCGATTAGATCTGGACCGTTGGATCAAGATCCAACGGTTCACAATCGCCACGTGCTGTAGTAGTGCGATTATAGGATTAGATCTGGACCGTCCGATCTAGATCGAACGGCCCACGAGCATCGAGTAGTTTCAACGTGTTAACCCTGGATCTAATCCGCGCCGTTGATTTTCAAATCAACGGTCGTGATTGCGCCACGTGTCGGGAAGTTGGACCGACGCGGTCAGCGATCGCAGCAGCGTCGCGTGTGGCCCGACGCGGGCAGCGTGTCGAGCCCACATGTCGCTGGCTAACCCAGCCAGCGCCGACGTCACCCATGGCGTCACGGTGGGTCCCACTGTCGGCAAGTGGTGAGCTCGGCGTCGGCGACGTCACCGAGTGAGCCCACATGTCGATCCACGTGAGCCGTGGGACCGAGTCCACCGTGGACCCGAAATGAGCATGGACCGAGCCCATGGATCGGTGGCGTCAGCGAGCCAATCGAGGAGCTGCCACGTGTCCATCTTGGCGCAATAATTAATTTCCGAAAAAGAAAATGATTTATTAATTCGAATAATGATTTCAAATTTAGATTCAAACTTCAAACGCTTATAACTTTTGCGTTTCAACTCCGATTTGAGCGATTCAAATTTCTAAATTTGTATAAAATTAAGATCTACCTAAATATGAATTTTATTTAATTTTTGGACTAAAGTTTTTCTCTGTAATATTATTTAATTGATTATTTAAACTTTAAATAATCATAACTTTTGCGTTTTAACTCCAAATTTGACGATTCCAGTTTCTAAAAATCCAGAAAATTATGTTCTCTCTGTTTATGGATTTTGTTTGGAGTTTTGGGATCTTTTTGCCTAGTGTTTATTTGTGTATTTGCTATTTGCACGCTTTACGAGTAGACGTTGAAGTGCCGGAAGGATTCGAAGGAGAAGTGTTGACTCAGGATCCAACCCAAGACCAAGAGCAAGTGCTTTTTGAAGGCAAGTTGTGCTTTGACCATATTGATCCTATTTCGAAATCTATTTTGATTTAAACTATTGCATGCTAGTTTAATTAGAAAGATACTTTGGTTTAAACCTGGGGGTTAGATAAATACCAATTTGCTATATGACACCTTGATTACTTAAGTACGTGCCATGACCCTTTGTCACCCTAGTTGTGGTTTACTAGTTGGACATTATTAAATTGCCAACATGGGTTTAGATCGTTGTAGTATCTTTGCTTAGACACGCTACGTGCTCATGACATGATTTTGGATAATCAAATGCTAATATTGACTTAATGATATATTGAACCTGTTTTGGAAAAGTATCATGTGATGTTGATGGCACGTGGTGCATGGTAATCAAGCGGGGTTTGATAAACGATTTCGGCCAGGGCATGTGGCAAGAGTAATCAGGTGGGCCGTGTGGCATTGGGAGTGTTGATTTGGTTTTCGGGTAGTCTTGCCCTGGTCACTCTAAGGACTTAACCTTGCAAGCCTTTGAACTGGTCATACTTGCAACCACATGGCTGGAATGGGACGGCCCTAGTTGACTAAGTCGCTAAGGACTCACTTGTGGAGCCTCAGGTGTCGATTACACCTTTTGTGTGATTGTACGGGGAGCGTATCGTGGCTGTGGCAGTACCCATCTAACGGTGTGTTGGTCCCATACTTCGCCTTGGCTAAGGGAAGGGATGGTGTAGAGCACGTACCGGAGAGGACCACCTGTGTTGTTTGAGGCTTCCGAAAGGCTTTGTTATGATCGCTCATTCGCATACTCTTGTATGGCGATTCACGGCTGACGTGGTGAGTGGATTGTATCTTGTGGGTAAAGTGCATAACCTCTGCAGAGTGTAGAATCTATTTGAATAGCCGAGTCCACGGTACTGGACAATGCTCGGGAATTACAGTCAAGGGTTAGATTTTCTGAAAATAACTTGGATTTGAAAAGTTGGGTTGGTTTAATAATGAAGATGATGGAAATGTGGTTTAGGATGGGGGAAAAATGTTTATTAAATTTCCTGAAAAGTTATTTATGCTTTACTTATTTCTACTGCTTTCGAATCTACTTTTATTACTTGTCAAAAGTCATTCTTTGCAAATATACCTTGAGCCATTCCTTTGTACCAAGCCATGCATATAGTATATTAGCTTGCATTACATGCATGACTTGCTGAGTACCAAGTACTCACCCTTGCCTCAACACAATACCAGTTGAAGAGGAGACTACGCCGATTTCGGAGGAGGAGTTCCAAGAGGACCCGTCTACTTAGGGATGCGAGCCCGATCGATTGCTGTGGTATCTTTGGATGGCGCCACGAAGTTTATTTGATTTTTCCGCTGCAGTTATTTCTCTTTTAATAAGTTTCGCCTTGCAAGGCATATATTTGTAACTTGGCTATAAGGTCAAGTAACCACTTTGGTTATTTAAATAAAGTACTTTGATAATATCGATTGGTATGATTGTGATATTTACCGATGTTAAGACTGTGTGCACTAGCGCGTTCCTGGACTAGTGCTGAATACACAGAGGGTCCGGATTTGCAAATTCGGGGTCCCGACACTTTCCAAGTTTTAATGCTTAGTTTGTTGATTTCTTTATGGGAAGAAGCATTCGATTTATTCCTGTGGTTGTCTTTCTCCGAGGCTAAAGGAGTTTTGTTCGGAGTTGTGCGGACACACTGTCAGCTGAAGTTCGATGGCTTTGTAGGAGTAAGTGGTGTTTGATTTCGTCATTTTACTGGTTTAAGAAATCATCTTTGAAAGCCCCTCTTGAGTCGTGAAAGTTAGGGGTTTGGAGTTAAGGTTTTATTTGCAAAGGTTTGATTGAGCGCTTGGTTCCCTTTCGAGAAAATTGTCTTTCAACCTTTTTCCTTATGGGAGTCCTTGAGATTTAAAAGTGTTTTGGAGAATTCCTTTGCATGACCAAGTTTGGGTTTGTCTCATTGCAATTTTTAGTCAAGTTTCCTTATGAATTTGGGATGAGTTTTAAAACTAAATGCTGCAAACAAAGTAAGTAGTCTTTTGACTGAAATCGTTTGTCCCTAGTAAGAATTGATGTTTAGCATGTTATGTAGTAGGTAACAATGTGGTTTATGGATTGATGTGTTGCTAAGTTAAATTTTGAGTTGAATCAATTCAATGTGAGTAAAATCTCTAAGTTTGAGAATAAATAGACTACTAGTGTTGTAGTTCACTCTTAGCGAGAATGATTGAAAGTGTTAATGTTCATGCTTAGAATCTGTTGCCTTGCTTTAAAAGTGCTTATGATCCTCGTTAATGTTAAAAGTTTAAACCTTGATGCATAGTTAAAACATTAAGATGATGTAAACTGCTGATATTGTTAAGAAGCTTTGCTTGGTGTTTAAAGATGTGCTAATCTAACGGATTAGTAGAGACTAGTGACTTTAATTTGGAAGTTGATTGGAGTGGTTATTTATGTTGTTGCAAACTACTAGTATATTTGGAAGTATGCAGTTGTGACCCTTCAATGCTAGTTTTCAATCTATTTTAAATAGTTGGAGTATGTTGTAATTTTGTTATCACCTATGTATAGGGTAGCTAAAAGTAATGTTGATCGGTTGATGATTATGCCCATTTGTTTTTATTGATGACTTAGTAGTGGTGGTAGTTGTGTAGAATACTTGTTGGAAACTATTGACTAAATGGAGGGTGTTGTAACCTGTGGTGATGGAGTGAACCATGGATAATTAACCTGATATAGAGTTTTATCCTTAATGAATGTATGCCTTGGAATCCTAGCTATGAACTTTGTCTTGTAGAGATAATATTTACATGTTGAAGTCGTTGTTTAACTGAATAAGGTTCGGTTATCGAGACGTGAATAGATAGGGGGTATGAAATTTATATGTTGATCTTGCTGAAAGATTTGTGGAAGTACTATGTTTCAAATTTAGAATAAGAAGTATTATGATTCGGTGATCCGTGGGGATCATATCATTATAGTCTTGGTTGGGTGCCTTTTTGATAAGCATCAAAAAAAAACCCTTATTAAAAGCGTTGGGAATGGTAACTAGAGGAAGAATTTGTTGTGAAGCTTTTGGTTGAATTGTGTTGGGGCTCCTCAGGGAGAAAAAAAAAGTGATTATTAAAGTCTTTTAATGAAAAGCGTAGTGGAGTTCTAGAAATGGTTCTTTTTGTGCTGAGCTTGAGTTTAAAGGCTTTTGGACTGGTTTGGTTGTTTGCCATTTTGGTTGAAGGGTTTTCGGTCAAGGTGTTCCTTATGCTGTGTTTCAGAGTTTCCCCAAAACTCGTAATGTTTGGTGTCGACCTTTGGTTTTGGCGAATTTGTTTAGTTCGTGTTGTGAGTTTGGATTTACATCCAAAAGTTTTGAGTCGATCGCGCCCTTCGCGTTCGCCTTTGGATTATCTTTGGAATTAATTTTAAAAGGAAGCAGATGGTCTTAAAGGGTTGTGTTGGAAACTTTTGAGTTGAGCCCTTAATGTGTAACTCTTTTTGGCTAGAGTTGGAGTTGTTTTGAAAATGTGTGTGATGTTGCGAGTGCTTCAAAAAGGTGGACTTTATGAAAGTTTTACAAAGTGATTTTGTTAGTGAGGTGTTCCCCTTTTGGGAATGAGTTTCCCTCTCCTTGAGGAAGTTCGTGATGGTTGTGGGAGCAGATGCTCAACTTGAAATTTTGATGTTCTTTTCCAAAATGTTGAATTTGGATGAAATGCAATGTTGTGCAAGTTCAGTTTTCAACTGATGTGGGGTCTTTTACGACGTGGTGTTTTACTGTCAACTATGTAGCCGTCATAGTCTATATGAATTTCCGCAACCTTCGATGTTAATGGTGTTTCAATTCTTTGATACCGAAGAAGTCGTTTGGTGAATGACTATTCGGTACTAGCTGTTACATGATGAATGAATGGTGGAAAGGGAAATATGTCATCGTATATCGATGTTTAATGATAAAAGAGTCGTCGAGCCAGGTCGGTGAGAAAGTCATATAAGGATATATGACTAATCCGGAGTGCTCTTGAAAAGTGTGCATGCATGTCAAGAATCGAGATGTCCATTTCTTTCTAGTATGAAAAGAAAGAATGAAGAAATTATGGTATTTTGGTTGTAGTGTAGGGGATTTATGCTTCCTTTGTGATTTGGCTTGGATGTTGCCGAATTCTTTCGAAAATGGTTGTTAACGCTTAGGGTTTGAGTTGTCGTGTGTACACTTGGGGTTGATACCTAAGTGTTTTTGTGTGAGGGCGAGACCCTCTTAAGAAAGGAACCAATTGTGGTTTGGTAAGGTTTTTCGATCCTAGCTTGGGGCTAGGTGTTGAACCCTAGTGGTATAAGGGTGGTTTGTGATGGAGGTTGATGATGTATGGGTTTAACCATTATTAAGTGTAGCGATGGGTGGAAGTGAAGTTGACGGTAGTTCGGTGATATTTGTCCTGCCGTGAGCATTTGTCGTCACTAGTTGTTCTTGGATTTGAGTCTTGTCTGGGAAAGGATGGAATGAAATGTTAGTATGATCGTGTATCGGAAGGGCAAGAGTGCCTTGATGAGTTATTCCCCTCGATGGAAATTTTCGGGAATGTAGAGAGGTCGTTAAAGGAATTGTGACTTGCGTTGATTATGTCAAGTTGAGTTTAATGGAGTGTGGTAGTCAGGTTGGTTGTGATAGAAGTGTGAAGTGTTTGTCGTGAGGATTCGAGCATTTTGGGTTGATGGAGCCCTTTGTGGTTGAGAAGCAGATTCTATTTGGGAACTGAAGTGAAGGTCGATTTGTGAGAGGTTGCCCTTGGACGTTCACCCCTGCCCCTTGTGCGCCCTTCCCCCACTTTCCCTTTTCCTAGCCGCCTCCCTCCTCCCTTGGCCGTGCGCCTCCCCCTCCCTTTGCCCCATTGCTCCCCAACTCTCCACCACCTCTCCTCCACCCCCTTGCTGCCCTAGGGTGGTCTCCACACCTCTGCACCTTGTGGATCCATCCGTTGGAGCGAGGAGCGAGGAGCGAGGAGCGTGGAGCGAGGAGCGATCCGCGATCCGCGAGGAGATCTATTGGAGATTCGTTCGTTGGGCAAAGGTATGATCATGGGGATCCTTGGGTTTGATCTAGGTACTGTTCTTAGGGTGTTTATGAAGTTTTTAGATCAATTGGTGGTGCTGGGTTGGAGTTCTTTGGGTTAGATCTAGATGTTGCCACGTTTCTGTTTTCGGGCAGATTGAGCAGTCGGGCTAGGGTTCTAGTTTTCGTTGATTTAGAATCCGAATCTGTCCGTACGGACTTAAAAGAAGTTGTAGATAATTTAATTATCTTTCCGTGTACATAAAGCACGTTAAAATCCGATCAGCCGTTTGGAAGTTATGGCCGTTTTACCGAGCGTGTTAAAATCTGTGACGCGATTGGAACAGATTGTAGTAATCTGTAGATTAAACAATTTTAGATTCCGAATCAGTCTTTCCGTATAACTAGAAAAAGGTAGGAAATTTCCTAAGCTTCGCGATGGTGTACTCGTTTAATCGATTTGGAGTCCCAGAACTCAAGTTATGGCCTTTGCAAGGCTGCTGTCCCTTGCCGACAGAACCTCTGTTTTTAGGTTTGCAAGTAGTGGGCAATGTCGGGTTAGATGGGGATTTGTGTACTGTTTTGCGGGCATTATTGTGAGTGTGTGATGCCTATGTGCAGGTGGTGTGACACCGGAGTGCCTCTACGTCCCACAATCCCGTCGCCACGGTTGAGAGCAAGTGTGTTGTAATGTATAGCGGATTGTAGGTTGTTTGTTGATATTGGGTGAAAGATTGAACACTTGCTATGCTCACTTGCCATGCTTGCTGTTTTCCAATGAAATATTGAGTATGATTATCATGGTTCGATGCCATGTGTTTATATTTATCATGATGAGTTGCCATATGTTTATGTACGTGTGAAATATGATAATTGGCATAGTTGCATGCATGACATGTTACATGGCCCGGGCGGTGAGAAAGTCATTAACTAATCCGGGAAGGTCGGTGAGAAAGTTATGACTAATCCGGAGAGCCATTAGAGTAAGTACTACATCGTGATTCCATCTACCGTGGGTTGTGGAAGCGAGGAGTAGGCACCCTCCATCTTCGGGATGGAAGGGGGGAGAGGGTGCACACCGACGGGTGTGTACTCAACCATACCGGTATGAGTTTCCATGGAGATATGAGCATAACATTGCATTGCATTGCATTGCAACACATTTTTTTTGTAATGATGATGATGTTGTTATGTGCTCAAGTATGAGATGTTATATGTGATGTGAGGTATTATTGTCTTGTAAATGATCTTGTTGTCCATTACAATATGCTTGCTGAGTTTTCAAACTCACGCTTGTGTTTTATGTTGTTTTTAGGTACTTTGAGATCGGCATGCGGGAAAAATGGGATCTAGCTACACTTCTACACGTAGCTCCACCATCATAGTCCATAATTAATCACTTGGAGACATGATATTAAGAGTTGTGCCCTAAACTTAATGTATGGTTTAATCTAGCATGCTTGTGAATCCTTATTTGCTTCGTTATAGTTTATGAAGTGGTTAAGCGTGGTATTATTGGCGTAACTTGATGTTATGTCTATTTATGTTGTTGTTTTAGATGTCGTGTGCTATGATATATATATATCTTGCCATGATATTGAGATTGTGTTAATTCATGGAAAAACAAAGGAGATGCTGCCGAAATATCGGTTTTTAGCATATGAACCTTTGCTGGAATTTATGTTTAATTGTGGTACTTAGATGTTGCTTAGCTTATGTTTGGTAGCATTCGGGCATATTAAATGCCGGGGTGTTACACAAACACCACGTACTACTACAAAGCCACAGAACTTCAGCCCTGACAGCCAGGTCTGGCATAACTCTGCAATAACTCCGTTAACCTCGGAGAAAGACAAACACGGGAATAAATTGAATGCTTCTTCCCCACGAAGCAATCAACAAACTAAGCATCAAAACTGAAAAGGCGCCCAAAAGAAGCGCAACACTAGACTCCTCTTCTTCGTCTTCAACCAAAGAAGACAAAACCACACACCGCATACGGAACGATCCGCGAAAACCCAACACTTTTCATTTGATTCAAATAACCTAAAGCCAAGAAAAGCAACGAAAATGACCGTCAGAATGGCAAAGAACATACGAAGGAATCCACCACCAAACTCTTCTATTTGACTCCAGTCAACTACCCGATCTACGATAGAAAGGGTAAGCACTCTTCTCCTACAGGGGTTAATAGTTCTTCGGTGATGGCGCTAACCAGCCACACCGTCAAACCTCACCCTTACTACGAAATAAGAGAGGTGGCCGAAACCCTTCGGCACCAGAACCCCACTTTATCACAACAACAAGAGCAATTCAATCATTTATCTCATAGACATAGCAACATGCATTATCAAATGAAGCATTCAACATCAAAGCTTAAATACAACATTTAAGCGTAAAGAAACGATACCCATACCCTTTCCTACTGTGCATCCATTGTGTGTCAAGTTTTAAATTACTTATACCACTTTTGCAAGTTTTAATGTTGCTATCCTATCACAAAATTTTAGTTAAAACCTAAGCCATATTTCTAAGTTATTCCACATCACCTTTTTTAGTTGTAACCTAAGGTATGATACTAAACATACACATTCCAAGGACCTACAGCCCGCTCTGATACCAACTGTAACACCCCGGCATTTAATATGCCCGAATGCTACCAAACATAGACTAAGCAACCTCTAAATACCACAATTACAAGTAAATTACAGCAAAGAAACAAATGCTAATACCGAAAATTTCGGCAACATCTCCTTTGTTTTTCCATGATTCGGAGCATCAACAAAATATCACAAGTTATATCATAATGAAAAGCATCTAAAACAGCAATAACATGTGACATAGCAACAAAATAAGTCCAGGATAAAGCATTCAACCACTTCATGAGCTAAACAAATCAAATAGTAAGACCGAACACACAGTTAAGCAATTCTTCAAGTTTCATGGCAATACTTTCATTATCATGACTCCAAGTGGTAACACTTGTCTAATTTGTGTGGAGCTACGTGTAGATGTGTAGCTAAACCCTTTTTCCCGCATGCTGGTTTCATGGTACCTAAGAAAAACAACATAAACACAAGCGTGAGTTCATCACTCAGCAAGTATATAGCAATGGAACAAGAAAACACATTCCAATACTTTCATCACCACTTTTCACATACAACATCATACACATCTCATATTCATAGTGTAAGCATATCATTGACATCATCATAAATCATCCTCATATAACATCCTCATATAATGCAATGCAATATAATGCAATGCGATGCACATGTCTCCTGGAAACTCATACCGGTATGGTTGAGTACACACCCGTCGGTGTGCACCCTCTCCCCCCTTCCATCCCGAAGATGGAGGGTGCCTACTCCTCGCTTCCGTTCACCGCGGTGAATGGAATCACGATGTAGGACTTACTCATTGGCTCTCCGGATTAGTCATAACTTTCTCACCGACCTTCCCGGACTAGTTATAACTTTCTCACCGCCAGGGCCATGTAATCATGCCATGTATGCAATTATGCTAACATCATAATTAACTCGTACATTAACACATGGCATCATCATGGATAACTTGTACATTAACACATGGCATAATCACATAATAAACATATTCATCATATCAATGGCAAACATTAAAGCATGGCATGTGAACATATCATATATTCAAACTTCAATCTCGATCAATCAAACAACCTATAATCGCTATCCATTACAATACACTTGCCTCAACCACGAGCAACGGATTGGCAGGAAGTAGAAGGCACTCCCGGGGTCACACCACGGGCAACGGATTGGCGGGAAGTAGAAGACACATCCTCGCGTAGCTTATGAAATTTCCCAACTTTTTATAGGTATAGGGAAAGACTGATTCGGAATCTAAAGTTGTTTAATCTACAAAATACCGAGATCTGTTCCAATCACGTCACAGATTTTAACACGCTCGGTAAAACAGCCATAACTTTCAAACGGCTGATCGGAATTTAACGTTCTTTATGTCCACTGAAAGATAATGAAATTATCTACAACTTCTTCAACATCCGTACGACCAGATTCCAAATCTAAATTGGCAAAAAACTGAACCCTAGGTCGATTGCTCATGCTGTCCCAAAACAGAAACGTGGCAACATCTAGATCTAATCCAATCTACTCAATTCCAGCACCACCAATTGATCTAAAAACTTTATGAACACCCTTAGAACAGTACCTGGACCAACTCCAAGGATTCTTATGGCCATACCTTTGCCCAACGCACGAAATCTGAATGGATCTCCACCCGATTCGCTCCTCGCTCCTCGCTTCCAATGGATGGATCCTCGAGGTGCAGGGGTGGGGAGGCTACCCTAGGGCAGCAAGGGGTGGAGTAGAGGTGGTGGAGGGGTGGTGGAGCATTGGGGATCAATGGGGGAGGCGGCTAGAGGTGGAGGCGTGTGGGGGAGGTGGGGGAGAGAGGTGGCGGCTAGGGTTTGCAAGTGGGGGGCAGCAAGGGCAGGGGGAGGACGCCCCAAGCTAGGAAAACCTGGTCTCCCCCTCCCTCATGGGCCCAAATACCTTCCCACTAAAGCCCACGACTCATCCCCTTGGGCCCAAACTCCCCCGGAGAGGCCGAAACTCCCGAAATCGGCCTAGAAACGCAATTAAACCTCATACCGTATGGTTTTAACCTCCAATACCATATTTCATAATGTTTTTGAGCTCAACATTCACCTTTTATAAGGTTACGACACTCCGAGGTGTCACATCACTTCATAAGGCCCAAAAACGCGAGTAAACCTCAAGCCGAAAGGTTTTATTCTCTACTTCACATTTTATAATGTCACACCATACCGTAGTGTCACATCTATAGAGGCATTAACATGTTTTTCATAGTCAGCCTTCAAATTCCGAGGAGCATTTTCGGCTGGTTCATCAGGAATCGGACTCTCTAGAACATATTCTTTCTTTTCATGCTTGAGAACAATTCTCAAGTTGCGATACCAATCCACAAAATTTGTTCCATTTAGTTTTTCTCTTTCCGAAACCGATCTCAAAGCAAAACCAGGAGCAGCAGGAGGTGCCATTGAACTACAACAAAAACATGCAAAGTTTCTAAGCACTATGTTTATGTAATACTTTTATTAAACATTTTAACAAAAGAAACTCCTATCATGTGCCCCCTTTATGGACACATGGTGAGTATTCAAGATCCATATTCATCAAACACTAGTGAGCTTTGGCATCACTGCTAGAAATCTAATGACATAGGTAAGCAACATCTTTGCTAATTACATCTTATGTAACTCTTGTTGGTTGAGCATGAAAACAAGTAATGAATGCCTCCGTCAACTTGAGTCATGGCCAGGTCAACCCGCCCCTAGGGCTCACATGAGGGAGGGAGCACTTCCCGTTTCCGGGTACCAATTAAGAAACCTACCCCCATGTGTGTTTCCCTAGACACCAATCGTCTTGTATCCGTTCCTTCATTACTGAAATCATTGTAACACCCCGGCATCTAGCATGCCGGAATGCTACCAAACATAGGCTAAACAACATCTAAATACCATAAACTAAGATAAATTACAGCAAAGGAGTAAATGCTAAAACCGAAAATTTCGGCAGCATCTCCTTTGTTTTTCCATGAATTGGAGCAAGAGTAATAACAAGGCAAGTTATATCATACCATAAGACATCTAAAACAGCAATATCAATGAATAAAGCATCACTTATGTCTAAAATAAGGAATTCAACCATTCCAACAAATATAACAAACCAAATGATGAACTCAAGCCCATACACTAAGATTCATGGCACTAATCATTATTATCCTGGCTCCCACTGATTAAACTGTATAATAATGTGAAGCTACATGTAGAAGTGTAGCTAATGCCCTTTTCCCGCATGCCGGTTTCATGGTACCTAAGAAAAACAACATAAACACAAGCGTGAGTTCATCACTCAGCAAGTATATTGCAATGGAACAAGAAAATACATTCTAATACCTTCATCACCACTTTCACATACAACATCATACACATCTCATATTCATAGCGTAAGCATATCATTGACCATCATCATATATCATCATCATATAACATCCTCATATAATGCAATGCAATGCGATGCACATATCTCCTGGAAACTCATACCGGTATGGTTGAGTACACACCCGTCGGTGTGCACCCTCTCCCCCCTTCCATCCCGAAGATGGAGGGTGCCTACTCCTCGCTTCCCCACACTGCGGTGGATGGAATCACGATGTAGGACTTACTCATTGGCTCTCCGGAATAGTCATAACTTTCTCACCGACCTTCCCCGGACTAGTTATGACTTTCTCACCGCCCGGGCCATGTATCATGCCAGGTATGCAAACATGCCAACATCATAAATCACTTGTACATTAACACATGGCTTCATAGCATAGTAAGTATATTCATCATATCATTGGCAATCATTAAAGC
The DNA here is from genome assembly GCA_036346355.1 of Rhipidocladum racemiflorum. NCBI lineage: Eukaryota > Viridiplantae > Streptophyta > Magnoliopsida > Poales > Poaceae > Rhipidocladum > Rhipidocladum racemiflorum. Next base: position 35,065,072 of record CM070589.1, on the reverse strand, counting down.
ATGGCATGTGAACATATCATATATTAAATTTCAATCACAACCGATCAAGCAAACTATAACCCGCTACCCATTCCAATACACTTGCCTCAACCACGGGCGACAGATTGGCGAGAAGTACTGGAAACTCATACCGATATGGTTGAGTACACACCCGTCGGTGTGCACCCTCTCCCCCCTTCCATCCCGAAGATGGAGGGTGCCTACTCCTCGCTTCCCCACATCGCGGTGGATGGAATCACGATGTAGGACTTACTCATTGGCTCTCCGGAATAGTCATAACTTTCTCACCGACCTTCCCGGACTAGTTATGCCTTTCTCGCCGCCCGGGCCATGTATCATGCTGTAACACCCCGGCATTTAATATGCCCGAATGCTACCAAACATAAGCTAAACAACATCCAAATATCATATTTAACATAAAATTCCAGCAAAGGCGCATAGGCTAAAAACCGAGATTTCGGCACCACCTCCTTTGTTTTATCATGAATTTAAGGAGCAACAACGATATAGCATTATATGGCAATAAGGGAAACATCTAAACAGCAATAAATAGAGTCTTAACGACAATAAAAGACTAACATTTAGCACTTAAAGTTCCAAGTGTTAAACGAACAATAAAACTCTCATTAACCAAGCTAAGCCTTAATTTAATGACCATCACACGCAATTTATTATCAATCTAAAAGAATTGACTTGGGGAAACATTAAGGTGAAGCAACGTGTGGGCGTGTGTCTATTCCCTTTTCCCGCATGCCGTTCTCATGGTACCTAAAACAATAAAAAAAAACACAAGCGTGAGTTCGAAACTCAGCAAGCATATTGCAATGGACAACAAGAACAACAATATGGCAATAGCATCTCCCTTCATGTAAATCATCTTATTCATAAACACTTAACATTGTCATCATCAATATGTATGAGATGTAATGCAATGCTCCTGTCTCCTTGGAAACTCATACCGGTATGGTTGAGTACACACCCGTCGGTGTGCACCCTTTCCCCCCTTCCATCCCGAAGATGGAGGGTGCCTACTCATCGCTTCCATTCACCACGTGGATGGAATCACGATGTAGGTCTTACTCAATGGCGTTCCGGACTAGTCATAACTTTCTCACCGACCTTGCCGGACTAGTTATGACTTTCTCACCGCCCTCGCCCTATCTCATGTCATGCATGCAACTATGCTAATTATCATATTTCACATGTACATAAACATATGGCATCTCATCATGACAAATATTAACACATGGCATCGAATCATGATAATCATACTCAATATATCATTGGAAAACAGCAAGCATGGCAAGTGATCATAGCAAGTATTCAATCTTTCATCTAATCTCCACAAGCAACCTACAATTCCGCTATTCATTACAACACACTTGCCTCAACCGTGGGCGACGGGATTGTGGGAAGGAGAGGGCACCCCCGGGGTCACACCACCTGCACAACGGCATCACATACTCTCAATAATGCCCACAAAACAGGACACAAATCCCCATCTCACCCGACATTGCCTGCTACTCGCAAAACCTAAAACAGAGGTTCTGTCCCGGCGGGACAGCAGCCTTGCAAAGGCCATAACTTGAGTTCTGGGACTCCAAATCGATTAAACGAGTACGCCATCGCGAAGCTTAGGAAATTTCCTACCTTTTTCTAGTTATACGGAAAGACTGATTCGGACTCTAAAATTGCTTAATCTACAGATTACTACGATCTGTTCTAATTGCGTCACAGATTTTAACACGCTCGGTAAAACGGCCATAACTTTCAAACGGCTGATCGTATTTTAACGTGCTTTATGTCCACGGAAAGATAATTAAATTATCTACAACTTCTTTTAAGTCCGTACGGACAGATTCGGATTCTAAATCGATGAAAACTCGAACCCTAGCCCGACTGCTCAATCTGCCCGAAAACAGAAACGTGGCAACGTCTAGATCTAACCCAAAGAACTCCAACCCAGCACCACCAATTGATCTAAAAACTTCATAAACACCCTAAGAACAGTAACTAGATCAAACCTAAGGATCCCCATGATCATACCTTTTCCCAACGAACGAATCTCCAATAGATCTCCTCGCGGATCGCTCCTCGCTCCACGCTCCTCGCTCCTCGCTCCTCGCTCCTCGCTCCTCGCTCCTCGCTCCAACGGATGGATCCACAAGGTGCAGAGGTGTGGAGACCACCCTAGGGCAGCAAGGGGGTGGAGGAGAGGTGGTGGAGAGGTGGGGCAATGGAGGAGAGCAAGGGGGAGGCGCAAGGCTCAAAGGGAAGGGGCGGCTAGGGCTTGGCAAGTGGGGGGAGGTGCGGGGGGGCGCACCACGGCCTCAAGGGGCGCAAATTGCGCAGGGTGGACGCCCCAAAGGGGCAGGGAAACCCCTTTTACCCGCCCCCACACCCAATTCTAGTCCGTTACAGAGACCTAATCCATCCCACCAAAGCCCACCAAGGCCCAAAACTCCCCCGGGACGGCCCAAAACCCAGCGGCCCGAAAAGCTATTAACCTCCATAACCTATAGTTTTAACCTTAATTCCACATTTCATATTGTTTTTAACCATATCAAGCACGTAAAATAAAGTTATGACACTCCGTGGTGTCACATTCTTCCCCCCTTCAACAGGATTCGACCTCGAATCTAAACGCACCAACACGCAACTCCAAAGAAACCGAAGATAGCTAGGTTTTCACATCACATACCTGAGGTGAAAAGCTCGGGATATTTCTCGTGCATACGAGACTCCAGCTCCCAAGTTGCCTCTCTCTCGGTCTGATGTGACCACAACACTTTAACGAACTTGAGCGTCCGGTTCTTCATCACTCGCTCCGAAGTCCCCAGAATTTCCACAGGACGGGACTCGAAGGTGAGGTCCTGCTCAAGTACTAATGGTTCCAACGGAACCACCAACTCCGGATCATGCAAGTATTTCCAATACATCGAGACATGGAACACATTATGCACACCTTGCATAGCTTCCGGTAGCTCCAGACGATAGGCCAACCTACCAACTCGGGCGATGATAGGAAAAGGCCCAACATACCTTGGACTGAGCTTTCCTTTGGTGCCAAAACGCACCACACCCTTGGTGGGAGATACTCGCAAGAGTACGCTATCACCCACCTCAAACTCCAAGTCTCGCCGCCTCACATCAGCATAGCTCTTACATGCGCTCTGCGGCTGCGAGAAGGTTCTGCGTACCTCCGCCACGCGATCAACGATCTGCTGAACCCAATCCGGTCCAAGAATCGCTCTCTCGCCCACTTGCATCCCAACAAAGTGGCGATCTGCACTTCCGGCCATATAGTACCTCATAAGGAGCAGCCCGGATCTTTGGAATGATAGCCGTTATTGTAAGCAAACTCCGCAAGAGGCAAATGATCCTCCCAGCTACCTTTCCAAGCCATCACACAGGCCCCGAGCATGTCTTCCAACGCCTGGATGGTACGCTCGGATCGCCCATCCGTCTGAGGGTGAAAAGCGGTACTAAGGCGGCTGCGTACCCAAAGCACTCTGCAAACTCTCCGAACTTGGAGACGAACTTCGCATCCCGATCAGAAATAATGGTCTTAGGTACACCATGCAGTCTCACAATCTCCCGCACATAGATGGGAGCCAACTCGCCAGAATTGGTCGTGCGGATAGGAATGAAATGCGCAGACTTGCTTGAGACGGTCCACCACAACCCAAACAACATCCTTCCTCGTGGAGAACGAGGTAGACCAACCACGAAATCCATGGAGATGTCATCCCATGGCCACACAGAATCTCCAATGGTTGCAACAGATCGGCGGGACGCTTATGCTCGACTTTGATCTTCCGACAGATCCCACAAGACACCACATACTTGGCAATATCCACTCTCATCCTTTTCCACCAGAAATTCTTCTTCAAGTCCTGTACATCTTGGTCTCCCAGGATGGACCGTGTCGGGTGCGATGAGCTTCTTTCGAATGTCTTCTTTCACTTGAGATTTACGAGGCACGCCTGACGGCCCTGAAACCTCGGAACTCCCGCATCATCAATGGTAAAGTCTCCGGACTTGCCATCCTCAAAGCGTTCCTACTTTCTTTGGAGCAAACGGTCATCTTCTTTGTGCCTCCCTGCACGCTCGGGAATCGGCGACTCAAGAATCAATCGAGTTTCAGCTTGCACGGTCCCCGCAGCGATAGGAGACCCCAAGCGCTCAAAATCAGCAACAAGACAATCAACAATAGGGGCATTGTCTTGCGGTCGAGAGCGTCGGCCACAACATTTGCCTTCCCGGATGATACTTGGATAGTAAGGTCATAATCCTTTATCAATTCTAGCCACCTCCTCCGCCTCAAGTTCAAATCTTTACGAGTAAAGATGTACTTGAGGCTCTTGTGATCAGTGAAAATGTCACAAGACTCGCCTGCATGTAATGCCTACATATCTTCAATGCAAACACCACGGCGGCTAGCTCAAGATCATGCGTGGGATAGTTACGCTCGTGCTTTTTCAAGCTGCCTCGACGCATAAGCAATCACCTTGCCCTCTTGCATGAGCACACACCCAAGTCCCAACCGAGAAGCATCGAGAATACACCGTGAAGCGCTTCCCAGGCTCGGGAAGGGTAAGAACGAGAGCGATCACTAACTTCTCCTTCATAGTGCAAAAGCGTGCTCACACTCTGCAGATCCACTGGAATTTCATCCCCTTACGAGTCACCGCGAAAGTGGCTTGGCAATGATAGAGAAATCCTGCACGAAACGTCGATAGTAGCCAGCCAACCCAAGGAAACTACGCACCTCTTTGACATTGGAAGGCCTCTTCCAATCCAAAACTCTTTGAGACTTTGCTAGGATCTCTGAGATATGCCCTCTGGATTGATGATGTAGCCAAGAAAACCCACTTCAAATCCGAACTCGCACTTTTTCAGCTTAGCAAAGAACTGATTTTCCCTCAAGGTACTCAACACAAGCCTCGGATGTCGCTCATGCTCCTCTTCCGATTTAGAGTAAACTGAATGTCATCGATGAACACTACCACAAACTCATCAAGATACTTGTGTAGCATCTTGTTCATCGCCTCCATGAAGACAAAGAGAGCATTAGTTAGTCCAAAAGACATAACTTTAAATTCATAATGCCCATACCTAGTGAAGAAAGCGATCTTCTCAATGTCCTGCTCCCTCACACGAATCGATTGTACCCCGATCAAGATCAATCTTGGAGAACACCTTTGCTCCCTTGATTGGTCAAACAGATCCTCGATGCGAGGCAAAGGATACTTGTTCTTGACTGTCACTTGATTAAGAGCACGATAATCAATGCACATACGCCAACTTCCATCCTTCTTGAGACGAAGAGGACGGGTGCTCCCCATGGCGAACGCTACGCCGAATGAAGCCCTTGGCCATGAGATCCTCCAAGCTGCTTCTTCAACTCGTCTTGACAAGGACGAGCCAAGCGGTATGGAGACATAGAAATAGGTCGAGTGCCCGGAACAAGATCAATACGAAACTCCACATTCCTCACGGGAGGTAGACCAGGCAACTCATCAGGGAACACATCAGCAAACTCCTTCACTACGTAAATCTCCTCAATGGGAATCGAGGAAGATGGTTTCTCGAGACAAAGTCATGAGGAAACTCATGACCTCAAGCGCCGACCGAGAAAACAAACTAGTCAAAGCAAAGACGGAATCGAGGGTATACCACCCTGAAAGGTCAACTCTTCCCGGACGGGCCTGCAAGGCAACAGCGTCTTCCGAAACAACAGATCTTAGCACGGCATCGATGCAGCCAGTCCATGCCCAAAATGACATCAAAAGGAGCCAACTGGATCACCATGAGATTGGCAAAGAAAACCTCATCATCAATGGCAATGGTGCAACCAGGGCAAACCAAAGAACTAGCAATCAACCCCAGAGAATCGACTAACACGGACTCGTAAATCCGCTAAACTCCCAACTTAGCTCTACTAGCAAACTCCGACGACACAAAAGAATAGGATGCTCCGAATCAAAGCGAGAACAAAGGCATCAACGGAATCCACGAGCGAGTACACTGAAACCACCTCTGGATGCCGGTGACTCGGCGGTCGGCAAAGCGTACACTCTGGTGGCGGCAGGGACGAGAAGAGCCCCGACTCGGTGATGCCCCATCAAGGCTGGGGCGGAGGAGGCAATCGAGGAGGAAGCAGGCAGTGCGGGCACCGACGCTGGCCGCTGGTGGCGCCACGCAAAGGGCGGCTAAGAAACAGGGCAGCCATCATGTGCACCGATCCTCTGGAAGACGCCCCGGAGTGGGAGGAGAAGGCACCGTCTCCCACTTGATGATGCTATTGGGATTCATCCGGCGGACTCGTCCCATGTGGCCGGGCTTGCCACGATGGTTGCAACTCCGGTCCAACCACACTCTGAAACGCAGTGCTCACCACCGCACTTGAAACACTTCATGCCCTGCCCGGCACAGACGAACAATGGCTCGCGAAGAAGGCAGCAGGCGGCCCCATTTTAGCCCCACGAGGAGGAGCCCTATCCCCTTGAACTTCTTGAAGGTGGGTCGAGAAGACCCACCTCCTCCACCAAAGGTCCTCTTCGGCCCCGCCTGTGCCGCAGGAACCCTGAACCGCCCGGGTTTTGCTTATCCCGGAGAGCTCCAACTCGAGCTCCATGCCCTTCGCCGCTCCACCACGGAGTAGAAGTCACGAGGACGATCGCCCCATGACAACTCTTAACTCCTGGTTGAGGCCCCTCACGGAACCTCATCGCCTTCTCCCACGTAAATTGCCACGGCCACGAAGCGCCTGTGTTGTTGAACTCCACCTCATACTGCCACCGACCTCTTTCCTGGGAAAGAGTCGCCGAGTATGCTCCATCCTCTCAAGGAAAGACTGCAGGTAGAACTTGGCTCGAGCGAGCCACAAAGTCCTCCTGTGTGATGGACCAAGATCGGGGTTCTAGCGGCCGGAACCCCTTCCCACCGGATATCGGCTTGGCCTTTCACCGAAAGGCCACAAAGCGAGCCCTACGGACCGAGGTCAATTCTAGGACCTCAAAGTGCATTTCCATGTACCGCAGGCAATCTGCGGACTGGATCGGCGTGCCCGCTCCGTCAAAGTGTCAAGGCAGAGGGTCATCCACTCTCGGAGACTCATCCTCGGCTCGGCGCAGCGGGCAACAAGCTGGGCCATCTGCAGGGGAGGCACCACAGCCAGGGGCTGCCCGCAGCCGGGCGCAGCTCTTGAATCTCCTCTGCGAGCCTGAACTAAATCATCATTGGCGGCGGGCACCGCCCGATCCAGGTGGAAGCTCCTCCCGAGCTGGTCCACGAGCATTGAGCGGAACGCTACCCTCGACCAGACTCCTCAACTCCCTTAGAGCCTCGCCCCTGGCCTCCACGGCCTCGGCGTCCACGGCCTCTACCCCTCGGCATGGCTGCTTCAGACAGACAACCATCCAAACACAAAAACATAAACACAACATCACACAACCAAGAACATAGATCAAACATCATCATAGCATAGTCTTCATCAAATAATTAAGCGCAATGCAATAATGAACCAAGACCCCATCCTACTGTGCAACCAAGTGTGTCAAATTTTAGATTAGTTATACCACTTTTGCAAGTTTTAATCTTGCTATCCTATAACAAAGTTTTAGTTAGAACCTAAGCCATGTTTCTAAGTTATTCCACATCATATTTTAGTTGCAACTTAAGGTATAACACTAAAATACTTATTCCAAGGACCTACAGCCCGCTCTGATACCAACTGTAACACTCCGGCATTTAATATGCCCGAATGCTACCAAACATAAGCTAAACAACATCCAAATATCATATTTAACATAAAATTCCAGCAAAGGCGCATAGGCTAAAAACCGAGATTTCGGCAGCACCTCCTTTGTTTTATCATGAATTTAAGGAGCAACAACGATATAGCATTATATGGCAATAAGGGAAACATCTAAAACAGCAATAAATAGAGTCTTAACGACAATAAAAGACTAACATTTAGCACTTAAAGTTCCAAGTGTCAAACGAACAATAAAACTCTCATTAACCAAGCTAAGCCTTAATTTAATGACCATCACACGCAATTTATTATCAATCTAAAAGAATTGACTTGGGGAAACATTAAGGTGAAGCAACGTGTGGGCGTGTGTCTATTCCCTTTTCCCGCATGCCGTTCTCATGGTACCTAAAACAATAAAAAAAACACAAGCGTGAGTTCGAAACTCAGCAAGCATATTGCAATGGACAACAAGAACAACAATATGGCAATAGCATCTCCCTTCATGTAAATCATCTTATTCATAAACACTTAACATTGTCATCATCAATATGTATGAGATGTAATGCAATGCTCCTGTCTCCTTGGAAACTCATACCGGTATGGTTGAGTACACACCCGTCGGTGTGCACCCTTTCCCCCCTTCCATCCCGAAGATGGAGGGTGCCTACTCATCGCTTCCATTCACCACGTGGATGGAATCACGATGTAGGTCTTACTCAATGGCGTTCCGGACTAGTCATAACTTTCTCACCGACCTTGCCGGACTAGTTATGACTTTCTCACCGCCCTCGCCCTATCTCATGTCATGCATGCAACTATGCCAATTATCATATTTCACATGTACATAAACATATGGCATCTCATCATGACAAATATTAACACATGGCATCGAATCATGATAATCATACTCAATATATCATTGGAAAACAGCAAGCATGGCAAGTGATCATAGCAAGTATTCAATCTTTCATCTAATCTCCACAAGCAACCTACAATTCCGCTATTCATTACAACACACTTGCCTCAACCGTGGGCGACGGGATTGTGGGAAGGAGAGGGCACCCCCGGGGTCACACCACCTGCACAACGGCATCACATACTCTCAATAATGCCCACAAAACAGGACACAAATCCCCATCTCACCCGACATTGCCCGCTACTCGCAAAACCTAAAACAGAGGTTCTGTCCCGGCGGGACAGCAACCTTGCAAAGGCCATAACTTGAGTTCTGGGACTCCAAATCGATTAAACGAGTACGCCATCGCGAAGCTTAGGAAATTTCCTACCTTTTTCTAGTTATACGGAAAGACTGATTCGGACTCTAAAATTGTTTAATCTACAGATTACTACGATCTGTTCTAATTGCGTCACAGATTTTAACACGCTCGGTAAAACGGCCATAACTTTCAAACGGCTGATCGTAATTTAACGTGCTTTATGTCCACGGAAAGATAATTAAATTATCTACAACTTCTTTTAAGTCCGTACGGACAGATTCGGATTCTAAATCGATGAAAACTCGAACCCTAGCCCGACTGCTCAATCTGCCCGAAAACAGAAACGTGGCAACGTCTAGATCTAACCCAAAGAACTCCAACCCAGCACCACCAATTGATCTAAAAACTTCATAAACACCCTAAGAACAGTAACTAGATCAAACCCAAGGATCCCCATGATCATACCTTTTCCCAACGAACGAATCTCCAATAGATCTCCTCGCGGATCGCTCTTCGCTCCACGCTCCTCGCTCCTCGCTCATCGCTCCTCGCTCCTCGCTCCAACGGATGGATCCACAAGGTGCAGAGGTGTGGAGACCACCCTAGGGCAGCAAGGGGGTGGAGGAGAGGTGGTGGAGAGGTGGGGCAATGGAGGAGAGCAAGGGGGAGGCGCAAGGCTCAAAGGGAAGGGGCGGCTAGGGCTTGGCAAGTGGGGGGAGGTGAGGGGGGCGCACCAAGGCCTCAAGGGGCGCAAAGGCAGCAGGGTGGACGCCCCAAAGGGGCAGGGAAACCCCTTTTACCAGCCCCCACACCCAATTCTAGTCCGTTACGGAGACCTAATCCATCCCACCAAAGCCCACCAAGGCCCAAAACTCCCCCGGGAAGGCCCAAAACCCCGAAAACGGCCCGGAAAAGCTATTAACCTCCATAACCTATAGTTTTAACCTTAATTCCACATTTCATACTGTTTTTAACCATATCAAGCACGTAAAATAAAGTTATGACACTCCGTGGTGTCACACATGCCATGTATGCAAACATGCCAACATTATAAATCACTTGTACATTAACACATGGCTTCATAGCATAGTAAGTATATTCATCATATCATTGGCAATCATTAAAGCATGGCATGTGAACATATCATATATTAAATTTCAATCACAACCGATCAAGCAAACTATAACCCGCTACCCATTCCAATACACTTGCCTCAACCATGGGCGACGGATTGGCGAGAAGTAGAAGGCACTCCCGGGGTCACACCACCTGCACATAGGTACCACACACTCACAATCAAGTCCACAAAATAGTACGCAAACACCCTTCTATCCCGACATTGCAAACTACTCGCAAAACCCAAAAATAGAGGTTCTGTCCCGTCGGGACAGCAGCCTTCCAAAAGGCACAACTTGAGTTCTAAGACTCCGAATCAATTAAACGAGTACATCCTCGCATAGCTTAGGAAATTTCCTAACTTTTTCTAAGTATATGGAAAGACTGATTCGGACTCTAATGTGGTTTAATCTACAGAATATCGTGATCTGTTCCAATCACGTCACATATTTTAATACGTTCGGTAAAACAAGCATAACTTTCAAACGGCTGGGCAGAATTGAACGTTATTTATACCCACTAAAAGGTATTGAAGTTACCTACAACTTCTTCAACAGGTGGACGACCAAATTCCGACTCTAAATTAGCGAAAATCCAAACCTTAGGTCGACTGCTCATGCTGCCCGAAACAGAGAACGTGGCAACTTCTAGATTTCATCTAATATACTCAATTCCAGCACAACCAATTGATCTCAAAACATGATAATAACCCTTAGAATAGATCCTAGACCAACCCCAAGGATCCCCGTGGCCATACCTTCGCCCGATGACCGAAAACCCAACGAATCTCCTCCCGGTTCGCGCGATCTCCTTCCTCGCTCCAAATCCACCGGATCTCCTCATCGCGGAGCGCTCCAATGGATGGATCTTCGAGGTGTTGAGGTGGAGAACTCCCCTAGGGGCAGCAAGGGAGGTGGATAGGTGGTGGAGGGGTGGTGGCGCCAATGGGAAGCAAAGGGGGGGCGACGCAAGCAAGGGAGGTGGAGGTGAAGGTGGGGCGGCTAGAGTATGGAGGGGGGCGCTCAAACAGCAGGGGAGGCGCAATAAGGGGCTGGGGGAGGCCCCCAACCAGGACTCCTACTCCCAATTGGACTCAAACTCCTCCCCACCATGGCCCACGATCATTTCCCCTAGGCCCAAACTCCCCCGGAAAGGCCCAAACTCCCGGAAACAGCCCGGAAACACAAATAAACCTCATAGTGTATGGTTTCAACCTCCAATTCCATATTTCATAAAGTTTTTGACCTCATCATGCACATTAATAAGGTTACGACACTCCGTGGTATCACATCATTTCATCCCCCTAAGGCCCAAAAACGCGAGTAAACCTCAAGCCGTAAGGTTTTATTCTCTAATTTCACATTTTATAATGTCACACCATACCGTAGTGTCACAATCATATTCCAACCACTTATGTCCTTAAGCCCAAAACCGTTTTGATAGTTTAGTTAAATCAACCATTGTTATGCGCGATGTGTCCAACACATCCCTATCATCTATTAAGATAGTCATTGATATACTACTTTGGCAGTCATATTAATAACGATCTAAATTCTTGATAGGTGCAACAATTGGGTGGACAACTTTGATTTAAAAATTTTAATTATAGGGATGAACAATATCTACTATGAACATGGCATCACATGCAATGAGCATAAAGAAAATAGCAAGGATTAAACACACATCCACATATAATCAAATTAAGATGTGAAATAGTATGGCCATTAGTATTATGATCTCCATCATCATGGTTGCCTATTCACTTAGCCATCTTGCTTGATTGTCCACCTATCCATCATGCTCGATGCCACCATCTTCATTATTGTAGATGCAACTCCTTACAACTTTTGATAATGAATTTTACATAAAGGTTCCAAGCAGCACAAGTCGACACGCAGGTCGTTATACAACTTTTGATAATGAAATAGCCTTATGGCTTGACACGGCACGCAGGCCATGTAAATATTACATGCATCACATACACAAAGGCCATACTATTTCACACAACATCCTACAAAAACGAGTTAAATAAAATAGATTCTACGACAGCGGGGTTCCAAGGGGCAGCGCCCCTGGCGGGGTCCAGGGGCAGTGCCCAAGGAGGGGTTCAAGGGGCAGCGCCCCTGGCGGCGATCTACAATAATGAAGATTGACCCAATCCGATTCAATCTGATTAGCTTGGTCCCATAAGGTTGCGATTCGTAAACCCTGATGGCGGTATGCTACAATAGCACAAATTAAAATTTCTACCGCAAACCAGAAAAGCTACTCGCAAGAAGGGGATCATAGATGTATTACCACTAGACACGCAGTAGCGGAATCCTTCGCACGTTGTTGTAGTGGATCGTCCTCGCCACAGATCGTCCTCGCCATGGATCGTCTTCGCCGCGGATCGACCTCTCCACGCCGCAGTAGCAGCAACGTCACCACAGCAGTCCACACGTTCGGGGATGGAACGCCGTGCGTCGGTGTGCAAGCACCGGATCGCTCGGCAAGGGCAATGAGAGGAGGTGGCTAGGGTTTCTAGCGAAACACCTCTAAACCGCACGAAAGTGTATTCTGCGTCTAGCCTCCTCCCCTCCTTATATAGCCACGAGGTGAAACCCTAGGCAGTCAGGGCCCATCTACGCGCTAAGCCCACGAGGTCCATTAATTACGGATCCAATCCGAATTAATGCGTCCCAGCCCGTTAAGTGTGTGACCCTGTAGGTTCATGCGCATTTGGACATGGATTCGGAAAACCCTTTTTCTAATCCAATAGTCGGTAGCGGCTCCTTGCAGAGCATGCCAACTCCCAAACGCATATGATTAAAGTACTGATGTAATAATCCCTTTGCCAAACTATATGAAGATCGAACTCAAGGCGAGAAGCATGTCATCCTTTGACAGTTCAATCCATCTCTCGTATCCGTGATATATTAATAAGTTGTGATTGACTTCTCAATCACGGCATGGCCATGCACTTCCTTAATCATATCACATGAGTGGCCTAGACATATATCTCCGTTACATTGGAGTGGCAAATTCCATCTTGACTGCTCACTTCCCTCTCCATGTTTCATAGTAAACATGAAAACTACCTTTATAACTATCCGGTTAGGAAATAGTGTTTGGTAACCCCAAGGTAAACTATTACACATGTAGGGAATATGACAATCTCAGGTCTAAGGATCATACATCTACTATGTATGAGATACACTGATGACACATGTAACATCCCAAAATTTGCTTTTAATTTATTTAGTGTGTTTCTGGGTTTATTTGAATTTTTCAGAAATTATTTAAAGTCCTCGCGGTTAATTCGGATGGAAGTCTGTTGAACTAATCATATTAAATAAAGATCAGACATTTTCGAATAAGCGTGAAATTTAAAATTTTGTTGATACTTAAGATAATTGGTAGACGAGAGTGTTCGCTTCAAATATTTTTGAAAAATATGCTATATAACCTCAGTCGTTGATTTTACAAAAATCTGTACAGGTGTCTGATTTCACCAAAAGGTTTTTTTTGCGAAAAATCTACACGTCGAAAAATCGCGAAACCAACTTTGTTAAGCTCCAATTAGTCCCTAGTATTTTAGAGGAATTTTTCAGATTTTTAAAACCTCTCTATTTTTTCCCTCCTCAACACGTTTTTAGATGTATATGTATATACGTTCTAGATGAACATGTGGACGTAGGCTCACTCCAGCCGTTTCCTGTTCCATCGCAAGGAAGGAATTAGTCACTTTAATTTCTCCTTTGATTGCATTCTTTCCGTTGGTTTGCATGAGCGTTTTGAAAGCGAAATAACTCAGCCGTTCTCCCTTCTTTTGCATGCGTGGAGACCAGCAGCTTCATTTCCTTGCCTTAGTGGTGTACAACAGTTACCAATTCTAATTAACCACCCACCGTCATCCTCTATCCTCCTTGCCTGTCTATAGAGTTTCTCCATCGATCCCATTCCTTCTCCTATGCATCTTCCTCCAACTCAACTCGTAGGCGTCATTTGAAATACAATTTGTATCTTGCCAAATATTGTTCTTCTTCCTCATCAAAGGTGTACTGCCTCGTTGCCGAGGTAATCCTTTGTTTTTTGTACTTCTTTAGCTAGCGTTGCCGAGGTGTGATTTGGACTCTTCTCGTACATTGATTGGATGCTTATATATATACGTATATGTACTTGTGTGATAGCTTGTTTACGTAGGCTTTAGGCTGCGTGTATATGTGTAGACATACTCTGATGTTTCGCATATAGATTAAATAGGATGCATGCTTGTGTGTAGATACTAGTTCGAGTAGGTACTCCTGCTGTCATTTTTTGCATGAAAAGAGGAATATAGCAGTAGCACAGAAGAATTTTAATCTGTTAATTTTTTTCCCGTGTACGTCTCGCCGAGCAAGTCGTCGAGAGTTCAAGTGCACGCGGGAGGAATTATATTCGTACACATGCTACTTGCGTGCATGAGGGTGTTAACGGAATTGTCCGGTCAATCGTCAAGATAGCGAGATCGTGATTGATGTATTAGTTTCTAGGAAAACTCCAACATTTTTCGGTCCGGTGTATCCTTCCTTGCCGGACCTAGCTGCCATCTTGTCTCTGGCCGCACGTGCGCGCCGCCGTCTTCGGTTATAACCGTCTGGCATCTCTTCTTGATGAATGGATGGATGTATATATATACCTATACATTTTGGTCACGATACCTAGATTCGGTTCCCCTGACCGGCATCGCCGTCGCCGGACCTGCGCAGTCGCGTCGCCGCTGCCTGGTTCATGCCATCCATTTTTTCTCTACTCTCTGTCTCTCTCTTCCTCACTTAAACACTTCCAACCAATGCCTCCAACCGAACTACATGTCAAGGAAACGCCAGAAGAATACACGTATGTATGACGTGGAACAGTGCCATGCAGAGAAGAAAACTAGAAGTTAGTTTGTACATGGTTTTTTTTCCAGAATTGTAAAATTTGTCTTTTTCACTACAAATTCGTTTTAAGTCCGAATCGCTTGCAACAAATTTTGTTAATTAGTAAATATTAATACCTAGCTACGCTATTTTTTCTGAAATTTTATAATTAAATCTATACTGTTAAATTATTCACGATAAGTCCAAACGTATAAATTTTGTAGCTCCTAAACTACACGTCCGAAATTGTCAAAATAAATTTTATAAATCTTAGAAAATGCTAAGCTAATTATATGTAAGATTTCATGAAATTTCAAGCTAGTTTGATTTGTAGTATTTTTTTCTACATGTGTGTCGTATGTTGATTTGAGTATTTGTTTGGTTCTTTAACTGTTGCGCGTAGACGTCGAACTGTGTGAGGGTGTCGACTTCGAGGAGCAAGCTCAAGATCAGGATCTAGACCAACACCAGTTAATCTTTGAAGGCAAGTTATGCTTTGATCATTTTGCTCCTATGTTTTAAAATGTTATGTTGATTCAAGTTATGCATGCTAATTTAACTACAATGTGTTCTAGTAATTTGGAATTAGATAATTACCACTTTATATTGTCACCTTGTCCATAATACTTGTATGCCAATAAACCCTTTGTCACCCTAGGTTGGATTATATACTGGTTAATACTAATCACCAGAATGGGGTAGTTAGAACGTGGTAGTTCTGCTTAGCCATGCCATTCAAACTAATGTCACCGATTTGGAAATATGCTGAATATTGACTATTGAACTATGGAACCTGTTTTGAAAGAATGTGACATGTGTTGTTGGTAAGTTGTTGGCACATGGTGCATGATAACCAACTGGGTGGGAAAATGGTTAGGCTGTGGCAAGTGGCAAGTGATCAATGGGCGGGCCCGGTGTGGCACATGGGAGAGATGTTGATTGAATTTGGTTTTGTGAAATTTGGGTAGTCTTGCCACGGTCAACCTAAGGACTTAACCTTGCAAGCCTTTGAACTGGGCCTAACATACAACCACATGTCTGGAGTGGGACAGACCTAGTTGAGTACGATTCCGAAGTCTTAGCATGTGAGACCTCAGGTGGTTTTTGTAGCTGTAAATGTGGAGAGAAGGGTGTAGTGTTTACCGAAATGGTCTTACATCTCTTCAACGGTATCCGTTGGCCCTGTACTTCCACTCCGCAAAAGGGAAGGGACAGTGGGAACTATACCGGGAGGTACGCATGCGAGGATAGAGGTTTCGAAAAGACTTTGTTATGGTTACTCGCCCATGTGGTGTTTAACTATATCGTGTGGGTAAAGTGTATAACCTCTGCAGAGTGTACAAACTATTCGAATAGCCGTGTCCACGGTATTGGACAACGCTCGGGGATTACAGTCAAGGGTTAGACTTTATTAAAAATGTGGTTGGGATAAAGGATGAAGTTGATGGAAGTATGGATTAGGATGGGGGAATACTTTTACTTAACTACTGGAAAAGTTATTATTACATTATTTGTTTTTACAGCTTTTGAATCTATTTATGTTACTTGTTAAATGCTGTTTCACTGCAAAATAAACCTGTTAAGCCATTCCATTGGAATAAGCCTGGCATGTAGTATATTAGGTTGCATTCTGTGCATAGCTTGTTGAGTACCAATGTACTCACCCCTCCAAAAATCACAACACCAGAAGAAGAGGACCTGCAAGCCAATGAAGAGGAGCAGAACGGAGAGGCGAACAACTAGGGGCAAGCCAATTCAGTTGCCTGTGGCATACTGAGGCACCACGAATAATGTTATGTTTCCGCTGCTATTTTATTTGTTTACTGTAAACTCAGCCCTGCGTGACTTAATATTGTAAGGCTGACCTTAAGGTCTTAACAATTTTTATATGAGTTGAATACTTTATTATTATTATTTCCGCTGTGTATGTGTAATGGTATTCATCTCTGTTGTATCTGTGAGCACCAGCGTGGCCCTGGACTGGTGTGTCACACAGAGTGGTCAGAAATTCCAATTTCCGGGCGCGACAGGAGGTGGGATCAGAGCCATACTGACTGTAGGTTTTGACCCTAGATAGATTGGCCGTCTTTAGGAGCTTCGAAATTATTTTCTAAAGAGAAAAATTTAACATGAAAGAATAATATGCTCTTGATTTATCTTATTCTTCTATTCTTTCCCGTTTGCTGAAATTTCTATTCTTTTCACTGGTTTAAATGGAAATCTTACCTGAGTCATTCTGAATAGTCAACGATGTTTCACACTTAAGGAGAAAGTATTGGATGTTGCTGTCAACCCTGAAGATCATGAAGTAAGGAATCATCGAGCTCAAGGAGAAGTGGATCGATGAAGTCTTCCCGAAGCTTGTAGAACCAGTGCTTTAGTAGTCAATTGAGACTCATATGTGAGAGTCGTGTCTCTTAAGATAGGAGAGTTACCCTTGTAGCCGCTAGATTATTGTGTGCTTAGGAATTTGGTTCTTTCTTGATTGCTGAGTGTGCAGTATGTGTTGCATAGCTTTTTGGCTTGGATAAGCAACCATACCAAGTTATTAATAATGTTGGTATAAGTTTTTGAGTTACACATGTTTGCCCCGTATAAGTTTTCTTCTACTTGTCTATTCTTTTTCTCTCCCTCTCTTCTCTAAATTGTTGAAGCAAACAGCAGATGGTGAACACCCGTGGCAACATTGGAGCTGGAGGAAGTGGTTCGCGCCAAGGGGGCAACCCGAATGAAGCACCAAATCCTCAGCCTGCGCCGCCCGTTGATATGCAGAATCTGGGAGCTTTTCTTGCTGCTCAAACCCAGCTGATGCAAACTATGATGCAGACTGTGCAACAGATGCAGAACCAAGCTGTCGCCAACAACAACAATCCGAATGTACACCAGGGGAACCAGTTTCAGTCTAGACTCTCTGACTTCATGAGAACCAGCCCGCCGATATTTTCTGGGAATGCTAATCCAATAGAGGCGGACGATTGGCTCAGGACCATCGAGAGGAAACTACACATCTCCCAATGTGCAGACAATGAGAGGGTCCTGTATGCTTCACACCAGCTGGAGGGGACTACTGCAGAGTGGTGGGAGAACTTTTGCGCATCCCACGAGCATCCTCAGCAGACAACTTGGGAGGAATTTACGGTAGCCTTCCGCCAATACCATGTGCCAGAGGGTATGATGGAGTTGAAGAAAGAGGAATTCCGTTCCCTGAAACAAGGAGGACAACCAGTGGCCGATTATCTTAACAAGTTTACTCAGCTGGCTCGTTATGCTCCAGAGGATGTGGCAACAGACAAAGCGAGGCAGTCCCGATTCATGAACTAGGGGCTCAACTCTGGGTTGCAAGTGGGACTAATCACCCACACATTTCCGGACTTTCAAGAACTTGTCAACAAAGCGCTCATTCTTGAGGATAAGCGCAAAGAAATCGGTGAAGACTATAAGCGTTGGATGACTAGTCAAGGAGGGCGTCCAAACCAGATGAGGTTGAGGATAAATCCCCAACAATTCGCAAGGTTCAAGCCGCAGTTGACCGGTCAGAAGACAACTGCTACACTCGGATCTTCGAGCCAGGGTTTCAGAACGCCAGCTCAGGGAAACAACACACTTGTTCGAACCAACAAGGTACCGTGAAGCGCTGCTACAGCTGCAACGAACCGGGACACTTTGCTAATCAATGCCCGAAGAGAGGCAATGTGACCCCAGTCCGCTTTAATTTGGGGCCCACGCCAACGAAGACACCAACACCAGCATCGAGCCGTGGAAACAATCAATCAGGAGCTGCACCTTCCACCGTCGTCCGAGGTCGCGTGAACCATATCACAACTGCTAAAGCTCAAGATGCCACAGACGTTGTATTGGGTACGTTTTCGGTTAACTCAGTACCTGCCACTGTTTTATTTGATTCCGGTGCTTCACATTCATTCATTTCTCAAGACTTTGCTGTGGGAAATGGGTTGGAATTGAGAAAACTTAAGTGCACACTAGTAGTGAAATCACCTGGGTCAAAACTTCAATCTAACCTAGGATGTTCGGGAGTTAAGTTGGTCATAAACGAGGTAGTGTTTCTAGCAAATCTAATTGTGCTAGATACCCAAACCTTGGATGTAATCCTTGGAATGGATTGGCTGGCAAAGCACAAAGCCGTATTGGATTGTGGCCGCAGAGTGGTGTCCGTAGAGAACCAAGACGGAAAAAAGTGAAATTTCAAGCCACCTCAGTCCGAGATGGAAAACTTATGGTCAACAGCATGAAGACTGTCAGTTTAGAAGATGTGCCAGTGGTAAAAGAGTTTCCTGATGTTTTTCCCGAAGACCTGCCTGGTATGCCACCGGACAGAGAAATTGAGTTCGTTATCGAGCTGGTGCCTGACACAGCTCCGATCGCGAAAAGGCCTTATAGGATGTCTACTGAGGAGCTAGTGGAGATGAAGAAGCAGATTGAAGAACTCATGGAGAAAGGTTTTATAAAACCTAGTTCGTCTCCATGGGGAGCACCGGTGTTGTTTGTCAAGAAGAAAGACGGAAGTTTCAGAATGTGTATAGATTATCGTGCACTCAACGATGTGACGATAAAGAATAAATATCCTTTGCCCAGGATAGATGATCTTTTTGATCAGTTAAGAGGAGCGGGAGTCTTCTCTAAGATAGACCTTCGATCCGGATACCATCAATTGAAAATTCGGACCGAGGACATACCAAAGACAGCTTTTTCGTCAAGGTATGGGCACTATGAATTCACGGTCATGTCCTTCGGATTGACCAATGCCCCGGCGTATTTCATGAATATGATGAACAAAGTATTCATAGAATACTTGGACAGGTTTGTTGTCGTTTTCATTGATGACATCCTAGTCTACTCCCAGACAGAAGAAGAGCATGCAGAACATCTAAGGATGTTTTTGGAAAAGTTAAGAGAAAACCAATTGTATGCAAAATTCAGCAAATGTGACTTCTGGAAAAAGAAAGTAGAATTTTTGGGTCATGTAATGACTGCCGAAGGAGTAGCTGTCGATCCGAAGAAAGTGGAGGCAGTGTTACATTGGGAGCAACCAAAGTCAGTCACCCAGATAAGAAGTTTTCTCGGAATGGCGGGATATTACTGCCGATTCATTGAGGGTTTTTTATCAATTGCAAGACCTCTTACGCAATTGTTGAAAAAGGAGAAAAAGTTTGTATGGACGCCAGAGTGCGAAAAGTGTTTTCAGGAACTGAAGAAGCGTTTAACTTCGGCACCTGTTTTGGTGTTGCCGGATGTAAGGAACAACTTTGACATTTACTGTGATGCTTCGCGTCAGGGTCTTGGGTGTGTTCTGATGCAAAATGGAAAAGTATTGGCTTACGCTTCGAGACAGTTAAGACCATATGAGCAGAATTACCCAACTCATGATTTGGAATTAGCTGCTGTAGTGCACGCCCTTAAAATATGGCGCCACTATCTTATCGGAAACCGATGTGAAATATATACTGACCACAAAAGTTTAAAGTATATATTCACTCAATCGGATCTTAACATGAGGCAAAGAAGATGGTTGGAATTAATCAAGGATTATAACATTGGAATCCACTACCATCCAGGAAAAGCAAACGTGGTGGCTGATGCTTTGAGTCGGAAGAGCCACAGCTTGAATTTGGTGGTCGCAGAAAGCCAGTCTGACTTGTGTAAAGAGCTTCAGAAGCTAAGATTGGAGGTTGTACCTAGAGGATATTTGGCTACCATGGAAGTAAAGCCGACTCTGGACGAGCAGATCCGGGAAGGTCAAAAGGATGATGATAAGATTCTCAGGATCAAATCCAAGATGGATGAAGGCTTAGCCAAGGACTGCAGAGTAGATGAGCAGGGTACCTTGTGGAGGAAAAATAGAATATGTGTACCTCATAAACCTGAGTTGAAGTAGTTGATACTTGAGGAAGCACATGATTCTAATTACTCAATTCATCCAGGAAGTGCAAAAATGTATCAGGATCTCAAGGAGAGATTCTGGTGGCCAAACATGAAACGAGAAGTTGCCGAACATGTTGCCTTGTGTGATATATGTCAGAGGGTAAAAGCACTGCATCAGAGGCCAGCAGGACTGTTGCAACCTTTGAAAGTACCTGAGTGGAAATGGGAAGAAATCGGAATGGATTTCATTACCGGTTTACACAGAACTCAACAAGGATTTGATTCAATATGGGTGATAGTTGATCGCCTAACCAAAGTCGCCCACTTTATCCCGGTGAAAACCACTTACTCAGGAGATCGCCTAGCTGAGCTGTACATGGCCAGAATTGTGTGTTTACATGGGGTACCAAAGAAGATAGTATCGGATCGAGGTACTCAGTTTACCTCAAGGTTTTGGAATAAATTGCATACGGCAATGGGCACCCGTTTGAATTTCAGTACGGCATACCATCCGCAGACAGATGGTCAGACTGAAAGAGTAAATCAGATACTTGAGGATATGCTAAGGGCTTGTGCTCTGTCATATGCCACTTCATGGGACAAATGTCTGCCATACGCAGAATTTAGCTATAACAACAGTTTTCAAGCTAGCTTGAAGATGTCTCCCTTTGAAGCTCTATACGGTCGCCCATGTCGAACACCGTTAAATTGGAACGAGACGGGTGAGCGTCAAGTCTTCGGACCAGACATACTCTCAGAGGCGGAGGAAAAGATTGCTATGATCAGAGAAAGACTGAAAACTGCACAATCAAGACAAAAGAGTTACGCTGACAACCGACGTCGTGAGCTAAGCTTTGAGCCAGAGGATTATGTATATCTCAGAGTCACCCCGCTTAAAGGAGTTAAAAGGTTTCACACAAAAGGAAAGCTCGCACCAAGATACGTTGGTCCGTTCAAGGTCCTGAGTCGCAGAGGCGAAGTCGCATACCAGTTGGAGTTGCCGCAATCACTTGCAGGAGTACATGATGTCTTCCACGTATCTCAACTTAAGAAGTGCCTTCGGGTGCCTGCTGAACAAACACCTATGGAAGAGATCGAGCTGCAAGAAGATATGACCTACAGAGAGTATCCAGTCAAGATCCTAGACACATTTGAACGAGAAACCAGGAACAAGACGATTCATTTCTGCAAAGTTCAGTGGAGTAATCACTCAGAAAGTGAAGCGACTTGGGAGCG
Source organism: Rhipidocladum racemiflorum (assembly GCA_036346355.1). Taxonomy (NCBI): domain Eukaryota; kingdom Viridiplantae; phylum Streptophyta; class Magnoliopsida; order Poales; family Poaceae; genus Rhipidocladum; species Rhipidocladum racemiflorum. Next base: position 35,042,978 of record CM070589.1, on the reverse strand, counting down.
CGAAGAAGATTTGAAGAAGGAGTTTCCAAACCTATTCTTTAGTTAGCCCTGAATCTCGGGGACGAGATTCTGTTAAGGGGGAGAGGTTTGTAACATCCCAAAATTTGCTTTTAATTTATTTAGTGTGTTTCTGGGTTTATTTGAATTTTTCAGAAATTATTTAAAGTCCTCGCGGTTAATTCGGATGGAAGTCTGTTGAACTAATCATATTAAATAAAGATCAGACATTTTCGAATAAGCGTAAAATTTAAAATTTTGTTGATACTTAAGATAATTGGTAGACGAGAGTGTTCGCTTCAAATATTTTCGAAAAATATGTTTGTGACACTACGGTATGGTGTGACATTATAGAATGTGAAATTAGAGAATAAAACCTTTCGGCTGGAGGTTTACTCGCGTTTTTGGGCCGTTTGAAGTGTTGTGTCACCACGGAGTGTCGGATCCTTATTTAACATGCATGATAAGGTCAAAAACAGTATGAGGTTAAAACCATAGGATTTGGAGGTTTATAACGTTTCCGGGCCGTTTCCGGGGTTTTGGGCCTTCCCGGGGGATTTTGGGCCTTAAAGAGCGGGTTGTGGGCTTTGGTGGGATGGAGTAGGAATCCATTTAGGATTAGGAAAGGGGCTTAGGGCTGGTAAAAGGGGGATTCCCTGCCCCTTGGTGCGCCCAACCCTTGTGTGCGCCCCCCCACCACCTCTCCCTTCCCTAGCCGCCCTTCCCCCCCCCCATTGTGGCCGTGCGCCCCCACCTCCTCTCCACCTCTCCACCTCTCCACCTCCACACCACCTCTCCTCCACCCCTTGCTGCCATAGGGAGGCCTCCCCACCCCTGCACCTCGTGGATCCATCCATTGGAGCGAGGAGCGAGGAGCGTGGAGCGAGAACCGATCCGGGAGGAGATCTATTGGAGTTTTCGTGCGTCGGGCAAAGGTATGATCATGGGGTTCCTTGGGGTTGATCTAGGTACTGTTCTTAGGGTGATTATCAAGTTTTTAGATCAATTGTTGGTGCTGGATTTGAGTAATTTGGGTTAGATCTAGATGTTGCCACGTTCTGTTTTTGGGACAGCATGAGCAGTCGACCTAGGGTTCCTGTTTTCGCCAATTTAGGTTTGGAATCTGTCCGTACGGATGTTGAAGAAGTTGTAGATAATTTCATTATCTTTCCGTGGACATAAAGAACGTTAAATTACGATCAGCGGTTTGAAAGTTATGACTGTTTTACCGAGCGTGTTAAAATTTGTGACGCGATTGGAACAGATCACGGTAATCTGTAGATTAAACAACTTTAGAATCCGAATCAATCTTTCCATATACCTAGAAAAAGTTGTGAAATTTCCTAAGCTACGTGAAGATGTACTCGTTTAATTGATTCGGAGTCCCAGAGCTCAAGTTATGCCTTTTGCAAAGCTGCTGTCCCGATGGGACAGAAGCTCTGTTTTTAGGTTTTGCGAGTTGTTGGCAATGTCGGGTTAGATGGGGGTTTGCGTACTGTTTTGTGGGCATGATTGTGAGTGTGTGATTCCTATGTGTAGGTGGTGCGACCCCGGGAGTGCCCTCTACTTCCCGCCAATCCGTTGCCCGTGGTTCAGGCAAGTGTGTTGTGATGGATATCGAGTTGTAGGTTGCTTGTTGAGAATAGATGGAATTGATTACATGATATATGTCCACTTGCCATGCTTTAATGATTGCCCATGATATGATGAGCATGTTTATTATGTTATGATGCCATGTGTTAATATGTGAGTTAAATATGATGTTGGCATAATTGCATACATGACATGTTACATGGCCCGGGCGGTGAGAAAGTCATATCTAATCCGGGAAGGTCGGTGAGAAAGATATGACTAATCCGGAGAGCCAATGAGTAAGTCCTACATCGTGATTCCATTCACCGCGGTGAACGGAAGCGAGGAGTAGGCACCCTCCATCTTCGGGATGGAAGGGGGGAGAGGGTGCACAGCGACGGGTGTGTACTCAACCATACCGGTATGAGTTTCCTAGGAGACATGAGCATTGCATTACATTGCATACATAATGATGATGATATTGCTAAGTGTTCATGAATGAGATGATATATATATGACGGGAGATGTTATTGCCATGTTATTGTACTTGTTGTCCATTGCAATATGCCTGCTGAGTTTCGAACTCACGCTTGTGTTTTATGTTGTTTTTAGGTACTTTGACACCGACATGCGGGAAAAGGGCTTAGCGGCACTTCATCACATAATTTTCCACACATATAGACTATAATTACCCTTCGGAGTCGTGATCATGAATCTAGTGTGATGCAACTAGGTTTTTGGTTTGTTGGTGTGCTTGATTACATCCTTTGCTTCGTATTAGTTCATGAGATGGTTAATTCCTTTATGGTAGACTTAAATTGCTGCTATATTACCCATTGATGCTGCCTTGGATGTTTTTCCATTATGTTATATCATGTGATATTTTGTTGTTGCTCCGAATCATGGAGAAACAAAGAAGATGCTGCCGAAATCTCGGTGTTTAGCAACTGCACATTTGCTATAATTTATGTTTAATTGTGGTATTTAGTTGTTTTTTAGTTTATGTTTGGTAGCATTCGGGCATATTAAATGCCGGGGTGTTACAGTTGGTATCAGAGCGGGCTGTAGGTCCTTGGAATGTGAATTTTTACTGTCATGCTATAGGGTACAACTTAAATGTGATGTGGAATAACTTAGAAACATGGCTTAGGTCTTAACTAAAATTTTGTCATAGGATAGCAACGTTAAAACTTGCAAAAGTGGTATAACTAATCTAAAATTTGACACACAATGGATGCACAGTAGGAAAGGGTATGTGTATCGTTTCTTTACGCTTAAATGTTGTATTTAAGCTTTAATGTTGAATGCTTCATTTGATAAAGCATGTTGTTATGTCTATGACATAAATGATTGAATTGTTCTTGTTATTTGTGTTGTAGTGGGGTTGTGGTGCCGAAGGGTTTCGGTCTCCACTTTTGTTTGTAGAAAGGGTGTGGTTTGACGGTATGGCCGGTTAGAGCCATCACCGAAGAATTATTAACCCCTGTAGGGGAAGAGTGCTTACCCTTTCTGTCGTAGATCGGGTAGTTGACTGGAGTCAAAAAGAAGAGTTGATGGTGGTTTCCTTCGGATGCTTTTTCATCGTTCTGTGGCCGGTCTTGGTCGGTTTTCTTGGTTTTAGTTGATGGAAACCAAAAGAAAAGTGTTTGGTATTGGATTTTCGCGGATCGTTCCATATGCGGTGTGTGGTTTTGTCTTCCTTGGTTGAAGACGAAGAAGAGTCTAGTGTTGCGCTCCTTTTGGGCACCTTTCCAGTTTTAATGCCTAGTTTATTGATTTCTTTATGGGGAAAAAGCATTCAAATTTATCCAAGTGTTTGTCTTTCTCCGAGGTTAAAGGAGTTATTGCGGGGTTGTGCCAGACCCGACTGTCAGGGCTGAAGTTCTGTGGCTTTGTAGGAGTAAGTGGTGTTTGATTTTGTCATTTTACTAGTTTAAGAAATCATCGTTGAAAAACCCTTCTTGTTTTGTGAAAGTTTGGGGTTTGGTGTTGAGGTTTTATTTGAAAAGGTTTAATTGAGCACTTGGTTCCCTTTCGAGAAAAGTTGTCTTTCAAACCATTTTCCCTCTATGGGAGTTTTTGAGATTGAAAAGTTTTTTGGAAAATTCCTTTTGCATGACCAAGTTTGGGTTTGTCTCATTGCAATTTTGAGAGTCATGTTTCCTTATGAATTTGCATGACCATCCATTGGAGCGAGGAGCGATCCGGGAGGAGATCTATTGGAGTTTTCGTGCGTCGGGCAAAGGTATGATCATGGGGTTCCTTGGGGTTGATCTAGGTACTGTTCTTAGGGTGATTATCAAGTTTTTAGATCAATTGGTGGTGCTGGATTTGAGTAATTTGGGTTAGATCTAGATGTTGCCACGTTCTGTTTTTGGGACAGCATGAACAGTCGACCTAGGGTTCCTGTTTTTGAAAATTTAGATTTGGAATATGTCCGTACGGATGTTGAAGAAGTTGTAGATAATTTCATTATATTTCCGTGGACATAAAGAACGTTAAATTCCGATCAGCCGTTTGAAAGTTATGACTGTTTTACCGAGCGTGTTAAAATCTGTGACGCGATTGGAACAGATCACGGTAATCTGTAGATTAAACAACTTTAGAGTCCGAATCAGTCTTTCCTTATACCTACAAAAAGTTGGGAAATTGTCTAAGCTACGCGAGGATGTACTCGTTTAATTGATTCGGAGTCCCAGAGCTCAAGTTATGCCTTTTGCAAGGCTGCTGTCCCGACGGGACAGAAGCTCTGTTTTTAGGTTTTGCGAGTTGTTGGCAATGTCGGGTTAGATGGGGGTTTGCGTACTATTTTTTGGGAATGATTGTGAGTGTGTGATGCCTATGTGCAGGTGGTGCGACCCCGGGAGTGCCCTCTACTTCCCGCCAATCTGTTGCCCGTGGTTGAGGCAAGTGTGTTGTGATGGATATCGAGTTGTAGGTTGCTTGTTGAGAATAGATGGAATTGATTACATGATATATGTCCACTTGCCATGCTTTAATGATTGCCCATGATATGATGAGCATGTTTATTATGTTATGATACCATGTGTTAATGTGTGAGTTAAATATGATGTTGGCATAATTGCATACTTGACATGTTACATGGCCCGGGCGGTGAGAAAGTCATATCTAATCCGGGAAGGTCGGTGAGAAAGATATGACTAATCCGGAGAGCCAATGAGTAAGTCCTACATCGTGATTCCATTCACCGCGGTGAACGGAAGCGAGGAGTAGGCACCCTCCATCTTCGGGATGGAAGGGGGGAGAGGGTGCACACCGACGGGTGTGTACTCAACCATACCGGTATGAGTTTCCAAGGAGACATGAGCATTGCATTACATTGCATACATAATGATGATGATATTGTTAAGTGTTCATGAATGAGATGATATACATGATGGGGGATGTTATTGCCATGTTATTGTTCTTGTTGTCCATTGCAATATAGACTATAATTACCCTTCGGAGTCGTGATCATGAATCTAGTGTGATGCAACTAGGTTTTTGGTTTGTTGGTGTGCTTGATTACATCCTTTGCTTCGTATTAGTTCATGAGATGGTTAATTCCTTTATGGTAGACTTAAATTGCTGCTATATTACCCATTGATGCTGCCTTGGATGTTTTTCCATTATATTATATCATGTGATATTTTGTTGTTGCTCCGAATCATGGAGAAACAAAGGAGATGCTGCCGAAATCTCGGTGTTTAGCAACTGCGCCTTTGCTGTAATTTATGTTTAATTGTGGTATTTCGTTGTTGTTTAGTCTATGTTTGGTAGCATTCGGGCATATTAAATGCCGGGGTGTTACAATGTTATATAACCTTAGTCGTTGATTTTACAAAAATCTGTACAGGTGTCTGATTTCACCAAAAGATTTTTTTTGCGAAAAATGTACACATCGAAAAATCGTGAAACCAACTTTGTTAAGCTCCAATTAGTCCCTAGTATTTTAGAGGAATTTTTCAGATTTTTAAAACCTCTCTATTTTTTCCCTCCTCAACACGTTTTTAGATGTATATGTATATACGTTCTAGATGAACATGTGGACGTAGGCTCACTCCTGCCGTTTCCTGTTCCATCGCAAGGAAGGAATTAGTCACTTTAATTTCTCCTTTGATTGCATTCTTTCCGTTGGTTTGCATGAGTGTTTTGAAAGCGAAATAACTCAGCCGTTCTCCCTTCTTTTGCATGCGTGGAGACCAGCAGTTTCATTTCCTTGCCTTAGTGGTGTACAACAGTTACCAATTCTAATTAACCACCCACCGTCATCCTCTATCCTCCTTGCCTGTCTATAGAGTTTCTCCATTGATCCCATTCCTTCTCCTGTGCATCTTCCTCCAACTCAACTCAGAGACGTCGCTGAAATACGAATTTGTACTGCCAGCGCTGTTCTTCTTCCTCATCAAAGGTGTACTGCCTCATTGCCGAGGTAATCCTTTGTTTTTTGTACTTCTTTAGCTAGCGTTGCCGAGGTGTGATTTGGACTCTTCTCGTACATTGATTGGATGCTTATATATACGTATATGTACTTGTGTGATAGCTTGTTTACGTAGGCTTTAGGCTGCGTGTATATGTGTAGACATACTCTGATGTTTCGCATATAGATTAAATAGGATGCATGCTTGTGTGTAGATACTAGTTCGAGTAGGTACTCATGCTGTCATTTTTGCATGAAAAGAGGAATATAGCAGTAGCACAGAAGAATTTTAATCTGTTAATTTTTTTCCCGTGTACGTCTCGCCGAGCAAGTCGTCGAGAGTTCAAGTGCACGCGTGAGGAATTATATTCGTACACATGCTACTTGCGTGCATGAGGGTGTTATCGGAATTGTCCGGTCAATCGTCAAGATAGCAAGATCGTGATTGATGTATTAGTTTATGGGAAAACTCCAACATTTTTCGGTTCGGTGTATCCTTCCTTGCTAGACCTAGCTGCCATCTTGTCTCTGGCCGCACGTGCGCGCCGCCGTCTCCGGTTATAACCGTCTGGCATCTCTTCTTGATGAATGGATGGATGTATATATATACCTATACATTTTGGTCACGATACCTTGATTCGGTTCCCTGATCGGCATCGCTGTCGCCGACTCTTGTGATCGCTGGCCGCACAGTTCATGCCGTCCATTTTTTCTCTACTCTCTGTCTCTCTCTTCCTCACTTAAACAGTTCCAACCAACGCCTCCAACCGAACTACATGTCAAGGAAACGCCAGAAGAATACACGTATGTATGACGTGGAACAGTGCCATGCAGAGAAGAAAACTAGAAGTTAGTTTGTACATGGTTTTTTTTTCCAGAATTGTAAAATTTGTCTTTTTCACTACAAATTCGTTTCAAGTCCGAATAGCTTGCAAAAAATTTTTTTAATTAGTAAATATTAATACCTGGCTACTCTAATTTTTCTGAAATTTTATAATCAAATCTATACTGTTAAATTATTCACGATAAGTCCAAACATATAAATTTTGTAGCTCCTAAACTACACGTCCGAAATTGTCAAAATAAATTTTATAAATCTTAGAAAATGCTAAGCTAATTATCTGTAAGATTTCATGAAATTTCAAGCTAGTTTGATTTGTAGTATTTTTTTCTGCATGTGTGTCGTATGTTGATTTGAGTGTTTGTTTGGTTCTTTAACTGTTGCGCGTAGACGTCGAACTGTGTGAGGGTGTTGACTTTGAGGAGCAAGCTCAAGATCAGGATCTAGACCAACACCAGTTAATCTTTGAAGGCAAGTTATGCTTTGATCATTTTGCTCCTATGTTTTAAAATGTTATATTGATTCAAGTTATGCATGCTAATTTAACTACAATGTGTTCTAGTAATTTGGAATTAGATAATTACCACTTGATATTGTCACCTTGTCCATAATACTTGTATGCCAATAAACCCTTTGTCACCCTAGGTTGGATTATATACTGGTTGATACTAATCACCAGAATGGGGTAGTTAGAACGTGGTAGTTCTGCTTAGCCATGCCATTCGAACTAATGTCACCGATTTGGAAATATGCTGAATATTGACTATTGAACTATGGAACCTGTTTTGAAAGAATGTGACATGTGTTGTTGGTAAGTTGTTGGCACATGGTGCATGATAACCAACTGGGTGGGAAAATGGTTAGGCTGTGGCAAGTGGCAAGTGATCAATGGGCGGGCCCGGTGTGGCACATGGGAGAGATGTTGATTGAATTTGGTTTTGTGAAATTTGGGTAGTCTTGCCACGGTCAACCTAAGGACTTAATCTTTCAAGCCTTTGAACTGGGCCTAACATACAACCACATGTCTGGAGTGGGACAGACCTAGTTGAGTACGATTCCGAAGTCTTAGCATGTGAGACCTCAGGTGGTTTTTGTAGCTGTAAATGTGGAGAGAAGGGTGTAGTGTTTACCGAAATGGTCTTACATCTCTTCAACGGTATCCGTTGGCCCTGTACTTCCACTCCGCAAAAGGGAAGGGACAGTGGGAACTATACCGGGAGGTACGCATGCGAGGATAGAGGTTTCGAAAAGACTTTGTTATGGTTACTCGCCCATGTGGTGTTTAACTATATCGTGTGGGTAAAGTGTATAACCTCTGCAGAGTGTACAAACTATTCGAATAGCCGTGTCCACGGTATTGGACAACGCTCGGGGATTACAGTCAAGGGTTAGACTTTATTAAAAATGTGGTTGGGATAAAGGATGAAGTTGATGGAAGTATGGATTAGGATGGGGGAATACTTTTACTTAACTGCTGGAAAAGTTATTATTACATTATTTGTTTTTACCGCTTTTGAATCTATTTATGTTACTTGTTAAATGTTGTTTCACTGCAAAATAAACCTGTTAAGCCATTCCATTGGAATAAGCCTGGCATGTAGTATATTAGGTTGCATTCTGTGCATAGCTTGTTGAGTACCAATGTACTCACCCCTCCAAAAATCACAACACCAGAAGAAGAGGACCTGCAAGCCAATGAAGAGGAGCAGAACGGAGAGGCGAACAACTAGGGGCAAGCCAAGTTAGTTGCCTGTGGCATACTGAGGCGCCACGAATAATGTTATGTTTCCGCTGCTATTTTATTTGTTTACTCTGAACTCAGCCCTGCGTGGCTTAATATTGTAAGGCTGACCTTAAGGTCTTAACAATTTTTATATGAGTTGAATACTTTATTATTATTATTTCTGCTATGTATGTGTAATGGTATTCATCTCTGTTGTATCTGTGAGCACCAGCGTGGTCCTGGACTGGTGTGTCACACAGAGTGTTCGGAAATTCCAATTTCCGGGCGCGACAACACATAAGAATGTAACATTCTCGCAGTGTCCCATTGTGGGTCTATCTAACACATGTTCTTCAACATGCGTCCACAATGTATTGATGATATATCCATATCCCATGATCTATGAAACATGATCATCGAACAATACATGTGCTGATCTATTCATCGTTGTCCTATACGATGATATCCGATCAGAGATATTTATCGAATTATATTAATAAGTAAAGAGCTTCATAAACAAGTAACACACTTGTTGATCAAAACAATGATATACATTCATTGAACCAATAATTATATTATTATTCATAAACATAGTCATGTTACAATCATCCATATGATTGCCTCAAGGGCATAACACTAACAATCTCCCACTTGCACTTGAGTCAATCAATTAAGTATCTAATATCAATAGACCTCGTGTGCGCCTCGTGCTTAGGCTGTGGTAGTGGCTTTGTCAACGGATCAGCCACATTAGCTTCCGTATGTACTTTGCATATCTTCACGCCACCTCTATCCACAATTTCGCGAATAAGGTGAAAGCGTTGGAGTATATGTTTGGACTTCTGATGTGATCTAGGCTCTTTTGCTTGTGCAATGGCACCACTATTATCGCAATAGATGTCCATTGGACTAGAGGCACTAGCGACCACACCAAGCTCTGAGATAAACTTCTTTATCCATACAGTTTCTTTTGCGGCATCCAAAGCCGCAATGTACTCCGCTTCATCGTGAGAGTCACCACCGTGCTTTGCTTGGAACTCTTCCAGCTTCGCTTCCTCCATTTAGTGTAAACACAAAACCGGATTGTGATCGAAAATCATCTTTGTCGGTTTGGAAGCTTGCATCGGTGTAACCTTTACAACCAGCTTCTTCCTCACCTCCAAAGACTAGGAACATACCCTTAGTTCTTCTCAAGTACTTTAGGATGTTTTTCACGGCTATCCAATGACCATCACCGGGATCCGCTTGGTATCTACTTGTGACACTTAGAGCATATGAGACATCTGGGCGCGTACAGATCTTGGCATACATGATAGATCCAATAGCCGAAGCATATGGAATCTTGCTCATCCTGTCTCGCTCATCAGTTGTCGAAGGACACCGATTCTTGCTTAGACTGATGCCATGTGACATCGGCATGAAACCTCTCTTAGATTCATGCATATTGAACATTTTCAATACTTTGTCAATGTACGTTTCCTGGCTTAATCCAATCAACCTTTTTGATCAATCTCTATAGATCTTTATGCCCAAGATATAACATGGTTCTCCCAAGTCCTTCATTGAGAAACTCCTTTTCAACGAAGTCTTAACGTCTTCAAGCATAGGAATATCATTCCCGATCAATAATATGTCATCCACATACAAGATCAGAAACACAAGTGCGCTCCCACTAGCCTTCTTGTAAACACAAGGCTCTTCTTCATTTTTGACAAAGCCAAATCCTTTGACTACTTCATCAAAATGAATGTTCCAACTCCGAGATGCTTGCTTTAACCCATAAATGGATCTCTGAAGCTTGCATATTTTTTTAGCATTTTTAGGATCAACAAAACCCTCAGGTTGTATCATGTATACATCCTCAGATAGATTCCCATTAAGGAAAGATGTCTTGACGTCCATCTGCCATATTTCATAATCGAAATATGCAACAATTGCTAAAATGATCCGGACAGACTTGAGCATGGCTACCGGTGAAAAAGTTTCATCATAGTCAATTCCTTGAACTTGTTTGAAACCCTTTGCCACCAACCGTGTCTTATAGATCTGAACATTTCCATCTACGTCTGTCTTCTTCTTGAAAATCCATTTGCATTCTATGGTTTTTACACCATCAGGAGGATCGACCAAGTTCCAAACTTGATTGTCATGCATGGATTGAATTTCGGATCTCATGGCTCGAAGCCATTTTTCAGAGTTTGGGTCCATCATCGCTTCTTTGTAAGTCGTGGGCTCATCTTTGTCCAATAATAATATGTCATGTCCATATCTTATGGGTTCATGATGCGACCTCCCCGACCTACGTAGGGCTGGTGTCTCTTCCACAGGTTGTACAACACTTTGTACATCTTGTGAAGGTTCAGTGGTAGCTTGAACATATTCATGCAATTCTTGAATTTCATCGAGATGCACATCACTGCCACTGATTTCTTTGGAAAGAAACTCTTTCTCCAAAAAGACACCATTTCGAGCAACAAAAACTTTGTTCTCGTTTCTTTTATAAAAGTAATATCCTTTTGTTTCTTTAGGATACCCCCACAAAGAAGCATTTTTCTGATTTAGGTATGAGTTTATCTGATTGCAAACGTTTTACATAAGCCTCGCATCTCCATATCTTCAGAAATGACAATATGGGACTTCTCCCGGTCCATATCTCATATGGTGTCTTCTCAATGGATTTTGATGGGACCCTATTTAATATGAACGCAGCTGTCTCTAGAGCGAACCCCCAGAAGGATAATGGCATATCTGTTTGGCTCATCATTGACCGAAACATATCCAATAAAGTTCGATTCCGTCGTTCGGATACGCCATTCCATTGAGGCGTTCCTGGCGGAGTAAGTTGTGGAACGATTCCACATTGCTTTAGATGATCACCAAACTCTTGGCTCAAGTATTCGCCACTACGATCTGATCGTAAGTGTTTTATTGATTTGCCAAGTTGATTTTGTACTTCATTCTGAAACTCTTTGAACCTTTCAAAGATTTCAGACTTATGCCTCATTAAATAGATATATCCATATCTACTAAAGTCATCAGTAAAAGTTACAAAGTACTGAAACCCACCTCTAGCAATCGAGCTCATTGGTCCACATACATCTGTATGTACTAGGGCCAACAATTCACTCGCCCTCTCACTAAAACCTGTGAATGGGGTTTTTGTCATCTTGCCAAGTAAACAAGACTCACATGTTTCAAATGATTCAAAATCAAATGAGGTGAGAACTCCATCACCATGGAGCGTACGGATGTTGAAGAAGTTGTAGATAATTTCATTATCTTTCAGTGTATATAAAGAACGTTAAATTCCGATCAGCCGTTTGAAAGTTATGGCTGCTTTACCGAGCGTGTTAAAATCTGTGACGTGATTGGAACAGATCTCGGTATTTTGTAGATTAAACAACCTTAGAGTCCGAATCAGTCTTTCCCTACACCTAGAAAAAGTTGGGAAATTTCCTAAGCTATGCGAGGATATACTCGTTTAATTGATTCGGAGTCCCAGAACTCAAGTTATGCCTTTTGGAAGGCTGCTGTCCCGGCGGGACAGAACCTCTATTTTTGGTTATTGTGATTAATTGGCAATGTCGGGGTAGATGAGGGTTTGCGTACTGTTTTGTGGACATGATTGTGAGTGTGTGGTCCCTATGTACAGGTGGTGTGACCTCGGGAGTGCCCTCTACATCTCGCCAATCCGTCGCCCGTGGTTGAGGCAAGTGTATTGGAATGGTAGCGGGTTGTGGTTTGTTTGATTGATTGAGATTGAGATTTGAATATATGATATGTTCACATGCCATGCTATAATGTGTGCCATTGATATGATGAATATGTTTATTATGTGAATGAAGCCATGTGTTAATGTACAAGTTATCTATGATGATGCCATCTGTTAATGTACAAGTTATTCATGAGGTTGGCATATTTGCATACATGGCATGATACATGGCCCGGGCGGTGAGAAAGTCATAACTAGTTCGGGGAAGGTCGGTGAGAAAGTTATGACTAATCCGGAGAGCCAATGAGTAAGTCCTACATCGTGATTTCATTCACCGCGGTGAACGGAAGCGAGGAGTAGGCACCCTCCATCTTCGGGATGGAAGGGAGGAGAGGGTGCACACCGACGGGTGTGTACTCAACCATACCGGTATGAGTTTCCAAGGAGACATGAGCATCGCATTGCATTGCATACATAATGATGATGATAATGTTATGTGATCATGAATGAGATGGTTTATATGATGTGAGATATTATTGCCATGTAATTGTTCTTGTTGTACCATTGCAATATACTTGCTGAGTGATGAACTCACGCTTGTGTTTTATGTTGTTTTTAGGTACTTTGACACCGGCATGCGGGAAAAGGGCTTAGCGCACTTCATCACATAATTTTCCACACATTTAGACTATAATTACCCTTCGGAGTTGTGATCATGATTCTAGTGTGATGAAACTAGGATTATGATTTGTTCGTATGATTGATTACATCCTTCACTTCGTATTAGATTATGAGATGGTTAATTCCATTATGGTAGACTTAAATTGCTGCTATATTACACATTGATGCTGCCTTGGATGTTTTCCATTATGATATATCATGTGATATTTTGCTATTGTTCAAACCATGATAAAAACAAAGGAGATGCTGCCGAAATTTCGGTGTTTAGCATTTGTGCCTTTGCTGAAATTTGTCTTCATTTATGGTATTTAGTTGATGTTTAGTCTATGTTTGGTAGCATTCGGGCATACTAGATGCCGGGGTGTTACAGTTGGTATCAGAGCGGGCTGTAGGTCCTTGGAATGTGTATTTTTAGTGACATGCTATAGGGTACAACTAAAATGTGATGTGGAATAACTTAGAAACATGGCTTAGGTCTTAACTAAAATTTTGTCATAGGATAGCAACATTAAAACTTGCAAAAGTGGTATAACTAATGTAAAATTTGACACACAATGGATGCACATTAGGAAAGGGTATGGGTATCGTTTCTTTACGCTTAAATGTTGTATTTAAGCTTTGATGTTGAATGCTTCATTTGATAAAGCATGTTGCTATGTCTATGAGATAAATGATTGAATTGTGCTTGTTGTGGTGATAAAGTGGGGTTGTGGTACCGAAGGGTTTTCGGTCACCTCTTTTTGTTCATAGTAAGGGTGAGGTTTGACGGTGTGGCCAGTTAGCGCCATCACCGAAGAACTATTAACCCCTGTAGGAGAAGAGTGCTTACCCTTTCTGTCTTAGATCGGGTAGTTGACTGGAGTCAAATAGAAGAGTTTGGTGGTGGATCCCTTCGGATGTTCTTTATCGTTCTGTGGTCGGTCTTGGTTGGTTTTCTTGGTTTTAGTTGATGTAAACTAAAAGAAAAGTGTTTGGTATTGGATTTTCGCGGATCGTTCCGTATGCGGTGTGTGGTTTTGTCTTCCTTGGTTGAAGACGAAGATGAGGAGTCTAGTGTTGCGCTTTTTTTGGGCGCCTTTCCAGTTTTGATGCTTAGTTTGCTGATTGCTTTATGGGGAAGAAGCATTCAATTTATTTCTGTGTTTGTCTTTCTCCGAGGTTAAAGGAGTTATTGAGGAGTTGTGCCAGACCTGGCTGTCAGGGCTGAAGTTCTGTGGCTTTGTAGTAGTACGTGGTGTTTGATTTCGTTATTTTACTGGTTTAAGAAATCATCTTTGAAAAACCCTTCTTGTTTCGTGAAAGATTGGGGTTTGGTGCTAAGGTTTTATTTGCAAAGGTTTATTTGATTGGTTGGTTCCCTCCTGTGGGAGTTTTTGAGATTGAAAATGTTTTGGAGAATTCCTTTGCATGACCAAGTTTGGGTTTGTCTCATTGCAATTTTGAGAGTCAAGTTTCCTTATGAATTTGGGTTGAGTTTTAAAACTAAAAGGCTGCAAACAAAGTAAGTAGTCTTTTGACTGAAAATCGTTTGTCCCTAGTAAGAATTAATGTTTAGCATGTTATGTAGTAGGTAACAATGTGGTTTATGGATTGATGTGTTGCTAAGTTAAATTTTGAGTTGAATCAATTCAATGTGATTAATATCTCTAGCTTGAGAATAAATAGACTACTAGTGTTGTAGTTTACTCTTAGCGAGAATGATTGAATGGGTTAATGTACATGCTTAGAATCTGTTGCCTTGCTTTAAAAGTGCTTATGATCCTTGTTAATGTTTAAAGTTTTAAACCCTGATGCATAGTTAAAACAATAAGATGATGTAAATTGCTGATATTGTTAAAGAAGCTTTGCTGGTTGTTTAAAGATGTTCTAATCTAATGGATTAATAGAGAGATTTAATCGTGTTGACTAGTAACTTTAATTTGGAAGTTGATTGGAGTTGTTATTTATGTTGTTGCAAAATATTAGCATGGTTGGAAGTATGCAGTCATGTTCCTAAAATGCTAGTATTCAATCTATTTTAAATAGTTGGAGTATGTTGTGTGATGGTAATTTTGTTATCACCTATGTATAGGGTAGCTAAAAGTAATGTTGATTGGTTGATGATTATGCCCATTTGTTGTTATTGATGACTAAGTAGTGGTGGTAACTGTTTAGATTACTCGTTGGAAAACCATGGATAAAATAGAGGAAAATTTTAACATGTTGCGATGGAGTGAGCTTTGGATAATTAACATGATGTACAATTTCATCCTTAATGAATGTATGTCGTAGAATCATATTTACAAACCTTGTCTTGTGGAGATAATATTTACATGTTGAAGTCACTTGTTAACTGAATAAGTTTCGATTGTCGAGACGTCTACATATAGGTGGTATGAAAGTTATTGGTTGGTCACGCTGAAGGTTTTGTTGGAGCACTTGTTTCAAATATAGAATATGATGTTATTTGTTATGTTGGTCAGTGGGGATCTTGTTGACTTAGTCTTCGTGGGATGTCTTTTCATAAGCATCATAAACTTTATTTATAAGTATTGGGGAAGATAATAAGAGAAAGAATTTGTTTTGAAGCTCTTGTTGTAACCTGAGGGGTTTCTCGATGAGAAAAAAAAAGTGAATATTGAATGTTTAAAAGGATAAGTATAGGGTTTCATGCTGAGCTTTTGTTTAAAACCTTCTAGACTGGTTTGGTTGTTTGCCATCTTGGTTGAATGCTTTCGGTTGAGGTGTTCCTTATGTTGAGTTTCAGAGTTTCCCCAAAACTCATAGTGTTTGTTGTCGACCTTTGGTTTTGGCGAATTTGTTGTGACACTACGGTATGGTGTGACATTATAGAAGGTGAAATTAGAGAATAAAACCTTTCGGCTTAAGGTTTACTCGCGTTTTTAGGCCGTTTGAAGTGATGTGTCACCACGGAGTGTCGTAACCTTTTAAATGGTGCATGTTAAGGTCAAAAACTTTATGAAATATGGCATGGGAGGTTAAAACCATAAGGTATGGAGGTTAATAGCGTTTCCGGGCCGTTTCAGGGGTTTTGGGCCTTTCCGGGGGAGTTTGGGCCTAAGGGAAAGGTCCGTGGGCTTTGGTGGGATGGTGTTCGAGTCCATTTAGGGTAGGAGTCCTATTTGGGGGGCCTCCTCCTGCCCTTTTGGGCATCCTCCCCCTGCCCCTTGCGCCCCCAAGTGCCTAGCCGCCTCCCACACCTCCCCACCTCCTCCTCTTCCTTGCGCCCCCTTTGCCCCATTGCTCTCCATCTCTCCACCTCTCCACCACCTCTCCTCCACCCCCTTGCTGCCCTAGGGTGGCCTCCCCACCCCTGCATCCTCATGGATCCATCCGAGGAGCGAGGTGCGAGGAGCGAGGAGCGAGGAGATCTATTGGAGTTTTCATGCGTCGGGCAAAGGTATGACCATGGGAACCCTGGGGATTGATCTAGGTACTGTTATTAGGGTGTTTATCAAGTTTTTAGATCAATTGGAGGTGCTGGATTTGAGTAATTTGGGTTAGATCTAGATTTTGCCACGTTTCTGTTTTGGGACAGCATGAGCAGTCGACCTAGGGTTCACATTTTCGCCAATTTAGAGTTGGAATCTGTCCGTACGGATGCTGTAGAAGTTGTAGATAATTTCATTATCTTTCAGTGGACGTAAAGAACGTTAAATTCCGATCAGCCGTTAGAAAGTTATGACTGTTTTCCCGAGCGTGTTAAAATCTGTGACGCGATTGGAACAGATCACGGTAATCTGTAGATTAAACAACTTTAGAGTCCGAATCAGTCTTTCCATATACCTAGGAAAAGTTGTGAAATTTCCTAAGCTACGCGAGGATGTACTCGTTTAATTGATTCGGAGTCCTAGAACTCAAGTTATGCCTTTTGCAAGGCTGCTGTCCCGCCGGGACAGAACCTCTGTTTTTAGGTTTTGCGAGTAGTTGGCAATGTCGGGGTAGATGAGGGTTTGCGTACTGTTTTATGGGCATGATTGTGAGTGTGTGATACCTATGTGCAGGTGGTGCGACCCCGGGAGTGCCCTCTACTTCCCGCAAATCCGTTGCCCGTGGTTGAGGCAAGTGTATTGTAATGGATAGCGATTGTAGGTTGTTTGATTGATTGAGATTGAAGGTTGACTATATGATATGTTCACATGCCATGCTTTAATGTTTGCCATTGATATGATGAGTATGTTTATTATATGATGATGCCATGTGTTAATGTACAAGTTATCCATGATGATGCCATGTGTTAATGTACAAAGTTAAATATGATGTTGGCATAAATGCATACATGGCATGTTACATGGCTCGGGCGGTGAGAAAGTCATAACTAGTCCGGGTAGGTCGGTGAGAAAGTTATGACTAATCCGGAAAGCCAATGAGTAAGTCCTACATCGTGATTCCATTCACCGTGGTGAACGGAAGAGAGGAGTAGGCACCCTCCATCTTCGGGATGGAAGGGGGGAGAGGGTGCACACCAACGGGTGTGTACTCAACCATACCGGTATGAGTTTCCAAGGAGACATGAGCATTGCATTATATTGCATACATAATGATGATGATATTGTTAAGTGTTCATGAATGAGATGATATACATGATGGGGGATGTTATTGCCATGTTATTGTTCTTGTTGTCCATTGCAATATACTTGCTGAGTGATGAACTCACGCTTGTGTTTATGTTGTTTTTCTTAGGTACCATGAATCCGACATGCGGGAAAGGGAGCTAGTCACACGTCATCACTTAGCATCACACATTTAAACAATGACATGTTCTTTCCCTTATGGTTATGGTTAATTCATTGAACTAAACTATGGTTTCGATGATTCATTGGTCGTTATGAATAATTGATTAGTCCTTACTTGTCATGTGTTGGATGGAATTTATATCCTCAGTGGTATGGTGGTTGTTGTTCCGTTTGATCATGTTATTACTATCGTTCATTATGCTATATTGACATGTTACTATTGTTGTTGCTTCAATTCATGGAAAAACAAAGGAGATGCAGCCGAAATTTTCGGTATTAGCATTTGTTCGTTCGTTGTAATTTACTTGTAATTGTGGTATTTAGAGGTTGCTTAGTCTATGTTTGGTAGCATTCGGGCATATTAAATGCCGGAGTGTTACAGTTGGTATCAGAGCGGGCTGTAGGTCCTTGGAATGTGTATTTTTAATGTCATGCTATAGGGTACAACTAAAATGTGATGTGGAATAACTTAGAAACATGGCTTAGGTTTCAACTAAAACTTTGTCATAGGATAGCAACATTAAAACTTGCAAAAGTGGTATAACTAATCTAAAATTTGACACACACTGGATGCACAGTAGGAAAGGGTATGGGTATCGTTTCTTTACGCCTAAATGTGGTATTTAAGCTTTGATGTTGAATGCTTCTTTTGACAATGCATGATGCTATGTCAATGACATAAATGGTTGAATTGTTCTTGTTGTTGTGATAAAGTGGGGTTGTGGTGTCGAAGGGTTTCGGTCACCTCTTTTTGGTTCATAGTAAGGGTGAGGTTTGACGGTGTGGCTGGTTAGCGCCATCACCGAAGAACTATTAACCCCTGTAGGAGAAGAGTGCTTATCCTTTCTTTCCTTGATCGGGTAGTTGACTGGAGTCAAATAGAAGAGTTGATGGTGGTTTCCTTCGGATGTTGTTTGCCGTTCTGACGGTCAGTTTCGTTGCTTTTCTTGGCTTTAGTTGAGTTGAATCAAAAGAAAAGTGTTTTGTATTGGATTTTCGCGGATCGTTCCGTATGCAGTGTGTGGGTTTGTCTTCCTTGGTTGAAGACGAAGAAGAGGAGTCTAGGGTTGCGCTTCTTTCGGGCGCCTTTCCAGTTTTAATGCTTAGTTTGTTGAATTCTTTATGGGGAAGAAGCATTCGATTTATTCCTGTGGTTGTCTTTCTCCGAGGTTAAATGAGTTTTTGTGGAGTTGTGTCAGACCTGGCTGTCAGGGCTGAAGTTCAGTGGCTTTGTAGGAGTAAGTGGTGTTTGATTTCGTCATTTTACTAGTTTAAGAAATCATCTTTGAAGAACCCTTCTTGTTTCGTGAAAGTTTGGAGTTAAGGTTTTATTTGCAAAGGTTTGATTGAGCGCTTGGTTCCCTTTCGAGAAAACTGTCTTTCAACCTTTTTCCTTATGGGAGTCCTTGAGATTTAAAAGTGTTTTGGAGAATTCCTTTTGCATGACCAAGTTTGGGTTTGTGTCATTGCAATTTTGAGAGTCAAGTTTCCTTATGATTTTGGGCTGAGTTTCAAAACTAAAATGCTGTAAACAAGTGAGCAGTCTTTTGACTGAAATCGTTTGTCCCTAGTAAGAATTGTTGTTTAGCATGTTATGTAGCATGTACCAATGTGATTTATGGGATGATGCATTGTTAAGTTAATTTGTGAGTTGAAACAATTCAATGTGATTATCATCTCTACCTTGAGAATAAATAGACTACTAGTGTTGTAGTTTACTCTGTAGCTGGAATGATTAAATGGGTTGATGTACATGCTTAGAATCTATTGCCTTGCTTTAAAAGTGCTTATGATCCTTGTTAATGTTTAAAGTTTTAAACCCTGATGCATAGCTAAAACTTTAAGATGATGTAGACTGCTGTTATTGATAAAGAAACCTTGCTGGTTGTTTAAAGATGTTCTAATCTAATGGATTAATAGAGAAATTTAATCGTGTTGCCTAGCGACTTTAATTTGGAAGTTGATTAGAGTTGCTATTTACGTTGTTGCAAACTACTAGTATATTTGGAAGTATGCAGTTGTGTCTCTACAATGCTAGTATTGATATCAATTGAGAAGACATAAGACTTATTGTTAATGATGTTGTTAAAGGCAGTGTTAATGCTAGTATTCAATCTATTTTAAATAGTTGGAGTATGTTGTGTGGTGGTAGTTTTGTTATCACCTTTGTATAGGGTAGCTAAAAGTAATACTGTTGGTTGATGAACATGCCCATTTGTTGTTATTGATGACTAAGTAGTGGTGGTAACTGTTTAGATTACTCGTTGGAAAACCATGGTTAAAATAAGAGGAAAATTTTTACATCTTGTGTTGGTGTGAGCTTTGGATAATTAACATGATGTACAATTTCATCCTTAATGAATGTATGTCGTAGAATCATATTTACGAACCTTGTCTTGTGGAGATAATATTTACATGTTGAAGTCGCTTGTTAACTGAATAAGTTTCGATTGTCGAGACGTTTACATATAGATGGTATGAAAGTTATTGGTTGGTCACGCTGAAAGTTTTGTTGAAGTACTATGTTTCAAAGTTAGAATAAGAAGTATTATGATTCGGTGATCCGTGGGGATCATGTTAAAATAGTCTTGGTTGGGTGCCTTTTTGATAAGCATCATGAACCCTTATTAAAAGTGTTGGGAATGGTAACTAGAGGAAGAATTTGTTGTGAAGCTTTTGGTTGTATTGTGTTGGGGCTCCTCAGGGAGTAGATAGTAATTATTGAAGTCTTTTAATGGAAAGCGTAGTGGAGTACTAGAGATGGTTCTTTTTATGCTGAGCTTGTGTTTAAAAGCTTTTGGAATGGTTTGGTTGTTTGCCATTTTGGTTGAAGGGTTTTCGGTCAAGGTGTTCCATATGCTGTGTTTCGGAGTTTCCCTAAAACTCGTAGAAATTGGTGCAAATATTTGGTTTTGGCGAATTTGTTTAGTCGGTGATATGAGTATGGATTTACACCCCAAAACGTTTTTGAGTGGATCGCGCTCCTTCGCGTCCACACTGAATTACCTTTGAAATAAATTTTAAAGGAAGCAGATGGACTTAGTGGGTGGTGTTGGAAACTCTTGAGATTTAATTTTATAACTCTTTTTGGCTAGAGTTGGAGTTGTTTTGAAAATGTGTGTGATGTTTGCGAGTGCTTCAAAAAGGTGGATTTTATGAATGTTTTACAAAGTGATTTTGTTAGTGAGGTGTTCCCCTTTTGGGAATGAGTTTCCCTCTCCTTGAGGAAGTTTGTGATGGTTGTGGGAGCAGATGCTCGACTTGAAATTTTGATGTTCTCTTCCAAAATGTTGAATTTGGATGAAATACAATGTTGTGCAAGTTTAGTTTTCAATTGATGTGGGTTCTTTTGCGATGTGGTGTTTTGTTGTTAACAATGTTGCCGTCATAGTCTATATGATTTAGTGCAACTGTCAGTGTTATGTGTATTTCAATCATGTGATACCGAGGAAGAAGTCTTTTGGTGAATGACTTTTCGGTGTTGTTGTTATATGATAAAGGAATGGTGAAAAGCAAACATGACATCGTTTTTAGATGTTAAATGATAAAGGTGTCAACGAGCTAGGTCGGTGAGAAAGTCATATAAGGATATATGACTAATCCGGAGTGCTCTTGAAAAGTGTGCATGCATGTCATGAATCGAGATGTCCATTTCTTTCTAGTATGAAAAGAAAGAATGAAGAAATTATGGTAGTTTGGTTGTGGTGTAGGGGATTTATGCTTCCTTTGTGATCTGGCTTGGATTTTGCCGAATTCTTTCCAAAATGGTTGTTAATGCTTTGGGTTTGAGTTGTCGTGTGTACACTTGGGCTTGATAGCTAAGTGTTTTGTGTGAGGGCGAGACCCTCTTAAGAAAGGAACCAATTGTGGTTTGGTAAAGTTTTTACGATCCTAGCTTGGGGCTAGGCGTAGAACCTTAGTGGTATAAGGGTGGTTTGTGATGGAGGTTGATGATGTTTGGGTTTAACCATTATTAATAGTAGCGATGGGTGGAAGTGAAGTTGACGGTAGTTCGGTGATATTTGTCCTGCCGTGAGCAATTGTCGTCACTAGTTGTTCTTGGATTTGAGTCTTGTCTGGGAAAGGATGGAATGAAATGTTAGTATGATCATGTATCGGAAGGGCTAGTGTGCCTTAATGAGTTATTCCCCTCGATGGAAATTTTCGGGAATGTAGAGAGGTCGTTAAAGGAATTGTGAGTCGCTTGATTGTGTCATGTTGAGTTTATTGCAGGGTGTAGTCAGGTTGGTTGTGATAGAAGTGTGAGGTGTTTGTCGTGAGGATTCGAGCGTTTTGGGTTGTTGAAGCCCTTCGAGGTTGAAACGCAGATTCTGTTTGGGATTTGAAGTGAAGGTCGAACTGTGAGCGGTTGCCCTTAGTTGAGCTAGATCAACACTTTTTTCGTTAAGTGTTGGTTTTGGGAACTCGTTTGTCGTTTGTTCTGGTTTTAGTCGTTGTGCGATTGTTTTGTGCGGCAGAGAAGCCTTTTGTCCCTTGGGGACTTTGTTGTTGATTTTGGCGTCCTTTGGATTCGAGGTCGAATCCTGTTGAAGGGGGGAAGAATGTGACACTACGGTATGGTGTGACATTATAGAAGGTGAAATTAGAGAATAAAACCTTTCGGCTTGAGGTTTACTCGCATTTTTGGGCCATTTGAAGTGATGTGTCACCACGGAGTGTCATAACCTTTTAAATGGTGCATGTTAAGGTCAAAAACTTTATGAAATATGGTATGGGAGGTTAAAACCATAAGGCATGGAGGTTAATAGCGTTTTCGGGCCGTTTCAGGGGTTTTGGGCCTTTCCGGGGGAGTTTGGGCATAAGGGAAAGGTCCGTGGGCTTTGGTGGGATGGTGTTCGAGTCCATTTAGGGTAGGAGTCCTGTTTGGGGGGCCTCCTCCTGCCCTTTTAGGCGTCCTCCCCGTGCCCCTTGCGCCCCCAAGTGCCTAGCCGCCTCCCACACCTCCCCACCTCCTCCTCTTCCTTGCGCCCCCTTTGCCCCCATTGTTCTCCACCTCTCCACCACCTCTCCTCCACCCCCTTGCTGCCCTAGGGTGGCCTCCCCACCCCTGCATCCTCATGGATCCATCCGAGGAGCGAGGTGCGAGGAGCGAGGAGCGAGGTGCGAGGAGCGAGGAGCGAGGAGATCTATTGGAGTTTTCGTGCGTCGGGCAAAGGTATGACCATGGGAACCCTGGGGATTGATCTAGGTACTGTTCTTAGGGTGTTTATCAAGTTTTTAGATCAATTGGAGGTGCTGGATTTGAGTAATTTGGGTTAGATCTAGATGTTGCCACGTTTCTGTTTTTTGACAGCATGAGCAGTCGACCTAGGGTTCACGTTTTCGCCAATTTAGATTTGGAATCTGTCCGTACGGATGTTGAAAAAGTTGTATATAATTTCATTATATTTTAGTGGACATAAAGAACGTTAAATTCCGATGAGCCGTTTGAAAGTTATGACTGTTTTACCGAGCGTGTTAAAATCTGTGACGCGATTGGAATAGATCACGGTAATCTGTAGATTAAACAACTTTAGATTCCGAATCAGTCTTTCCATATACCTAGGAAAAGTTGGGAAATTTCCTAAGCTACGCGAGGATGTACTCGTTTAATTGATTCGGAGTCCCAGAACTCAAGTTATGCCTTTTGCAAGGCTGCTGTCCCGCCGGGACAGAACCTCTGTTTTTAGGTTTTGCGAGTAGTTGGCAATGTCGGGGTAGATGAGGGTTTGCGTACTGTTTTATGGGCATGATTGTGAGTGTGTGATACCTATGTGCAGGTGGTGCAATCCCGGGAGTGCCCTCTACTTCCCGCCAATCCGTTGCCCGTGGTTGAGGCAAGTGTATTGTAATGGATAGCGATTGTAGGTTGTTTGATTGATTGAGATTGAAGGTTGACTATATGATATGTTCACATGCCATGCTTTAATGTTTGCCATTGATATGATGAGTATGTTTATTATATGATGATGCCATGTGTTAATGTACAAAGTTAAATATGATGTTGGCATAAATGCATACATGGCATGTTACATGGCTCGGGCGGTGAGAAAGTCATAACTAGTCCGGGAAGGTCGGTCAGAAAGTTATGACTAATCCGGAAAGCCAATGAGTAAGTCCTACATCGTGATTCCATTCACCGCGGTGAACGGAAGCGAGGAGTAGGCACCCTCCATCTTCGAGATGGAAGGGGGGAGAGGGTGCACACCAACGGGTGTGTACTCAACCATACCGGTATGAGTTTCCAAGGAGACATGAGCATTGCATTACATTGCATACATAATGATGATGATATTGTTAAGTGTTCATGAATGAGATGATATACATGATGGGGGATGTTATTGCCATGTTATTGTTCTTGTTGTCCATTGCAATATACTTGCTGAGTGATGAACTCACGCTTGTGTTTATGTTGTTTTTCTTAGGTACCATGAACCCGACATGCGGGAAAGAGAGCTAGTCACACATCATCACTTAGCATCACACATTTAAACAATGACATGTTCTTTCCCTTATGGTTATGGTTAATTCATTGAACGAAACTATGGTTTCGATGATTCATTGGTCGTTATGAGTAATTGATTAGTCCTTACTTGTCATGTGTTGGATAGAATTTATATCCTGAGTGGTATGGTGGCTGTTCTTCCGTTTGATCATGTTATTACTATCGTTCATTATGCTATATTGACATGTTACTATTGTTGTTGCTTCAATTCATGAAAAAACAAAGGAGATGCTGCCGAAATTTTCGGTATTAGCATTTGTTCGTTCGCTGTAATTTACTTGTAATTGTGGTATTTAGAGGTTGCTTAGTCTATGTTTGGTAGCATTCGGGCATATTAAATGCCGGGGCGTTACATTTGTTTAGTTCGTGTTGTGAGTTTGAGTTCACATCCAAAAGTTTTTGAGTGGATCGCGCTCCTTCGCGTCCACACTGAATTATCTTTGGAATAAATTTTAAAGGAAACAGATGGACATAGTGGGTTGTGTTGGAAACTCTTGGGATTTAATTTGTAACTCTTTTTGGCTAGAGTTGGAGATGTTTTGAAAATGTGTGTGATGTTTGCGAGTGCTTCAAAAAGGTGGATTTTATGAATGTTTTGCAAAGTGATTTTATTAGTGAGGTGTTCCCCTTTTGGGAATGAGTTTCCCTCTCCTTGAGGAAGTTCGTGATGGTTGTTGGAGCAGATGCTCGACTTGAAATTTTGATGTTCTCTTCCAAAAAGTTGAATTTGGATGAAATGCAATATTTTGCAAGTTCAGTTTTCAATTGATGTGGGATGTGATGCGACGTGGTGTTTTACTGTCAACTATGCTACCGTCATAGTCTATATGAATTTCCGCAACCTTCGATGTTAATTGGGTTTCTATTATTTGATACCGAGGAAGAAGTCATTTTGTGAATGACTATTCGGTACCGTTGTTACATGATGAAAGAATGGTTAAAAGGAAAAAAACGAGACATTGTTTATACATAATTAATCATAAAGGAGTCGATGAGCCAGGTCAGTGAGAAAGTCATATATGGATATATGACTAATCCGGAGTGCTCTTGAGAAGTGTGCATGCATGTCATGAATCGAGATGTTCATTTCTTTCTGGTATGAAAAGAAAAGAATGAAGAAATTATGGTATTTTGGTTGTGGTGTAAGGGATTTATGCTTCCTTTGTGATTTGGCTTGGATGTTGCCGAATTCTTTCCAAAATGGTTGTTAACGCTTTGGGTTTGAGTTGTCGTGTGTACACTTGGGCTTGATAGCTATGTGTTTTTGTGTGAGGGCGAGACCCTCTTAAGAAAGGAACCAAATGTGGTTTGGTAAAATTTTACGACCCTGGCTTGGGGCTAGGTGTAGAACCTTAGTGGTATAAGGGTGGTTTGTGATGGAGGTTGATGATGTATGGGTTTACCCTTTACTAAGAGTAGCGATGGGTGGAAGTGAAGTTGACGGTAGATCGGTGATAATTGTCCTGCCATGAGCAATTGTCTTCACTAATTGTTTTTTTGGGTTTGAGTCTTGCCTGGGAGAGGATGGAATGAAATGTTAGTATGATAGTGTATCGGAAGGGCAAGTATGCCTTAATGAGTTATTCCCATCGATGGACATTTTCGGGAATGTAGAGAGGTCGTTAAAGGAATTGTGACATGCTTTGATTATGTCATGTTGAGTTTAATGGAGTGTGGTAGTCAGGTTGGTTGTCTTAGAAGTGTGAAGTGCTTGTCGTAAGGATTCGAGCGTTTTGGGTTGATGGAGCCCATTGTGGTTGAAACGCAGATTCTATTGGGGAATTGAAGTGAAGGTCGATTTGTGAGAGGTTGCCCTTAGTTGAGCTAGATCAACACTTTTTCTCGCCAAGTGTTGGTATTGAGAACTCGCTTGTCGCCTGTTCCGGTTTGAGGTTTCGTGCGGTTGTTTTGTGCTGCAGAGAAGTATTTTGTCCCTTGGGGATATTGTTGCTGATTTTTTTTTGCGTCCTTCGGATTCGAGTTCGAATCCTGTTGAAGGGGGGGAGAATGTGACACTACGGTATGGTGTGACATTATAAAATGTGAAATTAGAGAATAAAACCTTTTGGCTTGAGGTTTACTCGCGTTTTTGGGCCTTATGAAGTGATGTGACACCACGGAGTGTCGTATCCTTATTTTTTTTAGCATGAGGAGTTCAAAAACATTATGAGATGTGGAATTAAGGTTAAAACCATAGGGTATGGAGGTTAATAGCGTTTCCGGGGTTTTGGGCCTTTCCGGGGGAGTTTGGGCCTAAAAGAGGGGGTTGTGGGCTTTGGTGGGATGGAGTATGAGTCCATTTAGGACTAAGAGTTGTGTGGGCGCTGGTAAAAAGGCCTCCCCCCTGCCCCCTTGTGCCCCACCTGTCCCTTTGTGCGCCCCACCTTCCCTTGCCCTAGCCGCCCTCCCCTCCTCTCCCCCCATGTGGCCGTGCGCCCCCCTTGCCCCCCTTTGCTCCCCACCTCTCCACCACCTCTCCTCCACCCCCTTGCTGCCCTAGGGTGTCCTCCCCACCCCTGCACCTCGAGGATCCATCCATTGGAAGCGAGGAGCGAGGAGCGAGGAGCGTGGAGCGAGGAGCGTGGAGCGAGAAGCGATCCGGGAGGAGTTTTCGTTGGGATTTCGATCGTCGGGCGAAGGTATGGCCATGGGACTCCTTGGGGTTGGTCTAGGTACTGTTCTAAGGGTGTTTATCAAGTTTTTAGATCAATTAGTGGTGCTGGATTTGAGTAGATTAGACGAAATCTAGAGGTGGTCACGTCCTCTGTTTTGGACAGCTTGCGCAGTCGACCTAGGGCTTAGGTTTTCGCCAATTTAGAGTCGGAATATAGTCGTACGGATGTTGAAAAAGTTGTAGATAATTTCATTATCTTTCAGTGGATATAAAGAAAATTAAATTCTCATTAGCCGTTTGAAAGTTATGGCTGTTTTACCGAGAGTGTTAAAATCTGTGACGTGATTGGAACAGATCTCGGTATTTTGTAGATTAAACAACCTTAGATTCCAAATCAGTCTTTCCCTATACCTAGAAAAAGTTGGTAAATTTTCTAAGCTACGCGAGGATATACTCGTTTAATTGATTCAGAGTCCCAGAACTCAAGTTATGCCTTTTGGAAGCCTGCTGTCCCGGCGGGACAGAACCTCTGTTTTTGGTTATTGTGAGTAATTGGCAATGTCGGGGTAGACGAGGGTTTGCGTACTATTTTGTGGACATGATTGTGAGTGTGTGGTCCCTATGTCAGATGGTGTGACCTCGGGAGTGCCCTCTACATCTCGCCAATCCGTCGCCCGTGGTTGAGACAAGTGTATTGGAATGGTAGCGGGTTGTGGTTTGTTTGATTGATTGAGATTGAGATTTGAATATATGATATGTTCACATGCCATGCTTTAATTTGTGCCATTGATATGATGAATATGTTTATTATGTGAATGAAGCCATGTGTTAATGTACAAGTTATCTATGATGATGCCATGTGTTAATGTACAAGTTATCTATGATGATGCCATGTGTTAATGTACAGTTATTCATGAGGTTGGCATATTTGCATACATGGCATGATACATGGCCCGGGCGGTGAGAAAGTCATAACTAGTCCGGGGAAGGTCGGTGGGAAAGTTATGACTAATCCGGAGAGCCAATGAGTAAGTCCTACATCGTGATTCCATTCACCGCGGTGAACGGAAATGAGGAGTAGGCACCCTCCATCTTCGGGATGGAAGGGAGGAGAGGGGGTTGACACCGACGGGTGTGTACTCAACCATACCGGTATGAGTTTCCAAGGAGACATGAGCATCGCATTGCATTGCATACATAATGATGATGATAATGTTATGTGATCATGAATGAGATGGTTTATATGATGTGAGATATTATTGCCATGTAATTGTTCTTGTTGTACCATTGCAATATACTTGCTGAGTGATGAACTCACGCTTGTGTTTTATGTTGTTTTTAGGTAGTTTGACACCGGCATGCGGGAAAAGGGCTTAGCGGCACTTCATCACATAATTTTCCACACATTTAGACTATAATTACCCTTCGGAGTTGTGATCATGATTCTAGTGTGATGAAACTAGGATTATGATTTGTTCGTATGCTTGAATACATCCTTCACTTAGTATTAGATTATGAGATGGTTAATTCCATTATGGTAGACTTAAATTGCTGCTATATTACCCATTGATGCTGCCTTGGATGTTTTCCATTATGATATATCATGTGATATTTTGCTATTGTTCAAATCATGATAAAACAAAGGAGATGCTGCCGAAATTTCGGTGTTTAGCATTTGTGCCTTTGCTGAAATTTGTCTTCATTTATGGTATTTAGTTGATGTTTAGTATATGTTTGGTAGCATTTGGGCATACCAAACATAAGCTAAACAACAACTAAACACCACATTTAACCATAAATTCCAGCAAAGGCGCACATGCTAAAACCGAAATTTCGGCAGCATCTCCTTTGTTTTAACATGATTTGAAGGGACAACAACAGTATAGCAATATATGGAATATGAGAGACAACTAAAAATAGCAATAATTAACGACTTAGCAACAATATAAGTCTAGTTCCAAACATATAATGTCTCCAGGTGTCAAACGAACGAAAAGAACTCTCATTTAGCAAAGCTAAGCCTTAAAACAATGATCATCACACGCAATTTATTATCAACACTAATTGAATGACTTGTGAAATCAAAAGAGTGAAGCTACGTGTGGAAGTGTGACTATTTCCCTTCCCCGCATGCCGGTCTCATGGTACCTAAAACAACAAGAAAACACAAGCGTGAGTTCGAAACTCAGCAAGCATATTGCAATGGACAACAAGAACAACAACATGGCAATAATGTCTCACATCATGTATATCATCTCATTCATGAACACATAACATTATCATCATCATTATGTATGCAATGCAATGCAATGCTCATGTCTCCTTGGAAACTCATACCGGTATGGTTGAGTACACACCCGTCGGTGTGCACCCTCTCCCCCCTTACATCCCGAAGATGGAGGGTGCCTACTCCTCGCTTCCAAACACCACGTGGATGGAATCACGATGTAGGACTTACTCAATGGCTCTCCGGATTAGTCATAACTTTCTCACCGACCTTCCCCGGACTAGTTATGACTTTCTCACCGCCCGGGCCAGGTAATCATGACATGTATGCAAATATGCCAATCATCATAACTCATTTGTACATAAACACATGGCATCACAACATGAATAACATACTCATCATATCATTGGAAAGCATTAAAGCATGGCAAGTGATCATATCATGTAATCCATCTTTCATCTAATCTCAACAAGCAACCTACAATTCGTTATTCATTACAACACACTTGCCTCAACCACAGGCAATGGATTGGCGGGAAGTAGAAGGCACTCCCGAGGTCGCACCACCTGCACATAGGTACCACACACTCACAATCATGCCCACAAAACAGTACGCAAACCCTCATCTACCCCGACATTGCCAACTACTCGCAAAACCTAAAAACAGAGGTTCTGTCCCGTCGGGACAGCAGCCTTGCAAAAGGCATAACTTGAGTTTTGGGACTCCGAATCAATTAAACGAGTACATCCTCGCATAGCTTAGGAAATTTCCCAAATTTTTGTAGTTATAGGGAAAGACTGATTCGGACTCTAAAGTTGTTTAATCTACAAAATACCGTGATCTGTTCCAATCACGTCACAGATTTTAACACGCTCGGTAAAACAGTCATAACTTTCAAACGGCTGATCAGAATTTAACGTTCTTTATACCCACTGAAAGGTAATGAAATTATATACAACTTCTTCAACATCCGTACGGCCATATTCGGACTCTAAATTGGCGAAAAACTTAACCCTAGGTCGACTGCTCATGTTGTCCCAAAACAGAAACGTGGCAACATCTAGATCTAATCAAATCTACTAAAGTCTAGCACCACCAATTGATCTAAAATCATGCTAAACACCATTAGAACAGTACCTAGCCCAACCCCAAGGAGCACCATGGCCATACCTTCGCCCGACGACCGAAAATCCAACGAAACTCCTCCCGGATCGCTCCTCGCTCCACGCTCCTCGCTCCTCGCTTCCAAAGGATGGATCCTCGAGGTGCAGGGGTGGGGAGACCACCCTAGGGCAGCAAGGGGTGGAGGAGAGGTGGTGGAGAGGTGGGGAGGCAAGGGAACAAGGGGGGGTGCGCACGGCTCAAGGGGAGGGGAGGGGCGGCTAGGCAAGGGAAGGGGAGAGGTGGGGCGCAAGGTAGGGCAGGGGTGGGCGCACCAAGGGGTAGGGAAACCCCCTTTTACCAGCCCTAAGCCCCTTTCCTAATCCTAAATGGATTCCCACTCGATCCCACCAAAACCCACAACCCCCTCTTTTAGGCCCAAACTCTCCCGGGAAGGCCCAAAACCCCGAAAACGGCCCGGAAACGCTATTAACCCCCAAACCCTATGGTTTTAACCTTAATTCCACATTTCATAAAGTTTTTTTTAACCTCATTATTCACTTTTTATACGGTTATGACACTCCGTGGTGTCACATTCTTCCCCCCTTCAACAGGATTCGACTTCGAATCTAATTCGCACCCAAACGCAAAAGAGTAATGCAATCAGGTGTAGGCAAAAGAGTTGTTCCTATTTATAGACTGTCGTTTGCATAACCATTTAATCAGGCTATCTATTATCTTTATGGCTCGCATGATGTTCACATAGCATTTAATGGTATGTTCATTCTCATGCCTAATCAAATTAGTCTGCTCTTTGCTTCACCAAAGCTCTTAAGCTTCCAAACTATAGACAATGACAATTAAGATTTTAATTTAGCAAGTTCTTAGGTTGAGTGGTGTGGTGTGGTATAAATATGCGGATTGTGCTAACAAACACGGTTATAATTGGGTATATATCTAAAATGATGAATATGTAACGATGATGCAAGTACCTTCCGATGAGTGTTATAGATAGATTATTGACTGTTATGATTGCAAGTGTATCACGTATATTAAATGCTAGAAGGATTTTTGTCATGTTCTACTTTGTGTTTTATATTATAAATTGATTATAATGAACCGAATGCTAAGTTCAATGCTACTTGCAATTTATCTAATTCATTCACCATCATGCTTTTACTTATGGATATGCTATTGTTGGAAATGAATGAAGGTTGCATTTCATTCATGTCAATTGCATCGGTTGCATTCATGTCCTGCATGAGACGAAGGCCAGGTCAGTGAGAAAGTCATAACTAATCCAGTGAGGTCGGTGAGAAAGTTATGACTAATCCGGAGCGCCTTAGAGTAAGTTCGACCTCGTAGTCCCATCCATTGAGGTGGATGTGAGCGAGACCGTAAGAGTAGGCACCTCCACGGGATGGAGGTAGAGAGTGAACATCGACGGGTGTTCCCTCAGCCATACCGGTATGAGCAAAGAAAGGTGCATGTTGAGCATGAAATCATAAGTGCATTGCATAGCATGGAAAAGACGAGTGTTGGTCAATGTGTTGATTGTGTCAAATTATGTGCTTATGCTTTGAGTTGTCCATTATCGAGTATACCTATCGCATCGCATGATAATACTAATAATGAATGGTAATTGATTATCTATGAGTCGATGGCAATAGACAGGTTGAGAATGGATCGAGTCGTGGACTCATCCGTGGTTATCTACTGAGGTATGTGTATTAATTGAAGTTTGGACCTCATCAAATCGAGTTATAAAGTGAAATGCAATGATTGATGGTGGTAACTATGGTCCTAGGTACTTGTTGAGTTCAATTAGGAAGAAAGTTGTTCTATTATTATTCTCGTTTGTTAAAAGATTAAGATTCTACCTTTTAATGCACTTTGCTGAGTTTTTGAACTCACGCTTGTTATTTAATGATTGCAGGTGCTTTCGAAGACGACATGCATTGATGGGAGTAGTAGCACAATCACGACTTCTAACACCACTTAATTGTCTTGTAATTAATTTGTGTGTATGTGCTTAGTTGGGTCATGATGGTTAGCTGATACCATGACCCATGCTTGTGCTTGGTTGGTTACCTTTAGTTGCTTTATGTTGTTATATTAAATGTTGTCTTTTGTCTGCTGAGTGGATGTCCTAGTTTTAGGGGAGGTGCTGCCAAATTTTCTAATAATTTCAGTAAGTTGCTAGTATGTTAGCTTGTTTTGCTAATTTATTATAGTGTCTTATGCTATTTGATGTTTGCAGGCGTAACATTTAGGGCACGTGTGGTGTCGGGGTGTTACAGGGGGCTTCTGGACTGGGCGGTTTAACCCTACCAATGGTGAAACCTTAGCGGGCATGACTACGTGGATGGGCCTTATCGTGATTTTCTCTATCGCATACCAAAGGAAGTGTGTATTTTGGCGTACAAGGGATAATCATGTCTTGTGGGTAAATTTGTACAACTTCTGCAGAGTGTAAAACTAATTGATTAGCCACGCCCACGGTTATGGGCATGCGAAGCAAGCCGTTCACACATTAGATTTTGATTTTTTTTTTCAAAAATAACTTTAAAATGGTAATTTCAGATGGAGTGATTCCATTGTGGGGTGATTCCACTTTTTGGGAAAAAGTTGGTTTAACTCTAGGAGGGATTACTATGCTAAAATTTGTTGGAAAGAGTATCTTCCTTAAATTAAGCCTTGGAAAATTAATTACATTATTGAAAAACTTGATGCTTTACGCTGAACTCAACCATATAACCGTCCTTTGTATCCATTACATTAATATTGCATCTCCTGTGTAACTTCCTGAGGAGGAGTACAATGATGGTGAGGACCAGATGGATTAGGTCGCTTCCTAGTCGATTGCCTATGGCAAATCTATTGGGCTTGATTGCTATTTACCTTTATTTCCGCTGTTTTGTTTATTTTTCCAACCTGTGTGCCATTCAGTTTTTAAACTTGGAAAATTAATTAATAAAGTATGTTTGATATGTTGTGATAACATTTCTACTGTGTGTACTAGCTTTTCCTGGACTAGTACAGAATACACAGAGGTTTTCAAAAGTGTTTTTCCGAGGTCCGACAACAACCATATGCCTTGACATGCTGCTTTCATGATAGCCATGAACACTAAGTTCTTGATACTCTTGTCTAGCTGAATGTTCCACGTCCTTGGGCTCAATTCATGAATTACCGTTGAGAGCTTGTACACATTGTGCCCTCACCCTCTTTGATGAATCCTTTTGGCTAAGTAACGTGCACCTCTTCGAAGAGTTCATCATTCAAGAATACTGATTTGACACCCATGTGATAGATTTCCCATCCACTTTGCATTGCATGGGCATACAAAAGTTTTATTATTGTTTGACATGTCACATGAATCAACATCTTATCGTAGTCAATCATGTGCCATTGCACATATGCCTTGGAAACCAACCTTGCCTTGTACATCACGATGTTGCCATTTGAGTCCTTTAGTTTGTACACCCACTTGAGTCCAATGAGTTTATGACTAGGTAGCAACTTGGTGAGATTCCAAGTCTTGTTCTTCTCAATGGCATCAAGCATGCTCATGATCACCTCCTACCACTGCTACTCTCGGCAGCCTCACGACAACACGCCGTCACTGCAGTAGCTAGAAGGTAAAACTCATCCATTCCCTCGATCTCCTCAGTCACAGCTTTGATGTCATTGGGATTTTGATATCTATGAGACCTATTCTTATTATCTGCTGATGCAGGAGTATTTGGCCCCATCCCTAATCTGCCTCCTGTGGCTACTGGTGTACCCACGTGTGTTGAGCTCAGTGACCCTGGTGTAGGGATGAAAATGGATAAGATAGTTTTCGACCGATCTGAACAATTTTTGAATATGTATTCTGTCAAATTGGATATTTTTTTATAGTATCGGATCGAATACGGATACATATTTTTTTTGTCAGATACAGATTCGGTAGCTCACTATCCACCATATACGGGTGTGAATTTGGATAATCTGGATAATGAAGTGCTAGATTATCTGGATATGCACATTCGCTGGGCCAAGGCTACTCTTTTGACAGAAAAAGGTTTTTGAATTTCAAAATCGTTTTCTAATTTAATTAATTCACAAATCAAGTTTCAATTATTAAAATTGGCAAAACAGCTCAAAAATTTATGAAATTTTTTGGAAAAGTTCATGACACAATATATCATTAAAAAATAATTTTCAAAATTTTATCAAATTTTAAATTCTCTCAAAAATTCAAACATTTATGTCCTTAATAGCAAAATATTTTAAATAAGTAGCTAAAATGCATAAAACTCATAAATACATAATTTATTATTTTAAATATAATTCAACAAAGAATAGAAATCTTAGGTCATTACATGTTCTTCATGAATGTTTGGATCAAATCCACTTGTTACGTGTTTTCATTGATTTCTTATGTACAATCTAAGGGTTTATCATGTTCCGATAAATATTCATAACCGTATTCGATTCGATTCATACTTAATCCATATCTTTATTCGACATTATCCATATTTGTATTCGTATCTGGACCATCTGTATCTGTATCCGCATCTGAGAAAAAAAAAATATGAAAACAAATATGGTAGAGCTATTATCCGCCCATATCCGATCCGTTTTCACCCCTACCCTAGCGCTTCTAGGTAATGTGGGGTGGCCACATGTGGCCCCTCATTTAGGCCTATCTCACCAATACCTGTCATACCAAAGATAGTAAACATTGTTCAAGGAACGTTAGTTACACCATCGGTGATGTCATTGTTCTATAGCTACTCCTTTCCTTCCTCTAACACCACATCGTGACTAATGTGGAGTTTCACTTGATGAGCATCATAAAGTTTGTGAGCCTTACTGCCAGGCTCCATGCTGAGGCACACTATGGTAGTACTGTGATCGTCAAGATTCTTTGAGTGCGGCTTTACCACCTTAGCGTGCATGATGCACCCAAACACTAACATGTGGTTGACACATGGCTTCTTTTTGGTCTAGTTTTCATACGGCATGACCCCATCTAGGGATTTGGTTGACACACAGTTAATGAAGTACATTGCATGTCATACCATCTCTCCCACATTACTGCAAGTACATACTTCCTCTTTAGTATGCTCCTTGCCAAGGACAACACGGTGTGATTACTGCTTTTCACAACACAATTATGTTGTGGTGAGTATGGTGCTGTGAAGTGCAGTGCTATCCCTTCAGTGTCGTAAAACATGTTGAACTTGTGTGAAAGAAACTCTCCAGCATGGTCTGATCTAACGACCTTCCTCTTAACCTCACGTTCATTCTCAATGAGTGCTTTGTACTTCTTGAGTGCCCACATGTATCTGCTGAAATCATAAACAAAGGGTATGAAGTACTTGTTACTAACACGTGTATGTTAAGTTATGGGTTTGCATAAATCCACTTGTACAAGTTCCACCGGCTTCTCCACAGGAGGATAGACCTGTGAAGGGAATGGGTTTCTAGTTTGCTTGCCCACTAAGTAAACTTCACATAGTTTGCATCATGTGGTTTCATTCGCTTCCATCTACTTTAGGACATAGAAGTTGACGTGCCCTAACCACGCATGCCACAACCTTGCAGGATCCTCCAAACTTGCTTCTAGGCATATCAAGATTCTTATTCCAACTAAATCTTGTAGAACATGTTTTTGGATCTTTTCACGCTCAAGATTAGTCTGCCGCTACGCTCGTAAACCCACAGTTGTGCATGGTAAAATACCGCCCTACAACCATCTTCTGTAAGTTGCCCAAGGCTTATAATGTTATTGCAAAGACTTGTATGAAGAATACCTCAGAGAGTACATGTTGTTCTCCGTTTTTTGCACCAGAGAGTACCCCTTCCCCTTAATCTCCACCGTGGATCCATCACTGAATCAAATCTGTTAGTAGACACTTCATCTAGATCATTGAACACAAATTGTTGCCCTGTCAAGTGGTTACTAATGCCGTTGTCCAAGTACCACTCGTTGGACACGGGATGCACCTCACCATTAATGTGCAGCCTTGTGTCACCTTATCCTTGTTCATTAGCTCCATGTCATGTGCCATCTGCATGTACATGGAAAAGAGGATGGTAGAGTCAACATCCTGTGCTCGAGTGAGATTAGCTTCCTTATTCAATCACAATTGTGGTGAAGTCTACAACACTTAGATGCATAATGGCTGTAACACATCACAATTAAGGTACTTGATCTTGCTTTTATACTTTCCACCTCCATAGCCATGGTTGGCATCACATGATAGCGACGTGTTGTCACAGCCACCCTGCTGCATCCCTTTGAGTGGGAGGAATATTTCTCTTCCTCACTATTCTTCATGCTTGTCACCCACTCCGAGTGCATGAGCAGCAGATGTTGCTCCTCCTCCTTTTTGCCATAGCTTCAAAGCTCTCCTCAAAGGCTTTGAGGTGGCCAACTAGCTCCTCAATGGACATGGGTTTTAGGTCACTAAATTGCTTGATCAGTGTAACACCCTAGTTTTCGCTTTCTGGAGAAAAACCTAATTTAAATTATTTAAATTCAAAACTTAGAGTTTATTTGGTGTTTATATTAACCTGGCATCCTTTCCCCTCCGAAATCGGGATTTAATTCCCCTCCGGTCGAAAAATCGAATTTTCCAGTTCCCGCCGGTACCCGAAATTTCACCCGAGTCCAAAAATGCTCCAAAAATCCCCAAACCACTTCTGAAATGTTCCAAATATTCCGAAATGATTTTAGGAATCATTCCCCGGATTTTTGGGACCTCCGTTCCTATTTTATCTCGCGCGGATTTTGTTTAATGCTTGCGATCCGCGCCCGAATATTCAATTCCATAAAAATTATCCAAATTCAGCGAAACCAATTGTCGGGACCCCGAATTTGCAAATCCGGACCCTCTGTGTATTCAGCACTAGTCCAGGAACGCGCTAGTGCACACAGTCTTAACATCGGTAAATATCACAATCATACCAATCGATATTATCAAAGTACTTTATTTAGATAACCAAACTGGTTACTTGACCTTATGGCCAAGTTACAAATATATGCCTTGCAAGGCGAAACTTATTAAAAGAGAAATAACAGCAGCGGAAAATCAAATAAACTTCGTGGCGCCATCAAGATACCACAGACAGCGGCGGGCTCGCATCCCTAAGTAGTCGGGTCCTCTTGGAGTTCCTCCTCCAAAGTGGCGTAATCTCCTCTTCAAGCGGTATTGTGTTGAGGCAAGGTGAGTACTTGGTACTCGGCAAGTCATGCATGAATGCAAGCTAATATACTATATGCATGGCTTAGTACAAAGGAATAGCTCGAGGTATATTTGCGATACAAACAGCTTTTGACAAGTAATATAAGTAGATTCGAAAGCGGTAGAAATAAATAAAGCATAAATAACTTTTCAGAAATTTAATAAACATTTTTCCCCATCCTAAACCACATTTCCATCATCTTCATTATTAAACCAACCTTTTCAAATCCAAGTTATTTTGAAGAAAATCTAACCCTTATTGTAATTCCCAGAGCAATGTCAGATGGACTCGGCTATTCAAATAGATTCTACACTCTGCCGAGGTTATGCACTTTACCCACAAGATACAATCCACTCACCACGTCGGTAGTGAATCGCCATACAAGAGTATGCGAATGAGCTTGATCATAACAAAGCCTTTCGAAGCCTCAAACAACCACAGGTGGTCCTCTCCGGTTCAGGTGCTCTACCATCCCTTCCCTTAGCCAAGGCGAAGTATGGGACCAACACACCGTTAGATGGGTACCTGGCCACGCACGATCGCCTCCCCCGTACAATCACACAAAGGTGTAATCGACACCTGAGGCTCCACAAGTGAGTCCTTAGCGACTTAGTCAACTAGGGGCCGTCCCATTCGAGCCATGTGGTTGCAAGTATGACCCAGTTCAAAGGCTTGCAAGGTTAAGTCCTTAGAGTGACCGAGCAAGACTACCCAAAACCAAATCAACATCCCCAATGCCACAACTGGCCCACCTGATTACTCTTGCCACATGCCCCAGTCGAAATCTGTTTATCAAACCCCAGTTGATTACCATGCACCACGTGCCATCAACATCACATGATACTTTTCCAAAACAGGTTCAATATATCATTAATTCAATATTAGCATTTGATTATCCAAAATCATGTCATGAGCACGTAGCAGGTCTAAGCAGTATACTACAACGATCTAAACCCATGTTGGCGATTTAATAATGTCCAACTAGTAATCCACAACTAGGGTGACAAGGGATCATGGCACATACTTAAGTAATCAAGGTGTCATATAGCAAATTGGTATTTATCTAACCCCCATGTTTAAACAAAGTATCTTTCTAATTGAACTAGCATGCAATAGTTTAAATCAAAATAGATTTCGAAATAGGATCAACATGGTCAAAGCACAACTTGCCTTCAAAAAGCACTTGCTCTTGGTCTTGAGTTGGATCCTGAGTCAACACTTCTCCTTCGAATCCTTCCGGCACTTCAACGTCTACTCGTAAAGCGTGCAAATAGCAAATACACAAATAAACACTATGCAAAAAGATCCCAAAACTCCAAATAAAATCCATAAACAGAGAGAACATAATTTTCTGGATTTTTAGAAAGCGGAATCACAAATTTGGAGTTAAAGCATAAAAGTTATGATTATTTAAAGTTTAAATAATCAATTAAATAATTTTACAGAGAAAAACTTTAGTCCAAAAATTAAATAAAATTTATATTTAGGTAGATCTTAATTTTATACAAATTTAGAAATTTGAATCGCTCAAATCGGAGTTGAAAGCATAAAGTTATAAGCGTTTGAAGTTTGAATCTAAATTTGAAATCATTATTCGAATTAATAAATCATTTTCTTTTGGAAATTAATTATTGCGTCGGCATGGACACGTGGCAGCTCTGATTGGCCTGCGGCGTCACCGTCCATGGGCTTGGTCCACGCTCGGCTCCGGGTCCACGGTGGACTGGTCCACGGCTCACGTGGCCCGACATGTGGGCCTCGGGTAACGTCATCATCGTCGCTTTATCGGGTTAGCCATCGACATGCGGGCCCTCGACACGCGGGCCCCGTGTCGGCGTCACACGTGCTTGGCGTGAATGGCGGCCCGACGCGTCGGTCAACTTCCCGACACGTGGCGCCGCCCGTCGTTGGTTTGAAAATCAGCGGATTGATCCAGGGTTTAACACGTTGAAACTACTCGATGCTCGTGGGCGTTCGATCTAGATCGGACGGTCCGGATCTAATCCTATAATCGCCTTTGCTACGGCGCGTGGCGATTGTAAGCTCGTTGGATCTTGATCCAAGCGGTCCGTATCTAATCGGGTTTTGGAACACGTGAACTCACCTCAACCGTCCGTCCTGGATCAGAAGCGGTGCCGCGAAGGCTTCGCGGTGATGGCCATTGGTGGCGCACGGCTGCCGGAGTTAAAACGACGCAGCGAGCCCAACGGCGTTCCGGTTGCTCGGCGAGGAAAGGTCGCCAGTGCGTCTTTGTCGCGGTGAGTCCGGATCGAGTCAGCGCCAGGGGCCAGGCGGCGAGCGAACGGGCAAAGACCGTGGCGAGCGGCGCTACGGCGAGCTCGTCGCACGGCTAACTTGGCGCGACTTAGCCTCGGTGAAGTAGAAGGGAGGGCGCGGGATCACGACGGTCCTCGAGGTATGCCCCGGGCATTAAATAACCTCGTCCGTCGCGGCGAAAAACTAAAACCTAACTTGCTCTGGCGTAGCGGCGATCCAACTTCGGACTTCGGCGAAGGCGACGAAAATCGTGGCGATCCATGTCGCGACCAGCGACCCACGATCGCCTGGCGCGATCGGGTCCGTCGGACCGCGGCTGGTCGGAGTCGAGGCGGATCTCGGCCGTTGGATCTTGATCCAACGGTTGGGATTGGTTAGGGTTAGGAGTGGGTTCGATCGAGTCAATGGCTCAAGGTCGGATTCGAGTCCACTTTCGGTCCGGATGAACGATTACTTGACCCGAGTTGGATTTTCCAGCGATTTAATATTTAAAATAATTCCCGATAATTCATTTAATTCATTAAAATAGCAAATGACTCGAGAAAAATTCAGAAAAATTCGAAAATATTTTGGATCATTTTGGACTCAAATAAAATATTTCAACAAAAATTTATTTGCAAATTTAAATTCTTTAATTATTTCAAAATGGAATAAATTCAAATAAATTTCAAATAAATCCAAATAAATTCCCGAAAATTCCAAAAATTCACCAAAGTGCCAAATCACACATGAATTTAAGAAAAGCAAAATTTTGGGATGTTACAAACCTCCCCCCTTAACAGAATCTCGTCCCCGAGATTCGTGGCTTACTAAAGGAATAGGTTTGAAATTCTTTCTTCAAATCCTCTTCATGCTCCCAAGTCGCTCTACTGCATGGTTGCTCATCGAACTCTCTGAAGCAGGTTGACTTGTTTCTGGTTTCTCGATCATTGTGTCTAGAATCCTCAGGATGTTCCTTATAAGTCAAATCCTCATGCAACTCAATTGACTCTAGCGGTGTACGCATTCCTCGAGAACTCGGAGACATTTCTTCAAGCGGGACACATGGAATACATCATGTACCCACCTGCTACTTGGTGTGGCAACTCGGTGATAAGCAACGCCGCCTCTGTGGCTCAAAATCTTAAATGGTCCAACATAGCAGGTGCAAGTTTCCTTTGGCATGGAACCTCTTAACTCCCTGAGAGGCGTAACTCGAGGTATACAAAGTCTTACGGTTCCAAAACTCAAATCTCGGCGACGATTGTCGGCGATAACTCTTATCCGCGAGATTGGGCTATCTTCAACCTTTCCCCTAATCATGGCGACCGCTCTTGACCTCTTGAAGAATATCGAGGCCCAAAGACACGCAGGCCACTGGTCTCATTCAATTCAATGGCGTCAGGCGGTCGACCATCTGAGGCCTCAAAAGGTGACATCGTAAACTAGCTGATAACTATTGTTGTAATCGAATCTCTATACAGCAAACTCTTATCCCAAGAGGTAGCATAAGCTAATGCACAAGCTCTTAGCATATCCTCCAAAATCTGGTTGACTCTTTCATTACATCCCATCCGCTGCATGGATGATAAGGCAGTCTTGAAGTTTAAGCGGGTTCCCATGGCCTCATGCAA
Organism: Rhipidocladum racemiflorum; assembly: GCA_036346355.1. Taxonomy (NCBI): domain Eukaryota; kingdom Viridiplantae; phylum Streptophyta; class Magnoliopsida; order Poales; family Poaceae; genus Rhipidocladum; species Rhipidocladum racemiflorum. The sequence goes on along the minus strand of CM070589.1, from coordinate 35,001,720 downwards.
CTTATTCTAGAACCTTGAGGTAAATTGGGTACCTCTGTCCGATACAATCCTCTTTGGCACTCCGTGCAAACAAACAATCCTGATCATGTACAACTCTGCCAACTTATCTCCCGAGTAAGTGGTTCTTGAGATAAAATGGGCTACTTTAGTCAAAGCGATCCACTATAACCCATATGGAGTCATAACCTCCTTGAGTCTTAGACAAACCGGTAATGAAATCCATTCCTCCCACTTCCACTCGGGTATTTTCAGGGTAGCAATCCTGGCTGTTTTACGATGCATTGCCTTGACTCTACGGCATACGTCGCACAATGCAACATGCTCAAACTTCACGCGTTTCATACTTGGCCACGAGAATCTCTCCTTGGATCCTGATACATCTTGGCGCTTCCAGGATGAATTGAGTACTTGGAGTCATGGGCTTCTTCCAAAATCAGTTGATTTAACTCCTTTATTAGGCACACAATGATCCTTCATCCACAACGTGCCTTGCTCATCCAACTTGAAGTCCTCCTCGCCTTGCCTTCCTCCTTGATGGACTTAATCCTGCGGATCCTGTCATCATCCTTCTGTCCTTCTAGGATCTGATCCTCTAGGTAGGCTTTACTTCCAATGCGGCCAGAATCCGCTAGGTACAACCTCAATCTTCATCTTTGAAAATCCTCACATAACTCATCCCGACTTGTGGCTAGCAACGTACTCACGGTATGGCTTTTCCGACTCGAGCATCGGCTACTCGTTGGCCTTCCGGGATGGTAATGGATTCCAACATTATAGTCCTTGATCAACTCTAACCATCTCCTTTGCCTCATATTCAGATCCATTTAGGTGAATATGTACTTAAAAGGCTCTTATGATCCAGTATACACTTCACATCTGTTTCCAATCGAATAGTGGCGCCATATCTTCAAAGCATGCACTACGGCTAACTCTAGGTCATGTGTCGGATAATTTTCTCATCGGCCTCAAGCGCCTTGATGCATAAGCGACGACCTTTCCATTCTGCATCAGCACACATCCAAGTCCTTGGCGCGATGCGTCACAATAAATCTCGAAGCTTTGAGCAACATCCGGTAGAACCAACACCGGTGCTGATGTCAATCGCTTCTTCAGCTCCTGAAATCCTTTCTCACATTCTGGCGTCCATGCAAACTTCTTTTCCTTCTTGGCAATTGCGTAAGAGGTTTCGCAGTGTCGAAAAAGCCTTCGATGAAACGGCGGTAATATCCTCGCCATTCAGGAAACTCGAATCAGGTCACCGTCTTTGGTTGTTCCCAATGTAACCACGGCTTCTACTTTGCTTGGATCTCTGGCGACTCCTTTGCGGTCATTACATGTCCAAGAAACTCCACCTTGTCCTTCCAAAAATCACACTTGGCGAACTTGGCGAAAGTTCTGTTCCTCGACTTTTTCCAAAACTCGCCTTAAGTGTTGGCATGTTCATCCTTCTGTCTTGGAGTAGATTAGGATATCGTCTATGAACACGACGACAAACTTGTCCAAATATTCCATGAACACCTTATTCATCATATTCATGAAATAGTGGCGCGTTAAATCGAGTCCAAAGGACATAGCTGTAAACTCGTAATGTCCATATCTTGCGAGAATCACGAGTCTTGAATATCTTACGATCGGATCTTCAACTGATGGTATCCCGATCTCGAGATCAATCTTGGAGAAAACTCCGCTCCTCTTAACTGATCAAACAAATCATCAATCTGGGTAGCGGATACTTATTCTTCACGGTGACTTACGTTGAGTGCCGCAGTAGGTCAATGCACATCCTGAAACTCCCGTCCTTCTTCTTGACAAACAAAGCGGTGCTCCCCACATCGAACTTAGTGCGATAAATCCTTTCTCCATTAACTCTTCTATTGTTTCTTCATTTCTACCAACTCCTCATTGACATCCGATAGGGTCTCTTTGCTATCGGTCGGTCTTGTGCAGTACAAGCTCTATCACAAACTCTATGTCCCTGTCGCGGCATACTCGAGGTAGATCTTCGAAAAACATCAGGTACTCATTCACTCTTTGGGACATCCTCTATGCTGATTGCCTTGATGCTTAACCATCAACTGTCCATCTCTAGCTGCAAGTGGCTTGAAATTCCACCTTCTTCCCACACGGGCTCTCAATCGAGATAGTCCTTCGTCCACAATCCAATACAGCCTTGTGCTTGGATAACCAATCCATTCCCAATATAACATCTAAGGTCTGGGTCTCCAAAATTATAAGGTTTGCTAGGAACTCTATTCCATCTATTAGTATTCTCACCCCGGAACATCCTCCTTCCGTTCGGAGTTCGGAACCAGGGGTTTGAACTAAAAGCATGCACTTTAGTCTTGCAATTCTCAAGTCATTTCTAGTAGCAAAGCCTTGCGAAACAAGCGAATCTGAGCTCGAGTCAAACAAAGCATTGCAGAAGGCCGGGTTAACAAGTAACTTACCCAAGATTTACGTCAAGTAGCATTTTGCAAAGGTGCATCTGCGGTGACATAGTTGACTCGGCCTCTCACCACGATGCAGGGTGTGGCTCCTGCAGTCTTTGGCGTCCTAGGAGGTGGTGCCTAGGTTGAAAGCAGGAACAGGGTGCGCTCCTGTCTGTCTTTGGGCAGCTGTTGGCAAAATGTCCTCGGCTCGTTGCGGTTGTAGCAATGTCTCACTGTTCCCTGAAGTTGCACAGGGTAGCGTTTCTAGCGGGCTGTGGGTCGGTAGTTCGAATTTGCTGGTCTTGGTCTTGGGAGGGTGTCCTTGTTGCATTCTGTGGTTGGAATCAAGAATTGATTTGGTGCAACTCTCAAGCGCCGTTATGTTCCTGGCGTGATCCTTCTTTGTTGCATCTGCGCTTCTGTTCTCATCCAGTTCCTTGCGCTTGTCCTCAAGAATAAGTGCCTTATTCACCAACTCTTGGAAATCTGGAAAGGTGTGGGTGATCAACCCTACTTGCAATCTGAGTTAAGTCCCTTCATAAAAGCGACATGCGGATTTATCCGTGCTTCCATCCTCGTGCGTAGCGTGCTAGGCTGTGAACTTGTTCGGGTAGTCGACCCAGGGCTGATTACCTTGCTTCGATGCTCTGAACTCCTCCTTCTTAAGGTCCATGATTCCTTCAGCACGTGATACTGTCGAATCTTGGTGAACTCTTCCCAAGTGATATCTTGAGGGTTCTCTGCGTGGCACAGAGTTCTCCCACCATTCGTGTTGTTCCTTCCAAGCCCGATGAGAAGCGTAAAGCACCTTCTCATTCCTATGCATTGAGCTATGTGTAGCTTCCTCTCAATTGATCTTAACCAATCATCGGCCTCCAATGGATTGGCATTCCCGAAGAAAGTGGGTGGGTGAGTCCTCATGAACTCGATGGTGACCTTGTATTCTGGCGTGGTCTGATTAACTTGATTAGTGTGGCGAAAGCGATGGCGTCTGCATTTGTTGCATCATATCATGCATCAAGCAGTGCAGGCAAGAAACGCTCGAAATTCTGCATATCCAGTAGCGGCTGCTGGTGCTCTATCATTGGGGTTTTTTGGCGAGATCCACTCCCATTGCTTCCAAGGTTTCACGGGTGTTCACCATCTCGATTTGCTCTAGGTTTAGAGATGAGGGAAACAAGAATAGACAAGTAATATGGAACTTATGCGGCGAAAGGTGTAGCCTTAAGGTCCAACTTTATTATTTATAACTTGGTATGGCTGCTTACAATGCCTAAGGGCCTTGCAACACATCTTGCACACTCGACAAACAAAGCAAATCCAATCGTAACTAACTGGAGTCTAACGCCTAAAGGGTGACTCTTTATTCTATGACTCGACTCGTGAAGGAGTCTCACTATAGAACCTATGCTCACTCCTCGAGAAAACCTCCACGGCCTGGAGTGCGAATCTTTGCGGCATAGGCGCGCTTGATCGCCATGTCCGACAAGAATCGTGTCCTCTATGGTAGTCGAAGAAGCAGTGTCCTCATCGAGATCGACTCCTGGATCTGGCTCGTAGCTCAGTCTTGGCTCTGGAGTGCCGAGTCCGTACAAAGTCATCTCAACTCGTCAATCCTTCGTAGAAGGTGTGCCACATACTCTTGAGCTTCCCGCCATCTGTTCTTCTCTGCCGTGATCTCCTTGCGGGCCTTCGTAGCTCCTTGCTTGTATTATCTAGTACATCCTCCTGGCGAGACGACAAATGCGTGCCAAGCTGTGTAACCGTGGCATCCTCATCCTGAGATCTCCTTCGGTCAAGAAGGTTATCGCTGCCAGCGGATAGTAGCAACACCGTACTCTCCAACTCTCGCGTAGATCACGGGTAATGTGCCGCATTGCGCGTCGTGATACTTCTTGGATACCCATCTGCATTGTAGATCTTCTAGCAGTCAGTGTGTATCGAGGCGATTGCTGCAGGCCCCTCTTCCGGCGGTACCTCAATCCTCACGTCACAAGCCTTGATCAATCCTCGCTTTGCCCGATCACTTCCACTTGGTATTGGGGCTTCTCAAAATCTCCGAGAGTTTGTAGCATGTGCCAAAGTTCCGCGGCGTGACCAACTCCTAGATCAACGTAGTTGAACTCTTCTTCCTCCATCTGTCACAAGAGAGTGCTTTCACGTAAGAACTTCGAATTTTTAAAGTGTGACAAGGTAAGGAAAAATTTCAGCAAGAGACAGAAAGAGAGAAGGGGATAAGTCGAGATGTCATTTCTTGTCTTCACAAATTTTAGCTTTAGAAAATAGGTTTTATCCTCACTCGACCATTCTAGCTTAGGGTTGAGCCTACAGGTCAAGTATGGCTCGATACCACCTCTGTCGGGACCCAATTTGCAAATCCGACCCTCCGTGTATTCAGCACTAGTCGAGAACGCGCTAGTGCAATACAGATCTTAACATCAGTAAATATCACAATCATACCAATCGATATTATCAAAGTACTTTATTTAGATAACCAAACTGGTTACTTGACCTTATGGCCAAGTTACAAATATATGCCTTGCAAGCGAAACTTATTAAAGAGAAATAACGGAAAATCAAATAAACTTAGTGGCGCCATCCAAGATACCACAGTAAATCGATCGGGCTCGCATCCCTAAGTAGTCGGGTCCTCTTGGAGTTCCTCCTCCAAAACAAGCGTAATCTCCTCTTCAAGCGGTATTGTGTTGAGGCAAGGGTGAGTACTTGGTACTCGGCAAGTCATGCCTGAGAATGCAAGCTATTATACTATATGCATGGCTTAGTACAAAGGAATAGCTCAGTATATTTGCGATAAACAGCTTTTGACAAGTAATATAAGTAGATTCGGAAAAGCGGTAGAAATAAGTAAAGCATAAATAACTTTTCAGGAAATTTAATAAACATTTTCCCCATCCTAAACCACATTTCCATCATCTTCATTATTAAACCAACCCAACTTTTCAAATCCAAGTTATTTTGGAAAATCTAACCCTTATTTGTAATTCCCGAGCAATGTCCAAGATCAGTGGACTCCGGCTATTCAAATAGATTCTACACTCTGCGGAGGTTATGCACTTTACCCACAAGATACAATCCACTCACCACGTCGGTAGTGAATCGCCATACAAGAGTATGCTGAATGAGCGATCATAACAAAGCCTTTGAAGCCTCAAACAACACAGGTGGTCCTCTCCGGTTCGTGCTCTACACCATCCCTTCCCTTAGCCAAAGGCGAAGTATGGGACCAACACACCGTTAGATGGGTACCGGGCCACACCACGACACGCTCCCCCAGTACAATCACACAAAGGTGTAACCGGCACCCCGAGGCTCCACAAGTGAGTCCTTAGCGACTTAGTCAACTAGGGGCCGTCCCATTCCGCCATGTGGTTGCAAGTATGACCCGGTTCAAAGGCTTGCAAGGTTAAGTCCTTAGAGTGACCAGGGCAAGACTACCCGAAAAACCAAATCAACATCCCCAATGCCACAAGCGCCCACCGATTACTCTTGCCACATGCCCCCGATCGAATCGTTTATCAAACCCCGATTGATTACCATGCACCACGTGCCATCAACATCACATGATACTTTTCAAAACAGGTTCAATATATCATTAATTCAATATTAGCATTTGATTATCCAAAATCATGTCATGAGCACGTGCGGTCTAAGCGTTATACTACAACGATCTAAACCCATGTTGGCGATTTAATAATGTCCAACTAGTAATCCACAACTAGGTGACAAGGGATCATGGCACATACTTAAGTAATCAAGGTGTCATATAGCAAATTGGTATTTATCTAACCCCATGTTTAAACAAAGTATCTTTCTAATTGAACTAGCATGCAATAGTTTAAATCAAAATAGATTTTGAAATAGGATCAACATGGTCAAAGCACAACTTGCCTTCAAAAGCACTTGCTCTTGGTCTTGAGTTGGATCTGAGTCAACACTTCTCCTTGAATCCTTAGGCACTTCAACGTCTACTCGTAAAGCGTGCAAATAGCAAATACACAAATAAACACTATGCAAAAGATCCCAAAACTCCAAATAAAATCCATAAACAGAGAACATAATTTTCTGGATTTTTAGAAATGGAATAAATCAAATTTGGGAGTTAAAAGCATAAAAGTTATGATTATTTAAAGTTTAAATAATCAATTAAATAATTTACAGAGAAAAACTTTAGTCCAAAAATTAAATAAAATTTATATTTAGGTAGATCTTAATTTTATACAAATTTAGAAATTTGAATCGCTCAAATCGGAGTTGAAGCATAAAAGTTATAAGCGTTTGAAGTTTGAATCTAAATTTGAAATCATTATTCGAATTAATAAATCATTTTCTTTTCGAAATTAATTATTGCGTCATGGACACGTGGCAGCTCTGATTGGCTGCGGCGTCGGTACCGAATCCATGGGCTTGGTCCACGCTCGGCTCGGGTCCCACGGTGGACTCGGTCCGGCTCACGTGGATGACATGTGGGCCCGCTCGGGTGGCGTCATCGGCGGCGTCGGCGCTAGTCGGTTAAGCCACCGACATGCGGGCCCTCGACACGCGCGGGCGCGATGTCGGCGTCCGCGCTCTTGGCGTGAGCGGCGCTGACAGCGTCGGTCCAACTTCCCGACACGTGCGCCAATCGTCCGTTGGTTTGAAAATCAGCGGCGCGATTGGATCTGTGGTTTAACACGTTGAAACTGCACTCGATGCTCGTGGGCGTTCGATCTGTCCAGACGGTCGGATCTAATCCTATAATCGCACCGCTACGGCGTGGCGAGTGTGGCGTTGGATCTTGATCCAGCGGTCGGATCTGTCGGTTTGGAACACGTGAACTCACCTCAACCGTCCGTCTGGATCCGGCGGTGCACCGAGGCTTCGCGGTGATGGCCGTGGCTTGGCGCCGCAGTGCCAGGAGTTGAAAACGACAGCGAGCCCAACGGGCCCGGGAGTTGCTCGGCGAGAAGGAAGGGTCCTTGGTGCGTCTTGTCGCGGTGAGTCCGGATCTGAGTCAACGCAGGGCGGCGGACGGCGAGCAAGCAAAGACCGTGGCGGGCAGCGCGCACTCTGGCGAGCTTCAAGACGGCTAAAGCGGCGCATAGCCTCGGTGAAGTAGAGAAGGGAGGGCGCGGGATCACGACGGTCCTCGGGGTATGCCAGGCATTAAATAGCCTCGGCGTCGGAGTGCGTAAAAACGGAAACCTAACGCTCGGCGTATGGCGGTCGAGCTTCGGACTCGGCGAAGACGCGAAATCGTGGTAATTCGCATTTGTCGTGACCAACGGCCACGATCGCCGCAACGTGATCGGTCCGGTCGGACTACGGCTTCGGGTCGAGTCGGCGGATCTCGGCCGTTGGATCTTGATCCAGCGGTTGGGATTGGTTAGGGTTAGAGTGGGTTCGTCGAGTCAATGGCTCGAATTTCGGACTCGAGTCCGACTCTGTCGGATGAACAGTACTTGACCAGAGTTGGATTTTCCAGCGAATTAATATCTAAAATAATTCCCAGTAATTCTTTTAATTCATTAAAAATAGCAAATGACTCAAAATTCGGAAAAATTCTGGAAAATATTTTGGATCATTTTGGACTCAAATAAAATATTTCCAACAAAAATTTATTTGCAAATTTAAATTCTTTAATTATTTCAAAATGGAATAAATTCAAATAAATTCCAAATAAATCCAAATAAATTCCAGAAAATTCCAAAAATTCACCAAAGTGCCAAATCACACATGAATTTAAGAAAAGCAAAATTTTGGGATGTTACACCAATTTTATTGGGTCCCAAATATTCTAAAATGGTTCTAACAATTTTTCCGGAATTTTTAGACCATTTTTCCTAATTTTTCTCTAGGGCGGTTCATTCGCGTAAAAGAGAACCAACCGGAGCTTGCCACGTGGCGGTTACTGTAGCATGGGGTACTGTATCGTCGCATTACTGTAGCTCCTTCTTCCTCATCACGACATTTCAGTTACAGAGAGCTTCATTGCCTCCCATCAATGGCGGCTCCCCTTTGATTGCCCATAACTTCCTCATAATTGCTCCAAATCATGCAAGGCCGGATCCGTTTGAACCGTGACGACGAGACCTTTCCATCCCCGGTGTCCTTTCCGCTTCTACCTCACCGGAATATGCGCAGTTTACAAAAAACCGAAATGGCTTTAATCCTCATTATCTTGGCCGTTTCTCGTCCAAACGTCGCACCACCACCTCCATTCACTCCGTATAAGAGTCCTCTTTCCGGGAGTAGGCTTCCTTTTCCCTCTATTCCAAGCATTTTCCCGTGAGATCGAGAAAACCGAAGCCGTGTCACACTTTTTCGGTGTTCTTCGAGTTCATGTTTGTAGATTCTTCTCCGGTGAGTCATTCTTCGTGCCGCTTGTTTCCTTGTGACCGTGGAGGAGTGTAGAAGCTAACCCAATCCTCAATTTTAGGTTTGATCAAGAGTTGGCGGTGAATTTCGAGTTTTTGTTCATCCGGCCGAAACTTCGTTCGTCGTTGATTTCTCCGAATCCGATGAGGTTTGGTTCAATTCCTTCCGGTTATAGGTTCCTAAGGATGTAATCTAGAGGTTCTAGGCTTTTGTTTAGGTCAATTCCGTGCATAAATGAGAAAGAAATCAAGTTTTAGAGGGAGGTGTGTTTCTTTTTCTTTTGTTGGGTGGCCTCTGTTCTTGTGCTTGGTGCTCACTGTGGTTGGGTCCATGGTCAGCCGGCCGGCCAGCCGCCCCGCCGGTCGCCCGGCGCCCGGCCATGCCGCCCGCCCGCCCGCCGTCGCCGGTCCCCCTCGCCGTGAGCCCCTCCTCCATCCCTCTCCAAGCTCACCTCCACCATCCATGGCCATGGCATGAGGCTAGAGCTTGAAGAAGGCCTTAGAGTATGACAAGTTGGCCCACTTGCCATACCCTCAAACCCATTCAAAGTCAAGTTTTCAATCAACGTTTGACCAGTCAACCAGAGAAGGAATATTCCGGGAATATTCCCGATTTTCCGATTTATTCAAAATTCGAACTTCGGAAGCTCATAACTTTTCCGTCCGAACTCCGTTTGACCCCATTCAAATTTCTAAATTCATCTAAAATCAAGATCTACCTGCCAGTATTATTTTTGTAATTTTTGGATTTTATTTATTTTCTTTTATTTATTTTGTTGTCTCGTTTTGCGCGTAGTCGACGATTCGGCTGCGACCGCCGACCCCGCCGCCGGACTTCAAAGAGTGCAACATTCTCGCTGTGGCCGAGGCAATTCTCCTTGATGCATGTTGATCCTACGATTTATCAATGTTTTTACATGTTTTACAAGTTGCATTGCTATTTATATAAATGGATGATGTTAACGTTAGGATATTAGTTATACCTGTTGTTCCTACCTCCTTGACATTGTTATCCATGGTCCTTTGTCGCCCTAGTATAAGTACTCCACCAATGTAAATGTTTTGAAAAAATATTCTTTAAAAAGGGGAAAAGACTAATTGGAAGGCACGATCGGTGGAACAAATAGTATGAAAGGCAAATTGGAGATTTCCTGAATATTGATGAGGTGAGGGTAGTAGTTATGGAATTGATCTATGAATGGTAACCCATATAATTTGTGAGGATTGGGAGAATATCGGAAGATGTATGATGTTAAGAATAATAGTCGGTAAAAGTAAAGAAATGATATCGAGAGGCATACTTGTGGATTAAATAAAATACGTGGTGACTTATATTTCGGTGGATGTTAACAAGCATACTATATGATAATCATTTGTGGAGAATTGTGAATAATCCAGAATGTTTGGTGGTTTAGTAAATGATATTATTACGTATTCTTGGTGGATAAAATGTAGATGATTTAGCGATGACAATATGAAGGGTTACAATAGGTGATGTGGAGAATGACACTCGATGAGTTAATCAATGCTATTATTAAATGTACTCGATGTATGAAGTGGATAATACTGAGAATCGTACTCGGTGGTTTAGTAGATAAGTTTGGGAAATGTGGTTTTGCAATAACCATTTATGCGGGATTATGAATAATGTCGATTATGGGTGATTTGTTTCGTAAACGTAGTATCACTGGTTATGGAAAAAGCCGTAATCGATGAATTAATGAAGTCTTGGATTTATAGAATCTTTCTTGAAAGATGCTTGGGGTGAGATTATGAATTATTCGTGGTGGATTAAAGTAGATGATTTAGAGGGGATAGTGGGAATAATTAAATATATGGTGTAATGAAGTATTATCGGTGGATTGTATTCTAGATGATTAGAGATAGTATTGTGAAGTATCCTCGATGGTTTAATAGACGATTTTGTGGAGTCTTCCTAATGTGTGATAAGATGGATCGTCGTATGAATGATGGATAAATTAATAATACAGGTCATAGTTCAAGGGAAATATTTCATATACAAATATGATTGTGGTTTAATAGGATTTTGGAGTTATGATAGTACCAGGATATACTTCCTACTTGTGGATACTATATTGGATTGGATTATTCATATGATTGTAAGAGTATGACAATTTAAAGGTCATTGGGGGTTACAAAATTGATTATAAGAATTGTAACCAAACCCTACAACTTACCTTTTATAAAAGAAACTATTGGTGGAATAGAATAGTACGGTAGGAATGCTTAGACTCGCAAACGGTCAATGTTCACCCATGGGTGGGAATTTCAATTGTCTCTTGAAAACTTGTGTTGGAAGTTATAGGCAAGGAGTATTGCCAATGGTTTACAAAATAAAAATAAAAGGAAAACTGGTTTTGGACTGGGGCGGAATGGTTTGTCTGGTGGGCACGGAGGGAGTGCTAGCTTTCATTGCGCAAGTACCGCCCCAAGTCAATTAAGGACCGACGCTTATGACTGTCTCCATTCTAAGCATAACCGTACAACCACATGTCAAAGTGGGCACGACCTGGCTAACTAATTTGTAGAAACCTGACTTCGACTCACCACTCGGTGGAATGTGAGAGCCGAAAAGAGGCATTGTTGTTGTTGTTGTTTTTCTCACATGGCGCAAGAGGGGGCTTCTGTACTGGGCGAATAGAACCCTAACAGCGGTGAAACCTCAGCGGGTGAGTCGGGTTAGGCGTATACATTGTAAAAGCCTTGTCATGATATCCCTGCCGGCACACCCAAGGAAGTGTGCTAATAGCTTGGCATCAAGGGAATATCATGTCTTGTGGGTAAAGTTGTACACCTCTGCAGAGTTAAAACTATTCGAATAGCCGTGCCTACGGTCAAAGGCAAAGCTTGCTGAATGCTTTCATACTGGTAGACTTTGATTTTTGGTTTCAAACTAAACAATGTTTCGTTTTGGGATCCGGGAGCGGTTAGAACTCTTGGGTGTGCGTCTGGTGGCTAAAGCCAGGTAGGTGGAAGGAACCTGATTTTGTGAACCATGGTGGACAGAGCCATGTGATTGGATGGAACCCTGATTTTGTTGGGATGTGGCGGATAGAGCCTGTATATTAGTGAGTGGTGGTTAGAACCTTCACTACAATATTACATAATTCAATTCTTAAAAAGAATTGCTCAATTATGCTTTGTGAAAATTATTATCAAGTATGTTTTGTTGAAACTTGGTTTTATGCAAAAGAACCATATTAAGCCATCTTTGGATAGCCTACATTGTGCATAATTTCCCAGACTTGCTGAGTACTTTATGTACTCACGTGCTACATTCCAATCCTATCTCAGAAGTGAAAGAAGCTGTCAAGGAATTCCAACGACTAGGGGGCGCTCCCCACTCGATTGCCTGTGGCCATTTGGATGGGTCGCTTGGTGTCGTCTTCCGCTGCAGTTGTTCAAGTTGTTCCGCCTGTTCAGGCCGTAATGGTAAACCTTGACCATAAGGTCTTTGCTTTTATTTGGTATTATTCTTATTTAGTTATATGTATTCGTGATATGGTTGTTGATTCATCATTTTTGACTGTGTGTACTAGCTACTGATCTGGGACTAGTACCGAAATACACAGGGGACTCCGGATAGCCGATCCAGGGGCCTACAAAGGTGGTATCAGAGCCATATCGACTCTAGGACGTGCCCTTAGTTAGAATGGTCATTTTTAGGAAGCTTCAAAACTTATATTTATAAAGAGAGAAATCAAATAATGTGCTATTCTCGTCTTTTCTCTCTTTCTATTCTTATCTTCCCCGGTAGTTGCTTCTTCACCTTTTTGAAAATAAATTGAACGATACCTCCCTTACAAATTTCTATATTAGGGTAATCATGTTCCCACTGTCGATTTCAAGGCTCAAGGACTCCAGAGGAGCAATTCTGCAAGTGCTATTGAAGTGGGCATCTTCCTGGTGAGGATCCAACCATGATCGTCGAAGACCAAAGAAGCGATGCAGATCTTAGGCTAACCCTGTAGGTTAAGTGGCCAAGTTTCGTTCCGTGGTTGAACCGCCTTGCTCCATTAGAGTGAGTAGTGTTACCGAGTAGACGAATGGATTTGCTTGGTGTTAAAAATGTTTTGCTTTTCGTCGTTGTGTTGTCCTTTGCCTGGGCAGTTGGGTTTTTGGTGTTGTTAGAACCTCCCCTTTCTCTCTCGTCAGTGCTTTTCCCTCTCATCTGGAAGCCTTGTTCTATCGTCAGATGGAGAAGAACTGCAGTGCTAACCTCAACCAAGAAGTTCAGTCATCAAATCCCAATGCTATGGCCAACAACAATGCTACCACCACGGAAGTTCCGGCTGTCAATGTCAGTGCTACTGCCGAGCTTAATCAGCAACCCTCCGAGGTGATAACAACCTTTCTTCAGAATATGAATCAGTTCATGGTGACTCAGACTCAGCTCATGCAATTGATGATACAACAACTGGACAATCAAGCCTCTGTGGTCCCTCCAACTATAACTCCTCAGCAGTACCCTTCTGATGAGTTACGGAAGACCAACCCTCCCGCGGTATTAGGTGGAGATGATGGCATTAGCAATACCCCTCTGGTAGACCTTCACTCTAGGGAATTGGTCATCTGCTATCGATGTGGTGAAAAAGGTCATGTTGCCTCTGAATGTCCCCAAAAGGGTAAGACTAAAGAAGATACCCATTGTAGGCACTGCAACAGAAATGGACACCAATTCCGCAGGTGCCCTCGAAGGAAGAAGATCCAGTACAAGGTTTGCAACTTTTGTGGTAAGGAAGGGCATTATGTGAAACAATGCCCCTTGGGAAAACAAAAATTCTTATCACCAACACCAGTTCTAGCATCAGAAGTCAGGATGGAAGTACCCCTAAGCTACACCCAGGAGCGAAGATTCCTCAAGCTGACAAAGGCAAAGCACTTTCCCTGGAAGACAACTGTCATCAACCGGATTCTCGTAAAAGGAAGGTAGTAAGTCAAGAGCAGCATGTTGCCAGTAGTTCTAGGCTTCGGGTGAACCAATTTCAACTCAACCAAGCACCAGAAGTAGCCTTAATCAAGACTCCAGGATTAGAAGTGCAACCAGTGACGCAAGGACATCAGGCATCTACTTCAAATCCCCACATCCCGGATGCTGTTCTTCTTATGACCATAACCCCAGCAGCAGGTGGTAGACGCAATCGGCAAGTTCTGTCACAGATATTGCGATATAGGACGTCAGGGTTACCAATGATCCCTGAAGTTGAAGAAGAGACACCTGGAGCTTGAGGCTATCAGTAAATGTTAGAAGATGGTACCTTCAGTAGTACCATATCTCTCTTAAAAGAATAAAATAAGAGGGTTTGTGTAACGATCGATCTGTAAGATGCAATTGACGATATGGTTATCAATAAAACAGCCAGACATGACATTATACAAAGCCAGACATGACATTATATAAAGCAAAAGAAAAGGTTAAGTCACCTTCTGTCATTCCTCCATGTCCTCTAGCACATCCTCCTCAAAATCTTCGATATCCTCATGCTCCTACAATTGCAAGTTATATTTTTAATGAATATGCATGGATGAATGAAATTAGGGCACACACACAAAGATATATATATATGGTTACATAAAAAACAACAAACCCTTGTCATCAGGTGTGCAAAACATCGCTCCATGCCCTCCATGTCCATCTCAGATATGATAGATCCACATATGTTTGCACCTGCATGTTTTATCAGAAGATTAAATTATGTTGAAAGGTTAGCTCACATACTACACATAAACTAGTAAAGGACAAATGCATAATTTAACATTACCTTTTCTAGATGCTAGAGTCCAATCTTTGGTACAAATCAAAGCTTGGACAATTTCAGGATCTAAACGACTGCGAAATGGATCAACAACACGTCCACCTGCACTGAATGCTGACTCTGAAGCAACCGTAGACACTTGAATAGATAAGACATCTCGAGCAAATCTGGATAGAATAGGGAGCTCGGTTTGCTTAAGCTTCCACCATGACAAAATATCAAATTCTTTTTTGTCTTTTGTACTCCAGTGCACTAGTGGTTGCTCCATATATATTTCTAACTCAGTTTTGTTACCTTCGCCTGAGGCAGTACTACCATGCAAGAACTTTTCAAAATCTGCATCAAGATCATCATCACTATCATCATCCTCAAATGTCTTGTCTAGATGAGAATCCACTATTTGCACATTTGTGGCTGGTGTCTTCATTGTAATTATAGGTGGACTAGACATATAAGCTTGAAATAGCTGGTAAATAACACTATTGAGCTTATTAATTTCTTCTGGACCATTGTCATGATAAATCTTTTCTGCAAAGTAGTGTATTGGCTTTGTCTTGTATCTAGGATCAACAAAACATGCTACAGCAAGAGCCATGTTCGACTTTTCCCAATACTTATCATACTTAATTCTCATGGAATGTGCCATAGTAGCTATAACTAGATCAGGACTATAACACCATTCTTCAATTGCAAGCTTGATCTTACAAAAATGGGTGAAAAATAGATTTGCTGTTGGATATGTACTGCCAGAGAAGAGCTCAGTACAATCATAGAATTTCTTCAAACATGAAGCCTATCAAATGCATGTCTATAGTAAATAGCTTGCTTCAACATGATATATGTGGAGTTCCACCTTGTTGGAACATCTAAAGAGAGGCCACTTTTCACATCCAAATCACATTCTGATGCACACTTCATAAATTCCTCCCACTGCAATGGTGAGTTCTTCACAATTGCAATTGTATTTCTAATATTTGCAATAGCTGGTGCAATTTGCTTCAAACCTTCTTGGGCAACGAGGTTTAAAATATGATTTAAGCATCTCACATGAAGAAAGATACCATCACAAATCAAAGAAGCCTTTCTGAGTTTTTGTACTACCCCTTTAGCACATACATCATTGGCCGATGCATTGTCCAAAGTAAGTGCAAGCAATCTTCTATCAACATTCCAGTCCACCATACTATCATAAAACTGTGCACACAAGTTCTTTCCCGAATGGTGTCCCTCTACATGCATAAATTTTATAATTCTTTTTTGCATGCTCCAATTGTCATCTATCCAATGGATAGTGATGCACATGTAACCTTTATTTTGATTTGATGTTCACATATCCATAGTTGTATTGAAACGACATGCAAGTGTTTTTAAGTATTCATACAATTTCTTCTTCTCCTCTACAAATATATTCAATATATCTTTCCTCACGGTAATGCGGTTCTTAATTGGGAAACTAGGGTGCAATGACTTGATAAACTCCACAAAATACTCATGCTCAACAATATTAAAGGGATATTCATGCATGATAATTGCTAGATAAAATTTCTTTAAACTGTCAGCCTTATCATACCTATAGGTCTCCACAGTTGCAGTGTCATTGCCACCTTCACTCTTGTTCAATTTAAGAAACTGCTGACCTCCTTTGATTTGGTGCTTGTTCGCTAAGTGATTCCGAAAGACTGTTGTCCCACTATAACTTTCACAACGTAATTTGTAAGTGCACTTGAGGCATCTAGCCCAATGCTCTATAACCTCACTGCCGTCTGCACCTTTCTTCTAAACTTCATACTTCTTGTAGTGATCCCAAACATCAGAGCTACATTTTTTTGCTCTCTTCCCAGTAGGAGCAAGAGGGTCAGACTCAGTACCAGTTTCACTAGTCAAATCAGCTTCATTTGTTGGCACCAATGTAGCAACAACTGGATCAGAAACATCTCTACCAGTAGCAATTGGCTGTGGCACTGACGGCAAAGATGGAAATGTATTGCTTACACTTGCACCACTACTTCCAGTTGTCGATTCCATTACAAACCTAGCATAGAAAATGCACAGATGTTGCAATGCTTATAGGTTGTCTACCTTAATCAAGGGGAGAAGCTTTCAGAGATCTCACTTTCCAGGAGCAAAAGACAATACTAAACTAGGAATACTACAGTGTATATGGTACTCATGAACTTATCTACTTAGCACAAAATGCATGCTGTGACAGATCAACAGATAATGCAACATGAAGAAGTGGTTTTAATTGTATTGAACTCCACTTTCAACAGAACCAGGGGCACATTGTTGACATGGTTTTAATGCAACACAGATGGTACACTGCATACTTTACATACAAAAAAAAATGTTTGTATCTACCTGCCCAATTTCTAAGTTAACATCACCAAATTAGACATTAGGGAAACTAACTCCATAGAAAAAAATGTGATGCGCCTCTGAAAGCTGCTGCATCTGACATTAGAAAAGTGATCAACACCACCAATCTGATATTGTTTATCATTTACTAGGTCTACAAAGGATTGCTCTAGAGTCTTGACTGGGCAGATGGTTGCAATAAAGTGACTCCAAATTAGATCAACACAATTTACATTAGAGATAGATTTCCTATCTAGGGTTCATCACCATTCACAAGAACCTACTGAACATTGCAGTTCTTTGCGTTGAGCAAGATGAACAGATTGTATACGAATACATCCCTAATGGCACATTGAGGGAGAGCTTAAATAGTATGTACCTGGATGGCCCCCGGGGGGATGACCGTCGGTGGGGGACGACCGCCGGGAGGGGGGGACGAGACGAGGGCGGCCGGCGACGCTGCTCCATGGGGGACGACCGCCGATGGGGACGCTGAGACGCGCTGGCTGTTGGAGGGAGACGCGCCGGCCGCCGATGGGGGCGTTGGAGGGATGCTGACGGTGGGGATGGGGGCGTCGGAGGGAGACGCGCTGGCCGCCGGTCCTGGACTTCGCTGACCACCGCTGGAGGGAGGAGATTAGATCTGGATTGGAGTCTGACTTGGAGAGGACTAGAGGCTAGAGCCTAGAAACCGGATGACGGGATGAGTTGAAGACTAAAGCGAAAGAGGTGAGAGTCAGGTGATCGAGTACCTTATTTTAGAATTTACCGGATATCCGATTTCACTGTTCATCGGATAATCCGGATCCATATCCGTATCCGCCGGATAGTACGTTACCGAATCCGTATCCGTATCCGAAAAAAAAAATATCTGTATCCGTATCCGTATCCGTATCCGTATCCGAAACTATGCGAAAAATATCCGATCCGAAACTATCCGTATCCGAAAATATCCGGATCGGTCAGAAACTATTCGATCCGTTTTCACGCCTAGGCGCCGCAGGGTAGGAGCCGCCCTCGCTTGGCTCCTTCGAACATTCGCTAGAGGCGAGGAACACACGGATTAGAGTCAGTAGCGACCGATGGGGTGGGACGGCGTGGGAGGCGGGATGGTGGAAAAGAGAAGGGGGCGGTAGCTCAGGAAGTGATGGAGGTGGAGGCGACGGCATAAGCGCACGGGGGACGCGGCGCTGGGTGAGATGAGCCATAACCAGATTGAAAAGAAGATAAGAGGTGGGTGGCTCTAATTGTAAATTTTCATGATTAGAAGATTATAGAAGAGCCAGGAAGATATTTTTGCATTGGTGAAGATGGGACGGCTCATGCATGTATGCTGGAAGGGAGATTGGATGCCGGAGGTTGATCGAATGACATGGCCTCGTTAATTTTGCAGGAATCCCAACAGGATTCATCGTATATTTAGATGTGTTTTCTTGTGCATGCATCCTGCTTGGGTGTACGGCACAAGAATACATTCCACCAAATTAAAACGGCATATTTGTAGTCTCTATCTCATCGACAATATGAAGATATGCTTCATACTAGTTTTTATCACTACTACAGAACTGGGCATCACAAGCGGTATATTACAAGCGGTTAGGTGCGAACGGTTCGGCCTGCACTGAAGCGGTTCTGAGCAGCAGGCGGGAGGGTCACTAGAAGCGGTTGGTCATACGAACCGCTTGTGTTGACAAGCATCACAAGCGGTTCGTTTTCCAAACCGCTTATGAATTATCACAAGCGGTTTGAGACCTCAACCGCTTGTAGAGATTTATATTTAGAAGCGGTTCGTGTATAAAACCGCTTCTGAAGTCTTAGTTTTAGTAGCGGTTTGTTTGTCAAACCGCTTCTACAAATCGAAGCGGTTTGACATACAAACCGCTTCTAGAACTCAACCTTCAGAAGCGGTTTGTATATGAAACCGCTTCTAGAATCCCTCCCGCCCAGCACTTTAAACTTCTTCTTCCTCCCCGAGCCAACAAATTCGATGAGCATGAGAAGGGCCGAGCACCGTTTCTTCCGGAGGTGCTGCCCAAATTTTTGTTTTGAAATTGCCGGTGATTTAGCTTCAAATTAAGTGTTTTAAGGTCAAGAAGAGTATGTTAGCATCTTTCTCACCTACATATTGCTGTTTTTATGCATTGGATGTGGAGAAATCATGATTTATTCATGTTGAAATGTGTTGCTTTGCTAGGTAGAACATGTTGAAATGTGTATGGTATGAAGTTGTTCCCAAAATTTATTTTGTATGCTTGTTGTTGTTATGGTATGAAGATGTATGGTGATCTAGTTCAAAATATGACATTGCAATGAAGTAATTAGTAGTGTATAAAATAAAATAAGGATAAAAATAATTAGAAAGGTAGAAAGGGATAAAAAAATTTTAGAAAGGTAGATCTTTAATTGCAAGAAGGTGTAGGTGGGGTTGTTTTTCTTGGAGAAGAAAAAATATATGAAATTATTACTTTATTGTAGATGAACCGGCAATGGATGTACAATGCGGACCGTCGATCGAGAGAGTTCATTGATGGCGTGCAGGCTTTTCTCGATGGGCCATTGCATTCCTGCCTCGAGCAGCTTCATATGTTGTCCGTGCGTAGATTGCAAGAACGAGAAGGAGCACTCACAGCGATGGCGGGTTATGAACCATTTGATGATGAGAGGTTTCATGCCAAACTATGAACGTTGGACCAACCATGGCGAAGACGAGGAAGGCGAGGAAGAAGACGAGGAAGAAGAAGAGGGATTCAAAAATATCTCGGACGCCACGCAATGCTATTCCGTGGGAGGTACACTCAGTGACTTTGGTGATGATGAGTGGACCGAGATCTTTAGCGTGGCGGTGAGGGAGACTACACAGATGAAAGACAGTTCGAGAAATTCCAGCGCATGTTAGAGGACCACGAGAACTCCTTTATACCCAAATTGTGGGCGGGACCACAAGAAGTTGCGTACCACACTTGAACTTATGCAATGGAAGGCCACAAATAGTGTGTCGAGATAAGGGATTCGATGAGTTGTTGACACTCATAAAGAAGTTGCTTCCGAAGATAACACTCTGCTGAATCTACATATGAAGCAAAGGAAGTCGTCATCCTTTGGGACTGAAAGTGAGAAGATACACGCATGTCGTAACGATTGCATCCTGTATCGCAATGTGTATGCCAATTTGGATGTTTGTCCAGTGTGCAAAGAATCACGGTATAAGGTGAAGAGAGATGATCTAGGTGAAATAGATGGGGAGCGTAAGAAGAAGAGACCTCCAGCTAAAGTGTTGTGGTATTTCCCAGTGATTCCCCGATTGAAGCGTATGTTTGCTAACAAAGCGCATGCCCAGATGATGCGTTGGCACAAAGAAGAGCGTAAAGATGACGGTATGCTTAGACACCCTGTAGATGGATCACAGTGGAGGAAAGTCGATCGGACGTACCCAGACTTCGCACAAGAGGTGAGAAACATAAGGTTTGGGTTAAGTACCGATGGGATGAATCCTTTCGGAGAGTTGAGCAGCAACCATAGCACCTGGCCTGTTACACTATGTATGTATAACATTCCTCCATGGCTGTGCATGAAGCGAAAGTACATCATGATGCCGTTGTTGATCCAAGGCCCCAAGCAACCTGGAAATGACATCGATGTCTACCTGAAACCATTGGTTGCAGATCTTGTGACGTTGTGGGAGGATGGTGCGGGTATGGGATGAGTACAAAAGGGAGTATTTCACCTTACGTGCATTGTTATTTGTAACAATCAACGACTGGCCTGCTCTCGGTAACCTGTTTGGCCAAACTATCAAAGGATATAGAGCTTGTGTCCAATGCTTAGATGAAACGGACAGCATGTACCTGAAAAACTCTCGAAAGGTTGTCTACATGGGCCACCGTAGGTTTCTTCCTACGAGTCACCCATGGCGGAAGAAGTGCAGGAAATTTAACGGGCAAGTAGACCTTCGTGCTAGGCCTCAGCATCGTACTGGGCCACATGTACTTGCTATGGTAAAGAATCTGAAAGTAGTATTCGGAAAGGGTCCTGGAAGCAAACCTGTGCAGAATGAGGATGGTCAGGCGCCAATGTGGAAGAAGAAGTCAATATTTTGGGACTTGCCTTATTGGGAAGTCTTGGAGGTTCGTCACTCACTTGACTTCATGCACATCACGAAGAATGTTTGCTTGAACCTGCTAGGCTACATAGATATGTATGGCCAATCAAAAGATACACTGCAAGGTCGGAAGGACCTTAAACTCTTGGAACTGAGGAACGACCTACATCCGGAAAAGAGAGAAAAAGGACAACATTACCTACATCCTGCGAGCTACACTCTAAGCAAAGAAGAGAAAAAAAGCATGATAGAGTGCCTGAATAGTGTGAAGGTCCCTTCCGGATACTCATCAAATGTAAAGAGACTCATAAACACGAAAGAGAATAAAATCGTACACCTGAAATCCCATGACTGTCTTGTGTTGATGACACAGTTGCTTCCAGTGGCTATAAGAGGTATACTTCCCGAGTGGAGTGCAGGGGATAATCACAAAGCTGTGTTCTTTTTTCAATGCGATTTGGCATAAGGTCATCGACCCAGATAAACTAAGTAAGCTGCAGGATGACGTGGTACAAAGTGTGGTTTGTCTTGAGATGATATTTCCTCCTGCGTTCTTTGATATTATGGTTCATCTCACTGTTCACCTTGTCAAAGAGATAGGTATTCTCGGACCCGTGTATCTGCACAACATGTTCCCTTTCGAGAGGTACATGAGTGTGCTAAAGAAGTATGTTCGTAACCGTTCTCGTCCGGAAGGATGCATTGCCGAGGGTTATGGGACAGAGGAGGTGATTGAATTTTGTGTGGATTACATTAATGATCTAAATCCGATCGGCGTCCCTATATCACGCCATGAGGTCGCAGTGGAGGAGGTGCTGAGCGGATTTGAAGAACTAGTACTCGATATTGCTGGAGGCGACGACGTTACCAAGCTTGGGCAGGCCCTCCACAATATCATCCTCTGGCGAAAAAGGTTGATCATATTTCCAGATGGCGTGGAGGTGTCATCTCCGGAGCCGCCGGCTGTAGGAAGCTCGTCTCCTCCACAACGACAACCCACGCCTCCTCGACAACCGACACCTCCTTCAGCGTCGCCTCCTCCACAACGACAACCGACTCCTCCTCCACAACAACAACAGACGCCTCCTCCACAACGAGAACAGACGCCTCCTCCACAACGACAACCAATACCTCCACCATCTCCTCCGAGGAAGAAGCTCAAGAGCCATACTACTCCACCTGCTCCCACGAAGGCACAGTCCAGCCGGTCAAAAAGGGTAAAGGAACCTCCAAAGAGGGCATATGATAGGACCGACGAGGAGAATTACGCGATCGTCACCGAAGAAGTGGCTGCACACTTCGCACCAAAGAAGTCAGCTGACCCAAACGTACAAGTTGATCCAAAAGTGATGGAACACTTCTTGACCTGTCGTGCAATGCCACTCCCTGTGCCGTCCAACTATGAACGTACAATAATAAAGGCTACACGGAAGAGTAAATGGGGTCAGGCGGCGGCGGCAAAGCAGAAGAGAGATCAAGATCAGCTGCGGCAAGATCAGGAGAACCTTGAGAGATTTATGAAGGAGGCAGGACTCACTTCCGTAGTCTTTGCTCTAGGATCGGATGTTCTCCCAATGGCGTAAGTCGGATGGCAATATAAGCTTGGCCGGGAGTTAATTGATCCAAATAAGATAAAGGACTCCGCCAACCAAGATGCGACAATTTCATGAATGGTACATGATAGAGTCTGCTCAACAAAGAAAAATGTTCCCCCTCAAGATTGAGACAAGAAGATTTCTATCATGGGGACAACACCATATGGCTCGAATTCGAAGACATATACAATATCTACCATAGCGACTCTATGAGCGTGTCTCTCATGAGTCTTTGGTGCCTGTAAGTATCAAGCTCATAACTTTACCATTTACTTCCTTGTACCATAGAAGTGCAACTCTAATAACTTATACATTTCTACGTAGAATGGAGATACAACGATGTAGAAAACAGAACATATTCAACGTGGGCTTCCTCGACCCGGAAATTGTCAATGAGATCGTATTTCGATACAGCGCTAAAGCTCTTGAGGATTACGTTCTAGATGCATTCATGGGACAACACTACAAACCATACATACTTCTGCCCTTCAACTTCATGTACGTATATTTACGTGTTCTCATAACACATTAATAAACTTTTCTTTTCCAAGGCATTGATAATACTGCTAGCTAGCTATATATATGTCGCAATATATGACCAGGTATCACTGGATCCTTTTGGTCATCAAGCTTGATAGTAGCAAGATCATTGTTCAAGACTCAAAAAGGGGACCGGTGGAACAATATCAGTATATCATTGATGTCCTAAACAGGTTTATAGCAAATATATATACAATTGTTTCCTTATTATATTGAAATACCTTGCTAATTCCAAGTCTGATAATTGCTATTCATAATAACGCGTCACATAGGGCATTCGCAAGGTTTTGCAAGAAGCAACAAGGACAATTCGAGAATGAATTCACTGTCCAAATAAGCACTCGAGTATTAAAACAGACAGATGGAAACAACTTATGTGGCTATTATGTGTGCCACTACATGCAAAATATTACCCACGGCGATGTGCCCATAAGCGACAACGAGGTGAGTGCACATATCAATTAATACTTACACTTTAATTACATGCTCAAAGATTTATTAATTTCGTTCTTTGTCAGCCCAACATCGATGTGCAAGATGTGATCCCGCCGCACCGGGTTGAAGCACTTCAAGAACAACTCATTGGCTTTATTGTTGACGAGATTGTATCCCCTGACGGCGAGTTCCACACACCGGGTTGGAGAGATTGTCCTTCTATAAGGACAGGTGATCGACATCAACGTCGACCAAGGACGTAAACAATGATGCACGCAAGATTTATATCAGATCGAGTTTCACCCTTTTATTCTTTCAAACTTGTAAAAGTTGCTTATGTGTAAATCTTACTTGTAAAAGTGCTCATTATTTCATGTAATGTCCATCAAACCTATCCATCTTTTAGTCTATTAAGTTCGTACTTTTACGTAAATGATCTGTGATTATTTCAATGAGTACGTATGAGTAATATATATTTAATTGTATACAAAAACCAAATATTTCTATGTATTTTTAATGTCAAAATCCATACATATTGATACCCGACTCAAAAACATATTATATATTGAATATATAATATACAATGCCTCTCCACAAGCGGTTATTATCTCCAACCGCTTTTGGAGAAAGCACCTCACAGCGGTTTGTAATCTGAACCGCTTGTGGAAGGAAATCTTCTGGCGGTTTATAACACAAACCGCTTGTGAAGATCTCCCACGTGGCGCTCCCCCGAGCCTTCCTGGACGCCTTTCGAACCGCTTGTGGTGTCTCACCACAAGCGGTTGTCCGAACCGCTTGTGATACCCCGAAGGGTATCACTCCCGATGCTTACTGGTTCTAAAACCGCTTAGCGATTCTGAACCGCTTGTGATGACCGGTTCTGTAGTAGTGTATTGCTTTGCTGGTTAGCTAGCTCCATCAAGGAAAAGTAAGACATTATTGAGTTGATGACTCTAAGATGCGTGGACTATGACCCAGATAAGTAAATTGACAGGGAGAAGTTTCAAGAAAAATGACAGGGGTGGTAATTTAGTTACTCTCCAGTCCAGACCGAATATTCCAAATCATATGCTAGCGGGTCCAGGGTTCCCAGTTTGCAAGACAATTAGTTCCATCAATCAATTTATGTTCCATGAAACACCCAATTTAGTTTAACAGCGTGATAAGGCAAATACAAACTATCCAAAATTTCATTGGTCGATTGCACAATGATGAAGTTGGCTGGTCAGCTAGCCTTGAAGATATTAATATTAGGAGTCCCTTATGTTATGATTAATTTGACGATAAAGAAGGCAATTAGAAGTAAAACTTGATGAAAGTAACAGATGGAAATATCAAGCAACTTGCAGTGAAATGAAGCAGTCTTTCATTCAGTGCAGAATGAGATGGATATGTACGGCATGCTACTAGAATGAGGCTCTTTCTCATCAGCTGATAGGTTGTCTTGATAGGACCAAACTACTCCATCTCTCAATAGCTGTTTGGTACTTCAGGTTCTTACACTTCTTCCAAGGCACATCTATCAAAGACCGTATTACTCCTCTTCAATATAACTTTGGATGATATGTTTTACTCTAGTAGTAGATGATATTAAAAATAGCTAAAGGATGGGGTATAATAGTAAATGTATTTATGAACAAATTTTGAAAGTTCGAATAACATACATTCAGGAGCGGATGGAGTAATTGTTAATGAGGTCTATTTTCGGTTTGAAAGGGAGAAGTGTGGAATCGAGTGGTTGATTGTACAGGTGGATCTAATTCATTGAGAGGAAACCTTGCCTCAACAAAACAAATCATATGAAGACATGTGTTTATATGCATTTAGTGTGGTAGTATTAGATTTTGACACTGAAGAAAATTGGTAGGAAAATTTACAAAAGAAAGATACTATGTATATTTGAATGCCTGTATGGAACATGGGGTTCGTCCAGAAGCTTTAATATTTAGAATTAGATGAAAGCATCGAACAAATTAATCTGAATAATAATTGAAAATGAACAAAGGATGAAGATGACACAGAAACTCACACCGGTTGTTAGCAGCACTTTAAGATAAATCTTATGTGCAAGAGTAAATTGCTAGCTCTAACGAATACCACTTATAGACTAGTATTTTTTTGATATAAATTTTGATATAAAGATATGTATTATAGTGATGAAAAGCGCAACTCTGTGGGATTTAAACTAGTTTTAGTTAAATATATACTATATATATCAGATTAATAAAAAAATGTAATAAAAAAATACTCACAAGAAATTTACAGAAATGTTGTACTCTTCTAACTAACAGATTTACGTTACTCTTCCAAATTGTAACTATCGTATAAAATTTGAAATATTGCAGTGCATATTTTGCTACTGATAGCTACATTAACAAATGCAGGACTAATAATTAACTTACGAACCAAGTACGAACCATTACACCGTGCATACATGTTACATCTAGGCCCACAATTAACTAACAGATTGACCGGCCGGGGCTAATTTGCTCATTTTTCCACGGATGAGCTAGATGTGATAAGCTAGTTAAGGGAGGATATACATGGAAAGAGGACAAGGTATATATGCAGTGCGTATTTTTTTTTAAATACAATATAGCTCCACGTGGGCGCGACAAGAGACGGAGGCACCAAAAACCAGCGACGACGGACGAAGTCCGAAGAAGAGCACCAAATTGGGGGCGCATCAGCGTCGATCTCGTCTAGAGGTGCGAATCAACCAAAGAAAGATGCCATGCTAGCTGCCTTGGATACGTAACGAGCTCCATGGAATCTGATTCTAAGATTTAATTACGCTCGATGATCAGCGACGTACGTCACTCCACTCCATTAGGGCCGAAGCAAAATATGATTAATTTCTCCGTGCGTCTCTAGCTACTACGCTCGATGATTAGCTTAGCTAGAGAAATAGAGAGACCCGGTAAACCGCCTAGTCCGATCAGCTACTACGCTTGCTACTGGTTTTTTTACACGTAGCCACGCGAGTGAAGGGATATGGATAGGCTATCCTAGCACATATTAAAAATTATATCACGTAAATCAGGAAGCCAAGCAAGTAAGTGCTCATGGATCGTTTTCACTAGATGCACAGTGCAGCGGAAGGAGAGTTCATCCACCCCGATTCAACGTAGCGCACGTCCTGTTACTGTGGTCAATCTTTCTCGTGCAGTGTTTGATCGTCCACGTGCAGTAGTTAATCGTCTTTATCAGTGTCGTAGTAGCTGCAACGCCTCTACTGAAGTCCAAACAACGACGGTATACAATCACTATTTAAAATAGCGACAGAGGTATATTTCTATAATTTTTTATTTGAGCTATTATTTATGTAATATTAATCAAAAATATTATTTAAAAATTCTCCAAAACATTCTGGTCCAGATGAACTACAGCAACAAGCCCAACCCAAAAGTAGCAATCCACCCTGCCGACCCGCACTAGCTAACTCAATTGTGGGCTGGGACTCAACTCAGCCCAAACTCACGACAGTGTCGTTACATGCGGACCCGTACTAACTCAATTGTCTTCCATTTCTTTTCCATTTTCCCTCGTCACTTTACCGATTAATAGAGCAACAGTTAAATTAGATGGTATTTAAAAACTTGCCACCGTACAGTATCGCTCACATGCGGGTCATCCGCATTTCAAGATTTGCTGGCATGAGGTCTCAGAACTCACCTGTTAGCGAAACATTTAGCACCTTAAAGTTTCATTCAATGTAGTGGTAACTGGTAAATCTGTAAAATTCTTTTAATAAAAGACGCATGCATGAGAAGATTCACTCAATAATGAAATAACATTATATTTGAATTGGTTAATTTTGCAATTTTTCGTATGTAAAGCTAACCTAGTGTGGCTCCTGGGCTGTTTAATTTGACAGCGGAATTTGGAAATAGATTTTTTATTTAGCAAGAATTTTGAAAAATAAAAAAGGATTGTGTTCTTTGATAGTAGGGATTGTGTCTCATACATATCTTGTTCAAAAAACATGTCACCGATTTGCAACCTTTCTGTAAAGAAAAAGGAAAGAACCTATTTCTGGTAAAAACTCGAGTGTATGGAAAACGTTAAAAAAAAAAAACTCCCCTATTGAAGCCGCATTGAAGAAGTCATTGCCTGATGGCCGGCAACAATCAACACGACGGAAGTTGTTTTTTTTTAAAAAAAAAAAAACAAAGGGCAAGAGCTATCTATCAAATAAATTAGAGAGAAAATAATTTGGATTTGTGCACATGTTGAATGAACCATGCTAGCCAGCGAGGCGGAAGTTACTTGGTACTCCTCAGTATTAAAATACAATGCATATAGTTTTTACAAGTTTGTTAATTTATAACGTGTATATACGAATTTATTGATGTTTTTCCTTGTATACGATTATTTATAGCATCTTTCTTCCTCCTGCATTTATACACTCGTATTTCTTAGATATTTATAGCACAATGTGACGGACTCGCCATGCGCTACAATGGTAGAGTTGGTCATGGCCCAATCTAACAGACGAGGAGCACTACAAATGTGACAGTAGTATTTCTAGTAAAAATGACGATTGGAATTCTACCGCCACAGCGAATGGCGATAGGAAGTTGGCCACCTCTAAAACGTCATAAACAAACCAGTTAGGATTCACATTATTAGCCGCCATTTCTAATGGCGATTGTAATTTTTATCGCCAATGAAAATGGTGACTGACGCTTCGATTTTTCAGTTGCTATTTCCATTGGCAGTAGAAAACCAGGTTTAAGACCTGGCCGGCTGTCAGATCCATTCACCCTTTCGCCCAAGAGCAAAAAAGATAGAAGAGAAGAAAGGAGAGAAGAGGGACGGGAAGAGGAGGAGGACAGGAAGAGAAAGAAAAAGAAAGTCTGCAGGAGATTTGAAGGTCGTCTTTTAATCTTGTTTTTTTTTAAACCTAGGTTAGAAAATCAAAGTAATTAGCTTTGTACGTATTTAGTTGTGTAGACCAGTAATAATCATATAGTATTTGTAGAGTACTAATATTCACTACTACGGAAAGGGCCTTTAGTACCGGTTTAAAAGAGCCTTTAGTACCGGTTTTTGAACCGGTACAGGCCATCCGGGACTGATGTTCAAGGGCATCAGTCCCGGTTCGCTCACCCGGTACTGATAGAGTATCAGTAACGGTTGGTAGTCACACGTGGCAGCGCATCGTGAGACCCTGTGGACCTTATCAGTACCGGTTGATGTCTCCAACCGGTACTGATGAGGCCTTCATCAGTACCGGTTGTTTTATCTAACCGGTACTCATGGGTTGTATATAATATATATGTAAATATGTGTGTGTCCAATACTGGCTATTATATATAATATGTGTGTGTGTGTGTGTGTTAAATCACAACGAATTAAAACACATATAATCAATCATGCACATTTGCCTGATAATGAAATCATTGTACATTCATTAACAAATTTAATTACATATAATGTACTACAATATGTACACAACTTTAATTACAACTCCAGTATTTCTTTTCCTTCTGTTCATTGGGATTTTTTACGTGCATCGCTCTAGCTAGCCGTAGATGTCGAGAATGACAGTTCACCGGTCCTTATCGAAGGGCACCTGTTAAAATTTGGTTCGTGGAACTCGCCTTTTGGATTTACGACCTCATCGTAAATGAAGCCAACGAGTTGTTCTTGAATTGTTCTCACTCACGCTGGCGAGAGTTCCGAACCTTGTTCCGCCAAATATTGAGGCACATGTCGTTAAGTCATTAACAAATCAATCCTTAAATTTGTACAAGATGTAAGGAGTAATATACATCATTAAAGGTAGTAATTATATTTACTCACTCCCTTGTCGCCTTTTAGCATGCGGTCAGCGGCTCCGGTTTGGGTGTGCAAAAACTCACATACATAGTAACCGCATAAATTGTTGCCCGCCGACTGACTCAAGATCTGCGGTTGAAAAAATTGAAAGCGTGAAATGAATGCAAGGAAATTAACTTAACTAACCAAAAAGCTAGCATTACGATATACGTACTTGAGAGGCTGTTGTAATTTCAAATTTCTCCATTGAATGCGCCCCTATTTTTAGCACGAAACCGTGCGAATGCACTACACATGTGATTACGAATTGTACATGATTAGAATTTGTTTAAATGGAAGGAAATAGAAGTAATACAATAATGAAAGGAACAAGAATTAATACCGGTCGAGCAAATCGATAAAGCTTTGATACGTTTCAACTGGTTTCCTTCTCGAGTCCATAATTGTGATTCGACTATGATCTAGCTCCATCATAATAAGAATCCAGTGAAAACTGTACATACATATGTCAACGTAGATAACTAATTAGTTCTAACATAGTGTTATGAAAAAGGAGTAGAACAAGGCGGTACGAAAACACGTACTCATGTGCGTAGGGTAGATATATCCTTGACTTATATTGATGTCCTATTAGCACATTGTATACGTTAGTCTGTGTTTCGCTTGGGCTGTATCTAACGGTTGTCTCGTTGATAACTACTGGGTCCATGAAGCCTATGTCAAAAATTTGATCCCTTCGGCATCTTTGTATCTCCATGCTACACAAGAAGAAATTAGTTAGGCTTGCAAGGTCCGTACTCTACAAGGGCACGCACGATGGTTTTTTGTAAATAAGACACTTATAGAGTCTAGCAACCCACCAAGGACACACTGAGGGCGTCTATCTGGTATAGATCATACATGATGTGCCATTCGATAAAAAATTCACCGTCACCGTGAAAAAAATCTTGGTCCTTGTACTTGACAGCAAACAATTGTAGACCATGCTTGGTCGCGTCCAAGTACCATTCATGTAATTGTCGCATCTTTGTCGTTAGCTGGAGCAGCTCCTCATGCCTGACCAATGATCCACCCAATGTAAATGGCCATCTTACTTGGGCATACTCAATCTCTGCTGTGCCTAATATTTGATTTCGGTCAAGGCCAGTTTCATCAAAGAATTGTAGCATCGCCTTAGCCTTCTCCTTCTCCTTCTCCTCAGCTGTCATCTTCTTGTGGCATTCCTTTCGCAATGTGCGCTCGTAGTTTGATTGGCGAGGCATTTCTTTTTTATCCTTCAAATTTGTAATAGTCCTCAAGCCTTTGTGAAATTCTTCCGTGCCAGGTTGAACCTTCTTCTTTGTTGACTTGGGTCTAAAAAATTCAGTTACCTCACCTTGTACTACTATCTTATTGGTCTCCTCGTCGGTCATATCGTACGCCAGCTTCGAAAGTGGACGCAACTTCTTGGATTGGGTGGAGGACCTCATCTTCTTGGGAGCTGCTGGCTGAGCTAGCTTGTTTCCTTTGGTCGGCGCCTTCTTGGGAGGAGATGGTCTTCTTGTGGGGCTTAAGTGCACGAGAGGTGGTGTAGAAGTCGACGCCTTCTTGGGAGGAGACGGGCTTCTCCTAGGGCTTATGTGCGCGGGAGGTGGTGTAGGAGTCGGCACCTTCTTGGGAGGAGACAGGCTTCTCCTAGGGCTTATGTGTGCGGGAGGTGGTGTAGGAGTCGGCGCCTTCTTGGGAGCAGACGGGCTTCTTGTGGGGCTTATGTGCGCGGGAGGTGTAGGAGATGGGCTTCTTCTTGGGCTTGGGTGTGTGGGAAGTGGTGTAGGAGTCGGGCTTCTTCGTAGAGAGGACACATCCATGTTATATCGAAAAATTATGTGCCGTTTGTGCCATAGGATGAAAGTGTGTACCGCCTCTCCTAGCTTCGTACTCCCATCACCTCCGGGAATTTCGAGCTCAAGGTCCTCGTACCCTGGGCAAACCTCCTCCACCGAGACCTTGGAGTAATTTGACGGTATCTGTTGGCCATGGATGAGCTGCCCCAGTTCCACTGGGTAAACCATGCCATGCGCCGCCTTCAAGGAGAGGTTCCGCGCCCCGACATGCAGCTCACAAGGTGTCTGCTGCCTGATGTCATCTACGGGATACCTGTCCAAGTCCGCTTTGGGCAGCCCACCGGAAGCGCACAGCCGCTCACGCCGCCGTGGGCTGATGATGTTAGGATTGCTGGGAGGTTCCTGGCACGTCTCCCGCTATTGGCTCTGGGCTAACTGCTCCTCTATTTGAGTCATGCATTCTTCAAGCGCACTAAGCTGTTGTGCATGTCGAGCCTTGCTTCTCATCCGACTCCTATAGGTCTCGGCGTCCTGAGCGAAACCAACCTTCCACGGGATGATGCCAACGCCTCGTGTACATCCAGGGTGCTCCGGATTTTGTAGAGCCCTTGTTAGCTCATTATTCTCCCTATTTGGCATTAAGCTACCTTGGGAAGTCTCCTCGATGGACTGCACAAGCCTTCTGGCCACATCTCTCAGCACCTCCTCAAACACCGCATTGCCGTTATCATCGAGGCCGCCGCCGTGAGCATAGAACCAATGCTTTGCTCTGTCAGGCCATTCCATTGTTACGAGTGTGACACCCTTCGCTAGTAGGTCATGCTCCCTCTTCTCCCATTTGGGTATTGCTTGGCGGTAACCACTAGGGTCGAGTCGGTGGTGGTAATTCTTCTTCTGTGCATTCAGCTTGTTCTTCTCACTCAAACTTTGACCTTCCTTTGAAGTCTTGTAGTTCACGAACGCTTCCAAGTGATCTTGCAACTTCGGGAACTTGTTGAAGTCGGGCGTTCGATTCTCCTTGATATACTCCGTGTTCAACTTCTTTTTATAAGTTTGGAATGCGATGGCCATCTTCTTGAGAGTGTAACTCTTCACCTTCTCTTCGGTCCCTTGGGGGAAGGTGAATGTCTCCCTGACATCGTTCCAAAGCATGTTTTTCGTATCTTCAGGAACCTGATCCCATTTTGCTATGCTAATGGGCACGTGGTCCCTAACGTGGACGCCGCATGCCGAATTGAACGGCCCAATCACCATCAAGGGTTTCTGAGGTTGGCCATTCTCGTTGACTTCGGTGACAATATATCTTGCCTTCGGCTTCCTTGTTGGACCTCGCTGTCGTGATTGCCCGCTTGGTTGATCGATCTGAAAGCATGGTACAATCATGAACAGGTCAGAATGTTGGCTTAGCATGATAGTGAAATCGACAATCATTAACGTGATTGATTGTTACCTCGCCGGCCTCACTGTGCTTTGCAGCCTCATAACCACCATCTCCCGCAATCAAATTTGTCATAAATTCTTCTTGATCAAATCCTTCGCCGTCCATCGTTGTTTCTTAGGCTAGAAGAAGGCACTGAAAATTAACGGCGTGGAATAGTGTGGAAGACGGCGAGGAACAAATGCTGATTAGACCAACTCTACTTATACATTTGACGTTTCACATATACTGACACATCTCACATATACATAACATTTTACATATAATTACTCATCTGACACATCTCACATATACATAACATTTTACATATAATTCACCAAGGATCCCCATGAACTTACATTTGATGCTATCTGAGTGATGCTCCCACACTTGCAAACTAGATCCAAAGGCCTTTTCAACAATTTTGAATGCTGAAAAATTATCAATTTACAAATTAGAGATTTGAATCATTATGGTTACATATACTTTGAATCTATCTGATAAGACAAGAAAGAGACAAGTGTGTAGCATGCATCCATATATCACATAACACTCCTCCTAACCCTGAACCAAACACAGCCTAAGGGTTATCTGCATGGGTTGTTTTATGGTTTCGAGGATTTCGAGTAAGATTCAACAAAGTTTTTTTTCTTTTTGCTTGGATGGTATACTGCTTCGTAGAAATTCTCTAAGCAAAAAGAGTGTTTTTGGGATTACAATTGCCGGTTTATCACCTTCCTGAAATTGACCACATGGAAAAGAACAGATATTAACAATTGAGAATATATCTCTAGAGTAACCATTTCTTCACCAATGTAATCAATGATACATAAATCGACTAGCTCTAGATCATTTACTGCAACTGGAACTTACATCATTTTGCATACAAGGCCTGACATTGCAAATCTATTACAACTGCAACATATACCAAAATGTTTCGATTCTATACAGGTGCCAATTCAAATATATTACATTTTGCAGTAATATTCACATGGACAGGTGCCAATTGGGTCAGGTTACTACAGTTTTCACCCTTGGTGGGGAATGTTGCAATGTGGCAAAGTGGCAATGTCATGGTCTAATTGCTCTAATTGCTGAAACAATACTAGCTAATGTCTAATTGATCAGTACAATATCATGTTAGCATTCATTCAATATTCACATGAACAAGATCACAACCGAAATAGCTCACAATATCCTACACATTTTCCTCCAATTAGCAAATCCAACATAGATCTACACCATACATGTACACTAGAGAGAAGGGAGGACAAGGAGCAAGGGTTGCGGCGAGCTCTAACCTCCACGGGTCTGAGGGAAGAAGTGCCGAGGGGGAGCTATCTCCGAGCCAGCGCGGTCGGACGAGCTCCGGGAGGGCGGCGCCGTCGGGGGGGCGGGTGAGCTACGGGACAGCGGCGTGGTCGAGCGAGCTCCGGGAGGGCGGCGCCGTCGGGGGGGGGGGGGCGAGCTCCGGGACGGCGACACGGTCGGGCGAGCTCCGGGAGGGTGGCGCAGTCAGGGGAGCTCCAGGAGGGCTTCCGACGCCGGCACAGGCTCTGGTGGCGGCGGTGCGCGCGTGAGGAGGAAATGGGAGATAATCGGGCGGGAGGAGCACCAAAGTGGGGAATAAATGACGGTAGTGAGGTTTATAGGTGCACCATCAGTCCCGGTTGGTGTCTTCAATCGGGATTGATATCCACATCAGTACCGGTTGGATACACCAACCGGGACTGATCATTCCACATCTGACTCAACAAGGAAAACCTAGGCGCTATCAGTACCGGTTGGTGTATCCAACCGGTACTGATAAGATCCAATCAGTACCGGTTAGATACACTAACCGGTACTGATTAGAATTAAATTCAAAGTCTCTTTAGAATATTGAAAATCTATATATTCTTTAGAATATTATTCTAAATTAAAAATATAAAAATAAAATAAGGTTATTAACATAAATTAAAAATATAAAAAATAAAGTAATTTTTGCACTCTTATATTCCAATGCAAATTTTCACCTTGTTACATAAATTCAATTATTGCTTCTTTGCTTAATAAAAATAATAAATCGTTATTATTCCACACTAAAATGATTTACAAAAAATAAAATAAGGTTACTAATACACAACTAGTATGTTAGTAGTCTATTACACCAAAAGAAAGCAAAGTGATCCATTCACAATAGACAATTTAGTAGCATGGGAACACAGTAGACAAGATTTAACATGAAAAAAGAAAACTAAGCATCCATCAGTGGTAGACTATAACTTGTAACAACGGACTATACAACAAGGTTGGACTTATTTGCTAATGTACTTTGTTTTTACAAGCGATCCTTCATTATGATCGCGGCGTACGTAAGGAGAGTCCTTTGTATCATTCAGGACACTAATGTCTACGTCCACTGTGAAAGGAGGCAGCTCGTCGAATTGATTATACTCTTCTTCGTCCGTGACGCCCTCAACTTCGACAATCCTTCATTTACCTGAAAGAACCACGTGGTGCCTTGGTTGATCGCTACTGCTAGTCTTCTCATTCTGATTTATGTTTTTGGTAGATTTGTCATGCTGCCTCTTCCTTTTAGTAGGCTTGTCCTTCTGCTTTTTCGGTTTGCTGTCCATGTCCATCACATACAATACTTGTGTCACATCATTAGTGAGCACGAACGGTTTTGAGGTCCGTACTCGAGCTCCCAAATCTCTTGTATGAAACTATAATAGGTATCCATCTTTCCATGTTTGTCCAAGGCATCTATACGGACGCCGCTGTTTTGGTTGGTGCTCTTGCTATCCTGGGCTGTTGTGTAAAATGTGTACCCATTTATCTCATACCCTTGGAATGATACGATTGTCGTGGATGGTCCCCGAGCCAAGAGTTTCAACTGTTCATCATCTGTCTGGTTGCCCTACAGTTGCTTTTGTAACCAACCGCCGAAATGATCCATTTGCTCGACTGCGATCCACTTATCTGACTTCTCTGGGTATTGGGCACGTAGACTCATCTCATAATCATACATATATGGAGCCACTACAGTTGCTTGTTTCAATACTATGAAATGTGCTTGTTTAAATGAAAGTAGATCGTCGCTATAGGATTCTTTTCTCCCTAAAGTCCCTTTTACCCATAGCCTCCCCTCATGGCGTGATACAGGAACGCCAATCGGATCCATATCATCAATGTAATTAACACAAAACTCGATCACCTCCTCTGTGCCGATACCCTGTGCAATGCAGCCTTCTGTGCGAGACCGGTTACGAATATACTTCTTTAGGATGCCCATGTACCTCTCGAAAGGGAACATATTGTGGAGGAACACGGGTCCGAGAATTTGTATCTCTTTAACAATGTGGACCACGAGATGGACCATAATATCAAAGAATAATGAAGGGAAGATCATCTCAAGGCTAATCAGACTATTGATCATGTCATCATGCAGATTAGATAACTTATTCGGCTCGATGACCTTCTGCAACACCGCGTTGAAGAACGAGCACAACTTTATGATTGTCCCTCGTACCAAGTCCGGCAGAATACCTCGCACTGCCACTGGGAGCAACTGTGTTATCAACACATGACAATCATGGGATTTTATGTGTACGATTTTATTCTCTTTTGTGTTTATGAGTCTCCTTATGTTCGAGGAGTATCCAGAAGGGACCTTCACATTGTTCAAGAACTTAATCATATTTTTTTCTCTTCCTTGCTCAGAGTGTAGCTCGCGGGGTGGAGGTAATGCTGTCCTTCCGCTCTCATTTCCGGATGTAGGTCGTTCCTGATTCCCAGCAACTATAGGTCCTTTCGTGCTTGAAGTGTATCTTTTGATTTGCCATACATATCTAGGAAGCCTAGCAGGTTCACGCAGATATTCTTTGTGATATGCATGAAGTCCAGTGAGTGGCGGACCTCTAAGTCTTTCCAGTAAGGTAAGTCCCAAAATATTGACTTCTTCTTCCAAATGGGCTTCGTGTGACCTTGTTCTGTCGGGACAGGTTTGCTACCTGGACCTTTTCCAAATACTACTTTTAGATCGTTTACCAAAGAAAATACAAGAGCCCCACTGCGATGCGGGGGTTTCTTACGTTTCTCTTCCTTCCCATCAAAATTCTCACCCTTCCTCCTTAACGGGTCATTCGTATGGAGGAATCTACTGTGGCCCATGTACACAACCTTTCGAGAGTTTTTGAGGTACTTGCTGTCCGTTTCCTCTAAGCAGTGAATGCAGGCTTTATATCTTTTGATAGATAGTCCCGATAGGTTACCAAGTGCAGGTCAGTCGTTGATGGTTACAAATAGCAATGCACATAAAATGAAGTGCTCTCTTTTGTACTCATCCCATACACGTACATCATCGTTCCACAATGTTAGCAGATCTTCAACCAACGGTTTTGAGGTACACATCGATGTCGTTTCCAGGTTGCTTCGGGCCTTGGATAAGCAACGGCATCATAATGTACTTCCGCTTCATACACAGCCAAGGAGGAAGGTTGTAGATATATAGAGTCACGGGCCAAGTGTTGTGACTACTGCTCATCTCGCCATACGGGTTCATCCTATATGTACTTAACTCAAACCTTATGTTCCTTGCATCCTCAGCAAAGTCTGGGTATGTTCTATTGACTTTCCTCCACTGGGAGCCATCAGCAGGGTGTCTTAGCCTTCCGTCCTCCTTACGATCTTCTTTGTGCCAGCGCATCATCTGGGCATGCACTTTGTTCGCAAATAAACGCTTCAACCGGGGTATTATAGGGAAATACAACAACACCTTAGCAGGGGGCCTCTTCTTTTTATGCTGCCCCTCTACCTCACCTTAGTCATCACGCCTGGTCTTATACCACGAAGTTTTGCACACCGAACAAGCATCCAAATCCTCGTACTCATTGTGATAAAGGATACAATCGTTACGACATGCATGTATCTTCTGTACCTCCAACCCCACAGGGCAGACAACTTGTTTGGCATTGTACGTAGTTTCGGGCAGTGTGTTCCCCTCTGGAAGTATCTTCTTGATGAGACATAACAACTTGTCGAATCCCTTATCATACAATCCATTGGTTGCCTTCCATTGCATCAGTTCTAGTGTAGTACGCAACTTTTTATGGCCCTGTTGGCAGTTTGGGTACAATAGTGTTCTGTGGTCCTCCCATAGGCGCTGAAACTTTTCATCGATGTATTCTCCATCTCCATCAAACAGCATCTGGTCTAGGTCATCATTGCCAAACTCCCCAAATGTATCTTCGCAAGAGCCGGGTTGGCCAGCGTCTAAGATATTGTTCGCCTCTTCTTGTTCACCGTCTTCTTGTATAATCTCTTCTTCACCGTGCTTGGTCCAACAGGTATAGTTTGTCATGAAACCTCTTGTGAGCAAATGGAAGTGAAGGTGACTGGAGTTTGGCCACTCCTTCTCATTCTTGTAGTCTATGCATGGACAACATATGTAGCCTGACGTCATGTATGCATCGGCCGCACGAAGAAAATCTTGCAAACCCTGCAAGAACTCCGGGGAGCGTTGGTCCATGTACATCCATCGCCGGTCCATCTACATTATATTACATCAAGGTAACTTTTAGCTCATTTTCCGATAATTAATTATTCATGTAGGATCGAAGTATATGAATATAGCAATCAGAGGGGGGTGAATGATTGTGCGGAAGCTAAAACCAAATTTTTGATCTATTAAAAATTCACCCCAAATGGAACCAAATAATTGCCTCGTATTCGACAAAAACAGAATGACAGAGGTTCGGTAAAATGCAAATTTCTGGAGATCCAACCGTTAGATCGATCTGAAATTTGGACACAAGAATCAGCTCGATCGGACTAACGAATCAAAAGTTATGAGCTTCGCAAGCTTGCTGTTCCAGAACTTGACGAAAATTAATCTAATCAAAACTTGTAGATTAATCAAGAACAACAAAAGATTAATCAACAACCCTTTGAGGAACACTAGATCAATACCCTAGAAAGTCCATTCACGACGGACCAAAAATTTGGTACGGCGTACATGCGAAACTCACTGGTTTTGGAAAAATGAGTCCGGTTCAAAAATGTTCGAAAACACGTTCACGGCGGACCAAAAAATTGGTCCGGCGCAAACGTGCCACGCTCGGTTTCAAAGCAACTTGGTCCGACACGAGAACCCTAGAAAAAGTCATTCACGACGGACCAAAGAGGATTTGGTCTGGCGTATACGGAAATCTTACTGTTTTCATTGTGGGTATGGTCCGGCTCAAATTACCTCGAGAACTCGTCCACGCCGGACTAAAAATTTAGTCCGGCGCAGTAGTGAAAACCGTTCCGGCACTAATGCAACAAGATGGTCCGACGCACAAGCAAAGCAAAAGTCATTTAAAACTAGTCATGCACATGCACAGGCATACTTTGGCAAATTCAATTCTAAAACAAATTCAATACATGATCAAACCAATTTTTCATCACATGATTTCACAATCTCCCCCTTGATGAAAACATTGGCAACACCACTTTAGAATTGAACATTGGCATTCTCTTTTACAAAAGATTTTGAGATCCAAAGAATTAACACCAAAACCAAAGTGAGAAGGCACAGAAACTCCCCCTTTGACCAAAATGCAAAACAAAATCTCCCCTTGAAAATGAAAATGTGTGTGAATGTGCAATGTGTCCAAAAATTCCAAAATTCTTCAAACTTCTCCAAAAATTCTCAAATTTCCAAAAACTTCTCCCCCCTAAAACTTCTCCCCCTTTTTCTTTGAACTTCTCAAAGATTCCCAAACTTCTCCCCCTTTGACAATGGATTCATCAAGAGTACAAAAGAGAGAATTTGTTCAAATTTTTTCCTGTAGCAAAGATTTCACAAGGAGAAACAAGGAGTACCAAGATAGGAAAGGATGAGCTCATTCGATCATATAACCTTATATATCACATAATATGCAAAATACATGAACTTGATGTGATTTTAACAAGTTAGGGAATGGCATGCATCTCAACCTCAATTCAGTCAACTATAGCCAAGTACTAAGTAAGACCTTAGTAGAAAAACAAAGGCTCAAAATTGAAGCAACTAATCAACTCTAGGCGAGCAAGTAGTTTCAACTCCAATCTAGTAAACCAATTTAATCTTTAAACAGTAAACTGCATGTGGCATGATTGAAGCATACTTCCTTTATTTCCTTATAGTGGCATGCTTGAAGCATACATCTTGTCTTTAAGGGAATGGCATGCTTGAAGCATACATCTTATTTTTTTAGGGAAAGCATGCCTGAAGCACATAACTTGAGGCTTTTGCTTTTAACAACCCCCTTTTTTAATGATTCCCTTTTCTTTTCCTTTTTCTTTGATTGTAAACATGCAAAAGTTTTTAAAAGGTCGTATGAAAGAGTAAAGTTGAAAAAACACTTGCTTCATAGCCCAAAATTGTCAAGCAGATTCAATATCAAGCCTAGAAGAGTAAGATATCACAGAGTATTTAGCTATAGGCAATCAGACCAAGGAATTCCGCAATGTCATTTTTAGTTCAAGTGGAACAATTTAGATTATCATATACTAGCACAATTACATAATATATAAAGAAATATAATAAAGTAAGCTCATCAAGTGAAAGAACTTGGCAGGGAAACTCCCCCTCAAAACAAACCCATTGGAAGAACAATCCCAAGTTCTCCCCGAATAAAAACAAAACGAGAAGAAGACAAAGGTTTTATGAAAATGTCTGCCAATTGATGTTCAGTATCCACATGGTGAAGCACAATGTTGCCTTTTTCTACATGATCTCTAAGAAAGTGAAATCTGATGTTAATATGCTCAAGAAGGAAGATTACCCAAGAGGTGGCATGAACCAAATGTACTTTTCTTATCAATTCTACATCCTCTAAAGTCAGCATCAGAATAAGCTCTTAAACTAATGCATGAGGAAGCAGAAAGCCAAATGCCTAAATCTTGAGTACTATGGAGATACCTGAAAATTCGTTTGACAGCTTGTCGATGTGAAGCAACGTGGGGAAGCTTGAAAACGAGCACACAAGCACACACAAGCACGTGGGAAGAGTCTCTCATGTAAACCTCCAATTATCTCATCCTCAACAGCATCATCATCATCTTTATGAACAAAGACACTCTCCTCCTGAACATATGCACCTGTACCTGCATCATTTGGACTAGTGCCTTTTGCGAAAACAGAAGTGAAAGAAGCATCTCCAAAGGCAACACTTTCAGCATGAGATGCACGAGTGAAGGAGAACCAAATCTTATCACTGAACATATAAAGTGAGCATCTGAAATTCACTAGCCACATGTTCTCCCTCCTCGCGTGAGAAGCATACATAGAAGCAGAAAGTGTCGAGGTCTCGGTACTGGGTTAGAAAAAAGATGTTTAAGAATCCAGTACTAAGACACACGACGCACGACAGTAGGCACAACAGTAGGCACAACACGAGCATTCTTATGCACAAAAGCAGATTTGTCTTTTCTCGTGTTCTTAGCAACAAGAGGTGTTTGCATCACCCTAGGCACATAATGAGAAATGAAACGTGCTTGTCTGAAATTAGACCTAGCATTAAACATTTCTCTCTTTTGTTGTTTAGCTAGTCTTAAGCAAAAGTCTACTAAATGTCCATCTCTACCACAATGAGTGCAAGTGTACTTAACATGATGTTTTGCTTTAACAGTAGAAGCACATTTTGCATTCATCGTAGTAGAAGATAAAAGACAAGCAGATTTAAAGACAGTTTTCTTAGGCTCATTGACAATTTCAAATTTTCCACTTTCAAGTGTTTTGACAACAGTGGGAGCATGTGATTTATGATGAGCATAAGAATCAAAACCTAAACCTTTGTTCTGAGTGCTGACTTTTGATTGATCCAAAATCATGTTTAGGTTTTTCTTGCCATTAGTGAAACGTTCCAAAGAATTTTGCAAGTAATCAACTTTCTTAGCAAGAGTTAAACAATTATTGCAGGGAACATCCACTTTTTCTTTTTGCTTGCGACAAGTTGAGCATGAAAGAACCTCACGTGTAAGCAAAGCATCCGTCATTTGAGAAACCCTAGCATTTGCATCATTCAACTTCAATTCTAGTGTGGAGTATTTGGAACATGGAGTTGTATCATGCAAATCAATGGTAGAACAGCTAGCATGTTTAACAAGTTTCTCATTTTTCTCATTTTCAACATTAATTTGCTCTAACAAGGTAACATGTTCTTTCCTAAGTAAAGTAAGCTCATTGTAAATTAAGTCACATGATTTACAAGCATCATCATCAGGAATCAAGGTCTTAAGTCTAGTAATTTCAGCATTCAATGATTCCACAAGAATATCATGTTTCTTAATTTTTCTATCACGTTTGTCAAGCAATTTTCCAAAACGAGCAACAGTAATAGCTAATTCATCACATGAAGGATCTACCGCATTGAAGTCACTGTCATGATCGCCCTCGGTGAAGCTGTCGCTGCTTTTGGCCATGAGACACAACCCCGTCAACTCATGCTTGCTTGGAGTTGCATCATCCTCGCTGCTCTCCGAATCCACATCGCTCAAATTGACTTGTTCAAAAGCGAAAAGAACTCGATGGACAACTTTTCGGTTGATGAAGTTCTTCTTCTTTCTATCACTTGGAGAGAACTTCTTCTTCTCTTTTCTTCTGTCGTTGTCCTTCTCCTCCCTTGATGCTTTACCTGCAAGTTTAGGACAATTTGAACGAATATGGTCGAGATCACCACACTCATAGCATCTTGCAGGACCGCCACTACCTTTCTTCCTCATTCTCACATTCTACAAAGCTTTGTTAAAGCGAGAAGAGAGTAGTGACATGTCTTCTTCTGGGAATTGTTCAATCTGTTCATCGGTTAGTGAAGACAAGAAAGATAGAGCAAAACTTGAAGTAGCACCATTATGAGATATGCTAGATTGAGATGTCAAAGCAATTGATTTATGATCATTATTTCTAGCAAGAACATCTAATTCATGAGTTTTTAACTTGGAATAAAGAACATCTAATGTAAGTGTACTCATGACAATACATTCTTGTATAGATGTTACTTTCATCTCCCACACAGACATGTCCAAAGCACTAATCAATTGTCTAGCATTAGCAGCAGCATCAAAGCTAACTCCAACAGCACGTAGATTGCTAAGGATCTTATTAAAGCGTGCAAAAAAGTCATCTACCGACTCACCCGGTTTCATCTCGAATCGCATGTATTCTTTCTTATATATATCCTGACGAACCTCTTTGACAGTGTTAGAACCCTCATGGTAATCACAAAGAGATTTCCATACCTCATATCCAGACTTGAGATGAATCACGCGGTCGAAGTCACTTCTTCCCAATCATTGGATGATCAAATTTCATGCTCTACTGTTTGCTTAAACATGTGCTTGATTGGTTTCGTTGACTTCATCAATATTGGGTACTTGATATGGCTTGTACACCTTCTCCCACATTGCGAAGCCCTACGCTTGGATGAACACCTCCATCTTGGCCTTCCAAAACTGAAAATCAACACCATTGAACAAACACGGTTTTGTCGAATAACGATCCATTAATCTAATCACCGGTTAAGATAGATTAGAAAGACCTTGCTCTGATACCACTTGTAGGATCGAAGTATATGAATATAGCAATCAGAGGGGGAGTGAATGATTGTGCGGAAGCTAAAACCAAAATTTTGATCTATTAAAAATTCACCTCAAAACGGAACCAAATAATTGCCTCGTATTCGACAAAAACAGAATGATAGAGGTTTGGTTAAATGCAAATTCCCAGAGATCCAACCATTAGATCGATCTAAAATTTGGACACAAGAAACTATATTCCAATACGAATCAAACCCAAAAAGAATCAGCGCGATCGGACTTACGGATCAAAAGTTATGAGCTTCGCAAGCTTGCTGTTCCAGAACTTGACAAAAATTAATCTAATCAAAACTTGTAGATTAATCAAGAACAACAAAATATTAATCAACAAAACTTTGAGGAACACTAGATCAATACCCTAGAAAGTCCATTCACGACGGACCAAAAATTTGGTACGGCGTACATGCGAAACTCACTGGTTTTGGAAAAATGAGTCCGGTTCAAAAAACGTTTGAAAACACGTTCACAGCGGACAAAAAAATTGGTCCGGCGCAAACGTGACACGCTCGGTTTCAAAGCAACTTGGTCCGACACGAGAACCCTAGAAAAAGTCATTCACGGCGGACCAAAGAGGATTTGGTCCGGCGTATACAGAAATCTTACTATTTTCATTGTGGGTATGGTCCAGCTCAAATTACCTCGAGAACTCGTCCACGCCGGACTAAAAATTTAGTCTGGCGCAGTAGTGAAAACCGGTCCGGCACCAATGCAACAAGATGGTCCGGCGCACAAGCAAAGGAAAAGTCATTTAAAACTAGTCATGCACATGCACAGGCATACTTTGGCAAATTCAATTCTAAACCAAATTCAATACATGATCAAACCAATTTTCATCACATGATTTCACAGTTCAACATTTCCCAAAATCCAAATCAAGAAAATTATATTTTTAAAATTATTTTATTTCATAAAATACATTAAAGGCACTATATTTCATTACATATTTTTCCATAAAATGATTATTTGCTCTGGTATTCATACTCGACAAGTTTTTGCAACCTAATAAAATAATTAGTCAATGAAAATCTAGATTCGAAATTCTTCATCAATCGATGGAACCAAAACCTAAATATTAATGCAAGCAAAATTTCACGACAGCTTTGCTCAAATTTTCAAAACTTTTTTTAAAAACTTTTTCACAATTTTTTTTAAAACTTTTCTCGAATCTTGAACTCATTTTATATTTTCTGTAAAGCCATTTATATTTTTGATATTGTTTTAATTCGCAAATGAATTTAAAATTCTTCTTTTTTCCACATAACTATTGCCATTTGAAGATCCTAAACTCCATGATTTTCATGCACCATTCTTAATTTCCCCAACTATATATGCACCATCCTACATCGAACGATGGAACTAAAACGTAAATTTGAGCTAGATCCACACCTTAAATGCAAGCTATATTATAATCCAAGCAAATTTAAGCTTAGTTACCTTGATTGCGAGTAAATTTTTGCATCCTACTTGAAAAGATCGAGCTAGAACTTTACATTTGTAATCTTTCATCGATTAATAGAAAAGATCAA
The DNA here is from genome assembly GCA_036346355.1 of Rhipidocladum racemiflorum. Lineage (NCBI taxonomy): Eukaryota > Viridiplantae > Streptophyta > Magnoliopsida > Poales > Poaceae > Rhipidocladum > Rhipidocladum racemiflorum. The sequence goes on along the minus strand of CM070589.1, from coordinate 34,956,961 downwards.
ATTTTCTTTATAATTCAAGCAAAGAAGAGGCACCATTTAACACCAAATGTAGTGAGGAATGATGTTACTAACCTTAGTTACCTTGGTTGCGAGTGAAATGACCAAAAATTTAAAATTTGGGCAGCACCTCCCCTTCCTTGGAGCTCTTGCCCGAACTCCTGTTATTCTCGCCGGTTGATCAAATGATGTTGGTCTGGCAGAGAGCGGGAGGAGGAAGAAGTTTAAATTGCGACATAGTACTGGTTGAAAGCACAAGCCGGTACTGATAGTTTCACATCAGTACTGGTTCATGCCTTGAACCGGTACTAATCTCCACCTACAGCTGTAGCCGTTGTGCTACTAGATAGTACCGGTTCGGCATACAAACTGGTACTGCTGTAAAACTATCAGTACCGGTTGGTACCTTTAACCGGTACTGACCACCCCCGAGCCCTACGGATGATCGAGGCGTATGTTCATCCAAACGAATGCCTCTTCGAGTTGAGACAGAGTAATCATCGATCAATTGAAATAATCAGAACAACAGCCATGCGTATGTTCATCAAATAGAATGAACAGCTAATATTTAATATTGTCCACTGTTAAAATGCTCAAATATATAATGACATTACATAGTGGATGGATAACATTACATAATTAAAAATTTTATTTCGCGGTTCACTGTGACACCACGGAGGGTCGTAACCTTATTTAATGTGCATGATGAGGTCAAAAACATTATGAAATATGGAATTGGAGGTTTAAAACATACGCTACGAGGTTTATTTGCGTTTCCGGGAGTTTGAGCCTTTCCGGGGGAGTTTGGGCCTAAGAGAAGGGGTTGTGGGCTTTGGTGGGATGGAGTTTGAGTCCATTTAGGAGTAGGAATCTTGTTTGGGCGGCTTCCTCCTGCCCTTTTAGTGCGCCCCCTGTTGGTTTGGTGCGCCCCCACCTCCCCCTTTGTGCCCTAGCCGCCCCCCCACCTCTCCTCTCCCTCTTACATGCGCCCCCCCACACCTTGGGCTCTCCCCTTGCGCCACCACCCTCTCCACCACTTCTCCACCTCCCTTGCTGCACCTAGGTGAGTTATTGACCTCACCACCTCAAAGATCCATCCATTGGAGCGCTCCGCGACGAGGAGATCCAGTGGATTTGGAGCGAGGAAGGAGATCGCGCGAACCGGGAGGAGATCCATTGGATTTTCATGCGTTGGGCGAAGGTATGGCCATGGGAATCGTTGGGGTTGGTCTAGGTACTGTTCTAAGGATCATTATCATGTTTTTAGATCAATTGGTGGTGCTGGAATTGAGTAGATTAGATTAGATCTAGAAGTTGCCACGTTCTCTGTTTTGGACAGCATGAGCAATCAACCTAGGGTTTGGTTTTTCGCCAATTTAGAGTCGGACTTTGGTCGGCCGCCTGTTGAAGAAGTTGTAGGTAATTTCAATAACTTTCAGTGGGTATAAAGAACGTGTAATTCCGATCAGCCGTTTGAATGTTATGGCTGTTTTACCGAGCGTGTTAAAATCTGTGACGTGATTGGAACAGATCACGGTATTTTGTAGATTAAACAACTTTAGAGTCCGAATCAGCTTTTCCATATACTAAGAAAAAGTTAGAAAATTTCCTAAGCTACGCGAGGATGTACTCGTTTAATTGATTCGGAGTCTTAGAACCTGAGTTATGCCTTTTGGAAGGCTACTGTCCCGACGGGACAGAACCTCTGTTTTTGGGTTTTGCGAGTAGTTGGCAATGTCGGGGTGGATGAGGGTTTGCGTACTGTTTTGTGGACATGATTGTGAGTGTGTGGTACCTATGTGCAGGTGGTGTGACCCCGGGAGTGCCTTCTACTTCTCGCCAATCCGTTGCCCGTGGTTGAGGCAAGTGTATTGTAATGGACAGCGGTTTGTAGGTTGCTAGTTGAGACTAGATGAAATTGATTTCATGATATGATCACTTGCCATGCTTTAATGATTGCCAATGATATGATGAGTATGCTTACTATGTTATGATGCCATGTGTTAATGTACAAGTTAATTATGATGTTGGCATGTTTGCATACATGGCATGATACATGGCCCGGGCGGTAAGAAAGTCATAACTAGTCCGGGGAAGGTCGGTGAGAAAGTTATGACTATTCCGGAGAGCCAATGAGTAAGTCCTACATCGTGATTCCATCCACCGCGGTGTTTGGAAGCGAGGAGTAGGCACCCTCCATCTTCGGGATGGAAGGGGGGAGAGGGTGCACGCCGACGGGTGTGTACTCAACCATACCGGTATGAGTTTCCAAGGAGATATGAGCATCGCATCGCATTGCATACATAATGATGATGATAATGATTTGTGATCATGAATGAGATGATATACATGTTGTGAGTTGTTGTAGCCATGTAATTGTTTATGTTTGTACCATTGCAATATACTTGCTGAGTGATGAACTCACGCTTGTGTTTATGTTGTTTATTTTAGGTACCATGACACCGGCATGTGGGAAGGGGAAGTAGCTACACATCTTCACGTAGTCCAGCCACATTTACTATTGTTTAGTCAAGTTCATAAAAAGTGCCATGAAATAGGTGTTTGGAATAATTTTTGTGTGCTTGTGATCCTTATTTGCTTAGCCACAGTTTGTGGAGTGGTTGTGTCGGGACCCCAAATTTGCAAATCCGGACCCTCTGTGTATTCAGCACTAGTCCAGGAACGCGCTAGTGCACACAGTCTTAACATCGGTAAATATCACAATCATACCATTCGATACTATCAAAGTACTTTATTTAAATAACCAATCAAGTTACTCGACCTTATGGTCAAGTTACAATATCGCCTCACAGTAGAAACTTAATAAGAGAGAAATAGTAGCGGCGGAAAATCAAAGAAGGTAACATCGTGGCGCCATCCAAGATACCACAGGCAACCGATCGGGCTCGCTCCTAAGTAGACGGATCCCCTTGGAGCTCCTCCTCCAAAGCTGGTGTATTCTCCTCTTCAACTGTGTTGTAGGGTGGCAAGGGTGAGTACTTGGTACTCGACAAGTCATGCAGAATGCAAGCTAATATACTATATGCATGGCTTGGTACAAAGGAATAGCTCAAGGTATATTTGCAGTAAACAGCATTTGACAAGTAATATAAGTAGATTCGAAAGCAGTAGAAACAAGTAAAGCATAAATAACTTTTCAAGAAATTTAACAACCATCTTCCCATCCTAAACCACATTTCCATCAACATCATTATTAATCCAACCCAACTTTTCAAACCAAGTTATTTTTGAGAAAATCTAACCCTTGACTGTAATTCCCGAGCGATGTCCAATACCGCGGACACGGCTATTCGAATAGATTCTATACTCTGCAGAGGTTATGCACTTTACCCACAAGATACAGTCAAACACCACAAAGGCGAGTTCCCGTAACAAAGTCTTTCGGAAACTTCTAACCATACAAGTGGTCCTCCCCGGTTATTGCACACTAACCCTTCCCTTAGCTAAGGCGAAGTCTAGGCCAATCAACCGTTAGATGGGTACCTGGCCTCGGCCAGACGCTCCCCGCACAACTTACACAAAGGGTGTAGTTGACCTCCCGAGGTCCCACAGTGCGTTATTAGCAACTTAGTCAACTAGGTCCGTCCCATTACGGACATGTGGTTGCACGTTAGACCCGAGTTCAAAGGCTTGCAAGGTTAAGTCCTTAGGGTGACCAGGGCAAGACTACCAAGAACCAAATCAACATCCCCAATGCCACAAGCGGCCCACTGATTACTCTTGCCACATGCCCCTGGCCGAAATCGTTTATCAAACCCAGTTGATTACCATGCACCACGTGCCATCAACATCACATGATACCTTTCCAAAACAGGTTCAATATATCATTAAGTCAATATTGGCATTTGATTGTCCAAAATCATGTCATGAGCACGTGTGAGTCTAAGCGATTTACTACAACGGTCTAAAACCCATGTTGGCAATCTAATAATGTCCAACTAGTAATCCACAACTAGGGTGACAAAGGGTCATGGCACATACTTAAATAATCAAGGTGTCATACAGTAGATTGGTGTTTATCTAATCCCCCATATTTAAATAAAGTATTTTCTATTTGAACTTAGCATGCAATAGGTTAAATCAAAATAGATTTCAAAATAGGATCAACATGGTCAAAGCACAACTTGCCTTCAAAAAGTACTTGTTCTTGGTCTTGAGTTGGATCCTGAGTTAATACTTCTCCTTCGAATCCTTCCGGCACTTCAACGTCTACTCGTAAAGCATGCAAATAGCAAATACACTAATAAACAATAGGCAAAAAGTGTCCAAACATCCAAATAAAATCCATAAACAGAGAGAACATAATTTTATGAGTTTTTAGAAACTGGAATCGTCAAATTTGGAGTTAAGACGCAAAAGTTATGATTATTTAAAGTTTAAATAATCAATTAAATAATTTTGCAGAGAAAAACTTTAGTCTAAAAATTAAATAAAATTCATATTTAGGTAGATCTCAATTTTATACAAATTTAGAAATTTGAATCACTCAAATCGGAGTTGAAACGCAAAAGTTATAAACGTTTGAAGTTTGAAACAAAATCTGAAATCATTATTTCGAATTAATAAATCATTTTCTTTTTCGGAAATTAATTATTGCGTCAGCATGGACACGTGGCAGCCTCTGATTGGTTGGCTGACGTTAGTCGGTCCATGGACTCGGTCCACGCTCGGCTCGGGTCTACCGTGGACCCGGTCCACGGCTCGCGTGAGGCGGCAGTGGGTCCCCTCGGGTGGCGTCGTCGGCGTCGGCGAGGCTCGACCGCAGTCTTGACAGGTGGGTCCCTCCGATGATGTCATGGGTGACGTCACGGTGCGGTCGCTGACACGTGGGCCCCGCGTGTCAGTGACCCACGCGCACGCCCGCGTGGCGCGGCGGTTCGGCTCCCTGGACACGTGGCACGATCGTAGCCGTTGGTTTGAAAACCGACGGCTAGGATTGGATTTGGGCCTCAAGTGCTTGGGGCGCACGGGTTGCTCTGGGCCGTTGGATCTTGATCTAACAGTCCAGATCCAATCTAACTGGTGCGATTCCGCCACGTGGCATGACCTAAGCCGTTGGATCTAGATCCAACGGTTGAGATTAGATCTAGGATTTTCAACGGGAACTCACCGAGGGTGGCGTGGCGCGATCTGAGCCCTTGGATCTTGATCGGACGGTTGGTGGAGCTCGGGTCGGCGATGGCTTCACTGGCGCTAGCTTGGCCGGAGATGAAGACGATGACCACGGTCTCGGCGTTCGGCGTGCTCGGCGAGATGAAAGGTCTCTTCGTGCGTCTCGTCACAGGGGTCCTAGATCTGCGTTTCGGTGGCGGCGAAGGGCGACGGCAGCGGAATCGGCTTTTAACCGCGGCGAAACAGATTCTAACTCCGGCGAGCTCGTGCAGATAAACGGCGGCTTCGGCGAGATGGCTCGGGACACGTGCGCCACGGAAGAGGGCAACCTCGGCGTGACCGGGCTTTAAATAGCCTCGGCGTTCGTGCGAGGCGGAAACCTAGTTCTCCACGGCGGCGAAGGCGGCGGCGGAGTCCGGCTCGGACTCGGGCGGAGACGACGACGCACGGCCGTCCACGTGGCACGATCAACGGCCACGATGCGCGCGCGGGATCGGATCCGGGCCGGATTCGACCGAAGCGGTACGGGGAAATCCTGACCGTTGGATCTTGATCCAACGGTTGGGATCGATTAGGTTTTGGAGTTTGTTCGGTCGAGTCACGTGGCTCGGGTCGGACTTGAACTCGAGTCTGACTCGGGCTCGGTCGGATGAATAGTACAAACCCACTCGCATTTTCCAGCGATTTAATAATTAAAATAATTCCCAGTAATTCATTTAATTCATTAAAAATAGCAAAAGACTCAGAAAAATTCTAGAAAATACTTTGGTTCATTTTGGGCTCAAATAAAATATTTCCAACAAAATTTTATTTGCAAAGTTTAATTCTTTAATTATTTCAAAATGGAATAAATTCAAATAAATTCCAAATAAATCCAAATAAATTCCAGAAAATTCCAAAAATTCACCAAAGTGCCAAATCACACATGAATTTAAGAAAAGCCAAATTTTGGGGTGTTACAAACCTCCCCCCCTTAATAGAATCTCGTCCCCGAGATTCAGGCTCCACTACGAATAGGTTTGGAAACTCTTTCTTCAAATCCTCTTCGCGCTCCCAAAGTAAACGCTCTCTGCATGGTTGCTCCACTGAACTCTACAGAAACGGGTTGACTTGTTTCTAGTTTCTCGATCCATTGTATCCAGAATCCTCACGGGATGCTCCTTATAAGTCAAATCCTCTTGCAACTCAATTAACTCTAGCGGTGTCTGTTCCTCAGGAACTCGGAGACACTTCTTCAACTGGGACACATGGAATACGTCATGCACTCCTGCTAACGACTGCGGCAACTCCAGCTGATAAGCAACTTCGCCTCTGCGGCTCAAAATCTTAAATGGTCCAACATAACGGGGTGCGAGTTTCCCTTTGGCATGGAACCTCTTAACTCCCCTGAGAGGCGTAACTCTGAGGTATACAAAGTCTTCTGATTCAAAACTCAAGTCTCGGCGACGGTTGTCAGCATAACTCTTTTGTCGTGATTAGACTATCTTCAACCTTTCCCTAATCATGGCGATCTGCTCTTCAGCCTTTTGAAGAATATCAGGCCCGAAGACACGGCGCTCGCCGGTCTCATTCCAATTCAATGGCGTCAGCGAAGTCGACCATACAAAGTGCCTCAAAGGTGACATCTCAGAAACTAGCCTGATAACTATTGTTGTAATCGAACTCGGCATACGGCAAACTCTTATCCCAAGAGGTAGCATAAGCCAATGCACAAGCTCTTAACATATCCTCCGAGAATCTGGTTGACTCTTTCGATGCATCCATCCGTCATGCGGATGATAAGTCATCTTGAAGTTCAAGCGGGTTCCCATGGCTTCATGCAACTTATTCCAAAATCTTGAGGTAAATTGGGTACCTCTGTCCAATACAATCCTCTTTGGCACTCCGTGCAAACAGACGATCCTGATCATGTACAACTCTGCCAACTTATCTCCCGAGTAAGTGGTCTTCACGGGGATAAAATGGGCTACTTTAGTCAAGCGATCCACTATAACCCATATGGAGTCATAACCTCCTTGAGTTTTAGGCAAACCGGTAATGAAATCCATTCCGATTTCCTCCCACTTCCACTCAGGTATTTTCAGCGGTTGTAGCAATCCTGTTTGGTCTACGATGCATTGCCTTGACTCTCTGGCATATGTCGCACAATGCAACATGCTCAAGAACTTCACGTTTCATACTCGGCCACCAAAATCTCTCCTTGAGATCTGATACATCTTGGCGCTTCCAGGATGAATTGAGTACTTGGAGTCATGGGCTTCTTCCAAAATCAGTTGCTTTAACTCCTTCTTGTTAGGCACACAAATGCGATCCTTCATCCACAACGTGCCTTGCCCATCCAACTTGAAGTCCTCTGCCTTGCCTTCCTCCTTGATGGACTTAATCCTGCGGATCTTGTCATCATCCTTCTGCCCTTCTCGGATCTGGTCCTCTAGAGTAGGCTTTACTTCTAATGCGGCCAAGAATCCGCTAGGTACCACCTCAATCTTCATTTTCTGAAAATCCTCACATAACTCATCCTGACTTGTGGCTAGCATCGTACTCACGGTATGGCTTTTCCGACTCAGAGCATCGGCTACTACGTTGGCCTTCCCGGGATGGTAATGGATTCCAACATTGTAATCTTTGATCAACTCTAACCATCTTCTTTGCCTCATATTCAGATCCAACTGGGTGAATATGTACTTAAGGCTCTTATGATCCGTATATACTTCACATCTGTTTCCAATCAGATAGTGACGCCATATCTTCAAGGCATGCACTACGGCAGCTAACTCTAGGTCATGTGTCGGATAATTTTCCTCATGCGGCCTCAACTGCCTTGATGCATAAGCGACGACCTTTCCATTCTTCGTGACGACACATCCAAGTCACAGGCGCGATCGTCACAATAAATATCAAAGCTTTGATTAACATCCTGTAGAACTAACACCGTGGCCGATGTCAATCGCTTCTTGACTCTGAAATCCTTTCTCACATTCTCGCGTCCATGCAAACTTCTTTTCCTTCTTCAAAGAATTGCGTAAGAGGTTTCGCAATTGTCGAGAAGCCTTCGATGAAACGGCGGTAGTATCCTGCCATTCCAAGGAAACTCGAATCACAGGTCACGATCTTGGTGCTCCCAATGTAACACAGCTTCTACTTTGCTTGGGTCTACGGCGACTCCTTCTGCGGTCATTACATGTCCAAGAAACTCCACCTTGTCCTTCCAAAAATCAACTTACTGAACTTGGCGAAGAGTTGCCCGTTCCCTCAGCTTTTCCAAAACTCGCCTTAAGTGTCCGGCATGTTCATCCTCCGTTTTGGAGTAGATTAGAATATCATCTATGAATACGACGACAAACTTGTCCAAGTATTCCATGAACACCTTATTCATCATATTCATGAAATATCTTTGGCGCATTAAATCGAGGCCAAAAGACATAATCAGAAATCGTAATGTCCATATCTTGACGAGAATGCGATCTTCGGGATATCTTCTCGATCGGATCTTCAATCGATGGTATCCCGATCTCAGATCAATCTTGGAGAAAACTCCGGCTCCTCTCGGCTGATCAAACAAATCATCAATCCTGGTAGCGGATACTTATTCTTCACGGTGACTTCATTGAGTGCACGGTAGTCAATGCACATCCTGAAACTCCCGTCCTTTTTCTTGACAAACAAAAGCGGTGCTCCCCACGGCGACTAACTCGGTGCGATAAATCCTTTCTCCATTAACTCTTCTAGTTTGTTTCTTCATCTCAACCAACTCCTCGTTGGACATCCGATAGGGTCTCTTTGCTATCGGTCTTTGTACTAGGTACAAGCTCTATCACAAACTCTATGTCCTGTCTGGCGGCATACCGAGGTAGATCTTCAGAAAAACATCTGGGTACTCATTCACTACGGAGACATCCTCTATGCTGATTGTCTTGGTACCGTTAACCATCAACTGTCCATCTCTAACGGCAGTAGCTTGAAATTCCACTTTCTTTCCACAAGGGCTCTCAACTGAGATAGTCCTTCGCCCACAATCCAATACGGCCTTGTGCTTGGATAACCAATCCATTCCCAAAATAACGTCTAAGGTCTGGGTCTCCAAAATTATAAGGTTTGCTAGGAACTCTATTCCATCTATTAGTATTCTCACCCCGGAACATCCTACTTTCGTTCGAGTTCTGAACCAGGGGTTTGAACTAAAAGCATGCATCTAAGTCTTGCAATCCTCAAATCATTTCTAGTAGCGAAGCCTTGCGAAACAAGCGAATGCGAAGCTCGAGTCAAACAAAGCTGTTGCAGTCTTGAGTTAACAAGTAACTTACCCAAGATCTGACGTCAGTAGCATTCTGCAAAGTGCATCTGCGGTGACATGGTTGACTCGGCCTCTCACCTGATGCAGGGTGTGGCTCCTGATCTTTGAGGTCCTAGCTTGGGTGGTTCCTAGATTGAAGCAAAGCGGGGTCACTCCTGCTTTGTCTTCTTTGGACAAGCTGTTGGCAAAGTGTCACGGCTCGTTGCGATTGTAGCGGCGTCTCACTGTTCCTTCATTTGCACTGGAGTAGTGTTTCTAGCGAAGTGAGTGCAGTAGTTCGATTGACAGGTCTTGGTCTTTGGTGGCCGGTGTCGTTGTTGCATTTTGTGGCTGGAATCGAAGAATTGATTTGGTGCAACTCTCGGTATTTGTGCGTTCCACTGGCGTGATCCTTGCTTTGTTGCATCCTGCGCTTCTGTTCTCATCCGGTTCCTTGCGCTTGTCCTCAAGAATAAGTGCCTTATTCACCAACTCTTGGAAATCTGGAAAGGTGTGGGTGATCAATCCTACTTGCAATCCTGAGTTAAGTCCCTTCATAAAACGAGGACTGCCTGGCTTTATCTGTCGCTAAATCCTCAGTGCGTAGCGTGCTAGCTGTGTGAACTTGTTCAGGTAGTCGACCACCGGCTGATTACCTTGCTTGGTGCTCTGAACTCCTCCTTCTTAAGGTCCATGATTCCTTCCAGGCACGTGATACTTTGTCGAATGCGGTGTGAATTCTTCCCAAGTGATATCTTGAGGGTTCTCTTGCGTGGCACGTAAATTCTCCCACCATTCGTGGTGTTCCTTCCAACCGATGAGAAGCGTAGAGTACCTTCTCATTTCCTATGCATTGAGCTATGTGTAGCTTCCTCTCAATTGACCTTAACCAATCATCGGCCTCCAATGGATTGGCATTCCCGAGGAAGAAAGTGGGTGGGTGAGTCCTCATGAACTCGGCGAGTCTTGTATTACGGCGTGGTCCCCTGATTAACTTGATTAGCGATGGGTATGCGGTGGCGTGTTGCATTTGTTGCATCATAGCATGCATCAAGCGAGTCTGGGCAGCGAGAAAAGCTTCAATTCTGCACATCCAATGGCGGTCTTTGGTGCTCCCTCATTGGGGTTTTTCTCTGGCGAGAACCACTTCCATTGCTTCCAAAGTTTCCACGGGTGTTCACCATCCAATCGATTTGCTCTAGGTTTAGAGATGAGAGGAAACAAGAATAGACAAGTAATATGGAACTTATGCGGGCGAAAGGTGTAACGTTAAGGTCCAACTTTATTATTAATAACTTGGTATGGTTGCTTACAATGCCTAAGGGCCTTGCAACACATCTTGCACACTCAGTAAACAAAGAAAATCCAAATCGAACTCACATTGGAGTCTAACGCCTAAAGGGTGACTCTTTATTCTATGACGCGACTCGGTGAAGGAGTCTCACTATAGAACCTACGCTCACTCGTCGAGAAAACCTCCACGGCCTGAGTGCACGGTGCTTTGCGGCATAGGCGCGAAACGATTGCCATGTCCAAAGAATCGTGTCATCTGTGGTAGTCGAAGAAGCGGTGTCCTCATCGAGATCGACTCCTCCGATCGGCTCATGTAGCTCGAGTATTGGCTGCAGTTGCAGTCCGTACAATGCCGTCTCTAACTCTCCAATCCTTTGCGAAGGTGTGACACATACTCTTGAGCTTCCGCCATCTCGTTCTTCTCCGTCGTGATCTCCTTGCGGGCCATCTCAGTAGCTCCTTGCTTGTATCATCTAGTACACCCTCCTGGCGACAACAAATCGTGCCAAGCTGTGTAACCATGGCATCCTCATCCTGAATCGCGCCGGGTCAAGAAGGTTATTGCTGCTGGTGATAACGGAACACCGTGCTCTCCAACTCTCTGGCGTGAATACGGGTAATGTGCCGCATTGCTCGTCGTGATACTTCTTGGATACCCATCTGCATTGTAGACCTCCCCGGCAAAGGTGTTGTATCGAGCGATTGCCTGGGCCCTTCTTCCTAGCAGGTACCTCAATCTTTACGTCACAAGCCTTGATCAATCCCGCTTGTCTGATCACTTCTACTTGGTATTGGGGCTTCTCAAAATCTCTGAGAGTTTGTAGCATGTGCCAAAGTTCCGCGGCGTGACCAATTCCCAGATCAATGTAGTTGAACTCTTCCTCCATCTGTCACAAGAGTGCTTACGTAAGAACTCGGAATTTTTAAATTGTGACAAGGTAAGGAAAAATTTCAGCAAGAGACAAGAAAAGAGAGAAGGGGATAAGTCGAGATGTCATTTCTTATCTTGACAAATTTTTAGCTTTTAGAAAATAGGTTTTATCCTCACTACGACCATTCTAGCTAGGGTTGAGCCTACAGTCAGTATGGCTCTGATACCACCTCTGTCGGGACCCCGAATTTGCAAATCCGGACCCTCTGTGTATTCAGCACTAGTCCAGGAACGCGCTAGTGCAAACAGTCTTAACATCGGTAAATATCACAATCATACCATTCGATACTATCAAAGTACTTTATTTAAATAACCAACTGGTTACTCGACCTTATGGTCAAGTTACAATATACTCCTCACAGGGCGAAACTTAATAAGAGAGAAATAGTAGCAGCGGAAAATCAAAGAAGGTAACATCGTGGCGCCATCCAGTATACCACAGGCAACTGACTGGGCTCGCTCCCTAAGTAGACGGATCCCCTTGGAGCTCCTCCTCCAAAGCTGGTGTATTCTCCTCTTCAACTGGTGTTGTAGGGTGGCAAGGGTGAGTACTTGGTATTCAGCAAGTCATGCACAGAATGCAGGCTAATATACTATATGCATGGCTTTGTACAAAGGAATAGCTCAAGGTATATTTGCAGCAAACAACATTTGACAAGTAATATAAGTAGATTCGAAAGCAGTAGAAACAAGTAAAGCATAAATAACTTTTCAAGAAATTTAACAACCATCTTCCCATCCTAAACCACATTTCCATCAACATCATTATTAATCCAACCCAACTTTTCAAACCAAGTTATTTTTGAGAAAATCTAACCCTTGACTGTAATTCCCGAGCGATGTCCAATACCGCGGACACGGCTATTCGAATAGATTCTATACTCTGCAGAGGTTATGCACTTTACCCACAAGATACAGTCAAACACCACAAAGGCGAGTTCCCGTAACAAAGTCTTTCGGAAACTTCTAACCATACAAGTGGTCCTCCCCGGTTATTGCACACTAACCCTTCCCTTAGCTAAGGCGAAGTCTAGGCCAATCAACCGTTAGATGGGTACCTGGCCTCAGCCCCGGTATGCTCCCCCGTACAACCTACACAAAGGGTGTAGTTGACCTCCTGAGGTCCCACAGGTACGTTATTAGCAACTTAGTCAACTAGGTCCGTCCCATTACAGACATGTGGTTGCACGTTAGACCCAGTTCAAAGGCTTGCAAGGTTAAGTCCTTAGGGTGACCAGGGCAAGACTACCCGAAGAACCAAATCAACATCCCCAATGCCACAACCGCCCACCTGATTACTCTTGCCACATGCCCCTGGTCAGCGTTTATCAAACCCCGCTTGATTACCATGCACCACGTGCCATCAACATCACATGATACCTTTCCAAAACAGGTTCAATATATCATTAAGTCAATATTGGCATTTGATTGTCCAAAATCATGTCATGAGCACGTAGCAGGTCTAAGCAGTTTACTACAACGGTCTAAAACCCATGTTGGCAATCTAATAATGTCCAACTAGTAATCCACAACTAGGGTGACAAAGGGGTCATGGCACATACTTAAATAATCAAGGTGTCATACAGTAGATTGGTGTTTATCTAATCCCCCATATTTAAATAAAGTATTTTCTATTTGAACTTAGCATGCAATAGGTTAAATCAAAATAGATTTCAAAATAGGATCAACATGGTCAAAGCACAACTTGCTTTCAAAAAGTATTTGTTCTTGGTCTTGAGTTGGATCCTGAGTTAATACTTCTCCTTCGAATCCTTAGGCACTTCAACGTCTACTCGTAAAAGCGTGCAAATATCAAAAACACTAATAAACAATAGTCAAAAAGTGTCAATACATCTAAATTATATCGATAAACTGAGAGAACATAATTTTATGAGTTTTTAGAAACTGGAATCGTCAAATTTGGAGTTAAGGCCTTAAAAGTTATGATTATTTAAAGTTTAAATAATCAATTAAATAATTTTGCAGAGAAAAAATTTAGTCCAAAAATTAAATAAAATTCATATTTAGGTAGATCTCAATTTTATACAAATTTAGAAATTTGAATCACTCAAATCGGAGTTGAAACGCAAAAGTTATAAACGTTTGAAGTTTGAAACAAAATCTAAAATCATTATTTCGAATTAATAAATCATTTTCTTTTCGAAATTAATTATTGCGTCGGCTGGACACGTGGCAGCCTCGATTGGTTGGTCGACGTCAGCCGGTCCATGGACTCGGTCCACGCTCGGCTCGGGTCTCACCGTGGACCGAGTCCACGGCTCACGTGAGGCGGTGGGTCCCCCTCGGGTAGCGTCATCGGCCCGGCGTCGGTAGGGCTCGGCCGCAGTCGGCGGTGGAGTCCCTCGGAGTAGCGTCATGGGTGGCGTCCGCGGTGCGATCGGCCCGACCGTGGGCCAGCGTGTCGATGACCGCAGCGCTGCGCCCGCGTGGCCTTGGCGATTCGGCTCCACTGGACCGCGTGCTTGCGATCGTAGCCGTTGGTTTGAAAACCGACGGCTAGGATTGAATTTGGGCCTCAAGTGCTTGGGGCGCCGCGGGTTGATTCTGGGCCGTTGGATCTTGATCTAACGGTCCGAGATCAATCTAGCCTGGTGCGCCTTCCCGCCACGTGGCATGACCTTAGCCGTTGGATCTAGATCCAACGGTTGAGATTAGATCTAGGATTTTCAATCTGGAACTCACCGAGAGTGACGTGGCGCGATCTGAGCCCTTGGATCTTGATCGGACGGTTGGTGGAGCTCGGGGTCGGCGATGGCTTCACGGCGGCGCTAGCTTGGCCGGAGATGAAGACGATGACCACGGTCTCGGCGTTCCGGGCGCGCTCCGGCGAGATGAAAGGTCTCTTCGGGTGCGTCTCGTCCTGGGGGTCCTAGATCTGTGCTCGGTGGCGGCGGAGAGGCGCGACGGCGGAATCGGCTTTTAACCGCGGCGAAAGCAGATTCTAACTCCGCGAGCTCGTGCAGACAAGCAGCGGCGGCTCGGGCGAGATGGCTCGGGACACGGTGCGCGCGGAAGAGGGCAACCTCGGGCGTGACCGGGCTTTAAATAGCCTCGGCGTTCGTGCGAGGCGGAAACCTAGTTCTCCACGGCAAGGGCGCGGCGGCGAGTCCGCTAGGACTCGGCGGAGAACGACGACAGCCGGACAGCCGTCCACGTGGCACGATCAAGCGGCCACGATGCGGCGAGATCGGATCCGGCCGGATTCGACCGAAGCGATGCGGAAATCGGCCGTTGGATCTTGATCCAACGGTTGGGATCGATTAGGTTTTGGAGTTGGTTCGGCCGAGTCACGTGGCTCGGTCGGACTTGAACTCGAGTCGACTCGGGCTCGGTCGGATGAATAGTACAAACCCACTCGCATTTTCCAGCGATTTAATAATTAAAATAATTCGATAATTCATTTAATTCATTAAAAATAGCGAAGACTTTAAAAATTCGAGAAAAATTCGAAAATACTTTGGTTCATTTTGGGCTCAAATAAAATATTTCCAACAAAATTTTATTTGCAAAGTTTAATTATTTAATTATTTCAAAATGGAATAAATTCAAATAAATTCCAAATAAATCCAAATAAATTCCAGAAAATTCCAAAAATTCACCAAAGTGCCAAATCACACATGAATTTAAGAAAAGCCAAATTTTGGGGTGTTACAGGTTGGCTTTAGTATTAGTGTCTTATGTTGATGCTATATTCGTTTATATTGCTGTTTTAGATGCCTTATGTTTTGCTATGAACTGCCTTGTTATTGCTATCGCTTCAATTCATGATAAAACAAAGGAGATGCTGCCGAAATTTCGGTTTTTAGCATGTGCGCCTTTGCTGTAATTTATGTTTAATTGTGGTATTTAGATGTTGTTTAGTCTATGTTTGGTAGCATTCGGGCATATTAAATGCCGGGGTGTTACATTCACAGCCTAAAGTACTCGTCGTCTTCACTCCACGGGGGGCTATCCGGAGGGTCTGCCATCATTGTCATCGGCCCCATCGTCATCGGCCGCGCGGCCAGCAGCGGGGTGAATGTCATCCTCGGAGGAGGAGGATGTGCTCCCCAAGCGGATGACAGTGACGTTCTCCTCCTCCTCCTCCTCCTGCTCGTCGTCTGTGACACTACAGGATATCGAGACACCGTAAAAGGGTGAAATTGGAGAATGTGACATTATCAAATATGAAATTGGAGGTTAAAACTTTACAATATGAAGTTTAATCGCGTTTTCGGTATGATTTCGGGAGTTTGGGCCTCTCCGGGGGAGTTTGGGCCCAAGGGGGATGAGTCGTGGGCCTTGGTGGGAGGGAGTTTGGGCCCATTCGTATATTCATTCGTCTTTGCTACAAAAACAGTAAGGATGGGGTTTCAATTAGCTTACCGCGCCAATCGGATGAATCCCCCCGGTGATGGCATCCAGCGCCCTGCTGGACCAAAAATTTGATCCGTTGTAAACGTGTTTTTGAACATGTTTCCTTTGAATTGAACTGAGACTTTCGCATGTATGCTGGACCAAATATTTGGTCCGTCGTGAGCTGCGCCGGACCGGTGTTTGATTTGGCGTGAATGGTCTTGTTTTAGGGTTTCACATTGCATTTGCGCCGGACCGGAGTTTGGTCCGACGTGAACGTGTTTGGCTCGGTTTTGGATGTTTTGCAAGAATTGAAATTGAGTTGTGTTGTATGCAATGCTCGTATGAGTGATTGCATGGATTGACTTTGAGTCAAGTCGTGGACTTGTGCTCGGATTCGTTTCTTGTTTCTTCATGTGCAGGTATTGCTCGAGGACGAACGTGGTCGATGACGGGACCGGAACTAGGTTCATGGAGGAACTGAGGTTCGAGACTAGGTTCAGGGAGGAACCGAGGTCTTGGTGGTCAAGGATGTCATGCGGGACGTTCGGGCTAAGAGAATGGTGCACATGAGGAGTGGTCAATCACGTGAGTATGGCAGGTGGGCCATACGCGTGCAGAGTTGTAATCGTTTGGGGTAGCTTGCATGTATTGGGCTAGGTTGGGCCAAGTGGACATGTATACGTACTCCTTATGGTTGCCCCTTTAAATAGGAGGGGTTGTCTCCTATTGAAGGGCATCAATTAGAGTTGGGTGCATTGAGAGCCTTGTTTAGGGTTTGTACTCTTTTGATGGGAGACTTTAGACAAAAACAAATAAAAATCAATTCTTCCAGATCCTTGTGTGCTACAGTAATCACGTTGCTACATTGTTTTCTATTTTGGTTCTTGCTTGCATGCTTGTTCTAATTCTAGATTGATTTTTTTCTTTGAGTTTCATCTTGATTTGATCCATCAAAAACCTTTCTAGGGCATTATTAGGGTTCCTCAAAGTTTAGTTGATTAATCTTTTGTCGTTCTTGTTTAATCTTGAAGTTTTGGTTAGATTAATTCTCATTATATTCTATCACAGCAAGCTTGCGAGGTTCATAACTTTTGATCCGTAAGTCCGATCGAGCTGATTCTTTTTGGGTTTAAATCGTATTGGAATTTAGTTTCTTTTGTCCAAATTTTAGATTGATCCAATGGTTGGATCTTTAGGAATTCGCATTTTACCAAACATCTGTCGATCTGTTTTTGTCGAATACGAGGCAATTATTTGGTTCTGTTTTGGGGTGAATTTTTAATAGATTAAAAATTTGGTTTTAGCTTCCGCACAATCATTCACCCCCCCTCTTATTGCTATATTCGTATACAATGATCCTACAAGTGGTATCAGAGGAAGGTTCTTCTAATCTATCTTAACCGGTGATTAGATTAATGGATCGTTATTCGACAAAAACCATGTGTGTTCGATGGTGTTGATTTTCAGTTTTGGAAGGCCAAGATGGAGGCATTCATCCAGGCGCAGGGCTTCACAATTTTGGAGAAGGTCTACAAGCCATACGAAGTCCTTGCAAACGACAACGTCAACGACGCCAATCGTGCACATGTTGAAGCAAACAGCAAGGCGTGCAACTTGATCATCCAAGGCTTGGGACACAGCGACTTGACCGTGTGATCCATCTCAAATCCGCATATGAGGTATGAAAATCTCTTAGTGATTACCATGAGGGTTCTAACACTATCAAAGAGGTTCGTCAAGATCTTTACAAAAAGGAATACATGCAATTTGAGATGAAGCCTTGTGAGTCGCTAGATGATTTCTTTGCACGCTTTAATAAAATTCTTAGCAATTTGCTTGCTGTTGGAGTTAGCTTTGATACTGCTGCTAATGCTAGACAATTGCTTGGTGCATTAGACTTGTCTATTTGGGAGATGAAAGTAACATCCATTAGAGAATCAACTGTCATGAGTACACTTACTTTAGATGTTCTTTATTCTAAGTTGAAAACTCATGAGTTGGATGTTCTTGCCAGGAAGGGTAATGTTAAATCAATTGCTTTGATCTCTAATCCTAACATGTCAAATGCAAATTCCTCTTCTAGCTTTGCTTTGTCCTCCTTGTCTTCTTTAACAGATGAGCAAATTAAAGAATTTCCTAAAGAAGATCTAGCACTACTCTCTTCTCACTTTAACAAAGCTTTGCAGAATGTGAGGATGAGAAAGAGAGGTGGTCCTTCAAGATGCTATGAGTGTGGTGATCCCAACCACATACGATCAAATTGTCCCAAACTTGAGGTAAAGCATCAAGGGAGGAAAAGGATAATACAAAGGAGAAGAAGTAGTTTGCTTCAAGTGATAAAAAGAAGAAAAGCTTCATGAACCGCAAGGTGGTTCACTGAGTTCTTTCCGCTCTTGAACAAGTCAATTTGAGCGATGTGGATTCGGAGAGCAGGGAGGATGATGCAACTCCAAACAAGCATGATTTGATGGGGTTGTGTCTCATGGCAAGCAACAAGGATAGCTTCACCGAGGATGACCATGACAACGACTTCAATGAGGTAGATCCTTCTTATGACGAATTAGCTATTGATGTTGCTCAACTTGGTAAATTACTTGACAAACGTGACAAGAAAATTAAGAAACATGATTTTATTGTTGAATCATTGAATGCTGAAATTGCTAGACTTAAAACTTTGATTCCTGATGAAGATCCGACCGCCCATCCGATCAAGATCCAACATCCCAGGTTCGTCCACGTCACCGTAACAAAATCCATGTTGCGACTTTTAGATCTAATCTCAACCGTTGGATCTAGATCCAACGCACGGGGTTGAGCCATGTAGCCTTGAACCGCACCGTGCTAGGGGTAGATCTCAGTCGTTAGATCTAGATCGTACAGTTAGGGTTCACGCACATTGTAGCACTAGAATGGATCTCGATCGTCCGATCTAAATCGGATGGTGTAGATTGCGCCACGCGTCGAGCGCCGGGTCATGCCACGTCACCCCCAGCGACGCAGTTAAACCCGATCAGATCTCGACTATCCGATCTAAATCGTACGGTCCAGATCAACCGCGTTGCACCGCAACGTGCGGGATTAGATCTGATCTGGACCGTTGGATTTCAAACCAACGGCCCAGATTGCGCCACATGTCCGGTAGCCGAACCGGCGCGATCAGCGCGGGCGTCGCCCGGTCGCCGCTAACGTCACGCGTGACGTCAGCAAGGGGCCTGCATGTCAGTGGCTCTGCCCACCGTGCGGTGACGTCACGGTGGGGCCTGCGTGTCAGTACCGTGTGGCCAAGCGCGATGACGTCAGCGCTGGCGTCAACCGAAGGGCCCTACATGTCAGTGGACCGGACCCGAGCCATGGACCGAGTCCATGGACCCGCTGACGTCATGCTGACGTCATAATTCAATTTTTCAATAAAAAAATAATTCGGTGGAAATTTAATTTCCACACTGACGTCATGCAGACGTCATAAATCAGGTTTTTCAATAGAAAAATAAATGAATTTACTCTGTTTATTCTTTTACTTGAATTTTCATACTTCAAACGTTTATAACTTTTGCATTTTAACTCCGATTTGGGTGATTCCAATTTCTAAATTTTTATAAAAATTGAGCTCTGCATAATGGTGAATTTTATTTAATTTTTGGACATGAGTTTTCTCTATTTATATTTATTTAAATGATTTTTCAAACTTTAAAAGAGTAACTTTTGCGTTTTAACTCCGATTTGGGCGATTCAAATTTCTAAAAATTTATAAAAATGTGCTCTCTCTGTTTATGATGTTTATTTGAATTTTTGGACACTTTTTGCCTATTGTTTATTTATATTATTGCTATTTACACGCGTTACGAGTAGACGTTGAAGTGCCCGAAGGCTTCGAAGGTGAAGTTTTGACCCAGGAGCCAGCTCAAGACCAAGAACAAGTACTTTTTGAAGGCAAGTTATCCTTTGACCATATTGATCCCATTTTTGAAATTAATTTAATTTAAATTATTACATGCTAATTTAATTAGAAATTGTTTTAATTATTTCTGGGAATTAGATAAATGCCAAATTGCAGTATGACACCTTGATAAATTAAATTATGTGCCATGAACCCTTGTCACCCTAGTTGTGAATATGTAGTTGGACATTATTAAGTTGCCAACATTGCGTACTTAGACCGTCGTAGTATATTGCTTAGACCTGCTACGTGCACATGACATGATTTTGGACTGTCAAATGTTAATATTGACTTAATAACATCTTGAATCTGTTTTGAAGAAGTATCATCTGTTGTGATTGTTGATGGCACGTGGTGCATGATAATCAACTGGGTTTGATAAATAGATTTAGACCGGGGCAAGTGGTAAGAAAGATATGGTGGACCATGAGTGGCACCGGGGATGTCGTTTTGGTTCTTCGGGTAGTCTTGCCCTGGTGACCCTAAGGACTTAACCTTGCAAACCTTTGATCTGAGTCAAACATGCAACCACATGTCTGTAATGGGACGGACCTAGTTGAGTAAGTTACTAATAACTTGCGAGTGGTACCTCGGGGTGTCAACTACACCTTTTGTGTAGCTTGAAAGGGGAGCGTACCAGAGCTATGGCATGGTACCCGTCCAACGGTATGTCGGTCCCATACTTCGCCTCTGTTAAGGGAAGGGATGGTGTGTGGCAAAAACCGGAGAGGTTCACTTGTATAGTTTGCGGTCTCTGAAATACTTTGTTACGATCATTCGCCTTTGTAGTGTTTGACTGTAGCTTGTGGGTAAAGTGCATAACCTCTGCAGAGTGTACAACCTATTCGAATAGCCGAGTCCACGGCACTGGACACTGTTGGGGGATTACAGTCAAGGGTTAGACTTTCATGAAAACAACTTGGACTTGAAAAGTTTGGTTGGGTTTAATGTTCACGTTGATGGAAATGTGGATTAGGAAAGGAGAGGGATTTTACTTAACTCTTGGAAAAGTTATTGATATTATCTTTACATTTACAGTTTTCGAATCTACTTATGCTACTTGTTAAATGTCGCTCCACTGCAAATGTACCTGTTAGCCTACCCTTTGTACTAAGCCCTTCATGTAGAATAGTAGTTGAATTCTGTGCATGACTTGCTGAGTACCAAGTACTCACCCTTGCCACAATACAACATTAGATGAAGAAGAGTCGACGCCAGCTTTGGAGGAAGAATACCAGGAGGAGCCGTCTAACTAGGGAGCGAGCCCAGTCAGTTGCCTGTGGTATACTGGATGGCGCCATGAAATCTATTTTATTTCGCTGAAGTTAATTCTCTTTTAATAAGTCTTCGCCCTGCGAGGCGTACCTTTGTAACTTGACCATAAGGTCGAGCAACCAGTTTGGTTAATTAATTATAGTACTTTACTTCTATCGATGTGTATGATTGTGATATTTACCGATGTTGAGACTGTGTGCACTAGCGTGATCCTGGACTAGTGCTGAATACACAGAGGGTCCACATTTGCAAATTCGGTTCCCGACATAATGGAACTGAGTTTAAAAATTCTTTTTTTGATCACTTTTGTGCTGAAAAAGGAATTGATCATCAATTTTTATCACCTAGAGTGCCTCAACAGAATGTTGTAGTTGAAAGGAAAAACAGAACGTTGGTTGAGATGGCTAGAACTTTGCTAGATGAACATCATACTCCTAGGAAATTTTGGGCTGAAGCAATTTCAACTGCATGCTATGTTTCAAACCGTGTGTTTTTGAGATTAAAATTGGGTAAGACTCCATATGAGCTTCGGTTTGGAAATAGTCCTACTGTTTCTCACTTTAGAGTTTTTGGATGCAAATGCTTTGTTTTGAAATATGGAAATCTTGATAAATTTGAAGCTAGATAAATGGATGGCATCTTTCTTGGATATCCTGCTCATACTCGTGGCTATCGTGTGCTTGTTTCGGAGACTAACAAAATTGTGGAAACTTGTGAAGTTATTTTTGATGAGGCTAGTCCAAGCACTAGTCCAAGAGATGCAGGTACAGGCGCATATGTTGAGGGGGAGAAAATCTTTGAAGACAATGATGATGTTGATGTTGAAGATGAGGTTTTGACTCTTCCTAATACACAACAATCTGTAGCACCTTTGGCACCTACCACTACATCACCTACAGCTAACCATCCTCAAGCTACAACATCATCTGTACATGCTGAAAATGAAGAAGAAGAAAAAGAAGAAGTTTCAAAAGCCAAAGCTCCCTTGCACATTCATAAAATACATCCATCTAAACAAATGATTGGAGAACTAAATGAGAGAATCACCCGATCCAGGTTTATTCATTCTAACACCTATGCTCATTCTGCTTTAGTTGCTTCTTTTGAACCCAAAGATATATCTCATGCATTATTTGACGAATCTTGGATCAATACCATGCATGAAGAATTAGAGAATTTTGAACGAAATAAAGTTTGGGAACTAGTCTCACCACCTCCTTATTTTAATGCTATTGGAACTAGATGGGTTTTCAAAAATAAACAAAGTGAGGATGGTGTTGTTGTTAGAAACAAGGCTAGATTGGTTGCTCAAGGTTTTACTCAAGTTGAGGGCTTAGATTTTGATGAAACATTTGCTCCTGTTGCTAGAATTGAAGCCATTAGAATCCTTTTAGCATTTGCTGCATCCAAAGGTTTTAAGTTATATCAAATGGATGTGAAAAGTTCTTTTCTTAATGGCTACATAAATGAGGAGGTTTATGTCAAGCAACCACCTGGTTTTGAAAATCCGAAGTTTCCAGATCATATGGTCAAACTGTCAAAAGCTTTGTATGGTTTGAAATAAGCCCCTAAAGCATGGTATGATAGGTTAAAAACCTTTTTACTTGAAAATGGGTTTTCAATGGGAAAAGTTGACAAAACTCTCTTTTTACTCAAGCAATACAATGATCAACTGTTCGTTCAGATTTATGTTGATGATATTATCTTTGGTGGTTCCTCTCATGTTTTAGTGTCTAAGTTTTCAGAAACCATGAGGGAAGAATTTGAGATGAGTATGATGAATGAGTTGACATACTTTTTGGGACTTCAAATCAAACAATTAAAGGAAGGTACTTTTGTACATCAAAGCAAATACACAAGAGACTTGTTGGATCGTTTCGGGATGGAAAATAGCAAGCCAATCATGACACCCATGGAAAGCACTTGCACACTTGATCCAGATGAAGATGGCGAGACGGTTCAGCAAAAGGAATATAGAAGCATGATAGGTTCACTTTTATACCTCACTGCATCAAGGCCAGAAATACAATTTGATGTGTGCCTGTGTGCTCGTTTGCAAGCTTCCCCACGTGCTTCACATCGATAAGCTGTCAAGCGAATTTTCAGGTATCTTCATGATACTCAAGATTTTGGCATTTGGCTTTCTGCTTCCTCATGCATTAGTTTAAGAGCTTTCTCTGATGCTGATTTTGGAGGATGTAGAATTGATAGAAAAAGTACATCTGGTATATGTCATTTCTTGGGAAATTCTCTTATTGCATGGTCTTCTAGAAAACAATATTCTGTTGCACAATCAACTCCTGAATCTGAATATGTGGCTGCTGCTAGTTGTTGCTCTCAAATTCTTTAGATAGTAGCTACACTTAAAGATTATGGGGTTAATTTGGATAGTGTTCCTCTTTTGTGTGATAACACTAGTGCAATTTGCATTGCTAAGAACCCTGTGCAACATTCTAGAACTAAGCATATTGATATCAGATTTTACTTTCTAAGAGATCATATTGAAAAAGGGAACATTGTGCTTCATCATGTGGATATTGAACATCAATTGGCAGACATTTTCACAAAACTTTTGTCTTCTTCTCGTTTTGCTTTTATCCGGGGAGAACTTGGGATTGTTCATCCAATGGGTTTGTTTTGAGGGGGAGTTTCCTTGCCAAGTTCTTTCACTTGATGAGCTTACTTTATCATATTTCTTTATATATCATGTAATTGAGCTAATATATGATAATCTAAATTGTCTTACTTGAACTAAAAATGACATTGCAGAATTCCTTGATCTGACTACCTATAGCTAAATACTCTATAATATCTTACTCTTCTAGGCTTGATATTGAATCTCTTGACAAATTTGGGCTATGGAGCAAGTGTGTTTTCAGCTTTACTCTTTTAAAAGACCTTTTAATCTCTTCGCATGTTTACAATCAAAGAAGAAGAAAAAAATCAGTAAAAAAAAGGGTTGTTAAAAGCAATAGCCTCAAGTTATGTGCTTCAGGCATGCTCTCCCTAAAAAGATAAGATGTATGCTTCAAGCATGCCATTCCCTCAAAGACAAGATGTATGCTTCAAGCATGCCACTCCAAGGAAATAAAAGAAGTATGCTTCAAGCATGCTGTATGCAATTTATTGTTTAAAGATTAAATTGGTCTACTAGATTGGAGTTGAAACTACTTGCTAGCCCTGAGTTGTTAGTTGCTTCAGTTTTGAGCCTTGCTTTTTTTCTGCTAAGGTCTTGCTTAGTACTTGGCTATAGTTGACTGAACTAAGGTTGAGATGCATGTCATTCCCTAACTTGTTAAAATCACATCAAGTTCATGTATTTTGCATATTATGTGATATATAAGGTTATATGATCGAATGAGCTCATCTTTTTCTATCTTGGCACTCCTTTGTTTCTCCTTGTGAAATCATTGCTACAGGGAAAATTCTGAACTTGTTTTTCTCTCTTTTGTACTCTTGATGAATCCATTGTCAAAGGGGGAGAAGTTTACGGAAAAAGGGGGAGAAGTTTTTGGAATTTTGAGAATTTTGGGAGAAGTTCAGAGAATTTTGGAATTTTTGGGCACATTGCACATTCACACACATTTTCCTTCTTAGGGCGAGATTTTTTTTCGTATTTTCACCCAGGGAGAGTTTGTTACTTTGCATTTTGGTCAAAGGGGGAGTTTCTGTGTTTTCTCACTTCAGTTTTTGATTTTAATCCTTTGGATTTCAAAATCTTTTGTGAAGTGAATGCCAAATGTTCAATTCTAAATGGTGTTGCCAATGTTTTCATCAAGGGGGAGATTGTCAAATCATGTGCTGAAAAATTGGATTAGTATTGGATTTGCATGATGTGTTTTGTGCGTGTGCATGTGTTTCTCTTAATGCGCTGGACCAAATTCTCGTAAACAGTAGGTTTCGCATTAGCGCCGGACCAAAGTTTCAGAAAACAGTAAGTTCCCATTTTACGCCGGACCACTTGCGCCGGACCAAACTTTTGGTCTGTGGTGAACAGCATCTGCGACGGACCAAAATTTGTTCTTTTGTGCCGGACCAAGTTTTACAAAAACAGTAAGCTTCTATGTTACGCTGGACCATGCACGTCGGACCAAATTCTTGGTCCGTTGTGAACGCATTTTTTAGCGTTGTTTTTGCATGTATGCCGGACCAAAAATTTGGTACGTCGTAAACGTGTTTTTGAACATGTTTGCTTTGAATTAAACCGAGACTTTCGCATGTACGCCGGACCAAATATTTGATCCGTCGTGAGCTGCGCCGGACAGGTGTTTGGTTCGGCGTGAATGGTTTTTTTTAGGGTTTCACATTGCATTTGTGCCGGACCGGAGTTTGGTCCGGCGCGAATGTGTTTGGCTCGGTTTAAGATGTTTTGCAAGAATTGAAATTGAGTTGTGTTGTATGCAATGCTCATATGAGTGATTGCATGGATTGACTGTCGGGACCCCGAATTTGCAAATCCGGACCCTCTGTGTATTCAGCACTAGTCCAGGAACGCGCTAGTGCACACAGTCTTAACATCGGTAAATATCACAATCATACAACTCGATACCAATAAGGTACTTTATTTAAATAGTCAAACTGGTTACTCAACCTTATGGTCAAGTTACAAATATATGCCTTGCAAGGCGAAATTTATTCAGAGAAAAATAATAGCAGCGGAAAATCAAATAACTTCGTGGCGCCATCCAGTATACCACAGGCAACTGACTGGGCTCGCTTCCCTAAGTAGACGGATCCTCTTGGAGTTCCTCCTCCAAAGCTGGTGCAGTCTCCTCTTCAACTGGTGTTGTATTGTGGCAAGGGTGAGTACTTGGTACTCAGCAAGTCATGCACAGAATGCAAGCTAATATACTATATGCATGGCTTGGTACAAAGGAATGGCTCAAGGTATATTTGCGATGAAATGACATTTGAAAAGTAATATAAGTAGATTCGAAAGCAGTAGAAACAAGTAAAGTATAAATAACTTGACAAGGAATTTAATAAACATCTTTCCCATCCTAATCCATATTTCCATCAACTTCATTATTAGTCCAACCCAACTTTTCAAACCAAAGTTACTTTTGAGAAAATCTAACCCTTGTCTGTAATTCCCGAGCGATGTCCAATACCGCGGACACGGCTATTCGAATAGATTCTAAACTCTGCAGAGGTTATGCACTTTACCCACAAGATACAGTCAAACACCACAAAGGCGAGTTCCCGTAACAAAGTCTTTCAGAGACTTCTAACAATACAAGTGGTCCTCCCCGGTTATTGCGCACTAACCCTTCCCTTCGCTAAGGCGAAGTCTAGGCCAATCAACCGTTAGATGGGTACCTGGCCTCAGCCCCGGTACGCTCCCCCGTACAACTTACACAAAGGGTGTAGTTGACCTCCTGAGGTCCCACAGGTACGTTATTAGCAACTTAGTCAACTAGGTCCGTCCCATTACAGACATGTGGTTGCACGTTAGACCCAGTTCAAAGGCTTGCAAGGTTAAGTCCTTAGGGTGACCAGGGCAAGACTACCCGAAGAACCAAATCAACATTCCCAATGCCACAACTGGCCCACTTGATCACTCTTGCCACATGCCCCGGTCGAAAACTGTTTATCAAACCCCAGTTGATTACCATGCACCACGTGCCATCAACATCACATGATACTTTTCCAAAACAGGTTCAATATATCATTAAGTCAATATTTAACATTTGATCATCCAAAATCATGTCATGAGCACGTAGCAGGTCTAAGCAGTATACTACAACGGTCTAAACCCATGTTGGCGATTTAATAATGTCCAACTAGTAATCCACAACTAGGGTGACAAAGGGTCATGGCACATACTTAAGTAATCAAGGTGTCATACAGCAAATTGGTATTTATCTAACCCCCATGTTTAAACAAAGTATTTTTTCTAATTGAACTAGCATGCAATAGTTTAAATCAAAATAGATTTCGAAATAGGATCAACATGGTCAAAGCACAACTTGCCTTCAAAAAGTACTTGTTCTTGGTCTTGAGTTGGATCCTGAGTCAATACTTCTCCTTCGAATCCTTCCGGCACTTCAACGTCTACTCGTAAAGCGTGCAAATAGCAAATACACAAATAAACAATAGGCAAAAAGTGTCCAAACACCCAAATAAAATCCATAAACCGAGAGAACATAATTTTATGAGTTTTTAGAAACTGGAATCGTCAAATTTGGAGTTAAGACGCAAAAGTTATGATTATTTAAAGTTCAAATAATCAATTAAATAATTTTACAGAGAAAAACTTTAGTCCAAAATTAAATAAAATTCATATTTAGGTAGATCTCAATTTTATACAAATTTAGAAATTTGAATCACTCAAATCGGAGTTGAAACGCAAAAGTTATAAGCGTTTGAAGTTTGAAACAAAATCTGAAATCATTATTTCGAATTAATAAATCATTTTCTTTTTCGGAAATTAATTATTGCGTCAGCGAGGACACGTGGCGGCCTGTGATTGGTCCACAGTGACCCGCTGACGTCACCACCGAACGGGTTCCGTGATGACGTCATGCTGACGTCAGCATGACACGTGGCACCACCCGGGTGCTACCACGTGTCCGGTCCATGGACTGGGTCCACGGGCGGCACGGGTCCACGGTGGATCCGGTACACGGCGTACGGTCGCTGACATGCGGGCCCGCCCTGTCAGCGGCACACCTCCACGCGCGGTGCGGTGGCCTGGCTACGTGGCACGATCCGAGCCGTTCGATTCGGATCGAACGGTTGAGATTGGATCCAATCCACCGCAACGTGGATTTTGTTGCAGTGACGTGGACGAACGAGGGCTGTTGGATTTTGATCCAACGGTTGAGATCTAACCTAGGTTCTACAGGGTTGGGGCGCACGTGGCTAACCTGGACCGTTGGATGAAGATCCGACGGCTATCCGAGCTTCGAAGCGGCGATGGCGGTGCGGCGGCTGGTTTGGCCGGAGAGGAAGAGACGACCTTAGCGGCGTTTCTTCGCTATTCGGTGAGATGAAGTGTGCGCCAGGTTCGCCCTGCTCCTGGGAGTCCAAATCCGTCTTGGTTTCGGCGGGCGGCGGTTTGCTTGGCGGAGAACGAAGAACACACGGCGGTCGTTTCTTGACTTGGCGAGCAATAGCGGCTAGACGGTGGGGATCCTAGCGGCGCGAGCTAGGGTTTCGGGACCGGCGTGGGAAGGCGATCCTCGCACCGATCCACTCTTTAAATAGGCTAGGTTTCCGAATCCAACAGCGGCGGAGATGAGCAGTCTCGCCGGAAATTGGAACGAGCACGATGCACAGGAGCCGTACACGTGTCATGATCCACGGTTCGATTCGATCTGGCGCTACGCATCTACTCGGTCACCCACGGCGACGCCGACCACGCGGTAGTTGGATCTTGATCCAACTGGCCGCAGAGCTAGGAGTTTCGGCCGACTTCGGTTGGGTTCAAAGCGTGGTTCGAGTTGGGTTCGGTCGGACTCGAGCTCGGGTTTGACTCGGGCTCGGTCGGATGAACGATACAAACCCACTCGCATTTTCCAATGATTTAATATTTAAAATAATTCCCGATAATTCATTTAATTCATTAAAAATAGCAAAAGACTCGGAAAAATTCGGAAAAATTACGGAAAATATTTTGGAACATTTTGGACTCGAATAAAATATTTCCAACAAAATTTTATTTGCAAAATTAAATTCTTTAATTATTTCAAAATGGAATAAATTCAAATAAATTCCAAATAAATCCAAATAAATTCCAGAAAATTCCAAAAATTCACCAAAGTGCCAAATCACACATGAATTTAAGAAAAGCAAAATTTTGGGGTGTTACAAACCTCCCCCCCTTAATAGAATCTCGTCCCCGAGATTCAGGGGCTCACTCTGAGAATAGGTTTGGAAACTCTTTCTTCAAATCCTCTTCGCGCTCCCAAGTCGCTTCGCTTTCTTCATGGTTGCTCCACTGAACTCTACAGAAACGGGTTGACTTATTTCTGGTCTCTCGATCCATTGTGTCCAGAATCCTCACGGGATGCTCCTTATAAGTCAAGTCCTCTTGCAACTCAATTAACTCTAGCGGTGTCTGTTCCTCAGGAACTCGGAGACACTTCTTCAACTGAGACACATGGAATACGTCATGTACTCCTGCTAACGATTGTGGCAACTCCAGCTGATAAGCAACTTCGCCTCTGCGACTCAAAATCTTAAATGGTCCAACATAACGGGGTGCAAGTTTCCCTTTGGCATGGAACCTCTTAACTCCCCTGAGAGGCGTAACTCTAAGGTAAACAAAGTCTTCTGGTTCAAAACTCAAATCCCTGCGACGATTGTCAGCATAACTCTTTTGTCGTGATTGGGCTATCTTCAACCTTTCCCTAATCATGGCGATCTGTTCTTCAGCCTCTTGAAGAATATCAGGCCCAAAGACACGGCGCTCGCCGGTCTCATTCCAATTCAATGGCGTCAAGCGAGTCGACCATACTGATTGCCTCAAAAGGTGACATCACGTAAACTAGCCTGATAACTATTGTTGTAATCGAACTTCGGCATACGGCAAACTCTTATCCCAAGAGGTAGCATAAGCCAATGCACAAGCTCTCAACATATCCTCCGAATCGATTGACTCTTTCGGCCTGTCCATCCGTGCTGTGGATGATAAGTCATCTTGAAGTTCAAACGGGTTCCCATGGCTTCATGCAACTTATTCCGAACCTTGAGGTAAATTGGGTACCTCTCGTCCGATACAATCCTTTTCGGCACTCCGTGCAAACAGACAATCCCGATCATGTACAATTCTGCTAATTTATCTCCGAGTAAGTGGTCTTCACTGGGATAAAATGGGCTACTTTAGTCAAGCGATCCACTATAACCCATATGGAGTCATAACCTCCTTGAGTCTTGATAAACCGGTAATGAAATCCATTCCGATTTCCTCCCACTTCCACTCGGTATTTTTAGCGGTGTAGCAATCCTGCTGGTCTCGATGCATTGCCTTGACTCTCGGCATACGCCGCACAATGCAACATGCTCGGCAACTTCACGTTTCATACTCGGCCACGAGAATCTCTCCTTCGATCCTGATACATCTTGGCGCTTCCAGGATGAATTGAGTACTTGGAGTCATGGGCTTCTTCCAAAATTAGTTGCTTTAACTCCTTCTTGTTAGGCACACAAATCCGATCCTTCATCCATAACGTGCCTTGCTCATCCAACTTGAAGTCCTCTGCCTTGCCTTCTTCCTTGATGGACTTAATCCTGCGGATCTTGTCATCATCCTTTTGTCCTTCTCGGATTTGATCCTCTAGGGTAGGCTTTACTTCTAATGCGGCCAAGAATCCGCTAGGTACAACCTCGATCTTCATCTTTTGAAAATCCTCACATAACTCATCCTGACTTGTGGCTAGCAACGCACTCACGGTATGGCTTTTCCTACTCAGAGCATCGGCTACTACGTTGGCCTTCCCGGGATGGTAATGGATTCCAACATTGTAGTCCTTGATCAACTCTAACCATCTCCTCTGCCTCATATCCAGATCCGACTGGGTGAATATGTACTTAAGGCTCTTATGATCCGTATACACTTCACATCTGTTCCCGATCAGATAGTGACGCCATATCTTCAAGGCATGCACTACGGCAGCTAACTCTAGGTCATGTGTCGGATAATTTTCCTCATGCGGCCTCAACTGCCTTGATGCATAAGCGACGACCTTTCCATTCTGCATCAGCACACATCCAAGTCCTTGGCGCGATGCGTCACAATAAATATCGAAGCTTTGAGCAACATCAGGTAGAACTAACTCCGGTCTTGATGTCAATCGCTTCTTGATTCCCGAAAATCCTTTCTCACATTCTCAAGCGTCCATGCAAACTTCTATTACATCTTCAGCAATTGCGTAATAGGTTTCGCAATTGTCGAGAAGCCTTCGATGAAACGGCGGTAGTATCATTCAATTCCAAGGAAAATAAGAATCTGGGTCACGATCTTGTTTGCTCCCAATGTAACACAGCTTCTACTTTGCTTGGATCTACGGCGACTCCTTCTGCGGTCATTACATGTCCAAGAAACTCCACTTTGTCCTTCCAAAAATCACACTTGCTGAACTTGGCGAAAAGTTGCTGTTCCCTCAGCTTTTCCAAAACTCGCCTTAAGTGTTCGGCATGTTCATCCTCTGTCTTGGAGTAGATTAGGATATCGTCTATGAACACGACGACAAACTTGTCCAAATCTTCCATGAATACCTTATTCATCATATTCATGAAATAAGCTGGCGCATTTGTCAATCCAAAGGACATAACTGTAAACTCGTAATGTCCATATCTTGACGAGAATGCAGTCTTCGGAATATCTTCTGATCGGATCTTCAACTGATGGTATCCCGATCTAAGATCAATCTTGGAGAAAACTCCGGCTCCTCTCAGCTGATCGAACAAATCATCAATCCTGGGTAGCGGATACTTATTCTTCACGGTGACTTCATTGAGTGCACGGTAGTCGATGCACATCCTGAAACTTCCGTCCTTTTTCTTGACAAACAAAACTGGTGCTCCCCACGGCGACGAACTCGGTCTGATAAATCCTTTCTCCATTAACTCTTCTAGCTGTTTCTTCATCTCTACCAACTCCTCGGTGGACATCCGATAGGGTCTCTTTGCTATCGGTGCTGTACCCGGTACAAGCTCTATCACAAACTCTATGTCCTCGTCTCGCGGCATACCGTAGATCTTCGGGAAAAACATTGGGGTACTCATTCACTACTGAGACATCCTCTATGCTGATTGCCTTGGTACTGTTAACCATCAACTGTCCATCTCTAACTGCAGTGGCTTGAAATTCTACTTTCTTCCCACACGGGCTCTCAACTGAGATAGTCCTCCGTCCACAATCCAATACGGCCTTGTGCTTGGATAACCAATCCATTCCCAATATGACGTCTAAGGTCTGGGTCTCCAAAATTATAAGGTTTGCTAGGAACTCTATTCCATCTATTAGTATTCTCACCCCGGAACATCCTACTTTTGTTCGGAGTTCGGAACCAGGGGTTTGAACTAAAAGCATGCACTTAAGTCTTGCAATCCTCAAATCATTTCTAGTAGCAAAGCCTTGCGAAACAAACGAATGCGAAGCTCCAGAGTCAAACAAAACTGCAGTACTTGAGTTAACAAGTAACTTACCCGATCGACGTCCGTAGCATTCTGCGCAGGCATCTGCGGTGACATGGTTGACTCGGCCTCTCACCACGGCCGGGATGTGGCTCCTGGTGTGGCGCCCTAGCTGGGGTGGTTCCTAGATTGAAGCGAACTGGGTCACTCTTTGTCTTCTTTGGACAATTGTTGGCAAAGTGTCCTGGCTCGTTGCGATTGTAGCGGCGTCACCGTCTTCTTTGCCGATCGCTGGAGTAGTGTTTCTAGCGGGGCTGGGGTCTCGTAGTTACGATTGACAGGTCTTGGTCTTGGGGATGGTGTCCTTGTTGCATTCTCGCGGTTGGAATCTGAAGAATTGATTTGGTGCAACTCTCGAGCGCATTGCGTTCCTGGCGTGATCCTTCTTTGTTGCATCCTGCGCTTCTGTTCTCATCCAGTTCCTTGCGCTTTGTCCTCAAGAATAAGCGCCTTATTTACCAACTCTTGGAAATGCTGGAAAGGTGTGGGTGATCAACCCTACTTGCAATCCCGAGTTAAGTCCCTTCATAAAACGAGATTGTCTGGATTTGTCTGTCGCTACATCCTCAGTGCGTAGCGTGCTAGGCTGTGTGAACTTGTTCAGGTAGTCGGCCATCGGTGATTACCTTGCTTGATGCTCTGAACTCCTCCTTCTTAAGGTCCATGATTCCTTCAGGCCACGTGATCTTGTCGGAATGCAGGTGTGAACTCTTCCCACGTGATATCTTGAGGGTTCTCTTGCGTGGCACGTAAGTTCTCCCACCATTCGGTAATTTGTTCCTTCGGTGATGAGAAGCGTAGAGTACCTTCTCATTTCCTATGCATTGGGCGATATGTAGCTTCCTCTCAATTGATCTTAACCAATCATCGGCCTCCAATGGATTGGCATTCCCAGAGAAAGTGGGTGGGTGAGTTCTCATGAACTCTGATAGTCTTGTATTCTGGCGTGGTCCCTGATTGACTTGATTAGCAGTGGATCACAAGAAGGCGTGTTGCATTTGTTGCATCATAGCATGCATCAAGCGAGTCCGGGCAGCGAGAAAAGCTCAAATTCTGCACATCCGGTGGCGGTCTTTGGTGCTCCATCATTGGGGTTTTCTGCTGGGCGAGAACCACTCCCATTGCTTCCAAAGTTTCCACGGGTGTTCACCATCTATCGATTTGTTCTAGGTTTAGAGATGAGAGGGAAACAAGAATAGACAAGTAATATGGAACTTATGCGGGCAAAAGGTGTAACTTTAAGGTCCAACTTTATTATTAATATCTTGGTATGGCTGCTTACAATGCCTAAGGGCCTTGCAACACATACTGCACACTCAAAGAAACAATGAAAATCCAAATCGAACTAACTCACGGAGTCTAACGCCTAAAGGGTGACTCTTTATTCTATGACGCGACTCAGCGAAGGAGTCTCACTATAGAACCTATGCTCACTCATCGAGAAAACCTCCACGGCCTGGGTACGGGTGCTGCGGCATAGGCGCGAAACGATTGCCATGTCCAAAGAATCAGTGTCATCTGTGGTAGTCGAAGAAGCGATGTCCTCATCGGTCGACTCCTCCGGATCTGGCTCGTGTAGCTCGAAATCTTGGCTGCAGGTCCGCCCGTACAAAGTCATCTCTAACTCGTCAATCCTTCGCAGGTGTGCCACATACTCTTGAGCTTCCCGCCATCTGTTCTTCTCTGTCGTGATCTCCTTGCGGGCCTTCAGTAGCTCCTTGCTTGTATTATCTAGGACATCCTCTTGGGCGACAACAAATCGTACAACTGTGTAACCGTGGCATCCTCATCTGAATCGCCTTCGGGTCAAGAAGGTTATCGCTGCGTGGATGATAACGGAACACCGTGCTCTCAACTCTCTGGCGTAGATACGGGTAATGTGCCGCATTGCTCGTCGTGATACTTCTTGGATACCCATCTGCATTGTAGATCTCTGGCAAAGGTCAAAGTGTATTGGACGATTGCACAGGCCCCTTTTCCTAGCAGGTACCTCAATCTTCACGTCACAAGCCTTGATCAATCCCGCTTGTCTCGATCACTTCCACTTGGTATTGGGGCTTCTCAAAATCTCCGAGTTTGTAGCATATGCCAAAGTTCATGGCGTGACCAACTCCCAGATCAACGTAGTTGAACTCTTCCTCCATCTGTCACAAGAGTGCTTTACGTAAGAACTCGGAATTTTTGAATTTGTGACAAGGTACGGAGAATTCAGCAAGAGACAAGAAAAGAGAGAATGGGATAAGTCGAGATGTCATTTCTTATCTTGACAACTTTTTAGCTTTTAGAAAATAGGTTTTATCCTCACTACGACCATTCTATCTTAGGGTTAAGCCTACAGTCAAGTATGGCTCTGATACCACCTCTGTCGGGACCCCGAATTTGCAAATCCGGACCCTCTGTGTATTCAGCACTAGTCCAGGAACGCGCTAGTGCACACAGTCTTAACATCGGTAAATATCACAATCATACCACTCGATACCAATAAGGTACTTTATTTAAATAGTCAAACTGGTTACTCAACCTTATGGTCAAGTTACAAATATATGCCTTGCAAGGCGAAATTTATTTAGAGAAAAATAATAGCAGCGGAAAATCAAATAACTTATGGCGCCATCCAAGATACCACGACAGCAACTGACCGGGCTCGCTTCCCTAAGTAGACGGATCCTCTTGGAGTTCCTCCTCCAAAGTAGTGCGATCTCCTCTTCAAGCCCAGTGTTGTATTGTGGCAAGGGTGAGTACTTGGTACTCAGCAAGTCATGCACAGAATGCAAGCTAATATACTATATGCATGGCTTGGTACAAAGGAATGGCTCAAGGTATATT
This sequence comes from Rhipidocladum racemiflorum, assembly GCA_036346355.1. Taxonomy (NCBI): domain Eukaryota; kingdom Viridiplantae; phylum Streptophyta; class Magnoliopsida; order Poales; family Poaceae; genus Rhipidocladum; species Rhipidocladum racemiflorum. The sequence goes on along the minus strand of CM070589.1, from coordinate 34,921,795 downwards.
TGCAGTAAACAGCATTTGAAAAGTAATATAAGTAGATTCGAAAGCAGTAGAAACAAGTAAAGTATAAATAACTTGACAAGGAATTTAATAAACATCTTTCCCATCCTAATCCATATTTCCATCAACTTCATTATTAGTCCAACCCAACTTTTCAAACCAAAGTTACTTTTGAGAAAATCTAAGCCTTGTCTGTAATTCCCGAGCGATGTCCAATACCGCGGACACGGCTATTCGAATAGATTCTAAACTCTGCAGAGGTTATGCACTTTACCCACAAGATACAGTCAAACACCACAAAGGCGAGTTCCCATAACAAAGTCTTTCAGAGACTTCTAACAATACAAGTGGTCCTCCCCGGTTATTGCGCACTAACCCTTCCCTTCGCTAAGGCGAAGTCTAGGCCAATCAACTGTTAGATGGGTACTGGCCTCGGCCCGATGCGCTCCCCGTACAACTTACACAAAGGGTGTAGTTGACCTCCTGAGGTCCCACAGTACGTTATTAGCAACTTAGTCAACTAGGTCCGTCCCATTACGGACATGTGGTTGCACGTTAGACCCGATTCAAAGGCTTGCAAGGTTAAGTCCTTAGGGTGACCAGGCAAGACTACCCAAGAACCAAATCAACATTCCCAATGCCACAACCGGCCCACTTGATCACTCTTGCCACATGCCTCTGGCCGAAAATCAAGCGTATCAAACTCCAGTTGATTACCATGCACCACGTGCCATCAACATCACATGATACTTTTCCAAAACAGGTTCAATATATCATTAAGTCAATATTTAACATTTGATCATCCAAAATCATGTCATGAGCACGTAGCAGGTCTAAGCAGTATACTACAACGGTCTAAACCCATGTTGGCGATTTAATAATGTCCAACTAGTAATCCACAACTAGGGTGACAAAGGGTCATGGCACATACTTAAGTAATCAAGGTGTCATACAGCAAATTGGTATTTATCTAACCCCCATGTTTAAACAAAGTATTTTTTCTAATTGAACTAGCATGCAATAGTTTAAATCAAAATAGATTTTGAAATAGGATCAACATGGTCAAAGCACAACTTGCCTTCAAAAAGTACTTGTTCTTGGTCTTGAGTTGGATCCTGAGTCAATACTTCTCCTTCGAATCCTTCCGGCACTTCAACGTCTACTCGTAAAGCGTGCAAATAGCAAATACACAAATAAACAATAGGCAAAAAGTGTCCAAACATCCAAATAAAATCCATAAACCGAGAGAACATAATTTTATGAGTTTTTAGAAACTGGAATCGTCAAATTTGGAGTTAAGACGCAAAAGTTATGATTATTTAAAGTTCAAATAATCAATTAAATAATTTTACAGAGAAAAACTTTAGTCCAAAAATTAAATAAAATTCATATTTAGGTAGATCTCAATTTTATACAAATTTAGAAATTTGAATCACCCAAATCGGAGTTGAAACGCAAAAGTTATAAGCGTTTGAAGTTTGAAACAAAATCTGAAATCATTATTTCGAATTAATAAATCATTTTCTTTTTCGGAAATTAATTATTGCGTCAGCGAGGACACGTGGCGGCCTGTGATTGGTCCACAGTGACCCGCTGACGTCACCACCGAACGGGTTCCGTGATGACGTCATGCTGACGTCAGCATGACACGTGGCACCACCCGGGTGCTACCACGTGTCCGGTCCATGGACTGGGTCTACGGGCGGCACGGGTCCACGGTGGATCCGGTGACCGCAGACGTGCGATGCGCTGACATGCGGGCCCGCCACATCGGCTGCGCCACGCCTCCGCAGCGTGATGCGGTGGCCTGGCTACGTGGCACGATCCGAGCCGTTCGATTCGGATCGAACGGTTGAGATTGGATCAATCCACCGCAACGTGATTTCGTTGCGATGGCGTGGGCGAGCGAGGGCCGTTGGATTTTGATCCAACGGTTGAGATCTAACCTGGGTTCTACAGGGTTGGGGCGCACGTGGCTAACCTGGACCGTTGGATGAAGATCCGACGGCTATCCGAGCTCGAAGCGGCGATGGCGGTACGGCGGCGCTGGTTTGGCCGGAGAGGAAGGAGACGACCTTCGCACCGGCGTTTCTTCGCGATTCCGGTGAGATGAAGTGTGCGCCCTGTGTTCGCCCCGCTCCTGGGAGTCCAAATCCGTCTTCGGTTTCGACGAGCGGCCAGTTTGCGGCGGAGAACGAAGAACACACGGCTGGTCGTTCTTGACTTCGGCGAGCAATAGCGGCTAGACGGTGGGGATCCTAGCGACGCGAGCTAGGGTTTCGGGACCGGCGTGGGAAAGCGATCCTCGCACCGATCCACTCTTTAAATAGGCTAGGTTTCCGAATCCAACACGGCCGGAGATGAGCAGTCTCGCCCGGAAGTGGAACGAGCACGATGCACAGGAGCCGTACACGCGTGTCATGATCCATGGTTCCGATTCGATCTGGCGCTACGCATCTACTGTCACCCACGGCCGCGACGACCCACGCGGTCGTTGGATCTTGATCCAACTGCCGCAGAGCTAGGGTTTCACCGACTCGGTTGGGTTCAAACGTGGTTCGAGTTGGGTTCGGGTCGGACTCGAGCTCGGGTTCGACTCGGGCTCGGTCGGATGAACAGTACAAACCCACTCGCATTTTCCAGCGATTTAATATTTAAAATAATTCCCAGTAATTCATTTAATTCATTAAAAATAGCAAAAGACTCAGAAAAATTCCAGAAAAATTCTGGAAAATATTTTGGAACATTTTGGACTCGAATAAAATATTTCCAACAAAATTTTATTTGCAAAATTAAATTCTTTAATTATTTCAAAATGGAATAAATTCAAATAAATTCCAAATAAATCCAAATAAATTCCAGAAAATTCCAAAAATTCACCAAAGTGCCAAATCACACATGAATTTAAGAAAAGCAAAATTTTGGGGTGTTACATTGACTTTGAGTCAAGTCGTGGACTTGTGCTCGGATTCGTTTCTTGTTTGTTCATGTGCAGGTATTGCTTGAGGACGAACGTGGTCGATGACGGGATCGGAACTAGGTTAATGGAGGAACTGAGGTTCGAGACTAGGTTCAGGGAGGAACCGAGGTCTTGGTGGTCAAGGATGTCATGCGGGACATTCGGGCTAAGAGAATGGTGCACAAGAGGAGTTGTTAGTCACGTGAGTATGGCAGGTGGGCCATACGCGTGCAGAGTTGTAATCATTTGGGGTAGCTTGCATGTATTGGGCTAGGTTGGGCCAAGTGGACATGTATGCGTACTCCTTGTGGTTGCTCTTTTAAATAGGAGGGGTTGTTTTCTGTTGAAGGGCATCAATGAGAGCTGGGCGCATTGAGAGCCTTATTTTGGGTTTGTACTCTTTTGATGGGAGTACTTTATACAAAAAGAAATAAAGATCAATTCTTCCAGATCCTTGCACGCTATAGTAACCACATTGCTACAGTACACGCGTGCTACAGTAGTCTCTATTTTGGGGTTCTTTTCTTGCACATCTTCTGATTCTAGATTGGATCTTTGATTTTTTGAGTTTCTCTTTGATTTGATCCATCCAAAGGCTTTCTAGGGCATCAATTTAGCATTCTACAAAGTTTTGTTGATTAATCTTTTGTCGTTCTTGATTAATCTACAAGTTTTGATTAGATTGGTTTTCATCATATTCTGCTACAGCAAGCTTACGAAGTTCATAACTTTTGATCTGTAAGTCCAATCGAGCTGATTCTTTTTGGGTTCGTTTCGTATTGGAATCTAGTTTCCTGTGTCAAAATTTTAGATCGATCCGACAATTGGATCTCTCGGAATTCGCATTTTATCGAATATTTGTCAATCTGTTTTTGTCGAATACGAGGCAATTATTTGGTTCCGTTTTGTGGTGAATTTTTAATAGATCAAAAAATTTGGTTTTAGCTTCTGCACAATCATTCACCCCCCCTCTGATTGCTATATTCGTATATATCGATCCTACAAAACGTCTATCTATTGAACAGCTAGGTATGTACGAATGATGACTCCTAATCACTAATTAGGTTAGGTCTTAATCCCATTCGAGGATATGTGGTTTGGACAAGTCTCTAAACTGTTGTACAACGTCAGATAAAATTCCAGTCGCATCTTGTCGGGACCCGAATCTGCAAATCCGGACCCTCTGTGTATTCAGCACTAGTCCAGGAACGCGCTAGTGCACACAGTCTCAACATTGGTAAATATCACAATCATACCAAACGATACTAATAAAGTACTTTAAATAGTTAACCAAACTAGTTGCTCGACCTTAGGGTCAAGTTACAAATATACGCCACGCAGGGCGAAACTTAATAGAGAGAAATAACTGCAGCGGAAAATAAGATAACTTCGTGGCGCCATCCAGTATACCACAGGCAACTGACTGGGCTCGCTCCCTAGTTAGACGGTTCCTCTGGGAGCTCCTCCTCCAAAGCTGGTGTAGACTCCTCTTCAACTGGTGTTGTATTGTGGCAAGGGTGAGTACTTGGTACTCAGCAAGTCATGCACAGAATGCAGCTAATATACTACATGCATGGCTTGGTACAAAGGAATAGCTCAGGTTCATTTGCAGTAAACAGCATTTGACAAGTATCATAAATAGATTCGAAAGCAATAGAAACAAGTATAAGATCAATAACTTTTCCAGGAGTTTAATAAGCATCTTTCCAATTCCTAATCCACATTTCCATTAATGTCATTCTTAAACCAAACCCAACCTTTTTAAGTCCAAGTTATTTTCAAGAAAGTCTAACCCTTGACTGTAATTCCCGAGCGATGTCCAATACCGCGGACACGGCTATTCGAATAGATTTTACACTCTGCAGAGGTTATGCACTTTACCCACAAGATACAGTCAAACACCACAAAGGCGAGTTCCTGTAACAGAGTCTTTCGGAAACTTCTAACAGTACAAGTGGTCCTCCCCGGTGTTGCACACTAACCCTTCCCTTAGCGAAGGCGAAGTTTAGGTCAATCCACCGTTAGATGGGTACCTGGCCGTAGCTTAGTCAACTAGGTCCGTACCATTACGGACATGTGGTTGCACGCTTGACTCAGTGAAAGTGCATCTAGGCACTTATGTTGTTTTGGTGATTAATGATAAACGATTAATGACAAACGCATGTAATGTCAATCAATGTAATTGTACAAATGCTTAACAAAAGACAAACCTCTAATATGTTTATATTGTTATGAAACTAACATGTTTATTGCCTAGTTGAATATTAGTCTCATCTATTTTAGAGGAAAATCAATTGGGATGGTTAAGCAAAAATGAGGTATGCAGTCTCGGTATTCCTTCCATATTTGTCATTGCATTCTTCTTTAGCAAATGCATATTGAACTCTAAGTAACTTGTTGATTTCATATGTGCATATTGATTTATGTCATAATTGCTTGTGTATATATATATTCATTTGAGTTCATTATGTGCTTTGTTTTTAATATGATTGTGTTGACTAGAGTTAAACTTCATTGCTTTATATTGACTTGGTGCATACATGTCTTAGTTGTGTATCTTCTAATGCACCTCTCTTAGTGAAGTTTAATCTAGAATTGGATCACATTATTTACTCTCATTCCAAATATTGTTTGCACATGTGTAATTCGTGTATATTCTATCATGTGCTTCATTTAAGCAAAGTATGTGGTCCTTGCCATGAGTTATTTGTTTCTTCATATTGGCAATTATCTCTCTAGTGCAGTTAGATCAATCATATATTCATCATGATGCACTTAGCAGAAAATATTTCTATTGTCAAGTATTTCCATTCATATTGTGCTTCTTGATATGAAACACTTGTTATTATCAATTTATTCAATATATCTTTTAAGCTTGTGGGACTAATATGTTTGCTGAGTGCTTTGATAAGAGTTAGGTCCCAAAGCTGTGTGTATGATGACCAAGATGGTTTGAAGGATGACAAACGAGTCAAAGTCAAATAAGACGGCGGTGTCACCAAGAGCTGAGGACTAAGTCAAGAACGACTTGGCGTGAGGATCGTCTTGGTGATGATCGATGTCAAGGTCGGAGAGGACGAGAGTCTCATGAGGTGAATCGCGTCGAGGTTGACAAGACGAAGTGCGTTATCAATCTTTGTGGAAGTGTCATCATGCACCGTGCATCCGGAAGAAGTCGGCATGTAAGCTTAGTGTAAGACTTAGATTTTGTGTTAAATTTGAGTCTAAGGATTGCCGTACTATTAAGAGGGATGCAATCGTTGAAATTACTTAGACAAGTCTCAAGTGCTCAAAAGTGGTCTATCCTTGTCTAAGGTTGAGAAACCCAAGTCACACTTTGTTCACCTAGGTGTAGGTGGGTTGGTGTGAGGGTTAGAAGTGGTGTTGGTAGTGCCGGAAAGTGAGGGTTGTTGGTATCTCTTGGATTCTTTGTGAAATCTGATTTTATCCTTTGGGATTTGGGTAGTGAGACCTTGTGGGTTGGATAGCCCTCGTTCTTAGCTTTCCGAAAAGTCCGAATTCATCGAAATCGGAGTCCGGAATCAAAAGTTATGCCCGTTTTCGTCCACATTTGCTGCGTCTTTGCTGGGAGATCCGGAATATCCGGACATTTAGTCCGAGACTCGGATGATCCGAGTATCCGGACAATCCGGAGTATCCGGATGATCCGGAGTGTCCGGGTTAAATATCCGGAGTCTCCGGGTTGCCCAGTTCGGTCCAAACGGCTAGTTTTTGGGGTTCCTCTATTTAAAGCCCCATTCTTGCCCACTTCAAAGGAGCCGTTGGGGGATGCTTTGCTGGGTATTAGAGGTGTTCTTTGTGAGTTTTTGAGCCCCCAATACTCCTCCCTACTCCTTAGATCTTAGTGATCCCTTTTTGTGAAGGGTTGGGTAGAGGAGAGAGGTGTTTGGATTGAGAATTGATTTGAAGAGTGGATGGTTGGGAGATAGTTTCCTTGGTGCTTTGAGGTGTTCTTCTTAGTGATCTTGAGCTCCCAAAACCCCTCTAACCCTAGATCTTAGTGATCCCTTTTGAGTGAAGGTTTGGGTGTGAGAGTGGGTAGTGATCGGATTGAGTGTGATTAGTGTGTTGAGCACTTGAGGTGGACTCTAAGTGAGTTCTTCGGGAGCATTTGTTGCTCTTGGAGGTTGAGGTCTCCTAGACGGCTAGGAGTCGCCGGTGAGCTTCCAAGCTTTGTGTGGAAGGCCACCGAAGGTTTGTGAAGGTCCGATTCCGCCTCCGCAAGGAAAGGAATCAAAGAAGTGAAGACCGGCGAGTGCATTGTGCAACACCGGGAGGAAGAGGGTTGAAAGAGATCCCGGCTCAAGTGTGACCGAGCCGCCTCAACGGAGATGTAGGATCCCCTCAAGGATCCGAACTTCGGGATAAAATCTTTGTGTCTCCTTCCTTACTTCGGTTTTCTCTTTTGCTCATCCGCTTAATTTGCTTTTGATTCTTGTGATTATATCAATTAGATTGTATCTACTGCATCTATTCTTGCTTATATACTTGATTCATTGCAGTAGAGTAATTTGTATCACTAGAATCAAAGAAGCGCTTCAATTTATTGTCCTACTGCATTACGGCCGAACCAGGCAACCCGGAGTATCCGGTATATTGATCCGGAGTATCTGGACTAAATATCCGGAGTCTCCGAGTTACCTGTCTCGGGCTGAATTATTTAAATTGCAAAACTTAATTATCCCAATTGCTTCCGCATTATCTCTGATAGATTAATTTAAATTGGGTATAATTTTGTAATCGCCTATTCACCCCCCCTCTAGGCCGACATCCCGGTCCTTTCAATTGGTATCAGAGCCAAGGTCTCTCATTTTATTAGACTTAACCGTCTAGAGAGTAAGGGATGGCGACTAGAGGTTTAGTGCACTCACTTGATCCACTTATTCTAGATGGCTCTAATTATGCTTCATGGAAATTAATCATGGTTTCTCATTTTAAATCCATGAGCCCCCAAATTTGGTGGATCGTAGATGTCGGCTTTTCATCTCCATTGAATGAAGTTGATCCAACTAACGGAGAGATGAAATGCCTACATCTCGACGCTCAAGCTACTAATGCTTTATTTAATGTTGTGAGCGAAGATATATTTGATGAAATATGCAATCTCAAAAGCGCTCATGATATGTGGACAATGCTTCAAGACAATATGATGTGTCCACATCATCAAGTGAGGATTGCATTGAGGAACGGATGTCGGTTGATGATTCTTCAACCTCTACATCAAGTGATGATGAACCGACATCACCATCTACCTCCTCTTCCGCCTCAAGCAATGACGACACTCCTATTTGCCTCATGGTAAAGGACAAGAAGGTATCACACTCATCCAAATCTAAAAATATAGATGATTTAGGTAAGAGTGATGATGATAGTGATACCGAGTATGATGGTAGGTTTGGTGATATTAGAGAAATATCACTACCTAAAATGCTAGCATTGCTTGAAATGGTAGAAAAGCAAGAGGACACTCTCGAGAAGCAAGAGGATTTGCTAATCTTTGAAAAAGAAAGAAATCTTAAACTTGAGAGTGCTCTTGCTAAAGAAAAGGCGAAAAATGAATCTCTTGAGAAGGGGAAAATTAGATACAAAATTTTGAAAGATGAGTACGACTCACTTCAAAAGAATTATGATGTTCTTAAGGAAAATCATGAAAGTATCCTTCTCAAGGAATTCATTAAATCTAGAGTAGACATTAGCATTCACTGTGATTTAATTGATGAAATGCTTTGCTCAAATGTCATTCCTTGCATTTCATCTAAAATTGATATGTCTACTTCTAGCACTAATTTGCCTTGTTGCTCTAACATTGCTTCTAGTTCCTCTAGTTGTTTAGATGCTAATCTTGTAGAGGAAAACAATGAGCTAAAGGCACAAGTCATTCAATTGGAAAATGACTTGGAGAAGTGCTACAAGGGCAAAGCCATCCTCGACAAGATCTTGAGCGAGCCTCGGGCACCTCAAGATAGAAGAGGACTTGGCTACATCTCCAAGAGGGAGAAGAGCAAGAAGAAGCACAATGCAATAATGAAGACGATTGTGTGCTTCGGATGCAACAAGAAGGGCCACTTCGCCTCTGTGTGCCCCAATAAAGTGGATAACAAGGCCACAACTCCAACCTTGAGGCAAGCCGGCAAGAAGCAAGACAAGAGGAAGAGACGCTCAAAGCCTACTTGCTTCAATTGTCGGGAAAAAGGGCACATTGGTAAGAATTGCCCTAAAGGTTTAATCCCTAAGCCTATTCATCACTCTAATGATTACTTGCTTAGGAAGGACAAGAATGGCAATCTATTTGCCAAGCTTGTCAAGTCCCCTATGCCCGTTCAAAATGATGATGCTCATTTGCATAGGAAGAGTAAATCTAGAAATGAATTTGCTAAATTCGTTAGGACTCCTAAGCCTACACAAAGCAATTCAAATAAATTGCTTAGGAGAAATAACAATAGCAAAATATTTGCTAGATATACTAGATCCTCTAAGCCAATGCTTAATTTCAATTATCATATGCTTAGAAGAGATCAAACTAGAAATAGTTTTGCAAAGTATCATTGTCCTCCTAAGCCTTTTAATGAAAATGCCAATCTTTTGCCTAGGAGGAATAATTATTGCAAACCTATTTCTAATTGTGTTAGTCAAGTCAATAATGCAAATATTAGGGCCATTTGGGTTCCTAAATCTATGGTTACTAATATTAATGGACCCAACAAAGATTGGATACCAAAAAGTGCCTAAAAGAATTATTAGGTACTAAGAGATGGATTGAACGCTTGGCTTCTCGAGAAGAAAAAGGAACTATCAATTGCAATCGGAGCCAAGCATGAAGATAATCAAGACAATCATGAGCCAATGCCATCTCGGTAACAAGTATTTAAATTGATTATATTATTGCTTCTAGCCTTGTGTAGGTTTAGATGCATTAGTATCATGAAAATCGATTTAATTGCTTGTTAGTAGTACTTGCTCTTGCTTATTAGAATTGTGCTTTTAATTGTAATCTTGAGCAAGTTAATTGTGGCACATTTAGGGGGAGTGCTAATTCATATTCATGTGTATCACATCCCTACATGTGCCCATATGTATATAAGTGCATAATATAATTTCAAAATCAACCTTTTGGCCAAAACTCAAAATTTATGTACTTACTAGAATTCTTTTTGGAAAACTAGTTGAAATTTGTATACAAATGTCTTTGAAATGTTTTCCAAAGGTTTTGGCTTCCCAAAATTCTATTTTGAAAAGAAAATGAGTTTCAAGCCCAAAATCTAGATAGTAGTATCTTGTTTGGATTTAAACTTATAATTTTCATATAATTAAAAGTAAAAGGATTTTGAAAATAATCTTAAAACAAAACTCCTAGATTTGGTCATTCTTAATATATTTTGTGTTCAAAAGTTTTTCAAAAGACCAACCAAACAAAAGCTATTTGCTTTTGAAATTCCTCAAAAACCTTAGTTTGACCTATATCGGTCAAAATATTGCACTTAATGAGTATTGCCATTTGGACTGGATCCTTTGCTATATCTAAGTCCAAAATGGTATTTCAAACTCATACATAAAGTTTCAAATCTCTAACTCTTATTCCATTCTCTTAAGATGGATTTGATTCTTTGTGTTAATTGAATTTGACTTTGTTGGTTTTCTTTTGGTTCTTCAAAAGGACCTTCTTTAGACAAAAGTCAAAAACTTGTTTAAAAGGCCTAAATTTGCAAAAAGATTTGTAAAACTATCCTACTTTGTATTTGAAAGGTTTTACAAGCTTTGAAAATAAAAATTCCTATTCTAGAAAATATTTTGGCCTAAAACAATTTGTGCTTTAACTCAAACATACCTAATATAGGATTTTGGCTTTCAAATCGGATTCTATTGTTTTTATAAGTGGTCATGGCTTAAAAAATGTATTTCAAATCCTTCAAGCCATGAGGGTTCAATTGTGGATGAAATCCGAGTTGAAATTGCACTTTGAGGACTTTTCGAGTTTCGATTTCATTTTTATGCCTCAAAGCGCATTTCGCCAAAATTAAGTTAAAAGAAAATTCTTTTAAAGCAAAACTTGTTTCAAAACCTTCAAAATGTCCAAAGTTAGTTCCCTAAAATTTTCAAATCATTTGGACTTCATTTGAATCAAATTTGACTATTTGCAAAAAGTTTCAGTTCAGTCGTGCCAAAGTCGGCACTCAAGACTTTTGTGACAAAGTGTAGTACCGAAGGTCGGCACTACTGCACCTGAACGGCGGTAGTACCGGATCCCCTGGCACTACCGGCGTTGTGTGCGTGGTAGTGCCGGTCTGGCAGACAAGACTGAAAATTCTGAAAATTTCGGATTTTTCGAATTTGGTTTTGGGATATCTTTAATTCGGTACTTCCTTTTTCAAGAATTCTTTTTGGAAAAAGATTCTTGCAATCCCAAAGCATCTTTTTGCACAAATTCAAATGTTTTTGAAAATATTTGAAGGAGTTTACTAGTGGTATCAATTTTGAGGAGTTATTTGGTTGCAAGGGGATTTGTTCTTTTCAAGTAGTCTCCTTGTACCCCTTTGCTTGTTCTCAAAATTTTGCAGCTCTGATACCTTTCTAAATCTTTGTGATTTAGATCTTCTTGTGTTTGCATTTGCCCTGTTACCTGTCAGTGTTTATTGCTCTGATACCCTTCAAGCTTATCGATTTTCTTTTAAGTGGTATCATTGGCTAGACAAAACTTGAGCAATTCAAATGCAAAATAGCTCCATGATTCTTTTATTGAATATCTTGAGGAGCGTATTTATGTCAAGTTTTAGGCATTTACATGTTTTCAAGTGTTATCCTCATTTGTTTGACTCTAAAGCTTTCAAGTTGCTCTTTGATACCCTTAAATGGTTAATTGCTCTGATACTCATCGATTCAATCGAATATCTTTTTTCTTTTGGTATCAATATCTTTGTGATTTGATCCAATAAGAAGTATCAAAAGAGCGTTATTCATTTATCGTGTTTCCAAGGGGTTTCATCTTATTTGATTTATCCAATTGGTATCAATGAACTTCAAGTTTCCTACAAGTGGTATATGTTGCCTCTTTGTAGCATTGTTTTGATACCCAAAGTCTTTTGAGTTGGATTCTCCATAAGCTTAAATTGTAAGTTCAATCGCTTAAGAACTCTCTATGTGAGGTTCTTTATGAATTGAAATACATAAAGAGGAGAAATTCCATTTGAGCATTGTTCGTTAATGAAAATTTTTTTATGCTCTTTCTCGAAAGAAGTTCTTCAAGCATCTCCCTTGAGATAGTTTTTTCAATTGGTTTCTAATTTCTCAAGTGGTATTTGCGTTGGGTTTCTCGCTTAACCCTATTAGGCAAGAGTTTGGATTCTGCAAGAGAATCACGATATTTATCGTAAAGCCTAATAAAATGAAGTGAGTTATTTGAATTAGCTTCAAATAACCTTGAGATACCTTCCTTTGCTTTGAGCTTTAGTTCTTTCATTTGGTATCTTGGCAAGCCTTTCAAGGATGAAAACTAAGCGAGCTTTTTCATTGCTCCAACTTCTAAGTGGAGCTTCTCTATTTAAGTTTTCATTCCATTAAAAGTGCATCCTTTGGCTAAGTTCTTTTAGAAACTGGACTTAATTGTATCTTAGCCTCAAAGTGATTCCTCTCTTGAATGTATTGAAGATAATTGCTAAAAGAGGATTTCAAGAGTTAAAATTGAATGTGTTTCAATCATTCTTGTAAGTTAAAATTACAAGATCTTCAATTGGTATCTTAAATTTGAAAAATTGCATGCAATTGGTACTATCAATGCTTATCATCTATATCCTGCATATTGTACCTAGACATTATCAAACTAACTTGGGTCAAGTTGAAAGATACTTGTTCCCGGAAATTGTGTGCTTGTCTGTTGATGTTCAAGGTTTCGGAAAAGGTGTCAACTTCGACGGTGAGATGAAGGAAAGGAGTGTAGCTCCAAAGTCCGAGGGATCCGAGGCCGTGCGACTTGACCATGACCGATTCGAACATGCAATAGACAAGAACCGACTGAAGGGACGTATTTCTTTCTGACCATATTTAATAATGTCTTTGTACACCATTATGCTAATTGTCTTAAATTTTAAATGGTGTAATGTTTATCATGTTAAGTCTTCCAATTGATATCAATTCTTTCAATCACTATGTTTTTCAATTGGTAATTAGATTGCTCTGATACTACTTCAATTGCTTATCAATTGGTATCCTCTCATTGTAAATTGCATTTTCTCTCTATTTAAGTGTCATCTAACTTTTCGCCATATTAGTATGATTGGTATGGATGACACCGTGCTTAAGGAGGAGGAAATGTAAGTTCAAGAACACATTAATAAGAGGTATACCTTACTCTTTAAATTGATCATAAGCATGTAATTCACTTCCATACAGTGGCTATATGATATTGATAGTTATTATGCTCTGATACAAATATTTGCTATATGATCTTTGTCATGATTTAAGCATCTCTTACATTCTTGTGAATCATGACTTCATTTTAATTGGTATCATCGATTGGTATCTTATTCAATTGTCATGTTTGAGCTTCACTTATATCTTGTTAATCATGACAACTTTAAATTTGTTCAATTGGAAACTTCAATCACCTAAATCTTGGATATAATTGATATCATATGTTGCCTAGATTTAGGGGGAGCTTAATATCATTGATATCATTGTCTTATTACTAGCTCCTTTGTTTTATTTTGTTCTTCCTAATCCTTTTATTGAGTGTTCAATCTAGAGGGAGAAAAGGTTATTCTTCTTGGGATTAATGACAAAGGGGGAGAATTTATGGATTTATCAATTGCCCCCTAATCGATTGACAAAACGAGGGAGACCATTTGGGGAGAATTTATGGACTTATCAAATGCCCAATAATCGATTGACAAAAAGGGACAATGAAAAAGAGGGAGAATATTTGTAAGTATGATCTCTAACTCATTCTCCGTGTTCATTTCAATGCTAAATATCTTTATATTGTCCTTTAGTGCATTTGTTAAATCGTTTGTCATAAATCACCAAAAAGAGGGAGATTGAAAGTGCATCTAGGCACTTATGTTGTTTTGGTGATTAATGATAAACGATTAATGACAAACGCATGTAATGTCAATCAATGTAATTGTACAAATGCTTAACAAAAGACAAACCTCTAATATGTTTATATTGTTATGAGACTAACATGTTTATTGCCTAGTTGAATATTAGTCTCATCTATTTTAGAGGAAAATCAATTGGGATGGTTAAGCAAAAATGAGGTATGCAGTCTCGGTATTCCTTCCATATTTGTCATTGCATTCTTCTTTAGCAAATGCATATTGAACTCTAAGTAACTTGTTGATTTCATATGTGCACATTGATTTATGTCATAATTGCTTGTGTATATATATATATTCATTTGAGTTCATTATGTGCTTTGTTTTTAATATGCTTGTGTTGACTAGAGTTAAACTTCATTGCTTTATATTGACTTGGTGCATACATGTCTTAGTTGTGTATCTTCTAATGCACCTCTCTTAGTGAAGTTTAATCTAGAATTGGATCACATTATTTACTCTCATTCCAAATATTGTTTGCACATGTGTAATTCGTGTATATTCTATCATGTGCTTCATTTAAGCAAAGTATGTGGTCCTTGCCATGAGTTATTTGTTTCTTCATATTGGCAATTATCTCTCTAGTGCAGTTAGATCAATCATATATTCATCATGATGCACTTAGCAGAGAATATTTCTATTGTCAAGTGTTTCCATTCATATTGTGCTTCTTGATATGAAACACTTGTTATTATCAATTTATTCAATATATCTTTTAAGCTTGTGGGACTAATATGTTTGCTGAGTGCTTTGATAAGAGTTAGGTCCCAAAGCTGTGTGTATGATGACCAAGATGGTTTGAAGGATGACAAACGAGTCAAAGTCAAATAAGACGGCGGTGTCACCAAGAGATAAGGACTAAGTCAAGAACGACTTGGCGTGAGGATCGTCTTGGTGATGATCGATGTCAAGGTCGGAGAGGACGAGAGTCTCATGAGGTGAATCGCGTCGAGGTTGACAAGACGAAGTGCGTCATCAATCTTTGTGGAAGTGTCATCATTCACCGTGCATCCGGAAGAAGTCGGCATGTAAGCTTAGTGTAAGACTTAGATTTTGTGTTAAATTTGAGTCTAAGGATTGCCGTACTATTAAGAGGGATGCAATCGTTGAAATTACTTAGACAAGTCTCAAGTGCTCAAAAGTGGTCTATCCTTGTCTAAGGTTGAGAAACCCAAGTCACACTTTGTTCACCTAGGTGTAGGTGGGTTGGCGTGAGGGTTAGAAGTGGTGTTGGTAGTGCCGGAAAGTGAGGGTTGTTGGTATCTCTTGGATTCTTTGTGAAATCTGATTTTATCCTTTGGGATTTGGGTAGTGAGACCTTGTGGGTTGGATAGCCCTCGTTCTTAGCTTTCCGAAAAGTCCGAATTCGTCGAAATCGGAGTCCGGAATCAAAAGTTATGCCCGTTTTCGTCCGGCTGCTGCGTGCTGCCTGGGAGATCCGGAGTATCCGGACATTTAGTCCGGAGACTCCGGATGATCCGGAGTATCCGGACAATCCGGAGTATCCGGATGATCCGGAGTGTCCGGGTTAAATATCCGGAGTCTCCGGGTTGCCCAGTTCGGTCCAAACGGCTAGTTTTTGGGGTTCCTCTATTTAAAGCCCCCTTCTTGCCCACTTCAAAGGAGCCGTTGGGGGATGCTTTGCTGGGTATTAGAGGTGTTCTTTGTGAGTTTTTGAGCCCCCAATACTCCTCCCTACTCCTTAGATCTTAGTGATCCCCTTTTGTGAAGGGTTGGGTAGAGGAGAGAGGTGTTTGGATTGAGGATTGATTTGAAGAGTGGATGGTTGGGAGATAGTTTCCTTGGTGCTTTGAGGTGTTCTTCTTAGTGATCTTGAGCTCCCAAAAGCCCCTCTAACCCTAGATCTTAGTGATCCCTTTTGAGTGAAGGTTTGGGTGTGAGAGTGGGTAGTGATCGGATTGAGTGTGATTAGTGTGTTGAGCACTTGAGGTGGACTCTAAGTGAGTTCTTCGGGAGCATTTGTTGCTCTTGGAGGTTGAGGTCTCCTAGACGGCTAGGAATCGCCGGTGAGCTTCCAAGCTTTGTGTGGAAGGCCACCGAAGGTTTGTGAAGGTCCGATTCCGCCTCCGCAAGGAAAGGAATCAAAGAAGTGAAGACCGGCGAGTGCATTGTGCAACACCGGGAGGAAGAGGGTTGAAAGAGACCCCGGCTCAAGTGTGACCGAGCCGCCTCAACGGAGACGTAGGATCCCCTCAAGGATCCGAACTTCGGGATAAAATCTTCGTGTCTCCTTCCTTACTTCGGTTTCCTCTTTTGCTCATCCGCTTAATTTGCTTTTGATTCTTGTGATTATATCAATTAGATTGTATCTACTGCATCTATTCTTGCTTATATACTTGATTCATTGCAGTAGAGTAATTTGTATCACTAGAATCAAAGAAGCGCTTCAATTTATTGTCCTACTGCATTACAGCCGAACCAGGCAACCCGGAGTATCCGGTATATTGATCCGGAGTATCCGGACTAAATATCCGGAGTCTCCGAGTTACCTGTCTCGGGCTGAATTATTTAAATTGCAAAACTTAATTATCCCAATTGCTTCCGCATTATCTCTGATAGATTAATTTAAATTGGGTATAATTTTGTAATCGCCTATTCACCCCCCCTCTAGGCCAACATCCCGGTCCTTTCACTCAGTTTAAAGGCTTGCAAGGTTATGTCCTTAGGGTGACCAGGGCAAGACTACCCGAAGAACCAAACCAACATTCCCGGTGCCACAACTGGCCCACCTGATCATTCTTGCCACATGCCCCGGTCAAAAGCTATTTATCAAACCCGAGTTGATTACCATGCACCACGTGCCATCAACATCACAACACATGATACCTTTCCAAAACAGGTTCAATATATCATTAAGCCAATATTAACATTTGATTGTCCAAAATCATGTCACGTGGCAATGCTAAGCATACTACATCGGTCTAACTACCCAGGTTGGCAATTTAGTAATGTCCAACTAGTAATCCACAACTAGGGTGACAAGGGTCATGGCACATACTTAATTAATCAAGGTGTCATACAGCAATTTGGCATTTATCTAATTCTCCGGAATTAAATAAAGTATTTTCTAATTAAACTAGCATGCAATAAATTGAATCAAAATAGGTTTCAAAATGGGATCAATATGGTCAAAGCATAACTTGCCTTCAAAGAGTACTTGTTCTTGGTCCTGAGTTAGCTCCTGGGTCAACACTTCTCCTTCGAAGCCTTCGGGCACTTCAACGTCTACTCGTAAAGCGTGCAAATAGCAAATAATAAACAAACAGTAAACAAAAAGTGTCCAAACTTCCAAATAAAGTTCATAAACAGAGAGAGCATAATTTTATGAATTTTTAGAAACTGGAATCGTCAAATTCGGGGTTTAAACGCAAAAGTTACAAGCATTTAAAGTTTAAATAATCAATTAAATAATATTACACAGAAAAACTTTAGTCCAAAAATTAAATAAAATTCATCATTAGGTAGATCTCAATTTTATACAAATTTAGAAATTTGAATCACTCAAATCGGAGTTAAAATGCAAAAGTTATAAGCGTTTGAAGTTTGAATCTAAATTTGAATCAATATTTCGAATTAATAAATCATTTTCTTTTTCGGAAATTCTTTTATTGCGTCAGCAGGGACACGTGTCGGCTCCTGATTGGGTAAATGACGTCAGCCGCTCCACGGGCTCAGCCCACGGCGTCTGACAGGTGGGACCCACCGATGACGTCATGGGTGACGTCACGGTGCGGTCGCTGACACACGGGCCCGGCGTGTCAGTGACCCATGCTCATGTCCGCGTGGGCGCGGCGGTTCGGTTCCCCGGACACATGGCACGATCGTGGCCGTTGGTTTGAAATCTGATGGCTAGGATTGGATCTAGGCCACACGCGTTGGAGCGCACGTGGTCGATCTGGGCTGTTGGATCTTGATCCAACGGTCCAGATCCAATCTAGTTCTTACGGGATTGGGAAGCACGTGACTCATCGCAGTCGTTGGATCTTGATCTAACGACTGAGATCTAACCTAGCCTGGTGCAGTTCTTGCTACGTGGTACAATCTAAGCCGTTGGATCTAGATCCAACAGTTGGGATTAGATCTGAGGATTAGAACGTGGATCTCACCGGGGATGACGTGGACGATCCTGGGCCGTCGGATTTGGATCGGACGGTGGAGATGCTTCGCAATCCGGCGATGGCGCGCGGCGGAGCAGAGGTCACCGGCGCGGGGGACGACGACCACCCAAACGACGTGTGGGGCGTTCTCCGGCGAAGTGAGTGGTACTCACCGACGCGGCGCGACCTCGGGGTTCCGGATCTGGGCTCAACGGCGGCGGAGGACGGCGGACGGCGGCGGAATCTGCGATTAACCGCGGCGGAACACACGGTCAACTACGGCGAGCTCGTACGGGCAAACGGCGGCGGCTCAGGCGAGATGGCTTGGGGGCACGGCCGCACGGGTGCGCACGGGAGAGAGGAATCCGGCGGTGGCGGCGGCGCATTAAATAGTGCCCTCGGCTTCCGTGAATCTCGCGGAAACCGAGGCCCACACGCGGGCGGCGGCGGAGTCCGACGAGGACTCGGAGAGGGGCGACGTGGCACGCGCTCAGCCGTTGGATCAAGATCCAACGGTGCGCGGGTTTGGACTCGGGTCTGGCTCAGGCGAGCTGGCTAGCTCGGTCCGGCTCGGGCTCGGGTGACGTGGCTCAATCGTGGCCGTTCGATCTTGATCGGACGGTCACGCGGGTTAGGGTTCGGCGACTGGGTTCGACCGAATCAACTGGCTTGGGTCGGACTCGAGTCTGACTCGGACTCGGGTCTGGTCGGAGGAACAGTACAAACCCACTCGCAATTTCCCAGCGATTAAATAATCCAATTAATTCTTAGAAATTCATTTAATTCATTAAAAATAGAAAAAGACTCAGAAAAATTCTAGAAAATATTTTAAGGCATTTGGGACTCAAATAAAATATTTCCAACAAAATTTTATTTGCAAAGTTAAATTCTTTTAATTATTTCAAAAGGGAATAAATTCAAATAAATTCCAAATAAATCCAAATAAATTCCAGAAAATTCCAAAAATTCACCAAAGTGCCAAATCACACAGGTTTTTAAGAAAAGCAAAATTTTGGGGTGTTACACATCTCCCCGCTGTTCTCCAAATACACGTCTCGACAAAAATCAAGAGGGTGTATATCCAGAGAACACTAGGGAGATGATGCCGAAACTTTATCTATAGTTGTAAAACAATTTAGGAACTTGTTCGAACCATATATCATCAAACTGTCCAAAAAAACATGAACAATTCGAGACTGCTTGTTTATAAATATGTCATTTTAGCATATTTATAAACAAGCAACCTCGAATGGGAGACAGATTATGCAACCTAAATCTAACATTGATCATATTACAACAACAATAATGACATGTAACACATTCACCAAATTAAAATCGAATTTCCTAGTGCAAAATTAAAGTATTTGAAGGAATGCTCACCTTTTGAAGACAAATACAAATGAGGGAAAATTGAAGGGAAATTTCCTCAAGGTAGAGCTTCAACTTTACCCTCTTACCACTCATCATCAAGGATTTCATAATTTCTCATCCAAGTATTGGTTTCAACCAGAGTATGTTGTGTTTTTTTGAGGCGGTGGCAGTTTTTGTTACCTCTAGAACAACAATAGAGAAGAGTTTAGCCTGAGGGTACATAAAACCTAGCGGGGCACATGATAATTGATTCCCACCTACGAACCGATTGTGATGTGCATAGAAACCGATAGTGATGTGCATTTGCACCTAAGAACCGATTGTGATGTACATAGAAGATCACAATCGGTTCCAACCTAAGAACCGATATTGATGTAGCATTAGACACATCACAATCGGTTTCTAATACTAGAATGGATTGTGATGATTTCCCGCAATTATTAACATGCTCGTCGAATCATCTGTCACAATCAATTTTTTCCTGAAAAGTTGGGAACTGACCTAGATAAAGCGATAGTATTGTACCATTATGTAGTAGTGTGAATATCATCGGAATCATATAGGACATAAAGGAAGCAAGTTCTTACCTTATAAGTTTGAGATGGAAGATTTAGGTAAAACTAAATATTGCTTAAGCTTGCAGTTATAGCATTTTCCAGAAGGAATCTTTGTACCCAATCTACTTACACCAAGAAGGTATTGGAAAAAAAATTGATATAGATAAATCTCATCCGTTGAAGACCCCATGATAATAAGAACTCTTGAAGTGGATAAAGATTCATTTAAACTAAAAATGTAAAATAAGAAAGTCTTAAGACATGAAATTCCACACTTACGCAACATAGGAGCACTTATGTATCTTACGAATTATACTAGGCTTGATATTACATTCGCAATAAATTTGCTAACTATATATAGTGCAGCCTAAACCAGAAGGCATTGGGCTGGTGTCAATACTTTACTCAGATACTGCCAAAGTACACATGTTGGCTTATTTTACCGGAAGTACCAAGACTCAACCATAGTGGGATATACGTATACGGGCTATCTGTGTGATACTCGCAGTGCTAAATCTCAAACTGAATTTGTATTTCTCTGCGGTAGTACAACCATTTCTTAGTGATCTTTTTAAGCAGATTTGGTATCTTCCTCTACCAACCACATCAGAGATAATAGCATTATATGAAATCTCACATGAATGTGTTTGGCTAAGACGTGTGATTATCTATATCTACAAGTCATATGGCATTAATACCGTGATACCCCCACAATTATTTACTAAGATAATGCTGATTATGTTGCACAAATACAAATGAGTTATATGAAGAGATATCATCAAGCATATTACATCTAAACCTTTCTATTCTTATAAACTCCAGAAGAATAGTGAGATACGGATCCTTCAAACTAAGTTTTATATTCATCAATTCTGTAATTGTTCGGCGATAGAATTTATCCACACCATCAATTTATTATCCAACGACGTGATATGCCCACTAGCCCCGAAGACTTGACTTGCGCCCCGTGAAAACTCTTGGCTTTGCAGTCTGCACACACCAATCGCCAAAGTTTCTTCTGATGCACGGAGATAAACTTTCCAAGCTGTGACAAGACAGGAGTGGGTCGACATGTCGATAGAATATTTCCCATGAGCCGCGCATGCTTATCGTGATAATGGGAGCTTACACACCGAAAATTAGGGACATTCTCCTCGTACCATCTAGCGCCAAAGCCATGGTGGTTGTCGTTCTCGCCCTCCTCCTGCCGCTCGCCGCAGCCCAACCATGGCAGTTCTGTGGCAGCAACGCCAGGTACTCGCCCAACAGCACGTACCAGGCCAACCTCAACAGCATCTCCACCGTCCTCCCCCACAACGCGTCGTCGTCCCCGACGCTCTTCGCCACGGCCGCCCGGGGCAGCGAAAACGACCGCATCTTCGCCCTCACCATCTGCCGAGGAGACATCGACGCGCCAGCCTGCCTCGACTGCGTGGCCGGTGCCTTCCAGTACGCGCAGGGCTCGTGCCCGTACGACAAGGAGGTCGCCGTCCTGTACGACCTGTGCTTCCTCTACTTCTCCGACCAGGACTTCCTCAACACCACCGCCAACGTTGGCCAGATCACTCTGTACAACACACAGAACGTCAGCGGGCGTGACGACCCCAGGAGCCCCGGCGCCGCCTTCTTCACGCATCAGGTGTACGAGCTGCTGAATGGCACGGCCCGGTGGGCTGCGTACAACACGTCGAGGAGGTTCGCGACGGCGCGCATCTACAACGGTAGCGTCCCGATCCCAGTGCCGACGCTGTACTCGCTGACGCAGTGCACACCGGACATGTCGCCCGGCGACTGCTGGGGTTGCCTGAAGGAGCTGATCGGGAAGTCACCGCTCAGTGGGCGGACGGTCGGTGCGCGGATCGCGGGGGTGCGCTGCAGCTACCGGTATGAGGATTACGCCTTCTACCGTGGGGACCCCACTCTGAACTTGGGGACACCACCGCCTTTCACTGAACCAACGGGCGGCCAACGCGCAGGTACGTACGTACGTGCTTACGTAACCATGGACCCCACCTTTCGCAGAAAGAAAAAACATGGACCACAACGGTCCACACCCGGGTGGAAGTGGTTCGCCCAGCGACGATTTTTTTTTTCGGTTTTTAACCACGAGAGGGACGCACGCTACAGCTATACCCCACTCATGGACCCTACCTTTCGCAAAAAGAAAAAACATAGGCCACACTCGGGTATAATTGGTTCGCCCAGCGACCATTTTTTTTCGGTTTTTTAGCTAAGAGAGGGACGCACGCATTATATAGGTACTGTTTATTTCGCACGCTAAAAAAATTGCAGATGTTTCGTGGTTTTACGAGCATCGCTATACACTTTTTCACTAAAAATATACATGTATATACTATAAATAATAATGGTACACTATGTCAATTGTACAATAACCTAGCTCCCACCGCTAGACCGGTGCCCATCCGTGCCCAGCGATGAGCCCTTGATGTATGTTGTTAGCGTCAAGTCCAATTGGCTAGTTATAATCGTATCCGGTTCAATGAAATGAGACTTAGGTTAATCACATCGGACCCTAAGAGTTATAAACTATAAAATACTTAACCCTAGGATCCGTTTTCTTCCATCTCTTCTCTTGGCAAAGTGGATAGGAAAGAGTCTTGCTTGCCGTTCCCATGTCCCTCATGTGGTGTGGCGGTATGGGGATGTCAAAAAGAAAAAGATGGAAAGAAGAAATTTCAGATCCAAAGAAGTTTATTATAAAAGGCTTCGACAAGGGGTTTTATTTATTCTTTAAGCAAAAAAATAAAGATAACGCCTATTGGTTTCACGAATTAAAGCATCGTCAATCGGAACTACTACACGAAATACCAACAATATATATATATATATATATATGGGGGCATATTCAGTGCAAACCTTCTTTACCGTGAAAACTCCGTGCAAACCACGTGTAAAAGTTTTGAAAAATTCTCAAAAAATTATCATAGGTAGGGGAGGTGAGGTTCTACAACCCTGTAAAATTTGAAGACCAAAATCAATCGCATTTGGAAGATATGAAAAAGACAAATTCAGTATGAATAGTAAATTTTCACTGTTTACTATTCAGTGCAAACCTTCTTTACCGTGAAAACTCCGTGCAAACCACGTGTAAAAGTTTTGAAAAATTCTCAAAAAATTATCATAGGTAGGGGAGGTGAGGTTCTACAACCCTGTAAAATTTCAAGACCAAACTCAATCGCATTTGGAAGGTTTACACGTGGTTTGCACGGAGTTTTCACGGTAAGGAAGGTTTGCACCGAATATGTCCCCTATATATATAGTACAATTACTTGGGACACCAAGGTGCCTGGGCACCATGATCCAAAACGGGTATTTTCCATAAGTATTTGTATGCGAATTTTTTTGAAATTTTTAGGATGTTGAGTTCAACTAGTTTACTAACTAGTTCAAACAAGTTTGAGTTGAAATTCAAATTAAAGTTTCCTTTTTTGATGATAGTTTGATTGTAGGTATGTGTTGATCATACATATAAATCAGCAAAGTATGTAATCTAAATTCATTCAAATCTTCAAATTTGAGTATATTTTTTTAAAGGTATGTGTTTCATTTGAATTCTTATAGATGGGTATATACCCTAAAACTGAAAGTTATGAAAAATATATCTGAATTTGACTTGAATTAACGCATTTAAAATCATAGTGCCCAGGCACCATGGTGTCCCATTCCGTTATCCATATATATATATATATATATATATATATATATATATATATATATATATATATATATATGCGCGCGCGTTACAGATTTAACCCTACCAACACTCGTTAGTCAGATAAAGTTAGTTTAACTCGGTAAAAGCATTTCAACTATCTTAACCAAGAATTTAGCATGCCACCACGCGCGTGTGTTGAGCTAAACGTCATACAACTAATACGCCCAAATTCTTTTCCTCCACAACTACGTATCTTTGATTTTGAGGGTGAAACTTGAATCCATGCCCTCGACTACCACATCCTTGTGTTGTATCACTGATAAGTGGGTGTCCCCTCCCATATATAGGATGAGCAGTGGACATACGGTGGAAAGAGTTTAGAGCATCTCCAGCATAGCCCCTAAACCAGCTCGTAAACCTTAAAATAGGGAGTGTAGTAAAAAAACAGATCTAGCAGAGCCCCAACTCAAGTTCTTAAAATTAGAAGGCCCCCTAAATTTGCTTCCTCAGCCCCAATTCCTAGGGAGCCCTAACTCAAGCTCCTAAAATTAGGAGGCTCCTAAATTTGCCTCCTCAGCCCCAATTCCCAGGGACACGAGTACATCCCTTATTATTGAAGACAGATAAATACATGAGAGGCTTCGAGATGATCTTATTGAGCATTTGTGGGCAATTCACAGCGCTTCGTAGTTTGATTTATTGTTCGGAGTTTCTATTTATTTAGTTATTATGTTTTGAAAATTTTAAATTTAAACTTGAAATATCATGTTTTTAAATTGTAAATGTTAATATGCTTATGTTTTATGTATTACAAATATTTTTGATTGAATTTTAGTGGTGTCAAATGAAGATTATACATAGCGGATATGTTAAAATAGGAGAAAAAGTAAAATAGGGGCTAAGATTTAGGGGATGTTGCTGAACTTGTGCTCTGAAAACAGGACCCAAAAAACAGGAAGAGTCCATAAATCTAAAAAAAGGACCCTGTTTTAGGGACCTTGCTGGAGATGCTCTTATAAAGAGCATAAAATGCATAGACATGTTGTGAGGTAACTCTTAATTAATAACGTTGCTTGTTTCTACTCGATCGTATGGTAAACTTAACTCAGGTGGAGATGGGGGGATGGGAGGGCGTCCTCTTGCCGTTTCAAGGAGGATTTGTGCTAATTAAATTGCAATTGGGGCATCTCTGTCCCTTGGCACTTAAATATGTGCTAATTAGGTGCGCCTCCGTGTCATATTTCACTGTTTTAAATCTCCATCCCTCTATTTTACTCAAACTATTAAACATCTATCTCTACTATAAAGTGGAAGCCACTAGTCAGTTAGTTTGAGATAAAATAAATGCAAGCGACCTATTCCTTCTGACTTATTATGGGCCAGGTTTCTTTTTTTTTTTTCTTTTTTCTCTTGGCATGGATTGCGAGCGGGAGTGATCAGCGCTCGCGCCTCTCCCATCCCACCTATTCTGCTAACTGCTATACGGCGCTTGCACCTCGTACGCGATTTGTAATGGAGTACTGTATCATTGCAGCAAAACCCAAGCCTTGCGGACAAATCAATCATGACTGAAGAATCAAACCAGGTTTAGCTTCCAAAATATTTCAGAAAAGATCCTCATGTTTCTCTTAAGTGCAATTAATTAAGACCCTGTATTTGGAAGGGAAGTACAAGGAATGCTGAATAATATGGCTATGTTTGTTTAGGGCCTGATTGGATCCATTAGTAGCTAATAGTTAGCTAGCTAATTGTTCCTAGTTAATATTAGCTAGCTAACTATTAGCTAGCTAATTATTAGTTGGAGGGTGTTTGGATCCACCAGTTAATATGTAGCTAATAGATGCTATTGTCCGGAATACCCATGCTATTAAATGCTATTGGTGGTAGATGCGAAGGGTATTTTGGTTAAATGCCACCTATTAGCTGGGTTTGGCTAGCTAATGAGATAACCATTAGCTGGGTGCCCAGCTAATAGTTAGCTGATCTATTAGCTGGGGGCGTTTGGATCCACTCCAGCTAATTTTTAGCAGCTAACTATTAGCTGCATGGATCCAAACAGACCCTTAGACTTAGACTTTTTTGTCTATAACTTAAAGCTAGCGTTTTGGTTTACACAACTTATAACAGTATAGCTTTTAAGCTAAGCTAAGGTGTTTAGTAACCTGATTTTTTTAGCTTTTGATCTATAGAGTATTGTTGGATTGTCTGAAATACCCATAGTTCTGCTGAATTTTTTTGCTCTAAGTTAAAAATCCCTATATAAGAATGAATTTAGTGCAAAATAGCACTAATTTAAAATATTTTTACATAATTTCACTTGAAAATTATAAGTACAAAACTTCATAATAATCAATTGTTTGTTGCTAATGACATTTCTCTGTTGTTTGTGAAAAGGTTAGAAGATTGCCTAGAGGGGGGGTGAATAGGCTAATTTTAATTTAAAACAATTTAATGCAGCGGAAAAGTGTCGGATATTCCGAATTAATATCGGAACTTCCGAAAACTTCGGAACTTCCGTAATTACTCCGAACTATCCGATCAGCACTTGACTAAAAGAGTCACGTAGAAAGAGCAAGACGACAACTAGCTCTAGACAACTAAAAATTGCACTAACAAAGATCAATAAGATTAATCAAGCAGCTAGAGACAAGAGAGAACACAAAGGTTTGATTTCCGGAGTTCGGATCCTTGAGGGGATCTTACGTCTCTGTTGAGGAGGCTCCAAAGAGCCCGGGTCTTTTCCAACCCTTTCCTCCCAAACCTCGGTCACACTTGAGGTTTGGTTCCACTATTGGATCCTTTCCTTTCGGAGGCGGAGCCGGCCTTCACAAACTTCTCACGGCTTCCCACAATCGTTGGGGGCTCGTGAGCGACACCTAGCCGTCTAGGAGTCCTTCAACCTCCAAGAGAAATGAATGCTCTTGATTCGTGATCTTGGAGTGATCCTCTACTTGCTCAAGATGAATGAACGCTTAGCTCTAGCCACACAACCACACTCAACCAAACCTCACTCACTAGATGATCCCTAAGATCAAGAAGGAGGATGGCTCAAGATTGCTCTAGAAGGTGCTCAAGAAGCTCAAGAGATCAGCCCAAGCAAGTGTGTAACCAGCAAAAGGAGTGGGAGAGGGGTATTTATAGTTTTGGTTCAAAACTAGCCGTTACCCCCGCACTCAGCCCCACATCGGAATGTCCGATGCGAACTTCGGAACATCCGATGTGTGCAAACTACCAGACTAAGGAAAGCAACCAACGGTCGGAAGCTAGGAGCATCGGAATATCCGAAAACAGCATCGGAACTTCCGAAGACACCCCAAGAGAGAGCTCAACAAAACTTTCCAAGTCCAAGTCGGAATGTCCGATAAAGGAGTCGGAACATCCGAAACAAGCAGAGAGCTCCCAAACTTGGAAACCAACTACTTCGGAATATCTGAAGATAGCACTTCGGACAGTCCGAACACGACAGAGAGCACTCTTTAAACAAGACACCACGCATCGGACCTTCCGATACCCAGTATCGGAACATCCAAGAAACAAGCAGAGCTCCCAAACTAAAACCTAACAAGCATCGGAATATCCGATACAAACTTCGGAATGTCCGAAACTTGTAACTTACGAAGGACCAAAGACACAACTACACTTCGGAATGTCTGAGATGTCGGAATGTCCGAGCTAACTTTGGAACATCCGACACGAACTCTAAACAAACTTCATTCCAAAGTGAGTGTGGACTCTAAAACACTTTTCTAGAGACTAAACAACATTCATCCGAGCAAAGTGACCATCTCTAGACCAAGTTCAATGCATCCCTTTTAATAGTACGGCAGTCCTATGACTTCAACAAATCGAAAATTACAATTGGAGATGCCGTTTTTCTTACTCTACTAGGCTTGAGGATACCCAAAGACATAGATGATCTTCTATCGGGACCCCGAATTTGCAAATCCGGACCCTCTGTGTATTCAGCACTAGTCCAGGAACACGCTAGTGCACACAGTGTAACACCCTAACACAAAACTAGTAATTTACGTAATTACTTACTAGAAATACTTCTTAAACTAATAGCAACGAACAGAAAGAAGAAGAAAATTCGACATGACCAATGCCCAAAACAAGACGGAACAAACATAACATAGACAAGGAAAGAATAGCAGAAGCATAAATGACAACCCAAGGTAATATCACCCCCAATTAAAATTTTTCGGACCCACAAGGTGCATGGTTTGACTTAAGTACATGTTCCACATAAATATTTTATTCCAAGTGAACATGTGTAGTAAGTGCATCTACGCCCCACCCTTCATGCTACGCTTCAGAAGATTGCCTGAAAGGAAGAGGAGTGGTGAGATCGAATAATCTCAGCAAGTGGAACAAAGAATACAAAGACAACAATCAAATATCGTAAGCATGAACTTCCTCTTTTCTTTTTCTCAAAATTAAACAAGACATACAACGGTTCTTTCCTCTTCTTTCTTTCCACCCCAAACAGACATCAGCAAAAGAGAAGTAATGCATATGCTCATGACATGTTCCTTCTCACCGTGCCCTTTCTCAGAACACACGGCTACAGTGCCCTTTCTCGAGAACACACGGTATTGTGCAGACGCAGATCGCGGCGTTCTCACGGCGACATTCTTCCAATGCATGAATGCATATGACATGATACATGTGTAAACAACTCCACGTACAACTTTATTGTGAGTACTTCTTACTTGTCGTCATGGATAAAGTAAACAATCAAAATATGAACAAACATTGCCAACTCCACTTGCCTTTACCGATGAGGGCGAAGATGTTAATTGCGTCCCGAAGTCGCACCACCTACACAAACATCTTACCTCAGTACCCAAACATTTTCTAAACTCAAGTTGAACACATTCAACCGACTCCTACGCCCCCCACAACCCCCGCAATACACTATCTCTGATTCTGCCCAGAAAATAGGTTGCGCACACCGGCTTAATTATTTTGTAACTATTTCTCTGTAACGCCCAAAAATCTAAAAATATTACATAAGCTAGATATTGGCATCCTCTACAACTTTCATGAAGACCAAAGATTTCAATTCCACTTTTAAATTTGCCTAAATAATGGTTCAACACAGTGGGCAGTTCTCTAGTTCCAAATCCGAACAGCAGGCTTGCAACAGCCCTAGCTTCCAAGTCCCAACTCCAAAAATTATAAAAAAATTACAGGAGCTAGATACTGACGTGATCTACAACTTTCATGTAAACCATAAATTCTAATTCCCGACCCAAATCTGTTTAATCTGCAGCCCTAATCCTAATACGGAATCTATCCCCTCTCTTCTTACAGCAGTATCCCCACCGCGATTACTCCCAAACTAGAACTCAGAAAAATCTGAAAAAAATACAGGAGCTAGGTCTCGATCTTATCTACAACTTTCTAGTTATGCACTTTTCCAGTAAAAATCATCTAGGCCACGAAATCGCGTCTGTAAACCGACTGCTCATACTGTTCGAACTCAGACCACTCTGATCCGAAAATCAAATCTCCTCCCAGCAACCCTCCTCAACGAATTAACCATGCACAAGGGCTCAAACACCCTCCTAATACCACCCTAGAACAGAATCTAAAACCCCCAAATCAAACCTCACCTAAAGGGAATGAAAACTCACCGTTCTTCGCCGATCCGCGCCGTTCTTCGCGGCAGATTCGATCCCGGGCAGCGGAGGAACACTTTGGGTGGATGGATCTACATTTCTACTGGTTGGAAATGGCGTGGAAGAGGGGAGGAAGTGGCTGCAAATTTCGTCCATGGAGGAGGAGGTTTGGGGCGGCTAGGGGGGGAAAGAAGAGGTGGGAGATTAGGGTTAGGGATGTGGTGGGGCTGGTTTTTTTTTGGGGGCCCAAGAGGGTGACTGCAGTTTTTAACCCTTTTTTTTCTTTTTCTTTTAATGAGAAATCACTCCCTCAAGGCTAAACTCTACCCTTTAATAGCCCAAAACCCTCCGTAGGTCCCGCTACAGCCCACAAACCCTAAATTCCTGCACGAACACAAAAATCGAGATTCGGTATTACACTCTTCCCCTAAATAGGATTCACCCCTAATCCCAAACAGCCACTACTCAACAACAAGAACAATAGGGAACCAAAATTCACAAATCATACCCACAAGAACAAACCTCAACACTCCACATGCTGGAAAGAACACAAATCAAGAAGCAACTCTCAGATTAACACGAGAAGCAACTCATCTCCATTCAACTCCACAAGACTCAAATAACTTTCTTACCTCCCCTTGAAAAGCATGGGATAAAATTCCCATATCGAGCCCCTATCACCTACAGTTAATGAAACCTTGAAAATTTTCTTTTAACATCTTAGCATACAACCTCCATAACCAATGATCAATTTCGGAATAACCAAAGCCAAAATCTGAACTCAACTCCAATTCTTTTTTGTTATGATTACACCTCTAATTCCTTCATCCACTTCAGTTGCAAAAATCTTTACCACAATTTGATCAACTCTATGCGGCAAGTGCCACCCAAAACACTTTCCCCAAACCAACTCCTAATCAATTCTCACAATCGAAAGTGATAAATTAAACTTTACAAGATCTAACCAAGAAGAGTTACGACACATTCACACAAAAAGGCAACATGAAAGAAAATGTTAGAAACGATCATCAGCATGGATACCACCTATATCCTACCTAGTGAACATCCAACAAAGAAACTCTAGAAGAGAGTATCACCTTCCATAACTCCATCATAGCTAGAGTGAGTAGTATAAGTAATTGTCATGGTTGATCGTGCCATGAGTTACTCGCACTACACACCTAATACTGGAGATATGTTCAAACACAATTCAATATCGTGAAGAGGATACATGGGCACGAACAAAAGTTCGAGGTCGACTCCCCATGTCGCCAATCTGCAACACGCCCAGACAACACTCAACTCAAGTATTCCATAACACAAAGCATTCAAAGAAAGGAGTCTTAAAATGTCGCAAAATAAGACAAGGCAAACCACGGCTACCAGTGCAATTAACAAATTTCTACCTCTCCCTTCAAAGGAAAACAGAAATGTTCCAAAGAAATACACTACTAAGGAGACATCGCATCTCCAACAACAACACTCTATACCGAGAAGTGAACGCTCAAAAACAATATAAGCTGAACAAAACAAACCTGAGTAGGACCTCATCCAACACCACGACCACCAATTTGCATGATCCACTTAAGGCCAGATACAAGCAAGGCCCCAAAGCAAACACTCATTTGAGTAAATATAGCAACTTACTTTAGGAAAGCCAACCACAATATAAAAGTTACTCCCACTTCTTCCCGCCTATCTCACATCAAGGGACAACTATCCTAGACAAGAGTTCACAACAGAAAGTTTCACGTCAGATTAACATAACATTAGCTACGCCCCTTATAATCAAATTACTCAAACACTCCCAAGAAGGGTTTGGACCACGACATGCAATAACCTTCATTACTCCTCACTAATCAACCATTTACGATTAACACCTAGCAAGAGCTAAGGCCTTAAGGTATTACCAACCCACAATCGGTTCTCTTTTATAGGAAGGTCTCGTTCCACCATCTTTCACTTAAGGAGCAAGGGAACATTCGATTCTCTTTAACAATATAAACAACTTTTATCACTTTAAAACCAAGGCACCAAGATGAACTACAGGAATAACTCCAATTAAAAGAGAAACACCGCATAACCTGTACTAAATGCATTTCAACTTTACTAAAACAGATCATTCTTACTTTACCAAAACAAAACAACTTTGAAAAGTGGAATCCGATCCAGAAATCAAATATCTCCACACAACAACCTCACATATTTTTAGGTGAATGGGAAACTCATTTCCTGGCATAAACTTGCTTTAGCAACAAAAGTCGCTTACGAAACAATCATAAAAATCATCTTTAAGAAATTTTCAAAATACCTCACACATTTTAATAATTTTACTCTAGTCAAACTAGAGATACACATATCTCCGAATCAAACACTTCTGAAAAATTACATTAAATTTGGTTATTTCGCTTAATCAATAATGCAACCAATAACTCATTTTGTATACTAATGAGTGCAATCCAAGCATACACACTTTGGGGTTAAATTCCATAACCATGACTTAAATCCAATATCTTACCAAAACAATTGAGTTGCATTATTCTACACGGTAACACATTCAACATTCATCAACATATACTTCATGAATAATCCTTCTTTCATCCTCATTTTGAAGCCTCAAAGTTACGGCCAAATTTGGCTACATTCACACTAATATAGGGAACTCTAATACATATATTAGAACTTGAACGCCTTAGCCAAAAGACATTCATCCAAAAGATCATACAAACACAACAATCCATATACCTTTAAACATGATTCACCTTAAATCCCTCCATCACTAGTAACCTAATGCGCTAACCGTTAAAGTTTTCAATAATCACAGGTTACACCTTAAGAAACCCCTTTTGGATTTAATAAAATTCACAAAACCAATTCTTACTTTAATTGCCTTCTCCCACAATCAGAATAAAGTTTACGATACTTATCATAAAACATCAACTTTATTCGAAGTCTATAATCCATGACAAGCTCCCTAATGCACACTGCATATTCTAAATTTTAAGTCATCTCTTTTCAAGGTTACATGTAGTGTGACCATCATAAGATTTTCATACAACCCATAAGTTAATATTTCAGCATCCAAAACTCATTCAACCAATAGCTAACTCCAACAATTAAATATCATCTTCATGAGACATATTTCATCCATAAGGCTCTAAGACAGTCATTCGCTAGGACCAAATTATGCACCAAAGACGACCAATCCAATAACTCTTATACTTTGTTCTTAAAATTTCATCCGACGGCAAAATCTATATCTTCTCAATTGGGATCTATACTAGTATTAAAGGATCTGATTTCTTACTTCATAATTTTTTTTTATAGCTCACATCAACACACATAATAACTCTAATCCACTTTTACTTTTGGATCACCTACCATTATGATTAATTCTCTCTAACCACAATATGTTATATTGTGTTTAAACAACCTGCAAACATACTTTATCAATGACGGTAGTTTACATCATCTCACCAAGCAACTATGCATCAAACTTCAAGATTTTAAACTTTCTCGTAGGTCACACATCCTTAAATGTAGGCTGTGACCCCCTCCCCCCAATTTAACAAAGGAATTAGACTCCCCGCCTTGCAATAAGGCAAGGCTCAAACTTTGAGATGCAAAAGCTCCCCCAATCAAAATTTTTGAGCTTAAATACTTCCATCGAGGAAAATGATCGCCAAGATAATTTTTCACAAAAGGAAGAACCAAGCAATCAAGTAATCTTTTACTGGTAAAGCTATAAAACTTAAGTCCACACCATTTAAGGTTTGCACAAAAAACAAAAAAACAAAAAAAAAACCAGTTGTTTCTTTTAAATGCGAAGAATGACAACCACTAAAAAAAAACAATTTAATTTTTTTTTTCATAGCAACTAAGGTTAGCCAACAAAACTCATATCCAGAATTGTAATATTAGCAATCAACAATGACTATTCACTAAACTCTTTTCTTTGCCCCCAACCATCGAAGACATATCATCAAACAACTCCCTCAAATAACACTCCGATCTAGACATATTAAGCAACAACTCTTCACAACGAGATGCCCTTAAACCTCTGGGGATGGCTCTACCCAGCCACACCCACAACCACAAATTACCACCACGCCAATGTAACATGACCGAAATATTTCGAACAACTATTTCACACAACAAAAATCGCTCAATCAACTCTTTCATAAGCATAGCAATACACATCATTATCATAATATCATTAATCATCAAAATATAACATTCTTCATCAAAACTCAATAAATCACGAGCGTAATGCAATGATTCCCATACCCTTCCTCTTGTGTGCATCGTAGTGTGTCACGCTTTAAAGTAATTAACCAATCTATATCAATTTTTTAAGTTATTGCCTAAGGCCAAATTTTAAAGGTTGATCCTAAGCCATGTTACTACTTTCACAAAGCAAAATTTTAGTTTACTCTACGCTTATTTTCTAATTCCAAACACCACGGACCTGAAGCCCGCTCGATACCAATTGTAACACCCTAACACAAAACTAGTAATTTACGTAATTACTTACTAGAAATACTTCTTAAACTAATAGCAACGAATGTAAAGAAGAAGAAAATTCGACATGACCAATGCCCAAAACAAGACGGAACAAACATAACATAGACAAGGAAAGAATAGCGAAGCATAAATGACAACCCAAGGTAATATCACCCCAATTAAAATTTTTCGGACTCCACAAGGTGCATGGTTTGACTTAAGTACATGTTCCACATAAATATTTTATTCCAAGTGAACATGTGTAGTAAGTGCATCTACGCCCCACCCTTCATGCTACGCTCAAGATTGCACGAAAGGAAGAGGAGTGGTGAGATCGAATAATCTCAGCAAGTGGAACAAAGAATACAAAGACAACAATCAAATATCGTAAGCATGAACTTCCTCTTTTCTTTTTCTCAAAATTAAACAAGACATACAACGGTTCTTTCCTCTTCTTTCTTTCCACCCCAAACAGACATCAGCAAAAGAGAAGTAATGCATATGCTCATGACATGTTCCTTCTCACCGTGCCCTTTCTCAGAACACACGGCTACCGTGCCCTTTCTCGAGAACACACGGTATTGTACCCAGTGCAGTCGCGGCGTTCTCACGGCGACATTCTTCCAATGCATGAATGCATATGACATGATACATGTGTAAACAACTCCACGTACAACTTTATTGTGAGTACTTCTTACTTGTCGTCATGGATAAAGTAAACAATCAAAATATGAACAAACATTGCCAACTCCACTTGCCTTTACCGATGAGGGCGAAGATGTTAATTGCGTCCCGAAGTCGCACCACCTACACAAACATCTTACCTTAGTACCCAAACATTTTCTAAACTCAAGTTGAACACATTCAACCGACTCCTACGCCCCCCACAACCCCCGCAATACACTATCTCTGATTCTGCCCAGAAAATAGGTTGCGCACACCGGCTTAATTATTTTGTAACTATTTCTCTGTAATGCCCAAAAATCTAAAAATATTACATAAGCTAGATATTGGCATCCTCTACAACTTTCATGAAGACCAAAGATTTCAATTCCACTTTTAAATTTGCCTAAATAATGGTTCAACACAGTGGGCAGTTCTCTAGTTC
This sequence comes from Rhipidocladum racemiflorum, assembly GCA_036346355.1. NCBI lineage: Eukaryota > Viridiplantae > Streptophyta > Magnoliopsida > Poales > Poaceae > Rhipidocladum > Rhipidocladum racemiflorum. The sequence goes on along the minus strand of CM070589.1, from coordinate 34,886,774 downwards.
CAAATCCGAACAGCAGGCTTGCAACAGCCCTAGCTTCCAAGTCCCAACTCCAAAAATTATAAAAAAAATTACAGGAGCTAGATACTGACGTGATCTACAACTTTCATGTAAACCATAAATTCTAATTCCCGACCCAAATCTGTTTAATCTGCAGCCCTAATCCTAATACGGAATCTGTCCCCTCTCTTCTTACAGCAGTATCCCCACCGCGATTACTCCCAAACTAGAACTCAGAAAAATCTGAAAAAAATACCGGAGCTAGGTATCGATCTTATCTACAACTTTCTAGTTATGCACTTTTCCAGTAAAAATCATCTAGGCCACGAAATCGCGTCTGTAAACCGACTGCTCATACTGTTCGAACTCAGACCACTCTGATCCGAAAATCAAATCTCCTCCCAGCAACCCTCCTCAACGAATTAACCATGCACAAGGGCTCAAACACCCTCCTAATACCACCCTATAACAGAATCTAAAACCCCCAAATCAAACCTCACCTAAAGGGAATGAAAACTCACCGTTCTTCGCCGATCCGCGCCGTTCTTCGCGGCAGATTCGATCCCGGGCAGCGGAGGAACACTTTGGGTGGATGGATCTACATTTCTACTGGCTGGAAATGGCGTGGAAGAGGGGAGGAAGTGGCTGCAAATTTCGTCCATGGAGGAGGAGGTTTGGGGCGGCTAGGGGGGAAAAGGAGAGGTGGGAGATTAGGGTTAGGGATGTGGTGGGGCTGGTTTTTGGGGGCCCAAGAGGGTGACTGCAATTTTTAACCCTTTTTTTCTTTTTATTTTAATGAGAAATCACCCCCTCAAGGCCTGCACGAACACAAAAATCGAGATTCGGGTATTACACACAGTCTTAACATCGGTAAATATCACAATCATACCACTCGATACTAATAAAGTACTTTATTTAAATAGTCAAACTGGTTACTTGACCTTATGGTCAAGTCACAAATGTACGCCTCGCAGGGCGAAACTTATTAAGAGAGAAAATAGTAGCAGCGGAAAATCAAATAACTTCGTGGCGCCATCCAGTATACCACAGGCAACTGACTGGGCTCGCTCCCTAAGTAGACGGATCCTCTTGGAGCTCCTCCTCCAAAGCTGGTGTAGTCTCCTCTTCAACTGGTGTTGTATTGTGGCAAGGGTGAGTACTTGGTACTCAGCAAGTCATGCACGAATGCAAAGCTAATATACTACATGCATGGCTTAATACAAAGGAATAGCTCAAGGTATATTTGGCAAAGAAACAAAGATTTGACAAGTAGTATAAGTAGATTCGAAAAGCAAAGAGAAACAAGTAAAGCATAAATAACTTTTCAAGAAGTTTAGTAAACATCTTTCCCATCCTAATCCACATTTCTAACATCATTGTCAATCCAACCCAACCTTTCAAGTCCAAGTTATTTTTTGAGAAAATCTAACCCTTGACTGTAATTCCCGAGCGATGTCCAATACCGCGGACACGGCTATTCGAATAGATTCTACACTCTGCAGAGGTTATGCACTTTACCCACAAGATACAGTCAAACACCACAAAGGCGAGTTCCTCAGAATAAAGTCTTTCGAAACCTCTAACAATACAAGTGGTCCTCCCGGTTATTGCGCACTAACCCTTCCCTTAGCTAAGGCGAAGTCTAGGCCAATCAACTGCTAGATGGGTACTGGCCTCAGCCAGATGCGCTCCCCGCACAACTTACACAAAGGGTGTAGTTGACCTCCGAGGTCCCACAGTGCGTTATCGAGCAACTTAGTCAACTAGGTCCGTCCCATTCTGAGACATGTGGTTGCACGTTAGACCAGTTCAAAGGCTTGCAAGGTTAAGTCCATAGGGTGACCAGGGCAAGACTACCGAAGAACCAAATCAACATCCCCAATGCCACAACTGCCCACTGATTACTCTTGCCACATGCCCTGGCCGAAAACTATTTATCAAACCCCGCTGATTACCATGCACCACGTGCCATCAACATCACATGATACCTTTCCAAAACAGGTTCATTATATCATTAAGTCAATATTAGCATTTGATTGTCCAAAATCATGTCATGAGCACGTAGCAGGTCTAAGCAGTATACTACAACGGTCTAAAACCCGTGTTGGCAATTTAATAATGTCCAACTAGTAAACCACAACTAGGGTGACAAGGGTCATGGCACATATTTAAATAATCAAGGTGTCATACAGCAAATTGGTATTTATCTAACCCCCATATTTAAATAAAGTATTTTTCTAATTGAACTAGCATGCAGTAGGTTAAATCAAAATAGATTTCAAAATAGGATCAACATGGTCAAAGCACAACTTGCCTTCAAAAAGTACTTGCTCTTGGTCTTGAGTTGGATCCTAAGTCAATACTTCTCCTTCGAATCCTTCCAGCACTTCAACGTCTACTCGTAAAGCGTGCAAATAGCAAATACACGAATAAACAGTAGGCAAAAAGTGTCCAAACATCCAAATAAAATCCATAAATAGAGAGAACATAATTTTATGAATTTTTAGAAACCGAATCACAAATTTGGAGTTAAAATGCAAAAGTTATGATTATTTAAAGTTTAAATAATCAATTAAATAATTTTACAGAGAAAAACTTTAGTCCAAAAATTAAATAAAATTCATATTTAGGTAGGTCTCAATTTTATACAAATTTAGAAATTTGAATCACTCAAATCGGAGTTGAAACGCAAAAGTTATAAGCGTTTGAAGTTTGAAACAAAATCTGAAATCATTATTTCGAATTAAGGGGACGAGATTCTATTAAGGGGGGGAGGTTTGTAACACCCCAAAATTTTGCTTTTCTTAAATTCATGTGTGATTTGGCACTTTGGTGAATTTTTGGAATTTTCTGGAATTTATTTGGATTTATTTGGAATTTATTTGAATTTATTCCATTTTGAAATAATTAAAGAATTTAAATTTGCAAATAAATTTTTGTTGGAAATATTTTATTTGAGTCCAAAATGATCCAAAATATTTTCCAGAATTTTTCTGGAATTTTTCTGAGTCATTTGCTATTTTTAAATGAATTAAATGAATTATCGAATTATTTTAAATATTAAATCGCTGGAAAATCCAACTCGGGTCAAGTATCGTTCATCCGACCGAAGTCGGACTCGAGTCCGACCCGAGCAGCTTGACTCGACCGAACCCACTCCTAACCCTAATCAATCCCAACCGTTGGATCAAGATCCAACGGTGAGATCCGTCCGACCTGCACCGAGCCGCGGTCCGGACGGACGTCGCGCCGCGCGATCGTGGGTCGGTTGTGCCACGTGGGACGGCCACGATTTCATCGTCTCCGCCCGAGTCCGGAAGCCGACTCGCCGCCGCGTGTCCGCCGCGAGAGCTAGGTCTCCGTTTTACGCAGACGCCGAGGCTATTTAATGCCCGGCATACCCCGAGGATCGCCATCCCACGCCGGTTCGAAACCTAGCTCGCGCCGCTAGGATCCCCACCGTCGCCGTTATTGCTCGCCGGAGTTGGAAGTCTGCTCCGCCGCGATTAAACGCCGATATTGCCGCCGTCCGTCGTCCTCCGCCGTCATCAAGCCCCGGTCCGGTTTCCCCAAGACGAGACGCGTTCGGAGTACCACTTCGCCGGAGAGCGCGCGAACGCCGACGGCAAGGTCGTCCCTGCCTCTCGGTTCAAGCCCGAGCGCCCGCCGCTGCCATCGCCGTCCGAAGCCGTGCACCGTTGGATCCAGATCGGACGGCAGCGGTGAGTTCACGTGTTTCCCAAACCCTAGAAACCCGATTAGATCGGGACCGTTGGATCAAGATCCAGCAGTTCACAATCGCCACGCGTCTTTGTAGTAGTGCGATTATAGGATTAGATACCGACCGTCCGATCTAGATCGAACGGCCCACGAGCATCGAGTAGTTTCAACGTGTTAACCCTGGATCTAATCCGCGCCGTTGATTTTCAAATCAACGGTCGTGATTGCGCCACGTGTCGGGAAGTTGGACCGACGCGGTCGGCCGCCCACGCTGCAGCAGTCGTGTGACGCCGACACGCGGGCCCGCGTGTCGAGGGGCCCACATGTCGCTGGCTAACCCAGCTAAGCGCCGACGTCACCCATGACGTCCGCAGTGGGTCCCACTGCCGCTGCGGCCGAGCCCCGCCGACGTCGGCCGATGACGTCACCTGAGCGGGCCCACATGTCGATCCACGTGGTAGTGGGCCGAGTCCACCGAGGACCCGAGCCGAGCATGGACCGAGCCCATGGATCACTGACGCCGCAGGCCAATCGAGAGCTGCCACGTGTCCATGCCGACGCAATAATTAATTTCCAAAAGAAAATGATTTATTAATTCGAATAATGATTTCAATTTTAGATTCAAACTTCAAACGCTTATAACTTTTGCGTTTCAACTCCGATTTGAGCGATTCAAATTTCTAAATTTGTATAAAATTAAGATCTACCTAAATATGAATTTTATTTAATTTTTGGACTAAAGTTTTTCTCTGTAATATTATTTAATTGATTATTTAAACTTTAAATAATCGTAACTTTTGCGTTTTAACTCCAAATTTGACGATTCCAGTTTCTAAAAATCCAGAAAATTATGTTCTCTCTGTTTATGGATTTTGTTTGGAGTTTTGGGATCTTTTTGCCTAGTGTTTATTTGTGTATTTGCTATTTGCACGCTTTACGAGTAGACGTTGAAGTGCCGGAGGGATTCGAAGGAGAAGTATTGACTCAGGATCCAACCCAAGACCAAGAGCAAGTGCTTTTTGAAGGCAAGTTGTGCTTTGACCATATTGATCCTATTTCGAAATCTATTTTGATTTAAACTATTGCATGCTAGTTTAATTAGAAAGATACTTTGGTTTAAACCTGGGGGTTAGATAAATACCAATTTGCTATATGACACCTTGATTACTTAAGTACGTGCCATGACCCTTTGTCACCCTAGTTGTGGTTTACTAGTTGGACATTATTAAATTGCCAACATGGGTTTAGATCGTTGTAGTATAACGCTTAGACACGCTCGTGCTCATGACATGATTTTGGATAATCAAATGCTAATATTGACTTAATGATATATTGAACCTGCTTTTGGAAAAGTATCATGTGATGTTGATGGCACGTGGTGCATGGTAATCAAGCGGGGTTTGATAAACGATTTCGGCCAGGGCATGTGGCAAGAGTAATCAGTGGGCCGTGTGGCATTGGGAGTGTTGATTTGGTTTTTCGGGTAGTCTTGCCCTGGTCACTCTAAGGACTTAACCTTGCAAGCCTTTGAACTGGGTCATACTTGCAACCACATGGCTGGAATGGGACGGCCCTAGTTGACTAAGTCGCTAAGGACTCACTTGTGGAGCCTCAGGTGTCGATTACACCTTTTGTGTGATTGTATGCGGGAGCGTATCGTGGTCGTGGCCAGGTACCCATCTAACGGTGTGTTGGTCCCATACTTCGCCTTGGCTAAGGAAGGGATGGTGTAGAGCACGAACCTGAGAGGACCACCTGTGTTGTTTGAGGCTTCCGAAGGCTTTGTTATGATCGCTCATTCGCATACTCTTGTATGGCGATTCACTACCGACGTGGTGAGTGGATTGTATCTTGTGGGTAAAGTGCATAACCTCTGCAGAGTGTAGAATCTATTTGAATAGCCGAGTCCACTGTGATCGACAATGCTCGGGAATTACAATCAAGGGTTAGATTTTCTCAAAATAACTTGGATTTGAAAAGTTGGGTTGGTTTAATAACGAAGATGATGGAAATGTGGTTTAGGATGGGGAAAAATGTTTATTAAATTTCCTGAAAAGTTATTTATGCTTTACTTATTTCTACCGCTTTCGAATCTACTTTTATTACTTGTCAAAAGGCATTTCTTTATAAATATACCTTGAGCCATTCCTTTGTACCAAGCCATGCATATAGTATATTAGCTTGCATTCTGCAGCATGACTTGTCGAGTACCAAGTACTCACCCTTGCCTCAACACAATACCGATTGAAGAGGAGACTACGCCACGATTTCGGAGGAGGAGTTCCAAGAGGACCCGTCTACTTAGGGATCACGAGCCCGATCGATTGCCTGTGGTATACCGGATGGAGCCACGAAGTTTATTTGATTTTTCCGCTGCAGTTATTTCTCTTTTAATAAGTTTCGCATTGCAAGGCAAATATTTGTAACTTGGACATAATGTCAAGTAACCACTTTGGTTATTTAAATAAAGTACTTTGATAATATCGATTGGTATGATTGTGATATTTACGATGTTAAGACTGTGCACTAAGCGCTGTTCCTGGACTAGTGCTGAATACACAGAGGGTCCGGATTTGCAAATTCGGGGTCCCGACAGAGGTGGTATCAGAGCCATACTTGACTGTAGGCTCAACCCTAAGCTAGAATGGTCGTAGTGAGGATAAAACCTATTTTCTAAAGCTAAAAATTTGTGAAGACAAGAAATGACATCTCGACTTATCCCCTTCTCTCTTTTCTCGTCTCTTGCTGAAATTTTCCCTTACCTTGTCACAATTAGAAAATTCCGAGTTCTTACGTAAAGCACTCTTGTGACAGATGGAGGAAGAGTTCAACTACGTTGATCTAGGAGTTGGTCACGCCGCGGAACTTTGGCACATGCTACAAACTCTCGGAGATTTTGAGAAGCCCCAATACCAAGTGGAAGTGATCAGACAAGCGAGGATTGATCAAGGCTTGTGACGTGAGGATTGAGGTACTGTCGGAAGAGGGCCAGGCAATCGCTCGATACACCGCCTTTGCTAGAAGATCTACAATGCGGATGGGTATCCAAGAAGTTTCACGACGAGCAATGCGGCACATTACCGATATCCACGCCCGAGAGAGTTGGAAAGCACGGTGTTCCGTTATCATCGCGCAGCGACAACCTTCTTGACCCGAAGGCGATTCAGATCGAGAATGCCACGGTTACACAGCTTGGCACGATTCGTCCGTCGCCAGGAGGATGTACTAGATAATACAAGCAAGGAGCTACGAAGGCCCGCCAAGGAGATCACGACAGAGAAGAACAGATGGCGGGAAGCTCAAGAGTATGTGGCACACCTTCTACGAAGGATTGACGAGTTGGAAATGACTTTGTGCGGACCGGACCGAGCGATTACTCGAGCTACACGAGCCAGATCCGGAGGAGTCGGATCTCGATGAGGACCTTTGCTTCTTCGACTACCCACAGATGACATAGTCGCTGGACATGGCGATCAAGTTTACGCCTATGCCACAAAGACCCGTACCCAGGCCGTGGAGGTTTTCTCGATGAGTGAGCATAGGTTCTATAGTGAGACTCCTTCACGAGTCGAGTCATAGAATAAAGAGTCACCTTTTAGGCGTTAGACTCGGAGTTAGTTCGATTTGGATTTGCTTTGTTTCTTGAGTGTGCAAGATGTGTTGCAAGGCCCTTAGGCATTGTAAGCAGCCATACCAAGTTATTAATAATAAAGATGGACCTTAAAGTTACCCCTTTTCGCCGCATAAGTTCCATATTACTTGTCTATTCTTGTTTCCCTCTCATCTCTAAACCTAGAGCAAATCAACAGATGGTGAACACCCGTAGAACTTTGGAAGCAATGGGAGTGGATCTCGCCCAATGTAAAACCCCAATGATGGAGCACCGCACCGCCCTTTGGATGTGCAGAATTTTGGAGCATTTCTTGCTGCTCGGACTCGATTGATGCATGCTATGATGCAACAAATGCAGCACGTCAGCTTTGCTCGGAGCCACTTTGCTAATCAAGTTAATCGGGGACCACGCTTGAGAATACAAGGTGTCAGAGTTCATGAGGACTCACCCACCCACTTTCTCTGGGAATGCCAATCCATTGGAGGCCGATGATTGGTTAAGATCAATTGAGAGGAAGCTACACATAGCTCAATGCATAGGGAATGAGAAGGTACATTACGCTTCTCATCAGTTGGAAGGAACACCGAATGGTGGGAGAACCTGCCACGCAGAGAACCCTCAAGATATCACTTGGGAAGAGTTCACAATTGCATTCCGACAAAGATATCACGTGCCTGAAGGAATTATGGACCTTAAGAAGGAGGAGTTCAGAGCAGCTGAAGCAAGGTAATCGGCCGGTGGCCGACTACCTGAACAAGTTCACCAGATTAGCACGCTTCGCTTTTTGAGGATGTAGCGACGAGATAAATCCGCATACCTCGCTTTCATGAAGGGACTTAACTCAGATTGCAAGTAGGATTGATCACCCACACCTTTCCAGATTTCCAAGAGTTGGTGAATAAGGCGCTTATTCTTGAGGACAAAGCGCAAGGAACTGGATGAGAACAGAAGCGCGGGATGCAACAAAGAAGGATCACGTCGAGGAACGCATAGCGGCGCTGAGAGTTGCACCAAATCAATTCTTGATTCCAACCACAGAATGCAACAAGGACACCATCCCGGCACCAAGACCTGCCAATCGTAACTACTGCACCCCACTTCGCTAGAAACGCTACCCGGGCAACAAGAGGAACAAGTGAGACGCCTGTTACAAACCGCAGCGAGCCAGGACACTTTGCCAACAGCTTGTCCGAAGAAGACAGCGAGGCGACCCCAGATTCGCTTCAATCTAGGAACCACCCCAGCTAGGACGCCCGACCAGGAGCCACACCCCAGGCCAGTGGTGAGAGGCCGAGTCAACCATGTCACCGCGGATACCTTTGCAAAATGCTACGGACGTCGTCTTGGGTAAGTTACTTGTTAACTCGATACACCTTGATTTTGTTTGACTCTGGAGCTTCGCATTCGTTTGTTTCGCAAGGCTTTGCTACTAGAAATGATTTAAGGATTGCAAGACTTAAGTGCATGCTTTTAGTTCAAACCCCTGGTTCCGAACTCCGACCGGAAGTAGGATGTTCCGGTGAGAATACTAATAGATGGAATAGAGTTCCTAGCAAACCTTATAATTTTGGAGACCCGGACCTTAGATGTTATATTGGGAATGGATTGGTTATCCAAGCACAAGGTGTATTGGATTGTGGGCGAAGGACTATCTCGATTGAGAGCAGTGTGGGAAGAAAGTGGAATTTCAAGCCACTGCGATTAGAGATGGACAGCTTGATGGTTAACAGTACCAAGGCAATCAGCATAGAGGATGTTCGGTAGTGAATGAGTACACGATGTTTTTCCGAAGATCTACAGTATGCCGCCAGACAGGGACATAGAGTTTGTGATAGAGCTTGTACTGCACAAAGACCGATAGCAAAGAGACCCTATCGGATGTCTACCGAGGAGTTGGTGGAAATGAAGAAAGCAATAGAAGAGTTAATGGAGAAAGGATTTATCGGACCAAGTTAAATCGCCGTAGGGAGCACCGATTTTGTTTGTCAAGAAGAAGGACGGGAGTTTCAGGATGTGCATTGACTACCGTGCACTCAATGAAGTCACCGTGAAGAATAAGTATCCTCTACCCAGATTGATGATTTGTTTGATCGATTAAGAGGAGCCGGAGTTTTCTCCAAGATTGATCGAGATCGGGATACCATCGATTGAAGATCCGATCGGAGATATTCAAGACCGCATTCTCGTCAAGATATGGACATTACGAGTTTCTGATTATGTCCTTTGGGTGACCAATGCGCCACTTATTTCATGAATATGATGAATAAGGTGTTCATGGAATATTTGGACAAGTTTGTAAATGCGTGTTCATAGACGATATCCTAGTCTACTCCAAGACAGAGGATGAACATGCCGAACACTTAAGGCGAGTTTTGGAAAAGTCGAGGGAACAGCAACTTTTCGCCAATTTCAGCAAGTGTGATTTTTGGAAGGACAAGGTGGAGTTTCTTGGACATGTAATGATCGCTGAAGAAGTCGCCAGTAGATCCAAGCAAAGTAGAAGGCTGTGTTACATTGGGAGCGTAGAAGGCGTGACCCGGTCGAGTTTCCTTGGAATGGCAGGATATTACCGCCCGATTCATCGAAGGTTTTTCGACAATTGCAAAACCTCTTACGCAATTGCTTTCAAGAAGGAAAAGAAGTTTGCATGGGCGCTTGAGAATGTGAGGAAGGATTTCAGAGCTGAAGAAGCGATTGACATCGGCACCGTGTTAGTTCTACGGATGTTGCTCAAAGCTTGATATTTATTGTGACGCATCGCGCCAAGGACTTGGATGTGTCTTGTCTGCAGAATGGAAAGGTCGCCGCTTATGCATCAAGGCGATTGAGGCCGCATGAGGAAAATTATCCGACACATGACCTAGAGTTAGCCGCCGTAGTGCATGCCTTGAAGATATGGCGTCACTATCTGATTGGAAACAGATGTGAAGTGTATACGGATCATAAGAGCCTTAAGTACATATTCACCCAGTCAGATCTGAATATGAGGCAGAGGAGATGGTTGGAGTTAATCAAGGACTATAATGTTGGAATCCATTACCATCCCGGGAAGGCCAATGTAGTAGCCGATGCTCTGAGTCGGAAAAGCCATACCGTGAGTACGTTGCTAGCCACAAGTCAGGATGAGTTATGTGAGGATTTTCAAAAGATGAAGATTGAGGTTGTACCTAGCGGATTCTTGGCCGCCTTGGAAGTAAAGCCTACTTTAGAGGACCAGATCCGAGAAGGACAGAAGGATGATGACAAGATCCGTAGGATTAAGTCCAAAATGGAGGAAGGCAAGGCAAAGGATTTCAAGCTAGACGAGCAAGGCACGTTATGGATGAAGGATCGCATTTGTGTGCCTAACAAAAAGGAGTTAAAGCAAGCGATTACGGAAGAAGCCCATGACTCTAAGTACTCGATTCATCCTGGAAGCGCCAAGATGTATCAGATCTCAAGGAGAGATTCTCGTGGCCAAGTATGAAACGAAGTTGCCGAGCATGTTGCATTGTGCGGCGTATGCCGAGAGAGTCAAGGCAATGCATCGAGAGACCGGGATTGCTACAACACTGAAAATACCTCGAGTGGAAGTGGGAGGAAATCGGAATGGATTTCATTACCGGTTTGCGAAGACTCAAGGAGGTTATGACTCCATATGGGTTATAGTGGATCGCTTGACTAAAGTAGCCCATTTTATCCCGTGAAGACCACTTACTCGGGAGATAAGTTAGCGAGTTGTACATGATCGGGATTGTTTGTTTGCACGGAGTGCCAAGGAGGATTGTATCGGACAGAGGTACCCAATTTACCTCAAGGTTACGGAATAAGTTGCATGAAGCCATGGGAACCCGTTTGAACTTCAAGATGTACCTTATCATCCGCAGACGGATGGGCGAGGCCGAAAGAGTCAACCAGATCTGGAGGATATGTTAAGAGCTTGTGCATTGGCTTATGCTACCTCTTGGGATAAAAGTTTGCCGTATGCCGAGTTTAGTTACAACAATAGTTATCGAGGCTAGTTCTGAGATGTCACCTTTTGAGGCCTTTGTATGGTCGACCACCTGTCGGACGCCATTGAATTGGAATGAGACCGTGGCGAGCGCCGTGTCTTTGGGCCTGATATTCTTCAAGAGGTGAAGAAGCGGTCGCTATGATTAGGGAAAGGTTGAGGATAGCCCAATCACGACAAAAGAGTTATCTTGACAATCGTCGCCGAGATTTGAGTTTTGAACGAGAAGACTTTGTATACCTCGAGTTACGCCTCTCGGGGAGTTAAGAGGTTCCATGCCAAAGGGAAACTCGCACCTGCTATGTTGGACCATTTAAGATTTTGAGTCGCAGAGGTGAAGTTGCCTACCAAACGGAGTTGCCACAATCGTTGGCGAGTGCATGACGTATTCCATGTGTCCCGATTAAAGAAGTGTCTCCGAGTTCTGAGAGCAGACACCGCTAGAGTCAATTGAGTTGCATGAGGACTTGACTTATAAGGAGCACCCTGTGAGGATTCTAGACACAATGGATCGAGAAACTAGAAACAAGTCAACCCGATTCTGTAGAGTTCGATTGGAGCAACCATGAAGAAAGTGAAGCAACTTGGGAAGCCTTGAAGAGGATTTGAAGAAAGAATTTCCAAACCTATTCCTTTAGTAAGCCCCTGAATCTCTGGGGCGAGATTCTATTAAGAGGAGGTTTGTAACACCCCAAAATTTTGCTTTTCTTAAATTCATGTGTGATTTGGCACTTTGGTGAATTTTGGAATTTTTCGAATTTATTTGGATTTATTTGGAATTTATTTGAATTTATTCCATTTTGAAATAATTAAAGAATTTAAATTTGCAAATAAATTTTTGTTGGAAATATTTTATTTGAGTCCAAAATGATCCAAAATATTTTCCAGAATTTTTCTGGAATTTTTCGAGTCATTTGCTATTTTTAAATGAATTAAATGAATTCAGGAATTATTTTAAATATTAAATCATTGGAAAATCCAACTCGGGTCAAATCTTGTTCATCCGACCGAAGTCGGACTCGAGTCCGACCGAGCCGATTGACTCGACCGAACCCACTCCTAACCCTAATCAATCCCAACCGTTGGATCAAGATCCAACGGTGAGATCCGTCCGACCAGCACCGAGCCGTGTCCGGACGGACCCGGACCGCGCCAGCGATCGTGGCCGTTAGTTTGTGCCACGTGGGCGGCCACGATTTCATCGTCTCCGCCGAGTCCGAAGCTGGACTCCGCCGCCCGTGTCCGCCGTGGAGAGCTAGGTCTCCGTTTTACGCAGACCAGACGAGGCTATTTAATGCCCGGCATACCGAGGATCGCCATCCCACGCCGGTTCCGAAACCCTAGCTCGCGCCGCTAGGATCCCCACCGTCTCGCCGTTATTGCTCGCCGGAGTTGGAAGTCTGTTCCGCCGCGATTAAACGCCGATATTGCTGCCGTCCGTCGTCCTCCGCCGTCATCAAGCCCAGATCCGGTTTCCCCAAGACAAGACGCGTTCGGGAGTACCCCTCACTTCGCCAGAGCGCGCCAGAAACGCCGACGGCAAGGTCGTCGTCCCCGTCTTCGGTCAAGCCAGCGCCGCCGCGTGCCATCGCCGTCCCCGAGCTTCGTGCACCGTTGGATCCAGATCGGACGGCAACGGTGAGTTCACGTGTTTCCCAAACCCTAGAAACCCGATTAGATCTGGACCGTTGGATCAAGATCCAACGGTTCACAATCGCCACGTGCTGTAGTAGTGCGATTATAGGATTAGATCTGGACCGTCCGATCTAGATCGAACGGCCCACGAGCATCGAGTAGTTTCAACGTGTTAACCCTGGATCTAATCCGCGCCGTTGATTTTCAAATCAGCGGCCGTGATTGGCGCCACGTGTCGGGAAGTTGGACCGACGCGGCCGCCGCCCACGCTGGCGTGCGTGTAGCCCGACGCGAGGCCCGCGTGTCGAAGGGCCCACATGTCGATGGCTAACCCAGCCAAGCGCCGACGTCACCCATGACGTCCACGATGGGTCCCACTGTCGGCCGTGAGTGGTGAGCCCGTGACGTCGGCGATGACGTCACCGAGTGAGCCCACATGTCGATCACGTGGCGTGGACCGAGTCCACCGTGGACCCGGTGAGCATGGACCGAGCCCATGGACCGGTGACGTCGGCCAGGCCAATCAGGAGCTGCCACGTGTCCATGCCGACGCAATAATTAATTTCCAAAAGAAAATGATTTATTAATTCGAATAATGATTTCAAATTTAGATTCAAACTTCAAACGCTTATAACTTTTGCGTTTCAACTCCGATTTGAGCGATTCAAATTTCTAAATTTGTATAAAATTAAGATCTACCTAAATATGAATTTTATTTAATTTTTGGACTAAAGTTTTTCTCTGTAATATTATTTAATTGATTATTTAAACTTTAAATAATCGTAACTTTATGCTTTAACTCCAAATTTGACGATTCAGTTTCTAAAAATCCAGAAAATTATGTTCTCTCTGTTTATGGATTTTGTTTGGAGTTTTGGGATCTTTTGCCTAGTGTTTATTTGTGTATTTGCTATTTGCCACGCTTTACGAGTAGGCGTTGAAGTCTTGGGAGGGATTCGAAGGAGAAGTATTGACTCGAGGATCCAACCCAAGACCAAGAGCAAGTGCTTTTGAAGGCAAGTTGTGCTTTGACCATATTGATCCTATTTCGAAATCTATTTTGATTTAAACTATTGCATGCTAGTTTAATTAGAAAGATACTTTGGTTTAAACACAGGGTTAGATAAATACCAATTTGCTATATGACACCTTGATTACTTAAGTACGTGCCATGACCCTTTGTCACCCTAGTTGTGGTTTACTAGTTGGACATTATTAAATTGCCAACATGGGTTTAGATCGTTGTAGTATCTTTGCTTAGACACATTCGTGCTCATGACATGATTTTGGATAATCAAATGCTAATATTGACTTAATGATATATTGAACCTGTTTTGGAAAAGTATCATGTGATGTTGATGGCACGTGGTGCATGGTAATCAAGCGGGGTTTGATAAAGCGATTTTCGGCCAGGGGCATGTGGCAAGAGTAATCAGGTGGGCAGTGTGGCATTGGGAGTGTTGATTTGGTTTTTGGGTAGTCTTGCCCTGGTCACTCTAAGGACTTAACCTTGCAAGCCTTTGAACTGGTCATACTTGCAACCACATGGTGGAATGGGACGGCCCTAGTTGACTAAGTCGCTAAGGACTCACTTGTGGAGCCTCGGGTGTCGATTACACCTTTTGTGTGATTGTGCGGGGGGCGTATCGTGGGCGTGGCTGTACCCATCTAATCGGTGTGTTGGTCCCATACTTCGCCTTGGCTAAGGAAGGGATGGTGTAGAGCACGAACAGGAGAGGACCACCTGTGTTGTTTGAGGCTTCCGAAGGCTTTGTTATGATCGCTCATTCGCATACTCTTGTATGGCGATTCACGGTGACGTGGTGAGTGGATTGTATCTTGTGGGTAAAGTGCATAACCTCTGCCAGAGTGTAGAATCTATTTGAATAGCCGAGTCCACTGATCTTGGACAATGCTCGAATTACAGTCAAGGGTTAGATTTTAGAAAATAACTTGGATTTGAAAAGTTGGGTTGGTTTAATAATGAAGATGATGGAAATGTGGTTTAGGATGGGGAAAAATGTTTATTAAATTTCCTGAAAAGTTATTTATGCTTTACTTATTTCTCTGCTTTGAATCTACTTTTATTACTTGTCAAAAGTCAAGCATTCGCAAATATACCTTGAGCCATTCCTTTGTACCAAGCCATGCATATAGTATATTAGCTTGCATTCTGTGCATGACTTGCTTTGAGTACCAAGTACTCACCCTTGCCTCAACACAATACCAGTTGAAGAGGAGACTACGCCGGATTTCGGAGGAGGAGTTCCAAGAGGACCCGTCTACTTAGGGATCACGAGCCCGATCGATTGCACGTGGTATCTTTGGATGGCGCCACGAGTTTATTTGATTTTTCATTCTGATTATTTCTCTTTTAATAAGTTTCGCCTTGCAAGGCATATATTTGTAACTTGGCCATAAGGTCAAGTAACCACTTTGGTTATTTAAATAAAGTACTTTGATAATATCGATTGGTATGATTGTGATATTTACCGATGTTAAGACTGTGTGCACGAGCGCGTTCCTGGACTAGTGCTTTGAATACACAAAGGGTCGGATTTGCAAATTCGGGTCCCGGCAGTTGTCCCGTGACACGCGGGCCCGTGTCGAGACACGCCACGCTGCGTCGCGTGGCGCTAGGCTAAACACGCGTGGCACAATCTGTGCCGTTGATTTGAAATCCGGCGCGGATCGGATCTAGGGTTCTCGTTCAAAACTACACGGTGATCGCGGGACGTTCGATCTAGATCGGACGGTCCAGATCTACCCTAGGCTAACACCGTTATAAAGTACATGGTGATCGTGGGCCGTTGGATCAAGATCCAATGGTCCAGATCCGATCGAGGTTACGGTACGGGAAAAACACGCGAACTCACCTCGATCGCACGATCAAGATCGGACGGCGCACGGAGCTCGCGAGGGCTGATGGCACGCGGCGGCGTGGAGGTTGCCGGAGACGAAGACGATGACGTGCCCGATGGCGCTTCCGGGCTTCTCCGACGAGGTGGGTGCTACTTCCAGGTGCGCCTCGTCACACTGGTCACGGATCTGGCCACCAGCGCGGCGGAGGACGGCGGACGGCGGCGGATTCGGCAAAAGAACGCGGCGGCAGAGAGAAGCAACTACGGCGAGCTCTAGCGGGGCGACGGCGGCGGCTCAGGCGAGGTGAGAAGGGGGCACGCAGTGCGCCGCGGCAAGAAACCACCTCGAGGCCGTCTCACGCCTTAAATACCCTCGGGATGCGCGCTGGCAAACCGAACCCTAGCCGTGTCGCTTCGGTCACGGCGAGCTTTCGGCTCGGAGTCGGAGCGGAGGCGATGGTGGGAACCGCCCACGTGTCGCGATGAGCGGCCGCGATTGCTCACGCAGCGTGAAGCGAATCCGGCCGGACTCGGGCTCGAACGTGCAGTCCAATCCGACCGTTGGATCCTGATCCAACGGTCGGGATCGATTAAGTTAAGAACGGGTTTAGTTGAGTCAAGCTCGCGGGTCGGGTTGGTCGGACTCGAACTCGAGTCCGACTCGAGCTTCGATCGGATGAACAGTACAAACCCACTCGCATTTTCCAGCGATTTAATAATTAAAATAATTCCCAGTAATTCATTTAATTCATTAAAAATAGCAAAATACTCAGAAAAATTCCAGAAAAATTCTGGAAAAATATTTTAGGGTATTTGGGACTCAAATAAAATATTTCCAACAAAATTTTATTTGCAAAGTTTAATTCTTTAATTATTTCAAAATGGAATAAATTCAAATAAATTCCAAATAAATCCAAATAAATTCCAGAAAATTCCAAAAATTCACCAAAGTGCCAAGTCACACATGAATTTAAGGAAAGCAAATTTCTGGGGTGTTACAAACCTCCCCCCTTAATAGAATCTCGTCCCGAGATTCGTGGCTTACTAAAGGAATAGGTTTGGAAACTCTTTTCTCAAATCCTCTTCGGCGTTCCCTAAGTAAACCGCTCTCCGTGTGGTTGCTCCACTGTACTCTACAGAAGCGGGTCGACTTATTTCTGGTCTCTCGATCCATAGTGTCCAAAATCCTTACGGGATGTTCCTTATAAGTCAAATCCTCTTGCAACTCAATTGACTCTAGCGGCGTCTGCTCCTCAGGTACTCGGAGACACTTCTTCAACTGGGACACATGGAATACGTCATGTACTCCTATTAACGTCTGTGGCAACTCCAGCTGATAAGCAACTTCGCCTCTGCGACTCAAAATCTTAAATGGTCCAACATAACGGGGTGCCAGTTTCCCTTTGGCATGGAACCTCTTAACTCCCCTGAGAGGCGTGACTCTGAGATACACGAAATCTTCTGGCTCAAAACTCAAGTCTCGGCGACGGTTGTCAGCATAACTCTTCTGTCGTGATTGGGCTATCTTCAATCTCTCCCTGATCATGGCAATCTGCTCCTCAGCCTCTTGAAGAATATCAGGCCCGAAGACACGGCGCTCGCCGGTCTCATTCCAATTCAATGGCGTCCGACAGGGTCGACCATCTGATGCCTCAAAAGGTGACATCTCAGTAAAGTAGCCTGATAACTATTGTTGTAATCGAACTCGGCATCACGGCAAACTCTTATCCCAAGAGGTAGCATAAGCCAATGCACAAGCTCTTAACATATCCTCCGAATCTGGTTGACTCTTTCGGTCTGGCCATCCGTGCGTGGATGATAAGGTACATCTTGAAGTTCAAGCGGGTTCCCATGGCTTCATGCAACTTATTCCAAAACCTTGAGGTAAATTGGGTACCTCATCCGATACAATCCTCTTTGGCACACCGTATAAGCAGACGATCTGATCATGTACAATTCGCCAATTTATCCCCCGAGTAAGTGGTCTTTACGGGGATAAAATGGGCTACTTTGGTCAAGCGATCCACTATAACCCATATGGAGTCATAACCTCCTTGAGTCTTAGGCAAACCGGTAATGAAATCCATCCCGATTTCCTCCCACTTCCACTCAGGTATTTTCGGTCAGAGCAATCCTGCAGTCTCGATGCATTGCCTTGACTCTTTGGCATACGTCGCACAATGCAACATGCTCGGCTACTTCACGCTTCATGCTCGGCCACCAGAATCTTTCCTTCAAATCCTGGTACATTTTGGCGCTTCCAGGATGAATTGAGTACTTGGAGTCATGGGCTTCTTCCAAAATCAGTTGCTTTAACTCCTTCTTGTTAGGCACACAAATGCGATCCTTCATCCACAACGTGCCTTGCTCATCCAACTCGAAGTCCTCTGCCTTGCCTTCCTCCTTGATGGACTTAATCCTGCGGATCTTGTCATCATCTTTCTGTCCTTCTCGGATCTGATCCTCTAGAGTAGGTTTTACTTCCAATGCGGCCAAGAATCCGCTAGGTACAACCTCAATCTTCATCTTTTGAAAATCCTCACACAACTCATCCTGACCTGTGGCTAGCAACATACTCACGGTATGGCTTTTCCGACTCAAGGCATCGGCAACTACGTTGGCCTTCCCGGGATGGTAATGGATTCCAACATTGTAGTCCTTGATCAACTCTAACCATCTCCTTTGCCTCATATTCAGATCCGACTGGGTGAATATGTATTTAAGGCTCTTATGATCCGTATACACTTCACATCTGTTTCCAATCAGATAGTGACGCCATATCTTCAAGGCATGCACTACGGCAGCTAACTCTAGGTCATGCGTCGGTTAATTCTCCTCATGCGGCCTCAACTACCTTGATGCATAAGCGACGACCTTTCCATTCTGCATCAGCACACATCCAAGTCCTTGGCGCGATGCGTCACAATAAATATCAAAGCTTTGATTAACATCCGGTAGAACTAACACCGGTGCTGATGTCAATCGCTTCTTCAGCTCCTGAAATCCTTTCTCACATTCTGGCATCCATGCAAACTTCTTTTCCTTCTTCAGCAATTGCGTAAGAGGTTTCGCAATTGTCGAAAAGCCTTCAATGAAACGGCGGTAGTATCCTGCCATTCCAAGGAAACTCCGAATCTGGGTCACAGTCTTCG
This sequence comes from Rhipidocladum racemiflorum, assembly GCA_036346355.1. Classification (NCBI taxonomy): domain Eukaryota; kingdom Viridiplantae; phylum Streptophyta; class Magnoliopsida; order Poales; family Poaceae; genus Rhipidocladum; species Rhipidocladum racemiflorum. Next base: position 34,867,805 of record CM070589.1, on the reverse strand, counting down.
GCTGCTCCCAATGTAACACAGCTTCTACTTTGCTTGGATCTACGGCGACTCCTTCTGCGGTCATTACATGTCCGAGGAATTCAACCTTGTCCTTCCAAAAATCACACTTACTGAACTTGGCGAAGAGTTGCTGTTCCCTCAGCTTTTCCAAAACTCGCCTTAAGTGTTCGGCATGTTCATCCTCTGTCTTGGAGTAGATTAGGATATCATCTATGAACACGACGACAAACTTGTCCAAATATTCCATGAACACCTTATTCATCATATTCATGAAATATGCTGGCGCATTCGTCAGCCCAAAGGACATAACTGTAAACTCGTAATGTTCATAACTTGACGAGAATGCAGTCTTCGAGATATCTTCTGATCGGATCTTCAACTGATGGTATCCCGATCTTAGATCAATCTTGGAGAAAACTCCGGCTCCTCTTAATTGGTCAAACAAATCATCAATCCTGGGTAGTGGATACTTATTCTTCACGGTGACTTCATTGAGTGCACGATAGTCGATGCACATCCTGAAACTTCCGTCCTTCTTCTTGACGAACAGAACTGGTGCTCCCCACGGCGACGAACTCGGTCTGATAAATCCTTTCTCCATTAACTCTTCTAATCAAGTTTCTTCATCTCTACCAACTCCTCGGTAGACATCCGATAGGGTCTCTTTGCTATCGGTCTTTGTGCAGTACAAGCTCTATCACAAACTCTATGTCCCCTGCGCGGCATACGGGTAGATCTTCAGGAAAAACATCTGGGTACTCATTTACTACTGAGACATCCTCTATGCTGATTGCCTTGGTACTGTTAACCATCAACTGTCCTTCTCTAACGGCAGTGGCTTGAAATTCCACTTTCTTCCCACACGGGCTCTCAACTGAGATAGTCCTTCGTCCACAATCCAATACAGCCTTGTGCTTGGATAACCAATCCATTCCCAATATGACGTCCAAGGTCTGGGTTTCCAAAATAATAAGGTTTGCTAGGAACTCTATTCCATCTATTAGTATTCTCACCCCGGAACATGCTACTTTCGTTCGGAGTTCGGAACCAGGGGTTTGAACTAAAAGCATGCATCTAAGTCTTGCAATCCTCAAATCATTTCTAGTAGCAAAGCCTTGCGTAACAAACGAATGCGAAGCTCCAGAGTCAAACAAAACTGTTGCAGGTACTGAGTTAACAAGTAACTTACCCAGTACGACGTCCGTAGCATTCTGCAGTGCATCTGCGGTGACATGGTTGACTCGGCCTCTCACCACGATGCAGGGTGTGGCTCCTGGTCTTTGGCGTCCTAGCTGGGTGGTTCCTAGATTGAAGCGGCCAGGGTCACTCCTGCTGTCTTCTTCGGACAAGCTGTTGGCAAAGTGTCTGGCTCGTTGCGATTGTAGCGGCGTCTCACGGTTCCTTCTTTGCCGATCGCTCGAGTAGCGTTTCTAGCGGGCTGGGTGCAGTAGTTCTGATTGATGTGTCTTGGTCTTTGGTAGCGGTGTCCTTGTAGCATTCTGTGGCTGGAATCTGAAAAATTGATTTGGTGCAACTCTCGACGCCATTGCGTTCCTGGCGTGATCCTGTTTGTTGCATCCTGCGCTTCCTGTTCTCATCCAGTTCCTTGCGCTTGTCCTCAAGAATAAGCGCCTTATTCACCAACTCTTGGAAATCTGGAAAGGTGTGGGTGATCAATCCTACTTGCAATCCTGAGTTAAGTCCCTTCATAAAGCGAGATTGTCTGGCTTTATCTGTCGCTACATCCTCAGGTGCGTAGCGTGCTAGCTGTGTGAACTTGTTCAGGTGATTACCTTGCTTCAGTGCTCTGAACTCCTCCTTCTTAAGATCCATGATTCCTTCAGGCACGTGATACTGGCGGAATGCAGCTGTGAACTCTTCCCAAGTGATATCTTGAGGGTTCTCTTGCGTGGCACAGAAGTTCTCCCACCATTCTGGCCAATGTTCCTTCCAGCTGATGAGAAGCGTAGAGTACCTTCTCATTTCCTACGCATTGAGCTATGTGTAGCTTCCTCTCAATTGACCTTAACCAATCATCGGCCTCCAATGGATTGGCATTCCCTGAGAAAGTGGGTGGGTGAGTCCTCATGAACTCTGATAGTCTTGTATTCTGGCGTTGTCCCTGATTAACTTGATTTGCGTGGCCTGGCAAAGGACGTGTTGCATTTGTTGCATCATAGCATGCATCAACCGAGTCCTGAGCAGCCGAGAAATGCTCCAAAATTCTGCATATCCGGTGGTGGTGCTGGTGCTCCATCATTGGGGTTTTCTCTTTGGCGAGAACCACTCCCATTGCTTCCAAAGTTTCCGCGGGTGTTCACCATCTGTCGATTTGCTCTAGGTTTTAGAGATGAGAGGGAAACAAGAATAGACAAGTAATATGGAACTTACGCGGGGCGAAAGGTGTAACTTTAAGGTCCAACTTTATTATTGATATTAATAACTTGGTATGGTTGCTTACAATGCCTAAGGGCCTTGCAACACATACTGCACAATCAGCAAACAATGAAAACCCAAATCGAACTAACACTGGAGTCTAACGCCTAAAGGGTGACTCTTTATTCTATGATGCGACTCGGCGAAGGAGTCTCACTATAGAACCTACGTTCACTCATCGAGAAAACCTCCACGGCCTGGGTACGGATGTTGCGGCATAGGCGCGAAACGATTGCCATGTCCAAAGAATCGTGTCATCTGTGGTAGTCGAAGAAGCAGTGTCCTCATCGAGATCTGACTCCTCCGGATCTGGCTCGTGTAGCTCGAGTACTGGCTCAGGTTCTGGTCCGTACAATGCCGTCTCTAACTCTCCAATCCTTTGCGGAAGGTGGGACACGTACTCTTGAGCTTCCCGCCATCTATTCTTCTCTGTCGTGATCTCCTTGCGGGCCTTCTGTAGCTCCTTGCTTGTATCATCGAGTACATCCTCCTGGGCGACAACAAGTCGTGCCAACTGTGTAACCATGGCATCCTCATCCTGAATCGCCTTCGGGTCAAGAAGGTTATCGCTGCGCGGATGATAACGGAACACCGTGCTCTCCAACTCTCTGGCGTAGATACGGGTAATGTGCCGCATTGCTCGTCGTGATACTTCTTGGATACCCATCTGCATTGTAGACCTCCTGGCAGTGCAGTGTATCGGGCGATTGCCTGGGCCCTTCTTCCTAGCAGGTACCTTAATCTTCACGTCACAAGCCTTGATTAATCCTGCTTGTCTGATCACTTCTGCTTGGTATTGCGGCTTCTCAAAATCTCCGAGAGTTTGTAGCATATGCCAAAGCTCTGCGGCGTGACCAACCTCCAGATCGACGTAGTTGAACTCTTCCTCCATCTGTCACAAGAGTGCTCACGTAAGAACTCGAAATTTTAAATCGTGGCAAGGTAAGGGAATATTCAGCAAGAGACAAGGAAAGAGAGAAGGGGGTAAGTCGAGATGTCATTTCTTATGTTGACAAATTTTTAGCTTTAGAAAATAGGTTTTATCCTCACTACGACCATTCTAGCTTAGGGTTGAGCCTACGGTCAACCTGGCTCTGATACCACCTCTGTCGGGACCCCGAATTTGCAAATCCGGACCCTCTGTGTATTCAGCACTAGTCCAGGAACACGCTAGTGCACACAGTCTTAACATCGGTAAATATCACAATCATACCACTCGATACTAATAAAGTACTTTATTTAAATAGTCAAACTGGTTACTTGACCTTATGGTCAAGTCACAAATGTACGCCTCGCAGGGCGAAACTTATTAAGAGAGAAAATAGTAGCAGCGGAAAATCAAATAACCGTGGCGCCATCCAAAGATACCACAGGCAATCGACCGGGCTCGCTCCTAAGTAGACGGATCCTCTTGGAGCTCCTCCTCCAAAGCTGGTGTAGTCTCCTCTTCAAGCCCAGTGTTGTATTGTGGCAAGGGTGAGTACTTGGTACTCGGCAAGTCATGCAGAATGCAAAGCTAATATACTACATGCATGGCTTAATACAAAGGAATAGCTCAAGGTATATTTGCGATGTGACATTTGACAAGTAGTATAAGTAGATTCGAAAGCAGTAGAAACAAGTAAAGCATAAATAACTTTTCAAGAAGTTTAGTAAACATCTTTCCCATCCTAATCCACATTTCTAACATCATTGTCAATCCAACCCAACCTTTCAAGTCCAAGTTATTTTTTGAGAAAATCTAACCCTTGACTGTAATTCCCGAGCGATGTCCAATACCGCGGACACGGCTATTCGAATAGATTCTACACTCTGCAGAGGTTATGCACTTTACCAACAAGATACAACAAACACCACAAAGGCGAAGTTCCGTAACAAAGTCTTTGGAAACCTCTAACAATACAAGTGGTCCTCCCGGTTATTGCGCACTAACCCTTCCCTTAGCTAAGGCGAAGTCTAGGCCAATCAACCGTTAGATGGGTACTGGCCTCACTCCCGACGCCTCCCGCATAACTTACACAAAGGGTGTAGTTGACCTCCTGAGGTCCCACAGGTACGTTATCAGCAACTTAGTCAACTAGGTCCGTCCCATTACAGACATGTGGTTGCACGTTAGACCCAGTTCAAAGGCTTGCAAGGTTAAGTCCTTAGGGTGACTAGGGCAAGACTACCCGAAGAACCAAATCAACATCCCCAATGCCACAACTGGCCCACCTGATTACTCTTGCCACATGCCCCGGTCGAAAACTATTTATCAAACCCCAGTTGATTACCATGCACCACGTGCCATCAACATCACATGATACCCTTCCAAAACAGGTTCATTATATCATTAAGTCAATATTAGCATTTGATTGTCCAAAATCATGTCATGAGCACGTAGCAGGTCTAAGCAGTATACTACAACGGTCTAAAACCCGTGTTGGCAATTTAATAATGTCCAACTAGTAAACCACAACTAGGGTGACAAGGGTCATGGCACATATTTAAATAATCAAGGTGTCATACAGCAAATTGGTATTTATCTAACCCCCATATTTAAATAAAGTATTTTTTAATTGAACTAGCATGCAGTAGGTTAAATCAAAATAGATTTCAAAATAGGATCAACATGGTCAAAGCACAACTTGCCTTCAAAAAGTACTTGCTCTTGGTCTTGAGTTGGATCCTGAGTCAATACTTCTCCTTCGAATCCTTCCAGCACTTCAACGTCTACTCGTAAAGCGTGCAAATAGCAAATACACGAATAAACAATAGGCAAAAAGTGTCCAAACATCCAAATAAAATCCATAAACAGAGAGAACATAATTTTATGAATTTTTAGAAACTGGAATCGTCAAATTTGGAGTTAAAATGCAAAAGTTATGATTATTTAAAGTTTAAATAATCAATTAAATAATTTTACAGAGAAAAACTTTAGTCCAAAAATTAAATAAAATTCATATTTAGGTAGGTCTCAATTTTATACAAATTTAGAAATTTGAATCACTCAAATCGGAGTTGAAACGCAAAAGTTATAAGCGTTTGAAGTTTGAAACAAAATCAAATCATTATTTCGAATTAATAAATCATTTTCTTTTTCGAAATTAATTATTGCGTCGGCTGGACACGTGTCACCTCGATTGGTTGGTGGCGTCACCGCCCATGGACTCGGTCCACGCTCGGCTCGGTCCACCGCGTGGACCCGGTCCACGGCTTGCGTCATCGACAGCGGGTCCTCGGGTGACGCCAAGATCGACGCGTCATCGTGCTTGGTGACGCCATCGACATGCGGGCCCGCGTGGCGTCGGCGGTGACGTCATGGTGCGGTTCGGTTGTCCCGCTGACACGCGGGCCCCGTGTCAGAGACACGCGCTCACGCGCGCGTGGCGCAGCTAGGCACACGTGGCACAACTGTCGCTGATTTGAAATCCGACGGCACGGATCGGATCTAGGGTTCACGTTCAAAACTACACGGTGATCGCGGGCCGTTCGATCTAGATCGGACGGTCCAGATCTACCCTAGGCTAACACCGTTATAAAGTACATGGTGATCGTGGGCCGTTGGATCAAGATCCAATGGTCTAGATCCGATCGAGGTTACGGTACGGGAAAAACACGCGAACTCACCTCGATCGCACGATCAAGATCGGACGGCGCACGGAGCTCGCGAGGGCTGATGGCACGCGGCGGCGTGGAGGTTGCCGGAGACGAAGACGATGACGTGCCCGATGGCGCTTCCGGGCTTCTCCGAAGAGGTGGGTGCTACTTCCAGGTGCGCCTCGTCACATCGGGTCACGGATCGGCCACCCAGACGACGGAGGACGGCGGACGGCGGATTCGGCAAAAGAACGCGCCGCAGAGAAGCAACTACGGCGAGCTCTAAGCGGGCGACGGCGCGGCTCAGCGAGGTGAGAAGGGGCACGGTGCGCCACGGCAAGAAACCACCTCGGGGCATCTCACGCCTTAAATACCCTCGGGATGCGCGCACAAACCGGAACCCTAGCCGTGTCCCGCTCGGTCACGGCGGAGCTTTCCGGCTCGGAGTCGGAGCGGAGACGATGGCTGGGAACCGTCCACGTGTCGCGATGAGCGGCTGCGATTGCTCACGCGCGAACGGGTCCGGCCGGACTCGGGCTCGGCAGATGCGGTCCAATCGGGCCGTTGGATCCCGATCCAACGGTCGGGATCGATTGAAGTTAAGAACGGGTTTGGTTGAGTCAAGCTCTCGGTCGGGTTCGGTCGGACTCGAACTCGAGTCGACTGACTCGGGCTCGATCGGATGAACAAGATACAACCCCACTCGCACTTGCCAGCGATTTAATAATTAAAATAATTCCCAGTAATTCATTTAATTCATTAAAAATAGCAAAATACTCAGAAAAATTCCAGAAAAATTCTGGAAAAATATTTTAGGGTATTTGGGACTCAAATAAAATATTTCCAACAAAATTTTATTTGCAAAGTTTAATTCTTTAATTATTTCAAAATGGAATAAATTCAAATAAATTCCAAATAAATCCAAATAAATTCCAGAAAATTCCAAAAATTCACCAAAGTGCCAAGTCACACATGAATTTAAGGAAAGCAAATTTCTGGGGTGTTACATCTTTTCTCGAACCTTTTACCTGTTCATTAACTAGTTGAACACATTAGATTCTTTAATCGTTTGTCATTAATCATCCAAAACCAATTTAGGGGGCCTAGATGCACTTTCAATCTCCCCCTTTTTGGTGATTGATGACAACACGATTAAGGACAAATTTATAAAGCATATGAGAGAATGAATATAGACGGAACTCCCTCTCGATATGTGCATTGAGAATAGATCTTGAGGACAAATGCACATTTTGAGAGAACGAAACATGAGAGAGCTCCCCCTATATTCTTGCATAGGAGATTAACACAAGATAAGCAATATGAGTAATTTAAGCAATTAATCAACCAATCAAGTCAACGGAAATCTCCATGCAACAACGATAAAGAGAGTAAACATGATAACGTTCAACAACGAAGTTTTAAACCAACAAACACTTAAACTTTAAACTAAATTCAACCAAGTTCACTGACACCAGGACTCAACAAAGAAAAGATAACGGGGAAATTTGTCTTCTGCATCTGCATCTCTCCCCCTTTGGCATCAAGCACCACAAAGGGTAGATGAGAGAGGTAAGGAAGGACTAATCAGACTCGTCTGACGCAGCTCCATCAGACTCAGACTCGTCGTCGTCATCCTCGGACTCCTATGACGCATCAGGCGCTGGAGCAAAGGGGTCCTCGTTCTCTTCCTCACTGTCCTCGTCCTCTGAACACTCCAGATTGAGATGCCTTTGGATGTCCTTGAGTCGCTTGGTATTCTTTTTCTGCTTTTCTTTATTGCTCTTGCAAAGAACAAAAATAGAATTAAAAGCCAGCAGAAAGGGTGAAGAAGATCCACTAGGAGCGGGGAGTTGAAGGAGTAGCGTTAAGTGGTGGTCCTCCTGGTGGAAGCTCTGGTGTCTCGCTGAGATGAGGCCTTAATTGCCCTGACTTGAAGACCCTCGTGCTTCCCATCACACTCAAACTGCTGCCCGGTAACTTGTTCAATCAAATGCATGATAAATGGAGCATATCCACAGCCTCATACAGGCTCTGTCCAATGAGTCTGATCTCATTCCATATGAAGTCAAAGACATCAAAGGGCCTCTGTCCATCTTGCATTCTGCTCAGGAGATTTCTGGTGTAAGAAAGGACATGAGAAGCATCACCTTCTTTAGGAGCCAAAGTCTTCCTGAAGAGTCTGTTCAGGATAGCAAAGAAGGGCTTCATCCCCTTGGTGTCACCTGGCTCGAACTCTGCATTTTCTTCATACAAGAAATTCAGATTTGATGCACCAAGAGAGACCTCATTGTGGATTTGATCTCTACGTCACCGGAGTCATACGTAAAATCAAGTAACCTGGCAAACTGAACATATGTAGCTTCATACCAGGTTCCCTCAGTCATCCAATGGAGGGTAGAGACTCGATCCCTGGAGACATACATTGTGGCATAAAATTGAGCTATTATCTCTACATTCCAGTCATGCTTAAAAGCCATGATTCTCTTGGTTCCGGTCCTCTCACAGGCAGCAATGACTTCATTAAACACAGCATCATCTGCCGCTGCCATATACTCCCAATCAATCCACTGCATTGGGATAACAGGATTCTTTCTAGGAAAAATGACTGAAGCATAAAAGTCTTGCTGAAAGAACGTCCAGAAACGGGAATCAGTGGAGAACCTATCAGTCCGCTTTGGATTTTCTTCATGAGCTTTTCTTACTTGTGCTGATTTTCCCTTGTAGCTCACAGGTTTCCTTTGCAACCTGGGGTTTCTCTCAGGCGGTCTCAGCCTTGGCATGTCTCTAGCTTGAGATCCTGAAGCACCTGCAATTCCTTTTCCTTTCCTTGACGGCAGAGTTGCTCCACGCGGTACATTCACTGTCTGAGCACCCTGTGCAGCTGGTTCATTGATTGTAATGCCTGGTTGAGATGCTTTGTTCTTGCCCCAGTAGGAGTTTTGCGCTTTCGACTGAAAGTGACCGTAGCCGAATCCTGAGGAGGCTGGTCACCCTGACTAGGGTCCATCTGAACGAGCTGACAAGATAGCAGCGAGATATGAAAGATGAAACAAGAGATAAAGCTGGTTTTAGTCTTTGTCTTTGTCGGCATCGGAAGTTCCGACTCCACATCGGAAGTTCCGATTTTACATCGGAAGTTCCGACACAGGATATCGGAAGTTCCGATACACTCGGTACAACCCTAGAACTAGGATTCCAACCAGATCAACCAAGGGAGGTTGATGAAACTTGAGATCTAGACATGGGGGTACTAGAGCAACAAGTTTACCGAGAGATATGATCAAGAGATTCACAAAACAAGATAATCTCGAGATTAGGGTTCTAGGTTTACCTGAGAACACGAAAAGCGAGATTAACACGGGAAGAGATCCTCCAATCCGAAGCAAAAACTTCCTTGGGGAGAGATCGGAGTTTCCGTAGGCTCGGAGACTCCGAAGACGACAAGAGACAACGAGTGGAGAGAGAGAGACGTACGGTTGCTAGAGAAAAAGAAATGAGGAGGGGCCAACCGAACCGTCCTTTTCAAGCGTTTACACACACTTCAGAAGTTCCGAACGGTTTGATTGTCCAGAAAGTCGGAAGGTCTGATATAGTACATCGGATGTTCCGAAGAGTTCAAGTTTCCAGCGAACCAGAAGTTGAGCAGGATTCGGATATTCCGATAGAAATATCGGATGTTCCGAAGAGTTCAAAAACACAGAATTCGGATATTCCGATGACACGATCGGAAATTCCGAAGAGTTGATTTTTCCAGCTGACAAGGAGAAAAGATAGAATTTCTGAGTTTGGAAGAAATGAGACTTTGAGTCAGTGAACTCGGAGTCATCCTACTTGTGATCAGGGAAGATAACAACAATCAAAGCAATGATCACGAGTGGAATGACCGAAGATGCAAATGACAATAAATCCTCTTTTTAAAGACAGATAAACAATTTTGCAAGCAATTTATGTTGAAATCAATAAGAGAGGCAACAATCAAATGCGAGCAGGATGTCAAGTCACATTCCGATAGTCTAGGATGTTTAGCTCACTTCTCAATTCACAAAATCTTTTCTCATCGAGAGGTTTGGTGAAGATATCGGCCAATTGTTTCTCGGTTCTCACATAGGTAATGTCAATGTCTCTTTTTAGTGAGTGATCCCTAAGAAAGTGGTGGCGGATATCTATATGCTTGGTCCGGGAGTGTTGGACGGGATTATTGGCTATTTTGATAGCACTCTCATTGTCACATAAGAGTGGAACTCTATCCAACTTTAGTCCAAAATCCTTCAAGGTTTGCCTCATCCATAGCAATTGTGCACAACAACTTCCCGCGGCAATATATTCAGCTTCTGCGGTGGATAGAGCTACTGAGTTTTGTTTCTTTGAGGACAAAGCTACTAGTGATCTACCTAGAAATTGGCAAGTCCCCGAAGTACTTTTTCTATCCACTTTACAACCCGCATAATCAGCATCCGAATATCCAATCAAATCGAATTTTGATCCTTTAGGATACCAAAGCCCTAAATTAGGTGTGTGAACTAGATATCTAAGAATTCTTTTCACGGCTACTAGGTGACACTCTTTCGGAGCGGCTTGAAATCTTGCACACATGCAAACACTGAGCATAATATCTGGCCTAGATGCACAAAGATAAAGCAATGAACCTATCATGGATCGATATACCTTTTGATCCACGGGATTACCTTCCTCATTTAGACTAAGATGTCCATTTGTAGCCATGGGTGTATGAATGGGCTTGGCGCTCTCCATGTCAAACTTCTTGAGCATGTCCTTGATGTACTTTGTTTGACACAAGAATGTCCCTTCCTTGAGTTGTTTGATTTGAAATCCGAGGAAGAACTTTAACTCACCCATCATTGACATCTCAAACCTTTTTGTCATTAACCTTCTGAATTCCTCACAAAAGCTTTTATTAGTAGAACCAAATATAATGTCATCGACATATATTTGGCACACAAATAGATCATTATCAACATATTTTGTGAAGAGAGTAGGATCGACTTTACCAATTTCGAAACCCTTTCTTATAAGAAAGTCCTTAAGGCATTCATACCATGCTCTATGTGCTTGCTTAAGTCCATAGAGCGCCTTATGGAGTTTATATACATGCGTAGGGTTCTTGTAATCCTCCATTCGTGTCGCTCAACGTAAACTAATTCGGCGATTGGACCATTTAGGAATGCACTCTTGACGTCCATTTGATAAAGCTTGAAATCATGGTGAGTAGCAAATGCAACCAATATACGAATTGACTCTAATCTAGCAACTGGAGCATAAGTCTCACCAAAATCCAAACCTTCGATTTGAGTGTATCCTTGAGCTACCAACCGAGCTTTGTTTCTTGTGACAACTCCGTTTTCATCTTGTTTGTTGCGGAAGACCCATTTGGTTCCTATCACGTTTTGATTTGGTCTTTCCACCAATGTCCAAACTTTGTTTCTGACGAAGTTGTTTAGCTCTTCATGCATTGCCATCACCCAATCCGGATCATTTAGTGCATCTTCCACCTTCAAAGGCTCCAAAGTAGACACGAAAGAGTAAAATTCACAAAAGTTAGCTACTCTAGAGCGTGTAGTCACCCCCTTTTGGATATCACCAAGGATGTTATCGACGGGGTGATCTCTTTGGATGCTTTGATGCACTCTTGGATGTGGTACTTGAGATGTTTGTTGAATTGGCTCATCATCTTCAATTTGATCATCCTCCAAGAGTTTGCTTGGACTATATTTAGGATTGTCTTGATTTTGATTTGAGGTAGGAGGCTCCACTTGTGTAGATGAATTTTCTTGGTACTCCTTTTCTTGCGGCCTTACTTCACCTATAGCCATCTTCTTGATTGCAAGGCTTGGCAATTCCTCATTATCTAGCACATTTAAATCAACTTGCTCCACTTGAGAGCCGTTAGATTCATCAAATGTCACGTCTCTCGCTATTTCAACACAATCCGAGGTTTTGTTGAAAACACGATAAGCGTAGGCATTTGATCCATATCCTAGCAAGAAACCTTCATCGATCTTAGGAGCAAATTTAGAGTTCTTGGGTTTCTTGTTAAGAATGAAACATTTACTACCGAAAACTCTAAAATATGAAACATTTGCTTTGTTACCGGTAAGAAGTTCGTATGCCGTCTTCTTCAAGATCTTGTGGAGATATAATCGGTTGATAGCATGGCACGCGGTGTTGACGGCTTCCGCCCAAAAGTGATCGGAGATCTTGTACTCGTCAAGCATTGTCCTTGCCATCTCAATCAACGTCCGATTCTTCCTTTCTACCACTCCATTTTGTTGAGGAGAATATGGAGCGGAGAATTCGTGCTTTATTCCTTCTTCATCAAGGAATTCTTCGACTTGAGTATTCTTGAATTCACTTCCATTATCGCTTTGAATCTTCTTGATCTTCAACTCGAATTCATTTTGGGCTCTTCTTGCAAACTTCTTGATTATCCCTTGAGTTTCACTTTTCTCTTGCAAAAAGAATACCCACGTGAAGCGTGAAAAATCATCAACAATGACTAAACCATATTTGTTACCTCCGATGCTTATATAAGCAACGGGTCCGAAGAGGTCCATGTGTAGAAGCTCCAATGGTTTTGTCGTCGTCATGATGTTCTTCGCGGGATGACGCGCTCCAACTTGCTTTCCGGCTTGACAAGCGCTACAAATCCTGTTTTTCTCAAACTCAACATTAGTTAGTCCAATGATGTGATCACCCTTTAGAAGCTTGTCAAGGTTCCTCATGCCAACATGAGCTAGCCAGCGATGCCACAACCAACCCATGCTAGACTTTGCCATTAAGCACGTTTGAAGTTTAGCGCTATTTGTGTTGAAATCAACTAAATAGAGCTTACCCTTCAAAAATCCTTTAAAAGCAATTGAGAATCGTCTCTTCTAAAGACGGTCACATCCACATTAGTAAAAGACAATTATAACCCATCTCGCAAAGTTGTGATCTGAGACAACAAGTTGTAATTCAAAGATTTAACAAGCAGGACATTGGAAATTGAATGGTCATTAGAAATAGCAATTTTACCTAATCCCATTACCTCACCTTTACCATTATCACCAAACACAATATTTTCATATTGTGACCCTTTCTCATCAAACGATGAAAACATTTTCTTTTCTCCGGTCATGTGGTTTGTGCAACCACTATCAAGCACCCAACTTGATCCCCCGGAGGTATAATCCTACGAAAACGCATCAAGTCTTGTTTTTAGGTACCCAAATTCTTTTGGATCCTTGCATGTTAGTAATTAAAACTTTTGGTACCCACACTTTCCTTTTGCTTGCATCATTAGAGTTGTGGGCACCGACAAAATGAGCAACCACTTTACCACGGTGGTTTCTCTTCAATACATAAGAAGCAAAGTGAATGGAATGAGATGTATGACATTGAGGTTGCTTCTTTGAATCTTGCCCGGTTTTGATGACTTGTGTGGTGGTCAATGGTTGTTTGTCATTTCCTTTGACAAACTTGATGCATTCCTTGCCTTTTACCACCACACGGTCATTTCCTTTACACTCGTACTTATCATATCCTAGCCCTTCTTTGTTTTTGTTGCCTCGACCATTTATGGTCTTGTATAGGGCATCCTTGGATTGATAAGTTTTCATGCAACCGTATCTAACCAAGGCACTTAATCTCTCGTTTTCGCTTTTTAATACTTGCACAAATTGAGAGTTAGTAGTACAAGCATTAATATCAACATTATAGCATCGAGAGCAACCATTGCTAGTGGAAGGAATAGAAGCCATTGAAGAATTAACAATTGGAGAATTAAGATCATTAAGAGATTCAATTTGCACTTCAAGAGCTTGAAGATTGTTTTCTAGACTTATGACATTCTCTTGAAGTGACTCATTTGAACCCTTAAGTAATGTTATTGAATTATTAGCCAAATTAAGCTTTTTGGTTAACAATTCAATTGTCTCCTTTTCTTTTGTAAGGACCTTCTCGAGAGCAAGATTTTTCTTCTTTTCACAAATTAGCAACTCTTCTTGCTTCTCGAGAGTTTCCTCTTGGCTATCTATTCTTTTCAATAGTTTATGGATCTTATCAATAGCCGTTTTGCTTAAATAAAAAAATAGAGCATCATCATCATCATTGTCATCACTATCCAATTCACTATCACTACTCGGAGGTTTTAACTTAGTCATTACCTTCCGCCCTTTTGCCATGAGACAAATGGGTGTGTCGTCGTTGTCGGTGTCGATCATGTTGCCGAAGAGTGATTTTGTTGGAGGAGCGGCTTCAATGGCAACGGTGGCGACTCCTTCATCATCGGTGTCGGAGTCGGAGTCGTTTGAATCCCATTCTTCACCAATATGAGCTCGCCCCGAGTACTTCTTCTTGTAAGTTTTGTTCTTCTTGTGCGGCTCATTCATCTTGGGCTCATTGGGATTGTTTTTCTTCATCGGACAATCGGCGATGAAGTGTCCAACTTCACCGCACTCATAGCAAGCCCTCTTCACATTTCTTCTTCTCCTTGACTTGTCATTGAAGTTCTTCTTGTATTTGCTTGACCCGTCATACTTAAGGAATTTCTTGAATTTTCTCACAAGCAACGCCAAGTCTTCCTCATCTTCGCTTTCATCTTTCTCATCATCACTTGATGTTGATTCTTCCTTTTTGCTTGCCTTCAAAGCTATCTGCTTTGGTCTTGAGCTCGAGCTTTGCTTGGCAAGGTTCTTCACTTCTTTTGCTTCTTCCTCCATGAGTTCATGTGAAAGAATTCTTTCGAGCACGTCATTTGGAGTGAGCCTTTTGAAATCTTTTCGCTCTCGTATAAGGGTTACGAGAGTAGAGTTCCTTGGGGCAAAGGCTCTCAACATCCTTTTCACCACGACGTGGTCCATCATATCCTTGCTTCCAAGCCCCCTTATCTTGTTTACGAGGATCATCAAGCGGTCATACATTTGTTGCGGAGTCTCATCATCATTCATAACAAATCTCCCCAACTTGCCTTCTAGCAATTCAATCTTTGACTCCCTTACACTTGATGTACCCTCATGTGCTACTTGGAGTGTGTCCCATATCTCTTTGGCTTCTTCCAAGCCGTCCACTTTGTTGAATTCCTCGGGACTCAACGCTCCAAGCAACACGCTTGCGGCTTGAGCATTGCGGTGGATGTTTTGCTCTTGTTCCGGCGTGAGCTCCATATCGTCTTCCGGCATATCTAAACCTGTGCAAACAATCTTCCAAACACTAGGATGGAGTGACATCAAATGCATTTTCATCTTGTGCCTCCAAGCGGAATAGTACGTGCCATCAAAGAAAGGAGCACGCCCGAAGGGCACAGTGATATACGAATGCGAAGATGAAGTATTTAATTTTTCATAATTGAAAGGAATTTGAGCTCCCTGAGTAGATGTAGAGGTAGCTTCCTCTTTGCTCTTGCCGGGAGTTCCATCTCCGGCTCTCGGACTATTTTGCTCGTCCGTCACGACAACCTTCAACCCGGTGTTGGCCATCACGTTCCTTCAAGCGGTTAAGCCTTCGAGAAGGTTTGGCTCTGATACAAATTGAAAAGGTTAGAAGATTGCCTAGAGGGGGGGTGAATAGGCTAATTTTAATTTAAAACAATTTAATGCAGCGGAAAAGGGTCGGATATTCCGAATTAATATCGGAACTTCCGAAAACTTCGGAACTTCCGTAATTACTCCGGACTATCCGATCAGCACTTGACTAAAAGAGTCACGTAGAAAGAGCAAGACGACAACTAGCTCTAGACAACTAAAAATTGCACTAACAAAGATCAATAAGATTAATCAAGCAGCTAGAGACAAGAGAGAACACAAAGGTTTGATTTCCGGAGTTCGGATCCTTGAGGGGATCTTACGTCTCCGTTGAGGAGGCTCCAAAGAGCCCGGGTCTTTTCCAACCCTTTCCTCCCAAACCTCGGTCACACTTGAGGTTTGGTTCCACTATTGGATCCTTTCCTTTCGGAGGCGGAGCCGGCCTTCACAAACTTCTCACGGCTTCCCACAATCGTTGGGGGCTCGTGAGCGACACCTAGCCGTCTAGGAGTCCTTCAACCTCCAAGAGAAATGAATGCTCTTGATTTGTGATCTTGGAGTGATCCTCTACTTGCTCAAGATGAATGAACGCTTAGCTCTAGCCACACAACCACACTCAACCAAACCTCACTCACTAGATGATCCCTAAGATCAAGAAGGAGGATGGCTCAAGATTGCTCTAGAAGGTGCTCAAGAAGCTCAAGAGATCAGCCCAAGCAAGTGTGTAACCAAGAAAAGGAGTGGGAGAGGGGTATTTATAGTTTTGGTTCAAAACTAGCCGTTACCCCCGCACTCAGCCCCACATCGGAATGTCCGATGCGAACTTCGGAACATCCGATGTGTGCAAACTACCAGACTAAGGAAAGCAACCAACGGTCGGAAGCTAGGAGCATCGGAATATCCGAAAACAGCATCGGAACTTCCGAAGACACCCTAAGAGAGAGCTCAACAAAACTTTTCAAGTCCAAGTCGGAATGTCCGATAAAGGAGTGAACATCCAAACAAGCAGAGCTCCCAAACTTGAAACCAACTACTTGAATATCCGAAGATAGCACTTTGACAGTCCAAACACGACAGAGCACTCTTTAAACAAGACACCACACATCGGACCTTCCGATACCCAAGATCTAACATCCGAAGCAAACAGAGAGCTCCCAAACTAAAACCTAACAAGCATCGGAATATCCGATACAAACTTCGGAATGTCCGAAACTTGTAACTTACGAAGGACCAAAGACACAACTACACTTCGGAATGTCTGAGATGTCGGAATGTCCGAGCTAACTTCGGAACATCCGACACGAACTCTAAACAAACTTCATTCCAAAGTGAGTGTGGACTCTAAAACACTTTTCTAGAGACTAAACAACATTCATCCGAGCAAAGTGACCATCTCTAGACCAAGTTCAATGCATCCCTCTTAATAGTACGGCAGTCCTATGACTTCAACAAATCGAAAATTACAATCGGAGATGCCGTTTTTCTTACTCTACTAGGCTTGAGGATACCCAAAGACATAGATGATCTTTTCTCGAACCTTTTACCTGTTCATTAACTAGTTGAACACATTAGATTCTTTAATCGTTTGTCATTAATCATCCAAAACCAATTTAGGGGGCCTAGATGCACTTTCAGTTTGCTTAACTTTTGTTCTTACAAATAAATGATCACCATGCACAAAAAGGAGAGTAAGTTCACTATTGTTCTTACAAATTCATCTAGATAAACATAGTAAAGCTTTATACAGACAAGAATTCATCAAAGCAAAAATATGGATATGCACACTAGTACAAGATCAACTCTGCAATCTGCTCCTAACATGATCAAAATCTTGCCAAAGATGGAAAAACTCTTCGAGGCAAACTCTTATCAATCAAAGCACCTGAAAAAATAAACATATACACTAGTTAGAATGAACCTAATAGCAACTGTACAATTAACTATCCATTAAAATTGTCACTAAATACATTGTGGAAATCAGTATGAGTAATACGACTTGCATATAATTTCTCCCTTGTAATAATTTTTTCTTTGTTTCGCTAGTTACCTGATAAATTAGAAGTTATACTGCTGGACATGGTTTGGCTACATCTATATATGCTATAGTGCAAGTATCATGTTTCAATCACTGCACAATTCCCTTGAGGTGTAATGATGTTCCAATTCAAACAGAACCAATTAGACAAAGCTTCACATTGCTCATCCAATCAATGTGATAGAACAACAAAATCAAGGAAAGGACATCACCCAACAACTGCTTGTCATGTGGCAGCATAAAACAAATTCTGCAACTATCAACCAACTCAATCATCTGAAAAGGCAAAAACCTAACAGAAACCATGACATAGTCGGCCTCTACAACAACCATTCTCTGTTGAAGCATCGATATATACTAATATAGCAATCAGAGGGGGGTCAATGATTGTGCGGAAGTAAAATCAATTTTTAATGATTCTCAAAACACCTCTAAGCGAATTATGAAAAAAATTGATTCGATTTCCACGAAAATAGATTGATATATGTTCACAAAAATAGTAATTCCCAAAGATCCCACTATTGGATTGACTTGAAATTTGTACTGTGGAAACTAGATTAAATTTCAAAACTAACCTAATTAGAATCCGCTCAATCGGATCTATGGATCTAGAGTTATAACCTTCATAAGTTGACTATACCAAATAATGATGAAAATTGATTAAATCCTAATTACGAGATTAATCAGGATCTACGAGAACTTAGCTAATCAAACTTTTCAGATCAATCACTTGATGCCCTAGAAAGGTTTTGAATGGATCAAATAAAAATTATCATGGTGAAATAATGAATCAATCTAAAAACTAAAACAAGCATGCAAATGGAGAACGAAAAAGTGAAACGAGATTACCAACACATCAACTTGCAAAACTTGATCTTTATTGCTTGGATATGTTCACATGATGCCTCCAAAGCCCAAAGCATCCTTCAATATTCTCCCAAAATTTTCTTAATTTTTCTTCTCCTTTTCTCTATTTTTTTCTCTTCAATCTCCTCTTTGTCATGTAACATGCCAATTACTGTAGCTACATTATTTTGAGGATGGCTGTAGATTCGATGGTGCTCTGCTCTTACAAGCCTGCTTGGGTAAAACTCCATGTCATAGGTCACACGAGAACAAGACTCTAAAACTCCAATGGCCAAGCGGGAACGCGATAGCAGATTGGTAATGCGATCAACACTAGTTTTTTCCGTACATGCAACTCCTCAAGCTCCTCATCGTTCCTGATCGCTAGCAGCACGTCCCTCAGGATAATCCAATAGCACGCCGCTGTGTGCGATGGTGACGCTGGCCAGACTATTTTTTTCTCGTGTACACCTCAACCAAGGGTACGGCTCCCTTTAAATAGCCGCTTAACCTTAATTTCTTATCTCTAATTAAATACATGCATGTATATCCACCTGGTCCAATTACACATGGCCCAATACATGCACATATAGCCTAAAACTCATGTATGCATGCATACGACCCACCTGCCGCTCTCGTGTGACTCACTCGCATGCACGGCCTGCTGGCTGCTACAATGTGTTGTCCTCGACTTCACGTGCACTATTCTCTAGTTCGAACGTTCCGCATGGCATCCTTGATCGTCTGAACCTCGATTCATCCCAAAGCCTAGTTCCGATCTCCATCATCGACCATGTTCGCCCTCAAGCAGCACCTGCACATGAACAAACATGAGACCATATACGAGCACAAGTCCACAACTTGACTCAAAGTCAGTCCATGCAACCGCTCACACGAGCGCATTGCATCAAGCAAAATTATTATCGTGATATCATAAGCTTATCAAGTAATCATTTGAAATATCATATATACAAGCATCACACATGCCATGAGCACAACCACTTTAATGCCAAATTCATCCCTTAGCCAATTTTTTAGCACATGATTTCACAATCTCTCCCATGATAAAAACATTGGCAACACCACTTAGAACTGAAAATTAGCATTCACCTCACAAGAAAATTTTTTAAGAAATTTTAAAATGAAAAAGCAAAGTGAAAAGAAAAAATTGTGTGTGAATGTGCGATATGTGTCCAAAATTCTTCTCCTTTGACAATGAATTCATCAAGAATACAAAAAAGAGGACAAAATCTTTTTGTTTGTTTTCAGTTTATCATTTTTAAAGTATTGTGCATTATAAGTCATCCACAAATGTAGCAAATTCATCTTCAAATCATACTATCAAAAATACTTTCACCCTCCAATCTACACATAGACAATACAGAGTAAGCATAACTAGGAATCAAATACTATTAACGATTTTTGCATGGCATGATCTCCCTTCCTCAATTACCTCAAAACCTGAAGATATTGAATTGTTGTGCATTTCATTGGTGCTTGAAAAAACTGATTTATTGAATGATTACAATAGAATATAAAAATTGAAAGGAATTATATGCACCATCAGCCTTACTTTCCAATCATGCCAAGCCTAAGTCAGCCATTAGATAATCATAAGCTTAAGATTTCATGGTTTCGGTCATACACAATCTCTTCCAAGTTGACATCAAAGTGCAATCATAAGCAATCTCGTAAAGAAGTGTGATAGTACATACTTCCTTGAACTTGCACCTATCAACTATCACTTCTTGAGCTTTTAGCTCTTAACTTTGATAACTTTCACATTTAGCACTTTTTGGGCAGGATCAAGATAGCTAATAAAGTTCAACCATGACAAGATTTAATTCAAATTTTCGTTCTATTTAAATAGTCACATCATAAACTATATATGCATAAACATGAAGCTGCAAAGACCTTATAGCATAAACATGGCTTCGAATAACATATGTGTATCAAATACATTGCTCATTACTTTCTCATTATTTTTCTATTTTTTATTTAAGAAACACACAAAAAATATGTTACAAAATATTACAAAGTTTTCACAAACTCCCCCTCAAAGCAAACCCATTTGGTGAACCACCGTAAGTTCTCCCCGAATAAAAGCAAAAAGAAAAGAAGACAAAGGTTTTGTGAAAATAACTGTCAATTGATGTTCAGTATCCACATAATGAAGCACAATATTTCCCTTTTCTACATGATCTCTAAGAAAGTGAAATCTAATCTAAATATATTTAGTCCTAGAATGTTGCATATGGTTCTTAGCAATGCATATTGCACTAGTGTTATCACACAAAAGAGGAACACTATCTAAATTAACCCCATAATCTTTAAGTGTATCTACTATCCAAAGAATTTAAGAACAGCAACTAGCAGCAACCATATATTCAAATTCAGCAATTGATTATGCAACAGAAGATTGTTTTCTAAATGATCGTGCAATAAGAGAATTACCCAAGAAGTGACATGAACCAGATATACTTTTTCTATCAATTCTACATCCTCCAAAATTAGTATTAGAGAATGCTCTTAAACTAATGCATGAGGAAACAAAAAACCAAATGCCAAAATCTTGAGTACCATAAAGATACCTGAAAATTCGCTTGACAGCTTGTCGATGTGAAGCACACGGGAAAGCTTGAAAACAAGCACACAACAAATTGTATATCCGGTCTTGATGTAGTGAGATACAAAAGTGAACCTGTCATGCTGCTATATTCCTTTTGATCAACCAGCTCACTATCTTCATCTAGATCAAGTGTGCAAGTGCCTCCCATGGGTGTCAAGATCGGCTTGCAATTTCCCATCCCAAATCGATGAAGCAAATCTTTTGTGTACTTACTTTGATGAATAAAAGTACCTTCATTCATTTGTTTGATTTGAAGTCCTAAAAAGTATGTTAACCCACCCATCATACTCATATCAAATTCCTTGCTCATGTTTTCTGAAAAATTAGACACTAAAACATAAGATGAACCATCAAAGATAATATCATCAACATAAATCTAAACGAACAGTTGATCATTGCCTTGCTTGAGTAAAAAGAGAGTTTTGTCAACTTTTCCCATTGTAAACCCCTTTTCAAGTAAAAATGTCTTAGCCTATCATACCATGCTCTAGGGGGCCTATTTTAAACCATACAAAGCTTTTAACAATTTTGTACACATAATCTGAATACTTAGGATTTTTCAAAATCAGGTGGTTGTTTAACATTTACCTCCTCATTAATATAGTCATTAAGAAAAGCACTTTTTACATCCATTTGGTACAATATAAAACCTTTAGATACAACAAATGCTAAAAGAATTCTATTGGCTTCAATTATAGCAACAGGAGCAAAGGTTTCATCAAAATATAAACCTTTGGCTTGTGTAAAACCTTGAGCAACCAATCTAGCCTTATTTTTGACAACAACACTATCCTCATTATGTTTATTTTTGAAAACCCATCTAGTTCCAATTATATTAAAATTATGGGGTGGTGAAACCAGTTTCTAGACTTTACTATATTCAAAATTCTCTAATTCCTCTTGCATGGCATTAATCCAAGATTCGTTAGTTAATGAATGAGATAAATCTTTGGGTTCAAAAGATGCAACTAAAGCAGAATAAACATGAGTATCATAATGGATAAACTTGGACCGGGTGACTCTCATTTAAATCTCCAATCATCTGTTCAGGTGGATGCCTCCTCTGAATGTGCAAAGAAGCTGTAACTTTAGAAACTTCTCCTTCCCCTTCTTCATTTTCAGGATGTACAGATGATGTTGTAGCTTGAGGATGTTCAGCTGTAGATGATGTAGTAGTAGGTGTCAAAGGTGCTATAGCTGGTTGTGTAGTAGTAGGAATCAACACCTCATCCTCAACATCATCATTATCGTCCTCATGAACAAAGATACCTTTCCCCCTGAACATATGCACCTGTACCTACATCATTTGGACTAATGTCTGGATTAGCCTTATCAAAAGTAACTTCACAAGTTTCTACAATTTTGTTAGTCTCCGAAACAAGCACACGATAGCCATGTGTATGAGCAGGATATCCAAGAAAAATGCCATCAGTTGATCTAGCTTTAAATTTATCAAGATGTCCAGATTCAGGACAAAGCATTTGCACCCCAAAACTCTGAAGTGAGAAACACTAGGCCTATGTCCAAACTAAAGTTCATATGGAGTTTTACCCAATTTTAATGTCAAATAAATACAATTTGAAACACAACATGCAGTAGATATAGTTTCAGCCTAAAGCTTTATAGGAATTTGATATTTATCTAACATGGTCCTAGCCTTCTCAACCAAAGTTCTATTTTTCCTTTCAACTACAACATTTTGTTGAGGTACTCTAGGTAGAAAATTGATGATCAATTCCTTTTTCAGCACAAAAGTGATAAAAAAAGAATTTTTAAACTCGGTTCCATTATAACTTCTAATAGCTCTAAGAGCTCCTGGGTGATCAACAGTTAGTCTAAGAACAAGACTTCTAAAATGATTAGAAACCTCATCTTTAGATGTCATAAAATAAACCAAGAGTATCTAGAATAATCATCAACAATAACAAGTACATACCATTTGCCCCCTAAAGATTGAACTCGAGAAGGTCCAACTATGTCAAGATGTAGTAACTATCCTGACGCATTTGTTATTAACATGGTAAGAGGTGGATGTGAACCTGCAATCATCTTAACATGTCTACAAGACGAGCACACTAAATCGCTTTCACACTTAAGCTTAGGCAAATCACGTATGAGGTCTAAACCACTAACACGAGTAACATTATCAAAACCAACATGATCAAGTCTACAGTGCCAAAAGAATAAATCTTTAGAACCATTGGCAACTAGACACCTATGCTTAGGAGAAGGTGATGCATTAAAATTAGCTTTAAATACTCTTCCAAAGCATAAAATCCTGAAAACAAGATCACCTAAAACATCTAAAACTTTGCATTCATTTTTCTTAAAACATAATGGAAGATCTTCATAAATCATTTGTGAGATAGAAAGCAAGTTATATTTTAAGTTTTCAACAAGAGCCACATCCTTAAACATAAATTTGTCATTTACCTTCACTGTACCTTTAGCCACAACAAAAGTAGAAGAAGCATCTCCAAAAGTAACACTTTCAGCATGAGATTCACGAGTGAGGGAGAAGAACCAATTCTTTTCACCAGACATGTGGCATGTGTTGAGATACGCGGTATGCTATGCTAGCACAGATTAAAATTTTTCTACCGCATAACCAGAAAGCTAATCGCAAGAAGGAGATCACATATCAGATTACCACTAGACGCGCAGTTGCGGAATCCTTCGCGCGTTGATGTAGTGGATCATCCTCTCCACGCCGCAGTCGTCATGTTGATGAAGTGGATCATCCTTCACGCCACAGTTGTCACATCGATGAAGTGGATCGTCCTTTCCTCGCCGCAGCCCTTGCATCGATGAAGTGGATCATCCTCAGAGGTGGAGGCTAGGGTTCTGGACGAAAAAACTCTGATAATGCCCACCCTTCTCCTCTCCTTATATAGCCACACGACGAAACCCTAAGTCAGGGCCCATCAGCGCGTTAAGCCCACGAGTTCCATTATTTACGGATCTAATCCGAATTAATGCATCCATCCTGTTAAGTGTGTGGCAATGTAGGTTCATGTACATTTGGACATAGATTCGAAAAACTCTTTTCCAATCCAATAGTCGATAGCGGCTCCTTGTAGGGCATGCTAACTCCCAAACGCATATGATCAAATCGGACAGAACCTTTCAAAAGTACTCATGTAATAATCACTTTGCCAAACTATATGAAGATTGAATTCAAGGTGAGAAGCATGTGCTAACCTTAGATTGGTCCAAAATCATGTTTAAGTTATTCTTCCCTTTAGTGAAATGTTTTAAAAACTCTCGCAGGTAATCAACATTTTGAGAAAAAATAGAACAATTATTGCAAGTAACATATACTTTTCCTTTCTGCTTACGACAATTAGAGCATAAAAGAACCTCATGTGTGAGCAAAGCATTAGTCATTTGAGAAACTATAGCATTAGCATCATGCAACTTCAATTCTAGTGTAGAACATTTAGAACATGGAGTTGGATCATGCAAATCAACAATAGAACAACTAGCATTTTAAACAAGTTTATCATTTTTCTTATGTTCAGTCTTAACTTGCTCTATCAAGGAAGCATGTTCTTTTCTAAGTGAAGTAACCTCATCATAAATTAAGTCACATGATTTGTATGCAACGTCATCATGAATCAAAGTTTTAAGTCTAGCAATTTCAACATTCAATGATTCAACAACAAAATAATGTTTCTTAATTTCTTATCACATTTATCAAACAATTTTCCAAGATAAGCAATAGCAATAGCTAATTCATCATATGAAGGATCTACCTCATTAAAGTCATTGTCATGTTCATCATCGATGAAGTTATCGTTGTTGCTTGCCATAAGGCACAATCCTGTCAAATCATGCTTGCTTGGAGTTGCACCATCCTCGCCGCTCTCAGAATCTACATCGCTAAACCAACTTGCTCAAGTGCGGAGAAAACATGATGCACTGTCTTGGAATTCACAAAGCTCATCTTCTTGCTATCACTTGGAGAGAACTTCTTCTTCTCTTTCCTTTTGTCCTTGTCCTTCTTCTCCTTTGATGCTTTACCTGCAAGTTTAGAACAATTTGAACGAATTTGGTTGAGATCACCACACTCATAGCATCTTAGAGGACCACCACCAACTCCCTTCCTTATTCTCACAATCTGCAGAGCTTTGTTAAAGCGAGAAGAGAGTAACAACAAGTCTTTTTCCGGAAATTGCTCAAGCTGTTCATCGGTTAGTGAAGATAAGGAAGACAAAGCAAAGCTTGACGAAAAAGAGTTATTGTGAGACATATTAGGTTGAGATCTCAAAGCAATTGACTTATAATCAGCTCAAAGCAATTGACTTATAATCATTCTTCCTAGCAAGAACATCTAATTCATGAGTTTTCAGCTTAAAATAAAGAATATCTAATGTAAGTGTACTCATGACAGTTGATTTTCTAATAGATGTTACTTTCATCTCCCAAATTGACATGTCTAAAGCAATAAGTAATTGTTGAGCATTTAAAGCATCAGTATAGCTTACTCCAACAGCACGTAGATTGCTAAGAATTTTATTAAAGTGTGCAAAGAAATCATCTAATGATTCACCATACTTCATCTCAAAGTGCATGTATTCTTTCTTATAATGTCTTGATGTACTTTTTTTTACCGTGTTTGAACCTTCATGGTAATCACAAAAAAAATTTCACACCTCATATGCGGACTTGAGCTGAATCACGCAATCATAGTCGCTCCTTTCTAATCCTTGGATAATCAGGTTTCTCACCTTGCTATTAGCCTCCACATGTATACCTCCATCGTCGCTTTCCAAAACTGAAAATCAATACCATAAAAAAACACAAGGTTTTGTTGAATACCTATCCATGCTATGATTTCTAATCACAGGTTAAGATTAATTAGAAAGACCTTGCTCTGATACCATTTGTAGGATTCATATATACTAATATAGCAATCAGAGGGGGGTGAGTGATTGCACAAAAGCTAAAACTAATTTTTAGTGATTCTCAAAACACCCCTAAACGAATTATGAAAAATTGCTTCGGTTTCCACGAAAACATATTGATATACATTCACAAACATAGTAATTCCAAAAGATCCCACCGTTGGATTGATGTGAAATATGTACTACCGATAATGGATTCAATTTCAAAACTAACCCAACAAGAATCAACTCAATAGGATCTACGGATCTAGAGTAATGACATTCGCAAGTTGACTGTACCAAATAATGAAGAAAATTGATTAAACCCTAATTATGAGATTAATCAGGATCTACGAGGAATTAACTAATCAAACTTTTCAGATCAATCACTTGATACCCTTTAAAGGTTTTGAATCGATGAAATCAAAATTATCATGGTGAAACAATGAATCAATCTAAAAACTAAAACAGGCATGCAAACGGAGAACAAAAAAGAGAAACAAGATTACCAACACATCAACTTGCAAAACTTAATCTTTATTGCTTCGATGTGTTCAAAGGATGCCTGCAAAGCATCCTCAAATATTCTCTCAAAATTTTCTTTATTTTTCTTCTCCTTTTCTCTATTTTTTCTATTCAATCTCTGTCGGAACCCGCAATAGGACACGGGCCCACCTGTGTTTACCTGTACTAGTCCCTGGATCAATAGCTAGTACACACAGATCATAACAGTATGGATCATCACCATGCGATAAATAAAGTGTAATACAGAGTACTGGCCAACAAGGCCCATTATTACAAAAGTTGGACCCGTAGGTCATATAGCAGCGGAAATATTAAACTGTCAAATTAACATGATAAAATGAAGTCCAGAAACACCACAGGCAAAGACTGAAGATAACGTGATCCTAGATGTCCTGATAATCTTCCTCTTCAAAGTCTTCATTGCAGATATCAAATGGTGGAACGCAGGCCCTTGGATAGCTATCTTTATCTTCTTGATCTGCTTCATGGAATAAGCAGCCCCGCAATAAAAAGCGAGGGTGAGTATGCAACATACTCAACAAGTCCGGTAGGAAATGCAATATGCAATTTGATTCAAGGGAAGGTATTGGTTAATTTTGCAAAAGCCCATTTTTAAAATTTTACCCTAGAATTTTTAATAGCATTTTTCAAAAGTATTTTCTTTTGATAAATCAGAGTTTAAACTTTTTGGGACACGGCTCCAACCGTGGAAATCAAAACAAGCATGGCATCGACCATGGTTTTATTTTAAGAATACATTTGAAATCTTTTTCTCGTGGCTACAACCACGAATTTTATCAAATCATAACATTCACGGCTACAACCGTGCTTTTCTTTTGTAAAATCTGATTTTGGAATCAAATAGAGAAAATCTACCTGCGACAATAAGACTTTGTCCACCCTTGACCGTGGGTACGGCTATTCGAATAGTTTATTTACTCTGCAGAGCTTGCACGCTTTACCCGCGAGAGATATTTCACTCTTTTTGGTTATTTGCTTCCTTTGACATATAACCCCAAGTGAAAATCACAAGGCCATTTCCCTAGCTATGTCTCAACTAAGTCACGCCCGCTGAGGTTTCACCGCCAAATGGCTACAACCAAGTTGGAAGCCCCCTCTTGCGCCTGTAGGACTACTGTGGCTACAACCACGCCCACTCCACCGTTTGGCATGCCTTTATTTAGTTTTCTCTTTTTACTCAGCCAGGCCCGTACCATACCTGAACTCTGTGTCGCACTGTTGTACATTGTTTGACAATCACAAGGAATCGGTCCTTAGGGTGACTAGGGTGGCACATCCTCAAACCCGAGTCTCGTGCATACTGCACCCGCCTTGCAACCTTCCACCCTATTCTCATTTTTGAAATTCCAAGTTTCTCTTTTCTTTTGTTTTACCAAACTGGCAGCACCAACTGCCCTTTTTAAAATAACATTTTTGCTCAATCATTTGGAATTTCAAATAACAAGCTTTCCATTAAACATACGAATAGTATTTAGCATACTAAGCACTACTATTAGACTAAACAAGGGTGTTAAGCCATACAAATTACTCATTCTAGGGCAACCAAAGGATAGATAGATTAATATGTAGCAAACATACATATTAACAAGGTATATAACTATACTCTATCATAACATATCCTTTTATATAAACAACCATAGCATGCAAGTTAGTAAATCTATAAAACGTTTCAAAACATGGATCAACATGCTTCAAGGGAACTTATCAAAAACTTGCGGGGAACTTGCGGGAACTTGCGGAAACTTGCGGAAACTTGCGAAAACTTGCCTGGGTCGGTGAGGAGAGGGTTGTCTTCCTGCGGTTCTGCGATGGAGTCGACGTCTAGCGCTTCTATTAAACGAAAAACAGCGAATAAACAGACATTCGGAAAATACAAAGAAACAAGTTAATTCGTAATCACATGAAAACTTCCAGATCATTAGTCTAGCATTTTCTAAGATTTATAAAATTTATTTTGGAATTTTTGAACGTATAGTCTAAGAGCTACAAAACTCACAAGTTTAGACTTTCCGCGAATAATTTAATAGTATAAATTTATTTACAAAATTTCATAAAAATTACTGTAGAAATGTATTAATTTTTACTAATTAGCAAAATTTGTTGCACGTAGTTGGACTTAAAATGAATTTGTAATGAAAAAGACAAAATTCGCAATTTTCCTGAAATGTTTACGTACAAACTTCTCATCTCCTATGCATGGCACTATTCATGGTGTATATGCATATTCTCTTTGGTTGTATAGGTTCGGTTCAAGTATTGGCTACACGAGAGAGAGAGGGAAAAAGAAATGGAACGCACTGCTAAGCAGACTAGCCGATAAGCCAGGTGAGCGGCGCAGGACCAGTGAGCACAGTCGGCCGGAGTCAGTCGATGGCATCAGCCAAACGGTGCCCGACGGCGGCGGCGGCGCAGGTTGTCGGCACGAGGACTGGAAACAGTACGCACGGAACTAGACCAAGCAAACCATTTCATCAGATAGGAACACGTACAACATTCGTAGGAACTAAACTACTGCATAGCACTACATATCAGTTTGCTATGCGAGAATAACAGGGCTTGGCTACTGAAAGAGAGCAACCACAAAAGAAAAGAGAAGTACCAGATGAAACCAGGCGAGCGCAGGGGAGGCGAGACCGGAGGTCGGCGTCGACGGCGACGTAACCGGCGGCAACGAGACGACAGCGGCGACGATGACGTAGACGACGGCGACGATGTAGATGATGGCGGCGTACACGACGACAACGAGACGGCAGCGACACTGCACTACAGCGGTAGCACACGCTGGTTGAAGGATTCGACTGGAGATGGAAATGTGCAGGAAGTGGAGATAGTGTGTGCGCCTAGGAGATGAAAACAGCAAGACAGGCATTGCTAGTAGTGTCTCCTGCGTGGAAAAGGATCGGCAGGAACATGTGTGTGTTGCTAGCAACGCGTGGAGAAAAGCAATGGAAAGAGAAGGGTATTGCTAGCTAGTAACGGTGGATGGGAATAAAGGAAACAATGGAGAGATTAACTAGTAGTGGATGGAGGTTTGGATGTGAAGAGCTAAATGGGAAACGACTGAAAAATTGATGTGGCTGGAAAATGGGAAGTTCACGAGTCTGTAGAAACGGCGAACTGGTTGGAAGAGGCAACGTCCATGCGGGAGATAGAAAGGTACGAAACGGCTAGAAATCAAACGTGAGTATTCATGCATGCGGCTGCGTTACCAATTAGTCAATTCCCATATGCATTTATATATGCATACACATACATGCTGTGCAACTACACGAGCAGCTGGAAAGTGAATCGTCCACTCACGCACGTATTATATACGCATATACATTCCAAATCGAGTTGAGAAAAAAAATTAACAGAGAGGTTCTAAAAATCTAGAAAATTCCTCTAAAATAATAGAAACTATTTAGAACTTAACAAAGTTGGTTTCGCGATTTTTTGACGCGTAGATTTTTTGTAAAAATTCTTTTCGTGAATCAGACACCTGTACCGATTTTTATAAAATCAACGACTCAAGTTATATAGCATGTTTTTTCGAAAATATTTGAAGTGAACACTCTCGTCTACCAATTATCTTAATTATAAATGAAATTTTGGATTTTATGCTTATGCAAAAATACATGATCTTTAATTCAATTAGTTCAAGAAGGCTTATGTTCAAATAAATTCCAAAATTTCAAATTAAATTCCAGAAAATTCTAAAAAATTCAAATAACTTAATAAATGTAAATAAACCAAATTTTGGGATGTTACAATCTCCCCTCTGTCTTGTAACACGCCAACTCCGATAGCTACAGAAATTGCGAATGACTGTAGCTTCGATAGTGCTCTGCTCTTACAAGCCTCCCGGGGTAAAACTCCAAACCACAGGCCACACGAGAACAAGACTCCAAAACTCCAATAGCCAAGCAGGAACGCGATAGCAAATTGGCAATGCGACCAACACTAATTTTTTCCATTCGTGCAGCACCTCGTCATTCTTGATCGCTAGCAGCAAGCAGGGTTTCAAATTTTGTTCTAGGGTTTCATCTTGGCACCCTCCGAAATCTAAGATTTTGGTGAGATCTCGTTATTTCGGACAAAATCCAAAAAGCAAAATTCAAATCCAGTTCTTTTTTGACCAAGATTTCCAAGATCTCGTAGAGATTTACCGATATTTCGACGAGATTTGCCCAGATCTCGGTGATTTTTAACCGAACAAAAATTGGTCCAAAAATCATCAAAACATTTTGAAATTTTGGTCCCACATGGAAAACGACGTGAATAATCCAATCCAGTCAAATTTCAGTAAAAAAATAAAATTTCGGTCAAATATACCGAGATCTCACCAAGATTTTAGGTTATCGTAGCACATTGAATTTTTTCAGGGTTTTCTTAATTTCGCCGGGATTATAAACTCAAAGGGGTCCAAATCCGAGATTTCACGAAATCTTGGCGAGATTTCACGAAATCTTGGCGAGATTTCATTCCCTAGCAGCACGTGCCTCAGGATAATCTGATAGCACGCTGCCGTGCGCGATGGTGACGCCGGCTAGACTGTTTTTTTCTCTTTTACACCTCAACCAAGGGTATTGCTCTCTTTAAATAGCCACTTAACCCTAACTTCTTATCTCTAATTCTGATCCCCGTCATCGACCACGTTCGCCCTCAAGTAATGCCTGCACATGAACAAACATGAGACCATGTACGAGCATAAGTCTACGATTTGACTCAAGATCAGTCCATGCAACCACTCACACGAGCACATTGCATCAAGCAAAAACATTACCATGCTATCACAAGCATATCAATTAATCATCAGAAACAGCACATGTACAAGCACCACATATGCCATGAGCATAACCACTTTGAAATGCTAAACTCATCACTAAGCTAATTTTTCAGCACATATTTTCACATCCGTCTTCACCGTGATGACGTCGGACGAGTAGTTGACGTCCTGCACCGCCTGTAAGATATGAACAGATCATGAAACTGTTTTGTTGTGCCTAAGCCTAAATAAATAGGGCTGATGGTCACATATTCTGATGCAAGAGGTGCTGTGTAGGAAAGAAGAGGAAGTTGTGGATTGTAGCCATAGTTGTTCCTCCTCTTGCGGCAATTTTGTTGTGTGCATTTTGCTTTGGATGGGTACGAAGACAGAGAAAAAGTAAGTGGTTGTATTCGATCTTCCCCGTTAGTGACAGAAAGATGTTACAGACACCAGTGACAAACTATTGAATAGTCTATTTCGCTGTTTCAGGGAAGGAGAACTTGGAAGAACAACCCATGGTGAATTTGGCCCGAGAAGACGTATCAATGCTTTGGAGAACTCAAGAAACTGGTTCAGAGTTCACACTGTTCGATTTCTCCATAATAGTGGAGGCTACTAGCAATTTCTCAGAAGAACACAAACTTGGGCAAGGGGGTTTTGGCTCTGTATACAAGGTGACCTCATTAAATAAAGTTGAGGCAAATTCTTTGGTTTTATCATAAATGGATAAAAAAGAAAACCAAATTTGCACTTTAAGAAAATCCATAAATGAAATCTTTAGCAGGCTAAAGATAATCATGAAGCATGATCATAAGTAGGTTACTATTGAGAAGTTCTTTCTATTGAATGAAGTCTTTAAGCTTGGCCCATTTTTTTACAAAATAAAAACTTCTTCAAATTTTGCAGGGCCAATTACCGGATGGACTTGAAATAGCAGTTAAAAGACTTGCTTCACATTCTGGCCAAGGCTTTGTAGAGTTTAAGAATGAAATCCAACTTATAGCTAAACTACAACACACCAATCTAGTTCGACTCCTAGGATGTTGTGTTCAAGGGGAAGAACACATATTGATCTATGAATATATGCAAAACAAGAGTTTGGACTTCTTCATATTTGGTACGTTTTATGTAAAATTCCTTTGGTTTCCGACGACATTTTAGTAATTAAATATGCATTCTTTTTTCTATCATGCTGATAATACTCTTAGCACTGCAGATGTAAGAAGAGCAAGATTGTTAACTTGGAACAAACGTCTTAATATAATTGAAGGAATAGCGCAGGGTCTTCTATATCTTCATAAACTCTCCCGACTGCGCATCATACATAGGGACCTGAAAGCAAGCAATATTCTCTTGGACACTGACATGAATCCCAAGATCTCTGATTTTGGACTAGCAAAAATATTTAGCTCAAATGATATTCAAGGAAACACGAATAGAGTAGTAGGGACATAGTAAGTTCTTTGTACAATTCTATTCCATCAATTGTTGCAATTCTATTATAATGGATTGACAAATGGCATCTTTGTATTTTCTTTCCAGTGGCTACATGGCTCCTGAGTATGCTTCTGAGGGTTTCTTCTCTGTCAAATCTGACGTGTTTAGCTTTGGTGTATTACTTCTTGAGATCATCAGTGGAAAGAGAAATGCTGGTTTTCACCAACAAGGGGTTTTCCTCAACCTACTAGGTTATGGAAGTTATATTAGTTTGAAGTTTTAAATGGACTCTTAATTCTTCTGTTAAAAATCATATCTCCAAATTTCATATATTTTTTAAATTTGAACTTCCTAGGAAATACATACTTATGTTCTGCAATCAAATTCAACATTCAGACAAGTGAAAATGGTCCCCAGTATCCATTTCTCCCCGATGGCCACCGTAGTAGTGCAATGAGCAGCCCTAGGAGGCTGCCAGGCCACTTTCTCACCCCAACTATACCCCTATCGCTTTGTGGTCTATGTAATTTGGTTAGGTTGACCTTAAAAAAGGGTTCTTGGCTTTCAATGGCAAAATCTAGAGTCTAATCGCTTGCATTTATGACACAAGGAATGACATATGAATGAATTACTACCTCTATTCTCGAATATCTGTCGCTTTATTTCCGTTGTTCAAACTTTGACCGATAATATTTTTTAGATATTTTGTTAGGTAAAATGGAAAAGTTATTATTAGATTTTTTGTAAAAATTCCTCTAATAATATTATATATCTATAAATGTGTACATATATATTGCTTAGAAAGTAACTACCAAATTTGAAATAGTAAAAGTCAAAAAAGATAGTTATTGGAGAACGGTGGAAGATCAATGACCTTGGATCCCATAGGGCCATGGCCATAACACGCGCGGATGTGTAGTCAGAGGTGGTTTTGGGGTTACTATGGTATGTTGTTGGAGGTGCCTGGAGGGCATGTTCTATATGGAATCAGTTCCTCTGACGTCGACGTCACTGACGTTGGGTCACTGCACGTGGGCCCTCCCAGTGTGTGGGCCTCACATGTCAGTGACCCAATGTCAGAGAATTCGACGTCAGAGGATCTCAATACGTTCTATATTCCTACAAAACTTCAATATCAAACCCAATCTCATTTGTGAGATATGTAAAAGACAAGTACTAAATGAACAGAGATTACACACTGTCTACTAGGTAATTGCTTTTTCTGTATCGCAAAAATGCAATTGAATTTAGTCATGAAAATTTGCGCTGTAGAACATACTTTTCCCTATCTGTGGTATTTTTTGGAGAATTGTTGGAAACTCACATGCATGATTTTCACGCATTTGCAACATCTAGGTCATTTTGATCGGATATGCACCCGTCAGCATCATAGTTATCTGTAGTTTTGTTTATTGTCGTTTGGTAGATTTTTAGAGATTTTCTAATTCTTCCGTTCAGCAGCTAAAAATTAATTACTTGAAACTTTCATGAAGGCATGGAAGCTGTGGAAGGAGGGTAGATGGTTTGAGTTTGTTGATGCATCATTAGCAAATGAAGACCAAACACTGGAGATACTGAAATGCATTAATATTGCCCTGATGTGTGTCCAGGAGAACGCAATTGATCGTCCCACTATGTCCGATGTAGTTGCAATGCTATCTATGGAGACAATGTCTAGTCTGCCGCAGCCAAAACAGCCCGCCTACTTCAATACGAGTATGACGGATGGAGAGCTGTCAACTACTACACCAAGCAGCGTAAATGTAGTAAGCACTAGCATTACAGAGGGTAGATAGTGTGAGTTTAGGTGATGCGGTCGCGCTATATGTAGATGACATAAATATGTTAAATTCCTATAAACATAGAATTATCATGTTCGAAACAAAATAAACCATGTACAATAATATGTCTTTACTAATATAAAAGAGGAGTTTGTCCGTTTATCACCCCTCACGTCTACTAAAAACGCAGGATTTATGCAAAAGCCGCTTGCAAGTGGGGTAGTTTGTGAGAAAAAAAAACCCACGTACATCTAAATGTTCATCAAAAACCCACCCGCAAGTGTTAGTTGGTTGCGATTTGCGAATCCCACCCCACAAGGGCCAATTTACTCGTTAAAGCTCATGCATGGCGCTTGCGTGGGAATCCTAGTGAACCAGTATGGTAGAATATGAGCAGAGAAGATGTGCCATTACTACATAAAGGTTTGTATTAAACGTCTCATCGTAGACGGTTTTTAAAAACCATTTGTGTTAAATCTAATCACAGACGGTTTTAGATGAATTGTCTGTGATGCTATGGTGCTATTAAGCCATTCATCGTGCAGATCAACACTACAATCGGTTCCTCAGGCAGATCAGCCTTCGCCAAACACTAGCCACCCGGCGTCCTCCTCCTACTGTCGTCCTCCTCCCCCCAATATCTGGATTCAGATCCTCTGCCTTTATTAGTCAAAATGCACGGTGCATTTTGACCTGGCAGAGTAAAGAAATCTGAGTAAAAAAATCAAATTACTATAGTATTCGAGATTTTCGTAAATTTTATTGAAATTTTAGATATTTTGATTAAAATTCATATTTTTAAACTATATTTTATTAAATCTCGCAGATATTTTCGAAAATACTGTAGCAATTTGATTTTTTTTCCTTAGATTTCTTTACTCTACCAGGTCAAAATGCACCGTGCATTTTGACTAATAAAGGCAGAGGATCTGAATCCATGAGTATCCTCCCTCTTGGCATCCTCCTCCGTAGTGTCCTTCCCAGAGGCGACCTCCTCCTCAGCATCCTCCCCCTTGGCTTGGAGAGCCTCTCCTATCTCTCTCTGAGGCAGATGTGGTCGGTAAGTCCAACTCTGACTTTCCATCAGGGTTTAACTTTTCGAACAAAATTCGCGAAATTTTGCAAATTTTGGTCGTACCGCTCGCAAGCGATAAAGAAAACCGTTTCGAATTTCGCTCAAATTTAAATTCGAAAAATTCAATAATTTTGAAAAAAAATTATCCATAATTAATATTAATAGCCTTATGACCTCTGATGTGAATATTATTTAAAAAAATGAAGTTTGAAGAAGTTTTTGAGCCATTCAATTTATTTAGTAGCAATACTCGTTGAATTATATATATTTAGTAGCAATATTTGTTGAAGTATATTTAGTATAAACATTTGTTGAAGCATATTTATAGTCATATTTATTGAAGTATATTTAGTACCAATATTTCCTTGTAAAAACCAGCAGCATGAGGCAAGAAGGGCACTATCCATAAAATCATGACCTGTATTCAGAAAGTACATATGAGTTTTTTCTTAAAATCACATGTAAACTGCTAAGAGATTATTAGACTAAATCAAAATCCCTGGTTTAACTTGTCAACAATCAATATAGAATTATATAAGACCGCTAGTGATAAACCGGCTATCATTTTTTTCTATTATTTTGAGAGAAAGCCATATCATAAATAAATATTCAACACGAATGCAAGTATGAAACAATCAACTGTAGTGCATAAAAAATAAATGGAAATACATTTTTACAGGATCTGGTACAGCCTACAAAAATCATAGTTGACAAAATAAGTACAACATTTGAATCATAATTTTAGACTATACCTCCATAACACACTGCATATTTCAATATTTATTCAATTATATTTAGTAGCAATATTTGTTGAAGTAATTCTTCAAATATTATTTTTGGCCTTTAATGGCTTTTTCCAAATTTTACAAAAAATTTTATAATTTTTCCCTAATTTTTCTACATTTCCCCATATTTTCCAACTACCATCGGCTTTTCGAGCCTTTTCGAGCTTTTTTGACTTGATTTCAAATTTATTTGACTTTTGAACCAAGCGGTTTTGAACAAATTTCGAGCGAAATTTCGAAAATTTTGATACCGTTGGATGTCGAAATTTGAGTTCGAAACGAAAAGTGAAACCTGCTTCCCATGAGTTCATTAGAATGTTGGTTTGTGACGAATGTTCCAGAAATCAGTAAGTTGTTGCCTTCTCGAAACATCATGCTGTTGTAAGAAAAGTCATGTCTTCTGTAAACTAGCAAAGAGTAAAGTATTGCATAAGAACTTAAGAAGTCATGTCTTCTGTACTTCACTTCTGAGTCCAGCTGCACATTTGTTTGTCAGATTTCTATACTGCCTGGAAAGTTATATCAAAGGAGCTGCTTGATTATTCAAGTGGTCCTACTGTTTCACATGGGTAAGACCCACGTTGCATTTAATGCAAATGTTCACACTAATTTGGTCCGCCGCCACCAATGTTCAGGTGTCTGTTGACAGTCTGTTTCTTACTCTCTCTACCTTTTCTTCCTTTTTCAGCTTATTCATTCTGTTGAGGTGGGGAGCATTGGACGCTGAAGCATATTCTGGAACGTCGAAGAACCTGATACAAGCATTGTGGGGCATTAGAACATACTAGTTACATGCCCGTGCATTGCTACGAAAAACAAAATTGATAACGAAAAATAAAGATTAAAAAATAAAAAAATTATTTCACAAGATCAAACATCTATCTTTAACGTTTCGTTTCTTGCGAAAGCTGGCTAATTAAAGCAACGCTTCGTTTTTTGCGTAGGGCAATTAAGTAGGGCAATTAAACAGGGCAATTAATGACGTGAGTAGAACTCACCACTGCCACCAACTGTTGCTTTATAATAGTAGAGATAAGAAAATTAATGCTGACCCTCTCTGGATTAAGGCAAGAGGAACAGCTTTTCACCCCTTGTCCAACCACAAGGTTATCCTGCACTCTGTTGTGCTATTATCGGCAATTCTGCATATGTGCTACTTTTTTTATTGGAAATTATATTCATATGCTTGCACACTTATTTGGATCGTAATAATAATTATTTTCACGTTTCACTTGTTCAAGATGCTATTCCTGATTTCTGGAGAAGAAACTATGAGTGCTTTACTAATGAATATAATCCGGAAGTTCTCAAATCCATGGAAAACTTTCAAGCTGAGATTATCAAATTTGAGCACAAGTTAGTATATTTTTCGTAAGTCCTCAGTTCAGATGCTTATATACATTCTTAACTGAGATTTTCCCTACACACTCAGAAACCGTCGTAGAGTGGATACGGATAAAAGAACCACAGTGTTATATTTGAGAAGCTGCTGGATGTTTTCCCTCAGGCCGTGTTTAAATGTATGCTTGCCAGTGTCAAATGAATTAATTTTGCAGGACTAAAAGGGTGAACGCCTGATATTCTGTCCAATGTACTATGTTTCTCAAAATACTTGGCTTGTTCGTTGCTACGTTGTCATGCCCGTGAATTAAAAAAAAAATCATTTTACCCCTTGGGCCAAGCCCAGCTCGACCAGCCCACCCCGCCACCAGGCCCGGCCTGGCCCCCTTCCCCTTCGTCCTCCTCCCGCCCCCTCTCTCTTTTCCCCGTGCGCCGCTGCCTCCCTCCCCCCCCCCTTGTGCCCGCCCCCGCCCTTTCCACGCACACCACCCCTATGCCTTATCCCCCCACCGGCCACCCTTCTATTCCCCCAACCGCCGTCACCTTCCTTGCCACCGGCCGACGCAGTCTGCACGGCCGTTGCGCCGCCCTCGAGCACCGCCCCCTATCTATCCCCCCTAACGCCCTCTCTCCCCCCGCACTCACCTCTCCCTCCCTCCCCGCTCTCCTCTCCCTCTCCAGCCGCCCCACCACCTTTTTCCCTGGCCCCTGCCCGCCCTGTCGCCGGCTTTCCCCACCGCTACCCCTGCTCGTCCGGCCCACCGTCGCTGCCCCCAGCTCCGCCGCCTCCTCGCGAGCCGGTGCGTGCCGCCATCCTTCCTCCCCCACCCCTTTGGCCACCGCGCCACGCCGCCTGGCCTCGCCCGCGCATTGCGCGCATGCACCAGGTGCACAGCACCGCATGGACTCGGTCCACCCAGGCCGACCCCCACCTGTCGGTCTAACAGGGATTTTCCTTTTTAAAAAATAATTCATGAAAATTAATTATGACACAAGCGCTGACATCATAATTCGGTTTTCACATTGAAACATAATCCGAAAATTCGCCGCTAACATCAGCATGCATAATAATCTGGATATCCCTTTAGAAAAATAATTCCAAAAATTTAGAAAAATCCTTTTTATTTGTTTTTAAATTTCATGTAGCCCGTTTTCGCCTGTTCGAACTCCGTTTGGCTCTATTTTTTTTAAAATTCATCTATAATCCTAAATTTCTGTTTGGTGTTAGTTTTGTATTTTATTTGAATTTATTTGGATTCTATTTGAATTTGGTTGATTTTCACGTGTAGATTTCGGAGAGTCCGAGGAGTACCGAAGCGATGATTTCGAGCAGTAACTCATCATACCAGGCAAGTCACACCTCCTTGATCATGTTGCTCCCAGTTTTTAAACTTTTATATTGAATTTAAATTATTGCATCCCTAATTGTTATGAATGTTATTTCTATCCCAGTTTTAAATTGCTAGTTATACCTAGAATTGGTATGCCACCTTTGACATTTGAATCCATGTGCCACTATAACCTTAAAGAAATGCTAATTGTTATACGTTAATACTTAGTAATTGCTCAGACATGCTTATAACTGAACTTAGAAAGTTTTGGGAGTTTTGTGTTAAAATAATATTCTGTTAAAAATGAAGGACATGATGTTAGTATTATTGGTATAGTTAAAATAAAAATGTGATTTAAAATAGGCGAGAAATGGTTGGGTGGTGGTGTGGATATGGGTCTGGGTTTGTGGAAAGTCTCGCCTAGTCAATTAAGGATCGGTCTGAGTTTTGCTGAATGTAAAGCCTAACCGTACTACCACAAGTTTGGAATAGGATAGACCCAGCTAGCTGTATTAAAATATACCATAGACAGTCATGCCATTTGGTGATAGTGGTGTAGTGAAAGCGTGAGACTGCCACTCTGGCATAAGATGGGGCTTCTGACTTGAAGGATTCTTTCAGCGATGAAACCTTAGTGGGCATGATTACATGAATGGGTTTTTATAGGGGTCTTGTCGTGATTTTCTCTGTCGCACACCAAAGGAAGTGTGCTGACGCAATGAGACTATTATGTCTTGTGGGAAAGTTGTGCAACTTCTGCATAGTGTAAAACTAATCAATTAGCCGCACCCGTGGTCATGGGCATGCCGAGCAAGCCATTCACACGCTAGAATTCATAAGTTTAAAATTTCGAGTTTATAAAAATGGATGCTGGGATGGAGAGAGTTCATCAGGGGGAAAACTTGAAAAGTTACAGTAGTGATTCCTGAGTTGAAAATATTTAAATTAAAGTTTTCTTAAAATTATGCAATTTGAAATTATTTAGAATTTTTTTAAAAAATTTGCTTTATGCTAAAATGAACCATATAACCTTCCTTTGTTACCTGTACATGATATTGCAATTTTTTTTATGTGATTTGCCAAGTACTTTTGTACTCACCCTTGCTTAATCTGCTGCTTCAGAGGAGTTTCACAATGGTGAGATCCAGTTGGACTAGGCCGTGTCCCCAGTCGATTGCCTGTGGCAATTCAATTGGGCTTCTTCTATTGCTCTTTATTTTTCGTTGCTTTTGTTTAATCATTGGTTGTTCTTCGTGCCACTCATTTTGTAACTCTGGATATAATTTGTAGGATAGATGTATACGAATATAGCTATCAGAGGGGGGTGAATGATTGTGCGGAAGCTAAAACCAAATTTTTGATCTATTAAAAATTCACCCCAAAACGGAACCAAATAATTGCCTTGTATTCGACAAAAACAGATTGACAAATGTTCGGTAAAATGTGAATTCCCGGAGATCCAACCGTCGGATCAATCTAAAATTTGGACATAAGAAACTATATTCCAATACGAATCGAACACAAAAAGAATCATCTCAATCGGACTTACGGATCAAAAGTTATGGACCTCGCACGCTTGCTGTGACAGAACTTGACGAAACTGATCTAATCAAAACTTGTAGATTAATCAAGAACGACAAAATATTAATCAACTAAACTTTGAGGAACCCTAAATCAATACCCTAGAAAGGTTTTTGATGGATCAAATCATGATGAAACTCAAAGAACAAAAACCAATCTAGAACCAGAACAAGCATACAAACAAGAGCCAAAACAAGAAACACTGTAGCAACGCGTGCACTGTAGCTTCGCGATTACTGTAGCATGCAAAGGATTTGGAAGAATTGATCTTTATTTCTTTTTGTCTAATGTAATCCAATCAAAAGAGTACAAACCCTAAATCTCTAACTGATGCCCTTCAACAGGAGACAACCCCTTCTATTTAAAGGAGCAAAACAAAAGGAGCCCTGAACACAATTCCTACTCCTAATCCTAGAAGGAGTTCCACTCCTAATCCTA
Source organism: Rhipidocladum racemiflorum (assembly GCA_036346355.1). NCBI lineage: Eukaryota > Viridiplantae > Streptophyta > Magnoliopsida > Poales > Poaceae > Rhipidocladum > Rhipidocladum racemiflorum. Next base: position 34,826,811 of record CM070589.1, on the reverse strand, counting down.
GGAGTATGTATTCAACACAACTCCACTTGGCCTAACCTGGCCAAATACAGCTCTTGCACGCGTATAGCAACCCAGCCATACTCACGTGACTAACAACTCTTGCACGCGTATGGCCACCATGCCATACTCACCTGACTAACCATTCTTCATGTGCACCATTCTCTTAGCCCGAACATCCCGCATGACATCCTTGACCACCAAGACCTCTGTTCCTCCCTGAACCTAGTCCCGAACCTCAGTTCCTCCATGAACCTAATTCTGGTCCCGTCATCGACCACGTTCGCCCTCGAGCAACACCTGCACATGAACAAACCACAAAATGATTTCAAGCACAAGTCCGCGACTTGACTCAACATTAGTCCATGCAAATACTCACACGAGCATTGCATAAGTTCAAAACATGCATTATGAAATTCAAATAGATTTCATAACCACAAATCAATCACTAAACAATTTTGAAAATCACAAAAATCAACCTCGAGCAAAAAACCATTCACGCCGGACTAAACTCCGGTCTGGCGCACAAGGGAATTCAAAACCCTAGAAAATCCATTCACGCTGGACTAAACTTCGGTCCGGCGCAACTCATGACGGACCAAATATTTGGTCCGGCGTACATGCGAAAGTCTCGGTTCAATTCAAAGCAAACATGTTCAAAAACACGTTCACGACAGACCCAAAAGGTTTGGTCCGGCGTAGATGCGAAACTTACTGGTTTCTTAGAAAATTGAGTCCGGCACAGGAGCTCACAAGCACGTTCACGATGGACTAAATATTTGGTCCGGCGTAGATGCGAAACTTACTGGTTTCTTGGAAAATTGAGTCCAGCACAGGAGCTCAAAAGCACGTTCACGACAGACTAAATGCTTGGTCCGGCGTAGATGCAAAAACATGAGTCCAGCGCCAAAGGAAAATGAAGTCTATTTTGATCCGACGCTGATGTGAGTACAACATCCAAAATACCGTTCACGCCGGACTAAAAATTTGGTCTAGCGTGCATGGTCCGGCGTAAAATAGAAACATACTGTTTTTGCCCAAAGTTTTTCCGGCGCAAATGTCTCCAAACGCATGTTTACGACGGACAAGGGATTTGGTCCGGTGCAAACATAAAATCGGTCCGACGCAGATGGAAAACTTACTGTTTTTGAGAAATTGGTCCGGCGCATGAAAAGAAACATTGTTTCTTGTCAATTTGTCAAACACATGCACAAACACATTTTGCAAATTCAATTCTTAAGACAATTTTTTAGGACATGATTTCACATAATTATTAATAAAGTACGCTGGATATATTGTGATTTTACTTCTACTGTGTGTACTAGCTTTTTCTAGACTAGTATAGAATTCACAGAGGATTTTGGAGGTATTTTTGCGGGGTCCTACTGTAACACCCCAAAATTTTGCTTTTATTGAATTTATTGAGTTATTTGAATTTTTGGAATTTTCTGGAATTTATTTGGATTTATTGAGATTTAATTTGAATAAAGACCTTTATTGGATTATTTAAATATTTGAAAGTTTCAAATAAAGTTTTTATGGAAATATTTTATTGAAGTCCAAAATGTCTCAAAGTATTTTCCAGAATTTTTCTGGAATTTTTCTGATATTTTTGGTATTTTTCTCACTTTATTTGAATTACTAGATTTATTTTAATTATTAAAAATGCTAAAAATTTAGAAAAGCCCTAACGGGTCAAGCCACTTGGACCAGACCTGCTAACCCGACCCGCAACCCGTTAACCCAAACCGCTAATCTAACCCTAACCATAGCGCGACTGTTGGATCCCGATCTAACAACTACGCTTCGTCCGCGTCACTGAGCGCCCATGATCATTGGATCAACGCGAGATGGACAAAGAGCTGCCACCGGATTCCGTCGCCGTAGCCTAACCAAACTCTGTTTCTGTGTGATTCACGGAAGCCGGGGCCCTATTTAATGCGCTGCCCCGTGCAACGTGTTCGCTTCTCCCTCGCACACGATTTGCCTTGGGTCTCGTGGCTCGAGCCGTGCCCTAGCCGCCCCAATTCCTCACCGGAGTTCCAGCAGAGCGTCGCTGCCTTCTTCACAAGTTTATGCCGCTAGGGAGCCGTCTCAGACACGCGCGAGCCCAGATCTGGAGTCCTCATGACGAGGCGCAGCGGAGGGAGGTCTCACCTCGTCGAAGGAGCACAGAAATGCCGCCACCCTGGTTGTCTTCCTCATCCTCACCCAAGCACCTCGCCGCGCCATTGCCGGAACCTCGCGGAGCTCGGTGACCATTAGATCATCATCCAACGATCCAGGTACGGCCACGTAGCGCATAACCGAGATGAACAGGATCTAGTTAACGCTGTTAGATTCAGGATGGGTGGCTTAGATTAAGCCATGTAGATGCGTATTAGTGCTGTAGATCTGATCCAATCTATACCGTTAGATCTTTGTATGTGTGGTCTAGATTGAAACACGTAGATTCATGAATAGGTCTCCACGTGTCCCTACGATGTTTTGAACCGAAATTGATCTTAGCCGTCCAATTTGCGGTCGAGATTAGATCGAAAGGTATTGAGTTAGATTGATTCGTGGCCATCCGATTCAGATCCAAGGGTCTAGGTTAAGCCACGTTGCGTATCTTGTCGACTGAACTAGACTCAATCCTAGCCATAGATTTGGAGATAAGCGGCTAGGATCTAGAGTAGAGTTCAGACCGATCCATAAAGAGTTCGGACTTGTCCGATCTCGGTGAAATTGTAGCCGTAGGATCTAGCTTGAACGGTATAGATTGAACCACATGCGTGCATTGGTGGAGATTGGATTCAATCTTGGCCATCCAATTCGTAGTGTGAGGTCCAGACCGATCTGTGTAGTTTCTATTAGATGGATCGGTAGCCGTTAGATCCAGATCCAAGGACGATGATAGTGCCACGCGTAAAGCACCAGGACATTCCACGTTCCTGGTCTCAACCGCGGGGTAAGATTAGATCTCGGCCATGGATTTCAATTTAAACGCTCGAGATTGCACTACACTTCAACCAATAGAATCACACCGCGTGTCAGCACGGGAGCTGAGGCGCCAAAGCCAAGCAGCTGGTCGCCGCTGACATCACCCATGACATCAGAGTCGGGCCCGCATGTCAGCCTCTATTCGCACGTGTGTGTGACGTCAGCGATGACATCATGATGATGTCATCGGTGGGGCCCACATGTTAGTTGACCCAGCCGTGTTGCGCTGACGTCAGCAATGATGTCATCTCTGTGGGGCACACGTGTCAGTGTCACGTGGTCTGGTGGACCGAGTTCACCGTAGACCTGAACTGACCCGTGGACCGGGTCTATGCACCGGCTGACGAAAGCATGACGCAATAATTCGATTTTCCTTTAGAAAAATAATTCGTTCGAAATTCAAAATAGTTGCTGATGTCATGCTGACGTCATATTTCCAAAATTCAAATAGAAAAATAAATGAAGTAATTCAATTTATTCTTTTTAATAATATTTCAAACTTTGAATCGCTATAACTTTTGCGTTTGAACTCCGATTGAGGTGATTCCAATTTCTAAAAATTTATAAAATCAAGATCTATTTAATGATGAATTTTATTTGATTTTTGGACTTAAGTTTCTCTTTGTTTTGGATATTTATTATCTATTTATCCGTTTCGCATAGACGTTGAATTGTCCGAAGGCTTCGAAGGAGAGGTCTTAACTCAAGAACAAGTCCAAGAACAGGAACATGACCTTTTCCAAGGCAAGTTTTGCTTTGACCATATTGAACCTATTTTTGAAATGTATGTTGTTTTAAATTACTGCATGCTAGTTTAATTAAAATGCTTTCAATTAATTCTAGGAATAGTTATGCGGCCTAATTGAGTTATGCCACCTTGTCTTTAATAATTGTATGCCATGAATCATTTGTCGCCCTAGGTTGTGGATTAATAGTTGGACAGTATATCAATTGCCAACATGGGGTGGTAGATCGAATGTAGTGTGCTTAGTCTTGCAACGTGCCGAAAACATTATTTTGGAGTACCAAATGTTGAACTTGATTTAATGAGATATGAAACTTCTTTTTGGAATTGTGACATGTGTTATTGATGTTGTTGATGTGACATTATGGCATGTGACATTATAGATTTCGGCATTTCGATATGACTTTATTGCCATGTCTTTGGATTTTTCTGGGTGTTTGGGCCTCTCCGTGGGAGATTGGGCCTTGGGGGAGTTAGTTTGGGCCTTGGGGGGATGAAGTGGGCCGTTGGTGGGGGAGTTTTTGGCCCATGAGAGGGGAAATCCTGCCACCCTCTGTAACACCCCGGCATCTAGTATGCCCGAATGCTACCAAACATAGGCTAAACAACACCTAAATACCACTAATAAAGACAAATTACAGCAAAGGAGCAAATGCTAAAACCGAAAATTTCGGCAACATCTCCTTTGTTTTAACATGATTTGAGACAATAGCAATAACAGGCAAGTAACATAATATCATAAGGTATTCAAAGAAGCAATGTAAATGGATATGGCAACAACATAAGGCAATATTATCAAGTTCAACCACTCCATAAACTATAACGAAGCAAATACGGGACCCGACCACACAATTTAATCCATACACCAACATTCATGGCACTATTATTAAGATCATGACTCAAAATTTGGTAAATGTGACAGGAACTACGTGAAGATGTGTAGCTAATGCCCTTTCCCACATGCCGGTGTCATGGTACCTAAAAAAAAACATAAACACAAGCGTGAGTTCATCACTCAGCAAGTATATTGCAATGGTACAAAAGAAACAATATCATGGCTACAACAACTCACATCATGTCTATCATCTCATTCATGATCACATATCATTTTCATCATCATTATGTATGCAATGCGATGCGATGCTCATGTCTCCTTGGAAACTCATACCGGTATGGTTGAGTACACACTCGTCGGTGTGCACCCTCTCCCCCCTTCCACCCCGAAGATGGAGGGTGCCTACTCCTCGCTTCCAAACACCGCGGTGGATGGAATCATGATGTAGGACTTACTCATTGGCTCTCCGAAATAGTCATAACTTTCTCACCGACCTTCCCCGGACTAGTTATGACTTTCTCACCGCCCGGGCCATGTATGCAAACATGCCAACATCATAAATAACTTGTACATTAACACATGGCATCATAACATAATAAGAATATTCATCATATCATTGGCAATCATTAAGGCATGGCATGTGAACATATCATATAGTCAATTTCAATCTCAACCAATCAAGCAAACTATAACCCGCTACCCATTCCAATACACTTGCCTCAACCACGGGCGACGGATTGGCGAGAAGTAGAAGGCACTCCCTTGGTCACACCACTTGCACATAGGTACCACACACTCACAATCATGTCCACAAAACAGTACGCAAACCCTCTTCTACCCCGACATCGCAAACTACTCGCAAAACCCAAAAACAGAGGTTTTGTCCCGTCGGGACAGCAGCCTTCCAAAAGGCATAACTCGGGTTCTAAGACATCGAATCGAATAAACGAGTACATCCTCGCGTAGCTTAGGAAATTTCCTAACTTTTTCTAAGTATATGAAAAAGCTGATTTGGACTCTAAAGTTGTTTAATCTACAAAATACCGTGATCTGTTCCAATCACGTCACAGATTTTAATACGTTCGGTAAAACCTGCATAACTTTCAAACGGCTGGGCGGAATTAGACGTTCTTTATACCCACTGAAAGGTATTGAAATTACCTACAACTTCTTCAACAGGCGGCCGACCAAATTCCGATTCTAAATTAGCGAAAACCAAACCCCTAGGTCGACTGCTCATGCTGCCCGAAACAGAGAACGTGGCAAACTCTAGATTTCATCTAATCTACCCAATTACAGCACCACCAATTGATATAAAAACATGATATTAGCCCTTAGAATAGATCCTAGACCAACCCCAAGGATCCCCATGGCCATACCTTCGCCCGACGAACGAAAAACCAATAGATCTCCTCCCGGTTCCACTAAAGACCAAACTTTATTCCTTTCAAAGTTTTCTAATTCTTCATGCATCGCATCTACCCAAGAACTATCAGTTAAAGCATGAGTAATGTTCTTAGGTTCAAAATTAGCAACAAAAGCAGAATGCATGCATAAAAGAGTTTGAGATGAATTAGAACGTGTCACCCTTTCATGAAGACTTCCAATAATTTGTTCAGAGGATGGTTCTTCAAAACAAGTAAGGGAGGTCCAGTTGTTTTCACTGCCGTGGGAGGTGTAGGAGAATCAAGTAGTAGTCACATCAATTTGTTCAGGGAACATCTTCCTGCTCAGAGGTATGAGCTCATCATCATCATTATCTTCATCATTTTCTTGAATCTTTTATCCAAAAAGATTGGCTCTAAATCTTCGTGAACTCGAAATATCGGGTCTAGCTCGTGGCTAGCCTCATCAAAAGTAACATCGCATGTCTCCAACAATTTGTTAGTCGATAAATCAAGCAATACCACGATATCCACGGTGAGTGCAACGAATAGCCAAGAAAAATACCATCCGTACTCAGGCTTCGAATTTATCAAGATTTCCATGTTTAAGAATAAAGCATTTGCAACCAAACACTCGTAAGTGAGAAAAGCAGGATGGTTTACGATCAAATCTTAGTTCATAAGATGTTTTACCAAGTAAAGCTCGAGATAGACCCTATTTGATATATAGCAGAAGAAATTGCCTCACCTCCAAAATTTTCTTGAAGTGTTGTATTCATCTAGCATAGTTCTAGCCATTTGAATCAAAGTTCTATTTTTCCTTTCTACAACACCATTACGTGAGGGAGAATAAGGCGAAGAAAATTGATGTTCAATCCCATTAGTTTCACAAAAGGATTTAAACAAGGCATTTTGAATTCCGTACCATTATCCTTCTTATGGCTTTCAATGAGTTAGGCACCGATTCTTATCAATCTCTTAATGAAGACATGAAAGAGTCCAAAAATATAATCTTTTTAAGACAGAAAATGAACCCAAGAGTAAATCGAATAATCATCAACTATTACTAGAAAGTAACACTTACCTCCGTACGATTGTAATAGAGATTGTACTACTGTATACATGTGAAGAAGTTGACCGGGTCCGGTGGTCATTATAGTAGAGACAGAACATGAGGGGCTCCAACCATCTTACCATGTCGATTGTGAAGCACAAACAATGTCTTTGCAAGATTTCAATTTTGGCAAGCCACGAATTAAGTCTAGACCACTCAATCTAGATAACAGATCAAAGCCCATGTGACCTAACCGACGATGCCAAAAATTGAGATTTCTAGATTCTGAAGCAACAAAACAATGTGAACTTGAAGCATTGCTAAAATTTGCTATGAAAATTTTTCCAAGTCTAGATATTTTAAGAATCAAGTTTAAGCATCGAGTACTCTACACGATTCGGTTTTAAAACTTACTTCAAAGTTCTCATCCAACAATTGAGATACAGATGTAAGGTTGAATTTCAGTTTAGACACCAAAGAGACATTTTTAAAGTAAAGTGCTCATTTACCTTCACTGTACCTTTTGCAATGATGCGTCCAAAGAGGTAGCATCTCCAAAAGTGATTGTTTAGTTCCCAAATGCTTTTGTTAGGAGGAGAACCAACTTGGATTGCACATCATGTGTTGGCGGCATCACGAATCAACAACCAGTGATGTTCTCCTTCCCTTCGTACCACCTACATGTTATGAACAGAAGATCACGAGGATTATTTACAGGTTAGAGAAATAAGATTTAGGTATCCAAGACCTTTGAATCACTCGACGAGGAGGTGATCGTACAAAAGCTTGTGAATGCAACGAGATGAATTCCGAGGAATTTTGTTTGCTTTCACTAAGCGGAACATGTTGAGAAATGATACGTGTTTGTCTAAAGTTAGCCTTTGAATTTTCCTTTCTCTCGTTGTTTGGCTAGTCTAAAACAAAAATTCACCAAATGACCATCTTTTCCACAATGAGTGCAATTGTACTTAACAAATGGTTTGTCTTTAGGAGCGAAGCAACATTTGCATTCATCATTGTAGAAGATAAAATTCCAACAGATTTGAAGACGCTTTTCTCGTGTTCTTTGACAATTTCAAACTTTCCTTTTTCAAGAGTTTTAACAATAGTAGGAGCATATGATTTGTGATGAGCATAAGGATCAAAACCTAAACCTTGTGATGAGTGCTGACTTTTGATTGATCCAAAATCATATTTAGATTTTTCTTTCCTTTAGTAAAAGCGTTCTAAAGACTTTTCCAAGTAATCAATTTTTCGAGAAGTGTTAAACAATTATTACAGGAAACATCTACTTTTTCTTTTGCTTATGACAAGTTGAGCATGAAAGAACTTCATGTGTAAGCAAATCATTAAACAATTGAGTAATCTTAGCATCTGCATCATGCAACTTCAATTCTAGTATGGGACATTTAGAACAAGAAGTTTGACCATATAAACCATCAATGAGAGCAACCAACATTTTTCACAAGTTTTCATTTTTGGCATAAACTTGTTCTAGTTTAATCATATGTTCCTCTTTTAAAAGATTTAATTTCAAATTTGAGATCTAAGCAAGAATCACATGTCTTTTTAATTTGAATTTCTAAGATCAAAGTTTTCGTTTTCAAAGATGGATAGATCTTTCTCTAAGTTTTTATTTTTGAGTGAGGATTTTCTTAAAGATTTTCTCAATATGACTAAAACTTCACAAAGCTCATCATAATGGTTGTATTACCTCATCACCGTCGCCGAAGTCTTGTCGTTGTCACTAGAATCACTAGTGTTCCTTTCGCCATGAAGCACATCCGTGAAATCTTTCTCGTTCAGCTTAGTTTGCTTCGCTTCCTTCTCATCGTCGCTTGAATCATCAATGTCGCTTAAGTCTAAGCGACCAATTGTCGCGAAGACTTTGTTGAGCATCTTCTTTGTCCGCTGCTTATTTTTGTCCTTGCTTTCTTTTGGCCTAAGGACTTGGAGGAGTTGCTTTGCTCCTTCTCCTCTTTATCTTTGTTCTTGAAACAGTTAGCACGGATGTGCCTCGGCCTTGCCATAGCTTGTAGCAAAGGATGGAGGCTCCTCTTCTCTCCCTTGATCTCATGTAAGCTGCATTGACACGCTTTGGAAAGAAGAGCAAGTGTATCTTCCGGTATTTGATCTAGCTGCTCATCACTAAGAGCACTCAAAGCAAGAATGGAATATGATGATGAAGAACTAGTGGCATTATCATATGAAGAATTAGCATTAAGAGCCATAGAGTTATCATTGGAAGTTCTTGAAACAATGTCTATCTCAAAAGTCTTGAGACTAGAATATAGTTTATCCGAAGTCATTTCACTCATCTTGTGAGCTTCCCTAAAGCGAGTCACTTTCATTTGCCGATTTTAAGATCAAGAGATGATAGGAAATGTCTAGCATTTTCAGAGTCGATGTACTTTACATCTACAAACTTCTAAGATTGTTTAAGATTACGTTAAAGCGAGCAAAACAATCATCTAGAGATTCTCCGAGTTCATTTCAAATCTAGTGTATTCCTTTTAAATTGATCTTGCCTAGCTTCTTTTACGAGTCGCCCTCGTGATAATCTTGAAGAGATTTCCAAATTTCATGAAGCGGTGAGTAAATGTGCACTCTATCGAATTCTTTTCTAGCAAGTCCTTGAAGCAATATGTTTCTAGCTCTATTATTGTTTTCAACATCTTTTTCAAACTCGATTTTATCAATATCATCATTAGAGGAAGCTCGTGCACTAAATTTTTACCTTTGCGCCAAATCGCGTTACCTTGAGCTTGAAGATATGCGGTCATCCTGATCCAGCCTGGGGAAGTCCTGTGCCATCGAAGATTGGCGGCTTGTTTGAGTATTTCTCTGTTGCCATAACTTACTGTTTACTAATCACCCGTTAAGATGGATTAGTAGAGCCTTGCTTTCGATACCACTTGTAGGACCGAGTAGGCAACTAGAGGGGGTGAATAGATGCCGAGATAAAATTAACTTCTTTCTTTCGGAAAATTAAAGACCCCTAAATAGCGGAAGAATATCTAATATTGTAGAGATCAAAACCCTAGATTAATTAGCGAGACAAGTCGAACAAAAATCAAAACTAGTTCTATCAAAAATCGAACAAACCTTCTAATCAAGAATCAAAGCAAAAAAAAAGAGAATATTGCATAAACTTATCTTTTTATTCCAAAGCCATCTTCAACAAGATGACACCAAAAAAAAATCTTCTAATCTTCAATGATTAGAAAACCCTAAACAAAATCTCTAATCTCACAAGATTAGAAAACCCTAAACAAACTAAAGAGAGCACAAAAGCTTTTCTTTTTTTGTAGGCACCTTTTGCTTCTTGCCCTTTTCATTGGATGAGTTCTAAGCCCCTAGAACCCCCTATTTAAAGAACAAGAGAACAGGACATCTTCAAATTTGATTCTATAACGCTTGCCACTTCTCGACTTGTGCAGGTTCTCCACTGACACAAGGCGTCATGGTGGTTGTTTTCCTCTCGGACAGCCCAACACACACCGCGACGCCGCGGGTTGATTTACTCTCGGACACAGCGTCCGGCACACACCTTGCAGACTCACACGCACGCGACACTCACGCACACACACTATGCATGCACACACACACATGCATGCAAAGATGCACTGGACTCACGCATGCATGCGACACACACACACGATGCACTCACGCACACATGCACACACACACAATGCATGCATGCACACACACACACATACTGTATGCACACACACATGCATGTACACGCACACACACTTGCATGTACACACATACTTAATGCATGCATGTATATTTATACACAAAAAAATTCAGTATACACGCCGTATGGCCCACTCCGCCACTAAGCTGCAACGATCTCGACCACGTGCCTTTGTCCTCTAGTCCAAACATCTCGTATGACATCCTCGACCTTCACGACCTCAGTTCTTCCCTGAACCTAGTCTCGGTCCCGTCATCGACCATGTTTGACCTCAAGCAACACCTGCACGTGAAAAAACACAAAAACAATTTCCGAGCCCAAGTTCGCGACTTGACTCACATTAAACCATACAACCACTAAATAATCAAACCACTTTCAAATCTTATCAAATAATCAAATCAATTTCAACTCTTTTCAAATACTCATCATCAAAAACAATTGGATCAAAAACAATGATCCTTCACAAATCCACCGGATCTCCTCGTCGCGGAGTGCTCCAATGGACGGATCTTCGTGGTGTTGATGTGGAGAACTCCCCTAGGGGCAGCAAGTGAGGTGGAGAGGGGAGGAGAGGGGTGGTGCGCCATGGGGGAAGATGGAGAGGAAGGGGAAGGGTGGAGGCGCATGGGGGGCTAGGGGGTGGCGGCTAGGGTTGGGAGAGGGAGTGGGGGGCGCACCAAGGGGTGTGGGCCAGATTTACCTGCCCAAAAGTCCCCCCTTGGGCCCAAACCCTTTCACCGAAGGCCCAACTCAACCCCCAAGGCCCAAAGTCCTCCGGAGAGGCCCAAACCCCCTAAAACGGCCCAAAAACACGCTATAAATGGCATAACGTAAAGTTTTAACCTCCATTTTCACATTTTATAAAGTTTTTGACCTCAACATTCACATTTTATAAGATACGACACTCCGTGGTGTCACATTCTCCCCCCTTCAATAGGATTCGACCTCGAATCCAAGACACGCCAATACGCAACCCAGCAAAGCAAAAGATAGCTAGGTTTCACATCTAATACCTGAGGCGAAAAGCTCGGGGTACTTCTCGCGCATGCGAGACTCCAGTTCCCAAACCGCTTCTCTCTCTGACTAAAGCCACTGGAACTACACTGATCGAGACCCGATGGTAAGATGCTTAGGCTCGAAGACCCACAGTTCTAACGATAACCCATGATCAACCTCTTGCAAGAACTTTACTCAACATTGAAACCCAAAGCACCCATACAAGGCCTCGGCATGACCTAAGCGATAGGATAAAATCCCAAACAGACCACGAAAGGAAACGGTCTCACACTCCTCCTTCGATACATCCCTTGGCACTAAAGTGCCCGGTCCCTTTAACCAAAGCACTCTCCAGAAGGACATGGTACCAACTTCTAGATCCATCTTCCGCTCCCACACACAACAGTGATTAACGTCTCAACCTCTCAACTGTGGTTCGTCGTATTCGCGACGACGCAAACCAAGTGAGACACAACACTCTAAGATTACTAACTGCTTGAACCATCGGGGTTACATTCTGATCTTTTACAACAAGACCAACACCCACCCCACTACCACCGAAAGGAGAAGCCTACGTTATAACCAGGGTTCTGAAAACCCACAAATTCAACAACAACCAAACATTCCTCTTCGGTTGGCACAACACGCTCAAAGATCGGCGACAAAAGATGTAACACCCCGGCACAACACGTGCCCAAAGTGCTACCAAACCTATCTAACAGCTAGGAGGTTGCTGAACTAATTAAAAATTTCGGCAAGACCTCCCCTGCTAAGTGGACATCCACTCAGCAGGCAAAGAGATGACAATTATATCAATTTAAAGTAACAACTATGAACTAACCATCATGACCCGCTAAGCACAAGCAAAGGGTCATGGTATCGAAAAGAAACAATATAGCAGTTTAACTTCTAACATCGATTAACCTTTTACATCAAAGAGAGAGCAATAACTACAACAAGTTATTATATGAACTCAACTAGTTGCCAAAGTAAACCAATTAACATTTCAGTTCCTTTATTCTGTCGTGAACATCAGTGGAAGTGCAGCTAAGCCCCAAACCCGGCAAGTCGCTCATCAGAGTACCTAAAAACATTAAATAACAAGCGTGAGTCGAAGACTCAGCAAAGTGCATCAAAAGCCATGTTACACAAGTAAATCGACAATATGAGCATAATTCTTATCCAAGTCAACAAATACATAAAACAATAGTATCAATACATTTTACCTCTACCTCGTTTCTTACTTCACACACATACCTCATTCAAGTCTTGGGGGAGTCCACGACTCGATCCTAACACCTCATATTTTCATTAGCACAAATAAAGGTTATCGATGCAACGCAACATGAATGCTTCTATTATTAGCACTTACCTCTTTAAATCTTTTGGATGAGTTCACGACTCGATCCCAACTCTGCACATTTCCATTTAACTCAAAATCATCATTATGATGCAATGCGACATGAATGCCCTTTTCGATGCACGTCAGATCTTTGCCGAGTGCACACCCATCGGTGTGCACCCTCACATCCCTTCCATCCCGTGGAAGGTGCCTACTCTTACTGTCTCGCTCCCATTCACCTCGATGGATGGGACTACGAGGTAGGACTTTCGTGTTCACTACGTGTGAACACAGAGGCCCGCATCAGAATGGGTCGCCTCGTCCATTATGAATGCACACATGAAATGAAACGAATGGAAGAATAGCAAATACATTCCATTTCCACATTCACCTCTCCATCAACATAAACATACTATAATCACCATCATCAACTCAACCAATAGCATTCAATGAACTTTACATGCATAACCATTTAACATTTCTCATTTATCCATATAATGCAACATGAACCATGTAATTCATTTCAACATAAACATATTCATAACGATTAGCAACAATCCAAATCCTAGCATCATACTAGGGATGCACTTGCATCATTGTCACACAATCCATACATATACTCATAAGTGCTAGCGTAACCATTTTATAGCACAACCAACAATCAATACTCATTTAACCTCCTAGTTTGATACACTTGCCTTTTCGCCTCACGAAGCGATGTGGCGCGGAGTTGAAGCCACCACCAAAGCCACATTTCCTGAAATAAGCACCGCATAATCGATCTCATACAAGCAATAGCCAATAACAACAACAACCAACTCCTTTCACTCGCTACAACAACCTTTTGCCCCAAAACAGCCCAAATCTGAAAATTCAGACAAAATGGTTTGGGTAGCCTACTTAGCCAATGCATAACTATTGCTATACAACTTCAAATTGAGCAAACGAAGATAGTTTCATCATCTACATAAAATTTTCTACAACTTTCTAGGCAAATGAAAATTCTGAATATGCTCCTAACTTGTCTTAAACAACAACGCGACATTGAAACTACTACAAGTTGCAATTTGGACAGCAAAGGTGTAATTCTTGCATAACTTTTTAATGGTTGAACCAAACTTCAAGTTCTTGGACTCTAAACTAGCATAAGATGATAACCTAGAGTTACCCCAAAGACATTTGTTCAATACATTAATTTAAAGTCCTCAAACCCAACTCTGAACATCAGACCAAAATCTGAACATTCAGAAAAAACAACATTCTGGACAGCAACTTTGCTCTAGCATAACTTTTGTTTCCTAACTCCAAATCAAGAAAAAAAGTACATTTTCTAAAACTACAGGAAATTTCCTACATTTCTCTAGGCAAATGGAAGAGCTCATTCGGCTTCTAGCTAAGCCTAATCCGCAGTTGAAGATTACTGCTCGCACAACAGCACAGTCCGGACAGTCGGCAGTAAAAGTAGCATAACTTTTAATTGGCTTAATGGATTTTCGATTTCTTGTACTCCAATTAAATATAATTCAATTATCTACAACTTCTTCTACATCCGACCAAACATTTGACCATTCTAACTACCCCAAACTGGAGTTCCAAGGCTGACTGAAACTCAGCTCAAAAAACAGCAAAAAGTTTCCCTCCAAAAGATCTAGTTTCCCTCCAACATTTTCACATCTAGCAACCCTAAAACACTCAAGCATCCAGGAAATCCCCATTAGAACAGCAAGGAGCTCAAGAATGAAGAAGACCTCACCTCAAAAACCAAAAGAATGAAGGAGGAAAGTTGTTGCTGTTGCTGCTTGGGCTCCAGCAGCAGGGATGGCGCCAAGGGGGAGCTCCTTTGGAGGGGGAAGAGGCCATGGGAGGCTGCCATGGGAGGAGGAGCTGCTGCCCTTGCTGCTGTAAATGAGAGGAGGATAAACCAAGAGAGAGCTCTCCCCTTTTTGCTGGACAACACGCAAGGAGAGAGAGAGAAGTGGCCGGTTGGAGGGGGGAAAAGAATAAAAATGGGGGAGGGGAAAGCTAGGTGAGGGAAAAACTAATTAAGCACTCTCCCACTCAGCTCCACTTTCACCCCTTTCAGATCACACGTGGATCCACCAAAACCCCTGAATTTGAAATTCCAACTGAGAGAAAAAGTCACGACATTACATTCTCCTCCCCTTAAAGGAATTCGGCCTCGAATTCGAAGAACACCAACTACACAAAACAAAGTCCACAAGGGGACTCAAACTTCATTGCAACTCAAAACATCCAAGCAAAGTATTCCAACAGAAACCAGCGATAACTCAACTTTCAATATCCAACTAATAACGAAAGTGATTTAACTTAAGTTAACTAAGTGTAACCTCATGATTCCTCATTCGCTTCAATTTCTACTAAAATTTGCAAAGGACAACACTCCTTAGCAAACTAGATTCCAAAGAACTTCCTGACCCAGGAAATCTCAACTGTCATCCTCCCTTTTCACTCACTAAAGGGTTCTATCAAATTAATTGATATGCCATATTTCCAAATCCAACATATCATACCACTATCTTGAGATTTAGTCTGACATAACTCAGACTAGACTTTCCTTTAGCACCACCGGATACGACCTCATTCTTGGAAAACATGGTTCCAATTGTAACTCAACTTTATATTCCTTCTTTTAACTTCAATCTAATCTCCCATCTTGACCTTTCTATCACAATTCATCTTATTCATGATAATTAACATGATACGAGGCTCTTTATTCCAACATGCCTCTAAGCTAATTCTCAGCTAATCATTCATATCACCCGTTTAATCATCTCGGGTTCCAAACTTGAACCCCAACAACTCAAATACACATAATCCCATCTTCTCTAATTGATTGACCCTTTTCAACAAAAGGATTACAACCAACCAATGTCATCTAAGGAATTAGCTCGCTCGGGCATTATTTCCTTTCCGATCACAACCCATAATATATTTTTATTCCATGTTCTCCTAGGTATATCTCACACACGGGGACAACTAATTAAATTACATGTTCGCAACAGAACACTTTTTTTTTCAAATTACCATCACCTTCTTAACAACCAACAATATTCTCAACAAAATTTGAACCGACATCAAAAACTTCCATCATAACTGATGGGTTCTAAGCATGGAAAACAAAATTTTTCCTACGAATGCAACCAAACACCAAGATCATATCTAGGAGATGCATGCAAACGGTTTTAGAAGGACTCACCCTCGTAGACCGAAAGCGGGAATAACGTTCCCGCAAACAAACGTGGTTGAAGTAGAGGTACACGCCCGACTTCAAAGTCGCGAAGATGAGCGCCACAAACGGCAGCGCCTCCGTACTTGGTCACACGTACGGAACAACGACGACCTCCAATCCCTCGATCCCGGTAGGCAATGGAAGTAGAGGATCCACGGGAAACTCCAACAACACTACGACTTAGTGGTGGTGGTGGAGAACTATTTCAGCAGCGCTTCGCTTAAGCTACTGCTTGAAAGGTGGAACAGCAGGAGGAGGGAGAAAGGACCAACCAAAGGGTTATGGTGATTAGTCCCTGAGAGAGGAGCTCCACCCTCCCTTTTATAGGAGTGAGTGGACTCTTCACTCTCTCCATGTGAATGGACTCTCCATTCTCTTCATGTGAATGGACTCTCCATTCTCTTCATGTGAATGGACTCTCCATTAAATAAATAAACAATTTTATTTCTGTTATTTTAATATTTGTTAATTCTTTTAATTAACAAAAATTAACACATACCCCCTTGAACTATTCCGATATCCCAAAACTATTCCGGTGCTATCCAAACTTTTCTCCGGTGTTCCGTACCCACTCAAAAGCGTCGATGAACCTTAAGTGTGTCACCCTACGGTTCGTGAATAAAATGGACATGATCAAGACACCTCTCTGATCAATAATCATCAGCGAGATCTGGAGATCCATAATGACTCCCACTTACTCAACGATGAACTAGTGATCGTGTGAACCAAAAACAACACAACCAATTTCTTTTGTCTCGCGATATATTACTTATCCGGGATCCGATCATTTGTATCAACTATACCCAGTTCGATCCCGTTACCGACAAGTACTCTTTACTCGTTCCGTGATATGACATTCTTGTGACCTAGTCACGTGCTTGCAAGCGATGTCAATGTGATATCACCGAGAGGGCCCAGAGTATATCTCTCCGTCATCTGGATGGACAAATCCCACTCTTGATGCATGAGCCTCAACTAATACTTTCATAGTACCCAAATCCATCTTTATAGTCACCGTGTTACGGAGTGACGTTTGATATCATCAAAGTACTCTTCCGGAGTTAGTGATTGACATCATCTCATGGTCTAAGGAAAAGAGCTATTTTGTATATGTTCGATCTGACAACAAACTTTAATGACTTGATCGAATTTGCTATACCAACTTGGGTGTGTGTTCATCACATCATTCTTCTAATAATGTGACCCCGTTATTAACAATATTCAATGTTCATGATCAGGAAACCTTGATCATCAGTTAATCAACGAGCTAGTTTAAAAGAGAGGCTTTACTAGGAACCTTTTTGTTTATTAAACACACATGTATCAACGTTTCCGGTTAATACAATTTTAGCATGAGAAATAAACATCTATTATAAACATGGAATAAGATAATAAACAATTTATTATTGCCTCTCGGGCATATTCCCTTCAATAACCACCCTTTGAACCACAACCAAAGTTCTACACCTAGCCCAAGCTAGGGCCATAACTTCTTACCAAACCACAACTGGTTCTTTTCCTAAGAGGGTCTCGCCCTCACATACTCTCACTCAAATATAACCAATCCCATGAGTATACTCCACTATTATACTCAACAATCTCACAAACATTCCTATTCCTATCTTGAACTAGAATGCCAACAATTAGCAATTCTGTTTAGCCGGATGAACCACGTTCATCAACCTGAACCCACTGCGCTACAATTCACTTTGGAACGAATTCGACAACATCCAAAGATCACTCTCTTTTCTTTTCCTAAATCAAGTCGCAAAGGACAAAACTCAAATCTCAAATCCGTGGTGTCACACCCTCCCCTTAGGGGTTCCCCATGCGCCCCCTCCCTATGCCCCATGCGCCCCACACGTCCCCCATCCTAGCCGCCACCTCCCTCTCCCCCTCCCCCTTCCCCCATGGCGCCCCCATCCCCTTGTGCCTCCCTCTCCTCCCTAGCCGGCCCTAGCGAGGATCCCTCCCCTCCCATGGCTGCCACACCTCCCGCTCAGTTGATACCTCCGTTGGGGAGCCTTGCGAACAAGAAGATCCGGCGATTTCAGCGCTTCCGGCGAGCGGAGGGAAGATTGGATCGCGGGGAGGAGGCGTTCGTCTATCGAGTGGCTCGCCAAGAAGAGGTATGCTATGGGGAATTTATTCGTGGAGTTTAGATACTAGTTAGATGGGGAAGATTAGGGTTAAATTAGATCTTTAGGTGCTGTGGCTAGATGTAATTAGGGAGAACGCAATGCTGTCCCACGTTCTGTCCTCGGATAGATTGGGTCGTCGGCTTTCGGTCGCGAGTTTGGCAATTTTAGATTTGTTTTCTGATCGGACGTATGTTGAGAAAGTTGTATATAATTTCAATACCTTTAAGTGGACACCAATAACGCGTAATTCCAATCATTCGTTTGAATGTTATGGCTATTTTACCGAATGTGCTCAAAACTGTGACGTGATTGGGACAGATCGTGTTGATCTGTAGATTATCCAATTTTAGAGGCCGAATCATCTTTTCCCAACACTTAGAAAAAGCTAGGAAATTTCCTAAGATTCGAGAAAATGTACTCATTTACTTAATTTGGAGTCATAGAACTCAAGTTATGATAGTTGGAATCCCGCTTTCCCGTAGGGACAGATTCTCTGTTTTCGGGTTTTAGGGGTTGTTTGTGAAGTCGGGGTAGGGGATCGTTCTTGTACTGTTTTGAGGGCACGTTTTGAGTAGGTGGTACCTACGTGCAGGTGGTGTGACCCTGGGAGTGCCCTCATCCTCTCACCACTCCGTCGCTCACGGTTGAAGGCAAGTGTATTGTAATGGTTGCGGCTTAGGGAGCCGTAATGTTTGATAATGAGATGGTTTACACATATTTTATGATATGATGCCATTATTGACTCTTGCTTGCGACATGATGAAAATGGTTTATTATGAGGCTATGCAACGATTAGTTGGGTTTATGTGCAAGTTGTTTATGTTTATGACATATTTGCATACATGGCATGAGATCTGGCCAGGTCAGTGAGAAAGTCATAACTAGTCAGGTAAGGTCGGTGACAAAGTTATGACTAATCCGGAGCGCCATTGAATAAGACCTACCTCGTGATTTCATCCACAGTTGTGAATGGAAGTGATGAGTAGGCACCCTCCGTCTACGGGATGGAAGGGGAAAGTGGGTGCACGCCGACGGGTGTGCACTCGGCAATACCGGTATGTTCTTGAAGGAGACATGTGAATTGCATTGCATTATATGATGATGTTATATGATGATGTCAATGAGATGCATACAATGTGAATATGAGATCTTTATGATGTTGAATATGAAAAGTAGTGATGAAGGTATTGGAATGTGTTTTCTTGTTCCATTGCAATACAATTTGCTGAGTGATGAACTCACGCTTGTGTTTTATGATGTTTTTAGGTACCATGAAATCGGCATGCGGAAAAGGGGCTTAGTGGCACATCTTCATCAAGTTTCACTCATTTAGACATCTACAACTTTGCCACTCGTAGTTGTGATAATAAATTAATGTGCTGAAAACTTAGAGTATGCTTATTTGTGGGCTTGGCCATAATATTTGATTCATTTAGCTCATGAGGTGGTTGAATTCATTATTTTAGACTTATACTGTTGCTTGAACCCTCGTTATTGATGATTTAGATGTCATTCTTTATGCTATATCCTGTGATAATATTGCTGATGCTTCACATCATGGAAAAACAAAGGAGATGCTACCGAAATTTTCGGTTTTAGCATTTTCACCCTTGCTGTAATTTATCTTTATTTATGGTATTTAGATGTTTCTTCTTTCATATTTGGTGACATTCAGGGCATACTAGATGCCGGGGTGTTACAGTTGGTATCAGAGCGGGCTTTAGGTCCTTGGAACATGTATTTTAGTGTCATACCTTAGGTTCAACTAAAATATGATGTGGGATAACCTAGAAACATGATTTTGGTTATACATAAAATTTTGTCATAGGATAGCAACATTAAAACTTGTGTAAGTGGAATAACTAATTTAAAATTTGACACACATGGATGCATAGTAGGAAAGGGTATGGGTATCGTTGCTTTACGCTTAAATGTTTTATTTAAGCCTTGATGATGAATGCTATATTTTATAATGTATGTTGCTATGTTATTGAGAGAATTGATTGTATTGCTCTTGTTATTTGTGATAAAGTGGGATTGTGGTGCCGAAGGGTTTCGGTCACCTATTTTTGTTCATAGTAAGGGTGTGGTTTGACGATGTGGCCGGTTAGAGCCATCACCGAAGAACTATTAACCCCTTGTGGGGAAAGAGTGCTTACTTTTTCTGTCGTAGATCGGGTAGTTGATTGGAGACAAATAGAAGAGTTGATGGTGTATTCCTTCGGATGTTCTTTACCGTTTTGATGGTCGGTTTTGGTTGGTTTTCTTGGTTTTAGTCGATTGAAACCAAAAGAAAAGTGGTTGGTATTTGATTTTTTCGTGGATTGTTCCATAGGCGGCTTGTGGTTTTGTCTTCCTTGGTTGAAGATGAAGAAGAAAATTTTTGTGTTGCGCGTCTTTTGGTCGCTATTTTTGCTTTGACACCCGATCTTGTTGGTTATTATGGATTGTCTTGGGGAGGAAACTTATGTGGTTGTTGTGCTCCCTATCTAAGAAAAGTGTTGGAGTTTCCCCTTATACAGACCTTGAGTTAAGTAGGAGCTAAGTTTGAATCTTTATCGGAAAAGGTTTAGTTGAACATTTGGTTTTCCCTGGTGCATCCATCTTCCTTCTTGGAAGTATAGTTCTTGAGGTTTCTTGAAGAGTTTTGGGCTATCAAAGTTGGAACTTTGAGAGTTGAGCTCTCCCGCATTTCTGTTGGAGTGTTATTTTTCTTCCTTGCCTGGAAAGGAGAAATTGTTTTTCGGTGTTTGTTCTTGTTCTTGAGCTATGGTTATCTTTAAATGTGGGTTGCATCCTGTTCGTCAAGAGTAGGTGACCTATGAAGGTGTTTAGAAAAGTTTTTGTTCGTGCTATGTAGTATGTAACAATGTGGTTTACGGAATGACGTATGGCTAAGTTAATATGTGAGTTGAATCGGTTTAATGTGGTTGTTAACTTTAGCTTGAGAATAAATAGACTACTAGTGTTGTAGAGTACTCTATAGCGAGAATGATCAAATGTTTTAATGTACATGCTTAAAATTTGTTGCTTTGCTTTAAAAAGTGCTTATGACCCTCTATAATGTTTAAAATTTTAAACCCTGATGCATAATTCGAACATTAAGATGATGTAAACTACTGATATTGTTAAAGAAACTTTACTGGTTGACTAAAGATGTTCTAATTTAACGTGTTAATAGAGAAATTTAATCTTGTTGGCTTGTGACCCTCACTTGGAGGTTGATTAGAGTTACTATTTATGTTGTTGCTGTAACACCCCAGCTTCTACTAAGCCCAGAATGTCACCAAACATAGACCATAACACATTTAATACCATAATTTAAAGTAAATTACAGCAAGTAATCATTTAGAATAATTGAAAATTTTGACATCATCTCCTTTGTTTTTGCATGAAACTTAACAACATAATCATCATATCAATAAGTAGGATAAACAAGACCTTCACACGCAGCGATAATGATAACCAATCATCAATTAAAACATCAATAGGCATCGCTAGCAAAAGAATAAGCATCAATTTAAGTCTAGGAAGATATAACAATTCACTCCATAGCCCCCACATGATACACATGGGGGAAACAACCAAACATTAAGACCATAAACTAATGATTATTGCAATGTCTCCAAAACAGGTGAATTAGCTAGATTATGATGCTACGTGGAGGAGTGTAGCTAAATCCCTTTCCCCAAGACCGATTTCATGGTACCTAAAGAAACAAACAACGAAAAACACAAGCGTGAGTTCAAAACTCAGCAAGGTGTAATATAATGAATCGACAAGGATCCAAAACAACAAACCATCATACCAGTCTCCACAGTTATACCACAACACATCATACTTGACATTATATACACTCTTTAAAACAACATGATAATCATTTCATGAACACCTCATGAGTACTCTCATCATTAATTCATAAACTTCTTCATTCATGTATATCATTCATGCAATGCAATGCACATGTCTCCTGGAATTCTCATACCGGTATGGTTGAGTGCACACCCGTCGGCATGCACCCTTTTCCCCCTTCCATCCCGAAGATGGAGGGTGCCTATCAGTTGCTTCCATTCACCGCGGTGGATGGAATCACGATGTAGGTCTTACTCAAAAGTTTAGCCCCGGACTAGTCATAACAGTTCTCACCGAATTCTACCGAATAGTTATGACTTATCTCACCGGCCGGCCATGAAAATATGCCATGCATGCAAAATGGACAGCAATGTATACACCAATAGAAATATTGCATATCAACACATGGCATCTCAACATTTTGGACCGTATTCAACCATCGACGGTGCCCATTCACAACATAGCATGTAAATCACTTATCATCATCAAGCATTTTAATCATGGCATGAAGACATCATATCATCGACAATATTTAAAACATGGCATAAGGACATCATATCAATTATAACATGTAGTTCATGGCAAGACAGCATGTTATCTATCCCAAACACTATCAAGTAATTCTAGCAACACATATAATGTTCAATCCACACAACACACTTGCCTTCAACCGCGGGCAACGGAGTGACGAGAGGTTGAGGGCACTCCCGGAGGCACACCACTTGCAAACACGTGCCACACACTTAATTCGACCACTCAAAACAGTACCCACTACACCTAATACGCTATATACTCCAAAACCCCGAAATCACAGATTTTGCCCCGTTCTGGACAGCGGCTTCGAAAAATCATAACATGAGTTCTAGAACTCCAAATTGAATAAACGAGTGCATCGTCGCGTAGCTTAGGAAATTTCCCAACTTTTTCTAGTTATAGGTAAAGACTGATTTGGACTCTAATGTTGTTTAATCTAACGTTGAACACGAACTGTCTCAATCTCGTCACAGATTTGACAGCGCTCGGTAAAACAGCCATAACTTCCAAACGGCTGGGCGGAATTTCAATTTCTTTATGTCCACGGAAAGATAATGAAATTATATATAACTTCTTAGAAGTCCGTACGGCCAGAATTCAAATCTAAATTGGCAAAAACGCCTGCCCTAGCTCGGGTCCCCAATCTGCCCGAACAGAACGTGAATGCAACTCAAGATTTCATCAACTCTAGCCCAACACAGCACCTCCCTTGACCTAAAAACATGGTAATCACCCTCTAAATCAGCAAAAGATCTACCCCACAGCAACCCCCCATTACCTTCTTGGAGAATCACAACTCGACGGTCGTTCCTTAGCGCGAAAGCCACCCGATCTCCTCCCACGCGAAGTTGACGCCGGTTCTCCTCGTCGCGGATCCTTCCACCGGCGAGGACAACACCGTGGCGAGGCGTGGCAGTGTGGGCATCGCAGCAAAGGCCACCGGAAGGTGGGGAGGAGGCGCCAAGAACTTTGGGTGTGGGGTGGAGGATGAGGAGGTGGAGGAGTTAGATTGGAAGGAGAGGAAGAAGTGTGGGCAAGGGGGGGGCGGCGCACAGGGTGGGGAGGGCTAGGGCAGCAGGGTTTGCTGCCCTCCTCACCCCCACATGGGCGCAAACAATTCCCACCTCCGGCCCACTTAAGTCCCTCAAGGCCCAAAACGTCCCGGAGAGGCCCGGAAGCCCGAAAATAGGCCGAAACGCGCTAAAACGTGATAACTTAGGGCTCTAAATGTAAAAGTTCACATATTATCTCATTTACGACGTCTTATCATATTTTATCATCACATAATTTCAAATCCCGACATTTCGTGGTGTCACATTCTACCCCCCTTCAACAGGATTTGGCCTCGAATCCAAGACACACCACTATGCAACCAGCAAAACAGAAGGTAGCTAGGTATCGCAACCCATACCTGAGGTAAATAGTTCAAGATACTTCTCGCGCATGCGAGACTCCAGCTCCCAAGTTGCTTCCCTCTCAGACTGGTGCGACCACAAAATTTTAACAAATTTGAGCGTCTTGTTCTTCAGCACTCGCTCTAAGTTCTCCAGGATTCTCACAGGTCTGGACTCAAAAGTGAGGTTCTGATCAACCGCCAGTGGTTCTAATGGAACCACCAACTCCGGATCGTGCAAGTACTTCCTCAGCATCGATACATGAAACACATTGTGAACTCCTTGCATCGAATCCGGTAGCTCCAAGCGGTAAGCCAACTTGCCGACTCGAGCCAAAATAGGAAATGGCCCAACATATCTTGGGCTAAGCTTCCCTTTGGTACCAAAGCGTACCACACCCTTGGTAGGAGACACTCGCAAGAGCACACTGTCACCCACCTCAAACTCTAAATCCCGCCTTCTCACATCAGCATAACTTTTCTGCCTGCTCTGCGCGGCGAGAAGGTTCTGTCGCACCTCTGCCACACGATCCACTGTCTGCTGCACCCAGTCTGGACCAAGAACGGCTCTCTCTCCCACTGCATCCCAACAAAGTGGCGATCGGCACTTCCGGCCATAAAGTACCTCATAAGGAGCAGCCCGGATGCTGGAATGGTAGCCGTTATTATAAGCAAACTCTGCAAGAGGCAAATGATCTTCCCAACTACCTTTCCAAGCCAACACATAGGCCCTGAGCATGTCCTCCAAAGTCTGAATGGCACGCTCAGACTGCCCATCTGTCGGGACCCCGAATTTGCAAATCCGGACCCTCTGTGTATTCAGCACTAGTCCAGGAACGCGCTAGTGCACACAGTCTTAACATCGGTAAATATCACAATCATACCACACGATACTAATAGAGTACTTTATTTAAATAACCAACTGGTTACTCGACCTTATGGTCAAGTCACAAATGTACGCCTCGCAGGGCAAAACTTATCAAGAGAGAAAATAGTAGCAGCGGAAAATAAGATAGCTTCGTGGCGCCATCCAGTATACCACAGGCAACTGACTGGGCTCGCTTCCCTAAGTAGACGGATCCTCTTGGAGCTCCTCCTCCAAAGCTGGTGTCGTCTCCTCTTCAACTGGTGTTGTATTGTGGCAAGGGTGAGTACTTGGTACTCAGCAAGTCATGCACAGAATGTAGGCTAATATACTATATGCATGGCTTGGTACAAAGGAATAGCTCAAGGTATATTTGCAGTAAACAGCATTTGACAAGTAACATAAGTAGATTCGAAAGCAGTAGAAACAAGTATAGCATAGGTAACTTTTCAAGGAGTTTAGTAAACATCTTTCCCATCCTAATCCACATTTCTAACATCATTGTCAATCCAACCCAACCTTTCAAGTCCAAGTTATTTTTGAGAAAATCTAACCCTTGACTGTAATTCCCGAGCGATGTCCAATACCGCGGACACGGCTATTCGAATAGATTCTACACTCTGCAGAGGTTATGCACTTTACCCACAAGATACAGTCAAACACCACAAAGGCGAGTTCCCGTAACAAAGTCTTTCGGAAACCTCTAACAATACAAGTGGTCCTCCCCGGTTATTGCGCACTAACCCTTCCCTTAGCTAAGGCGAAGTCTAGGCCAATCAACCGTTAGATGGGTACCTGGCCTCACCCGATGCGCTCCCCGTACAACTTACACAAAGGGTGTAGTTGACCTCCCTGAGGTCCCACAGTGCGTTATCGACAACTTAGTCAACTAGGTCCGTCCCATTCTGGACATGTGGTTGCACGTTAGACCCAGTTCAAAGGCTTGCAAGGTTAAGTCCTTAGGGTGACCAGGCAAGACTACCCAAGAACCAAATCAACATCCCCAATGCCACAACCGCCCACTGGACATTACTCTTGCCACATGCCCCGGTCGAAAACTATTTATCAAACCCCAGTTGATTACCATGCACCACGTGCCATCAACATCACATGATACCTTTCCAAAACAGGTTCAATATATCATTAAGTCAACATTAGCATATGATTGTCCAAAATCATGTCATGAGCACGTAGCAGGTCTAAGCAGTATACTACAACGGTCTAAAACCCATGTTGGCAATTTAATAATGTCCAACTAGTAAACCACAACTGGGTGACAAGGGTCATGGCACATACTTAAGTAATCAAGGTGTCATACAGCAAATTGGTACTTATCTAATCCCCCAAATTTAAATAAAGTATTTTTCTAATTGAACTAGCATGCAATAGGTTAAATCAAAATAGATTTCGAAATAGGATCAACATGGTCAAAGCACAACTTGCCTTCAAAAAGTACTTGCTCTTGGTCTTGAGTTGGATCCTGAGTCAATACTTCTCGTTCGAATCCTTCCGGCACTTCAACGTCTACTCGTAAAGCGTGCAAATAGCAAATACACGAATAAACAATAGGCAAAAAGTGTCCAAACATCCAAATAAAATCCATAAACAGAGAGAACATAATTTTATGAATTTTTAGAAACTGGAATCGTCAAATTTGGAGTTAAAATGCAAAAGTTATGATTATTTAAAGTTTAAATAATCAATTAAATAATTTTATAGAGAAAAACTTTAGTCCAAAAATTAAATAAAATTCATATTTAGGTAGATCTCAATTTTATACAAATTTAGAAATTTGAATCACTCAAATCGGAGTTGAAACGCAAAAGTTATAAGCGTTTGAAGTTTTGAAATTCAAATCAATTATTAAACCGAATTATTAAATCATTTTCTTTTTCGGAAAATCATTTATTGCGTCAGCAAGGACACGTGGACCAATCGGGTGGACGACGCGTGGCCTCGGGTCCATGGACGGCGCCGCGATCTCGGCTCGGTCCACGCAGTGGGCTCGGTCACCGTGGGCTCGGCCCACGGCTCACTGCCGGTAGCCAGTGGGTCGCTTTGACACGCGGGCCTCGTGTCGGTCTACACGCACGCTGCGTGGACGGCGCCGACCGCGACGGCCAGCCTTCCCGACACATGGCTCAATCTCGGCCGTTGATTTGGAAATCAACGGCCCGGATAGATCTGGCTAACGCGCTTGGAAAACAACTCCACCGATCCGACCGCTCGATCTTGATCGGACGGTCAAGATCCAATCTATCACTATGAACGTGGTTCAATCTAAGCCGTTGGATCTAAATCTAACGGTTGAGATTAGATCTGAAATTAACACGTGATTCTTTACCGTGGGTGACGTGGACGAATCTGGACCGTGCGATGAAGATCCGACGGTGGAGAAGCTTCGCGTCTGCGATATCCACGGCGGAGCTCCGGCGGCTGGCGTTGAGAACGAAGACCACACCGACGGCGTTTCGCGCACGCTCCGGCGAAGTGGGTGGTCTCTTCGGGTGCGTCTCGGTGCGGGGGTTCCGGATCTGGGCTCCTTCTCGGCGGAAGACGACGGACGGCGGCGGAAAACGGCGCAAACCGCGGCGGACGCCTCCTCCAACTACGGCGAGCTCGCGCGGGCTGACGGCGGCGGCTTGAGCGGCGTGGGTTGGAGCTACGGTGCGCAATGAAAGCGGCGATCCCGACACGTGGCGGCGCAATAAATAGGGCCCTCGGTGTCCGTGAAACACGCGAATCGAGGTCCTCTCCGTTCTTGGCGCGAGTCCGGCGGCGACACGGTTAGGAGTGATCGTGGCAGCGCCGCGGCCGTTGGATCGAGATCCAACGGTCGCCGAGTTTGGGTCCGGTCGGATTAGGCGGTGGTGGCTCGGTCGGGCTCGGGCTCGGTGGCGTGGCTCAATCGTGGCCGTTGGATCTGAATCCAACGGCCATCCGCTTTAAGGCTTTCGGCCGAGCGGGTTGATCGAGTCACGTGGCTCGGGTCGGACTCGAACTCGAGTCCGACTTCGGGCTCGATCGGATGAACGATTGCAAACCCACTCGCATTTTCCAGCGATTTAATAATTAAAATAATTCCCGATAATTCATTTAATTCATTAAAAATAGCAAAAGACTCGAGAAAAATTCCTAAAAATTCTGGAAAATACTTTGGATCATTTTGGACTCAAATAAAATATTTCCAACAAAATTTTATTTGCAAAGTTTAATTCTTTAATTATTTCAAAATGGAATAAATTCAAATAAATTCCAAATAAATTCCAGAAAATTCCAAAAATTCACCAAAGTGCCAAGTCACACATGAATTTAAGGAAAGCAAATTTCTGGGGTGTTACACCATCCGTCTGAGGGTGAAAGGCGGTACTAAGGCGAAGCTGCGTACCCAAAGCACTCTGCAAACTCTCCCAAAACTTGGAGACTAACTTCGCATCCCGATCAGAAATAATGGTCTTGGGCACACTATGCAGTCTCACTATCTCCCGCATATAGATGGGAGCCAACTCGCTCGCTGAGTTGGTAGTGCGGATAGGAATGAAATGCGCGGACTTGCTGAGACGATCCACCAAAACCCAAACAAAGATCCTTCCTCGTGGAGAACGAGGTAAACCAACCACAAAATCCATGGAGATGTCATCCCATGGCCACACAGGATCTCCAATGGTCGCAACAGA
Organism: Rhipidocladum racemiflorum; assembly: GCA_036346355.1. NCBI lineage: Eukaryota > Viridiplantae > Streptophyta > Magnoliopsida > Poales > Poaceae > Rhipidocladum > Rhipidocladum racemiflorum. The sequence continues at coordinate 34,798,063 of CM070589.1, read as the reverse complement.
CCGGCGGGACGCTTATGCTCGCCTTTGATCTTCTCGACAGATCCCACAAGACGCCACATACTTGGCAATATCCACTCTCATCCTTTTCCACCGTAAATTCTTCTTCAAGTCCCTGTACATCTTGGTCTCCCAGATGGACCGTGTGCAGTGCGATGAGCCTCTTTCAGAATATCCTCTCTCACTTGGGATTTCTGAGGCACGCACAAACGACCCTGAAACCTCAAAGCTCCCACCTCATCAACGGCAAAATCTCCAGACTTGCCATCCTCAAGGCGTTTCCTCATCTGCTAGAGCAACCGATCATGCTGTTGTGCCTCCCGCACACGCTCAGGGATCGCTGACTCAAGAATCAATTGAGTTTCAGCTTGCACGGTCCCCGCAGCGAGGGAGACTCCCAAACGCTCAAAATCAGCAACAAGACAATCCACAACAGGGGGCATTGTCTTGCGACTGAGAGCGTCGGCCACCACATTTGCCTTCCCCGGATGATACTGGATTGTGAGATCATAATCTTTTATCAATTCTAGCCATCTCCTCTGTCTCAAGTTCAAATCTTTCTGAGTAAAGATGTACTTGAGACTCTTGTGATCAGTGAAAATGTCACAAGACTCACCATACAGGTAATGCCTCCATATCTTCAATGCAAACACAACAGCGGCTAACTCAAGGTCATGAGTGGGGTAATTCTGCTCATGCTTTTTCAACTGTCTCGACGCATAAGCAATCACTTTGCCCTCTTGCATGAGCACACAACCCAATCCCAGACGAGAAGCGTCAGAATAGACAGTGAAACGCCTCCCGGGCTCGGGAAGGGTAAGAACAGGAGCAGTCACTAACTTCTCCTTCAAAGTGCAGAAACTGCGCTCACAATCTGCAGTCCACTGAAATTTCATCCCCTTCTGAGTCAACTGTGAAAGCGGCTTAGCAATGATGGAGAAATCCTGCACAAAGCGCCGATAATAGCCAGCCAACCCAAGGAAACTTCGCACCTCTTTAACGTTGGAAGGTCTCTTCCAATCCAGAACTGCTGAGACTTTGCTAGGATCTACTGATATGCCATCTGGATTGATGATGTGGCCAAGAAAACCCACTTCTGAAATCCAGAACTCGCATTTCTTCAACTTAGCAAAGAAGTGATGCTCTCTCAATGTACTCAGCACAAGCCTCAAATGCTGCTCATGTTCTTCTTCTGATTTAGAGTAAATCAGAATGTCATCGATGAACACTACCACAAACTCATCAAGATACTGGTGTAGCATACTGTTCATCGCCTCCATAAAAACAGCAGGGGCATTAGTTAGTCCAAAAGACATAACTTTAAATTCATAGTGCCCATACCTAGTGGAGAAAGCTATCATTTCAATATCTTGTTCCCTCACACAAATCTAATTATAACCAGACTGAAGATGAATTTTAGAGAACACCTTCACTCCCTTCAATTAGTCAAACAAATCTTCAATGCGGGGCAACGGATACTTGTTCTTGACTGTCACTTGATTGAGAGCACGATAGTCGATGCATATGCGCCAACTACCATCCTTCTTTGAAACAAAAAGGACGGGTGCTCCCCATGGCGACACATTGCGCCGAATAAAACCCTTGGCCAACAAATCCTCCAACTGCTTCTTCAACTCGTCTTGAAAAGGACGAGCCAAGCGGTATGGAGAGATAGAAATGGGTCGAGTGCCTGGAACAAGATCAATACGGAACTCCACACGCCTCACAGGAGGTAAACCAGGCAACTCGTCAGGGAATACATCAACAAACTCCTTCACTACAGGAATCTCCGCAATGGAAACTGAAGAAGATGGCTTTTCTGACAAAGCCATGAGGAAACTCAAATGCCTCAAACGGCGACTAGAACACATACTAGTCAAAACAAAGACAGAGCTAGAAGGTATACCAACCTGAAAGGTCAACTCTACCCTTGACGGGGCCTGCAAGGCAACCGTCTTCCAGAAACAACAGATCCTGGCACGGTACTGATGCAGCCAGTCCATGCCCAAAATGACATCAAAAGGAGCCAACTGGATCACCATAAGATTGGCAAAGAAAACTTCATCATCGATGGCAATGGTGCAACCCGGCAAACCAAAGAGCTAGCAATCAAACCCCGGAGAACCCGGACTAGCACGGACTCGAGAAATCCATTGAACTCCCAACTTAGCCCTACTAGCAAACTCGCACGACACAAAAGAGTAGGGCGCTCCTAATCAAACAAAACAAAGGCATCAACGAAATCCACGAGTAGAGTACGAAACCACCTCTGGATGCCTCACGACTCGGCAATCGGCAAAGCGTAAACCCTGGTGGCGCCGAGACAAGAGGGAGCCCGACTCGGCCGATGCCCCAACAGAGCCGGGGCGGAGGAGGCAATCGAGGAGGAGCAGATGGTCACGGCACCAAGAAGCGCCGAGGCGCCCACGCAAAGGGCGGTGAGAAGCTGGAGCAGCCATCATGTGCACTGAACCTCCGAAGACGCCCGTTGGAGTGGGAGGAGAAGACACCGCCTCCCACTTGATGATGCTTCCGGATTCATCCGCAGACTCGTCCCATGTGGCCAGGAGCTTGCCCGCAGTGGTTGCAACTCCCAGTCCAACCACACTCAGAAGCACGGTGCTCACCACCGCACTTGAAGAACTTCATGCCCTGCCCGGGCACAGGACGAACAGCTGCCCGTGAGGAAGACGACTGGGGCGGCCTCATCTTGGCCCCTGAGGAGGAGCCCTGTCCTCCCTTGAACTTCTTGAAAGTGGGTCGCTTAGAAGACCCACCTCCTCCACCAAAGGTCCTCTTCTGGCCCCCGCCTGGGCCGCAGGAACCCCCGAACCACCCGGGTTTTGCTTATCCCAGGAGAGCTCCAACTCGAGCTCCATGCCTTTCGCCTGCTCCACCATGGAGCAGGAGTCACGAGGGACAGTCGCCCCCATGACAACTCTGAACTCCTGGTTGAGGCCCCTACAGAACCTCCTCGCCTTCTCCCTGTCGTCGGCTGCCACAAAGCACGGGCGCACCTACGCCTGTTGAACTCCAACTCATACTCGCCACCGACCTCTTTCCTGGGAAAGAGTCGCCGAGCATGCTCCATCCGCTCGAGAAAAGACTGGTAGAACTTGGCTCGAAGCGAGCCACAAAGTCCTCCCGTGGCAGACCAAGATCGGGGCTCTAGCAGCCAGTAACCCTCCCACCATATATCGCCTTGGCCCTTCACCAAAGGCCACAAAGCGAGCCCTCTGGACCGAGGTCAACTCTAGGACCCCAAAGCGCCTCTCCATGTACCGCAGCCAATCTGGATCGACCGGCGTCCTGCTCAGTCAAAAGTGTCGAGACGGAGGGACATCCACTCGAAGACTCATCCTCGACTCGGCGCAGCGGGCCAACAAGCTGAGGCTACTGCAGGGGAGGCTGGCTGGGCCACTACGAGGGAGGCACAAGTGGGCCACTGCGAGGGGAGGCACAACGGCAAGGGCTGCCCGCTATGGCGCGGCTCTGAATCTCCCTCTGCGAGCCTGAACTAGATCGTCATTGGCGGTGGGCACCCCCGCCGACCGAGCCGCTGAAGCTCCTCCCGAGCCGCTCAGAGCATTGAGCGAACGCTACCCTCGGCATGACTCCGTGACTCCCTGAGAGCCTCGCCCCTGGCCTCCACGGCCACGACGTCCACGGCCTCTACCCCTCGGCATGGCTGCTACAGTCACACAAGCAAGCATATTCACAATCATAATCACAACATCAACATAATCAAAGCTTTCAACAAATAAACAGCGCGATACAAAATCGTAATCCATATACCCATCCTACTGTGCATCCAAGTGTGTCAGATTTTAATTTAGTCATACCTCTCTTGCAAATTTTAAAGTTGCTATCCTATAACAAAGTTTTAGTTACAACCTAAGCCATGTTTCTAGATTATCCCACTTCAAAGTTTTAGTTGAACCTATGGTATGACACTAAATACATAATCCAAGGACCTAATGCCCGCTCTGATACCAACTGTAACACCCCAGCTTCTACTAAGCCCAGAATGTCACCAAACATAGACCATAACACATTTAATACCATAATTGAAAGTAAATTACAGCAAGTAATCATTTAGAATAATTGAAAATTTTGACAGCATCTCCTTTGTTTTTGCATGAAACTTAACAACATAATCATCATATCAATAAGTAGGATAAACAAGACCTTCACACGCAGCGATAATGATAACCAATCATCAATTAAAACATCAATAGGCATCGCTAGCAAAAGAATAAGCATCAATTTAAGTCTAGGAAGATATAACAATTCACTCCATAGCCCCACATGATACACATGGGGGAAACAACCAAACATTAAGACCATAAACTAATGATTATTGCAATGTCTCAAAAACAGGTGAATTAGCTAGATTATGATGCTACGTGGAGGAGTGTAGCTAAATCCCTTTCCCGCGCGCCGATTTCATGGTACCTAAAGAAACAAACAACGAAAAACACAAGCGTGAGTTCAAAACTCAGCAAGGTGTAATATAATGAATCAACAAGGATCCAAAACAACAAACCATCATACTTGACATTATATACACTCTTTAAAACAACATGATAATCATTTCATGAACACCTCATGAGTACTCTCATCATTAATTCATAAACTTCTTCATTCATGTATATCATTCATGCAATGCAATGCACATGTCTCCTTGAATTCTCATACCGGTATGGTTGAGTGCACACCCGTCGGCATGCACCCTTTTCCCCCTTCCATCCCAAAGATGGAGGGTGCCTATCACTTGCTTCCATTCACCGCGGTGGATGGAATCACGATGTAGGTCTTACTCAAAAGTTTAGCCCCGGACTAGTCATAACAGTTCTCACCGACCCTACCGGAATAGTTATGACTAATCTCACCGGCCGGCCATGAAAATATGCCATGCATGCAAAATGGACAGCAATGTATACACCAATAGAAATATTGCATATCAACACATGGCATCTCAACATTTAGGACCGTATTCAACCATCGACGGTGCCCATTCACAACATAGCATGTAAATCACTTATCATCATCAAGCATTTTAATCATGGCATGAAGACATCATATCATCGACAATATTTAAAACATGGCATAAGGACATCATATCAATTATAACATGTAGTTCATGGCAAGACAGCATGTTATCTATCCCAAACACTATCAAGTAATTCTAGCAACATATATAATGTTCAATCCACACAACACACTTGCCTTCAACCGCGGGCAACGGAGTGACGAGAGGTTGAGGGCACTCCCGGAGGCACACCACCTGCAAACACGTGCCACACACTTAATTCGACTCCTCAAAACAGTACCCACTACACCTAATACGCTATATACTCCAAAACCCCGAAATCACAGATTTTGCCCCGTTCTGGACAGCGGCTTCGAAAAATCATAACTTGAGTTCTAGAACTCCAAATTGAATAAACGAGTACATCCTCGCGTAGATTAGGAAATTTCCCAACTTTTTCTAGTTATAGGTAAAGACTGATTCGGACTCTAATGTTGTTTAATCTAACGTTGAACACGAACTGTCTCAATCTCGTCACAGATTTGACAGCGCTCGGTAAAACAGCCATAACTTCCAAACGGCTGGGCGGAATTTCAATTTCTTTATGTCCACGGAAAGATAATGAAATTATCTATAACTTCTTAGAAGTCCGTACGGCCAAAATCCAACTCTAAATTGGCGAAAACGCCTGCCCTAGCTCGGGTCCCCAATCTGCCCGAACAGAACGTGAATGCAACTCAAGATTTCATCAACTCTAGCCCAACACAGCACCTCCCTTGACCTAAAAACATGGTAATCACCCTCTAAAGCAGCAAAAGATCTACCCCACAGCAACCCCCCATTACCTTCTTGGAGAATCACAACTCGACGGTCGTTCCTTAGCGCGAAAGCCACCTGATCTCCTCCCACGCGAAGTTGCCGCCGGTTCTCCTCGTCGCGGATCCTTCCACCGGCGAGGACAACACCGTGGCGAGGCGTGGCAGCGTGGGCGTCGCAGCAAAGGCCACCGGAAGGTGGGGAGGAGGCGCCAAGAACTTTGGGTGTGGGGTGGAGGAGTTAGATTGGAAGGAGAGGAAGAAGTGGGGGCAAGGGGGGGCGGCGCACAGGGTGGGGAGGGCTAGGGCAGCAGGGTTTGCTGCCCTCCTCACCCCAACATGGGCCCAAACAATTCCCACCTCCGGCCAACTTAAGTCCCTCATGGCCCAAAACGTCCCGTAGAGGCCCGGAAGCCCGAAAACAGGCCGAAACGCGCTAAAACGTGATAACTCAGGGCTCTAAATGTAAAAGTTCACATATTATCTCATTTACGACGTCTTATCATATTTTATCATCACATAATTTCAAATCCCGACATTTCGTGGTGTCACAGTTGCAAACCAATAGTACATTTGGAAGTATGAAGATGTGTTCCTATAATGCTAGTACCGATGTCAATTGGGAAGATATAGGTTTTGTTGTTGTTTTAAGAGCATTGTGTTGGTTTAACTTATTAAATTTGTTCTAATAGCTGGAGTATGTTGTGTAGTGATAATTTGTTATAGTATATGGATAGAGTAACTAAAAACAATGTTGTGTTTATGATTATGCCCGTTTATTGATAGTGATGATCTAGTAGTGGTGGTAATTGTGTAGATTACTTGTTGGAAACCATTGTTAAAATGGAGGTTATTGTAACATGTTGTGATGGAGTGGACCATGGATAATTGACATGATGTAGAATTTTATCCTTAATGAATGTATATCTTAGAATCATATTTACGAACTTTGTCTTGTAGAGATAATATTTACTTGTTGAAGTCATTTATTGATTGAACAAGTTCCAATTGTCAAGATGTTGACGTATGGATGGTATAAAATTGATAGGTTGATCATGCTTAAGTATCTGTTGAAGTACTATGCTTGAAATATAGAGTACGTTGTTATATGATGTGTTTTTCTGTGGGGATCAGGATGAGGTAGTTTTGGCTGGATGTTTTTTGGGTAAATATCCTAAACTTCATTTATAAGTGTTGGGAAAGGTAACTAGAGAAAGAATTTGTTATGCATTTTTGGTTTAGTTATGATAGGGCTCCTCAGGGAGTGAATAGTGATTATTGAAGTCTTTAATGGAAAGCGTAGTGGAACACTAGAGGTGGTTGTATCTATGTTGAGCTTGTGTTTAAAACTTTTGGACTGGTTTGGTTGTTTACTATCTCGTTTGAATGCTTTTGGTCGAAGTGTTCCGTCTGTTGTGTTTCAGAGTTTCCCTAAAACTCGTCGTGATTGGTGCCAATCTTTTGGTTTTGGCTAATTTGTTTAGTTTATGCTATGAGTATGGTTTTACACCCAAAAGTCTTTGAGTGGATCGCGCTCCTTCGCGTTCACACTGAATTACCTTTGGAATAAATGCTTAAAAGGAAGTAGATGGTCATAGTGGGTTGTGTTGGAAACTTTTGAGTCAAGAACTTGATGTGTAACTCTTTTGGCTAGAGTTGGAGTTATTTAGAAGAAAAAAGTGTGTGGTGTTTGCAAGCGCTTCAAAAAGGGTGGATTTTATGAATGTTTTATAAGTGGTTTTGTTAAGTGAAGTGTTCCCTTTTGGAAATGAGTTTCCCTTTCTCTTTGAGAAAATTTGTGGCGGTTGTGTGTGCAGATGTTTAACTTTGGAGTCGATGTTCTTTTCCAAAATGTTGATTTTGGTTAAAATGCGAGGTCTTGCAAGTTTAGCTTTCAATTAATGTTGGGTTGTGATGCGGCGTGGTGCCTTACTGTTAACTATGCTACTGTCATAGTCTATGTGAATTTTCACAACCATCGATGTTATTTGTGTTTCAATCTTGTGATACCGAGGAAGAAGCCGTTGGGTGAATGACTATTTGGTACTGTTGTTACATGATGAATGAATGTTGAAAAGGAAACATGATATCATTTATGAATAATTAATCATAAAAGAGTCGATGAGCCAGGTCGATGAGAAAGTCATATATGGATATATGACTAATCCGGAGTGCTCTTGAAAAGTTTGCATTCATGTCATGAATCGATATGTCTATTTCTTTCTAGTATGAAGAGAAATAATGAATAACTTCTAGTATTTTGGCTGTGGTATAGGAGATGTGTTTCCTTTGCGATTTGGCTTAGGAAAATAAAATGAGTACTTTTTGGTTGTTGCCGAATTCATTCCAAAGTGGCTTTTAGCACTTTGGTGTTCGAGTTGTTGTGTGTGGATCAATTTGGGTTCATGGTTTATGGTTGAGCTTACTCAATGATTGTACCCTTTGTTCTGATCCTTTGAGTGGAAGAATGTGAGGGCGAGACCTTCTAAGAAAGAGAAATCTAGTGTGGGTTGGTAATGACCTAAGATATTAGGCGTTGCTAGTGGTTGATCGTAACTAGTTTGGAAGTGGAGAGTAAAGGAAGGTTGGGTATGACCCAATTCAAACTTTCCTGGAGAATTGTTTTGTTGATGCGTCCCTCGGTAGGGGTCTTTTCCTTGTTGATTAAATTATTAGTGGACCAGTTGGTGGTTGCTAGCAGTTGCTTTTCCTTTTCAAAGTGTATTGGATCTTTTTGTCGCTGGGCTATGCGTGAGTTGTGTTAATCAAAGCGGATTGTTCGGTTGTTACAGTTCTTGCGGGTTTTAAGAACCCTGGTTCAAAGTAAGCTTTCCCTTTCGGTGGTAATGGTGGGTATTGGTCTTCTTGTGAAAGATCAATCTTCCTCAAGGTTATAACCCCGATTGTTCTAGCGGTTGGTAATCTTGGAGTGTTGTGTCTCTATTGGTTCGCGTCGTCTTGAATACGATGAACCACAGAAGAGAGGTTAGTACCGTGTTCTTCTGGAGAGTAGCATTGGTTAAAGGGATCGGACACTTTAGTGCCAAGGAATGCATAGAATGAGGTGTGTGAGATCGTTTCCCCTCGTTGTCTGTTTGGGAATCTATCCTATTGCTTGGAATGTTCAGAGTCCTTGTGTAGTGCTTTGTGTTTCAATGTCGAGTAAGCTTCTAGCAAGATTTGATTGCGAGTTATCATGAGAAGCCATCAGTCTTCGAGCCTTAGCTCCTTGCTTTTGATTTCTGGGTAGTGCAAATCGTAGGGGTTTGTGAGCGGGTTCTGAGAAGTGAACCTTAGCTCCCTTTGATTTGGTTGTTTGTGATATGGCGTGTCTCGGATTCGGGGTCGAATCCTGTTAAAGGGGGGAGAATGTGACATTATAGATTTCGGCATTTCGATATGACTTTATTGCCGTGTCTTTGGATTTTTCCGGGTGTTTGGGCCTCTCCGGGGGAGATTGGGCCTTGGGGGAGTTAGTTTGGGCCTTGGGGGGGATGAAGTGGGCCGTTGGTGGGGGAGTTTTTGGCCCATGAGAGGGGAAATTGTAACACCCCGGCATTTAATATGCCCGAATGCTACCAAACATAAGCTAAACAACATCTAAGTACCACAATTAAACATAAATTCCAGCAAAGGTTCATATGCTAAAAACCGATATTTCGGCAGCATCTCCTTTGTTTTTCCATGAATTAACACAATCTCAATATCATGGCAAGATATATATCATAGCACACGACATCTAAAACAACAACATAAATGGACATAACATCAAGTTACGCCAATAATACCACGCTTAACCCCTTCTAAACTATAACGAAGCAAATAAGGATTCACAAGCATGCTAGATTAAACCATACATTAAGTTTAGGGCACAACTCTTAATATCATGTCTCCAAGTGGTTAATTATGGACTATGATGGTGGAGCTACGTGTAGAAGTGTAGCTAGACCCCTTTTTCCCGCATGCCGATCTCAAAGTACCTAAAAACAACATAAAACACAAGCGTGAGTTCGAAAACTCAGCAAGCATATTGTAATGGACAACAAGATCATTTACAAGACAATAATACCTTACATCACATATAACATCTCATACTTGAGCACATAACAACATCATCATCATTAAATATGTATTGCAATGCAATGCAATGCAATGTTATGCTCATATATCCTTGGAAACTCATACCGGTATGGTTGAGTACACACCCGTCGGTGTGCACCCTTTTCCCCCTTCCATCCCGAAGATGGAGGGTGCCTACTCCTCGCTTCCATTCACCACGTGGATGGAATCACGATGTAGGTCTTACTCAATGGCGTTCCGGACTAGTCATAACTTTCTCACCGACCTTGCCGGACTAGTTATGACTTTCTCACCGCCCTCGCCCTATCTCATGACATGCATGCAACTATGCCAATTATCATATCTCATTTGTACATAAACATATGGCATCATGTCATAGTACACATAAACACATGGCATCGAATCATGATAAGTATAGACACATAGCATCATATCATGATAATCATACTCAATATATCATTGGAAAACAGCAAGCATAGCAAGTGATCATAGAAAGTATTCAATCTTTCATCTAATCTCCACAAGCAACCTACGATTCCGCTATACATTACAACACACTTGCCTCAACCGCGGGCGACGGATTGGCGGGAAGTAGAGGGCACTCCCGGTGTCACACCACCTGCACATAGGCATCACACACTCACAATCATGCCCACAAAACAGTACACAAACCCCCATCTAACCCGACATTGCCCACTACTCGCAAAACCTAAAAATAGAGGTTCTGTCCCGTCGGGACAGCAGCATTGCAAAAGGCATAACTTGAGTTCTGGAACTCCGAATCAATTAAACGAGTACATCCTCGCGTAGCTTAGGAAATTTCCCAACTTTCTCTAGGTATATGGAAAGTCTGATTCGGCCTCTAAAGTTGTTTAATCTACAGATTACCGAGATATGTTCCAATCGCGTCACAGATTTTAACACGCTTGGTAAAACGGCCATAACTTTCAAACGGCTGATCGGATTTTAACGTGCTTTATGTCCACGGAAAGATAATTAAATTATATACAACTTCTTTTAAGTCCGTACAGACAGATTCGGATTCTAAATCGACGAAAACTCGAACCCTAGCCCGACTGCTCAATCTGCCCGAAAACAGAAACGTGGCAACGTCTAGATCTAACCCAAAGAACTCCAATCCAGCACCACCAATTGATCTAAAAACTTGATAATCACCCTAAGAACAGTACCTAGATCAATTCCAAGGATCCCCATGATCATACCTTTGCCCAACGAACGAATCTCCAATAGATCTCCTCGCGGATCGCTCCTCGCTCCACGCTCCTCGCTCCTCGCTCCTCGCTCCAACGGATGGATCCACAAGGTGCAGAGGTGTGGAGACCACCCTAGGGCAGCAAGGGGGTGGAGGAGAGGTGGTGGTGTGGTGGGTTGCATGGGGGCAATGGGGGTGGTGGTGGCGCACATGTGGGTGTGGGTGTGGGGGGGGGGGCTTGGGCTTTGGTGGGGGTGGTGGGGGCGCCCAAGGGCAGGGGGAGCACGCCCAAAAGGCTGGTGGGGAGCCCTTTTACCAGCCCCCACACCCAATCCTAGTCCGTTACGGAGACCTACTCCATCCCACCAAAGCCCACCAAGGCCCAAACTCCCCCGGGAAGGCCCAAAACCAGGAAGCGGCCCGAAACGCCTTAAAAGCTATTAACCTCCATATCCTATAGTTTTAACCTTAATTCCACATCTCATAATGTTATTGACCTTATCATGCACGTTAAATAAGGTTACGACACTCCGTGGCGACATAACACTTCAACCGGCCCAAAAACGCGAGAAAACCCTAAGCCGAAAGGTTTTATTCTCTAGTTTCACCTTCTATAACGTCACACCAAACCATAGTGTCACAGAAATCCTGCCACCCTCCCCTTAGGGTTTCCCCATGCGCCCCCTCCCTATGCCCCATGCGCCCCACACCTCCCCCATCCTAGCCGCCACCTCCCTCTCCCCCTCCCCCTTCCCCCATGGCGCCCCCATCCCCTTGTGCCTCCCTCTCCTCCCTAGCCGGCCCTAGCGAGGATCCCTCCCCTCCCATGCTTGCCACACCTCCCGCTCAGTTGATACCTCCGTTGGGGAGCCTTGCGAACAAGAAGATCCGACTATTTCGGCGGTTCCAGCAAGCGGAGGGAAGATTGGATCGCGAGGAGGACGCGTTCATCATTCAGGTGGCTCGCCAAGAAGAGGTATGCTATGGGGAATTTATTCGTGGACTTTAGATGCTGGTTAGATGGGGAAGATTAGGGTTAAATTTTATGTTTAGGTGATGTGGCTAGATGTAATTAGGGAGAAGGCAATGCTGTCCCACGTTCTGTCCTCGGACAGATTGGGTCATCGGCTTTCGGTCGCGAGTGTGGCAATATTAGAGGCGTTTTCTAATTGGCCGTACGTTGATAAAGTTGTAGATAATTTCAATACCTTTCAGTGGACACCAAGAACGCGTAATTCTGATCAGTTGTTTGAAAGTTATGGCTGTTTTACCGAACGTGTTCAAAACTGTGACGTGATTGGGACAGATCGTGTTGATCTGTAGATTAGCCAATTTTAGAGGCCCAATCATCTTTTCCCAACACTTAGAAAAAGCTATTAAATTTCCTGAGCTTTGAGAAAATGTACTCGTTTACTTAATTTGGAGTCCTAGAACTCATGTTATGCTAGTTGGAAGCCCGCTGTCCTGTAGGGACAGATTCTCTGTTTTTGGGTTTTAGGGGTTGTTTGCGAAGTCGGGGTAGGGGATCATTCTTGTACTGTTTTGAGGGCACGTTTTGAGTATGTGGTACCTATGTGAAGGTGGTGTGACCCTGGGAGTGCCCTCATCCTCTCGCCAGTCCGTCGCTCACGGTTGAAGGCAAGTGTATTGTAGTGGTTGCAGCTTAGGAAGCCGTAATGTTTGATAATGAGATGGTTTACACATGTTTTATGATATGATGCCATGATTGACTCTTGCTTGCGATATGATGAAAATGGTTTATTATGAGGCTATTCAATGATTAGTTGAGTTTATGTGCAAGTTGTTTATGTTTATGACATATTTGCATACATGGCATGAGAACTAGCCAGGTCGGTGAGAAAGTCATAACTTGTCCGGTAAGGTCGGTGAGAAAGTTATGACTAATCCGGAGCGCCATTGAATAAGACCTACCTCGTGATTTCATCCACAGTTGTGAATGGAAGAGATGAGTAGGCACCTTCGTCTACAGGATGGAAGGGGAAAGAGGGTGCACGCCGATGGGTGTGCACTCGGCAATACCGGTATGTGCTTGAAGGAGACATGTGCATTGCATTGCATTATATGATGATGTTATATGATGATGTCAATGAGATGCATACAATGTGAATATGAGATCTTTATGATGTTGAATATGAAAAGTAGTGATGAAGGTATTGGAATGTGTTTTCTTGTTCCATTGTAATACACTTTGCTGAGTGATGAACTCACGCTTGTGTTTTATGATGTTTTTAGGTACCATGAAATCGGCATGCGGAAAAGGGGCTTAGTGGCACATCTTCACGAAGTTTCACTCATTTAGACATCTACAACTTTGCCACTCGTAGTTGTGATAATAGGTTAATGCGCTGAAAACTTAGAGTATGCTTATTTGTGGGCTTGGCCATAATATTTGATTCATTTAGCTCATGAAGTGGTCGAATTCATTATTCTCGACTTATACTGTTGCTAGAACCCTCGTTATTGATGATTTAGATGTCATTCTTTATGCTATATCCTGTGATAATATTGTTGATACTTCACATCATGGAAAAACAAAGGAGATGCGGCCGAAATTTTCGGTTTTAGCATTTTCGCCCTTGCTGTAATTTAGCTTTATTTATGGTATTTAGATGTTTCTTCTATCATGTTTGGTGACATTCAGGGCATACTAGATGCCGCGGTGTTACAGTTGATGGCATGCAGTGCATGGTAAATCAACTGGGTGATAAATTAATTTGAACTGTGGCAAGTGGCAAGAATGTTTATGGTGGGCCAAGAGTGGCACATGGGAGGTCGTATTTGGGTTTTGCTGATTTGGATACTTGTGAATTCTTTTGGTAGTCTTGCCTTGGTCACATTAAGGAATTAACCTTGCAAGAATTTGAACTGAGTCTAGCATACAACCACAAGTCTGGAATGGGATAGACCTAGCTGATTAATTTGTGATGTCTAGATTTCGGTACTGTCATGGTGGTGTGAGACCCGGGTGTACGGGTGGACTCATGTGGCGCAAGAGGGGGGCCCTAAGTGTGGTAACCAGTCCCTTCAATGTTGAAACCTTAGTGGGCAGTACTAGGTCTATAAGTAGCATTGTAAAGGTTTTGTTATGGTCACTCGCCTTGGTGGTGTTTGATTGTATCTTGTGGCTAAAGTGTATAACCTCTGCATAGTGTACAACCTATTCGAATAGCCGAGTCTACGGTATTGGACATTGCTCGGGGATTACTGTTAAGGGTTAGACTTTCATAAACATAAAGTTGGAATGGTGGATATTATGGTATGGGAATAATGAACTTGTTTAAGGTTGATAAATGCTTTACTTGAGAAGTAATTGTGAAAGTTATTGTTATTACTATTGCTTTACTGCTTTTCAATCTATTATGAATATTTGTGAATGCTGTTTAATGCAAAACAACCAAATAGCCTGTCATTTGGAATAAGCCATGCATGTAGTATTAGTATGCATTTTGTGCATGACTTACTGAGTGCTTTAAGTACTCACCCTTGCCACAATACAAACATCAGCTGAGGAAGAATCAACGCCAGCACTAGAGGAGGAGTACCGGGAGGAGCCTATGAACTAAGGAGCGAGCCCAGTTAGTTGCCTGTGGCACATTGATTGGACACCACACGTCTTCTTTATTTTTCGCTGCAAGTTTATTTAATTGAGAATTTCCCTGCGAGGCGTATCTTTTGTAAGTTGACCATAAGGTTAACTCAACAGGTTTTATATTAAATAAATACTACATTATTATTCTGTTATGTATGATTGTGATATTTCATCTATGTTGAGACTGTGTGTACTAGCGTGATCCTAGACTAGTGCTGAATACACAGGGGGTTCGGATTTGCATATTCGGGTCCTAACACCGACAGAGGTGGTATCAGAGCTATATCGAATGTAGGAGCAGCCTTAGTTAGAATGGTTTAACCTTAGGGACTTTATTTTGGAATAAATACAGTATTTTGAAAAAGTTCCACTCTCATCTTGTTCTACCTTGGCCTTACCTAAATCCTTATTTAAAAAAGAGCTTTATCTATCTCATATCTGCTCTCAAAATATTAGAGGGAGCATCAAGCAAAACAATGGATGGACAAGTGTTCTTCAAAGTCTACTAGAATCTTCGAGGAGATGGAGATGCGTTCTGTACCCCGAAGACAGAAAATATCAAGACCAGAAGAATACCATAATTAAGGTCTAGACTAAGCTATCCATTTTTAGATGATATTTTGAGCTATCCTATTTCCTCTTTTGTTGGCAGCCACAATAATTAGTTATAAAAAAAAGTTGGTGTTATTGTTTCTTCGTTAGGTGTGAAATCCTTACCCCCTTGTTCCCAGCCTTTCTCTCTTTCCTAACCCTTGTTCTCAATCGTCAGATGGTGAACACCCATCGTAACTCCGGATGCGACAGCTCCCCTCCATCTAGCCTACCGCTTCCTCCAGCTAATGGACCTAGTTGGTAGCAGATGATGGACAACCAGAACCAAGTCATCCAACTCCTAGCTCAGTCCATCGACAATAATCAGACCACTCCAGCTGCTCAACAAGCTCATGCACCTCCTCAGTCCAGACTACCAGAGTTTATGAGGACAAGACCTCCAGCCTTCTCCAGCAACACCGAGTCATTAGATGCTGATGTTTGGCTCAAAAACATTGAGAATAAGCTGGACATCATCCAGTGCAGTGATCAGAAGCGAGTCTTATTCACTTCTCATCAGCTCAGTGGGCCGCTGCATAGTGGTGGGACAACTTTTGAGCCACCCAATAGAATGCCCAAGCCATTACCTGGGATGAGTTCGTGGAAGCTTTCTGTAGAGCTCACATTCCATTTGGCTTGATCACATTAAAGAAGAAAGAGTTCCGTAGTCTACGCCAAAGAGGTCATACAGTGATAGAGTATCTACATAAGTTCAACCAGCTGGCATGCTACGCATCAGAAGATGTGGCCACAGATGAAGCCAAGTAGGAGAGATTTCTAGATGGACTCAATGACGGGCTATCAATTCAACTAATCTCCCATGACTACTCCAACTTCCAGCAGCTAGTCGACAGCACTTTGCGAGGAAGGCAAGTACCTGGAGATGGAGAACTGCAAGCGGAGGATGGGTGCCCAAAGGTTCAATCCTGGAGCTTTCCCCAAAGCTTGGATAAATCCATCACTGTCTGCCAAGGATGAACCACTAGTCGTGATCAACGACAGTCTAGCAATCTCCAACGTAGCTTAGGAAGGACCAACACAGCAGAATTCAAATCCTACCACCAAGGTCACATGTTACAACTGCCATGGAATTGGACACTTTGCCAGGAACTGCCCCAAGAAGTAGCAGAATGCAAGTCTAAGTGTGAACAACTCTAGAGCCTCCCACAATGCAGCAAGGAAGCAACAGAACTTCGGTAGAGGATGCCTGAACAATGTCACAGCTCAAGGAGCACAAAACTTACAGCAGGGTACGTCTGACAAATAAGTTGAAGGATTTGTAAACATATCTTTTTGCTAGCCTTTCGGAATCTCAAGGTCCAGATTTGTAAATGATGGTGAGGTCGTCGGTGATAGTGTCTGAAGCGTCGATGTCTACACGTAACTCGTTGCGAAGCAAAGCAATAGCAATAGCAATAGGAGGCAAAGAGAAGTCTAATATTATGGGATAAAAAGAAGTCACATAACATCAAATTTGAAATCAGTTATAGAAACATGAATATTTTAGATTTTGCATGGGTTGGGGATTTGGTCATGTGATTATCATATGTTATTTATGGTTGTGTGATTATTCAAGTTTTAAACATGAACTAGTTTATTTTTAAGGTTATTTGGGTGCAAATGAGCTTCAAGTTTAAATTATTGTTATAGAGTATGTATCCATGATTTTTTTTAAAGTTTAGGTTTTGGTTTCAGGAATTTTTGAAGGTTGTTTAAAAAGGCTATGCTTATTTAGATTTTCAATTTAAGAAGAAAATCATTGTATGATATACTTGTGTGTAGACAGTGCCTAACCCTAAATGTTTTTGCATGAACAGAAAGTTTATCATCCTAATAAAGCATAGGAATTGGTTTCACTAGATTTGGAATTTATTTGCATTAATTATTAGCATTTGAATTTTGAATATATTAAAATTAACCTATTTATGAATTTCATACAAACTAAGTCTAAATCTAAATATTTTTGCACATTTGGAATGCTTATGGTCTCAGGAATATATGAAAAAAATCATTAAATTTAGAGTTAATTTGCACAAATTCTACATAGGGCATACTCTACATTCTTACTTGAATTTAAATTTTATACATGGGTCAAATTTAAAATATTTTTGCATGCTCTAAATCTATATGGTTTTACACAAATTTAGAAATTTGTTTGACTTAATTTGGACTTAAGATGACAAATTTATTAACATTTCAATGCTTTAGAGTTTGGAAATTGTCAAAAATGGAAAGTACTATTTTCCACTTTGAAAGTGCCTTTCCTTTTTCTTCTTATTTTTGACTTAACGTGCACTGGTAGGTCGGGCCCGTGGGTCAGTGACAGTGAGTGTGTGTGTGTGTGTGGTGCGGGTGGTTGACACCTCGAGCCCATGTGGTAGTGACCGAGAGCAGGGGAGAGGCGGTGGAGGGGAGCTGGAGGCTATCGGGCATGGGTGCAGTGAGCGAGAGGGCAACCAGGGAGACCTAGGGCACCATTCAACGGAGCTTGGTGCACATCGAGGAGGGCTGGCGGTAGTAAGGAGCGGCACACGGTGGTGGCGGTGGCCGGGAGGGGAGATGAGGATGGCTTAAGCTTGGGAAAGTGAGTGGGTGAGCATCATTGCGATGAGGAGAGTCCATTTTACCGGCTTAACATGGTGGTGGTGCTTCAAGTAGGGTCGACAGCATACGACCAGAAGTGAAGAAGAAGCGGAGGTCACGATGGTGAATTGGTCGGTGGAAGCGGCAATTGAGTGAGGGGAAATGGTTATTAGATGCTCTAGATGCTATGGTGCAAACTAATTGGGAGGTGTTTCACTTAAGCGGCTTAATTGGATTTCCTTCTCTTTTCTGATGTTCTTCAGCAATGGCAAAGATGGTGGTGAAATTGGAGCTTGGGTTCAACAGTGAGGTTCAGGGAGGTGGGTGGGGTGCTGTGGGAGGGGGCATGGAGGTCTTGTCATGGTACGACATGGGAGAGGGCTGTCTTATACGGTGGCTTGCTTGGTCATTGCGGCGCGACTTCGCTGGAATTCTTGGTTTGACGAGAGAGACAAAGGAAAGAGTGGTCAGTGCTGAGCTGAGGAAGAAGGAGAAACAAGGGCTAAGGTGCTGTTAGGTGGGGTCGCGCAGGAGGGAGGCCCACATGGTAGTGAAATGAGAAAAAGAACCCATAATTTTCCAGTTTGGCCAGAACAGAGTTTTAGATTTAATTGAGCTGTCATTCTTGGTCATAAATTTTTTAAATTTTTTGTATATTATCCCAATACAACATTTATCCTCCCATAACATTTTTCATACAAATATCTTGCTTGTAAAATTTTACAAAATTCTGACAATGTCACTATTTAAGTTTTGGGTTTTCTATTTTTTTATTTTTCTAAGATATCAAACTAGGTTAAATTTAATTGGAAATTTTTACTTATGATACTAAGGGTTTATATAAGTTACTATAAAATTTTTAGACAATTATCAATTATGTAAATTTTTAAAAATTCTGACAATGCCATTGTTGTTTATTTAAAGTTTTTATTTTTGATTTTTCCAGAAGCATCAAATAAGATTTAATATTTTGAAAACTTTTTATATAATATCCTCATGTGTTTTATATGTTACTATTGAAATTTCATAGGATGATCATGCCTGTACATTTTTAAATAAATCTGACAATGTCACTAATCCAAGTCATCCAATACTGTTTTTTATTTTTCTAAAGCATTAATTGCTTTCAAACATCTTTGAGACCTTTTCAGCTTGTTCTGCAGATGTTCTTAGACTTAAATATATTTTTTCAAGATTTTATATTTATATGATTTTTGTCTTATAAACCAACAATTCAATACTGAAAATGATTTTCTTAAAGACAAAAATAAAAAAAGATAGAAAAAATGAAAATTCATAATAAAACCAAAATTCAAAATTTATTTTTTATTTTATTTGTTTGGCATTTTTCAGATATTACAAACACCAATCACATACAGCAACGTATAGAAGTTGCTCTGGTAGGAGCATTGGGAATGCCCTAACTATACCTTTGATCTGCTTAATTTTTAAAATTAATTTATGTTGTGGGATGACACTTTCTAAGATAATGGACTCATATTGCGGGACAGAGGGACTATATATGTGTCAGGGCTATGGACGAGTACAAAGGTGTTGGCGCGGGAAAGAACGATGTGGAAAGCGGGAACAGGAAGGCGCCTTCAGAATAGAGAAGACATCGCTAGCACACACACACACACACACACACACACACACATATATATATATATATATATAGCTATTCTGTAACAGAGAGACATATAGAAAATATATGGATTGAAATCTTCTTCTTCTTCCTCAAGTTCTAATCCTCTTCCTCATATTCTGAACTCCTCTTCTTCTTGTTATGTTTGCTCTTCTCTGTATTCTAAACATCTATTGTGTTTGATCAAGTTTGTCGGCACTATTCATTTTGTCGGTTGAGTTGTTTGAATCTGGGACATTACATTTGGTATCAGAGCCTAGATTGGGGAATTTTTTTTTCGATTCACCGTAAAATCCCAGACCGATTGAGTGTATTGGAGATTTTATTTCTCCGGTACTGCATCAAATCCTTCTGGTTGGTTGAGTTGTTCGTCAACACGGTGCCACAAAAGCCATCGGTTCAAACCAAATTGTTGCTAGAGGCGATAGGGGAGGTGGCGGATGAGGCAGATGCGCGTTGGACGCAGATGGATGCTCGATGGGAGTCTTTGCAGGCGAGCCTTGATTTTATTGTGGAGAAAATTAAACCAGTGGAGGCCATTCCAACACTCCAGTCGCAGGTGGAGGCGCATCGTTCGGTCATTACTGGTCTGATGGAACAAGTTCATCAGATGATGCAGATGATGAAGGGAGGTCGAGGACTGCATACCATAGAGCCATCTGATGAAGAACCTGGAGTGATTTCAACTCCGTCTGCATCCGAAGCATCGCCGATGCGTACGGGGGCGATGACGGCACCTTCAACACGATTATTGGGAAAGTGTACTTTACCACCCTTGTTATTCAGTACTCCTACTCAAATCGCACATCAGCGATGCAGATGGCTGAGATTGGCAACACTGAAAGAAGAACGCCTATACCCAAAATCTCATTTCCTAAGTTTGAAGGGGAGGAACCCCGTATCTGGGAGAATCATTGTTTTAAATATTTCAAAATCTATAATATTGATGAATCACTTTGGGTGACAGCGGCCACCATGCATATGGATGGGAAAGCCACGATGTGGTTCCAGGTTTATCAAGAAGAGAATCCAACCAGCACTTGGGAGCAGTTTATGTTAGCAGTACAGTCCGAATTTGGGGGATATGATTCCCGTCGATATATGAGGGAGTTGATTCAGACTAAACAAACTGGCAATGTCCTAGCATATAAGACCCAGTTTGAGACAGCAATGTATAAAGTACGGGCTTATAACAAATCCTGCATAGAGGATTTTTTTGTTAATCATTTTGTCATGGGACTCAAGGATGAATTAAGGTATGAAGTGGAATTACAGTTACCGGAGTCAGTGCGCAAGGCTTATTTATTATCTCAGATTCAAGAAGAGAAGTGGGAGAAATTCAGATTGAAGTCAGCAAAATCCTTCGTGACAACCAGAATGAATGGTGGGTATCTACCGGGAAGAACAGGTCGGCAATGGACGACATGGCCAGAGCACATCAACACGAGAGTATCAATGCGCCCGAGATCTGTGTTTTAAATGTGGGGAGAAATTTGATCGGGATCATCATTGCAAGGTGATACCGGGAGTGCAAGTCCATGCATTAGAAATGGAAACACCATTGGAACTTCTTAGTGATGAAACATTACTTCAACTGGAGGAAGAAGATCATGAGTTTGAGCAAGAGCAGTGTAAACTATCTTTACATGTGTTAGCATGTACTGAGGAAATTGAAACATTGAGAATTCGAGCAATAGTGGGAAATTTGGTAATGTTGATGTTGATTGATTCTGGAAGTTCTCACAGTTTCGTGAATGCCACCTTCTTAGAGCAAACTAGATATCAAACAGACATTCCATCAGTGCAGGTTTATGTAACTAATGGAGATACTCTCTTGTGTGATAAATATGTACCTCAGATGGAATGGTGGGTGCAAAGACATACATTTCAGACTGACATGCTAGTTTTGGAATTGGGGGCATATGATGCGATATTGGGGATGGATTGGTTGCAGCATCACAGTCCAATGGTTTGCCACTGGAAGGATAAAACATTAGAGTTTGCATACAAAGGTCAGTCAGTTAAATTGCAAGGCATGTGTATTCCTCGGTGTGGAATTGTCAGTGAAATGCCCTTAGAATAATTACAGAAATGGAAAAGTAGCAATGAGGTGTGGGCAATGGCTATGGTGCAGAGTACTGTGTCGAATACGGCAATAGACAATATTCCACAGGACATACAGCGAGTCCTTGATCAATACATGGATGTATTTGAAGCACCAACTGGATTACCACCATCCCGTGTTTATGATCACTCTATTTCCTTAATTCTGGGAGCAATTCCAGTGAATAGTCAACCTTACCGGTACTCTCCAATGCACAAAGATGAAATTGAGAAACAGATCACAGACATGTTGGATAAAGGTCTCATACAACCAAGCATGAGTCCATTTGCCTCACCGGTGTTGCTCGTTCAAAAGAAAAATGGAAGTTGGCGATTTTGTGTTGATTATAGAAAATTGAATAGCATCACCATCAAAAACAAATTCCCTATGCCGGTTGTGGATGAGTTGTTGGATGAAATAGCAGGAACTTAGTATCTTTCAAAGCTAGATTTGCGAGCAAGGTATCATCAAATTCGGATGGTAGAGGCAAATATGGAAAAGACAGCATTCAAAACTCATCACGGACATTTTCAATTCCGAGTCATGCCATTTGGTTTGACTAATGCACCAGCCACATTTCAGTACTTGATGAACTCCATCCTTGCTCTTTATCTCAGAAAATTTGTTTTGGTTTTTATGGATGACATTCTCATTTATAGTCCTACATTGGAAACACATATTCAACATCTGTCCACCATACTAGCAGTATTGCGGCAACATTGCTTATTTGTGAAAAAGTCTAAATGTGCATTTGCACATAAGGGCATTTCCTATTTGGGACACATTATTTCACATGAAGGAGTAGCTACTGATCCAGCAAAGACACATGCAATGATTGATTGGCCACAACCTACTAATGTGATAGAATTGAGAGGCTTCCTTGGGTTGACAGGTTATTATCAGAAGTTTGTCAAAGATTATGGCATTATCTCTAAACCACTTACCAATTTTCTTAAGAAGAAAGCCTTTCAATGGAGCTTAGAAGCTGAGCAGGCATTTGAGCGTCTGAAACAAGTTATGACTCAAACATCAGTCTTAGCTATGCTAGATTTTCAGCAGACGTTTGTGGTGGAAACAGATGCATGTGAGGTGGGAATTGGTGCTGTGCTTATGCAGCAGGGACACCCTATAGCATTTTTGAACAAAGCTTTGAGTCCACAACATCAAAAACTTGCAATATATGACAAAGCGTTCTTAGCAGTCATCATGGCAGTGGATTGTTGGCGCACTTATTTGCAGCGTGGAGAATTTATCATTCATACCGATCATCGCAGCCTGTGTTATCTCGGAGTGCAGCAGTTAGTTACCAGTCTCCAGCGCAAAGCAATGACCAAGCTCATGGGCCTTCAATTTCGAATTCAATACAAGAAAGGGACCACTAACAGAGCAGCGGATGTGTTGTCAAGGATGAACCATTTGATGACACTCCAAGCTGTTTTGGGATGCCAGCCTTTGTGGATCCAGGAAGTATTGAATTCATATGTCACTGATAACTGAGCTCAACGACTACTAGCATCTTTAGCAATTAAGAGTCCTGATGAGCAAGGGTTTGAGTTAAGCCAAGGATTGATCAAACATCAAGGGCGTATTTGGATTGGAGAAAATTCTGCATTGCAAACAAAATCATTCATGCACTTCATAGCAGTGCCCTTGGGGGACATTTTGGGATTACTGCGAGCCTGCGATGCATCAGAGAGTTAAAAAGTTGTTCACATGGCCCGGGCTAAAAGGGCATGTCGTTAATGTGGTTAAGCAATTCAACATTTGTCAACAAGCAAAGCATGAGCACAATCATTTGCTGGGGTTACTTCAACCCTTACCAATTCCAGACGGCGCATGGCAAAATGTGACAATGGATTTTGTCGGCTTACCGGCCAACAGGCACCCTAGGGTTGGGTGCTTGAGAGATTCGGACTGGGGGCTTTTGTGGCAACCGCTCCAGAGACAGGAAGAACGGGATGTTGGGAGCAAGCAAGAAGACAGTCGAGTTTACCCAGGTTCGGGCCCTCCGAAGGAGTAATGACCCTAGTCCTGCTTGGTGGTTTCTTCTGAGTTCAAAGGTTCTTACAAGAAGTACAGGGAAAACGACCTTCTAAGGTTCACGCCAACCAAAAAACAACCCTTCTCCCATGCATCCTAGCTCCCTTTTATACTCGAATTTGATGGCGCATGGGCTTACAACTTGCGTAAAGCAAGCGTCGACCACCTTCTCTGGTGCATTTAATGCACCGTCACACTCTCTTACATCACATTTAATGCTGTCCTAGCCCGACTTAGCCTTGGGGTCACTTTGTCTGTCACCCTGCAGGCTCAGCCGAAGAGAGGATGTCGATTCGGGGCCACCATCATTAATGCAGCGCTTTGGGAAGGCAGCCATCTACTGCCTACATATCCATAGTGTCGCCGTCTACTTATTAAATATCCTTGACCTTCGCCTGTGTAGCCTGATTCAGGGGTTGATTCTTGGGAAGCTGCGCCAGAGAGTGGCACAGGCGCCACTGTCCTCTTGGCGAGCACCTTTCTTTGAGTGCATGAGGTGCTGAAGCATCACTGTCCACAGGCGAGCACATTTCTTTGAGTTGCGAGGAGTGGCTGAGCACTGTCCTGGCGAGCACCTTAGCTGGTCGCCAGGAAGAGTGGCACTGAGCGCCACTGTCCTGGGCGAGCACATTCGCTGGTGGCCAGGAATGGCTGACACTGTCTTCTGGCGAGCACCTTTCTTTGAGTCGCCAGAGAAGTGGCACGAGCATACATCCTCTGGCGAGAGTGCTTAATCTTGGCTGCGTGGGTACCCAGCGTTTAATCGTGGATGGCCGGGCCCACGAGTGTCTTTATTTTTCTTCTTCTTCGTCGAGCGGTTCAATCTCCCGGGTGGGAGCCATAAATGCCCATACCTTGCGGTCTTTAAAGCTTCGCCTCTTTTTCGGTCCGAGGTGAATCTGCCCGTTCATTAACTTCGTGGGGCGTGCCCACTTCCTTAACGCTTTGGTTTTCGCATCCAGAAGCTAGCGTCTCCTCGACTTTTTCCCTTGAGCTCTTCCTTGGATTCTTATAAATAGCGGTCGAGAGGCATGTTCCCGTTTTAAGCTTTCGCCTCTGCTCCTTCTGCCTTAGCTTCCATACGCCTTAGGTGATTAGATGGCCTCTCAGGCTCTGTCCTCCCTCCTTCAAGTTGTGAAGAAACGCCGCGCTAGATGCTCAAGGTGATGCCGCGGCGCTCTCCATATCTCTTGGCCGGGGCCCATCGCTCCTCATGCCCAGCGGGAAGTCATCTTCTTTATGCAGGCGATGATGGCGAGGGCTTGGTCCCGCCCATCTCGG
This sequence comes from Rhipidocladum racemiflorum, assembly GCA_036346355.1. Lineage (NCBI taxonomy): Eukaryota > Viridiplantae > Streptophyta > Magnoliopsida > Poales > Poaceae > Rhipidocladum > Rhipidocladum racemiflorum. The sequence continues at coordinate 34,773,072 of CM070589.1, read as the reverse complement.
ACTTCTACATCGCCGTCCTCAACTTCTCACGACATTCACAACATCCACCTTCCCCTAACTCCATTGTGCTCCTCTCAGTCTTCGCCCATACGTGAGATGTTTATAGAGGTAATGCCCAATCTTCTCCTTTTAAAGCTACTTCTTCAGCTCGCGTCGGCCAGGCTCCGGCATCTCGGTGCTGCCATCTGCGACTTAGAGGCGGGCCGTTGCGCTACATTCCAATGGAGAACCGATCCGGTGGAAAATGTGGCGCCATGAATGGTTGTGCGTTGAAAACGCAGCGGCATTAAGCCACACAGGGCTTCCGCGGAAGCGGTGGGGAAGCAAATCTGGCTGAGTATCTCCCGGTCGTCGACCGAAACTACAATGTTGGCTCGGGTTGATCGGCTGCAGACGGGTGGCCGGGAGGCATAGTTCTCGGGACTTCGTGTCGGAGGATTAACCCGCTTTCTCAGCAGCCCATGCTGGCTTCACTACGGCGTGGAGCGGCGGGACTCGGGCAGTTCAGGAGAGGTAAGCTCTTACGCCTGCCTTCTTCATCATCATTCCCCCTTTTTTTTTTTAACAACGCCTTCTTCTTCTTTTTGCTTTGTATCGGTAGTGAAAAGCTGGGCCTTGCGCGGATCGCTTCCTGGATGGGGCGGCCCAGGCGATCGGCGGCGTTCCACCCTTCCCGAGGCTGCGCTTCCACTGCGACATGCGGCCTGCTGGATCGAGCGAAGGAGATCGTCAAGGCGATGCCCAGATGGACGCCATGGGGGCGCCCATCATCGTCCATCAGGGCCCCCGATAATCCGCGGCACTCCTACGGTGGCGACCAGGAGGAACAAGCGTCCTGCCGGATCGCTGCTGGAGCGTCCGGCCCGACCACGGCTATCGGGGCCAGCTTCGTCAGCGACCGCTGGATCTTCACAGCGGCCCCGCCTACTGGGGACTTCCTCCTCGGTGCGAGGCTCTTCATCAGCAGTCGCGACGCTTCCGCCTCGCCTCCATCGCACTTTGCCAAGCCGGTTATTTGGCGCGCGTGGCCCGACCCGCCGGCGGCGCCTTCCTTCATCGCCACCGCCACCGCGGCCGGGTGACCCGCCCGGCGCTACGGATGGCGGACCTGGCAGCGGCGGCCTCGCCACCGCCTTCTGCGCGGGTGATCCATGCCGGCGCCGATGGCGAGACCCACTCGCGCGGCATCCTCTGCCGCCAAACGCCCGGCCGGTCGACGCCAGCACTACCGATGGCGGACCCACCGGCGCGACATCCTCGCCGCCACCGCTTTACCGTAAACGGCCCGACCGCCAGCGGCGATGGCGGATCACCAGCGCCAGCATCCTCGTCGCCACCGCTTCCGCCCGGGCGGCCCGACCATATTATTGCCCGATGGCGGATCCACCGGCGACATCCTCGTCGCCACCGGCACCGCCCGGCGGCCCGACCCTTGGCCAGCTGCCGGTGGAAGCGGTCCACGCCTCGCGCCACGAGGCGCCCGGTGCCTCGAGAAGTGAGTTCTCACTAAAGTGCCTCGGTTTCAAGGCCTCGTTGATACACGAATCCTTGAAACACACAAAAGCAGGCGGTAAAACTTTTTAACCTTGAATGGAGCCTTACCTTTGCTTGCTTTTGCTTGCTCGGGGCACCGCGCGAGACCCCGATCGCTCCCTGCGGTGGCGGCCGAGAGCTGAGGTAGCGAGAGCAGGCGGCGGTGATCGCCGGGGCGAAGAAAAGCGGCGATCAGCATGCAGCCCGACCCAGCGGCTGCTCTTTGTGACCCGAGGCGGCTGGGGTCACAGCCACTCCGGATCCTCCGCGGACTCCGTTCCTTCGGCGGGCCTTGCGAGCGCCTTCTTGCTAGCGCCCTTGGAGCGGCTCTACTCCACCCGGCCACGCCTTTCCGTCGGCGAGCAGCGCCCGCCATGCGAGATCGGCCGCCTCCGTGGCGAAGTGGCTGATTTATAACCGGATGGAAAAGCGAGGCGGGGAGGCTGGTGGGGAAAGCGGGGCGAGAGGCGGCTCGCACTGCCGAAACTCATGGAAACTCGGCGGCCGGACACCGCATCGATCGGCGAACACTCTGCGAATCTTTGAGAATCGCCTTTGGACGGATGGGGGCAGCCTCGCTCCGGCGGGGTTGGTGCAGCAAGCGCCCGCCAGAGCAGCCGTCGCACTCGCCTTACGCACCGGTCGGATTACGCGGACTTCACGCCCTGACTTCCCGCCGCCACTGGCCGGCCGGTCCACCAGGAGGGGCCTTGATGGCGGCTGCTCTTTGCGGCGTTAAATTTTTTGGCGTGCTGCGCGTCCAAGGGCGCCAACTTTGATCCTCGTTTGCCGTCCGAGAGATTGAAGAGGCCCAGCGGAGCGGAGAAGCGTGCGAGCATTTCGACCACGTTCTTTGCTTTCAGTGGAGATAGCCAACCTACTTATTTGGAGGGCCGGCGAAGAAGGTAACCTTGGCGGGCGTCGGGCCCCTCGCGGGAAGACCTGCGATGCTTGACGTGATGTGGCCGGACGAGGAGGAAGAAGGATAGGATAACCTAGACCCTTCCCCTTTCGCCTTCTTTTCCTTTTAACTAACATTACTGTGCAACAACTTTTGTAAAGCACTTTCATGGAATAGACATGACACTTTTTAGACTTATTCGGCAATGTTTAACTTGTCTTCTTAGCCTTCCACCTTCTTGACCGCGATTAGCAGGTGCTCTTTGCCGGCTTAGGCTTAGAAAGAGGAAAAAGAAGAAGTAAAGCATCCCCTTGTGTCGAGCGATTCTTTTCGTTGCCTTCTGAGTCCTGCAAACAACCACGTACCCTTGGCCTCGCGAAGCGGATCTGATGTAAAGGCGTGGACGGGGCGTAGGCTTTTGATAAATGCGGTGTTTAAATCGCCCAGCCCCGGGGACACCAGTGTCATGACGTGTGGGGTGAGTTCAAACCCGGCCGCCCAATTGCCCAATCACTGTTCGCGCACTTACATAGTGGTCCGCCTTTGCCTTTGAAATCACCAGGTAGCGGACTTAAGTGTCCTTGGAACACTTTGCCATAAAACACAGAACGAAAGGCATAAATGCTTGCTAAAAATAACGGAACTTAATACTTAATTTCTGAACAACGTACATTCCCCAGCTAGTCGAGCGTACGAGCATGATTCGGCCAATGACACGAGAACAAAACACAGGAAACTTACAACCCGTTCAAGGGTAGAACTTGCGAGTTCTCTATATTCTGCGAGTTAGCGGTTCCTCCCGCCCTCGGTGGCCAACTGACCGCCGGTCGAGTGAGACCACCTTAAAGGGCCCTCCCCTTTGAGAGCAGTTTGTGCAACCCTGGCCCCGAATCTTCGCCAGACCAGGTCGCCCACTTGCCCGATGTTCTCTCGCGACCGAGGTGGCGTGGTACCTCTGAGCTTTGCTGTCAGCGAAGCGGGCATACGGTCCCGAGCTTCTTCCAGGAAGATTGGCGTCGATCTTGGCGCATCTCTTTACGATCTTCTTAGCGAGCGCGCCCAGCAGCGGCAGCGACCCAAATGTCGAATTACGAAGGAGGACAGCCCTGCACTTGCGTAAACCCGAGAAAGAATGGAGTCTCTCCGGTAGCTTGCCGGTGGAGTGGTCGGGTGACCACGGCACTGCTTGAGTTCTTCAACCACCGCGAGCAGCGTTGGTGAAGTCGATCAAGCGCTTTAGCCCGAGTCTTGAGCCCTTCAGCACCGGTGCATTGGCTCAGCTCAGCTTGGCGGGTTGCTTCTTGGATGAACGCGGAGGCAAAGCATGAACCGTGCCCATTTCTTCAAAAGTCGAGCGGTGGTGAGCTGAGCGCCATTATCCGGTGATGATACGGTTGGCGACCCGAGCGGGCGAAGATCGCATGAACTTGGCGAGCTGCGGCGATAATAGTTCTCAGCGGCTTCCACCCACTTGGTGAACTTGTCAATGGCGGACGAGCGGATGAGTGTAGCCTCCTGTGGCCGAGAGCGGACCGGGATATCGGCCCCAGACCATGAAGGGCCATGAGGCGGGATGGTTTGCGAAACTTGGGCTGGTTGGTGGATTGCTGGCGTGGAAGGCTTGCGCCTCGCATCTCTCACTGGCTACTTAAGCATCACTGGAAGCGGTTGGCCAATAGAACGTGGCGGAAAGCTTTTCCCACCAGGTTCCGTGGAAAAAATGGCTCACTTTGCGCCTCCATGGATGTCGAAAGCAAAATGCTTCCCTCTTCCGAGTGATGCACTTGAAGAACTCCGTTTCCACCAGTGATACAGGTCCCCATCTACCGGTGTAGCGGCTTGGCCTTTCGCGCACTATCTTCTCGGTGGCGCATCATCGTCAGGGCATACTTGATCCATGAGTAGGCGAGGTCGGATCCATCCATGTGCCTTCAGGTCAAACCGCAGCGACCTGAGTGATCGTCGGGTACTCAACAGCCAGCGTTTCCACAAGTGCCACTTTTCCTCACCCAGCGTGGGTGGCGGCGCCACCTGTCGTCCCACGAAGCGGGGTTGCGATGTGGCGTCGCCTTCCCATCGAAGTGAGCTGACGGCGGCATCACCATCCTCCCCACGAGGCAGGGGCTGAGATGGGCGATCGCGTAAGCCTTTCTTCAAAACTCCCGGCCAGCAGGGGCTCTCTCTGTGCGGCGGTGGCGAGCTCGTCGCTAAATAATTGTCGCGCCAGGGGTATGTGCGTATACCTAGCCCGAAGTGTCTCTCCATCTTTCTAACCTCAGCCGAGTAGTGCCATGGCGGGATCGGAGCGGTGAAGTCCTTCCTTGCACTGGTTGATGACCCGACAAAGAATAAGCCTTTAATCTGTGGCGCCAGGTATGCCCGATAGGCTGCGGCGGCTCAACCAACCAGCAATCGCTTACGTATTCCGCAACATTGTTGGTAGCTTTAAAGTCGGGGCGACTATATATTTGAGGGTCCCGGTCAGAGACAGGAGGAACCAAGCCCCAGCGCGCCGAGCACTGAAAGGATCCGCCGAAGAAGAAGCGTCCAAGCGTGGGCGCAGGGGACTTCTTATTTTCCCCATCTGCGAGTCCATTCAACAATGAAAGTCGCGTCTTTGACTCTTGATAGCGGTCACGAGGGGCAAATTTGAAGCCAAATTCCCCAGCTCGGCAGACCACTTAGCGTCGACCTTGACTTCACGATTGTGAAGGATCTCCCATGAAGGATCTGAGGAGACCACGGTGATCTCCCTTCCTTGGAAATAATGTCGCGGCTTTCTTGATGCCACCCGGCATACACCCATTTTACGGGCACAGGATACCTAGTTTCGAGCATCATCGACACCTTGCTCACATAATAGACCGGCCCTGTTGCCATCCTCTCGCTCTGCTACTAGTCTGCACTCACGCCCGAGGCTTGCCGCTACATAAAGGAAGCGGCTCACCAGGCTCGAGGCGACCAGCACGGAGGCGAGAGAGATACTTCTTGAGATCTTCAAATACTGTTGGGCTTAGGAGTCCACTTTCGAAGGAATTAGTCTTCTTCATCGGCTTGAACAATGAGACTTTCTCCCCAGTAGACTATGAACGTAGGGAAAACGAGCGACGACCAATAAACATGTGAAGGCTGCTGGCCGGGACAGTGGCTTCATTCGTTCTATTGCTTCAATCTTATGCGGATTGGCTTGATCCAGCGGTGGAGACCAGGAAGCCAAGCGGCTTCCCGGATGACACCGAACCACGCACTTCTCGGGAGTTGACTTTAAGCAGGTAGTCTGGAGATGGGAGAAAAGTTTCCTCGAGGATCTTCAACCAACCCATCATGGCCTTAGCTTTTACCACCAAGTCATCAACATATACCTCGAGGTTCTTTTCCCAATTTGTGACTTGAATACAATATGCATGGCTGTTGGTAGGTAGATCGGCATTCTTCAACCCAAAGGGCATTCGAACATAACGTATACACCAAAAGGGGTTACAAAGGCCGTCTTTTCTTCGTCTTCTGCGCCATTCTAATCGATGATACCCTGAGTGGCGTCTAGAAACATGAGGCTTCATCCTGAGTAGAATCGACAACGAGGTCAATCCTTTGGCGAGAGGTAAGGGTCCTTAGGGCAGGCTTTATTGAATCGGTGAAGTCTATACACATTCGCCACTTCCCATTGGACTTCTTCAGTCACGAGGTTAGCGACCCTCGGGGTGGCGGCTTCACTTTCTTTCCGGCTTGCAATAGCTTCTCCTTCTTCTTCAGAATGGCCTCTTGTCGCTCTGGCGCTTTGCCTCGGACATCTGCCGGGTGAGTGCGCTCGGTAAGCGTTGCCCAATGTCGGTGCTCGATCCACCTCCCCTAGGAACCGGTCATTTGAGATGGTTCCCAGGCGAACACATCTAGATTAGACCGGAGGAAGGTGGCAGCGCGTCTTGTTGGCGTGAGATCAGGCGCCAATTCTCTGACCTTGCCGAGCCTTCCTCGCCCACGGGAGACCACCTTCACCTCACCCAAGGGTGGGTGAAGCGTGAGCCTTGGCCAGAGGCGCTCGAGGATCTTACATGCCGCAGCGCGAGCAGCGGCTCGCGAAGTCTTGCACTTCTTGAGGCGCAAGGCTTGAGCTTGTCACCTTTACCACAGTGGGCCCTCGGCCAGGATCTTCATCAGCAAATAAGCATGATGCGCATTAAGCGCCATGAATTTGACTAGCGGCGGCCAAGCGAGGGCATTGTAAGGGAGGTCGAAGTCGGCGACCTCGAAGTTGATGAGTTAGTCCAGGAAGTTTGGCGCTTAGAGCGTGACGAACGAGTGGACTTGTCCGGCATTAGGCCCATCCAGGGGCAATTCCATAAAAAAGCGGTCGCGGTAGCGATTCTTCATAAGGTATTTGGAGTGCTTGTCGCCCAGGCCGACGGGTTGATGGCACTTCCTCCATCAGCGATGTACTTAAAGCCGCATTCCTGACCCGTGAGGCGACCACGATCGGGAGATGGTTTGGGCCTGAAGTGTTCGCCGGGTGGTCGGCCCGAAAGTGATCGATTGATCAGAGCCACTTCAGCGGTAGGCCCGTCGAGCTTCTGGCATGGTGGCACACACATCTCGGCTCTCGCTTATCTTGCGAGTTGGAAGAGTGAGTGGCGGGACCCCATGAATGTCGCCAAGTGTGCTCGGCTTGTTGGAAAGCCGGTGTCATCTTCGTCGTCATCATCTTGCGATCCTTTTAGCGGCGCTTCTTGAGCAGCTTTTCACGCAACTTGGGACACAACGGCAATCTTCCGTCGTGCCCATTTGTGCGGTGGATGGGGCGTGTGCTTGCCTGCGTCTTCACGGCGGGGAGAGCGGCGGGTCCCTGCGATTGTCTCGGTCGGCGATCTCTCCTTCAGCTCTGATAAATCGTCCTGAGGCTTGAGCAGCCTTCTGGATCGGCCACCAAAACCTCTCGAGCGGCGACGGCCTTCTTGCGCTTCTTCTTTTTGCGGTCGGGAGGGACTTGGCGCTTTCGGCTTCGTCGAGGGTTTGAGGCCTGCTGCACCCGCCAGAGCCTCCAGCTGCCGGAACTGCACTTGTGAGCCAGGAGAAAAGCTTCGGAAGTGGTAGCGGCAGTCGCGGGTAGCCATCTTCTCCCGCATCTTCGATCCCTAACCCCCTCCAGGAGCATAATAATAACCCATTGCTCGAGATCAGGAGGATCGTGTTGCGGCAATGGCTAAACCGCATGAATAAGCCCCTCGAGGACTCCCACCTCATGCTCCAAGCGTGGAGTGCGTCCTCCGGTTGGCGTAGGAGCCACGAAAGTTGGCTACAAAAATGTCGCCTGATTCCTCCCACGAGTGTCTAGAACCTCGAGAAGGTTCGGCCCGACCCGAGGCGGGCGAACTGTCGGCGACATCGAGGTAGTTAGCCATAACTCTCGACCCCGGCAGCAGCACCACCGTCGTATAAATCTGCAGGAATTCTTGGGGTTGGTGGTGCCGTCATACTTCTCGATGGCGCGGGGCAAATCTCTCACACGCCCGATTAGGGCGTGAAGCGGAGGAAGCGCGGCACCCAACATTATATGGGAGTAATTAAGCCCACCAGCTGACCACGAGATGGGGTCGAGTGCAATCTACACTCTCCCAGTCGGAAGAGCTCCCTTCGGCCGGCCAGAGCGGGGGTTATTGTCGTTGCGGATAGCGCCTTGAAGAGCAGCGCAGATCATCTCCATTGGAGCCGCCCCTGTTGGCGTGCCCTTAGATCCCAGCGGTTCTCCTCCGGCATGGGAGATGCAGCGGGAAGATCTGAAGCTTGTACGTCCCCCTGTTGCGAGAGAGTGCGGCCGATACTCCCTTCCCTTTATCCGGCTCTGCGGCGGGAAGAGTCGCCAAGCGGCCCGGAAGCTTGTGCATCCACCATACGAACTCCTTGGCGGAGAATGGCAGGAAGCCCGGTGAGCGCCCGCGGCAACTTTCTTTGCTTTGAGGTGGAATCCACTAGGCAGGCAATATCCACGGAGCCAAGGGGTGGTGAGGTGTCGCCCGTCGATTGGACCGGAGGATGATCCGAAACAGCAGGGCGCATGAAGGCTTTGCATTGGGGTATCTTCCCCCCTTGACAAGCGCCCGTGGACCAGTGAACTCGGGCTTGGATGTGACTCGCGCCCCTCCCGCCCCATGAAGGGCCGGTGACCCGACTCCCTCACCAGGGCCGAGATCGGCTTCGGCGCTTTCCTCGGGAGGCGCTCACGGCTAGCGATGAGATTCCGCCATACCCGGATGATCTTGGATTCTTGCTAACTCCTCAAAAGGAATGGAAGAAGCGGGCGATCTAACCACTAAGCCCCTACAGCGCGCCCTTGGCCGACAAGCCCAGCGAGCACCCTAGGATTGGGTGCTTGAGAGATTCGGTGGGGGCTTTTGTAGCAGCTCGAGCAGGAAGAAGCGAGGATGTTGGGAGCAAGCAAGAAGGCAGTCGAGTTTACCCAGGTTCGGGCCCTCCAAAGGAAGTAATGACCTAGTCTGCTTGGTGGTTTCTTACGAGTTCAAAGGTTCTTACAAAGGCTGGGAAAACTGACCTTCTAAGGTTCAGCAACCAAAAAACAACCCTTCTCCCATGCATCCTAAGCTCCCTTTTATACTCGGGGTGGTGGCATGGGGCTTACAACTGCGTCAAAGCAAGCGTCGACTACTACTCTGTGCATTTAATGCACCGTCACCTCTCTTACATCACATTTAATGCACATCTGCGACTTAGACTTAGCCTTGGGTCGCTTGTCTGTCACCCTGCCAGGCTCGCCCGAAGAGAGGGGATGTCGGTCGGGGCCACCCATCGTGTCACGCCTGAGGAAGGCAGCGCCGCCATCTGCTTGCCTACATATCCGCCAATTAATCGCCGCGTCTCGCATTAAATATCGCTGACCTTCGCCTGTACGATTACGGGGTTGATTCTTGGGAAGCTGCGCCCGAGAGTGGCACGACGCCATGTCCTCTTGGCGAGCACCTTTCTTGGTCGCCCTGAGGAGTGGCCTGAGCATCACGTCACTGGCGAGCACATTTGCTTTGGTGCGCCACTGAGGAGTGGCTGAAGCACTGTCCTGAGGCGAGCACCTTATGGTAGTGCCACAGGAGTGGCCTGAGCGCCACCTGTCCCTGAAGCGAGCACATTTGGCCAGGAGAGTGGCACTGAGCCACTGTCCTCTGGCGAGCACCTTTGCTGGTCAGCCCAGAAGTGGCTGAGCATCACAATCCTCTGGGCGAGAGTACTTAATGCGGCTGCGTGGGTACCCCAGCGTTTAATACGCTGACAGATTTCATTGAAGGGTTGCCGAAATCAGACGGATACAATGCAAATTTGGTTGTGGTGGACAGATTTTCCAAGTATGTGCATTTCATGGCGTTGAAACATCCCTTCACGACGCCTCAAGTTGCTAAACTATTTTTGGAGCATGTGGTGAAACTTCATGGGTTGCTAAGATCAATCATTTCAGACCGAGATAAAATTTTCACTAGTTCGCTTTGGAAGGAACTGTTCGCTGCAATGCATACCACACTAAAGTATAGTACGGGCTATCATCCACAAACGAATGGCCAAAGTGAGCGTGTCAACCAATGTTTGGAGATATACTTGCGTTGCGCAGTGCATTCCTTGCCCCTGAAATGGCACAGTTGGTTAGCTTTAGCAGAATTTTGGTATAACACTTGCTACCACATTTCTTTGGGATGTTCTATGGTTCCGAACCCAATTATGGATGGATGCCGGGCACAGTTGTAGACGCGGCTCCTTCAGTGAAAGATTTTCTCAAGGAGCGGGCATCCCACACTACTCTATTGAAACGTCATCTCGAAGAAACTCAAAAACGGATGAAAATACAAGCTAACAGGAAGAGAACTGATCGCCAATTTCAGCAAGGAGAGCAGGTTTATTTAAAACTGCAACCATACGCACAATCGTCGGTGGTCAATCGTTCATTCCCTAAATTGGCGTTTAAATATTTCGGTCCATACCGCGTCATTGCAAAAGTAGGACCAGGTGCTTATAAATTGGAGCTACCATCGGGGAGTCAAATACATCCTGTTTTTCATGTTTCACAACTCAAAGCCTTTATTCCAGATTACACACCAGTATTTCATTCTCCTCCGAGTATTGCCGATCTGAATATGGAGGATGTGGAACCTGAACGGATCTTGGACCGTCATGTGGTGAAGAAGGGGAATTCAACAATTCCGCAAGTGTTGGTTAAATGGTCCAGTATTCCAGCGGAGATGGCAACGTGGGAGGACTTCAATGTGATCAAACAGAGTTTTCCGTCGGCAAGTGCTTACGGACAAGCAGATTTTGCTGGAGGGGGCGATGTTAGGGCTATGGACGAGTACGAAGGTGTTGGCACGGGAAAGAACGATGCGGAAAGCGGGAACAGGAAGGCGCCTTCAGAATAGAGAAGACATCACTAGTAGACATATATATAGCTATTCTGTAACAGAGAGACATATAGAAAAAATATGGATTGAAATCTTCTTCTTCTTCCTCAAGTTCTAATCCTCTTCCTCATATTTTGAACTCTCTTCTTCTTGTTATGTTCGCTCTTCTCTGTATTCTGAACATCTATTGTGTTTGATCAAGTTTGTCGGCACTATTCATTTTGTCGGTTGAGTTGTCTGAATCTGGGACAATACAATATGTTTGTATTTGAATTGCATTCTTGCACCCTTGTTCGCTGTCACCGTCTATAGGCCATTGCCTTTTCTCTTCCACTGCTCCAATCTCCTCCAAATGGAGCCACATGCAGTTCTCCACCTCCTCCATATTGGGTGAAATTTAACAAACAAAAAACAATTCTACATTGAATGGAGGGAAAAGTTGACAAGAAAAACCAAAACGACATGTATTTGCAAACAAGGATCATTTAGCTAAAGTATGCAAATTAGACTGGAGAATATGTAAAAAAGGGTGGGTGCACAATAAAGAGATGAACAAGAAGAATATATCACCATGCATCGATCTTTTGGGTGCAGATGAGATTAGTGTTCTCGGAGCTAGGCTTAAGCTTAAGCTCCTCGTACTTACATCCACGTGCAGTAATGATTAGCTAGTAGAATATATAGTATTAATTATACATCAACAAATAAATAAATGACACAAATTAATCGAGCACATATTAATTTAAAGCTAGCTTTGCTCGCACTTCGACATGGTTGATCTTGGACGAACTTTACATTGCCTTAAGTCTAAAAATGTCTCAAGAACTTTTTAATATGTTTCAGAAATCATCACAGATAATTAGAAAGAGAAAAATTAATAGTCGTGATTTATAAAAACTGCCTCAAAAGAGACAAATAAACCTAAAGAAAACAAAGCACCCTCCAAAACATCTGAGATGCTTCTAGAAACGCCTTCAAAAATTTCTCCAGTTCTCATTGTTAATTTGTACTATTACATATTATTATCTGCAAAGAAAAGGAGGAAGAAACATATTGTTTAAAACCAAATTCATTTGAACTTACACTAAAATATATGAGTAAAAAAAGATAAAAAAAAATTCATACACCATACTAAAAAGAAACAAATAATACCAACAAGTAGCAAGACTCAGCAGGAAAAGTCAAATTTCACAAAGTTACCTTGTAATGTTAATCCAAAAGCAAAGTTGCTACAGGGAAGCTAGGATCTCTCTCATTTCATTCACAGATGTCACCGTTTCATTGGGATATATTTTCGAAATCAATTTGAGAAAGGTCGCATATTTATCGAGAAACTCCTTCTGCAACAACAAATGCATAACCCGAGAAAGAATTAGCGTGATACTTCCCTTAATTAACTCTAATCATGCTTTACTTACATTGTGGTTCTTTTACAAGCTAAACTTGATTATGAGTAACAATTATCAAATGCACCAACTCAGACAAATGTGTACCAATATAGAACTGGCATTTATAGCACCAGCACTTGCAGTATTTTAATCAAGCAATCTATCCTAAGAAATTCAGCTCCTAGCTCTACTTCTCATTAAAAAAAATCAGTGGAAGAGAACTTCCCAACCTGAATTTCATTAGATTAGCATAGGTACAGTACAAATTGGTCCCCTGTTCATTTCGCTATCTTAAAATTAAGAAGATAAAATACCTTGCATTTTTCCCATAGCGAAGGAAGCAATTCTTCAGCGGTTATATTCTTCTGTAGTTTTCTGTACATTGCATTGATTGTCTTGTCAAGCTGTCATCCAAAATAAACAGGAATATGGAAACAAAAAAGAATTGAGACAGAAGTTCATGAAATTCATAAGGAAGAGAAAAAATGATTCTACTCTTTACTTACACCAGTTAAGCTGGACTTCAACATCTTGCGAAATTCTACCTTCGACATTCCAACTTGGAATGGTATCTGTACAATCATGCAAAAAGCAGGATCCATTAAGAAAAATGCTTTATACTAATATTAACAAAGAAATCACTGGGTTCTAATCTTTGTACACGTGAAAGCGTTATGTACAAGGAATGAAGTGTGCCAGGCCAAACACATCTTATGTACATTTTGTAATGAGAGATTCATAATATAGTTTATTATACAAAATTGGCTGCAGGACCCTCTAAATTTATCTGTAATATACCGCTGCCAGGTTATATTATAATAGGCCTGGTGTGTTTTGGCAAACAGCCACCATTTTACGGTGTCCTCGAGCTCAACCATGAACTTGCAATATGACATGGCCAATGCCTCAAATTTAGAGTGTCCTGCAGTCAATTTTGCCTTCAGCTTAGCATGTGAATCTAGAACAATGAGGAGTTCATTAGCGAAATCATCAAGAATATTGCTGTGTTGCTTTTCCATCAAAAGTTCAAAACGCAGATAAATTAAATTTCATGTTACTGTTGGTTGTGATTTATGACATCTAATTATTTTACTTTTCTAGCCAGAATAGATATCGGGTTAAAACATGCTATAAGATGTCAAATCCTGAAGAAGACATCTGAAAAAAGGATTAATATTTTTTAGGTGCACAGATCCTGAAGAAGACAATATTAGCACTGCTATCAGATGTCAAATCCCGTGCCTTACCTCCTCAGGGCTCATGTTGTACATCAGTTCCTCAATTCTCCGGGCGAACTGGAATAGTTTTTCAAAGTGCTGCAACAACAAAAATGCAAAAATGCCTTAGTATGCGATGGTATAAATGCCTCAATCCTGTGCATTCCCAAAGGAAAAATAGAACCAAATGGACATGTAAACAACTTACAATATATATGACCAAATTGATATGGCGCGAACAAGCTTGTTCATAAGCTTCACTGGCTTGATGATAATATTTAGCAAGTGTTGGCACAACATTTGCTAAATCATATAGACTGTGCATCACATTAAATATATCAAGTTAATGAGTTATAGAGATCACTACGTTGTTGACAGTCATGTGTAGCTACCCAGATTTCCAAAAATAAAAATGGCGTAAAATTTGACAAATTTCACACAGTGAAGGAACACCAAGAAAAAAGAAGAATAAAACCTGTGCTGAAAAGCTGCATAATTCTCCAAGAGTACAATATCAACATATTTAGGCTCCACTTGAGCAATTTTTTCCAGGGTTACAAACATAATGCTCACCTGTTTCAGTCACGGCAACAGATTAAACCAGGGTACATGATTGATGGTATAACCCCGACTAGTAACATATTGGAGCGAGGTTGAACAGAATTTGTCATTAATTATCCATGTAACTGAGGTTGTACTCATTAACTTTTTTATTTGTTGAGAAATAGATGCTCTGCATTATAGTAAGGTCTTACAATTTTCGTATATGCCTGGTCAACAAGATCCCTGGATCCATTGACATACTGCTCCATACGTGCTGCAAGTTGAGAGAACCTATATAAAAGAAAACAATGAGACAACATCAATATCAACCAGACATAAACTATGCATCACATAAAGCCCTAAAGTGGCTTTTTGTGGGATGTTACATATATAGTATGAAACAAATAACAACAGACCTGGGGATATAGGGCACGACTCCAATTTGCCGTACATTGCGCTCATACTTTTCAATCTGGTAACAGGCATCATCAACAAACTGTGCTGCCCAAGAAAATGAAACAGTAAGGAAAAATTAAACTCCCCAAAGTAGGAGCAGAACAGCTATCTGCCTAGCAGTAGAGTCAAACCCTGCTAAACAAAATGGATATTCTTGTCTCCAAGTCATCAAGCAACACATGTACATATCCTGCAACATCTGCCTTCTGACCAGAAAGATAGCGATCTGTTATGCCATGCATTGCTATGCAACTCAATGGATCTAGCTTGAATGCCCAATCAACTAAAGCATAGAAGTCCTCCTGGCAATACATAAAACGTGTGAATCCTCCATCCCTATAATGGCATAATTTTCAGCTTTCTATTTCTCCATATTTAGCATTTAAATTGTATGTTGCAAGGGGAAAAGACAAGAACATCAACCTGAATACCATCAAGCAACTCTTGTAGGCATTCATTTAGTACTCCCAACTCGGCTGAATTCATACCTGGAAAAACAAGATGTAATAGTTTTACATCATGTCGAAAGTAAGAACTATTAATCGTGAGAAACATTGTTTAACTTGGGAGTTTGTGGATCACATTACTTTGTTTGACATTGCTTCCAGAAGCTTCTGAAGTGCTCGGAGAAGTACTATTTGTCTCAGAGACAGGATTATTATTATCTGAAGCATCCGATGGAGAAAGCGTAGAAACTTCGAAGCACATAAAATGTGCAAAGAAGGAGCTCTACGTCGTATATATGCACCAAGAAAAAAATGAATTGTGAATAATACTATCATAACAGGATTTGTTGTAAAATTTCACAACAAATGCATGAAAAGACAAAACAACCTCATCAACAAGAAGAGGAATGAAAACAGTAATCATCTTGGAGTATGCATCTGCAGAGCTATCTGTAATACTTGCTGGCTGATTTGCACCTGCAGGACCTTCAAATAATGGTGTGCTGCTCTTTGATGCTTTTGAACTAGCACGGAGTTCATTAGAAAATTCACGGGCCTACAAAACAAAATGCACACGTTATGTCCAGGTTTTTTTTTGGTTGTGTAACTTAGTAATGTGCTTGTAAAAATGCTAAGGCTGTTTGTGGCTTAATCTTGTGCATATATGAATGATTTTAAAATAATTGAGAGCACATCGCACAGCATCAAGAAAATCAAATTTTTTTTTTCGAAACTGATGGCAGGAGCTCTGCCTAATCAATTAAGGAGAGAAGCAGATAATGTTTTCGAGTACATCTTAAAAAAACGGCAACTGAAGTCTCCCGAGAACAGAAGGGAAGACAAGCCTAGGAGGCCAACCTACTTAGACTAATCTCTTATTAGCCATAGCAAAATCTACCAAATTCGACTACTAGTTGCACGGGGCTCGCCGTATCTTGGAAGATGCGCGCATTCCTCTCTTTCATTTTATCAAAATAGCACAAACAGAATTGTATGTTTTGCATGGTCAGAGCGGCTCTAACAGACCAATATCTCAAGCGGCTTGAAATATAATCAACAGAACCATTTCACTTGAGAAAGGACAAAGAACTCTACCTCTCGTCGGATTAGCAAATTGAGAGAATGGCAGTAAGCTTTCCGTAAAGGTGTCAAACAACTCTTGTCTAGGCTCTGGAAAAATATAGTATAAAGTGAGCACGAGAATATGGTGCCAAATTTCACAAGTAGAATACTAACCATTTCCTGTTTTCAAAAGGATAATAATTTCACACCAAGATAACTTGCAAGTAACCTTGATATGTTGTAGAAGCCGGGCATAAGTCCTGCATTTGTACCTCATATCAGCATGGTCAGGCCTCTGCAGTTGCCCTCTCTGCAAGTGTTTAGAAACATGTTCACACAAGTACTGCCTTGATCCTAAACATAAATTCTTTGCAATTATTGGAGTCAAATTTACCTGAGAGAAGTTGCCCTTGTCATTTAGCATAAAATCAATCAAACTCGGAAAGTAATTTCTTAAAAATTCTGAGGCCCTCCGAACAAATGTGCACTTCAGGAGTACAAATTCTGCACGTTTTTCCCTAACCTGTATGAATTTCAACAGGAAATGCACATTGGCTGAGCCAAAATATTGTTTTGATAATATTAAAAAAATTAAATACACTGCAGATTGCCCATTATGTATAACTTGGGATCCATTGATTGGTTAACACATACCACATTTTTATGTCATTAGGATGTACCATCACAATTGAACTCGTAGCACAAGTTAAGTAGAAAAAGGAACTGAACACTTGGCTTGTGAAGGAATCAAATACCAGCTTCAATAGGCATCTTTTCACTAGATTTAATAGATATCTCACAACAAAGAATTATAGTAAGGTAGAAAAGTGGTGTTAGATTTGACCAAAAGGGACAGAGAAGGTTCAAAGCAATATTAAAATGATTGTGCAATTTTCTTTGTGGTGACTATTTTCTGAAACCATCCATTTTGGAGAAGTCTGCTAGTTTGCTGCAAGTTCCTCCTTGTCTCTGCTCGATCTATTTAGGTGTACCTATTAACAATAATTCAATGTTTCTATATGTCCTCCAAATTGGTAGGCAGCTTGCCAGCCAATGGAGTTCTATCAAAATAATCAGTTTAATCTAAATTCTTATGCATAAAAACTATGAAGGGAAAGGCTTGTGCTTAATCTTTAACTAGGAAAGAAACGATAATACAAGGAAAAGAGAGGACATACTGCACGCAATTTTGCATAGCATGGATCCAGATTGGATGCTTCTAGGTTCTTTATAGCACTGGTCAACCACTCACAGGCTTCAATGTTCTTAACCATATTTCCCTCATCAAATGACCCTCCAGTCAACGATGCCTCATACTACAACATGATCAATCACATGAATTTCATAAATTCTAAACCATAAATGGACATAGTGCAGAACATTGATAATTTAATAGGATGCAAACCTCAGGTGGTATTTGCAGGAGTTCAAGAAGTTTGTCAAGTTCATCAATTAATGCCACATTACTTACGGATTGGAGCTCCAACCTGTTATTACGCCATTCTATCTGCAAAACCAAATAATGGAATTAGTTAAACATATACTTAAGGTGATGAAAGACATATAAGTGGGTTGTGATATAATCCTGAAATCCATTTTGAAGAGCTTCTCAGTGCAAAACCACACCATATCATGAAAGGTGAACTGGCCGGTTTAATTCACAAATGATGAATCACCATTTTGAGGTGAGTCCAGTCCACTGGAGACTGTCTATTTAGGTCAGGCATAGATAGATCTGCCTAATAAAAATGTTATGGACTCGTTCTGGGGAATCTCAGTTAGGTGTTTTGGAGAAGTTGTTCTAAAGATAACTTAGATGCATTAGCATATCTGTCAGTTGGGTAGGATAATTGCAATTGCATGTTTATTGGTTTGTTAGCAATCTAAAGGGGCACCTTAAGAAAGGTGCATTCATAGTGTTGCTCCAGCAAGAAACAAATCAATGTCCTCCTACATTCCCATGTACCGCCAGCCTGGCTGGGTTGGAGCGTGTCACGACCCGTGTCCCCTGGCCGGATTGCTCCGACGTGAGATCACCAAACCTCAAAGGCACCAGAGAAGTATCAGAGGAAACAGAGGAAGAACAGAGGGGAAGGCAGCAACGAGAAAAAGAGGAAGAACGAACTGGTAAAAGGGGATTTCATTTCTTTTCTTTCCTGTCCTGATCCGAGTCCCTTCTCAACTATATATGCCTCTCTCACACCCCTGACAAGTGGGACCAGGCGTTACATTACCGCCCCCATGAGAAATTGCTTGTCCCCAAGCAATTGAATTACCTCAAGAACTCTAATATCTTCAGTGACGGTTTCATCATTACTGCCCATGGAATTGCTGATACCCTCAATCCCTGGAATACATGCGTGGACCGCCGGGATCCCATGGCGCATGAAGCTCACTTTCAAGTATCGTTAATGTGCCATCCACATTAGTAATAGCAAGATCGTTCTGATTGCCAACAACAACAATATCAGCTTCGAGCACTCTGCCATCCTTTAGCTTAACTGCAGTGACATCACCACTGGCATCAACATCAAAGCAGACAGCAACTTTCCCCTTCTCCATCTTGACTCCTTTGCTAGCATAGTAACTCTCGTAGAAAGCTGCGATGTCAGCAGTGAAGAGACGGGGCATGTACCAAAGTTCAGGAAACACCATAGTGACATCAAAATTGCAGAATTCCTTTACGGTCTTCCCAAAACCACCATACTGTGCGCATGTTGATTGCATCCTGAGGAGACCAGTTTGCATGAAGATAAATCCTGAACCCTTGCAAGTTAGACAAGTTTCAGGTTTGGTTCCAGGAGGTACACTAGCACCATAGCAGGTTTCACACGTTACAAAAGTCTGAACATTGATTGTTTTAATGCATCCTTGAACTGCTTCCATAAATGATAATTCAAGTGCAGCCTTAACATCGTGTTCACTAACTTCTCTACCTCTGAAGATGTTGCTAAAGAAGTCATTCATTTGAAGATAGCCTTTCTCCAAAGCAGCAGAAAGGATATTTGCATTGACAAACTTGGCAATTTTCTTCAGGGACTCATTAAATAAGGGTTTTGATAACTTTCCCAGAAGAATTTCAAGCATGCAAAAATAGTATGGGCTGTCCTCAACAAGAAAGGTTCCCAACATGGTTGAGGATTGGTAACCTTCATTAATGGGACTACTTGATTCCAAATTCTGAAGCACAGAGAACAGCCGACCAAATAATTCATCCAGCCAGTTTGATAGAGAAGTAGTTTGGAGGAAAGAAGGCACATTATCACGAACACCAACTGTAGCTAGATTTGAAAATATGGAACCAATTAACTGAATTGTAGCCATAGTTTTGGGTGAATCTGTCATTCTAACTCCCTTATCCACCATCCTATCAAACATACAAAGTGCTTCTTCCATCATTCCCTTCTTGCACAGGGGATGTATCAATATAGCATAATTCACCTTATTTGGCTTGACAGTTAGCTTCCTGTTTCCGGACATTTCAGGACATTCGCAATACTCCAACACTAACCAAAAATGTGCTGAGGTTTCATACCAAGAATAACATTTCAGGACATTCGCATGATCTAAAGAATGAAGCATCCAGACCTTGCTCATGGTGTCAATCACACTGCCAACTAGTATCTCTATCTTGGTTAAGAGAGTGAACCTATCCACACCAGGATCCCATGGGTAACCAACAACAGTGACAGCATCCCGGAAGTGGTCCAAACTCCACTGTAGAAACTCCTTCCCAGAATTCATCATCCTCGACAGTTAACATTGCAATGTCGCATTCAGTGCCTATGACGAGGATAGCGGCAAGGTACTTGTTGTCCGAGTGTGATGAACCGTCAGTATTGAATGATCCACTATTGACCTCATAACCAAGATCTGTCTCGGGCATCAACCTATAGGTGACCACGTCATTGATGATTAGCTCGTCGATTGGCTTCCTGTTCTTGCCATCCAAATACTCTCCGTACCGTCCTTCAGTTGCATCCAACTCCTCAAGTGGCCCAATACTAACAGAATGGCTTGACTGAGTTGAAGCCGTGGAAGCACAATGGTTCAAATTAAGATCAGGAAGCAAGTCAATTTTAGAAGACAAAAATGTGTCACCATTCTCAATTGTATTCTCTGACTGCGGTTTGTTACAATCCATGCCATCACTGCTGGTATCCTTATGATCTAAGACTCCATCAGACCCAACAGAGGATTCACCAGTATCCGGAATGGGAAAATTCAGCACAGGTGCAAAGGCATCTTCGGTGGCACCAAATGTCACAGAGAACTCCTCATGCGTTTCCATCACAAATTCTTCACCCAATGTGAGGCGCGCCACGGCCAGCGCCGTTGCCTCCATCTGTTTGTTTAGCAGTTGATGATTCTTGGCCTGTTGTTCTACCGCTCTTGCAAACAGCTCCGTTCTCTTCATTAACTGCTGTTGTGTGGTCTCCATCGACTCAATTTTGGTGACCAATCGGTCCACACTTTTCCTAATACTGTTCAGTTGCTCCTCCGATCTCCCTGCTGCCGTTCCCATCGACTGGCAAACCTGGAAACCTTGGAGGCAGTCGCGATTCTTGGCCTCCTTGCGTACGACGTCGCGAACGGAATCGATCAGCTCTGCACCGTTGGTGTAGTGGCCCTTGGCCAGGTTGTTGCCGGCACCGGACTGGTCGAAGACGAAGTGGTCGGGACGGAAGACCTGGCCAGATGGCCCAATGCGGATGAACTCCACGGTGCCAGGTGAATCCAGTGAAGAGGCGGCGGTTCCCGGGCGTGGCGCAGGCGAGGGCGAGGACCGAGGAGGCGACACGGAGGACCGCGGAAACGTTGGGCGAGGCGAGGAAGCTGGGAGCCACCCCGCGGTGGAGCATTTCATCGAGCAGCTTCTGGGCGGCGCGGAAGTCGGGAACGCGGGTGTAGCCGTCGAGGAACGCGTCGTAGGAGGAGGAGTCCGGGGGCACGCGCTTGTGGAGGTCGACGGTGCCGAGGCGAAGCACGAAGAGGACGTGGAGTACTCCATCGACGATTCGGTCTGGGGAGCGGAAGGTGGAGGTTGGGGCGGTGGAGCGGTGGATGCGGACGGGAAGAGATGTGGCGGCGCGGAGACTAGCTCTGATACCAAGTTGTCACGACCCGTGTCCCCTGGCCGGATTGCTCCGACGTGAGATCACCAAACCTCAAAGGCACCAGAGAAGTATCAGAGGAAACGGAGGAAGAACAGAGGGGAAGGCAGCAACGAAAAAGAGGAAGAACGAACAGGTAAAAGGGGATTTCATTTCTTTTCTTTCCTGTCATGATCCAAGTCCCTTCTCAACTATATATGCCTCTCTCACACCCCTGACAAGTGGGACCAGGCGTTACAGAGCGCCGCCGCCAGCAAGAGTGAGCATTAAGCACTCTTCCATCCTTCCACCATTCGATCCGTTCCAAAGGTGAAACATGCTCCGTACTCTGTCCACCACTCTCAGAGCACAGGGCTCATATGACAAAATAAGAAGTAAGCTATCTCCTGCCTAAGGGTGCATGTTTGATTGAAACATTCAATTCAACTCACTGTGAAACAAGATTTGAATTTTATCATCCTTGTAATACCCTGTTTTTTGTTCCAAGAACCGAAAGTCAAATATAAAGAAAGAAGGGAAAAGGAAGTGAAGAAGAGGGGGGTCGAATTGTGTCGGCGAAATCGGGGCAAGTCAAGGCCGCTGTGGTCCCGCAGTGCACGTCATGCTACCCCCGGACTCGGCGCCCATTGCCCCCTCTCCTCGTCTCCCTCGGGTGCTCCTTTGAAGGGAGTAAGGTGAGTCACTCCAAACCCACATCTTTCTCAAATCCTCGGGTTCTCCGGCTTGATTCATGGCTTCTCGAAGTGCTCTTGCGGTTCCCAACTTCGATTTGAACTCATACCCCTCTTGAATGCCACGATAGCGATAGTCATAAGGGTTTTTGAGTTGGTTTCGAGGACTGGCAACCGAAGATCTTCGTGGCGAGTGAAGAACTATTGCGATGCTCACTGTTGCCAGGTGGTAGCGCTGCTCTCTGTGACTGAGTGGCTGAGTGCTTGCGGTGCTCTCAGTTGGGTTGGCTCAGTGAGTTGTGGTGCTTGTTTTGTGTTGATTGTGTAGCAAGTTCTTTGTGACTTGCTTGGTGAATTCATCTGGCACGGCCAGGGAGTTAATTTTGGGTTCCTCAGCACTTTTGCTACTCTTTTGGGTCTTTTGGTGAATTGCCTTATTCGGTGGTCTATGCTTTTGTATCTTCCAAACTCTTACCGATGATTCTACGGCAATGCAGCGGTAATATTGTTTTATGGAATATCGTCATCGTGAGCCTAGTCTGCCTTCACCGACAGCCAATCGGTGCTTTTTGAGTAATCTCTTTTATGTGATTTTACTATGTTCGTACAAAGGGCCGGCTTGATATTCAATATCTTGGGGACCTTGCATATTGGAGTGGTACTTGTTCTATGAAGATTGGGCTATAGAGAGACATAATTTGTGACAACACTTTCAGTTTTTCATAATAATATAATTGATTAGTTCAATTCCTTACCATTGATTAAGTATTCATATATATATATATATATATATAGGAAGCCTATTTTGTACTCCCTATCTCTATTTGGTTAAAAACAACTTCCTAATTAGGAGGAATCAGATAACAACTTCCATTTATGGAATATGCTTCCACTTGCATAGCATCAGTTAATATATATGCTATTTGTGCCTGCTATCATTGTTTCTACCCTACTGTTTTTCATCAATTTCATGCTCTTGTTGGCAGTAAGCTTTGTATGGTCAGAAGGCTTGTCCTGAATTTGATTCCTATGTGTGTATTTGTGTGTGCATGGACGGATCCAATGTAGGGACATGGGTGTACAGATGTACACCCATGTATTTTTACAAAAAATTGATTATGTAATATATATATATATATATATTAGTTATATATATTAATAATAGGACCATATCAGCACATATATTCACTTATCAACTAATTTTAGCTCATTTTCATCCTCCCATAACTCCCCTCCTCAACCGGCCAGCCTAGCCCATTAGTGAAAAGCCCACACCTCTCATTTCTCAACTGAGCAGAGCACATTGCACAGAACAACCAATCTTAGCCAAAAATTTTTATTTTTTATTTTGTCTCTCATGCTCTCTCTCTCTCTCTCTCTCTCTCTCTCTCTCTCACGCACACACACTTGGTAGGGTGGTGCTTCAGCCGGCGGCATCAGAAGAAGACGTTGGTAGGGCCATCAGCGTCAGGTGTCGCACCAAAGGCGGTGCGACCGAAGATTGGTGGATGCTGCCGGATTGAAGGCAAGTTGCTAGGCACTCAGGAGGAGAGAGCTGTAGAAGATGTCGCAACACGCCTAGAGGAAGGCTGTCACAGCAGAGAAGACAGCGCGACTGGATCTGGGTAGAGAGATATGACGGCGATGACCACATAGTGGCAGTGGCGGCGAATGATGATGGGCGCGCACAGGCGGCCTCCAGGCTACTTTGAAGAGGTGGCCGCCCCGTGAGTGGAGATAGCTCCTCCCGAGGGCAGCGGCAGCGGAAGAACACTGGTGTCGGCTAGGATGACCTAAGTGTAATACTGGTAACAATTCTAATCTTAAAAATTTGGTTCTAATACCATGTTATAAATAGTACTTGTTGTATTCATCATGAGACCAATAACCAGTATATATAATTGTACAACCGAGAATAAAAGGAAAGTCTATATAAGGCAATACCTATACTAGAAACATTTATATAAGGAAAACCTATATATGGAGAGTCTATATAAGACAATATTTATATCCTTAACAGCAAGGAGGTCTTTTAATTAAGGTAGCCCGATATTTGAGAACAAATTAATCAACTTGAGCCTTTTGTTGCTAGTTGAATGCCACTATTACTATTCATTATCATATATTTGTACATGCTTAGATACATGATAATGAGTACTTATGCTATGATATTATCCAATATCATGTTCGATATCATGGATATGCTTTTATGATAATGTTATCGTATGATTATTAATTATGCTTGGAATTAAAGTAATAAGAAATTTACTAATACCGTCATATTTCCAACAGCTGTTGTCCTATCGAGCAGCTGCTGCTGCTGCCGTCACCGGAGGCTGCCAACACCGTAGAGGGAGGTCGCTGGGCACCGCAGCTACTAGGTTGCGACTGCCATTGCTGCTCTTTGCCGCTGTGCTATTGCCATCTAGATCCGTTGTGGCAAGGGAGAGGGAGGCCAGAGGAGAAGGCCAGGTAGGGGAGGAAGAAGAGAGAGAGGGGGGGTTGGGGGTGGGGTGGGGGAGTTGGAAGAAAAGGCGAGAAAAAGAAGGATTTTCGTATTCGGGTAGGTTTTGTCGTCTGATTTATAGAGTAACGAACCAAAACCTTTTTTTAGCATTATAACATCTTTACATCGAGGCTTAGCAATAATTGGGTAGTTGGTTAGTTAAAGGATTTGAATTATTTTGTTTTTATATATTGAATCATCGGCAAAATCTTGTCGTCTAGTCTCGGGTATCTAAGTCTTGTTTCATAGCTTTGCCATATTGTTAATAATGTAGATGATTGTTTAAGTTTTCAAAAGAAGGGAAGAATGCTAGATTTGGATGAGCGGTTTAAAAGTTATGGAATTGGGAAGGCTACTGTCCAGTAATACAACAGAACAATCTTCAGAACTAAAAATAAGGGTATATTGGATTAATTAGGGTTTTTTGCTAACTATAAACTTTTACAAAATTTTGTATATTTTCCTAAACTCATATGGTTTGTTATGTTTAGATTGCTGAACCAAACGTTACGGTAGTTTGGCCATGGGACATAAGAGGGGATTGTCCAATGGAGGGGGATTATTTAGGTCACAGTTGTGCGTAGGGCCAATATTATTTTGTTTGGTGTTTATGTATTGTTGTGGCACCTTGTTAATGCTGAATATTTACTCTAAGAAGAGTAATTTTGGGGTTGGTATCACCTCACATCAATCCACTACACGTGGTTAAAAAGACAAGTACATGGTAGAACGGTAGACGATTTATTTACTTTGATGTTTTATGAATACGATATGTTTAACATGTTGCTCATATGAATATTCCTGTTAACGTTGTTGTTTGAATGATGACAGTTATATGATGATCTCTAATGGATAATGGTTAATGGTGACTGCCAGATGAATAAACGCTGAGGCAGAGCCAGCCTCGGATGGGACCATACCTTCCTGTGCTAAGCTACAATTTTACTGATTTTTTAACACATTTTTACATGAACTTATCATGGAAGGTGTCGGGCCCAGGCCCGTGTGGTCCGAGGCTTGCCTTCGCCCCTGAATAAAAGAAATTATGGCATCATATGCATTCATGATATGGAAATAGATAACATGTGTGGACATCTACGATCTAGTTTGCGTATATCTCATGGGAGTGGAAAATGTAAGACCTACTTTGGTAAGTACTTCGCGGGAGTAGAGATGATATCCTGTATGAAAGAGGATGGGTTTGAGATCCTCGCATGAAAGAGGGCAGGATTGAGTGCACACCGACAAGTGCTGCACTTCGCTATACCGATCAGGGAATAAAGTCTCATCGAGATTTCGCGTAATCTCGGTGAAATTTTGGATCTCGGGCCCCTCTGAATTTCATAATCCTGGTGAAATTAAGAAAACCCTGGAAAATTCAAAGTGTACAGTAACCTAAAATCTCGGCAAGATCTTGGTATATTTGATCGAAATCTCGGTCAAATATCTCGGTAAATTTGACCGAGATTTCAACAAAATTTGACCGTATTTGACCAGATTTGATTGGATTTTAGCCGGATTGGATTTTTTCATCGTTTTTCATGTGGCACAGTTGGTAGCTCATAATTTCGATGAAATTAAAAAAACCTAAAAAATTCAAAGGGCGATAGCACCTAAAATTTCGCCGAGATCTCGGCATTTTGGACCAAAATTTTGAACCGAAATCTCGGATATTTCTGTTCAAAAATTACCGGATTCAAAATTTTCTTTTGTATTATGTTCGGATTTCATCCATGAAAATGAGATTTCGCCAAAATTTCAGATTTCGGAGGGTGCCAAGATGAAACCCTAAAACAAAATTTGAAACCTTGATATCGGTATAAGCTAAAGAGATGATGAGACATATGCATGAGCATTCACATTGTATTAATGAAAGACATAGGTAAAAATGAGTTATGTAGAAGATGATATGTTTATGGTTTCTTTAATGTTTATCATTTTATTATATACTTGCGGAGTTATGAGCTCATCCTTACTTAATTATTGTTGTTTTAGATGACTGTTTATGGCGAGATGCATGGGATAGGAGTAGAACATACACATTACGTGCACCACCATTGATTTAATAACTATTTTTAGTCATCCTTAATCAACCCTACTGGTTTAGTTAGTTTATATGGAATTTAGTTGATGGCATATTTAGAGAATGTTGATAGGTGTGTGGAACATGATTAGTCACAAGTTTTGTTGGACAAGGCTGAACTATTTAAGTTAACTTGGTTATTGTTTAATTCTTTTTTTTCAGCACTAAAGGTAATAATGTTCCTGGGTGCATGGTTTCGAGCGTTCTCGAGCGCGCAGTCTCGAGCGTTCTTGATCACGAGGTTCCAAGATTATACTTGTGAAATGCTTTATTTTGACCTTTTCATCAGGCATGTTTATTCTGAATAATTTCTTTGTGGATAAGTTGTTGTTGAGTAGTTTGGGTAAAGATGTTTTAATTCAGAGATAAAAAGGTAGAGGTAACATTGTATACTATGTTGTGCCTGCGTGTTACAATCCTGTCTGATTATCTACAGCTCAATGTGGCTCTGAAATTCTACCTGCCAGTGAGATATACATGTGAAGAGAAAACCCCGTTGTAGGTTCTAACCGTTGGAATTCCAAAGATTATTGATTGGGGAAATCCTGAAGTTTGTATTTTAGAATTATCAAGCATTTCCGAAGAAAATTTCATTTCAAAAAAAAATTGTCATACATAAAAATTTTAGAGAAATAAGAGAAGATATTTAGCATATATGGACAACAGAGGTAAAAGGAATCATACAGATTGTATATCCTCTCTCATATGCCTGAGCTTTACATTGAAAATGCCAAGCCATTCATCCATATCTTCAACACATATACTGGCTATTTCTAAGCCCTGCAGTACCTGCAGAAATCAAAATTTACAGCAGTAGCATTTCTCTTCGACAATTAAATAATATGTACAAGTGTATAACAAGGTCAAAGTTCAAGTAAAAAAAGACAGTTCAGAATTGACACTTTCAAATGAAGCTACAAAAAATAATCCAATAGAGTGAAACGCATCATTGATATAAAAGTTAAATCATTTAATCTTGCGACATATAAAAACTGTAAACCATGACCCTGTAGGAAGTTTAATCGGAGGGTGAAAAAAAAAGGAAGAACATCTGTTATGTTTCCACAATTATTTTTTCTGGCCACACTTTTGCACCAGTACATCATACATGCATGCAGTGCCAAAATGGGCCATTACCATGTTAAACTATCTGACTTAAACCTCCGTTTGAAGTCAATGAGGTCTTCTAATCCTATGAGCTCTCCATGCTAATAAGGAACTAGAGAAAGTATCATGGCTGCTTTCAGGAGTAACAGTAGAATGTGAATATGGCTAATTAAGTTGTTTTTCCAGGAAAGGGGTAAGCTGAAAAGCTTATAAAGTTCAACTAACTAGCACCTGGGTGGGATCCTCATTCACACTGATATGGATACAACATTAAACTACCCAAAACTCAGTTCTTGCATTGGCATTGGGTGTTACATGCAAGAACAGTAGTGCTGAATATGGCATCATGATAACAACAATGCATTTACAGAGAAGCAAAATGGCTCGCATACCTCTTCTACCACAGATTCAGTTTCCATAAGTGCATAAACATTTGCAGATTCAAGAGCTACGAGTTCACGCTTCATCCTTTCTGAAAATGCTTCTGCTTCACCAATGGCCATGACATAACTGCACCAATAAAATGGCCTTCGTTAATATCCTCTTCTTAGGTGCAGAAAGGGAAGACTGCGTTCCGAGGAGATGTCTAAGTATGTCACTACCAATTCGGTAACTTACGTGCCAAGGAGAGCCTCCATGTCCTCTTCTTCAGCTTGCGAAACAAGGTCCTTTTCAACGGTAACTTGTGAGTTTGCCTCCACCGCTACGGATTCCATGGGTCCATCTTTAGTGCTGACTTGAGTAACCTTCGCTGGAGTGTTCTCCTGAAATATAATTTAACATTGCACTTTCATGTTGTACAAACTTATACAGCAACTTCAGTGTCTAAAATGCTTCACACCCTTTTGGTCAATAGAGTGTTGGACAATGAAACAATCAAAGTACAAGTACATAAACAGGGATAGATTAACCTTTGTGGCTCGAACATGAAGGCTCTGGATTATGTGTCCTAGATAGCATCTTTGACGTAATTAGTACAGTCTAAAGCAGTCCAATCTACTCCCACACTAATATATCTACGACAAGGATTAGTAGAATTTTGAAAATGCCACTGTTAAAACTTTTAGGGCTGAAAATGCCATAAAAAAAACTACTAAGTGCTAGTCTGCCACTAGCTTTGCACAACCAGGTAGAAATGCCACTTTGACAAGGCCAACAGGCTTTGACCGAGTTGGAAAATTTCATCCAAGATGCTACCCATCCGGTCAGTCACTCCATTGCTTTGCTCCACTGGGCATTTCGTCGGGCAATTTCTAGGCTGTGGAAAGAGGCGACGGAAAGCAATCTGGGCGACTACGGGGCCGATTCAGCTTGCCACGGTATTTGCCGGTGAGGCGGCCGGGCGGCGCGCAACGGCTCCGACGGCGACGCCTTTGGCTGGCGAGGTTTGGCGGCGCCCGCCGCGCGACTAACGGTGACCTCGTGACGGCTCTGCTGCTGACGCCGCCGATCTGCCTCGCGCACCTTGCCATTGCTGCGTGGGATGTCGGGGATGGCGAAGGATGACTTCGCGACGGGAGCTTCGGTGCGTGTTGCTGATTCTGGAGCTTTTC
Organism: Rhipidocladum racemiflorum; assembly: GCA_036346355.1. NCBI lineage: Eukaryota > Viridiplantae > Streptophyta > Magnoliopsida > Poales > Poaceae > Rhipidocladum > Rhipidocladum racemiflorum. Next base: position 34,744,105 of record CM070589.1, on the reverse strand, counting down.
CTTCGAGCATTTGCATCAAATTATGTTGAGGCTGGACGCCAATCTGCTCTCTACATTCCCAAATATTTACTACATTTTCACCAAATTATGTTAACTAAGGTAATCACATGTTGGACAAAATTGTAATGGAAATACCCTTCAATAATATCTTGTCAGAATCGAGACAAGGAAGTGAGATTAGATATATGAATAGAGTGATCAGAGGTAGTTCGGAAAAGTATGCATTGGGGTGCGCAAACTGTCAAGTACTTGTGAAAGAAAATTTTAGTCCAAAGTGTGAATGGTGCTTAAGAGCATGATTAGTTGCCTGCAGACAGTAATAAGTAATCCAAATATGGAATTTCTTGGTTGCTTGTGCGAGGTCATGAAGATTGAGACGAAGTATTGCTTGGTTGGATGCACGAGTGATGCACGTTAGAAAATGGAGAGGTGAGAACCATATTTTGGAGGCAAACAATTTTATTCTAGTTTTGCAATCCTTATTTTACCTTAATGATCCTTAATGCGCACCTAATCCATACTAAGAACGTGTAACATATGTTACTCTGTCACTCATCCTAATCACGATATTACAAGGGCATGTCTCACTCATACGCTCATGTCGAGATAGCAACCTTGCATCTGACAGCATTGCTCATTCATGCTGATCCGGACACCAATCATGGTCTTCACCCAAAAAAAAAATGTTGTCTGGTTGAGCTTCGTTGCAAACTTGGCAACTCAGGCAACTGGTCATGCCCTAAGAGAATAAGACGAAAAAGAAAGGCGTAGGGGTACTTGTGGATTTTTTGCAAATAAGTTAGCGGATTTGCTAATCATCAAATTACCTGAAAATTTGTTAAATTTTGATCGAGTTTTCTAAAATATGACTCATCAATCTTATCTTAACAAATATGGAGTCCTTGCCTTCTACAATACGGACTCATTGGCTATATAAACCACCCCATGTACTTGTAATCTTTTGAACTTCTATAGTGAATTTCGTCTCCCGTGGTTTTCTTCCGAAAGGGTTTCCACGTAAATCTTGTCCTCCGTTCCAATCGTGTGCGTGTGCATGTTCGTGTGCGAACCCTAACCCTAGCCTAACACTAACCTTTGGATCTTGTATTGAAACTCGTGCTCCAACCATGCATGGTTGTCATCGTCATCCTCTTTGCCACCGTCAGCTCCCGCCGTTGAATTAGTCTCCGGTCCACTAATTAGGTTCCAGGGGTTCATCGGACCCTAGATTTTAGAGGGAGGAAGGGGGCGGTGGGTGGTGGGGCGGTTGTGCGGCGAGGCAACGGTGGCGCTGCCATGGCCGCTGGACGGAGGAGGGCGATGGACGGTGGCAGAGGGCGGTTCGTCGATGTGGTTAGAGATGAGGGAGGTGTTTGACAGTGACAAATTTGCCGACGGAATGTAGTGGGGGCGGCGAATCCAACAGCGGTGAGCCAACATAGACTGTGAAGAAGGTAAGTTGGTAGCGAGAAGGTGGGCATTGTCGGTGAGGCGGGGGGATGGTGGCACGTGGGGTGGAGGCTTTGGCTGGTGGGAGGCTGAGGAGGGATGAAGATGATGGGTGTTTATTGTTTAGGGCTAGTTGTTGTGCGAATTTTAAAGTCATCCTATCCCTTAAAAGTGACTGATTTTTTTTTTTGGCAAATTTGTGGCAACCGAGAAGTAGACAGTCGATAAGTTAAATACTTTGGCCACGGTTATTTTCAGAAAAGAACAGTTGAAAACGAATAGACATTTACTACTACACATTCGTTAATGGCATTTTCAGTAACATTTCTAGTTTGACAGGTAGTGTTCTCGAAATTTACCATAATTTTTTGTCGTCCAAATGGCTAGATAGTTTTGTTACGAGCAAAAGACATAGTACCGCCTAAACACGATATCATACCTTCGCCCAGATAGCCATCTCCACAATGTCCATGCCCACAACTTTGGGGATGCCACCCAACAACTCTTTGCACATGTTGAGAATACACATCAGCAGACGGTTCCTACAAGCGATAACACAGTATACATGCATATGAGTAGACCCAGATCAATTGAAAGAGAGAACGTAATGAGTAGTGTGTGCATCGAATTGATGCGTTACCTGTCGTCTTTGTTGCGCATCGTCCATTGAGGAGGCGAAACACTCTGGCTCCTGAGGTTATCAAACCCCTATACATGCATGCACACAAGACGTACGAAACGACATAGTTATTTTTCTGAAAGTATGAACAGTTAATTTCGAAGTATGGTCTACAAATAAGGTTCCTGTAGGATATGTACCAAGAGAAAGGTGCAGCCGCTGGGATCATTCTGAACGACCTCCACTTTGGACAGATGCTTTATCTTGTATACTTTTGCTGGCTGAAGAATGCATGCATGCATGCAATCGGAGCAGAGCGATGAGTATAGTGTATAAACATAGCATGTAATCATCCAATCATTCCTCATTTCCCTACACGAAAAACTAATAATCATCTTGGAAAACAGCCATGAGAGAGAGATCACCTCGAGGATTCCACCATTAGAGTACTTGAGAACGCGCAGGAATGCTTTGGTCCTCTGTCCTTTCGCCTTGGCTGCCATGCGTACACGCACGGGGGAGGAGGAAGAGGAGATATTGGTGAGCAGAGAGATGCGTAATTTATACAACACGCAGAATGGTGATCGATGGGAGTGAGCGATTTTAGTTACTGACTGGTGATGGCGAGGACGCGGGGCTTGGCCATGTGGCGGGCGGCGAGCTTGCCGGCCTTGCCCCAGACGCCGCGGCCCTTAGCGACGCGCATGCACATCACCACCTGCTCCCGGTCCTTCTCCTTCCCCAGGATGCCGGCCTCGCAGGCGCGCTTCAGCTCCATGTCGTCCGCGCTCGAACGCGCCATGGCGGGCGGGACGGATCGGTCCTGCTCCTCTTCCGCCTTCTGCCGCCGCCGCTGCTCGACGATCTATCTGTATGCCAATAGTGGATTCTCGTCGGCGCTTGGCCTCGATTCTGTTGAGCGTTCGTCGGTGGATGGGATCAGGGCGAGGAATGGTAGCGAACTAATAACGATGAATGGGATCAGCCTGCCGTTTCGTTTCTTGTAAGTTGCTTATCGCATGGACAGGACACATGTGGTGGTACATATGTAATATGTTCAATAGACACTGGCCTCGCTACCCCAAACCCGTCTCCGCCTCCCTCCGTTCCTCTCGCCGAGCCCCTCTCCAAAAACCGTCTCTCTCTCTCTCTCCACCACTCCTGCCCCGCGCCACACCCCGAAAAACCGTCCTACTCCTACGGCCCCATCCGCAGGTGCTATCTTCCTTCTTGGATCCCTCTCACCCGGTGGCGGCGGCGACGGCGACGGCGACGCAGATCTGATGGTGGCGGCCAGCGAGGGGAGAAGGGTGAGGCGGCGGTTGGCGGCACCTTCGTCGCACCTTGCATCCGGGTCCTCCAAATCAACCCGATACCCCCCGTCTCCGGCGCCCGAAGAGGAGCCGAGTAGCGACCGAACGGAGGGTCATGTGAGGACTGTGCCGCAAGGGAATGCTGAAGACTCGGTTGTCGGACGGTGAACAGAAGCAACGAGACAGTGTGTTGGGGAGAGCCGTATCGATTGTTTTAGTTCAGGGCTTATTGCTTGTTGCGTGAACTAGTTCTCTGTTCAGTTAGTTGGGCGGTCCCCATATGTCAGAGATAGATAGTAAAAGAGACTTATACAGAAGGATGATGGCTTCTAACAGAGTGCCGTGAAATATATGAACTCTTCCTGTTTCGTGAATCTTCTTCGTCCCCTGTCTCTTCTGGCGACATTGTGTTCTTCGTAGATTGGTTTCTCACGCCCCGGCGATCACCGTCGGCTAGGGGATACGACAGGTCAGTTGCAGGGCGACGCCAAGCCGGGGATCAGAGGGCCAAGGGGGCGCCGTGTCTGACGGAGAGGTCGAGCAGAGAAGACAAGGGGCGCCCGCTGGCCGTCGTCCGGGGTGCCCGTACCGGCGCCGAGGAGCCAAGGCCCCATGGCTGGACGGGCCGCAGGCCGCGGGGACAGAGGCGGTGGAGCCAGGCCGTCGGGCGCTGGTTGTGATGGACGGGCACCTTGTTGGGCGTCTTGGTCGAGCAGAGAAGATAGGGTGTGTCCGCTGGTAGCCGCCCGGGGTGTCCGTACCGGCGCCGAGGAGTCGAGGCCCGAGGGACTGGACGGGTCACAGGCCACGGGGCAGAGGGGGCACGCGGAGCTAATTTTGGAGTTCTTGCTCTCGCCCATTTCAGGTGGAGGCATCGACAAACTAGGAGGCTGAGCAGCGGATGCAGGTGCAGCTATACAATCTCCCATGGAAGATCCCGTGTGAGGTCATGAAGGTTGAATTCAAGGTACTTGCTGTTGAAGTATAAGTGAATTGCCCGTCTTTCCTCATCAGCTTAAGCTTTTGGGTGAACTGGCAGAGCCAAGAGGTCTCAAGTTCAAGACCCGGTTGGTGCAATTAAAATAATAATAATTGTAGCCCACTTTTATTACACGTCTTAGGCCTGAGAGAGCCCTACACGTGAGGGGGAGTGTTGAAGTATAAGTGAATTGTGTAAAACATGCAGAAGCGTTCTAACCTCTTTTGGAGGCCGCGTAGCCCTGTTATAGAGCCAGCAATCGGCTGCAATGGTTACATGCATGGAATGTTATGATTGTGGAGGATATTGGTTTCTATCTATACAATCTTTCTATCTCTAGAGTATTGCTTTCTATCCTGGGAGAGTCTATCTTTGGAAACCTATATTATCTCTAACATCCCCCCTCAATCATAACATACATAATTGAAGATTGTATCTAAACATATCTAACTTTCTAGCACATAGAGCCTTCGTAAAACCATCAGCAACTTGATCATTGGTTGAGATGAATTGTACATTCAATAGCTTCTGCGCCACTCTTTCACGAACAAAGTGGTAATCAACTTCAATGTGTTTCGTTCGGGCATGGAATACCGGATTTGCAGACAAGTAGGTTGCTCCTATATTATCGCACCAAAGCTGTGCTGTTGGTGGGCTCGGAACTTTCAACTCTTGTAACAATGTTTGTATCCAGATCACTTCTGCTGTTGCATTTGCTAGCGCCTTGTATTCTGCCTCGGTACTAGATCTTGACACTGTTGCTTGTTTACGTGCACTCCAAGAGACCAAATTACAGCCTAAGAAAATTGCAAACCCACTGGTGGAACGTCGATCATCAACACTTACTGCCCAATCAGCATCAGCGAATGCACTAACAAGTGTAGAGAAGTTTTTCTTAATCTTCAACCCAGTACCAAGTGTATAGTTAAGATATCTGAGAATTCTTTTCACAGCTGTCCAATGAACAGTGGTTGGCAAATGAAGAAACTGACACACCTTGTTCACAGAAAAGGTTATATCAGGTCTGGTGAGAGTTAAATACTGAAATGCTCCAACCACACTTCTATATCTAGTAGAATCCTCAGGTCCAAGAGTTTCACCCTCCTGAAGAGAAAGCTTTTCTGATGTACACAACGGTGTGACTGCTGGTTTGCAATGCACCATATTCACCCTTTTTAGCAAATCCGAAACATATTTGTTTTGTGACAGTAATATGCCATCTTTTATTTTTGATACCTCAATTCCCAAGAAATAATGCAAGTCACCAAGATCTTTCAATGCAAAATCATTTGCAAGATCAGTAACAGCATCTTGTGATGATCTAGTCACAATAATATCATCAACATATACTAGTAAAAATATTGTGACTGAACCTTTACTGTAAAAGAATAACGAGGTATCTGCCTTTGAGGCAGTAAAACCAAATTGCTGCAGTTTCTAGCATAATCTGGCAAACCAGGCTCTAGGAGCCTGTTTGAGACCATAGAGAGCTTTATCCAACTTACATATATGATGTGGTTGTAACTTATCCTCAAAACCTGGCGGTTGACTCATATAGACCTCCTCCTCAAGAACACCATGAAGAAACGCGTTCTGTACATCTAACTGCCGTAGGCACCATCCCCTGCTTACTACAATGGACAAAACAATTCGTATGGTTGTAGCTTTAACTACAGGACTATAAGTGTCCTCATAGTCTATTCCATACCTTTGTTTAAAACCCTTGGCAACTAAGCGTGCCTTATACCTGTCAAGAGACCCATCTGCTTTTCTTTTGACCTTGAATACCCATTTGCAGTCAATTATGTTTCTACCTTGTTCAGCTGGTACAAGATGCCAAGTTTTATTCTTGACTAATGTATCAAACTCACAGTCCATGGCCTGCTTCCACTTCTTATCTGCTAGAGCTTCATCAACCGTTTGGGGTTCACCTGTAATTGTGAAGTAGCTGTATCTAATCTGTCCATCTGTATAAACTTTTGGTTTGCTAATTCCACTTTGTGACCTTGTGTGAGGCTTACTCACCGCAGCAGACGGCACAACCTCCATCAATGATCCCGCAGCGTCGCCTGTCATCACTTGAGGTAGGTCCGAGTTTATCACTTCATTCTCTTCGTGCCATGTAGCTGCGGTGAAATCGCCTTCGCCTTCAGTTGGAGAGTTGTCGCCAAGGACATTCGGCACCGATTCATCTGCTGGTGCCGTCGACATATCAGGAGAATCACCATCATGACTTGTGCCTTCGGTTTGATTAATGATCTCATGCATTTCACCTGTTCCAAAATTCTCCAAATCTGCCACAACTTCAATAGGGACATTAGTATCATTAGTATGCGCAGAAGTTAACTGATCACATGACACTGTACCCCCTTGATGAGTGCTGGAAAGTAGGTGTGGATAAAGAAGAATTTCGGAGTGAAGGAGAGCACCGGCATTGGAGTGAAGTTTGGTAAAGGGAAAAACATTTTCATCAAAGATGACATCACGGGATATGTATATACGCCCGGTGGACACATGAAGACATTTGAACCCGTTATGTAAGAGACTATAGCCAAGAAAAACACACTGTTGGGATCGGAATTCAAGTTTACGGGAATTGTATGGTCTAAGATTCGGCCAGCACGCACACCCAAACACACGAAGGAGTGAATAGTCTGGTTTTTGACCAAGTAACCGTTCCAAAGGTGTGGAATACTGAAGGAGTTTGCTAGGTGTACGATTAATAAGATAAGTAGCTGTGACAAATGCCTCATCCCAAAATTTTAAGTGAATGGAAGCATGAGCTAGAAGGGATAAACCAACTTCGACAATGTGACGGTGTTTTTGTTCGGCGGATCCATTTTGTTGATGAGCATGAGGGCAAGAGACACGATGAGTAATGCCTAATTTTGAGAAGTAGGAGTTTAATTTCTCATACTCTCCTCCCCAATCAGATTGCATGGCAATAATTTTCCTGTTTAGAAGTCTTTCTACAAGGGCTTCGAATTCTTGAAACTTTTGTATAACCTCAGACTTATGCTTAATCAAATATATCCAAGTATACTTGCTAAAATCATCAATAAAACTGATATAATATTTCTTTCTGCCTACTGAATCCGGAGCAGGGCCCCAAACATCGGAAAACACAAGCTCTAAAGGAGCAACCGACATACTTGAAGACTTAGGATAGGGAAGCTGATGGCTCTTGGCCTGTTGACAGGCATCACACACAGACTCTTTATTGGACTCTTCTAAAAAAACAAGTTTATTTCTGGAGACAACTTATCGGACAATGGCATCAAGTTTGGATGACCAAGCCTTTCATGCCACCTAGACAAAGTGGGTTTGATGGCACTAAAGACTTGCTTCTGTGATTGAGGCGATGATGAAGAAGGTAAAGGATATAGACCACCTCTACGCTTGCCTTGAAGCAGAACTTTCCTCGTGACCTGATCCTTGATCAAAAAGAATTTTGGATGAATCTCAAAGAAAGCATGATTATCAGTGGCAAGGCGAGAAACAGATATCAAATTTTTCTTGGCATCGGGAGTGTATAAGATATTATTTAGATAAAGAGGACGATCAGGGGTATGAATTTTTGTGTGACCAGTATAACCAATACGCATACCTGTTCCGTTGGCTGTATGGATCTGATCTCCACCATTATACTTCTCCCGGATGCTCAACTTATCTAGTTCACCTGTTACATGATCCGTTGCACCGGTATCAACGTACCAATTTGTGTCAATCCCATAGGACTGAGTAGCAGCAGCAGATGCAACTTTCTCCTGTGGAGTAAAATCCGGATCATAGCGATGCCAGCAAATGCTGACAGTGTGCCCCATCTTGCCACAAAGTTGGCAGATCGGACGCTCACCTCCACGGCCTCCAGATTGGCCACGTCCTCCACCACGGCCATGACTAGGATTGTGACCAGAAGGATTCCCACGTCCGCGACCACGGCCGCGTTGATTTCCACCTCGTCCAAACGAGGCAGCGTTCACCGAAGCATGATATGCACCCTGCCGAAGATCCGATCTGCCTTCAAATCCTAGCAGCTGAGAGTAAAGTTCAGCCACTGTGACCGGCTCCACTCTAGCTGCCAACGCTGATACTACCGGCTCAAAATCAGCATCAAGACCGGCAAGGATGTAAGACACCATGTCCTCATCGTCAAGTGGTTTGCCGGCAGCAGCAACTTCATCACCTAAGGCTTTCATCTTGGTGATGTATTCATTGACAGTCATGTTACCTTTCTTTGTGGTAGAGAGCGCGATGCGAGTGTTGATTGCCCGCGCACGAGTCTTGGAGGAAAACATCTCCTCGAGAGCTTTCCAGAGTTGCGCCGCCATTGTGACCGACACCACCTGTGTCAGAACGTCGCGAGAGAGGGACGTCATTAGGTATCCGAGGACCTATTGGTCCGCAGCAACCCATTGCACATACGCAGGATTCTGCACCTTGATGATCTTGTCGCCATCTTTAGCGTCAATCTCCTTTGTAGGAGCGACGATGGTCCCGTCGAGGTAGCCGAACATCATGGCTCCCCTAATGGCAGGAAGGACCTGAGTTTTCCATAGCAAGTAATTGTTCTTGCCGAGCTTCTCTGTCACCGGAACACCAAACGGTGAGACACCGGCCGTAGCCAAAGAAGATGATGCGCTCATGTTGGCTAATAGATGTATCTATGAGGAGAAAAGCTCTGATACCATGTAAAACATGCAGAAGCGTTCTAACCTCTTTTGGAGGCCGCGTAGCCCTGTTATAGAGCCAGCAATCAGCTGCAATGGTTACATGCATGGAATGTTATGATTGTGGAGGATATTGGTTTCTATCTATACAATCACTACTACAGAACCGGCCTTCACAACCGGCCTATCACAAGCGGTTACGTGCGCACCGCTTGTGGAGTCCCGTGCCACAAGCGGTTCGTGGGCAACGGACGGGAGGGGGTCTCTAGAAGCGGTTTGTAACACGAACCCCTTCTGGAGCCTCCTCTCTAGAAGCGGTTCGTCTTTGGAACCGCTTGTAGAGGTCTAGTGGGGCGCCAGAAGCGGTTTGTGTGTAGAACCGCTTGTAGAAACCCCCTCCCGCCCAGCGCATTTAAACCCTGTCTTCCTCCCCGAGCTCGCACAGGACATCACAGTGGTGGGCCGAGAGCTAGCTGTTCATGGCGAGGTGCTGCCAAAATTTTGAATTGAGGCTATTAGATCCGAATTAATTGTTCTAAGGTGAGTAATATGTTGCTGACATCCTTCTCACCTAGATATTGATGTTTTTTGTGCATTGGATGTTGAGAAATTATGTTTTGTTGGCTTATATTTTTGTTCTTAATTAAGGTGATATATATTGTTTGGTGTATGAAATGAAATTCAATTAATGTGAAACGATGAAATGGTACAAAGGTGTGGAAGAGAAAAGATTTGTATGAAAATGTAACAATTAGTTAGTTTTATTTTAAAAAATGCAGGAGGATTAGAAATAATTAGTTGGCTTTAGTTCAAAGAACACAGAATGATTAAAAAATACAAAACTATTAGTCATAGTTAGCTTTAATAGAATATTGTGATAGATGTTGTTATTATTTTTATTTGTGTAGATGAATCGGTAATGGATGTACAATGCAGATTGTCGGTCAAGAGAGTTCAGAGATGGCATGAAGGAGTTTCTCGACGCGGCCGTTGCATTCTTGCCTCCAGGAAGCTTCATACGTTGTCCGTATGTGACTGCAAGAATGAGAAGGAGCATTCCGAACGATGGATGGTTATGAGGCATGTGATCACGAGAGGTTTCATGGCAAACTATACCTGCTGGACCCACCATGGCGAAACAAAGGCGATTCGACAGGAAGACGATGAAGAAGACGAAGAAGAGGAAGATAGAGCCAACAGTATGCCGGACACCACTCAATACGGGTTCGTGGAAGATACACTCGATGAGTTTGGCGATGATGAGCTAGATCAGATGCTCCGTGACGGAGAGGGAGAGTTCACAGAGGAAAGACAATACAAGAAGTTTCAAAGCATGGTAGAGGACCACACAACTGCTTTGTACCCAAACTGTGTACAGGGCCACAAAAAGCTGCGTACTACACTGGAACTCATGCAATGGAAGGCTAGACACGGTGTGTCAGACAAGGGATTCAATGGTTTGTTATCACTCATAAAGAAGTTGCTTCCGGAAGGTAACACTCTACCCGAATCTACGTATGAAGCGAAGCGAGTCCTCTGCCCTTTAGGATTGCAAGTGCGGAAGATACATGCATGTCCTAACGATTGTATCCTGTATCGCAATGAGTATGCCGATTTGGCGGTTTGTCCAGTGTGCGAAGAATCCCGGTATAAGGTGCAACGTGACGATTCAGGTGAATTAGATGGGAATCGTACGAAGAAGAGAACTCCAGCAAAAGTATTGTGGTATTTCCCTGTGATACCCCGGTTGAAGCGTCTGTTTGCTAACGAAGGTCATGCCAAGATGATGCGTTGGCATGAAGAAGAGCGTAAGGAAGACGGGATGCTTAGACACCCCGCAGATGGCTCACAGTGGCGGAAAGTCGATCGGGCTTACCCGAACTTTGCAAATGAGGTCAGAAACATAAGGTTTGGGTTGAGCACCGATGGGATGAATCCTTTCGGTCAGTTGAGCAGCATCCATAGCACCTGGCCAGTGACACTTTGCATCTATAACATTCCTCCATGGTTGTGCATGAAGCGGAAGTACATCATGATGCCATTATTGATCGAAGGCCCGAAGCAACCTGGAAACGACATAGATGTCTACCTGAAACCATTGGTTGAAGACCTTGTGAAGTTGTGGGAGGATGGTGTACGGGTTTGGGATGAGTACAGAAGAGAGTATTTCAACCTGCGTGCATTGTTGTTTGTAACAATCAACGATTGGCCTGCTCTCAGTAACCTGTCTGGCCAAACTGTGAAAGGGTTTAAAGCCTGCACCCAGTGCATAGATGAAACGGACTGCATGTACCTGAAAAACTCTCGGAAGTGTGTGTACATGGGGCACCGCAGGTTTCTTCCTAGCAGTCATGCTTTGAGGTGGAAAGGCAGTAAATTTAACGGGGGAACAGAAGTTCGTGGTAAGCCTCAGCATCGTAATGGGCGACTTGTGTTTGCTATGGTAAAGGATCTGAAAGTAGTATTTGGGAAGGGTCTTGGAAGCATACATGTGCCGAACGAGGATGGTCATGCACCCACATGGAAGAAGAAATCAATATTTTGGGACCTGCCGTATTGGGAGATTTTGGAGGTTCGTCACTCGCTTGACTTCATGCACATCACGAAGAATGTTTGTTTGAACCTGCTAGGCTACATAGATATGTACGGAAAATCGAAAGATACACTGCAAGCTCGGAAGGACCTTGAAGACATTGAGGTGAGGAGTGACCTACATCCGAAAAACAAAGAAGGGACAAAACAACTTTATCTACATCCTGCGAGCTACACTCCAAGCAAAGAAGAGAAAAAAAAAGCATGATTGAGTGTTTGAACAGTGTGAAGGTCCCTTCTGGATACTCCTCAAATGTAAAGAGACTCATAAACACGAAAGAGAACAAACTCCAAGGCCTAAAATCCCATGGCTGCCTTGTGTTGATGGCACAGTTGCTCCCAGTAGCTATCAGAGGTATACTGCCCGAGTGGGTGCGGGGGACAATCACGAAGCTATGTTCCTTCTTCAACGCCATTTGGCAGAAGGTCGTTGAACCAGCTAAACTGCCTATGTTGGAGGCTGATGTGGTACAAAGTTTGGTTAGCCTCGAGATGATTTTTCCTCCTGCATTCTTTGATATCATGGTTCATCTCACCATTCACCTTGTCAAGGAGATAGGTATCCTCAGACCAGTGTATCTGCACAACATGTTCCCTTTCAAGAGGTACATGAGCGTCATCAAGAAGTACGTTCGTAACCGTTCGCGTCCCGAAGGCTGCATTGCCGAGGGCTACGTGACGGAGGAGGTGATAGAGTTTTGTGTTGATTACATGAATGATCTAAATCCTATCGGCGTCCCCATATCACGACACGAGGGGAGGCTACGGGGCAAAGGGACAATAGAAAGGCAAGCAGTTGCATGCAATGATCTTGTTGCATTCAAGCAAGCACATTTCACTGTTCTGAAGCAATCAACCATAGTCGCCCCTATGTCCTTCAAAGACAAGAGTGTCCTACGCCGCGAGTTCACAGGAAGACAGAGAGTTGGATAACCCTCAAGCACATGGATTCTTTCGGTGGTGGCTACGTATACATCCTTGAGGAAGGGTCAAACGATGAACTATTGCAACGCTTGGCCCGGGGACCATCACAAGGAATCGGGACATTCAAGGGGTATGAGATCAATGGTTACACATTCTACACCAGATCCCAGGATAACAGGAGCACCAACCAGAACAGCGGTGTCCGTATAGACGCCGAAGACAACAGTGGCAGGTTCGACACATATTATGGTTTCATAGAAGAAATATGGGAGCTCGACTATGGACCTCTGAAGGTCCCTCTATTTAAGTGCCAATGGGTCAAGCTGACTCCAAACGGTGTGAAGGTCGACAAATACGGCATGACAACTGTGGATCTCACAGAAGTCGGTTATAGGCGCGAACCGTTTGTTCTCGCGAACGATGTGATCCAGGTCTTCTATGTAATGGACATGTCAAGCAAACCCAAAAATCAAAAGGACAAGCAAAGGGTAATGCCAAAGCGACATGTAGTTCTCCAAGGCAAACGCAGGATTGTAGGAGTTGAGGATGTCACCGATGAGGAAGAGTATGGTCAGTTCGACGAGCTCCCTCCTTTTACAGTTGATGTTGACATAAACGTCCTGCGTGACAGTGATGTCGATGCTCTTTACATACGTCACGATCATAAAGAAGGAACAATTATAAAGACGAAGACTTAAGATGTACTACTGTGATACATTATGGTCAAGTAAACATTGCGTGTACATTATTCCATATGATCATGTTGAAATGTTGATGTTTAACATTGCTTGTACATTATTCCATATGATCATGTTGAAATGTTGATGTTTAACATTGCTTGTACATATGATGTTTAAAAAAAATGAAACAATAGAATAGAAAAACAGGAAAAAATTAAACAATCGGATACAAACACTTAACAAAAATGAAGGGATCGAATACAAACACTTGAAAAAAATGAAACAATAGAATAGAAACACGAAAAAAAATTAAACAGTCGAATACAAACACTTAAAAGAATGAGGTGCCTAATGTGCTTAACAAGAAATATCTTCTCCCCCTTGGCTAGCGCGGGCGCTTGAGTGCGGGCTTGTGCACAGAGGTCGGGTGTTCGAGCCCCAATAGCGCCTCGCGGGCCTTTCTTTTTTTTTTAAACCAGACTACAAGCGGTTCTTAGTCCAAACCGCTTGTAGAGGGGTTCTCTACAAGCGGTTTGGACTAAGAACCGCTTGTAGAGGGGGTCTCTACAAGCGGTTTGGACTAAGAACCGCTTGTAGTCTGGTTTAAAAAAAAGAAAGGCCCGCGGGGCGCTAGTGGGGCTCGAACACCCGACCTCTCGTGCACAAGCTCGCACTGCGCCGCGCTAGCCAAGGGGGAGAAGAGATTTCTTGTTAACAGCATAAGGCATTGCATTCTTTTAAGTGTTACGTATCTGTACTTTTACAAGCGGTTCGTGGAACAAACCACATGTAATCGGGGCCCTCTACAAGCGGTTGGTATTAAAAACCGCTTGTAGATGTACCTCTACAAGCGGTTGGTATTACGAACCGCTTGTAGTCGGGATCCTCTACACGTGGTGAAGCCAGCCTAGGGGCCTACAAGCAGTTGGTATTACGAACCGCTTCTAGAGGTGCTTCTACAAGCAGTTCGTAATACTAACCGCTGGTAGAAGTGGGCTTAACACTTAAATTTTGAAGTCCCCACACTCTCCCGCACCTTCAAATTTTCTAAGTCCCCCGCGCGCTAGAGCCAGCTCCGTCGACCGCCACCGCGCCGACGCCCCCCAGCGACCACCCCGATGCCCCCCAGCGACCACGCCGACGCCTCCCAGCCACCGCACCGACACCCCCCAGGCCATCCACCCCGGAGGACCTAGGTAGCTGGCGAAATGCCCCCTCCTGCTCTGTCTGTATTCATGCCCGCAAGGTGTTCGGTGAAATGCTCACAAGGAATTTTGTTGATCTGTTGATGTTGGAGTACATTTTTGTTGTATATATATTGTATATATGTTTTCATGGCCACATGTATGTTGTATGTTGGAGTTTTCATGCTCTCTCTGTTGTAAATATTGTATATATATTGTATATGTTGTAAATATTGTATATATATTGTATATGTTGTAAATATTGTATATATATTGTATATGTTGTAAATATTGTATATATATTGTATATTTATTTTAGTACATATTGCCAAAAAAGTACAAATATTGTATATATATTGTATATTTATTTTAGTAAATATTGTATATATATTGTATATATGTTTTCATGGCCACATTTATGTTGTATGTTGGAGTTTTCATGCTACTAAATTTTAAAGGATGATCGATCGTGCGTATATATGTCGGGGTCCGTGGCCATATACTTCAAGTTTGAACTCAAAATTTTAAAGGATGATACGACACACTATAGATTATATCTAGAGATATGTCCGCTACCTAAATACTCCATTGTTTGTAACGAAGCGGAACGGCAACATGCATGGAGGGGTGAGGGTGGGGTTCTACGTACGTGATACCTCTCTCCCATTCCACCCCATTGAAAGTGGCATTCCAGTCGTGGTTCCCTCTCTTTTGGGAGTTGCAAGGGGAAATCCCATCGGATTCCCTCTCTTTTAGCCTAGAGATATTACAAATATATGTTTGTATGTGCGTATGTATTTAATATATAAATATTGTATATATGATTTCATGCCCACTAGATGGCGACACCAAGACGTGGTGACCCGGATTTCGATGACGAGGAAAATATGATGTTCGAGACCATTGCGCTGGGAACCATCTTAGGCGTCGATGAGCCTGTTAACACTGGTACCGCTGTCGATGAGGCTGTTAACACTGGTACCGGCGAGGATACTGCCGGCTACACCGAGGTATAGTCTTAACCATTATGAAATCACCGTAAACATGTTAATTATTCTAACATGTGTTTGTGTATCCAGCCCGGTACATCATCGGCCACCCAGTCCGGAATTAACCGAGGACCTAACAAGAAGCCTTCGACCAAGTATGTGATAACCGAAGTCGGCAACGACGGGAGTCTGCTAGCCCCACTTTCAGCAATTGGCCCTTTCAACAATGCTTGCGGCTACCACGTGAGGGATCACGTCCCAATCAGCATCCAGAAATGGACCGAAGTCCCTGCAGCTACCAAGGAACTGCTCTGGAATGATATGAAGGAAAATTTCACTTTTCCAGAAGGGTACGAACAGAAGGCCAAGGGATGGGCTTTCAAGAAGATGGCAACTTCCTTTCAGCAGTGGAAGTCGTCCCTCACCCGCAAGTACATCGACAAAGGAGAAAGGCCAGACTTCAATCAATTTCCTAAGCTGGCAGATCATTGGGAGGCTTTCGAGGAGTACAAGCTATCCGATGCAGGACAGGCCGCGACAGAGAAAAACAAGGTGAATGCCCAGAAGAAGCAATACCACCACCATCTCGGCACCGGTGGTTACATTAAGGCTGCAAAGAAATGGGACAAGCGGGAAGAGGAACTTCGGCAGCAGGAAATTGTACCTGAAACTGAGGATTGGGAGCCTCGCCTGCGCAATTGGTTCTTGGGTCACGGGGGCCAACTTGCAGATGACGGTAGCTTGGTGATGGCACCAACAGTGCAAGAAGTTGGTGAAAGGATTGTACAAGCCATCGAACAATCTCGGTCAGGATCCTTGGTGACGGACAGGGAGAATGACGAGCTAACATATGCCCTTCAAAACCCTGAGCACCCGGGAAGGACACGAGGTTTCGGAAAGATACCGTGGAGGCACGGATTTGCCAAAGACTCAAGCAGTTACAGGAGCCGGGACAGAAGCAAGAGGAGAGATCAGGGTAGAGTGAGCCGATTGGAGGACGAGCTTAGAGCTACGAAGGCTTCCATCCCTGATCTGATGGCGCAACAAGTGTCCGAAGCAATAAGCCGATGCTCGCCTTCAGGAAGTAATGTTCAAGGGGCGCCGGAACCGTGATCAGTCCCACCGCCGCAAAAGAGCGATTCTTGGCGTCCGCCGTGGCCCTGGCGAGATGACCCGCAGGTCCGTTATCTCGTGGACAGCATCAAGGTTCGCCGCCAGTGCGAGCTACACATTGATATGCGTAACCTCTCCTACAAGGTGGCTTACGGCATGGCTTATCCGGTGGAGGCGGGCCAGACGTTCCACTTCAACCAGATACCCTCCGGGTACTCGAAGGTCACAGTGGAAGAGGTGGTGGGGGGCTTCGAAGATCTCTTGCTCGAGATTGCTGGGGGCGACGACGTGACCAAGCTTGGACAGGCCCTCCACGGCACATTCATCCTCTGGCGCAAAAAGTACATCATATTTCCATATGGTGTGGAGGTCACATCTCCAACAATAGAGACCCCGTAGTTTGAGCCAGTTGCAGCAGCAAGCACGCCTCCTCCACATCGACAACCCACGACTCCTCCAACGTCGCCTGCACGCAAAGCTTCTCCGGTGGTCCAGGCCACGGCTCCTCCACCTCCCGCTCCACAAAGAAGCCCGACATCTCCAGTCACCACACCTCCAAAGATATCCCCGAGGAAGAAGCTCCATGTCGAGAAGGAGGGATCTCGCACCAAGATCTGCTCCCCACGGTCGGCATCCGACGGACAGAGAATGTTGAAGGAACTGCCGAAGAGGCCATATGATTTGACTGCGGAGGAGCTATCAATTATCGTAAAGATGGATGTGGCCAGGCAGTTTGCGCCAACGAAGCCAGAGCCCAACGTTAAAACCGATAAAAAAATTGTGAAGCACTTTCAGTCATGCGGAACGGCGCCACCGCTTGTGACGACCGACTACGAAAGGACAATAAGAAAGGCTACAAGGAAAAATACACGAGCTTCGTCGGCGGGAAAGAAGAAGAAGAAAGTGGAAGATGTGCAGAGTGCTGAGCAGTTGAGGATCCAAGAATTCTTGAAGGAGGCAGGACTCGAATCAATAGACCAGGATCTTCCAGTGGCACCAACCAGATGGAAGTATGAGTTGGGCAAACCGCTAATTGATCCAAAAGATATAAATGATCTCCCAACGAAGATACGTCAAATGCATGAATGTTACATGAAAAGGGCATCTAAAGGAGAGAAAATGTTCCACCTCATTTCTCAAGATGAGCACTTCTTCCGCGGGCAAAAGACAGACATATGGCTGCAATTCGATGACTTGTACCATGTGTACCAAACAGACACCATCGACGTTGGCTTCATGTGCTGCTGGTGTCTGTAAGTGTTGATCTGCTAAGTTTACCGTTTGCTTCCTCTCGTACCACAAAATTGAAAATCTAATTAACTTAGTTATCCCTTCTTATGTAGAATGGAGATACAACGATGTAGAAGACTGGGCAAACAGAACGTTGGCTTCATCGACCCAGAGGTTGTCAACGAGAAAATCTGGCAATTTGACCAGCAAAGACCGCATGTTGAGGTATACATTTTGCGTGCATTATTCAAACAGCACTACAAACCGTACATACTTCTGCCCTTCAACTTCATGCACGTGTTCTCATGAACCTCTTGTTCTTGTATTTCTTAAGCCATTGATAGTACGACTAGCTGCTTACGCGCTTGTCTGAATATACAAATAGGTTTCACTGGATCCTTCTAGTCATCGAGCTTGACAACAGCAGGATTATAGTTCATGACTCAAGAAGGAATCCAATCAGCAAATACCAATGGTTCATTGACGTCCTCAACAAGACATTTGCAAAGTTCCAGAAGAAGCATAAAGGAGAATTCAAGAAAGAATTCGAAGTCATAGTGAGCACTCAAGTACGTACTACAAAAATAATTATTAATATAAATGCACCATATCAGTTCTTCATCTGATATTCTGAAATTTCTCCCCGTCAAGGTTAAACGCCAAACGGCTGGAAACAACTTATGTGGCTACTACGTGTTCCACTATATTCAAAGTTTTATTCATGGCGATGAGCTGGAACATTATGCCGAGGTTCGTATATGCATGTCAATTTGTTAGCTACAACTTACATTTTAATTAATTGCATGTGATCGGATATTTATATACTTCCTGCTTAATCAATTTTCAGCCCAACATCGATGAGCATGTTAGCGTGCTCCCGCCTCACCGAGTGCACGCATTGCAAGAACAACTCATCGGCTTCATTGTCGATGAGGTTGTATCTCCAAATGGCGAGTTCCACGTACGGCTTGGTCCATCGTTGAACACAGCTGAACTGATGACGACATCGACGTCGACCAAGGACTTGACTGACGCATGCAAGAACTGAGTTCGATAATCATTTTTTAATCATTCAAACTTGTAAACGTCGATAGCGTGTATGTACTTGTCCATTTGTTACACTATTAAGTTCGTTTTTTTTACTGAGCTAGCTTGTGAACATGTGTATGAGTAAGCATATGTAATATATATTTAATTGCGCAGAAAACTCCTCCACTCATATTTAATTTTATGGTCAAAAACGATATACAAAAACACTGAAAGAACATATTCTATAATACATATAATTGAAAAATCTCTCCACAAGCGGTTGGTGACTCTAACCGCTTCTGGAGTGCTTGCTCTCCACAAGCGGTTTGTAACACGAACCGCTTGTGGAGTCCCCCACGTGGCGGCTCCACTGGCCTTCCTGGACACCTTCCCAACCGCTTCTGCTGCCACAACACAAGCGGTTCGTGCAACCGCTTGTGATACCGGACGGGTATCACACGCGGTTGCTTAGAAGCGGTTATAAAACCGCTTCTGAAGGGGGTTACGACCCGTTTGTGGTAGCCGGTTCTGTAGTAGTGAATCTTTCTATCTCTAGAGTATTGCTTTCTATCCTAGGAGAGTCTATCTTTGGAAACCTATATTATCTCTAACACTTGCACCGTCTTGCTTGCAAGTTGTGAGCTTTCCTTTTCAGTTGCGTGTTTGTTTGATGTGTTGTTCCGTTCGTAGGCTGAGCCAGAGAATGACTGTACTGAGGAGGAGGTGCCAGCCACCCCACCTGTTGCACCGTGAGACCTATTGCCAGTCTGTTGGTGTCCATGTGCTACGTATTGGATTTGCTTCTTGATGAGCGGTTAATTGGAGGTCTTGACGGAGCTTGTTGTTTTGAATATTGATAAGAACTAGAAACGATAATTCGTGCAGTAGGGAATGTAGAGATGTGTTTAGTTGATTATGCTCTCATTATTATCTAGATGCAATAGGTGAATGCCGAATTCACGGTCCATTTCTTTGTGTTTGTGCCTTTCGTTGGGGATCTAGCCTGGGGGTGTTCTGTTTTGCTTGCCTTGTGACATAGCCTACGTTGAGTTGTGTAAGGTTATGACTGTCGAGCTGAATAGTCTTTAGTGAACCGAGAGGTAAAGGAAACTATAGTGCGAAATAGAATATGTATCCAGAATCCTGGAAAAAAAGGATAGCTTTGTGAGATGTTTAGGTTGTAGTTATATCTATCATCTCAATGCAACATGCAGATTTATTTGTTGTCCGATTTGGAGCCCGGCTCACCTTGTTGTATCGTAGGGGATTTTACATGCTGCTATGTACTGCTTTGTTGTCGTTATGCCCATCTTCTTTTCATTAGCCCTTATTATGCTCGTTTTTCCACGCCGCGTTCGCCGGAATCGTTGCCGCCTGCTTCACCGGTGGCTGCTATGCGGTTAGAAAAGGGCAATATAGGCTTGCGTTCTCATCACCGCTGTGCAATTCAGTCCTCTTGTTCGCTTAATCTTTATGTTTTGGCCTTGCTTCTTTTCTTCTCCGTTACTTGCCCGTATGTATGGCTTCCGAATCAGCCTCTTCTGTGCGGTCTCGCCGCCAGGACATTTTGCGTGGCAAGCAACCCGCTGCGCCCCATCGATGTATGCATCCTGCTTGGCTTATCCCTTGTATGCTCGGCTTCGTCCTACTGGTTTTGCGCCTCATTCGTTTCCTGCTCTATTTTCTTTTCTGTTTACCTATGATTATTTGCCAATAATTAGAGCGCTGCTTTTTTATTCCTATTTGCCTTCGTTTCTTTGCTTACAGGAGACCTTGCCGCTCTCAGCTACGCGCGTTGATGCATCTGAAAATAGAAAGAAGAGGAGATTATATAATCAATATCGTCTTCATGCTAGGACAGGTTTGTTTCTTGCATTCTTTCCTCTTATATTAGTTGCTTCAAGGTCTGTCCTGAAACTTTTACAGACTTCCCTTATCTCAGCATTGTATATTTGTTCTATACTGAACTTTATGCCCATACTGTTTGCTTCTTTCTTCTTTTATCAACTATTGTTTGCTTCGTAGGTCTAATTACTATTGCTATCTACATGTGCTTTCTACTTTGGTCACTCTATTAACAGTTTCTAATGTTGCTTTTTCCCAGTACATGACGCGCCAATCTCCAGCGCTATGCGGATGCCTTTGCGCTCCATCTTATTTCCTCTGTTTACGCTGTCGGTTTACAGATTTGAATTTCATAATCATTTCTTTCTGCTGTTACCATTCCGTACAGCACACTGCTGTCATACTATAATACGAAGCGCTCCACATTATATAACTATCGATTTTAATAACCCAAATTAGGATCCATCCTATAAAATACTATCAACGCTCTACAAGTAACTAACTTTGTTACTGTTTTGTCAGCTGCTCTTCTATTCTGCGCGTTTACCGCAACCATAAAAAAGTATCGGATTATTACTACATGAAAGCCCATTTAATAGAACAGCTATATAGTACCTGGTTTAGATGCTTCTAATCTAATTGCTATCCCAGCGATTCCTTTGCGCCATCCTGATTCCTTTTGATACTTCACATTGTGTCATATTTACCTAGGATGATGGTTTTGCAGTGCCTTCATTTAATACGCTTTCTATTCCTTTACTTAGTTACCCAGATAGGTTAACAGATTTATGAAATGCATACATTAGAACAGCGCTAAAACTTGCTTTATATTCAGGTGAAGCTTCTGCATCTACGGTTTGCCTGCCCGAAAAACACACCGTTTAATATATCATCTAATGTATTGTCGTGTCCTGTTACCATAACCGCTGTCTTATTTACGCTTTTCACACCAGATTGCGGAATTTTGAAGAACAGCCCTGGCCATATAGTATGATATTAAAGATACTTTATGCCTAGCTGACTGACGCAAACATCTCATATTTACTCATGGTCATCTCGTTTAGCACTACTGTTGTTACATCTGAGTCCTGTTTATTTACCTTTTCCTTTACTTTCCTACACAGATTATAAAAGTGTTGTGTTTAAGCGCTTGGGAGCCTCAGTTGTACTACCTATATAGATTTCCTTACTTTCCATATAATTGTTATCTTCTCATTGCAAATACACTGCAATAGCATTATGCTTCTAATTTGCGCCTTCCACAGCCGACCTAATTCAAAAACTATGCAGTCCCTACCATGTATACTTATGATCTAATTTCCATTCCATCGATTTCTTTTTAATGTATTGTGCTTTTTTCTGTCATTTTAGGCTATGCCATATTTACTTAGCATAATTGGCTTTGCAACAACGCGATTTAGTATGCTTTCTACTTATTTACTTAACCAAATATATTGACAGATTTGCAGACTGTTACCGAAAAAAGAATAACAGCCTACCTTGATTTGAATGAAAACGCCAATCAAGATTGCTTTATGCTAAACTATAGTTTTTTTTAAAAAAACGATTTGCGGCAAAAAAAAAAACGATGAATACAGTTTAGTATTTAAGAAATTGTTATTCACTAGCTGTTAACATAACGGCTATTTTATCTGTGTTTTTCACAACAGGTTACAAGTTTTACAAGACCGAGACCACTCATATAATACGGTATGATATTAAAAAGATTCTGCACCTAACATATTAACATAATCGACTTATGTTTGCTAATGCCTGCAGCGCGTATATCTTATAGCTATTTGATCGCCCTTTCCTCTACTTTACTGCTTGCATTACTTTTCATACTCCTGCTTCGCTGTTGCTTCTATCCTCTTATACTTTAAACTATGCTGTAGCCATATCTCTACTATTCTAAAGCAGCACTTGGTGGCAGTGGTCTGTTCTTCCCACGTCATTAATTGCCGCTTAATTGCCGTGCTTAATTGCCCTACGCAAGAAACGAAGCTTTAAAGATAGATGTTTGATCTTGTGAAATAATTTTTTTATTTTTTATTTTTCGTTATCAATTTTGTTTTTCGTAGCAACGCACGGACATGTAACTAGTTTACCCAAAATGACAGCCTTCACACGGCTGATATTACCATCTTCTCTATCTCTGCAGCAAATACGCGGTTGCAAAAGGATGGAGCTCCATACATTTCCTAAAAGCTACGCAACACCACCGAGACAAAATTATCTGTTAGCTTTGCTGCAGCCGATGCTGAAAATAAAAAGACGGCTGCCGTAGATCTTTAGCGCTGATATTTTTGTACCTATGCGCTTAAGCACTGCGCACCTATTCCGAAACAGTTTGCTCAGCCTTTCACGTCATTCCTAGGACTTGTTTCCAGTTTTTCATTACCTGTATTTTAGCCTCATGTACAGACTTCCTGTTATACAAATGCTATCTCTATTAATTTACATGTTTCGTATACGCATTTATCGATTACAGCCAAACGAATTCTTGCCGTTTCTGTCGTTTTCTACCTACTAGTTATATGTCCGTGCGTTACTACGAAAAATAAAATTGATAACGAAAAATAAAGATTAAAAAAATAATAAAAAAATACTATTTCATAAGATCAAACATCTATCTTTAACGCTTCGTTTCTTGCAAAAGCTGGCTAATTAAAGATCAAACATCTATCTTTAACGCTTTGTTTCTTGCAAAAGCTGGCTAATTAAAGCAACGCTTCGTTTTCTTACGTAGGGCAATTAAGCAGGGCAATTAAATAGGGCAATTAAACAGGACAATTAATGTGACGTGGGAAGAAACTATCACTTTATATAGTAGAGATTTGTTTTACACGTGGTGCTCTAAGAGCATCTCCAGCAGAGCCCCTAAACCAGCCCCTAAACTTTAAAATAGGGGGTGTAGTAAAAAAAACAGATCCAGCAGGGCCCCAACTCAAGCCCCTAAAATTAGGGGGCCTCTAAATTTGCCTCCTCAGCCCCAATTCCCAGGGGGCCCCAACTCAAGCCCCTAAAATTAGGATGCCTCTAAATTTACCTCCTAAGCCCCAATTCCCAGGGACACGAGTACAACCTCTATTATTGAAGATAGGGAAATACATGAGAGGCTTCGAAAATTTTATCATGTTTTGAAAATTTTAAATTTAAATTTGAAATATCATATTTTTTAATTGTAAATGTTAATATGCTTATGTTTTATGTATTACAAATATTTTTGATTGAATTTTAGTGGTGTCAAATGAAGATTATACATAGCGGATATGTTAAAATAGGAGAAAAAGTAAAATAGGGGCTGAGATTTAGGGGTCATTTGACTTGTCTTTCAAAACAGGCCCCAAAAATAGAAGTCCCTAAATCCAAAATAGGCTTGTTTTAGCGCTCATGCTTTGAGATGCTCTAACAACAGCAATACAACCTTCCTTAAACACCGATTACGCTTCTATATAACATAATAACACCGTTAAATAAATATGAACCCAGCGTCTCATCGTTCCAGCCATACCTACGCCTTACGCTTCTACTCATTCCATACTATCGTCACCAAATACTCTTACGCTTACCTGTTTTAAACGAGACAAACTAGCTTCCTTCATCCATTTTTTTGCGCCTTCTACCAGGTTCTATGCATGGATCCAGCTGATCCACACCAATGCAAGAACGTTTCGCAACAAACTATCCGACCAGACTATAAACACTACATGCTTTTCCACACAAACATATAACGTAATTTTACAAAACATTGCCGCTTCGTTTTAATATTACTCAACAAAAACAAATATCCTTACTTGCTCTCTCATTTTCGCGTTTTCATCACTACTAACTTAATCATATATATTTTCTTACGCGGCGTGCCGCCGCGTTCACGTATCTGGTACCTATTATAATGAGAGGACCTCAGTGATTAGGATGTGCCCCCTAATACAAGACAAGACTTTCTTTTCCAGAGAGAAGTGGAACTGATAAGGTGAGACTTGAGAGCATCATGTTCGCATCTTTTTATTTCTGATCCCTTCAAATCATTCTTTATGAGTATCCTTTTTAAATAAAATGAACTAGGGGCTGAATGCAAGAATTAGATCTTGCAGTAAATTTTGAGCACAAAAATTGGTCTCTGTAACAAATTTGGATCTTGCTGTTAGAGCATCTCCAAGAGGGGCCCTAAATATGGTCCTAACTTGAATTATAGGGCTTTTGAAAAAAAGATTAACTCCAACAAAGACCCTAAATTGTTAAAATTTAGCAAATTATTTTAGGGCCCCTAGGAGAGTAGCTATATTTAGCAACTTTGTGATTGAATCCTATCTTTGTTGGGTTTTAAGGCCTAATTGCTGGAGTGAATATTTCGTTGAAGCCCTAAATCTAATTAGTTGGGGTTCTAAATTAAAATTTAAGGCTCATTTTTAAGGCTCTCTCTTGGAGATGCTCTTAGGAGGTGGTTTTATTTATGCACCGGTTCTTAGGGAGAAATAGCCTTAATTATGCTATTAACGCAGTCTTATTTAGTTTTGAGTACAACAATTGTCCTTGTTTATGCTGCGTGGGGCTACTGGGTCCTCCACTCCTTGACCAATTTTAGATACTGAAATGGAGAATTGGTTGATGCAAACTGTTCATATAGCAATTAATGTTATGTACATTCTCATCCATAGAGCAAAAGCTCACCAATTTACTCAAAAAAATAAACTAAGGCAAAAGATGGCTATTTCGATACTTCCTGAAAAGGGGATGGCAAAGATGGAAATTTAATGGCAGTCTCACCGGATGCACTCTCGAGTCTCGACCCGCGTTGCAAGCTATTCTTGCAACTGCCCTGCTCCTTCCTGACTGCTTGAGCTCATTCATGTTGATGCCTTCCTATTGTTTGAAAAAAATGCCCACAGATACATGTCCCATCTAGCAAGCAATTGCAGCCTCCCCCATCACGTATCATGCAGCGTCGATACCTGCGACCATCGCCCTCAAGCCACAGGGGCTGAGTTCGAGTAAGTGGTAGCAAATGTGAAGCTCAGGGATAAGATCGAGGTCATGCCATCGTGGTGGCAGACTGGTAGCCTAAGATAATTTATGCCATGTCCACTTTGGTTTCGTTCTTTCAAGGTTTTGTGTGCAAACAAACAGGGATCGATGCGGGCACCACCAGGAGCCTGTCAGCGGAGATGGATGTTGATGTCAACTATTCCACGACAACGGCGCCGGGTGATGGTGTCGACTTGTGAGCTCTTTTATGTGCAAAGAATAGGGACACTAGAACAACCAGCTTGACGAAGCTTGTGGCTCGTCCTCCTTAGTAATTTATGCTATTAATTCTCATGAGTTACCATTTGCTGTTTGTTGACTCCCTTTTCATTGTTTCAGCTACAAAGTCGGTTGTTGAATTGCTTCCAGAGAGGGCCAATCATTTATAAATTACAAAATACCTCCATCCTAGTCTATCAAAATTATACATAAGTTCCTACAGGCTTATCACGGCATCGCCTAGTCACTGAGCAGGCCTGACCAGGCCATGACAAGCGTCGCCCAGGGCGACTAGGCGTCACTGCCACAACGTTCAGTCGTGCGCCAGATGTAGATGAGTCGGTAAAATAGGAGTAGAGGATGGGCTATTGCAGACCTAACCAGTTAAGTTGGCACTAACCTAGCGTGTGGAGAGGAGACGACAAGAGAGCTCCACACGCTCGCCGCCACCTCCGTCGCCTCCACCGCCTAGATCCGGTAAGATCCCTTCGCGACTTGCCTCCACTTCCGTCGCCTCCACCTCCGTGAGCTGGGCCTTGGAGGCTCTGTGCTTCAGGTGTGCTCGCCTCATCGGCGTCCGGGGTGCTGGGATCATGCGAGTCCCAGGAGTGAAGGTTGTTGGGTAGGGCTTGGCGCCCGGAGTGGAGGCCCGACCATGGGAACGATGAGGCGGCGCCGGTGGTACCAAGGAGGCAGAGTGTGAGCATCTAGCTTGTGGGGAGCCGCCCAGACCGTCCTCGCGTTATTAGAAGGCTCGGCTGACCCCGTCGGATTTGGAGGCTAACAACGGACCGCCGAGGGCGCTCTCAGTGTTAGCACCCAAGCCCAACCGAGACGACAGTGAGACCCTTCGAATAACTCAATAACAATCCCGGTATTCCCCCGGTATGCGACCCGAAACACGCCTAGAATCCCCGCATACCGGTTTACAACCTTGTATCACATCAATTTGCATAAAGGGGGCAACGAACTCGAAGACCCCACAACCAGACACGCGGGGAAGCAAAACTAACCAAACCAACCAAACAAAACCCCGGCACAAAGACAAAACCCCACGACCACAACCCACAACGACAGCAGCAAGGCACGAAGGCCGGTAAAGACAGGAGTAGAACATAATCATAAGGTGGCAATGACATACAACAGAAGTCAACTACAAAAGAAACCAAGTACCCCATGCAAAAGGACACTGTTTAAACCAACTTTACAACAAAAGAGTACACAACTATCAGACTAGACCCAAAAGTAAAACACCTCCGGAAGTGTTCTGCCTTCGAACACTCCCGGGCGTGCACGATGGTAGTAGCCTCTACTCGGCGCCCCGCCCGGTCACCAAGAGGCAGTACGGACAGAACTCACATCCGCCCTGATCCTCACCTGAAAACCACAACAGCAGAAGCATGAGTACAGAAGTACTCGCAAGACTTACCCGGGGTCCATATATGACCGACTCGAAAGGAGTATGCATTTGGAAGTAGCAAGGAAATCAGCTGAAGTTTAAAAGTGCGGAAAGCTTAACTTTGTTGATTATTTAGTGTCGCTATCCAATTCACAATTTAAAGCAGTTGTAACGGGACCTACTTCTAGAGTGGAGTTCAACATTCAACATTAACAGAGCAAGTAATCTCATAATATTTTCGAGCTCAAGCCCAAAGGCGAACTTCAGTTCAAGTTGTTACTACGTTGAAGTGTGCTAAGATCAAGCGTGCTCATATCTGAGAGCGCGGCAATTCGAATCACTTAATTAACCCTGCAGGGAAACATTGACCGCACGACACGTGCCACGAAGAACCTCGTGTCAACCATCCTCCCATCCATACCAATCCGTTGGGGACATCTTCATGCGGCCCGAGCACCTAGCACCCCCTCGAGCGGCCCAAGCCCGGCTTGGCCCTCGAGAGTCGGCCTAAGCCTCGCCCTCGACCACGCCCAACCGCATGAGGTGTATGCCCCATCGAACGGCATGCGATGAAAGAAAAGCTTTACCGGCCCATTTCCGGCATGCGATCAACAAAGTGGTGCTCGATCAAAGGGCAAACAACGGATCGGTCCTCAATCGACACAGGCGAGACTACCACATTTGAGTCTCCACACCCAAGTGATCCAACTCTCTCGCCCGGTCCCATTTCACATTCCATTTATGCCCATAACCATAACCGTTGCCATTGCAACCAAATGTTTGTAAAGTGGAACAATCTCAAGCGATGGACCCATCCATCACTTGGCCCATACCCGATATCTAAGCAAACTAAGCATGGACACAATATAATTACCCATACTAGCTCCAAGGAAGGTGTTCATCAAGTACAAGGAGTGTATGTGCAACAATTAGGATCTAGTACCATTCCCACAATTAAACTCCTAATGCATACTTAAACATCCAATAAGTAGTTCATTCACAAGAATAGAATTACGATTAGGGTTAAATATGCTTAGGTGTTTGCCTGATGCTTCTGTTTGCGGATCGACGACAAGTTGCTCGTCGGCAATCCCCTCAACCACGGTCACATCGGTCACCGCGGTCTTGTTCTCTACACGAACATAATGCATGAATGAGATGCATGCAATGCAATTGAATTGAAAAACAATTACAAACCCCACCGAGACAGACCAGGTAAACCCAAACAGTCCGGATATTTAATCCGGATAGTCCGGATAACTCGGGCATTCCAAACAATCTGTCCGAACACTCCGGACAACTCGGACATTCCGGGCATTTTGTCCGGACGTTCCGGACACGGCGTAACTAGCCCAACTAACACGATGGATCGAAGTGCCGCCAAGCTCTACAACCCCGCGAGAACCCGATCTACAACTATCCTACACGCGGCTAAGCCGAAGAGGCTCCGAGCTAGCCCAAACACGAGGAAACGACGCTTACTTCTAAAAGCTCCAACCAAAACTTAATCCAACACTTGGTACGGCGTCATCTACCCCCGCTCTCTCACCCAACACCCACATTGCCCAAACCACCCCAAATCTAACCACCCACCAAAAACCCTAACATTCCTAAGCTAACCCCAAACCCCCAATCTACACACCAAGCCCCAAATCCAACCCCATGGATGCCCTAGAGCCCAAGAACCCATGAATAGACTCCAAGAAGAGGTCTCACCTTCAAGGAGGATGAAGGGGAAGGAGGGATGGCCGGCTAGGGGAGAGGAGACGCTGGCTTGGAGGGGATCTTGAGGACACCGGAGTGGAGGAGTCGCTGGGGAGGAGCCACGGGAGGACGCCGGAGTGGGGAGCTCACCGGAGACGAGGTTGGGGTGGAGGAGATGCACAAGAGAGGTGGAGAGCACAAGTGTGAAAATGAGGTGAGTGAAGAGCCACGAAATGGGACTTTTATACTCAAGTCACGCAAGGTCCGGATACTCCGGACGTTCAACCCGGAGACTCCAGATTGGGGCCTTCGGTAGAGTTAACCCGGACACTCCGGACAATTAGTCCGGATGCTCCGGGTTGGGGTGTTCAGGCGAGCTAATCCGGATACTCTGGACATTTAATCCGGACATTCTGGGTTATATCCAGACATTCCGGATGTTTAATCCGGATACTCCGGATTTCCCAGAATTTTTGAAATTGGGACCTTGACATAACTGGTGAATCGGTGATGTCTATTTTTGAGCTCAGTGCCAAAGGTGTGGCTGTGTGGGGTGGGAGCTTGGGAGTATAAGACACTGTTATTTTATAGCAATCAGCTTGATATACTTCAATATCAACGGTAAACCCTGAGCTAACACATATATATCTTCAGTGCTTCTACTGCTACCACCACAAGCAAGACATAGAATGAAATATTATTTGCCCATAAGCATTTTGTTTGGTCGCCTAACTGTCACCTAACCGGGGCGCCATAATAACCATGAGTTCTTGTATGTTTAGGAATATTTTACGTTTTTACAGTTTTCTGCCCCCTTTGATTTTTCGAAGTTGCCTGTAAATCTTTCCAGTTCTAGACAAAATTCCTCTAGCATGGGTTTTTTTATAATGCCCTCCATCTAGCATGGGTTTTTATATGTAAGTCATCCTCAAAGGCCATGTGTCATTCTTTCCATCCAGTGTTCGCCTAGGCGCTCGGTGGCTGCCATCTGCCGCGATTCACGTGTAACCGGTCGCCTGGGCAGCGAAGCGCCTAGGCAGGTGCAATGCGGGCTTTAGGTGGCCAGGCAAAGCTAGGCGCGGCGGTGGCTACGTGACGAGTCGGCGTGTATGCGGTCGACTGGAGGTAGGCGGCGCCCTAGGCTGTACTTGAGGTAGAAGGGGTGCGATTGAAGGTAGGCTGCCTAATCCCATTCGACTTAGGGTTGGGGTGGGAAGCCGCGTCATCGCCTCACCAGTCACCACGTCGCCCCCTCACCAGTCACCGCCGACGGCCAAAACGACGTCGTCGCCAGCCGGATCGAGATTGGCCCCGGCTTGATTCGACCTCCACACCCCAAATCGAGGCATCAAGCCATCGGATTCAACCTCCCGCCGCTGGAATCCTCCTCTCCTCTATCGGAACCAGCCTCCCCGCTCCAGATTCAAGCCTCAACCATCTCTGTTTGAGCCTCCAGGTTCCCCCTTGCTCGCTCCGCTGTGGTCTGTGGATGTGCTTGTGCTCTGTTTGTGCTTTGCTCTGCGCTGGATGCTGCTGCCAATGAATGTTTGTGCTCTGCTTCTGATATTGTTGAATGCTGAATTGCTGATGTGCTGCTTGGAATGGTGGTGGTGGTGCACTCATTCCCTGCTGTTTCTGCAGTTCTGCTCTGGTGACTAGGCGCAAGGCAGCATGCCATCACCCGCCTAGCGCCTAACGCCTAAGATAACACTGCGTCCAACAGAAATTCATGATCCAATAAAACTACACTTGCTTCGTTTTCTTGTCACTGTCACTAATATCCTGCACGTAGTGTCTATAAAGTAAAATATAACAAGGCCTGAGGCTCATTTTAATCGTTGTCCAAGAAGTAAATTCCTCAGATGGAAATATTTGTCACCTGCATTCACATACTCATTATAGCTGATTTATGAGACTCAAGACCTCTGTCCATGTTAGAGAAAGAGATGGCAGCACTTATCACTCATATCAAAACACAGGTACTTAACAAAGCGCTGTCACTTAACTTGAAATCTTGTGTCAACTTGCTGAGTTTCTTTTTTCTGAAATTTATACAGGCTCGAATAGACTCGCACAACAAGATTTTCTATGCAAGGCATGCTTGTTACAGATAGAGTCCTGTTATTCTAGTCTCTATATTAGAGATAGACTTCTGTTATTCCTTCCCCCATGTACTCTATATATTGTGGCCATTGGCCCTCATATTGAATATAAGTGCTATTCATAACATGGTATCAGAGCCAGGTTAGGGCTAGGTTTCCTGGGCGTTGCACTTTCGCTCTCCCGATCTCTTCCGTTTTTTTTCATCGGATTGTCTTCTCCGGCCAGGACCAATCGGCCTCTGCTTCGGCTGCCGCTGGGTCTGCGGCGCTGCTTCTGTTCGGCCGCCGCCGGTTCTGTTCCTTTCGGCGCTGCTTCTTCCACGACTTCTCCGCC
This sequence comes from Rhipidocladum racemiflorum, assembly GCA_036346355.1. NCBI lineage: Eukaryota > Viridiplantae > Streptophyta > Magnoliopsida > Poales > Poaceae > Rhipidocladum > Rhipidocladum racemiflorum. The sequence goes on along the minus strand of CM070589.1, from coordinate 34,712,703 downwards.
TGCCAAGCCCACCGCCGAGCTCAGCCTTCTGCATCCGCACCAGCTCCGGCGCTGACTTCGGCTCCAGCCTGCGTCGGGCTCCACCGATCGCCAGCCGCCGCCCTCCGTCGCTTGGGCCCCGCCTCGGCGCCCGCCGGCCCGCGCCTGAGCCGGCTGACTCCGGTCCCGACGCGGCTTCCGTGCCGCCTTCGGTTTTTTTTTGGCTCCGTCGAGAGTCGAGACGCAGCTGCGCCTCCCGCCGGATCGACGCGCATCCACGACCGCGGTCCCCGTCGCCCGTTGGCTTCATCGCCGGCAACGCCGGCCCGATCGACGATGCTTGCCTAGACGGGCAGGCCTCCGTCTGCTGCTCCAAGTCTGGCCTCCCACCGACGCGCTCCGTCCGATGATCAGCCAGCCGACCGCCACCCGACCCTCTGTCTCGTCTCGCAGCGCCACTGGCCCCGACGTGCTCCGACCGCCGGCCCACACCTGCCGCCTTCGGCTCTCCCACGACTGGACTCGATTGGTTTTTGAGTTTGGCTGCTTCAGCTCTTTTGCAGCCCGGTCAAAGTCAGTAGGATAAAGCAAAGGTGTTCATTCATGTGAAGTGTTTTCAACGTTTCAAGTCCAGAAGTTTCTTGTTCAAGTCCAATCCGTCTGTGACTTTTCAAGTTTCAAGTATGGTTTGAAGGCATCAGTTTGCGTCCGTGAAAGGCTTGATAGGTTCACCACCGGTTTTTTGGATCAGTTATGGCTCCCGGTCTTCTACATGGTTGGCTTGGCTCCAGTTCGGTCGGTTTGACTTCGGTTCCTTTCAGATAGGCTCGGCTCATTTCAGCATAGCTCTTGTCATCTTGGCTATCGTTGGCTTGATGGCTTTCAGGCTACTGCTTTTTAGTGCTACTGCTAGTAATTCATAATTTTTTTTTAGTCTTCCGTTGCGTCAATCCAAATCTTTAGCATCTTGATTCTGTCATCACTCGGCTCTTTTATCGGCTCGGCTCATTCTGTCAACTTTTATTACCTCGGCTCGGCTCGTTTTGTCGGCTTCGTCGGTGCTCCTTCATCGACTCAGCTCTACCGTCGGCTCTTCTTCATCGACTTGTACCGTCGGCTCTTCTTCGTCGACTCGGCCCTACCTTCGACTTCTGTTCGTCGATTTGGCTTCTTCGTTGACTTTTCTTCACCGACTCGGTTCTTCGTTGGCTATTCTTCGTCAGCTCGATTTTTCAAGAGTTACATGCTACGACGGTTACTTCAGGATTATGACTTTGGATTTTCCCTTTTTTAATTTATTCCTTCCAAATGTAATGCTATTGCATACGCCTTGCATTTGTGGGGGGTGTTAGAGATAGAGTCCTGTTATTCTAGTCTCTATATTAGAGATAGAGTCCTGTTATTCCTTTCCCTCATGTACTCTATATATTGTGGCCATTGGCCCTCATATTGAATACAAGTGCTATTCATAACAATGCTGACCAAAGAAATGCCACTTTCCAGCATGCCCTGCAAATAGGCAATGAGTTTTTGAGATGTGAAGTCCATTCTTCTGAGGGCGAACCTTCCCAAAGGGCAGCACAGAGGAGGACTTTATTTGATTTGGACCTCAGGTGCATTGAAAGATTTTAGTGATGATTCACGCCATGGTTTAAGCATGTCATGCCATAATTTTTTTTGTAATATAACTATATAAGCTAAGACAGTAGAGCTGCTGTGTTTCTCAAAGATGTAATTGCTGGATTATGCTGCTACAGATGTTTTTGAGCATCCAAAGATGCTATATTTTCAGTCATGCACATTTTCGCTGGAGAGCCTATCAGTTACAGCTCTATGCTTAGTTATGATTGAACATACAAGTGTACTGATAATTTTAATAGTTGATTTGGTTTGGCACTTTAAGTTCTACTCCCTCCGTTTCTTTTTATAAGGCGTATTTGGTTTCGTTAGGACAAGACTTTGACCAACGATTACTTCATTAATATATCATTTATGCAATACAAAATCATAATTATATATAAGTACTTTTGAATACAAATCTGCTAATATCAATTTTGTGTCATAAAAATTATATGCTAATAGAGTAATTGTTAGTCAAAGCATTGTCCTAACGAAACTAAATACGCCTTATAAAAAGAAACGGAGGGAGTATCTCTGAAGGCGATGTTGTTTGTGTGCTTTATCCTCGTGCAATTACGCTCATAATATCTTATGATCCGACTGAAATGCCGATGATGTTGCGCTTAGTTTCCATCGGTCACATGACATGATTAAGTTACACCTGCTTCCGGTGCAAAAAAAATTATCTTCTACATGTTGCGGTTTCTGATCTGTAGCATCTACTATGATTCTAAGCTTAATAGCATCTTGCACATGTATTAATCATGCTGTCATGATAATGATTACGTAAGTCGGCTCTGTTTTGAAAGAGAATGAAACATGATTGGGATACAAATTAAAAAGCACCCATGCTGTCATGCACTGAAATATACAGAATGAATCAGACATCTAGGATTGAACCATGTGGAGTTATCCGTTATGTACAGTAAGTGGTGTATCTGCATCAAAATGCTTGAGCGAAATTTTTCAAAAAAAAAAAAAAGAATGCTTGAGCGAAAAATGTATTCATGGCCATCAAGACTGTTAGAGATAGAGTCCTAATATATCCGTATTCTACTAGAGATAGAATCATGTTATCCTCTCCCTCATGTGCATGTATATATACTGGCCCATTGGCCTCATAATAAATACAAGTGCTATTCATAACATGGTATCAGAGCAACCAGGTTAGGGTTAGGGTTTTCACGGGCGTTGCACTTGCGCTCCACCTCTCTGTTTTCTCTGGCGTCTCTCGTCGATCTACTTCAGCCGGCCGCGCCATCATCCGCGCCGTTGGTCTTGGTCTTCGGTTTTCGTGCGATCTACTAGCGCACGGGGACTCCGGTCTGCGCTTGAAGTCGCCTCTTCCTCTTTCGGTGGCTTTTTCGTCGCCTCTGCTTCTCCTTCCAATCTGCTGGTGCCTCAGTTGGTTGCCGCCATTGCTCTTTGACGCTCGGTCGTGTAGCCGCCTTGTTGCTGTTGCCCCTTTTGCGCGCACGTCTCTCCTGACGTCGGTCGTGCCTCTACACCTGACGTCGCCTGATGCCAACCGCACCTTCTTCTGCATCGGTGCTGCCGTCAGCCGCCCGGTTTGCTGTCGCCAACCGCCTGGCTTCGCGCCTGCCGTCAGCCGCCTGGTTCGTCAACTCCGGCCTGTTGCCTCGTCAACTCCGAACGCCGAGCGACGCATCTGCTCGACGTCGCAGACCGCGCTGTGCTGCACCTGACGTCGCCTGACGCCGACCGCACCTTCTTCTGCGTCGGTTCCGCCTGGCTCGTCAACTCCGACCGCGTCTGCGTCGTCAACTCTGGTGATTGGTTTCCATGTTCACATCCGTGAGGGAAGGCTCTTTAAGTCCGTGCGTGTGCTTCACATGAAGGCTTATGTCTCTGTGCATGTGTCATGTGGTGACTGCTGAGCGTAAACTTGAAGTCAAGGTTCACGTTTGTGATTTTTAACTTTGAACTGACAAGCTTTACGTCAGTTTAAAAAAAATGTCTTCTTCTTCTGGTTTTTCAGGCACCGTCTCTGTTCCTCGATGCCCGGTTATGTTCAATGGAGACTCGCCTGAGGAGACTCGTCTTTATGACGCGAGTCTCCTGGTGTCTCCTTCAGTCTTCGCAACATCTCGTTCTACTCTAGTTTTAGCTACTGGGGCGGAGGTCTTCACTGCACTTACTGCGATAAAAATGGTCATGTGGAGCACTTCTGCTACCAGAAGAAAAAGAATCTTGCTCGTCGAAGTGACTGTCCTCCTAAGAGCAATGGAGGTTCAGGAATTTCCTCCACAGCAGACTTGTAACATCCCAAAATTTGGCTTTTCAAAATTTTTTGGTTTAGTTTAGCTTCCCAAAAATTTTCATTGATTCTCTCGCGTTTATAAAGCTTGATTTGAATTTTCTAAAAGCTAAAACAATTTAATTTGATTATTCTAAACCTCAAATAAAATAAATTTAATTTTTTTGGATTCCTTGTGTTTCAAGAAGTTCTTCTGTAATTTTTGAGATTTTTCGGAGCTCGTTTGCTATTTATTGGATTTATTTGAATTTGATTTGAATTAAGCCCTTTTATTGAAATTAATTAATTATTTGGAAAAGTTTATATAAAGTCTTGTTACGAATATTTATTTGAGTTTTAAATATATCAAAATATTTTCTAAATTTTTCTAGAATTTTTTGGGTATTTTTATTGCCTCAAATGATTTATTCGGGATCGATTTGTATTAAGCCCTTTTATTGAAATTAATTAATTATTTGGAAAAGTTTATATAAAGTTTGGTTGCAAATATTTTATTTGAGTTTAAAATATCTCAAAATATTTTCTAGAATTTTTTGGGTATTTTTATTGCCCTAATTGATTTATTGGAATTTGTGGAATTGTTTTTCTAGAAGTTTTGTTGCAAGGGCCAGGCAAATATTTTCTAGAAGTTTTGTTGCAAGGGCCAGGCAAGTTGTGCTTGGACCATGTTGATCCCCTTTTCAAAAATTATGTTGTTTCAAATTATTGCATGTTAGTTCGAGTTAAACTGATTTCAATTAATTTGGGATTAGATAATCAACCTACTTGTTATCACCACCTTGCCTATAATGATTGTATGCCATGATTCATTTGTCACCCTAGGTTTGTTGATTAATAGTTGGTAGCTAATAAATTGCCAACATGGGTTAGATAGAACGTATTAGTTTGCTTAGACTTGCAACGAGTCAGTGCCATCATTTTGGAATTACAAATGTCAATATTGATTAATGGAATATGCAATGTATTTTGAAATCGTGTGACGTGTTGCCGACACGATGAAGTTGATATGTGGGGGCCCTCGTGCTTCTTCAAGGATGTTGAGTTGTTGTTGGCATTGTGTTGCGCAATAATCAAGCCAGGGTGGTAAAATGATTTGGACCGGGCAAGTGTCAAGAATGAGCTGGTGGGCCATGGTTGGCACTGGGGAATTCGTTTAGGTTCTTTGGGTAGTCTTGCCCTGGTCACCCTGAGGACTTAACCTTGCAAGCCTTTGAACTGAGTCAATCATGCAACCACATGTCCGGAATGGGACGGACCTAGTTGATTATGTCGTTAATAACTTGCTTGTGATACCTTAGGGTGTCAACTACACCGTTTGTGTAGCTTGAAGGGGGAGCGCACCAGGGCTACGGCATGGTACCCATCCAACGGTATGTCGATCCCATACTTCGCCTTTGCTAAGGGAAGGGATGGTGTATGGCAAAAACCGGAGAGGTTCACTTGTGTAGTTAGAGGCTTCCGAAAGACTTTGTTATGATCGCTCAATCGCATGCTCTTGTATGGCGAGTCACGGCTGACGTGGTGAGTGGATTATATCTTGTGGGTAAAGTGCATAACCTCTGCAGAGTGTAAAACCTATTCGAATAGCCGAGTCCACGGTACTGGACAATGCTCGGGGATTACAGTCAAGGGTTAGCTTTTCATAAAATTGATCTTGGGTTTGGAGGCAGTTTGCCTGTGGAAAAGTGATAACTGTTTAAGGATGTGGAATGGTTTACTTGTGGAATAACTGTGAAATCTATTACTGTCATTATTTGTTTTACTGCTTTACAATCTATTATGTTTATTTATGATTGTTGCTTTTCTGCAAAATAACCATTCAGCCTGTTACTTGGAATAAGCCATGCATATAGTTATTAGACTTGCATTATGTGCATAACTTGCTGAGTGCTTTATGTACTCACCCCTTGCAAACAAAAAATCACAAGTGAGCAAAAGTCTACATCATCAAAGAAGAAGAAGTTCCGTGAGAAGGCGATTATCTAGGAGTCGAACCCTGTCAGTTGCCTGTGGCGTATTGATGGGATTCACCGATGTTCTTCGTTCCGCTGCTGCTTATTTGGAGTTGAAGCCGTCAAGGCCTCACAAATGTAAGGTTGACCTTAAGGTCGTTCAATAGTTTATATTCTATATTTGTGTTATTTCTCTTTTCCGTTGTGTATGATTGTGATATTCATCTATGTTGAGACTGTGTACACTAGCGTGATCCTGGACTAGTGCTGAATACACATTCGGGTCCGGATTTGCACATTCGGGTCCCGACAGAGGTGGTATCAGAGCCATACTGACTGTAGGTCTTGACCTTAGATAGATTGGTCGTCTTTAGGAGCTTCAAAATTATTTCCTAAAGAGAAAATTTAACTTGAAAGAATAATAAATTCTTGACTTATCTTATTCTTCCATTCTTTCCTCTTTGCTGAAAGTTCTATCCTTCCCTTCGATTTGAACGGAAATCTTACCTGAGTTGTTCCGAATAGTTAATGATATTTCACACTTAAGAAGAAAGTACTGGATGTCGCCGTCAACCCTGAAGATCGTGAAGTAAGAAATCATCGAGCTCGAAGAGAAATGGATCGATGAAGTGTTGCAGAAGCTTGAAGAACCAGTGCTTAGTAGTAAGTTGAGACTCATGTGTGAGTGTCACGTCTCTTAAGATAGGAGTGTTACCCCTTTTAGACGCTAGATTATTGTGTGCTTAGGAATTTGGATCTTTCTTGATTGCTGAGTGTGATGTATGTGTTGCATAGCTTTTAGGCTTGGATAAGCAACCATACCAAGTTCTTAATAATGTTTGTATAAGTTTTTGGGGTTAAACTTGTTCTCCCCGCAATAGGATTCTTGATCCTCATCTATGCTTTTCCCTCTTACCCAAAACCCTGGAGTGGACAAAAGATGGAAAGGAACCAACTGCAGCAGTGATTCCGAGGCAATTCAAGTCAGTACAGTTGCCGCTACCAGTGTCAGTGTTAATGCAGATAGTGACCAGCAGCCGTCCCCTGTACCAACCGTGACAATTCAAGACTTGGATCAGTTATTCACCGCCCAGACCCAGCTTATGCAGACAATGATGCAACAGATGAATGTTATCAGTGCTAAACTGAAGCCATCCACAACTAAAGTCACAACCTCTTGTTCACAGTCAAAGTTTGCCTTGTTCATGAAGACCAAACCACCCACATTTGATGGATTAGCCACTCTCAAGGACGCAAAATATGGCTTCGTGTCATAGAAGAGAAGCTTGATTTGGTGCAAAGTGAAGTTGAAGAGAAAGTTCCCTATGCTACATGCCAGTTAGAAGGAGATACATTAGTCTGATGGAGAGGTTTCTACGCCACCTCTGAGGATGAATATACCATCACTTGGTTAGAGTTTACCACCACCTTTTTGTCGGATCTTCACCTCGTCAGAAGACAGTGGAACCACAGCAAGGTCAAGGAAGAATGGTGCCTCTGCACTCGATACCATACCACATTGTTCTTTGAAGTGTTGTCAACCAAACAAATCAGAAGACCGTGCATGCATCCGATGTGGAGAAATAGTACACACTGCTGAGGAACATGCAATCAATTGTTCTAGCTGTGAAGGAAGCCATTTACCCGGAGAATGTCCTATGTGCAACATCACATTCTATCTTTGCGAAGGCCGTGATCACTGGCCATCTCAATGTTCCCTGGATTTAGTAGTGGCTGCTGTGACTCGGCAACAGCGAGAGAATTTTCGAGCTATCATTGCTCAAGAGTTAGCAAAAAGAGAAGGATTGTCATCCGCACCAGCTGTGCCACGCGAAGAAATAAAGAAGAAACATGTCAACCCTATCCATCTACCTCAGGAAATCAGTAATACTTGGTCACCATGGAATTATTTCTTGTGTGATAAATGAGGTCATTGGCCTAGAGGATGCCCCATCAACCCGGCACGATGACCCAAACATTCATGTTACAACTGTGGTGAGTTAGGTCATTGTGTTAAGGAATGCCCACAGAAAGATCAAGCAATTTCTGAAGACATGATCATTCCAGAAATTATTGCAGTAAAGTTTGTAACACCAAAAGTGAGTGGTAAGACTACGAGAGTAATTCGCGTAAGGAGTCAGTTGAAGCAAGAGGAGTTGGTTAACAAATGCCTTAACCTAAAAGATGAGTGCAAGGAATTGAAAGACCACCGCAAGCGTCAGAAAGTTTGTTAAGAAGGAACACCGCAACAGCGAATGAGGAGTGCCCCTCAACAACTCAGTTGCCATACTGCTCAGATTTTGTTCGAGGCACTTTCACCTATGCTTCGCCCCGATGGTCAGAGTTTCCATAACATCAACCTAGTGAAACGTTCTCAAGGAAGAAGCCTGCTGTCTAGAATTTGCTTTGCCTGTCATCAGCCAGGAAATTTTGCTAACCACTACTCTCAGAAGAAGGTGATTACCGCTGATCGCATCGATCTCAGCTCTATCCCTACCAATACCAGTGCTACATCAGGAGGATACCAACAGATGTCAGTCAAGTGTTACTTCAGATGCAATGAGCCGGGACACTTTGCTAATAGTTGTCCTAGCAGAAAAGGTGTTATACTTGTTCACTTCAACCCTAGTCCCTCGCCTACCGAGACACTTGCGTCAGAAAGTGAATTGTGAAGGAGTATTCAGTTGATACAGAGTTTCACCAATCTTTGAAGAATCAAGCCGACAAAGGTAGTGCCAGACCAACCGGAATGCTATCCAAGTCTCGTTGAAGACCGCGTAATTGCAAGTAAGCTTTGTTGACAGATACAGCCTGTCCAATTACTAGAAGAAGCGAAAAATCAAATGTTCAGAAACAGAAGCAAGGATGCCTATCAATGGAGTTGCCAGAAACGTCAGCATGAGCGCATGAGATGTTCAAGATTTCCTGACAAAGGTAGTATCAAGATTTTTCGCAGAAGAAGTGCCTTGTGCCCGAAAAGCAGACACAGTTGGAGTCAGTGGACTTGTAAGAGGATCTTATCCGCAAGGAGCAGCCTACAAAATTTTGGATGTTACCAAGCGTTTGTTCAGAAACGACCCATGTCCAGTGTGCAGTTGCTTGGAAGTTCGAGGAAGCTCAAGAGTTGAGTCCCCCTGAACCTAATTCTATAGTCAGCCCTGAACCAAAATTTGGGTTTTCAAAAATTTTTGGTTTAGTTTAGCTTCCCAAAAATTTTCGTTGATTTTCTCGCGTTTATAAAGCTTGATTTGAATTTTCTAAAAGCTAAAACAATTTAATTTGATTATTATAAACCTAAAATAAAATAAATTAATTTTTTTTGGATTCCTTGTGTTTCAAGAAGTTCTTCTGTAATTTTTGAGATTTTCCGGAGCTCGTTTGCTATTTATTGGATTTATTTGAATTTGATTTGAATTAGGCCCTTTTATTGAAATTAATTAATTATTTGGAAAAGTTTATATAAAGTTTTGTTGAAAATATTTTATTTGAGTTTAAAATATATCAAAATATTTTCTAGAATATTTCTAGAATTTTTCGGGTATTTTTATTGCCTCAAAGGATTTATTCGGGATCGATTTGTATTAAGCCCGTTTATTGAAATTAATTAATTATTTGGAAAAGTTTATATAAAGTTTGGTTGAAAATATTTTATTTGAGTTTAAAATATCTCAAAATATTTTCTAGAATTTTTCGGGTATTTTTATTGCCCTAAATGATTTATTGGAATTTGTGGAATTGTTTTTATTCGAAAAAGATTGGAAAATCCGGTTTTGGAAGTGGGCCGGCCCATCCCGTGCACCAGGCCGGCGCCCCACTTGGGCCAGGCCACCCCGCTGCCATGTCAGCCCTAATCCGATTCATGCACGGAAGGTGCTCGTTTAAATGCCTACAAGGCCCGTTTTTGCTCCAAACGCGTCCAATTTTTTTTTGCTTGACCTAGCCACCACCCCTAACCTTTGTAGACCTCCCACACGTCCTCTAGACCTCAGATCAATTTTCTAAAATTCCAAAACAGCCGCAAGAAGCCCGGATGTCGCCCGACGATGGCCGAAATTTGGAGCCGCGTCCCGGGCAGCTCGTCGACTATTTTTGAGATCCGTCTTTGCCATGGTGTGCCACAAGGTACCATATGCTTGCTGCCCAAAATTTAGGCAATTTGGCCCATGGGATCAAAAGTTATGGCCGTTTCAATCTCGAATCTTGTCGAGGCTATAACTCCCTCAATTTTACGAGTTTGACTGTGAAATTTTTTGTGTAGACTCCTAGGGATGTCCTCTACATGATGCACATCTGGACTCATGGTTTTGCCCTCTGGATTTGGCGCAGAAATGTTTTTTCTTCGATCAGACTGCGATCAGACTGCGTTTTAGACAGCGGCAAACTTCCTCGCGCGTTCCCCGCTGTTCCAGAAGGTATTTCTTCGAGCCACTTGCGTCACGGTGTGCCTCTTGGTCCCATCTAGCTCTCGGTCAAATTTCGCTAAGTTCCAATCATTATTCTAAAAGTTATGGCCGTCCAAAGTTTAGATCTGAAACCCGTTAATTGGTAGTTTGTGATCAATCCGGAGGGGCGCCGCAAAATCCGCCTATACCGTTGAGTTCATCCCACCGCGTTCTACGTGGTAGATATTCCCCCTTTGCCATCCGATCCTCCAAAATGTTTTTTATATATTTAGGCCACCGTTTAGCCGTGGCCGCGTGTCGCCTTTTGACGCCGGCTACTTTAGTTCGCTCCGGTCGTGTTGTCACGTCCGGTGGATCATCATGTACTGTTTTGGTCCATCCTTAGAATTCTTTTGGTCTCGCCGATTCCGGCCTAAAACCGTCGTTTTCGGCTTAACCCGTTGTTGCCGGTTCGCGTTTCGGTTAGCCATCCTTGGTAGCGTTTTGTCGCGGCCATGTCGTTGCTCCGACGGTCGCTACCTTTTTTCATGAGTATCCTATCATTGTTTGACCTCCGTCGTTAATGTTCGCCGTTAACGATCCACCGTTAATGTTTTGCCGTTAACGTTCGCTGTTAACGTTTCCCTGTTAACGTTCCGTTGACGTTCCTCCGTTAACGTTCGCCGTTAACGTTGCCATTAACGTTCACCGTTAATGTTCGCCATTAACGATCCACCGTTAACGTTTTGCCGTTAACGTTTGCCGTTAACGTTTCCCCATTAACGTTTCGTCAATGTTTTGCTGTTAACGCTCCACCGTTAATGCTCCATCGTTAACGTTCCACCGTTAGCGTTCCACCGTTAGCATTTCACCGTTAACGTTTCACCGTTAACGCTCTGTCGTTAACGCTCCTCCGTTAACGTTTCGTCGTTAACGTTTCGCCGTTAGCGTTCCATCATTAACGCTTCATCATTAGCGCTTGGCTCTCATCGCCTCGTTGTCATCGCATGTGTGCATTCATGCACAAACCCTAGTGCGATGCCTTCATCTATTCTATCATCATGACGTGAGCCTAGCCTCATCGTCATGTCATCTTCAAAGCCGAATCAAAACCCTAACCTAAGACCGGTTCGATGAACTAAGTTCATCGTGAGCCGCGTTGATATCTTTGCAATATTTCCCGTTATTTCAATCGTGGTAAGACACTTGTCTTGTCTTATCCCTGAAAACCTAACCTACCATTAACCTAGACTTCGTTCGTGGACTTGGTCTATAGACCATTGGCCATGTGTCATTCCCTTGTGCCCGATCTAATCTATCCGTCTCTCTTTTGTTTGACTGTGTCCGTTCGGTCAACAAAAGTCAACTTCGAGAATCAGTTTAGTTCATTATGAACTAACATATCCTTATGGACCCGATCTATAGATCTAGAGTCCATATGTCCTTGTTTGTCCAATCAAGATAATGACTTTGGAAGAAATATTCTTCGGAATATTATTCTTTCTTCCACAGTTATTAGTCTTTCCCTTTTCGGTGCTTTCCCGAAAGCCCGTTCTCTTTTGTCAACTCTTCGATCTAATCCATTCAAGTTCCTAAATTCATCCAAGCCGTTGTGCCAATGCTGTTCATTCTTAATTTGGAGTTTATTTGAATTGTCTTTTGAGTTTTGTTGTATTTGTGTTTCTTTATCGTTAGACGCGTCGTCCGGAAATCGTTCTACGGGCTGAAGATCAAGGAAGTGAAGATCGAAGGTCGAGGATCAAGAATCAAGAATAAAGAGTAAAAAACAGTAAAAGTTGCAAGGGCCAGGCAAGTTGTGCTTTGACCATGTTGATCCCCTTTTCAAAAATTATGTTGTTTCAAATTATTGCATGCTAGTTCGAGTTAAACTGATTTCAATTAATTTGGGATTAGATAATCAACCTACTTGTTATCGCCACCTTGCCTATAATGATTGTATGCCATGATTCATTTGTCACCCTAGGTTTGTTGATTAATAGTTGGTAGCTAATAAATTGCCAACATGGGTTAGATAGAACGTATTAGTTTGCTTAGACCTGCAACGAGTCAGTGCCATCATTTTGGAATTACAAATATCAATATTGATTAATGGAATATGCAATGTATTTTGAAATCGTGTGACGTGTTGCCGACACGATGAAGTTGATATGTGGGGGCCCTCGTGCTTCTTCAAGGATGTTGAGTTGTTGTTGGCATTGTGTTGCGCAATAATCAACTGGGGTGGTAAAATGATTTGGACTGGGGCAAGTGGCAAGAATGAGCTGGTGGGCCATGGTTGGCACCGGGGAAATCGTTGTTGAGGAACGCGGTATGCTATTCTAGCACAAATTAAAAAAATTTCTACCGCGCAACCAGAAAGCTACTCGCAAGAATAGGATCATAGATCAATTACCAATAGACGCGCAGTTGCGGAATCCTTCGCGCGTCGATGTAGTGGATCGTTCGCCGCGATGCGTGGATCGCCCTCGCCTCGCCGTGGATCGCCCTCGCCTCGTCTGGCCGCGGATCGTCCTGCTCGCCTGGCGCGGATCGCCCTTCGCGACGCCGCAGCCGCAGCGTCTACCACAGTAGTCCATACGTCCGAGGATGGGACGCCGTGCGTCGGTGTGCAAGCACCGGATCGCTCGGCAGGGGCAGCGAGAGGAGGTGGCTAGGGTTTCTGGCGAAACACCTCTAAAATGCACGGGAAAGTGTGTGCTGCGTCCAGCCTCCTCCCATCCTTATATAGCCACGAGGTGAAACCCTAGGCAGTCAGGGCCCATCTACGTGCTAAGCCCATGAGGTCCATTAATTACAGATCCAATCCGAATTAATGCGTCCCAGCCCGTTAAGTGTGCGACCTTGTAGGTTCATGCGCATTTGGACATGGATTTGGAAGACCCTTTTTCTAATCCAATAGTTGGTAGCGGCTCCTTGCAGAGCATGCCAACTCCCAAACGCATATGACTAAAGTATTTATGTAATAATCCCTTTGCCAAACTATATGAAGATCGAACTCAAGGCGAGAAGAATATCACCCTTTGACAGTTCAATCCATCTCTCGTATCCGTGATATATTAATAAGTTGTGATTGACTCCTCAATCACGGCATGGCCATGCACTTCCTTAATAATATCACACGAGTGGCCTAGACATATATCTCCGTTACACCGGAGTGGCAAATCCCATCTTGATCGCTCACTTCCCTCTGCATGTTGCATAGTGAACATGAAAGCTACCATTATAACTATCCGGTTAGGAAATAGTGTTTGGTAACCCCAAGGTAAACTATTACACATGTAGGAAATATGACAATCTCAGGTCTAAGGATCATACATCTACTATGTATGAGATACACTGATGACACATAAGAATGTAACATTCTCGCAGTGTCTCATTGTGGGTCTACCTAACCCATGTTCTTCAACATGTGTTCACAATGTATTGATGATATCTCCATATCCCATGATCTATGAAACATGATCATCGATCAGTACATGTGCTGATCTATTCATCGTTGTCCTATACGATGATATCCGATCAGAGATATTTATCGAATTATATCAATAAGTAAAGAGCTTCATAAACAAGTCACACACTTGTTGATCAAAACAATGATATACATTCATTGGACCAATAATCATATTATTATTCATAAACATAGTCATGTTTCAATCATCCATATGATTGCCTTAAGGGCATAACACTAACAATCGTTTAGGTTCTTTGGGTAGTCTTGCCGTGGTCACCCTAAGGACTTAACCTTGCAAGCCTTTGAACTGAGTCAATCATGCAACCACATGTCCGGAATGGGACGGACCTAGTTGATTAAGTCGTTAATAACTTTCTTGTGATACCTCGGGATGTCAACTACACCGTTTGTGTAGCTTGAAGGGGGAGCGTACCAGGGCTGCGGCATGGTACCCATCCAACGGTATGTCGGTCCCATACTTCGCCTTTGCTAAGGGAAGGGATGGTGTATGGCAAAAACCGGAGAGGTTCACTTGTGTAGTTAGAGGCTTCCGAAAGACTTTGTTATGATCGCTCAATCGCATGCTCTTGTATGGCGAATCACGGCTGACGTGGTAAGTGGATTATATCTTGTGGGTAAAGTGCATAACCTCTGCTGAGTGTAAAATCTATTCGAATAGCCGAGTCCACGGTACTGGACAATGCTCGGGGATTACAGTCAAGGGTTAGCTTTTCATAAAATTGATCTTGGGTTTGGAGGCAGTTTGCCTGTGGAAAAGTGATAACTGTTTAAGGATGTGGAATGGTTTACTTGTGGAATAACTGTGAAATCTATTACTGTCATTATTTGTTTTACTGCTTTACAATCTATTATGTTTATTTATGATTGTTGCTTTTCTGCAAAATAACCATTCAGCCTGTTACTTGGAATAAGCCATGCATATAGTTATTAGACTTGCATTCTGTGCATGACTTGCTGAGTGCTTTATGTACTCACCCCTTGCAAACAAAAAATCACCAGTGAGCAAAAGTCTACATCATCAAAGAAGAAGAAGTTCCGTGAAAAGGCGATTATCTAAGAGTCGAACCCTGTCAGTTGCTTGTGGCGTATTGATGGGATTCACCGATGTTCTTCGTTCCGCTGCTGCTTATTTGGAGTTGAAGCCGTCAAGGGCTCACAAATGTAAGGTTGACCTTAAGGTCGTTCAATAGTTTATATTCTATATTTGTGTTATTTCTCTTTTCCGCTGTGTATGATTGTGATATTCATCTATGTTGAGACTGTGTGCACTAGCGTGATCCTGGACTAGTACTGAATACACAGAGGGTCCGGATTTGCACATTCGGGTCCCGACAAGACTCCTGTTGGTTCTGACTCCACTCAGGAGATCCTTATGCTATCAAGGCCGCATGGTCAGCCTCTACACGTACAGTTCTGGCTGGTTCTGCTACTCAGTTTTCCAGTGAGAGACCACCTTCCTCATCAGGTATCACACCATGGATTCTTGATTCTGGAGCTTCTTTTCATATGACATCAGACCCCACGAGCCTACATTCCATTAGTCCTCTTGTTGCTCCTACCACTTTGCAGACTGCAGATGGTACTTCTCTTTCTGTTGCAGGGCGAGGCAATCTTTTATCGTCCTCTTTTCATGTTCCTGCTGTTTCCTATGTTCCCAAACTGACCATGCAGCTCATATCCGCTGGCCCACTTACTGATCATGGCTGTCGGGTTATTCTTGATTCTGATTCTTGTTGTGTTCAGGATCGCCGCACGGGGGCTATAGTTGGGATTGGCCCTCGTCACCATGATTCTCAGCGTCTTTGGGAGCTTGACTGGCTTCATCTACCTTCCGCTGCCTCTGTCAGTCTTTCTGTTTCCTCTACCGCTTCAGCATCTGTTGCTTCTTCTATTGGGACTTTTGTTCAGTGGCATCACCGTTTGGGCCATCTTTGTGGTTCGCGTCTTTCTTCTTTAGTTCGTCGTGGGCTTTTAGGCTCTGTGTCTGGTGATGCCTCTTTACATTGTATGGGTTGTAACCTTGGCAAACAGCTACACTCCCCTACCATTCTAGTGATTCTATATCACAGCGTCCTTTTAATCTTGTTCATTCTGTTGTTTGGGGTCTGGCTCCTTTTGTTTCCAAAGAGGGTCATCGATATTATATTCTTTTTATAGATGATTTCTCTTGCCACACTTGGATATATTTTATGTCCTCTCGTAGTGAGGTTTTATCCATCTATAAAACTTTTGCCACCATGATTCGCACTTAGTTTGATTCTCCCATTCGTGTTCTTCGTGCTGACTCGGCAGGAGAGTATCTGTCAGGAGCTCTTCGAGCTTTTCTTGCTACATAGGGCACTCTTTCTCAGTTTTCTTGTCCTGGTGCTCATGCTCAGAATGGTGTGGCTGAGCGTAAGCATCGTCATCTTCTTGAGACAGCCCGCGCTCTTATGCTTGCTTCCGCTGTTCCACCTCACTTCTGGGCTGAGGCCGTTTCCACTGCTACCTACTTGACCAATATCCAACCTTCTTCTGTTTTGAAGGGTGGGATTCCAGTTGAGCGTCTTTGTGGCATGCCTCCTGATTATTCTGGACTTTGCCTTTTTGGATGTGTGTGCTATGTTCTTCTTGCACCTCGTGAACGCACCAAGCTAATTGCTCAGTCTATTGTGTGTGTTTTTCTGGGATACAGTGCTGAGCATAAGGGATATCGTTGTTGGGATCCTATTGGCCGATGGATACGGGTCTCACGAGATGTCACTTTTGATGAGTCTCGTCCCTTGTACCCTCGTTTTTCTTCCTCTCCTACATCCCTTGTTGAGCCACTGTCTTTTCTGACTTTTCCTGATACTCCAATTGTCACTTTTCCTTCACAATCGGTCTCCTTTATCGCCGGTTCCTTCACCACAGTCCTCTCCTACCTAGGTCTCTTCAGATGTTGCTTCTCCCTATCCTCTCCACCACACTCGTCGTCCGCCAGCTGAGGACTCTTCTGATGTGCCATCTTCTTCTTCTTCTTCTTCTTCTTCTTCTTCTTCTTCTTCTTCTTCTGATGAGCCATCTTCTTCAGTGTCTCCTCCTCGTTATGCTCTTCGCGATCGACAGTCTATTCGGCCTCCTGAGCGCTTTGCCTTTGTTGGTGCCGCTTTGGCCGAGCTGACTTCTTACCGTGATGCTGTTATTCATCAGGAATGGCAGCATGCGATGGCAGAGGAGATTGCTGCCCTTGAGTGCACCGGCACGTGGGATCTTGTTTCACATCCTCCACGTGTCCGCCCCATTACTTGCAAGTGGGTCTATAAGATTAAGACTCACTCTGATGGTTCTCTTGAGCGCTACAAGGCTCGTCTTGTGGCGCGTGGTTTTCAGCAGGGGCATGGTCGTGATTATGATGAGACCTTTGCTTCTGTGGCTCACATGACCACTGTTCGCACTCTCCTTGCTGTGGCCTTTGTCCGTCAGTGGTCCATCTCTCAGCTTGATGTCAAGAATGCCTTTCTTAATGGTGAGCTGTATGAGGAGGTCTATATGCAGCCACCACCGGGGTATTCTGTTTCAGAAGGCATGGTTTGTCGCCTTCGTCGCTCTTTATGGGCTCAAACAAGCCCCTCGTGCTTGGTTTGAGCGTTTTTCTTCAGTGATCACTGTAGCTGGTTTTTCTGCAAGTGCTCATGATCCTGCACTCTTTGTTCACACTTCTTCTCGTGGTCGGACTCTTCTCCTTCTATATGTTGATGACATGATCATTACGGGCGATGATTCTCATTATATTGCCTTTGTAAAGGCTCATCTCAATGAGCAGTTTCTCATGTCTGATCTTGGTCCTCTTCGATACTTTCTTGGGATTGAGGTTTCTTCTACCTCTGAGGGCTTCTTTCTCTCCGAAGAGAAGTATATCCAGGATCTTCTTGATCGTGCTTCTCTCACTGATGAGCGTACAGCCGAGACTCCCATGGAGCTCAATGTTCACCTTCGACCTACTGATGGTGAACCTCTTGAGGATCCTACTCGCTATCGCCATCTTGTTGGGAGTCTTGTTTACCTTGGTGTCACTCGTCCTGACATTTCTTATCCAGTCCATATCCTGAGTCAGTTCGTTTCTGCTCCCACTCAGCTCCACTATAGTCATCTTCTTCGTGTTCTACGATATCTTTGTGGAACCATCTCTCGCCGTCTTTTCTTTCCACGCTCCAGCTCTTTACAGCTCCAGGCATACTCTGATGCTACATGGGCTAGTGATCACTCTGATCGTCGGTCCCTTTCTGCTTACTGTGTTTTTCTTGGTGGTTCTCTCATTGCTTGGAAGACAAAGAAGCAGACAACAGTTTCTCGTTTGAGTGCTGAGGCTGAGTTGCGGGCTATGGCTCTTTTGACAGCAGAGGTTACTTGGCTACGGTGGTTACTTGAGGATTTTGGTGTTTCTGTTTCTACACCGACTCCTCTTTTATCTGACAGTACAGGGGCTATCAGCATTGCTCGAGATCCAGTGAAGCATGAACTCAGCAAGCATATTGGTGTTGATGCTTCTTATATGAGGTCACAGGTACAGGGTGAGGTTGTGGCTCTTCAGTATGTGCCTTTAGAGCTCCAGTTAGCAGATTTCTTCACGAAGACACAGACTAGAGCTTATCATAACTTTTTCCTCTCCAAACTCAGTGTTGCTGATCCACCATGAGTTTGAGGGGGGGTGTTAGAGATAGAGTCCTAATATATCTGTATTCTACTAGAGATAGAATCCTGTTATCCTCTCCCTCATGTGCATGTATATATACTGGCCCATTGGCCTCATAATGAATACAAGTGTTATCCATAACAAAGACCACCTCCTGAGTCCTGATATTGCTCCATGCCGTGTGAAACAAAAATTTAATTTAGTGTAAGATTTGATATAACATAGCAATGCACGGGCACCCTACTAGTCTCTATTTTTGGCTCACACTGAGGCCCCTTTCAAGGAGAGGAGGTATACCGAGGCCGGCAATGGTAAGGGGGTATACTTACCAGAAACACGGTTGGTCCGAGTCGCAGTACGGGATTCGAGTTTGTAATTCGCTACTTGTTCTTCTATTTTTCACTACGAACATGAATTCCGTATCCTAAAATAGTTAGGGTTCAATGCATCTGGAATCGTTAATTTGTCTTATATAGGGGTGTTTGGTTACATATTACATTAGTTAATTTGTCTGAGATTGTACAAAGATTGGATCTGCAATTGCAACCAGAGATGAGATGTTTGGATTAACAGTCCCTGACCGATGCGAGTACAAAAAGATTGGATAGAAACAAAATGTTAGCAAAGCTAGTTATGTGACTTATTCAACGTTAGTAACCTTTTATTATCCTACCTTGCTAAAGGAGACCTTAATGCATGTTTGTCACTTGTCTAATCAGGTAATTAGCCGGGCCTAACTCCTTTGCGCTCAACTTAAACTATGTGCTAACCAGGCTCAAGAGGAAATCTTTGCATCTGGGAGCCAGCTCTGCTAGTTATTTTCACCAACGGAATTACTATGAAAAAGAAAAATTCTGCACAAGTTGTTATTTTCACTGTTCAATACCATGTTCTCAATTTGATATCCTCCAAATACGACTCAATTTGATATTGCACATTTCTTAACAATGTTGTTCTTTAGGAATTGTTTGGGTGAGCCGTAGCTTTTCTATCAAGTTTTTTTTTTTTTTTTGGCTTTTTGGCTTTTTGGCTGAAAAGCAGGTGTAGATTTTGAGAAGAGACTGTTTGGCAAATAGCTAATTTCCCTCAATAATAATATACAAAGTAGGTTTAGTCTAGATTCAAGCTTTTGGCTTTTGCTGGTTCTATATAACTTCTAATTTATACCAAAAATCACAGAAAAACTGAGCTATTTAAGAGACTTGCTAGCTTTTCGAAAACTAAAACTAACGTAAAGCCTCAAGCAGGGCCTAAATCTATTGTGGGCTTTATCGTGGGCTTCAATGGGTTTGACGTAATCGAGCATCCATTAAAATGATGAATGAAGGCCTGTACGGATCAATGTATGTTAGTTGGTGGACCGTATTTTGTACTGCCCAAAGGCAAAATGGGCCCAGCACGGAGAGCACCGATTTACCATGCACCAATCGGCTCCACATTGAGTCAGTGAATCCCATTACCGTTACAAGAACTGAGATTATCTCACGCGCGCGTTGTGCAATGCATAAGTTATATCTCCAATTTACGACCACGTAAATACGTAATATTGTCATAAATCAGAATGCAATAGAGATTGTGTGGGGAAATTTTGCCTGAAGAACCGAATATAAAAGTATCGGAAACCAAAAGTACCGTGCAGTGTTTTGCGACGCTGTCTTCAGTATCACAAATAGAACGACCTAAAATTAGTCTCCCACTTGCTAGCGTCGTTCTCTCTGATTTTGATCTTCTGGGAGCCGATCTCCTCCGGTCGAATTCCGATTTGACTCATTCTTCTTCTTAAATTCATCTAAAATCCTAATATATCTATTTTTGCTAGTTTTATATTTTATTTGAATTAATTTAGATTTTATTTAAATTTGATTATTTTTTTGCAAATATATAGATTTCGAAGAGCTGAAAGAAGTTTCTACTGACGTGTGAGACCCCGGATCAGCTATCTGAAATCTCCTGTGTATTTCCATACTAGTCCCAGATCAGTAGCTAGTACACACAGTCACAGTGATACTTCATTGCCGAACATAACGAAGATTTTAACATGAATATTCAAGTATGGGCCACATGGCCACTTATTACAATACTCAGTCAAACGACAGGAGACAAGACAGTGGAAAACGAAAGCAAACACAACGGACACCAAAACGCCACAGGCGACGACTAGAAACGCGGCTAGTTATCCTGGCAATCCTCCTCGAACTCATCGGGGTAGAACTCACCATCCTCAGCTGCGTCTTGAAAATTCTCTGATGATGACAAGTTGATGTAGCACGTGAGTACAGAAGTACTCAGCAAGTCGGGAAAAGTATGATTATGAGGGCTTTCCAAAGGAAGCTTAACAGGGTTCATTTTGCACAAACCCACCTTTTATTAAACCATACTTAAGTAATAAGTTTCACAAAGCATCTTTTTACAATTCTTTTTAACAATTGAATTATGTAATATTGCAGTGAGGTTCTATCCACCATCACCAATATAAGGGCTCTAACCGCCAACTTTTAAAGGCTCAAGGTTAATCATATGACTCCATCCGTCAAGTATAAAACAGGTTCTTTCCACCTGGTTGGCTCTGTCCGCCAAACAACATCTGAGAGTTCTAACCACTCCCGAATCCCAAAACAAAACACCTTTTAGTTTTTAAAACCAAAACCAAAGTCTACCAATATGAAAGCATTCTTTGCTTTGCCTTTGACCGTAGGCACGGCTATTCGAATAGTTTTAACTCTGCAGAGGTGTATAACTTTACCCACAATACAAGATATTCCCTTGATGCCATGCAATTAACACACTTCCTTGGGTGTGCCGGCAGGGATATCCTGACAAGGCCGTTACAATGTATCCACCTAACCCGACCCACCCGCTGAGGTTTCACCGCTGTTAGGGTTCCATCCGCCCAGTACAGAAGCCCCCTCTTGCGCCGTGTGAGAAAAACGACATTGCCTCTATCCGGCACTCACATTCCACCGAGTGGTGAGTCTAAGTTAGGATTCTACAAATTAGTTGGCCAGGTTGTACGATTATAGACATATGGTAGTACGGTTATGCTTAGAATGAGCAATCACAAGCGTCGGTCCTTAATTGACTTGGGGCGGTACTTGCACAAGACAACTAGTGCTCCATCCGCACCCACCCGACAGTCCAATACGCCCAAGTCCAAACCATTTTTCCTTTTCTTTTTAGTTTAGAAAAACAGTACCAAAATCATAATAATAAATTCGAAATCATACTTGAAATCATTCTTTTTGAGTAATCCCACCCCTGGGTTGTTTTCATCGATAACAGTCCTAAGCAATTCTACCGTACTATTACACAAAGGGTACCATATAAGAATAAGCATGGTATAACAAATGTCCTAGGGTTACAAGTAACATGGATGCCAATCACAAAGGAGGAAGTTACAATTGGGATTAACTACGCACTTATACTTGACATACGATAATAAACATAGCATGCAAATTTGTAAAACAAT
This sequence comes from Rhipidocladum racemiflorum, assembly GCA_036346355.1. Lineage (NCBI taxonomy): Eukaryota > Viridiplantae > Streptophyta > Magnoliopsida > Poales > Poaceae > Rhipidocladum > Rhipidocladum racemiflorum. Next base: position 34,690,879 of record CM070589.1, on the reverse strand, counting down.
TAAAACATGTTCATAAACGTAGGTTCAATATGCGTCAAGGAGACTTGCCTTTGGTCGCGGGAAGGTCGTCGTACGAGGGAAGTCCGGCGGCGGGGTCGGCGGTCGCGTCGGGGTCCTCGGCTACGCGCAAATCGAGGCAATAAATAAATACAAGAAAATAAATAAAATCTAAAAATTACAAAAATACTACTGGCAGGTAGATCTTGATTTTAGATGAATTTAGAAATTTGAATGGAGTCAATCGGAGTTCGGACGGAGAAGATATGAGCTTCCGAAGTTTGAATTTTGAAAAATTGGAAAATGAGGAATATTCCTTTTTCATTTTTCTGATTTTTGGGAATTGATTGTGTCTATGGAAAAGGGGCCCCACATGTCAATCTCTTGGAGCTTGTCTTCAAGCTTGGGCCTTTGCCATGGCCATGGATGAGCTTGGAGCTTGGGGAGATGGGGTGGGGTGGGGCCGGCAAGGGCGACGGCCGTGGCGTGGCCAAGGCGTCACGCTGGCAGCAAGCGGCAGCGGCGAGCCCCAAGCACACGCACGCACGGGCAAAAGCCAAAGAAATAGAGAGCTCCCAAAAACCCGAAAAACCCGATTTTCCACCATTTTCGCATGGATTTGTCCCAAACAAAAGCATGGATCACGCAGATAACATCCTTAGGGACACCTAGGAGGAATGAATTGGATTGAATCTCACCGGAGGCGACGAATTCGGCGACGAACGGAGCTTCCGTCGGAAGGACAAAAACGCGAAATTCACCTCCAATTCGCGAGGGATCCTACAATTGATTGAAAGGTTAGACTCTAGACTCATTCACGGTCACAAGGAACCAAGTAACACGAAGAATGACCCACCGGAGAGAGATCTACGGCCAAGAACACGAAGAACACCGAAAACGGCGACCCAGCGTCGGTTTTCTCGATCTCACGGGCGCAAGAGTGGAAGAGGCTAAAGAGACTCACACCACCGGGACGGGGGTTCTTATACGGAGAGAAAGGAAGTGGAATCGCGCGGAACCGAGTTGAAACGGTTGAGTTATGAGCATTTGAGTGCATTTCGGTTTTTGACCGTTCGTGCAAATTTCGGCGAGATTAGCGGCGAATGATGGTGGGGAATGGCAAGAGGGCGTCGCTACGGATTCAACAGAACCGGTCGTTCGCGTTTTGGAGTTGAAATGAGGGAGATGGAGTGGTTTCAAGTAAACCCTAGCCATGAGAGGCAAGCTTGAGCTTTCTCTGTTGTTTCCATAGCTAGAGGTTGAAGACAACCCTTTAGCGCCACGTGGCGAGCTCCGATTGGCCGGGCATTACGTAAATGATTCGCCGTAGAGAAAAATTAGGAAAAATGGTCTAAAAATTCCAGAAAAATTTGATTCCATTATGCCTTTGTAACCTTAAGAATATACTGATAGAGATATGATGATAATCAAAATATTTAGAAAAATTGCTTGGACATGCTTAGAACAAAAAATTAGGACTTTTGGGAATTTGTGCCAAATGAAGTCGGTTAAAATGAGGCTATGCTTTGGAAGTTAAGCAATGTTATGATGAAAATGAAAATATGGATTTAGATCAGGTGATAACGGTTGGATTGGTGGTTTGGAGGGTGTTAATTGAAAGCTCGCCTGGTTACTTAAGAACCAATTTGTAAGCTACTGAATGTGAAGCACAACCGTACTACTACAAGTTTGGTATGAGACAGATCTGCTAAATAATTTGCAACGTTCCATTGATGGTTGTGTCATTGGTGGTTTCTATGGCGCAAGAAGGGGCTTCTGAATAAATTTTTTTAACCCATCATTAGTGGAACCTTAATGAGGCACGACTGCTATGCAATGGCGCATTGTAAAGGCTTTGTCATGATTTTCTCTACCACACACCTAAGAAAGTGTATTGTTAGCAAAAAGGGAAAAGCATGTCTTGTGGGTAAAGTTGTACAACCTCTGCAGAGTTAAAACTAATCGATTAGCCACGCCTGCGGTCATGGGCATGCCGAGCAAACCTTTTACAAATTAGATCTTGATGTTTTCAAACAGGAGTCCAAAAAAGTTATTTTTTGGTGGATTAATTCTATTATGGGAAAATTGGTTTAGCTCCAGGACAGATTCCTATGTTAAAATTTATTTAGAAATAAAATATTTATTAACTAAAAGTATGTCATTGAAAAATTACTTAGCATATTAAAAAAACATGCTTTATGCAAAATTCGACCATATAACCTTTCTTTGTCAACTCTATATTAAAATGTATCTCCCATGTACTTTTGGTACTCATCCTTCTTTGTTGTTGATTTTACAAGAGTCCTATTACGATGATGAGGATCAGGATATCTAGGCTGCTTCCCTAATTAATTGCCTGTGACAGTTATATTGAACTACTACTACAGTTTTTTTACTTTCGCTGTAATCTTTATTTGGCATGCGTGCCATGCTTAATGTAAACTTTAGATATTATTAATAAATATGATGGATATGTTGTGTTATCATCTTTGTTGTGTGTGCTAGTTTTTTTTTCTTAATTAGTATAGAATACAGAAAAAAAAAATTAGAAGTATTTTTCTAAGGTGTGACAGCTAGATAATGGGTATATCACAATATCTACGGGTGGAAGTTAACTATATTTGTGCGAGGAAAAAGCTGTAGCCCATATCAAACCTTCTTCAAATTTCGCTCATCTATGCATTGTATTTTTCTGTAAACAAATGTTACTGCTTCACATGACATCATTCTACACAGTATTCATATTAGAAATAACTAATAGGTACAGCTCAGTTTGGATGGCACCACAATGGAATCTTCTTCCCTTGTAGATTGTCAAATCATGCCAAGAAAACCAAACAAATCCACCGACACACCCTAAGCCTCGTGCGATCTGTTAATTGTCATAAAAACTACACACGTACGTGCGCAAGCACACGAGTTCGTGTGAGGGTGGTTTTTTGGAACATATTTTTTGTACAAAATTTTAAATTTAAATCTTGCTTCTAGCATTGGTTTGAATTTCTACAAATTTCTAAGTTTTTTGCTATTTAAAAAACAATTTTTTATTAGAAAAAGGTATATTAATTTTAAATTTCAAAATTAAATGAACATATAATCTGGATAAAATTTAATTAAATCCTAAATAACCCTCAGATCATCTCCAAAAAGTTCTAGGAAATTTTGAAACCATTTGATGCCTCTGAGAAATTTAAAATAGTGAAATTTAAATGCATTAGTAGCATTATCAGAAATTTTAAAAATATCAGAAGCTTAATAATGATTTAAAATTTTTACAGTAGCTTTGCATGCTCTCATCACCCTTCTCAAAAAGTTTTAAAATTTTCCAATATGATTTAGTAGCTCAATTAAATCAAGGAAGTTGCTTTAAGTGCACTAGTAGCATTGTCAAAATTTTCAAAAATTTTAAAAAAGTTTGATCATGATATCAAATTTTTATGGTGGCTTAAACATGCCCTCAGGACCCTTCTCAAAAGGTTTGAAAAATCAAATTCATTCCATGCCTTGGAAAACCAAAAATAGTAAAATTTAAATACATTAGTAGCATTGTTATAATTTTTAAAAATTGCACAAATTTGCTTATGATTTGAAAATTGTATGGTAGCTTAGTCATGCTCTCAGGATACTTCTAAAATGTTTTCAAAAATTGCCAACTTGCGGTAGTACCTCAATAAAGTCAGTGAAGTTGCTTTAATTACATTAGTAGTATTGTCAGAATTTTTAAAAATTGTACAAGTTCGTTCATGATCTAAAATTTCTATGGTAGCTTAGGCATGCTATCATGATCATAGTCAAAAAGTTTCAAAAATTTCTAATATGATTTAATAGCTTAATTAAATCAGTAAAGTTACGTCAAAAAAAAATCAAACTTTTACGCATTTGCTACGAATTGAACCAGGGAGCTCACACATGCTACATGAGCCGTCTACCATTTGAGCTGTATCATGTGTAACATATTTATAAGTCTACCATCTGAGATATGGCCGAGCGTGCCACGCGACGTCTGGTGCGAGACGTCGCACGGGCGAGAGTCAGGCGACGTGGCTAGCGCAAGAGGCCATGAATCCTATGAAATGTAATATAGGGACTACCATCTGAGATATGGCCGAGCAGTGTTGTGCATGTAACCCATGCCAGACATCGTGCAGTGGAGAGCCGGAGTGATGTGCTAGCGCGGGAGACCGACACTAGTACAGAAAACTTTATTACAGACGGTTCATAAATGTCATCACAGACAGTTTTGTGAACCGTCAGTAATAACGTGTCAGTGATGAAAGAGAACATCATAGACGGTTTTTGACCCATGTGTGAAACTACACATCACATACGGTTCTAAATAGAAACTGTTTGTTATATTAATGTTATCATTGATGGTTTTCATTAGAACCGTTTGTGATAACAATGACATCACACACTATTCTAAATAGGAACCGTCTACACTACTACAGAACCGGCCTTCACAACCGGTCTATCACAAGCGGTTAGGTGCGCACCGCTTGTGAAGTCCCGTGCCACAAGCGGTTCGTGGGCAACGGACGGGAGGGGGTCTCTAGAAGCGGTTCTTAACACGAACCCCTTCTGGAGCCTCCTCTCTAGAAGCGGTTCGTGTTTGGAACCGCTTCTAGAGGTCTAATGGGGGCTCCAGAAGCGGTTTGTGTGTAGAACCGCTTGTAGAGCCCCCCCCCGCCCAGCGCATTTAAACTCTGTCTTCCTCCCTGAGCTCACACAGGACATCACAGTGGTGGGCCGAGAGCTGTTCATGGCGAGGTGCTGCCAAAATTTTGAATTGAGGCTATTAGATCCGAATTAATTGTTCTAAGGTGAGTAATATGTTGCTGACATCCTTCTCACCTAGATATTGATGTTTTTTGTGCATTGGATGTTGAGAAATTATGTTTTGTTGGCTTATATTTTTGTTCTTAAGGTGATATATACGATTTGGTGTATGAAATGAAATTCAATAAATGTGAAACGATGAAAAATTACAAACGTGTGGAAGAGAAAAGATTTGTATGAAAATGTAACAATTAGTTAGTTTTATTTTTAAAAAAGCAGGAGGATTAGAAATAATTAGTTAGCTTTAGTGAAAAGAACACAGAATGATTAAAAAATACAAAACTATTAGTCATAGTTAGCTTTAATAGAATATTGTGATAGATGTTATTATTTTTATTTGTGTAGATGAATCGGCAATGGATGTACAATGCAGACCGTCGGTCAAGAGAGTTCCGAGATGGCATGAAGGAGTTTCTCGACGCGGCCGTTGCATTCTTGCCTCCAGGAAGCTTCATACGTTGTCCGTGCGTAGACTGCAAGAATGAGAAGGAGCATTCCGAACGATGGATGGTTATGAGGCATGTGATCACGAGAGGTTTCATGGCAAACTATACCTGCTGGACCCACCATGGCGAAACAAAGGCGATTCGACAGGAAGACGATGAAGAAGACGAAGAAGAGGAAGATAGAGCCAACAGTATGCCGGACACCACTCAATACGGGTCCGTGGAAGATACACTCGATGAGTTTCCCGATGATGAGCTAGAACAGATGCTCCGTGACGGAGAGGGAGAGTTCACAGAGGAAAGACAATACAAGAAGTTTCAGAGCATGGTAGAGGACCACAGAACTGCTTTGTACCCAAAGTGTGGACAGGGCCACAAAAAGTTGCGTACTACACTGGAACTCATGCAATGGAAGGCCACAAACGGTGTGTCAGACAAGGGATTCAATGGTTTGTTATCACTCGTAAAGAAGTTGCTTCCGGAAGGTAACACTCTACCAGAATCTACGTATGAAGCGAAGCGAGTCCTCTGCCCTTTAGGATTGCAAGTGCGGAAGATACATGCATGTCCTAACGATTGTATCCTGTATCGCAATGAGTATGCCGATTTGGTGGTCTGTCCAGTGTGCGAAGAATCCCGGTATAAGGTGCAGCGTGGCGGATTCTGTGAATTAGATGGGAATCGTACGAAGAAGAGAACTCCAGCAAAAGTATTGTGGTATTTCCCTGTGATACCCCGGTTGAAGCGTCTGTTTGCTAACGAAGGTCATGCCAAGATGATGCGTTGGCATGAGGAAGAGCGTAAGGAAGACGGGATGCTTAGACACCCCGCAGATGGCTCACAGTGGCGGAAAGTGGATCAGGCTTACCCGAACTTTGCAAATGAGGTCAGAAACATAAGGTTTGGGTTGAGCACCGATGGGATGAATCCTTTCGGTCAGTTGAGCAGCATCCATAGCACCTAGCCTGTGACACTTTGCATCTATAACATGCCTCCATGGTTGTGCATGAAGCGGAAGTACATTATGATGCCATTATTGATCGAAGGCCCGAACCAACCTGGAAACGACATAGATGTCTACCTGAAACCATTGGTTGAAGACCTTGTGAAGTTGTGGGAGGATGGTGTACGGGTTTGGGATGAGTACAAAAGAGAGTATTTCAACCTGCGTGCATTGTTGTTTGTAACAATCAACGATTGGCCTGCGCTCGGTAACCTCTCGGCCAAAGCGTGAAAGGGTTTAAAGCCTGCACTCAGTGCATAAATGAAACGAACTGCATGTACCTCAAAAACTCTCGGAAGTGTGTGTACATGGGCCACCGCGAGTTTCTTCCTAGCAATCATGCTTTGAGGTGGAAAGGAAGTAAATTTAACGGGTAATGTAAATTCGTGGTAAGCCTCAAAGATCGTAATGGGCGACTTGTGTTTGCTATGGTAAAAGATCTTAAAGTAGTATTTGGGAAGGGTCGTGGAAGCATACCTGCGAGCGAGGATGGTCATGCACCCGCATGGAAGAAGAAATCAATATTTTGGGACCTGCCGTATTGGGAGGTTTTGGAGGTTCGTCACTCGCTGGACTTCATGCACATCACGAAGAATGTTTGTTTGAACCTGCTAGGCTACATAAATATGTACGGCAAATCGAAAGATACACTGCAAGCTCGGAAAGACCTTGAAGACATGGAGGTGAGGAGTGACCTACATCCGAAAAACAAAGAAGGGACAAAACAACTTTATCTACATCCTGCGAGCTACACTCCAAGCAAAGAAGAGAAAAAAAGCATGATTGAGTGTTTGAACAGTGTGAATGTCCCTTCTGGATACTCCTCAAATGTAAAGAGACTCATAAACACGAAAGAGAACAAACTCCAAGGCCTAAAATCCCATGACTGCCTTGTGTTGATGACACAGTTGCTCCCAGTAGCTATCAGAGGTATACTGCCCGAGTGGGTGCGAGGGGACAATCACGGCTATGTTCCTTCTTCAACGCCATTTCGCAGAAAGTCGTCGAACCAGCTAAAATGCCTAAGTTGGAGGCTGATGTGGTACAAAGTTTGGTTATCCTCGAGATGATTTTTCCTCCTGCATTCTTTGATATCATGGTTCATCTCACCGTTCACCTTGTCAAGGAGATAGGTATCCTCGGACCAGTGTATCTGCACAACATGTTCCCTTTCGAGAGGTACATGAGTGTCCTCAAGAAATACGTTCGTAACCGTTCGCGTCCCGAAGGGTGCATTGCCGAGGGCTACGTGACGGAGGAGGTGATAGAGTTTTGTGTTGATTACATGAATGATCTAAATCCTATCGGCGTCCCCATATCACGACACGAGGGGAGGCTACGGGGCAAAGGGACAATAGGAAGGCAAGCAGTTGCATGCAACGATCTTGTTGCATTCAAGCAAGCACATTTCACTGTTCTGAAGCAATCCACCATAGTCGCCCCCTATGTCCTTCCATCCCTGATTTGATCGCGCAACAAGTGTCCGAAGCATTAACCCAGTATCAGCTTCAGGGAGGTAGTGTTCAAGGGGCGCCGGCACCCGTGATCAGTCCGAGCGCGCAAAAGAGCAGTTGCGCGTCCGCCGTGGCCCCTGAAGCAGATGACCCGCAGGTCCGTTATCCCGTGGACAGTATCAAGGTTCGCCGCCAGTGCGAGCTACACATTGATATGCGTAACCTGTCCTACAAGGTGGCTTACGGCATGGCTTATCCGGTGGAGGCGGGCCAGACGTTCCACTTCAATCAGATACCCTCCGGATACTCTAAGGTCACGATGGAAGAGGTGGTGGGGGGCTTCGAAGAACTCTTGCTCGAGATTGCTGGGGGCGACGACGTGACCAAGCTTGGACAGGCCCTCCACGGCACATTCATCCTTTGGCGCAAAAAGTACATCATATTTCCAGATGGTGTGGAGGTCACATCAACAGTAGAGGCCTCGCAGTTTCAGCCAGTTGCAGCATCAAGCACGCCTCCTCCACATCGACAACCCACGACTCCTCCAATGTCGCCTGCACGCAAAGCTTCTCCGGTGGTCCAGGCCACGGCTCCAGCACCTCCCGCTCCAAAGATCGATGCTCCAAAGCACCTCCCGCTCCAAAGATCGATGCTCCAGCACTCTCCCGCCCAAAGACTCTCCCGCTCCAAAGATCTCCCTGAGGAAGAAGCTCCCTTTCAGAAGGAGGGATCCCGCAACGGCACCTCCTCCCACGAAGTCGGCATCCGACGGACAGAGAATATTGAAGGAACTGCCAAAGAGGCCATATGATCTGACTGCGGAGGAGCTATCAATTACCGTGAAGACGGATGTGGCCAGGCAGCTTGCGCCAACGGAGCCAGCGCCCAAGGTTAAAATAGATAAAAAAATTGTGAAGCACTTTCAGTCATGCGGAACGGCGCCACCGCCTGTGACGACCGACTACGAAAGGACAATAAGAAAGGCTACAAGGAAAAATACACGGGCTTCGTCGGCGGCAAAGAAGAAGAAGAAAGTGGAAGATGAGCAGAGTGCTGAGCAATTGAGGATCCAAGATTTCTTGAAGGAGGCAGGACTGGAATCAATAGACCAGGATCTTCCACTGGCACCAATCAGATGGAAGTATGAGTTCGGCAAACCGCTAATTGATCCAAAAGATATAAAAGATCTCCCAACCAAGATGCGTCAAATGCATGAATGTTATATGGAAAGGGCATCTAAAGGAGAGAAAATGTTCCACCTCATTTCTCAAGATACGCATTTCTTCCGCGGGAGACAGACAGAAATATGGCTGCAATTCGAGGACTTGTACCATGTGTACCAAACAGACGCCATCGACGTGTCCTTCATGTGCTGCTGGTGTCTGTAAGTATTGATCTTCTAAGTTTACCGTTTGCTTCCTCTCGTACCACAAAATCAAAAATCTAATTAACTTAGTTATCCCTTCTTATGTAGAATGGAGATACAACGATGTAGAAGAGTGGGCATACAAAACGTTGGTTTCATCGACCCAGAGGTTGTCAACGAGAAAATCTGGTCATTCGAGCAGCAAAGACCGCCAGTTGAGGCATACATTTTGCGTGCATTATTGAAACAGCACTACAAACCGTACATACTTCTGCCCTTCAACTTCATGTACGTGTTCTCACAAACCTCTTGTTCTTGTATTTCTTAAGCCATTGATAGTACGACTAGCTGCTTACGCGATTCTTGGAATATACGAATAGGTTTCACTGGACCCTTCTAGTCATCGAGCTTGACAACAGCAGGATTATAGTTCATGACTCAAGAAGGAATCCAATCAGCAAATACCAATGGTTCATTAACATCCTCAACAAGATATTTGCAAAGTTCCAGAAGAAGCATAAAGGAGAATTCAAGAAAGAATTCAAAGTCATAGTGAGCACTCAGGTACGTACTACATAAACAATTATTAATATAAATGCACCATATCAGTTCTTCATATGATATTATGAAATTTCTCCCTGTCAAGGTTAAACTCCAAACGGCTGGAAACAACTTATGTGGCTACTACGTGTTCCACTATATTCAATGTTTTATTCATGCCGATGCGCTGGAACATTATGCCGAGGTTCGTATATGCATGTCAATTTGTTAGCTACAACTTACATTTTAATTAATCGCATGTGATCGGATATTTATATACTTCCCGCTTAATCAATTGTCAGCCCAACATCGATGAGCATGTTAGCGTGCTCCCGCCTCACCGAGTGCGCCAAGACTTCCAAGAACAACTCATCGGCTTCATTGTCGACGAGGTTGTATCTCCAAATGGCGAGTTCCACGTAAGGCTTGGTCCATCGTTGAACACAGCTGAACTGATGACGACATCGACGTCGACCAAGGACTTGACTGAGTTCGATAATCATTTTTTTAATCATTCAAACTTGTAAACATCGATAGCGTGTATGTACTTGTCCATTTGTTACACTGTTAAGGCGGGTTTTTTTTACTGAGCTAGCTTGTGAACATGTGTATGAGTGAGCATATGTAATATATATTTAATTGCGTAGAAAAGTCCTCCACTCATATTTCATTTTATGGTCAAAAACGATATACAAAAACACTGAAAGAACATATTCTATAATACATATAATTGAAAAATCTCTCCACAAGCGGTTGGTGACTCCAACCGCTTCTGGAGTGCTTGCTCTCCACAAGCGGTTGGTAACTCCAACCGCTTGGAATGTCTTGTCCACAAGCGGTTTGTAACACGAACCGCTTGTGGAGGCCCCCACGTGGCGGCTCCACTGGCCTTCCTGGACACCTTCCCAACCGCTTCTGCTGCCACAACACAAGCGGTTTGTGCAACCGCTTGTGATACCGGGCGGGTATCACACACGGTTGCTTAGAAGCGGTTATAAAACCGCTTCTGAAAGGGGTTACGACCCGCTTGTAGTAGCCGGTTCTGTACTAGTGCTATGATGTGTTTTTGTACATATGAACATTTTTCTCTTTATTGACTAGCCTCAGGAATGCTAGCCATGCAATTAGAATCCATTACTAACTTTAGATCACCAATAACACATGGATCTACAAGCTAGATCTAACAATCTTTAAATTCTCACCTAACCAAGCTAGATATTGAATATAATGTAATTAGAACTCATTACTAACCTTAGATCACCAAAATCAAATAAATCTACATTCACCCTTTGAAATCAATTGTCTTCTTTCACAATATCGTGTCACAGATGCATCCAATCTCATGATAGATCCCGAAACTCTAAAAAACACGAAGTGGCTCGGGGCTCTGTATTATATATATTGCTAGAATTTATCACAGACGGTTCAATTCATAAACCGTCGGTGATATACATCAATATCACAGACGGTTTTAGTATAAAAGCATCAGTAGTGATGACTGCTGTAGTTATCACAGATGGTTTTAAATTAGACCCATTTGTGATATACATCAATATCGTAGACGGTTTTAGTATAAAACCATCCGTGATATCTACAGAAATCATCACATATGGTTTATTAATAAAATCGTCTATGATGTTGATGTATATTACTGACGGTTTATTAATAGAACCGTCTGTGATGTTTGTCACTTATGGTTATACTATAGAACCATTAGTGATGTTCTTTATTATAGACGGATTTTTAAAATTATCTGTGATAAGACGTCTAATATAAGGTTTTATGTAGTAGTATGTGTTGGAAAAGTGTGCAATATTTTAATTCTAGATTTTACCAGGAGATAAATATCACAGATAAATAGTGATGCACACAGTAAATCTAACAGCAGGCTACACATTGTACTTGCAAACATATATATACTCGTAAAACAGAATATGATCAAGTTGAACGAACACTAACGACTTACAGAGCTCGATGAAGAACTGAACGATGCACAGAAGAGGTTGTGGAAGAAGTCGAAATCGAGGAAGGAGCGCAGGAGCGATCGTGCAGATGCACTGCCTAGAAACCTTATTGCCACCCCGTGTAGGTGAACTTTGCGGCAAAGGCTCGGAGATACCGCTCACCCTCTGTAGGATCGAAGTATACGAATATAGCAATCAGAGGGGGGTGAATGATTGTGCGGAAGCTAAAACCAAATTCTTGATCTATTAAAAGTTCACCCCAAAACAGAACCAAATAATTGCCTCGTTTTCGACAAAAACAGAATGACAGAAGTTCGGTAAAACGTGAATTCCTAGAGATCCAACCGTCAGATCGATCTGAAATTTGGACACAAGAAACTAAATTCCAGTACGAATCGAACCCAAAAAGAATCAGCTCGATCGGACTTACGGATCAAAAGTTATAAGCTTCGCAAGCTTGCTGTTTCAGAACTTGACGAAAATCAATCTAATCGAAACTTGTAGATTGATCAAGAACAACAAAAGATTTATCAATAAAACTTTGAGGAACACTAGATCAATACCCTAGAGAGGTTTTTGATGGATCAAATCAAGATGAAACTCAAAAAACAAAAACCAATCTAGAACTAGAACAAGTATGCAAACAAGAACCAAAAGAGAATATTGTAGCACACAAGGAACTAGAAGAATTGATCTTTATTTCTTTTGTCTAAAGTACTCCCATCAAAAGAGTATAAACCCTAAAACCAAGCTCAAGCTCCCTTGCGCTGTTACGCTACTTGGTTCGATTGATGCCCTTTAACAGAGACACCCTCCTATTTAAAGGACCAACCCACAAGGAGTTATGAATACGATTCCTATTCCCTAGAAGGAATCTGTATCCAACACAACTCTACTTGGCCCAACCTGGCCGAGTACAACTCTTGCACGCGTATGGCAACCCTACCATACTCACGTGACTAACACTTTGCACGCGTATGGCCACCTGCCATACTCACGTGACTAACAGTTTGCACGCGAATGACCTCATGCCATTCTCACGTGACTAACCATTCTTTATGTGCACCATTCTCTTAGCTCGAACGTCCCGCATGACATCCTTGACCACCAAGACCTCAGTTCCTCCTGAACCTAGTCCCGAACCTCAGTTCCTCTATGAACCTAGTTCCGGTCCCGTCATCGACCACATTCGTCTTCGAGCAATACCTGCACATGAACAAACCACAAAACAAATCCGAGCACAAGTCCACGACTTGACTCAATGTCAATCCATGCAACTACTCACATGAGCATTGCATAAAGTCCACTTCAAGCATCATGAAATTCTCACAAATTTCATAATCTCAAAAACAAATCAAAATTCAAAGTCCAAATTTGCACAAACCCTAATCGAGCAAAAGCCATTCACGACGGACCAAAAATTTGGTCTGGCGTACATGTAAAACTTCTTGTCTTTTAAGAACTTGGTCCGTACAGTAAAAATGAAACTTACTGTTTCTTGTCAAATTGTCAAACACATGCACAAGCACATTTTGCAAAACCAATTCTAAGTTAATTTTTCAGTTCAAAGCCAATTTTTCAAAGACATGATTTCACAATCTCCCCTTGATGAAAACATTGGCAACACCACTAAGAAATGAACATTTGGCATTCACTTTACAAAAGATTTTGAAATCCAAAGGATCAAGGACCAAAAGAGAAAACACAGAATTCCCCCTTTGACCAAAATGCAAAACAAAATCTCCCCCTGAGAAGGAAAATGTGTGTGAATGTGCAATGTGCCCAAGAATTTCAAAATTCTCCAAACTTCTCCCAAAATTCTCAAACAACTCCCCTTTTTCTTCTCCCCCCTTTTTCCTTAAACTTTTCAACGATTCCCAAATTTCTCCCCCTTTGACAATGGATTCATCAAGAGTACAAAAGAGAACAGGTTCAAAATTTTTCCTGTAGCAAAGATTTCACAAGGAGAAACAAGGGAGTGCCAAGATAGGAAAAGATGAGCTCATTCGATCATATAACCTTATATATCACATAATATGCAAAAGACACGATCTTGATGTAATTTTAACAAGTTAGGGAATGACATGCATCTCAACCTCAATTCAGTCAACTATAGCCAAATACTAAGCAAAACCTTTAGTAGAAAAACAAAGGCTCAAAGTTGAAGCAAATAACAAATCAGGGCGAGCAAGTAGTTTCAACTCCAATCTAGTGGACCAATTTAATCTTTAAACAAGAATCGCATGTGGCATGCTTGAAGCATACTTCTTTTATTTCCTTGGAGTGGCATGCTTGAAGCATACATCTTGTCTTTTGAGGGAATGGCATGCTTGAAGCATACATCTTATCTTTTAGGGAAAGCATCCTGAAGCTCATAACTTGAGGCTTTTGCTTTTAACAACCCTTTTTTATTGATTCCCTTTTCTTTTCATTTTTCTTTGATTATAAACATGCAAAAGTGATTAAAAGGTCTTATGAAAGAGTAAAGCTAAAACACACTTGCTTCATAGCCAAAATTTGTCAAGAAGATTCAATATCAAGCCTAGAAGAGTAAGATATCACAGAGTATTTAGCTATAGGCAATCAAACCAAGGAATTCCGCAATATCATTTTTAGTTCAAGTGGAACAATTTAGATTATCATATATTAGCACAATTACATAATATATAAAGAAATATGATAAAGTGAGCTCATTAAGTGAAAGAATTTGGCAAAGAAACTCCCCCTCAAAACAAACCCATTGGATGAACAATCCCAAGTTCTCCCCGAATAAAAGCAAAACGAGAAGAAGACAAAGGTTTTGTGAAAATGTCTGCCAATTGATGTTCAGTATCCACATGATGAAGCACACTGTTGCCTTTTTCAACATGATCTCTAAGAAAGTGAAATCTGATGTCAATGTGTTTTGTTCTAGAGTGTTGCACGGGGTTCTTAGCAATGCAAATTGCACTAGTGTTATCACACAAAAGAGGAACACTATCTAAATCAACCCCATAATCTTTAAGTGTAGCTACTATCCAAAGAATTTGAGAACAACAACTAGCAGCAGCCACATATTCAGATTCAGTAGTTGATTGTGCAACAGAAGATTGCTTTCTAGATGACCATGCAATGAGAGAATTTCCCAAGAAGTGACATGAACTAGAAGTGCTTTTCCTATCAATTCTACATCCTCCAAAATCAGCATCAGAAAAAGATCTCAACCTAATGCATGAGGAAGCAGAAAACCAAATGCCAAAATCTTGAGTTCCATGAAGATACCTGAAAATCCTTTTGACAGCTTGTCGATGTGAAGCACGTGGGAAGCTTGAAAACAAGCACACAAGCACGTGGGAAGAGTCTCTCATGTAAACTTCCAATTATCTCAACCTCAACAGCATCATCATCATCTTTTATGAACAAAGACACTCTCCCCTAAACATATGCACTGCATCGCATCATTTGGACTAGTGCCTTTTGCGAAAGCAGTGGAAGAAGTATCTTCAAAAGCAACACTTTTAGCATGAGATGCACGAGTGAAGAAGAACCAAAACTTATCACTGAACATATGAAGTGAGCATCCGAAATTCACTAGCCACATGTTCTCCTTCCTCGCGTGAGAAGCCTACATAGAAGCAGAAATTGTCGAGGCCTCGGTACTGGGGTTAGAAATAAGATGTTTAGGAATCCAGTACTGAGACACACGACGCACAACAGTAGGCACAACACGAGTATTCTTATGTACAAAAACAGATTTGCCTTTTTCCGTGTTTTTAGAAACAAAAGGTGTTTGTTTCACCCTAGGCACATAATGAGAAGTAGAGTGTGCCTTTCTGAAATTAGACCTAGCATTAAACCTTTCTCTCTTTTGTTGTTTAGCTAGTCTAAAGCAAAAGTCTACTAAATGTCCATCTCTACCACAATGAGTGCAAGTGTACTTAACATTATGTTTAGCTTTGGAAGTAGAAGCAACATTTGCATTCATCATAGTAGAAGATAAAAGGCCAGCAAATTTGAAGACAATTTTCATAGGCTCATTTGAAATCTCAAGTTTGTCATTGCAAGGAGCATAAACAACAGAGCGAGGTTTAGTTTCATATGAAGCATGAAGATCAAAACCTAAACCTTTCTTGTTTGAGCTAACCTTAGATTGATCCAAAATCATGTTCAACTTTTTCTTGCCATTAGTGACTCGTTCCAAAGAGTTTTGCAAGTAATCAACTTTATTAGCAAGAATTAAACAATTATTGCAGGAAACATCCACTTTTCCTTTTTGCTTGCGACAAGTTGAGCATGAAAGAACCTCATGTGTAAGAAAATCTTCTGTCATTTGAGAAACCCTAGCATTTGCATCATGCAACTTCAATTCTAGTATGGAGCATTTAGAACATGGAGTTGTATCATGCAAATCAATGGTAGAACAACTAGCATGTTTAACAAGTTTCTCATTTTTCTCATTTTCAGCATTGATTTGCTCTAACAAGGTAACATGTTCATTCCTAAGCAAAGTAAGCTCATTGTAAATTAAGTCACATGATTTACAAGCATCATCATCAGGAATCAAGGTTTTAAGTCTAGCAATTTCATCATTCAATGACTCCACAAGAATATCATGTTTCTTAATTTTTCTATCACGTTTGTCAAGCAATTTTCCAAGACGAGCAACAGCAATAGCTAATTCATCATAAGAAGGATCTACCTCATTGAAGTCGCTGTCTTGATCGTCCTCGGTGAAGCTATCCTTGCTGCTTGTCATGAGACACAACCCTATCAAGTCATGTTTGCTTGGAGTTGTATCGTCCTCGCTGCTCTCCGAGTCCACATCGCTCAAATTGACTTGTTCAAGAGCGGAAAGAACTCGATGAACCACTTTGCGGTTGATGAAGCTCTTCTTTTTCCTGTCGTTTGAAGGGAACTTCTTCTCTTTTCTTCTGTCGTTGTCCTTCTCCTCCCATGGTGTTTTACCTGCAAGTTTAGGACAGTTTGGACGAATATGGTCGAGATCACCACACTCATAGCATCTTGGAGGATCACCACCACCTCTCTTTCTCTTTCTCACATTTTGCAAAGCTTTGTTAAAGCGAGAAGAGAGTAGTGATAAGTCTTCTTCTGGGAATTGCTCAATCTGTTCATTGGTTAATGAAGACAAGAAGGATAGAGCAAAACTTGAAGCAACACTATTATGAGATATGCTAGATTGAGATGTCAAAGCAATTGATTTATGATCATTCTTTCTAGCAAAAACATCTAATTCATGAGTTTTCAACTTAGAATAAAGAACATCTAAAGTAAGTGTACTCATGACAGTAGATTCTCTAATGGATGTAACTTTCATCTCCCAAATAGACATGTCTAATGCACCAAGCAATTGTCTAGCATTAGCAGCAGCATCAAAGCTAACTCCAACAGCACGCAAATTGCTAAGAATTTTATTAAAACGTGCAAAGAAATCATCTAGTGACTCACCAGGCTTCATCTCAAATCGCATGTATTCCTTTTTGTAAAGATCTTGACGAACCTCTTTAATAGTGTTAGAACCCTCATGGTAATCACAAAGAGATTTCCATACCTCATATGCGGATTTGAGATGGATCACACGGTCAAAGTCGCTGCGTCCCAAACCTTGGATGATCAAGTTGCGCGCCTTGCTGTTTGCTTCAACATGTGTGCGATTGGTGTCGTTGACGTTGTCGTTTGCAGGGACTTGGTATGGCTTGTAGACCTTCTCCCAAATTGTGAAGCCTTGTGCTTGGATGAACGCCTCCATACCACTTGTAGGATCGAAGTATACGAATATAGCAATCAGAGGGGGGGGGTGAATGATTGTGCGGAAGCTAAAACCAAATTCTTGATCTATTAAAAGTTCACCCCAAAACAGAACCAAATAATTGCCTCGTTTTCGACAAAAACAGAATGACAGAGGTTCGGTAAAACGCGAATTACCGGAGATCCAACCGTCGGATCGATCTGAAATTTGGACACAAGAAACTAGATTCCAGTACGAATCTAACCCAAAAAGAATAAGCTCGATCAGACTTACGGATCAAAAGTTATAAGCTTCGCAAGCTTGCTGTTCCAGAACTTGACGAAAATCAATCTAATCGAAACTTGTAGATTGATCAAGAACAACAAAAGATTTATCAACAAAACTTTGAGTAACACTAGATCAATACCCTAGAGAGGTTTTTGATGGATCAAATCAAGATGAAACTCAAAAAACAAAAACCAATCTAGAACTAGAACAAGTATGCAAACAAGAACCAAAAGAGAATATTGTAGCACACAACGAACTAGAAGAATTGATCTTTATTTCTTTTGTCTAAAGTACTCCCATCAAAAGAGTACAAACCCTAAAACCAAGCTCAAGCTCCCTTGCGCTTGTTCTGCTACTTGGTTCGATTGATGCCCTTTAACAGGAGACACCCCTCCTATTTAAAGGACCAACCCACAAGGAGTTCTGAATACGATTCCTATTCCCTAGAAGGAATCTGTATCCAACACAACTCTACTTGGCCCAACCTGGCCGAGTACAACTCTTACACGCGTATGGCAACCCTACCATACTCACGTGACTAACACTTTGCACGCGTATGGCCACCTGCCATACTCACGTGACTAACAGTTTGCACGCGAATGACCTCCTGCCATTCTCACGTGACTAACCATTCTTCATGTGCACTATTCTCTTAGCCCGAACGTCCCGCATGACATCCTTGACCACCAAGACCTCAGTTCCTCCTGAACCTAGTCCCGAACCTCAGTTCCTCCATGAACCTAGTTCCGGTCCCGTCATCGACCACATTCGTCTTCGAGCAATACCTGCACATGAACAAACCACAAAACAAATCCGAGCACAAGTCCACGACTTGACTCAAAGTCAATCCATGCAACTACTCACATGAGCATTGCATAAAGTCCACTTCAAGCATCATGAAATTCTCACAAATTTCATAATCTCAAAAACAAATCAAAATTCAAAGTCCAAATTTGCACAAACCCTAATCGAGCAAAAAGCCATTCACGACGGACCAAAAATTTGATGCAGCGTACATGTAAAACTTACTGTCTTTTAAGAACTTGGTCCCGCGTGTAAAAATGAAACTTACTGTTTCTTGTCAAATTGTCAAACACATGCACAAGCACATTTTGCAAAACCAATTCTCAGTTAATTTTTCAGTTCAAAGCCAATTTTTCAGCACATGATTTCACACCCTCCTTCACGGTGCACGCCGAGGAGGAAGGCCGACGAGGTTCTACAGCTCAACACAACAGTACAGCTTTTGCAGAGAGGAGCAGGAAGAATGGAGGAATTCAGCGTGTTAAGCCATGACGTCTCTAGGTGTTTATATACACGCACACTATTAACTGACGGAGTATTATGACAGTTACCAGTAACTGACCACATAATGTCGGCAGTTACTAGAATGTTTAAATCGCATTTAAACAGAATGAATAGAGAGATAATTGCAAGATTCAGCAAAATAAAAAGTGAATTCAAAGTGCCAGGAGACACACTACAATGTGGCGCGGTCGCTCGTCACACGAAAATACGTGAATACACGCGCACGCATGTGTGTGTGTGCATGTTTAGCCAGTATTCACCCTATGACATCCTCATGCCAAGTGTCACATTAATCAAGAGGTGGCAAGGACTCCACCTTTTAAATTTCGCTTCCTCCACTTGGCTAGGCAATATGGTACTAAATCATGCATGCTATGGAATTAAAGGAAATGGGCCACCCATGGGCCAATTTCTAACAATCCCCCACTAATTCCATAGCAAACAGCAAAAAGGATAACAAAGATCACTGTACTGATGTGTTGTTAATATACCAATCTTTTGGTGTAAGTCCCGTACGGGTTGAACTTGCACCTAGATTAACAAGGTTCATCCTCTCACAGCTGTTGAATGGACTATGCCTTGAATTCATAGCTTTCTTTGATCAGACTTCACTTGAAAATCACAACTGATACTAGGCCGCTAATAAACCACGCCTACATGGAGCGTTATATGGTCATGCTCCCGTATTTGCTAATGAGCTTTCTACAGAATGCCCCATCCTCGTGAACTGCGACCTCACTGTTAAGCTCAAGTAGGTGTATTCATTATAGGTATCCTGTAGACCAATACCTTTTTGTCTCATTTTGACACTAGAATACATTAAGGCCTTAAGCCAACCTTCCATACAGTCGAGAGTACTTTGTCTATTAGGACACAGGTACAATTTAATAATATGTACTCTCTTGTTACAACATCAACTTGTTTTTCTCATTACCTAATTCACGGGATCTCCGATCAGGAAGGTATGGGTTACCATTGTGTTGTAACTCAAATGGACCTCATACCCATGTCCATAGAAGCAATAGAAATTGTTTTCCTTGCAAGTTCTTTTGTAAAAGGTTCTGCCAGATTTTTCTCAGTACGAATATAATTCACAGCAATTACTCTAGAGTTTCTCAATTTGCTGACAGATTTAAGCCTGCGCTTCACATGTCTGGAGGACTTCATGTTATCCTTAGTACTCATAACCTTAGTCAACACTGTTTGGTTATCGCAGTACATAAGGATCGGTGGTACTGGTTTCTCAACCAATGGCAAGTCCAACAGTAGCTCTCTAAGACATTTAGCCTCAACAGTGGCTGTATCAAGTGCTACAAGTTCAGTTTCCATGGTTGACCTCGTTAATATGGTCTGTTTGCAAGACCTCTATGAAATTGCAGCACCAGCTAAAGTAAAAAACATAACCACTTGTAGCTTTGATCTCATCCGCATCAGAGATCCAATTGGAATCACTATATCCTTCTAATACAGATGGATATCCAGTGTAGTGAATTCCGTAAGATGTTGTGCCTCTCAAGTAGCGCAACACTCTTTCAAGTGCCTCCCAATGATCATCTCTCGGATTAGATGTAAATCGGCTTAATTTGCTCACAGTAAATGAGATATCAGGTCTTGTGGCACCAGCTAGATACATAAGGAACCCAATAATTTATGAATATCTCAATTGATCTTTCCCTAACCCTTGATTTTTTTCGAAGCTTAACACTCGGATCATATGGTGTTGGGGAAATTCTACAATTCTCAAAGCCGAACAGGCTCAATATTTTCTCAGCATAATGAGATTGGTGCAAAATGATCCCATCCTCATTCTTGATCAATTTAATATTCAGAATAACATCTGTCTCTCCCAAGTCTTTCATATCAAAGCATCGAGATAAGAAAGTTTTGACTTCATCAATTATAGCAGTGTTTGTCCCAAATATAAGTATGTCATCAACATACAAACACAAAATCACACCTTGACCCCACCATAACGATAATATACACACTTATTTGCTTCATTAACAGCAAAACCAGCATATGTCAAAGTTTTATCAAATTTTTCGTGCCATTGCTTAGGTGCTTGCTTTAGGCCATACAAGGATTTTAATAATTTGCACACTTTATTTTCCTATCCAGTAATCACATAACCATCTGGTTGCTCCATATAGATTTCTTCCTCCAACTCTCCATTAAGGAAAGCTGTCTTTACATCCATTTGATGAACGTGTAGACCATAGGAAGCAGCTAATGCAATGAGCACTCTAATAGTGGTTAATCTGGCAACAGGAGAATAAGTATAAAAATAATCCTCTCCTTCTTTTTGGGTATAGCCCTTGGCCACAAGTCTTGCCTTGTACTTATCAACAGTACCATCAGGCCTCATTTTCTTTTTGAAAACCCACTTGCATCCAACAGGTTTGCACCCACTAGGGCGATGAGTGATCTCCCAAGTCCCATTAGCCTCTGCATCGAAGAATTGCTCGCACACGTACAGCCAGCGACCAGCTTCAGCCTCTGCATACTTCTGGTCAAGTGCATCCCACAACTCAGTGGCAGATGTGTAGTTCATATACACATCATAAAGCTGATCTGCCAAAATGGTCAGAAGGCAGCCTAGTGTAGTGTTATTCGCATTATCAAACCGCATGTACTGTTCACCCTCCTTCACGGTGCACGTGGAGGAGGAAGGCCGGCGAGGTTCTACAGCTCAACACAACAGTACAGCTTTTGCAGAGAGGAGTAGGAAGAATAGAGGAATTCAGTGTGTCAAGCTTGGACGTCTCTAGGTGTTTATATACACGCACACTAGTAATTGACGGAGTAATATGACAGTTACTAGTAACTGACCGCATAATGTCGACAGTTACTAGTAATTGACCGCATAATGTCGGCAGTTACTAGAGTGTTTAAATCACATTTAAACAGAATGAATAGAGAGATAATTGCAAGATTCAGCAAAATAAAAGGTGAATTCAAAGTGCCAGGAGACACACTACGATGCGGCGCGGTCGCTCGTCACGCGAAAATACGCGAATACGCGCGTGCGTGCGTGTGTGTGTGTTTAGCCAGTATTCACCCTATGCCATCCTCATGCCAAGTGTCACATTAATCAAGAGGTGGCAAGGACTCCACCTTTTAAATTGCCCTTCCTGCACTTGGCTAGGCAATATGGGTTGAAACCTTAGCGGCCAGTACTGGGTCTAGAAGGAACATTGTAAAGGCTTTGTTACAGTTAATTGCCTGTGTGGCGAACGACTGTATCTTGTGGGTAAAGTGTATAACCTCTACAGAGTGTACAACCTATCAAATAGCCGAGTCCACGGTATTGGACATTGCTTGGAAATTACAGTCAAGGGTTAGAATTTCATAAAATTGAACTTGGGTTGGTTGATACATGATTTGGATAGGATGAACCTTATTAAGGATGATAAATGCTTTACTACTAATTTTATTGTGCAAATTATTATTATTATTATTGTTTACCGCTTTCCAATTTACTACTTTTATTTATGAATGTTGTTTTATTGAAAAATAAATGTAACACCCCAAAATTTTGCTTTTCTTAAATCTATGTGTGATTTGGCACTTTGGTGAATTTTTGGAATTTTCTGGAATTTATTTGGATTTAATTGGAATTTATTTGAATTTATTCCATTTTGAAATAATTAAAGAATTAAACTTTGCAAATAAAACTTTGTTGGAAATATTTTATTTGAGTCCAAAATGATCCAAAATATTTTCCAGAATTTTTCTGGAATTTTTCTGAGTCTTTTGCTATTTTTAATGAATTAAATGAATTACTGGAAATTATTTTAATTATTAAATCATTTGGAAAATCAATCGAATTCGAAATCTTGTTCATCCGACCAAGTCGGAACCCGAGTCGAACTCGAGTCCGACCCGAGCCAGTTGACTCGATCGAACCAACCCTAACCCAGATGGATCCGAACCGTTGGATCAAGATCCAACGATCGGGATCAATCAGCGCTTAAGCACGGCCGCATCCGAGCCATCACGGTAGTAGATCGTGCCCACGTGGGCGGCTCGCGTGCGTCCACGTCGTCTCGCCGTATCCGGGACGGACTCCGCCGCCCGTACCGGCTCCGC
The DNA here is from genome assembly GCA_036346355.1 of Rhipidocladum racemiflorum. Taxonomy (NCBI): domain Eukaryota; kingdom Viridiplantae; phylum Streptophyta; class Magnoliopsida; order Poales; family Poaceae; genus Rhipidocladum; species Rhipidocladum racemiflorum. The sequence continues at coordinate 34,667,863 of CM070589.1, read as the reverse complement.
CGCGAAAACCGAGCGAATCTCGACGTCGTAGCCCGGTATTTAAAGGCGTGGATCGTTGCCGAGGTTCGCCCGACTTTGTGCGCATCATTTTCCTAACTCCGAGCCCTATCCGCCACCGTCACCTTGCAATTGCTCGCGGAGTCCTCTCTCCCCGCCGCGGTTGTTGCTTAAATCCTGCCGCCGTTCGCGTCCTCCGCCTGGTGAGCCGGTCCGAGACCCCAAGCCAAAGGCGCACCTGTAGGTACCTCTCACTCAGCGGAGAGGCCGAAGCCGCCGTCGGGCTCGTCGTCGTTCGTCTCCGGTGGCCCTACTCCGCCGTGTCGCCATCGCCGTCATAAGCCGTGAGCCGTTGGATCTTCATCGCCGCGGTCCAAGATCACGCCACGTCACCCACCGGTGAGATCCGTCAAAAATCTCAAGATCCAATCTCGGCCGATTGGATCTAGATCCAACGGTCCGAGATCAAACACGTTAACCCAAACGCGTGAAACCCAGATCAATGCGGGCGTTGAAATTCAAATCAACGGCCGAGATTGCGCCACGTGTCGGGAAGCTTTGACCGCCACGGTCGGCGCCCGTCGTGTGGACGCCGACACGCCCGGCGTGTCGGCCGGCGTGACCAAACCGCACCATGACGTCACGCCGGCGTCGCCGCCGCATGTCGGCCGTATCCCGGCGCCGACATCGGCAATGACGTCCACGGTGGGTCCCACCTGTCGACTGCGTGGTGAGCCCGTGGCGTCGGCGATGACGTCATCCGAGGGGGACCCACATGTCAGTGATACGTGGAGCCGTGGACCGAGTCCACGGTAGACCCGAGCCAAGCGTGGACCAAGTCCATGGACCTGCTAACGTCAGCAGACCAATCAGAGGCTGCCACGTGTCCAGGCTGACGCAATAAATGATTTTCCGAAAAAGAAAATGATTTATTAATTCGAAATAATGATTTCAGATTTTGTTTCAAACTTCAAACGCTTATAACTTTTGCGTTTCAACTCCGATTTGAGTGATTCAAATTTCTAAATTTGTATAAAATTGAGATATACCTAATTATGAATTTTATTTAATTTTTGGACTAAAGTTTTTCTCTGTAAAATTATTTAATTGATTATTTAAACTTTAAATAATTATAACTTTTGCATTTTAACTCCGAATTTGACGATTCCAGTTTCTAAAAATTCATAAAATTATGTTCTCTCTGTTTATGGATTTTATTTGGATGTTTGGGCACTTTTTGCCTATTGTTTATTCGTGTATTTCTATTTGCACGCTTTACGAGTAGACGTTGAAGTGCCGGAAGGATTCGAAGGAGAAGTATTGACTCAGGATCCAACTCAAGACCAAGAGCAAGTACTTTTTGAAGGCAAGTTGTGCTTTAACCATGTTGATCCTATTTTGAAATCTATTTTGATTTAACTTATTGCATGCTAGTTCAATTAGAAAATACTTTATTTAAATATGGGGAATTAGGTAAATGCCAAATTGCTGTATGACACCTTGATTACTTAAGTATGTGCCATGACCCCTTGTCACCCTCGTTGTGGTTTACTACTTGGACATTATTAAATTGCCAACATGGGTTTTAGACCGTTGTAGTATACTGCTTAGACCTGCTACGTGCTCATGACATGATTTTGGACAATCAAATGTTAATATTGACTTAATGATATATTGAACCTGTTTTGGGACAGGTATCAGGTGATGTTGATGGCACGTGGTGCATGGTAATCAACTGGGGTTTGATAAATAGTTTTTCGGCCAGGGCATGTGGCAAGAATGATCAGTGGGCCGGTTGGCAAGGGATGTTGATTTGGTTCTTCGGGTAGTCTTGCCCTGGTCACCCTAAGGACTTCACCTTGCAAGCCTTTGAACTAAGTCAAACGTGCAACCACATGTCTGTAATGGGACGGACCTAGTTGATTAAGTTGCTAATAACGTACCTGTGGGACCTCAGGAGGTCAACTACACCCTTTGTGTAAGTTGTACGGGGAGCGTACCGGGGCTGAGGCCAGGTACCCATCTAACGGTTGATTGGCCTAAACTTCGCCTTAGCTAAGGGAAGGGTTAGTGTGCAATAACCGGGGAGGCTCACTTGTATTGTTAGAAGTTTCCGAAAGACTTTGTTACGGGAACTCGCCTTTGTGGTGTTTGACTGTATCTTGTGGGTAAAGTGCATAACCTCTGCAGAGTGTAGAATCTATTCGAATAGCCGTGTCCGCGGTATTGGACATCGCTCGGGAATTACAGTCAAGGGTTAGATTTTCTCAAAAATGACTTGGACTTGAAAGGTTGGGTTTGGTTTACAAATTACGTTAATGGAAATGTGGATTAGGATGGGAAAGATGTTTATTAAACTCCTTGAAAAGTTATCTATGCTTTACTTGTTACTACTGCTTTCGAATCTACTTATGATATTTGTCAAATCTTTGTTTTACCGCAAATATACCTGAGCTATTCCTTTGTATTAAGCCATGCATGTAGTATATTAGCTGCATTCATGCATGACTTGCCGAGTACCAAGTACTCACCCTTGCCACAATACAACACCGAGTTGAAGAGGAGACTACACCGGCTTTGGAGGAGGAGCTCCACGAGGAACCGCTCTACTTAGGAGCGAGCCGGTCACTTGCCTGTGGTATCTTGGATGGCGCCACAATGTTATCTTATTTTTCCGCTGCTACTATTTCTCTCTTAATAAGTTCGCCCTGCGAGGCGTATAATTGTAACTTGACCATAAGGTCGAGTAACCAGTTTGACTATTTAATTAAAGTACTTTATTAGTATCGAGTGGTATGATTGTGATATTTACCGATGTTAAGACTGTGTGCACTAGCGCGTTCCTGGACTAGTGCTGAATACACAGAGGGTCCGGATTTGCAGATTCGGGTCCCGACAGAGGTGGTATCAGAGCCATATTGACCGTAGGCTCAACCCTAGCTAGAATGGTCGTAGAAAGGTTAAAACCTATTTTCTAGAGCTAAAAATTTGTCAAGACAAGAAATGACATCTCGACTTATCCCATTCTTTCTTTTCTTGTCTCTTGCTGAATTTTTCCTTACCTTGTCACGATTTAAAAATTTTTTTCGAGTTCTTACGTGAGCACTCTTGTGACAGATGGAGGGAGAGTTCAACTACGTCGATCTGGAGGTTGGTCATGCCGCAGAACTTTGGCGTATGCTACAGACTCTCGGAGATTTTGAGAAGCCGCAATACCAAGTGGAAGTGATCAGACAAGCAGGATTGATCAAGGCTTGTGACGTGAAGATTGTGGTGCCTGCTAGGAAGAAGGGCCCAGGCAATCGCCCGATACACTGCACTGCCAGGAGGTCCACAATGCAGATGGGCATCCAAGAAGTATCACGACGAGCAATGCGGCACATTACCCGTATCTACGCCAGAGAGTTGGAGAGCACGGTGTTCCGTTATCATCCGCGCAGCAATAACCTTCTTGACCCGAAGGCGATTCAGGATGAGGATGCCATGGTCACACAGCTTAGCACGACTTGTTGTCGCCAGGAGGATGTACTGATGATACAAGCAAAGAGCTACGAAGGCCCGCAAGGAGATCACGGCAGAGAAGAACAGATGGCGGGAAGCTCAAGAGTATGTGTCATACCTTCTGCGAAGGATTGACGAGTTGGAGATGGCTTTGTACGGACTGCAACTGCAGCCAAGATTTAGCTACACGAGCCGCATCCGTGAGGAGTCGATCTCGATGAGGACATCGCTTCGTCGACTACCACAGATGACACACGATTCTTTGGACATGGCAATCGTTTCGCGCCTATGCCGCAGCATCCGTACCCAGGCCGTGGAGGTTTTCTCGATGAGTGAGCGTAGGTTTTATAGTGAGACTCCTTCGCCGAGTCGCGTCATAGAATAAAGAGTCACCCTTAGGCGTCAGACTCCAGTGTTAGTTCGATTTGGATTTCCATTGCTTGCTGAGTGTGCAGTATGTGTTGCAAGGCCCCTAGGCATTGTAAGCAACCATACCAAGTTAATGATATCAATAATAAAGTCGGACCTTAAAGTTACACCTTTCGCCCCGCATAAGTTCCATATTACTTGTCTATTCTTGTTTCCCTCTCATCTCTAAAACCTAGAGCAAATCGACAGATGGTGAACACCCGCGGAAACTTTGGAGGCAATGGGAGTGGTTCTCGCCCAGCAGAAAACCCTAATGATGGAGCACCAGCACCGCCACCGATATGCAGAATTTCGAGCTTTTCTTGCTGCTCGACTCGATTGATGCATGCTATGATGCAACAGATGCAAAACGTCCTTTGCTCAGGCCACGCCTAATCAAGTCAATCGGGGACAACGCCCGTAATACAAGACTGTCAGAGTTTATGAGGACTCACCCACCCACTTTCTCTGGGAATGCCAATCCATTGGAGGCCGATGATTGGTTAAGGTCAATTGAGAGGAAGTTACATATCGCTCAATGCATAGGAAATGAGAAGGTACTCTACGCTTCTCATCAGTTGGAAGGAACAGCCGCCGAATGGTGGGAGAACTTCTGTGCCACGCAAGAGAATCCTCAGGACATCACTTGGGAAGAGTTCACAGCTGCATTCCGTCAGTATCACGTGCCTGAAGGAATCATGGATCTCAAGAAGGAGGAGTTCAGAGCACTGAAGCAAGGTAATCAGCCTGTGGCCGAATACCTGAACAAGTTCACACAGCTTGCTCGCTACGCACCTGAGGATGTAGCGACAGATAAAGCCAGACAGTCTCGTTTCATGAAGGGACTTAACTCAGGATTGCAGGTGGGACTGATCACCCACACCTTTTCAGATTTCCAGGAGCTTGTGAATAAGGCGCTCATTCTTGAGGACAAGCACAAGGAACTGGATGAGAACAGGAAGTGCAGGATGCAACATCAGGGATCGCGTCAGGGAGCGCAGCAACGATTGAGAGTTGCACCAAATCAGTTCTTCAGATTCTAGCCGCAGAATACAACCAGGACACCGTCACCTCTGGGGAGCACCAGTTTTGTTTGTGAAGAAGAAGGACAGGAGTTTCAGGATGTGCATTGACTACCGTGCACTTAATGAAGTCACCGTGAAGAATAAGTACCCGTTACCCAGGATTGATGATTTGTTTGATCAGCTGAGAGGAGCCGGAGTTTTCTCCAAGATTGATCTAAGATCGGGATACCATCAGTTGAAGATCAGATCAGAGGATATTCCGAAAACCGCATTCTCGTCAAGATATGGACATTACGAGTTTACAGTTATGTCCTTTGGTCTGACGAATGCACCAGCATATTTCATGAATATGATGAATAAGGTGTTCATTGAATATTTGGACAAGTTTGTCGTTGTGTTCATAGATGATATCCTAATCTACTCCAAGACAGAGGATGAACATGCCGAACACTTGAGGCGAGTATTGGAAAAGCTGAGGGAACAGCAACTCTTCGCCAAGTTCAGTAAGTGTGATTTTTGGAAGGACAAGGTAGAATTCCTCGGACATGTAATGACCGCAGAAGGAGTCGCCGTTGATCCAAGCAAGGTAGAAGCTGTGCTACATTGGGAGTAGCCGAAGACCGTGACCCAGATCCGGAGTTTCCTTGGAATGGCAGGATACTATCGCCGTTTCATTGAAGGCTTTTCGACAATTGCGAGACCTCTTACGCAATTGCTGAAAAAGGAAAAGAAGTTTGCATGGACGCCAGAAATGTGAGAAAGGTTTCCAGGAGCTGAAGAAGCGATTGACATCAGCGCCGGTGTTAGTTCTACCGGATGTTAATCAAAGCTTTGATATTTATTGTGACGCATCGCGTCAAGGACTTGGATGTGTGCTGATGCAGAATGGAAAGGTCATCGCTTATGCATTAAGGCAGTTGAGGCCGCATGAGGAAAATTATCCGACGCATGACCTAGAGTTAGCTGCCGTAGTGCATGCCTTGAAGATATGGCGTCACTATCTGATCGGGAACAGGTGTGAAGTGTATACGGTTCATAAGAGCCTTAAATACATATTCACCCAGTCGGATCTGAACATGAGGCAGAGGAGATGGTTAGAGTTGATCAAGGACTACAATGTTGGAATCCATTACCATCCCGGGAAGGCCAACGTAGTTGCCGATGCCTTGAGTCGGAAAAGCCATACCGTGAGTATGTTGCTAGCCACAAGTCAGGACGAGTTATGTGAGGATTTTCAGAGAATGAAGATTGAGGTGGTACCTAGCGGATTCTTGGCCACATTGGAAGTGAAGCCTACCCTAGAGGATCAGATCCGGGAAGGACAGAAGGATGATGACAAGATCCGCAGGATTAAGTCCATCAAGGAAGAAGGCAAGGCAGAGGACTTCAAGTTGGATGAGCAAGGCACGTTATGGATGAAGGATCGGATTTGTGTGCCCAACAAGAAGGAGTTAAAGCAACTGATTTTGGAAGAAGCCCATGACTCCAAGTATTCAATTCACCCAGGAAGTGCCAAGATGTATCAGGATTTGAGGGAAAGATTCTGGTGGCCGAGCATGAAGCGTGAAGTTACCGAGCATGTTGCATTGTGCGACGTATGCCAGAGAGTCAAGGCAATGCATCAGAGACCAGCAGGATTGCTACACCATTACTAAAATACCTGAGTGGAAGTGGGAGGAAATCGGAATGGATTTCATTACCGGTTTGCCTAAGACTCAAGGAGGTTATGACTCCATATGGGTTATAGTGGATCGCTTGACCAAAGTAGCCCATTTTATCCCCGTGAAGACCACTTACTCAGGAGATAAGTTAGCAGAGTTGTACATGATCAGGATCGTCTGTTTGCACGGAGTGCCAAAGAGGATTGTATCAGACAGAGGTACCCAATTTACCTCAAGGTTCTGGAATAAGTTGCATGAAGCCATTGTAACACCCCAAAATTTTGCTTTTCTTAAATTCATGTGTGATTTGGCACTTTGGTGAATTTTTGGAATTTTCTGGAATTTATTTGGATTTATTTGGAATTTATTTGAATTTATTCCATTTTGAAATAATTAAAGGATTTAATTTTGCAAATAAAATTTTGTTGGAAATATTTTATTTGAGTCCAAAATGATCCAAAGTATTTTCCAGAATTTTTCTGGAATTTTTCTGAGTCATTTGCTATTTTTAATGAATTAAATGAATTACTGGGAATTATTTTAAATATTAAATCGCTGGAAAATCAACTCGGGTCAAGAAATCGTTTCATCCGACCGAGCCCGAAGTCGACTCGAAGTTCGAGTCCGACCCGAGCCACGTGACTCGACCGAACCCACTCCTAAACCTAATCAATCCCAACCGTTGGATCAAGATCCAACGGCTGAGATCCGCCCGTACCGGTTGAGCCATGTCCGACCCGAACCCGTTCGCGTCGGTCCGATCGGGGCCGCTGATCTGGACACGTGGGCCCGGTTCTCATGCCGCCTTCCTCGCTGAAGTCCGAGCCGGACTCCGCCGCCGAGTCTTGCCAGAATCGACTAGGGCTCCGCCCGAGCACGCCTCCGGCTATTTAATGCCCGGATCGCACTCGAGGACCGCCGTGACCTTGCGCTACTTTTTGCCTTAGCTTGCTAAACCCTAGCAGCCGCGCTTGCTCGGGATTGCTCGCCGTAGTAGCTTAGGTATTGTGGTGGTTTTTCTCACCTTCCGCCGCCGTCGCCGTCGCGCCGAGGAGAAGGAGGCCGAACTGATCCCGAGCCAAGGCGACTCGAACGTGACCACGCACGTCGCAGGAGGAGCACCGTAGCGCCGCGCTCTTGGTCATCGTTAACGTCTCCGGTGCCCAAGACTCGCCGTGCAATCGCCGGACTTCGCGAGCTCGGTGAACCGTCCGATCCAGACGGACGGTTGAGGTGAGTTCACGTGTTCCAAACCCGATTAGATTCGGACCGTTGGATCAAGATCCAACGGTTCACAATCGCCACGCGTCCGTAGCGGTGCTATTATAGGATTAGATCTGGACCGTCCGATCTAGATCGAACGGCCCACGATCATCGAGTAGTTTTAACGTGTTAACCCTGGATCCAATCCGCGCCGTTGATTTTCAAACCAACGGCCGCGATTGCGCCACGTGTCGGGGAGATGGACCGACGCGGTCAGCGCCGTACGCGTGTGAGCGTGTGTCCCTGACACGCGGGCCCCGCATGTCAGAGGGCCCACACGACAGCCGCGTTTGCGTGAGACCCGCGATCGGCAATTGGGTCCCGCTGTCGATCTCACGTGGAGCCGTGGACCGGGTCCACCATGGACCGAACCGCGCCGTGGGCTGAGCCCATGAGTCGGCTGACGTCAGCCAGCCAATCAGGAGCCGACGCGTGTCCATGCTGACGCAATAATTAATTTCCGAAAAAGAAAATGATTTATTAATTCGAAATAATGATTTCAGATTTTGTTTCAAACTTCAAACGCTTATAACTTTTGCGTTTCAACTCCGATTTGAGTGATTCAAATTTCTAAATTTGTATAAAATTAAGATCTACCTAAATATGAATTTTATTTAATTTTTGGACTAAAGTTTTTCTCTGTAAAATTATTTAATTGATTATTTAAACTTTAATAAATCATAACTTTTGCATTTTAACTCCGATTTGAACGATTCCAGTTCCTAAAAATCCAGAAAATTATGTTCTCTCTGTTTATGGATTTTATTTGGAGTTTTGGGATGTTTTTGCCTATTGTTTATTTGTGTATTGCTATTTGCACGCTTTACGAGTAGACGTTGAAGTGCCGGAAGGATTCGAAGGAGAAGTGTTGACTCAGATCCAACTCAAGACCAAGAGCAAGTGCTTTTGAAGGCAAGTTGTGCTTTGACCATGTTGATCCTATTTGAAATCTATTTTGATTTAAACTATTGCATGCTAGTTCAAGTAGAAAAATACTTTGTTTAAACCTGGGGGTTAGATAAATACCAATTTGCTATATGACACCTTGATTATCTAAGTATGTGCCATGATCCCTTGTCACCCTAGTTGTGGATTACTAGTTGGACATTATTAAATCGCCAACATGGGTTTAGACCGTTGTAGTATCTTTGCTTAGACACACTACGTGCTCATGACATGATTTTGGACAATCAAATGTTAATATTGACTTAATGATATATTGAACCTGTTTTGGAAAGGTATCATGTGATGTTGATGGCACGTGGTGCATGGTAATCAAGCGGGAGTTTGATAAACGATTTCGGCCAAGGGCATGTGGCAAGAGTAATCAATTGGGCCGCTTGTGGCATTGGGGATGTTGATTTGGTTCTTGGGTAGTCTTGCCTGGTCATTCTAAGGACTTAACCTTGCAAGCCTTTGAACTGGTCATACTTGCAACCACATGGCTGGAATGGGACGGCCCTAGTTGACTAAGTCGCTAAGGACTCACTTGTGGAGCCTCGGGGTGTCAATTACACCGTTTGTGTGATTGTGCGGGGAGCGATCGTGGCTGTGGCCGATACCCATCTAACGGTGTGTTGGTCCCATACTTCGCCTTGGCTAAGGGAAGGGATGGTGTAGAGCACGAACCGGAGAGGACCACCTGTGTTGTTTGAGGCTTCCGAAAGGCTTTGTTACAGGAACTCGCCTTTGTGGTGTTTGACTGTATCTTGTGGGTAAAGTGCATAACCTCTGCAGAGTTTGGAATCTATTCGAATAGCCGTGTCCGCGGTATTGGACATCGCCGAATTACAAATCAAGGGTTAGATTTTCTCAAAAATAACTTTGGTTTGAAAGGTTGGGCTGGTTTAATAATGAAGTTGATGGAAATGTGGTTTAGGATGGGGAAAATGTCTACTAAACTTCTTGAAAAGTTATTTATGCTTTACTTATTTCTACTGCTTTCGAATCTACTTATATTATTTGTCAAATGCTGTTTACTGCAAATATACCTTGAGCTATTCCTTTGTACCAAGCCATGCATGTAGTATATTAGCCTGCATTCTGTGCATGACTTGCTGAGTACCAAGTACTCACCCTTGCCTCAACACAATATCAGTTGAAGAGGAGATTACGCCAGCTTTGGAGGAGGAACTCCAAGAGGATCCGTCTACTTAGGGATGCGAGCCTGATCGATTGCCTGTGGTATACTGGATGGCGCCACGAAGCTATTTGATTTTCCGCTGCTATTATTTTTCTCTGAATAAGTTTCGCCTTACGAGGCATACATTTGTAACTTGGCCATAAGGTCGAGTAACCAGTTTGGTTATTTAAATAAAGTACTTTATTGGTATCGAGTGGTATGATTGTGATATTTACCAATGTTAAGACTGTGTGCACTAGCGCGTTCCTGGACTAGTGCTGAATACACAGAGGGTCCGGATTTGCAAATTCGGGGTCCCGACAGCCATGGGAACCCGTTTAAACTTCAGTACAGCCTATCATCCACAGACGGATGGATAGACCGAAAGAGTCAATCAGATTCTGGAGGATATGTTAAGAGCATGTGTGAAATCATGTGCTGAAAAATTGGCTTTGAACTGAAAAATTAACTTAGATTTGAATTTGCAAAATGTGTTTGTTCATGTGTTTTGACAATTTGACAAGAAACAGTAAGTTACGCATTAGCGCCGGACAAAGTTCTCAAGAAACAGTAAGTTTCCCATCTGCGACAGACAAGTGTTTTTGGGTCTCATTGTGAACATGTTTTTGAGCCCATGACCGAAGTCATTTTCACATGTACAACGGATGATTTTCTTGGTCCATTGTGAACAAGCTTTTTCGGTTTGGATAATTTCTTGGAACCAAGATTTTCACATGTACAACGGACTAATTCTTTTTGTCCGTCGTGAATGGACTTTTTCTAGGGTTTTACTTTTGTGAAACCGAGCGTGGCACGTTTGCGCCGGACAAGCTTCTGGGGTCCGTTGTGAACTTGTTTTGAGCTCATGACCGAAGCCATTTTTGCATGTACAACGGACCAACTTTGTTTGTCCGTCGTGAATGCGTTTTCGCTCAATTAGGGTTTTGAGCGATTTGGATTTGAATTTTGAATGTGAATTTGAAATTTGTAATGATTTCATGATGCTTCTTTTGAAGTGGACTTTATGCAATGCTCATGTGAGTATTTGCATGGATTGACATTGAGTCAAGTCGTGGACTTGTGCTCGGATTTGTTTCGTGGTTTGTTCATGTGCAGGTATTGCTCGAAGACGAATGTGGTCGATGACGGGACCGGAACTAGGTTCATGGAGGAACTGAGGTTCGGGACTAGGTTCAGGAGGAACTGAGGTCTTGGTGGTCAAGGATGTCATGCGGGACGTTCGGGCTAAGAGAATGGTGCACATGAAGAATGGTTAGTCACGTGAGAATGGCAGGAGGTCATTCGCGTGCAAAGTGTTAGTCACGTGAGTATGGCAGGTGGCCATACGCGTGCAAAGTGTTAGTCACGTGAGTATGGAAGGGTTACCATACGCGTGCAAGAGTTGTACTCGGCCTGGTTGGGCCAAGTAGAGTTGTGTTGGATACAGATTCCTTCTAGGAATAGGAATCGTATTCGTAACTCCTTGTGGGTTGGTGCTTTAAATAGGTGGGGGTCTCTGTTGAAAGGCACCAAGTAGAGCTGAGCGCATCAAGCTTTGAGCTTGGTTTTAGGGTTTGTACTCTTTTGATGAGAGTATTTTAGACAAGAAATAAAGATCAATTCTTCCAAGATTTTTGCGTGCTCTGATAACCACGTCGCTACAGTATTTTCTGTTTTGGTTCTTGTTTGCATGCTTGATCTAGTTCTAGATTGGTTTTTGTTCTTCAAGTTTTATCTTGATTTGATCCATCAAAAACCTCTCTAGGGTTTTGATCTAGTGTTTCTCAAAGTCTAGTTGATCAATCTTTTGTCGTTCTTGTTTAATCTTGAAGTTTTGATTAGATTGATTCTCGTCAAGTTCTGGATCAGCAAGCTTGCGAAGCTCATAACTTTTGATCCGTAAGTCCGATCGAGCTGATTCTTTTTGGGTTCGATTCGTATTGGAATCTAGTTTCTTGTGTCCAAATTTCAGATCGTTTCGACGGTTGGATCTCCGGGAATTCTCGTTTTACCAAACCTCTGTCTTTCTGTTTTTGTCGAAAACGAGGCAATTATTTGGTTCTGTTTTGGGGTGAACTTTTAATAGGTCAAGAATTTGGTTTTAGCTTCCGCACAATCATTCACCCCCCTCTGATTGCTATATTCGTACACTTCGATCCTACAAGTGGTATCAGAGCAAGGTTTTTCTAATCTATCTTAATCGGTGATTAGATCAATGGATCATTATTCGACAAAACCTTGTGTGTTCAATGGTGTTGATTTTCAGTTTTGGAAGGCCAAGATGGAGGCGTTCATCCAAGCTCAGGGATTCGCAATTTGGGAGAAGGTCTACAAACCATATGAAGTCCCTACAAACGACAACGTCAACGACACCAATCGCGCACATGTTGAAGCAAATAGTAAGGCGCGCAACTTGATCATCCAAGGCTTGGGACGTAGCGACTTTGATCGTGTGATTCATCTTCGATCCAAGATATGAGGTATGGAAATCTCTTTGTGATTACCATGAGGGTTCTAACACTATTAAAGAGGTTCGTCAAGATCTTTACAAAAGGAATACATGCGATTTGAGATGAAACCGGTGAGTCGCTAGATGACTTCTTTGCACGTTTCAATAAAATTCTTAGTAATCTTCGTCTTTGTTGGAGTTAGCTTTGATGATGCTGCTAATGCTAGACAATTGCTTGGTGCTTTAGACATGTCTATTTGGGAGATGAAAGTTACATCCATTAGAGAATCCACCGTCATGAGTACACTTACATTAGATGTTCTTTACTCTAAGTTGAAAACTCATGAGTTGGATGTTCTTGCCAGGAAGGGTAACATTAAATCAATTGCTTTGATCTCTAACCCTAACATGTCAAATGCAAATTCTTCTTCTAGCTTTGCCTTGTCTTCCATGTCTTCTTTAACAGATGAGCAACTTGAAGAGTTTCCTGAAGAAGATCTGGCACTACTCTCTTCTCGCTTTAACAAAGCTTTGCAGAATGTGAGAATGAGAAAGAGAGGTGGTCCTCCAAGATGCTATGAGTGTGGTGACCTCAACCATATTCGCACAAATTGTCCTAAGCTTGCAGGAAAAACATCAAAGGAGGAGAAAGACAACGACAGAAGGAATGAGAAGAAAAGGTTCTCGTCAAATGATAGGAAGAAGAAGAGCTTCATCAACCGCAAGGTGGTTCACCGAGTTCTTTCCGCTCTTGAACAAGTCAATTTGAGCGATGTGGACTCGGAGAGCAGCGAAGATGATGCAACTCCAAGCAAGCATGAGTTGACGGGGTTGTGTCTCATGGCCAAAAGCAGCGACAGCTTCACCGAGGGCGATCATGACAGCGACTTCAATGAGGTAGATCCTTCTTACGATGAATTAGCTATTGCTGTTGCTCGTCTTGGTAAATTGCTTGATAAACGTGACAAGAAAATTAAGAAACATGATTTTGTTGTTGAATCATTGAATGCTGAAATTGCTAGACTTAAAACTTTGATTCCTGATGATGATGCTTGCAAATCATGTGACTTAATTTGGAATGAGCTTACTTCGCTTAGGAAAGAACATGCTTCCTTGATTGAGAAAATTAATGCCGAAAGTGAGAAAAATGAGAAACATATTAAACATGCTAGCTGTTTCACTGATGATTTGCATGGTTTAACTTCTTGTTCTAAATGCTCAACTCTTGAATTAAAATTAAAAGATGCAAATGCTAGGGTTTCTCAATTGACTGATGATCTGCTTACACATGAGGTTCTTTCATGCTCAACTTGTCGTAAGCAAAAAGGAAAAGTGAATGTTCCTTGCAATAATTGTTTAACTCTTTCTCGAAAAGTTGATTACTTGGACAAATCATTAGAACGTTTCACTAAAGGAAAGAAGAACCTAAACATGATTTTGGATCAATCAAAAGTCAGCACTCATAACAAAGGTTTAGGTTTTGATTCTTATGCTCATCATAAATCACATGCTCCCACTGTTGTTAAAACACTTGACGGAGGAAAATTTGAAATTGTCAATGAGCCTAAGAAAACTGTCTTTAAGTCTCTTTGGAGTGTTATCTTCTACTATGATGAATGCAAATGTTGCTTCTACTTCTAAAGCCAAACATCCTGTTAAATACACTTGCACTCATTGTGGTAGAGATGGACATTTAGTAGATTTTTGCTTTAGACTAGCCAAACAACAAAAGAAAGAAAGAGCTAAGGCTAGGTCTAATTTCAGAAAGGCACGCTTTGCTTCTCACTACGTGCCTAGGGTGATGCAAGCACCTTTTGTTGCTAGAAACACGGGAACAGGCAAAATTGATTTTGTGCATAAGACTGCTCGTGTTGTGCCTACTGTTGTCCGTCGTGTGTCTCAAGATCGATTCCTAAACATCTTATTTCTAACTTGATCTGAGACCTCGACACTTTCTGCTTCTATGTAGGCTTCTCACGCGAGGAGGGAGAACATGTGGCTAGTGAATTTCGGATGCTCACTTCATATGTTCAGTGATAAGATTTGGTTCTCCTTCACTCGTGCATCTCATGTTGAAAGTGTTGCCTTTGGAGATGCTTCTTCCACTTCTGTTTTCGCAAAGGCACTAGTTCAAATGATGCAGGTACAAGTGCATATGTTCAGGGGAGAGTGTCTTTGTTCATAAAGATGATGATAATGCTTTGTTGAGGACGAGATAATTAGAGGTTTACATGAGAGACTCTTCCCACGTGCTTGTGTGTGCTTGTTTTCAAGCTTCCCACGTCAAGGCCACATCGACAAGCTATCAAAAGGATTTTCAGGTATCTTCATAGAACTCAAGATTTTGGCATTTGGCTTTACTGCTTCCTCATGGATTAGTTTAAGAGCTTTTTCTGATGTTGACTTTGGAGGATGTTGATTTGATTTGGTTCGTGCCACCTCTTGAGTAATCCCTTTTCTTGAGCATATTGATATTGGATTTCACTTTCTTAAAGATCATGTTGAAAAAGAAAAATTGTGCTTCACCATGTGGATACTGAACATCAATTGGCAGACATTTTCACAAAACATTTGTCTTCTTCTCGTTTTGCTTTTATTCGGGGAGAACTTGGAATTGTTCATCCAATGGGATTGTTTTGAGGGGGAGTTTCTTTGCCAAGTTCTTTCACTTAATGAGCTCACTTTATCATATTTCTTTATATGTTATGTAATTGAGCTAATATATGATAATCTAATTGTCTCACTTGAACTAAAAATGACATTATGCGGAATTCCACTGATCTGATTGCCTATAGCTAAATACTCTGTGATATCTTACTCTTCTAGGCTTGTTATTGAATCTTCTTGACAAATTTGGGCTATGAAGCAAGTGTGTTTTCAGCTTTATTCTTTCATAAGACCTCTTAATCACTCTTGCATGTTTTACAATCAAAGAAAAAGAAAAGAAAAGGGAATAAAAAAAGGGTAGTTAAAAGCTAAAGCTTCAAGTTATTTGCTTCAAGCATGCTTCCCTTAAAATGGTTAAGATGTATGCTTCAAGCATGCCATTCCCTCAAAAACAAGATGTATGCTTCAAGCATGCCAATCCAAGGAAATAAAAGAAGTATGCTTCAAGCATGCCACATGCAACTTATTGTTTAAAGATTAAATTGGTCTACTAGATTGGAGTTGAAACTACTTGCTCGCCCTAAGTTGTTAGTTGCTTCAATTTTTAAAGTCTTGCTTTTTCTGCTAAGATCTTGCTTAGTACTTGGCTATAGTTGACTAAATTGAGGTTGAGATGCATGTCATTCCCTAACTTGTTAAAATCACATCAAGATCATGTATTTTGCATATTATATGATATATAAGGTTATATGATCGAATGAGCTCATCTTTTCAATCTTGGCACTCCCTTGTTTCTCTTTGTGAAATCATTGTTTCAGGAAAAATTTTGAACCTGTTCTCTCTTTTACTCTTGATGAATCCATTGTCAAAGGGGGAGAAAATTGGGAATTGTTGAAAAGTTTAAAGAAAAAGGGAGAGTTGTTAAATTTGAGAATTTTGGGAGAAGTTTGGAGAATTTTTGAAATTTTTGGGCGCATTGCACATTCACACACATTTTCATTCTCAGGGGGAGATTTTGTTTTGCATTTTGGTCAAAGGGGGAATTCTGTGTTTTCTTTTTGGTCCTTGATCCTTTGGATTTTAAAATCTTTTGTAAAGTGAATGCCAAATGTTCAATTCTAAGTGGTGTTGCCAATGTTTTCATCAAGGGGGAGATTGTGAAATCATGTGCTGAAAAATTGGCTTTGAACTGAAAAATTAACTTAGATTTGAATTTGCAAAATGTGTTTGTTCATGTGTTTTGACAATTTGACAAGAAACAGTAAGTTACGCATTAGCGCCGGACAAAGTTCTCAAGAAACAGTAAGTTTCCCATCTGCGACGGACAGTGTTTTTGGGTCTCATAGAACATGTTTTGAGCCCATGACCGAAGTCATTTTCACATGTACAACGGATAGCTTTTTCTTGGTCCATTGTGAACAAGCTTTTTCGGTTTGGATAATTTCTTGGAACCAAGATTTTCACATGTACAACGGACTAATTCTTTTGTCCGTCGTGAATGGACTTTTTCTAGGGTTTTACTTTTGTGAAACCGAGCGTGGCACGCGTTGCGTAGGACAAGCTTCCTGGGTCCGTTGTGAACTTGTTTTGAGCTCATGACCGAAGCCATTTTGCATGTACAACGGACCAACTTTGTTTGTCCCGTGAGATGCGTTTTCGCCAATTAGGGTTTTGAGCGATTTGGATTTGAATTTTGAATGTGAATTTGAAATTTGTAATGATTTCATGATGCTTCTTTTGAAGTGGACTTTATGCAATGCTCATGTGAGTAGTTGCATGGATTGACATTGAGTCAAGTCGTGGACTTGTGCTCGGATTTGTTTAAGTGGTTTGTTCATGTGCGTGTATTGCTCGAAGACGAATGTGGTCGATGACGGACCGGAACTAGGTTCATGGAGGAACTGAGGTTCGGGACTAGGTTCAGGAGGAACCGAGGTCTTGGTGGTCAAGGATGTCATGCGGGACGTTCGGGCTAAGAGAATGGTGCACATGAAGAATGGTTAGTCACGTGAGAATGGCAGGAGGTCATTCGCGTGCAAAGTGTTAGTCACGTGAGTATGGCAGGTGGCCATACGCGTGCAAAGTGTTAGTCACGTGAGTATGGAAGGGTTACCATACGCGTGCAAGAGTTGTACTCGGCCTGGTTGGGCCAAGTAGAGTTGTGTTGGATACGGATTCCTTCTAGGGAATAGGAATCGTATTCAGAACTCCTTGTGGGTTGGTGCTTTAAATAGGTGGGGGGTCTCCTGTTGAAAGGCACCAAGTAGAGCTGAGCGCATCAAGCTTTGAGCTTGGTTTTAGGGTTTGTACTCTTTTGATGAGAGTATTTTAGACAAGAAATAAAGATCAATTTTTCAAGATTTTTGCGTGCTACAGTAACCACGTCGCTACTGATTTTCTCTGTTTTGGTTCTTGTTTGCATGCTTGATCTAGTTCTAGATTGGTTTTTGTTCTTCAAGTTTTATCTTGATTTGATCCATCAAAAACCTCTCTAGGGTTTTGATCTAGTGTTTCTCAAAGTCTAGTTGATCAATCTTTTGTCGTTCTTGTTTAATCTTGAAGTTTTGATTAGATTGATTCTCGTCAAGTTCTGGATCAGCAAGCTTGCGAAGCTCATAACTTTTGATCCGTAAGTCCGATCGAGCTGATTCTTTTTGGGTTCGATTCGTATTGGAATCTAGTTTCTTGTGTCCAAATTTCAGATCGTTTCGACGGTTGGATCTCCGGGAATTCTCGTTTTACCAAACCTCTGTCTTTCTGTTTTTGTCGAAAACGAGGCAATTATTTGGTTCTGTTTTGGGGTGAACTTTTAATAGGTCAAGAATTTGGTTTTAGCTTCCGCACAATCATTCACCCCCCTCTGATTGCTATATTCGTACACTTCGATCCTACAGCATGTGCATTGGCTTATGCTACCTCTTGGGATAAGAGTTTGCCGTATGCCGAGTTCAGTTACAACAATAGTTACCAGGCTAGTTTACAGATGTCACCTTTTGAGGCACTGTATGGTCGACCCTGTCGGACGCCATTGAATTGAAATGAGACCGGCGAGCGCCGTGTCTTCGGGCCTGATATTCTTCAAGAGGCTGAAGAGGAGATCGCCATGATCAGGGAGAGATTGAAGATAGCCCAATCACGACAGAAGAGTTATGCTGACAACCGTCGCCGAGACCTGAATTCCGAACCAGAAGATTTCGTGTATCTCAGAGTCACGCCGCTCAGGGGAGTTAAGAGGTTCCATGCCAAAGGAAAACTCGCACCCCGTTATGTTGGACCATTTAAGATTTTGAGCCGCAGAGGCGAAGTTGCTTACCAGCTAGAGTTGCCACAGTCGTTGGCAGGAATACATGACGTGTTCCACGTGTCCCAGTTGAAGAAGTGTCTCCGAGTTCCTGAGGAACAGACACCGCTAGAATCAATTGAGTTGCAAGAAGATTTGACTTACAAGGAGCATCCCGTGAAAATTTTGGACACTATGGATCGAGAGACCAGAAATAAATCGACCCGTTTCTGTAGAGTTCAGTGGAGCAATCATGAAGAAAGCGAAGCGACTTGGGAACACGAAGAGGATTTGAGGAAAGAGTTTTCGAACCTATTCCTTTAGTAAGCCCTGAATCTCGGGGACGAGATTCTGTTAAGGGGGGAGGTTTGTAACACCCCAAAATTTTGCTTTTCTTAAATCTATGTGTGATTTGGCACTTTGGTGAATTTTTGGAATTTTCTGGAATTTATTTGGATTTAATTGGAATTTATTTGAATTTATTCCATTTTGAAATAATTAAAGAATTAAACTTTGCAAATAAAACTTTGTTGGAAATATTTTATTTGAGTCCAAAATGATCCAAAATATTTTCCAGAATTTTTCCGTAATTTTACGAGTCTTTTGCTATTTTTAATGAATTAAATGAATTATCGAAATTATTTTAATTATTAAATCATTTGGAAAATCAATCGGTCGATCTTGTTCATCCGACCGAGTCGGAACCCGAGTCGGATTCGAGTCCGACCCGAGCCAGTTGACTCGATCGAACCAACCCTAACCCAGATGGATCCGAACCGTTAGATCAAGATCCAACGGTCAGGATCAATCCGCGTTAGGCACGGCCGCATCCGAGCCATCACGGCCGTAGATCGTGCCACGTGGACGGCTCGCGAGCGTCCACGTCGTCTCACCGTATCCGGGACGGACTCCGCCGCCCGTACCGGCTCCGCCGCGGAAACCGAGCGAATCTCGACGTCCGCACCGGTATTTAAGGCGTGGATCATTGCCCGAGGTTCGCCTGACCCGTGCGCATCGTTTTCCCCAACTCCCGTAGCCCTATCCGCCGCCGTCACCTTGCAATTGCTCACCGGAGTTCTCTCTCTCCCCGCCGCGGTTGTTGCTTCATCCCCACTTGCGCCGTTCTTCCTCGCCATGGTGAGCCTGGGTCCGAGACCCCCAAGCCAAAAGGCGCACCGTAGGTACCTCTCACTCGCCGAGAGGCCGAAAGCGGCCGTCGGGCTCGTCGTCGTTTGCCTCCGGTGGCCCTACTCATTTGTGTCGCCATCGCGCCGTCATAAGCATCGTGAGCCGTTGGATCTTCATCGCACGGTCCAAGATCACGCCACGTCACCCACCGGTGAGATCCCGTCCAAAAATCTCAAGATCCAATCTCGACCGTTGGATCTAGATCCAACGGTCCAGATCAAACGCGTTAACCCAAACGCGTGAAACCCAGATCCAATCTGGGCCGTTGAAATTCAAATCAACGGCCGAGATTGCGCCACGTGTCGGGAAGCCTGACCGCCGCGTGGCGTCGCCCGTCGTGTGTGGACGCCGACACGCCGCCCGTGTCAGCGACGTGACCAAACCGCACCATGACGTCACGCTGACGTCATGGCGGGCCCGCATGTCAGCGGCTGTCCCAGCCGAGCGCTGACGTCAGCAATGACGTCACAGTGGGTCCCACCTGTCAGCACCGTGGGCTGAGCCCCGCTGACGTCAGCAGTGACGTCATCCGAGGGGGACCCACATGTCAGTGATACGTGGAGCCGTGGACCGAGTCCACGGTAGACCCGAGCCAAGCGTGGACCAAGTCCATGGACCGGCTGACGTCAGCAGACCAATCAGAGGCTGCCACGTGTCCAGGCTGACGCAATAAATGATTTTCCGAAAAAGAAAATGATTTATTAATTCGAAATAATGATTTCAGATTTTGTTTCAAACTTCAAACGCTTATAACTTTTGCGTTTCAACTCCGATTTGAGTGATTCAAATTTCTAAATTTGTATAAAATTGAGATATACCTAATTATGAATTTTATTTAAATTTTAGACTAAATTTTTTCTCTGTAAAATTATTTAATTGATTATTTAAACTTTAAATAATTATAACTTTTGCATTTTAACTCCGAATTTGACGATTCCAGTTTCTAAAAATTCATAAAATTATGTTCTCTCTGTTTATGGATTTTATTTGGATGTTTGGGCACTTTTTGCCTATTGTTTATTCGTGTATTGCTATTTGCACGCTTTACGAGTAGACGTTGAAGTGCCGGAAGGATTCGAAGGAGAAGTATTGACTCAGGATCCAACTCAAGACCAAGAGCAAGTACTTTTTGAAGGCAAGTTGTGCTTTGACCATGTTGATCCTATTTTGAAATCTATTTTGATTTAACTTATTGCATGCTAGTTCAATTAGAAAATACTTTATTTAAATATGGGGAATTAGGTAAATGCCAAATTGCTGTATGACACCTTGATTACTTAAGTATGTGCCATGACCCCTTGTCACCCTCGTTGTGGTTTACTAGTTGGACATTATTAAATTGCCAACATGGGTTTTAGACCGTTGTAGTATCTTGCTTAGACCTGCTACGTGCTCATGACATGATTTTGGACAATCAAATGTTAATATTGACTTAATGATATATTGAACCTGTTTTGGAAAGGTATCATGTGATGTTGATGGCACGTGGTGCATGGTAATCAACTGGGGTTTGATAAATAGTTTTTCGACCGGGGCATGTGGCAAGAATGATCAGGTGGGCCGGTTGGCAATCGGGATGTTGATTTGGTTCTTCGGGTAGTCTTGCCCTGGTCACCCTAAGGGCTTCACCTTGCAAGCCTTTGAACTGGGTCTAACGTGCAACCACATGTCTGTAATGGGACGGACCTAGTTGATTAAGTTGCTAATAACGTACCTGTGGGACCTAAGGAGGTCAACTACACCCTTTGTGTAAGTTGTATGGGGGAGCGTACCGGGGCTGAGGCCAGGTACCCATCTAACGGTTGATTGGCCTAAACTTCGCCTTAGCTAAGGGAAGGGTTAGTGTGCAATAACCGGGGAGGCTCACTTGTATTGTTAGAAGTTTCCGAAAGACTTTGTTATGGGAACTCGCCTTTGTGGTGTTTGACTGAATCTTGTGGGTAAAGTGCATAACCTCTGCAGAGTGTAGAATCTATTCGAATAGCCGTGTCCGCGGTATTGGACATCGCTCAGGAATTACAGTCAAGGGTTAGATTTTCTCAAAAATGACTTGGACTTGAAAGGTTGGGTTTGGTTTACAAATGACGTTAATGGAAATGTGGATTAGGATGGGAAAGATGTTTATTAAACTCCTTGAAAAGTTATCTATGCTTTACTTGTTACTACTGCTTTCGAATCTACTTATGATATTTGTCAAATGCTGTTTTACTACAAATATACCCTGAGCTATTCCTTTGTATTAAGCTATGCATGTAGTATATTAGCTGCATTCTGTGCATGACTTGCTGAGTACCAAGTACTCACCCTTGCCACAATACAACACCAGTTGAAGAGGAGACTACACCAGCTTTGGAGGAGGAGCTCCACGAGGAACCGTCTACTTAGGGAGCGAGCCCAGTCAGTTGCCTGTGGTATACTGGATGGCGCCACAATGTTATCTTATTTTTCCGCTGCTACTATTTCTCTCTTAATAAGTTCGCCCTGCGAGGCGTATAATTGTAACTTGACCATAAGGTCGAGTAACCAGTTTGACTATTTAATTAAAGTACTTTATTAGTATCGAGTGGTATGATTGTGATATTTACCGATGTTAAGACTGTGTGCACTAGCGCGTTCCTGGACTAGTGCTGAATGCACAGAGGGTCCGGATTTGCAGATTCGGGTCCCGACAATAAACAAATGTCCTATCATTTGGAATAAGCCATGAATGTAGCTATTGGAATTGCATTTCTGTGCATGACTTGCTGAGTGCTTTAAAGCACTCACCCTTGCCACAACACAACCATCAGTTGAGGAAGAATCGACGCCAGCGCTGGAGGAGGAGTTCCAGGAGAAGCCATCGAACTAAGGAGCGAGCCCAGTCAGTTGCCTGTGGCATATTGGTTGGCGCCAAGAGTTTATTTATTTTTTCGCTGCAAGTTTATTTAATGAAGACTTTGCTCTATGAGGTGTAACTTTGTAAGTTAACCATAAGGTTGATTCAACCACTTTCGTTATAATAAAGACTTATTTACTATTCTGTTGTGTATGATTGTGATATTCATCGATGTTGAGACTGTGTGCACTAGCGTGATCCTAGACTAGTGCTGAAAACATAGAGGGTCCGAATTTGCACATTCGGGTCCCGATAGTCACTTAGCAGTCCGTAATCCAGAGCAGTCGCTCTGATCATTATGAGCTTTTGCGAGCTCAGCTAGACGGATGGTATCTTTGTCCCGAGCCTCAACAGGGGTAGAATCAATTCATGCTTATGTCTCAGACCAAATCACATCGTTTTGGATTATATTATAATTTTATTAATGTTGTTAACATAATTTGCATAGATTTATCATGGTAGGCCTCAGGCTCAGGCTCCGGTGGCATAAGACCTGCCTTCGCCGCTGACCCTCAACGACGGCGGCAACAACTACCTCATCGAGCAGTCCATAGTGGAGCTCCATCAAAAACTAAACGAGATCCGTAGTCGCTCCGGGCTGTCGAGCAGAGGTCTCACCACCTGCGCGCAGTGGCGAAGCTAGGATTTTAGACAAGGTTGGTCCAACTTTTAAAATATATGTAACAGACCAACATATAAATATAGAATGTATCAAAAACATAATACGAAGATAACAATAAAGTTTTGCAATAGTTCAGAGAATATTACCGTACTACTTCTTGTGTCGGGCTTACGCCTTCTAATGGCCATGAAAATCTCGATTATATTATCTTTATCCACTTTGGAGAACATATCTCGCTCAATGAAGAAAATTAGACAATCATTCAAAAGACTATCACCATCCTATTTCTCAACTTATTATTGGCAAACTTCATTGCAGAAAATGCCCTTTCATACGGCTATACCTATGGCTAATTTGATAAAAAAAAATCACAAATCAAGGGCACTAGCTAGTAGCCACTAGGCCAGAAGGAAAAGGATTGTATGTCTCACCAGGGAACCGGGACGCCTGATGATACGGGCAACATAACACCATCACCATCCGCTTCCCCTACCGTTATTCAAGAGATTCCAAATCATTTCCAAGGACCAATTACACGTGCCCGAGCTAAACAAATCAATCAGCAGGTGTACTCGATCCTTAGTAAGAATCATATTACTTGTGAGAGTCAGCTGCTATCTAATTCAAGTAATTTGATTATTCTCAAGTATGAAGACAATGTAACAAGGTGTAAACACCTTAGGGAAGATCAAGAGAAGCATGGACAAGTCAACATGCAAGATGTGAATGCAGAAGAGCCTAGTTCGGCCTCCAATGACCAGTCTGGAGAAAAACGGGCATAGAGGACACAATTGAAATCCGTTTGAGATGTGTAAATACTCGTTTGAAATCTAACTTCATCAACTTTCCAATGGATCTGGCCCCACCCTCAAATTCATCGTGAGCGCAAAGATATCACCAAAACATTATGGCAACCAGATCCTGTCTCGAACTTCCACCTAGTAAACTCTACGTGTGCTGCGCCACACTTAATATGGATGGTTGGATAATGTGAACATGTAAAGATTTGTGCAGCTATGTTTCTAGCTTCCTCTCCACCTCTCCTATATATAGGAGGGCACCCTCTTGTGTTTGGAATCAAGTATAAGACAATCTTCATATGAAAATAGCTATGCTATGCATGTTCTTGGATTTTCATGCCTCGGGTTGAAACTTCCCTAAGAATGGTGCATTCCTTCCCGTTGTTCTTACAAGCTCTTTGTGATTGCAGTGATGATTGTAATATGCTTGACTTGGTTGAGTGGACAACGTGGGGTTGGGTGAACTATGTGCCGTAGGTTGTTGCCTTTGCAACGGTTGGCCGCACAAGATTCGTCAGGTTTCACGAGTATCTTCGATTCTATGCTGTGAAGGTCGAGCGCACCCTCGTATCACCTGAGTGATGATCGCATGCACCTAATGGTTGTTCAAGTGCACTTGAGGAGACGGACAGCTGGACGGATGCTTGACTGAATCACTAAATGGTTGAGTCAGAGCAATGGTTGGGCTGTGGCCCAACGGTTCCAACCACTGGCTCCACCTATTCTTATTGGTGATGAGTAATTGACTATATTTGAGGATGTAGTCACTACTACAGGATAGGCAATCTCTACCGGTTAGGAAACGCTATCACAGCCGGTTATAGCAGCCGGCAGTGATTGGTCGGCAGTGATACTCGAGATTATCACTGCCGGCTCAGGAACCGGCAGTGATAAAAGATACCTCTGCCGGCTCACACTAAAACTGGTAGTGATACCTGTATATCACTGCCGGCTCAAACTCAATCTGGCAGTGATATATACACATCACTGTCGGCCTATATCACAATCCGATAGTGATACATATACATCACTGCCGGCCTATACAACAATCCGGCAGTGATATGTATATCACTGTCTGTTCTTGGACGAACTGGCAGTGAGGAATTTTTCTCATATTTTCTTTGCATTATATAATATGAAACAAATATTTTGTACAATGCCTTATGTATAAAATTTGCACATGAAAAACTCTAAAATTTTTTGCGGATGTACTTGGAAGATGACAGGTTCAAATTCAAAACATATGAAGAGTTACAAAAAAGAGAAAATAATTATTTTCTCTTTTTTGTAACTCTTCATATGTTTTGAATTTGAACCTGCAATTTTATACATACGTAGAGTCATCTTCGAAGTACGTTCGCAAAATTTTTCAAAGTTTTCATCAATTTTATTAGGTAGTGTGCACAGTGTGTACACGGGAAGCCCAATATGCACAGGATATGTTGCCTTCAAATATATAGTATATAAAGCATCGTTAAATCGTAATTGAAATATATTAAAGCATCACAATATTTAGTTTTTACAATCGTCTGTTTACAACTATAGTGTCAGTACATCTAATCCAATTATGGTTTTCAACGACTCCAGTAGAATTAAAGTTTCTCATGGAAATCGCCATTTGGATTGATGATTTGATCGTGAATGAATCCAGCCATCTGCTCTTGAATTGCTAAAATTTCTGTTAGCAGTAACTTATTGGTTTTCAACCTGGAGCGCTGTTATTGAAGAAAAGAGAAATTAAATTAATGATGATATATATTAAATGAATGACAAGTAGGGATCAATGTCTAATTATGTACCATGGCTTTGTTATAGCTGACACTCTCCGTCGTAATTGAATGCATATTTGAGCATACGTAGTATGCGCATAAATTATTTCCTGGGTCCTGTCTCATGCATGGAAAGTCCATTATTATTTGGAAAGTTTTCGTGTAGGGACGATGCCGAAGACTTTTCTTGCAATATTTTTTGAATGCCCTGTGAATGATTTTAAATAGTAATTAATCTTAAATGCAATAGAATGGAATATTACTAGAGCAATAACGCAACGATCGAGTTTACCTGTTCATCATGTCAAAAAAGTCTTTATAATCTTCAAGGGGTTTTCTCATCGAGTCCAGGACAAAAATCCTGCTAGCATCTAACTCGATGACGAGGAGGACCCAGTGAAACCTGTTCGTATATATATATATATATATATATATATATATGTGTGTGTGTGTGTGTGTGTGTGTGTGTTAACATGGCCTATTAGTCCCACATCGTGTCACGCAAAAATAGTAAAATGATATTAGAAGTAGTGTAATACGTATTTAAAGTTATAGGGTAAAAGTATGGAGGTTTTGTATTGCAACTTCAAGAAACTATTAAATAAATGATCTTCAATAAAAATTGGGTCCTGCTGGACAATCTCCTCATTGACAATCCCCAGATCGATAAATCCTAGGTTTTCATTACCATTTAGTCTACATGTATGTATCTCCATTCTGCATATATAAGAAAGAAGTTAGACATGAAGTTAAGCGGTACAGGAATATATATATATATATACAATAATATAAATTGAAACTTACAAAGTCCACACTCTGACTATATTCAGTCCAGGGCATCTTGCTGGTACAACATATACAATTCGAGGAAAACCACCTAGAAGCTATTATCCCCATTGTGAAAATCCGATTCTTTGTATTTGACTGGGAATGCATCCATACCATTTCTGCTCTGCTACATGTACCACTGATGGACGCGCCGCAATTGTATTGTTAGGTGGTCTATATGAGCTGGTTCAACCAGTGGTTGCCCGTTAACGAACCTCCACCTTAGACCTGCCTCGTGAACAAGAAGTTGTTTAGCAATATCTCTTTCTTTTTGTGATTTCAATGCGTCCGCACTAGCCTCCTTCAAGTATTGCTTTCTGGAGATACGCTTGTAGTCTAACATTTTTGAAGGTTCAGAAGCCACCCCTGACTATTTCCCTTCTGCCATAGTGTAACACCCCAATTTTTGCTTTTCATGAATTTAAATAATATTTGGCACTTTTGTGAATTTTTGGAATTTTCTGGGATTTATTTGGATTTATTTGGAATTTATTTGAATTTATTCCCTTTTCAAATAATTAAATAATTTAATTTTGCAAATAAAGTTTTGTTGGAAATATTTTATTTGAGTCCAAAATGTTCCAAAATATTTTCTAGAACTTTTTTGGAATTTTTCTAAGTGTTTTGCTATTTTTAATGAATTAAATGAATTTTTGGAAATTAATCGGATTATTTAATAGCTGGAAAAATCGAGTTGGTTTCACTGTTCATCCGACCGAGCCTGAACCCGAGTCGGACTATGACACCACGGAGTGTCGTATCTTATAAAATGTGAATGTTGAGGTCTAAAACTTTATAAAATATGAAAATGGAGGTTAAAACTTTACGTTATGCCGTTTATAGCGTGTTTTTGGGCCTCTCCGGGGGACTTTGGGCCTTCGGGGTTGAGTTGGGCCTCCGGTGGAAGGGTTTGGGCCCAAGGGGGGGACTTTTGGGCAGCCAAATCTGGCCCCCACCCCTTGGTGCGCCCCAAACTCCCTCTCCCAACCCTAGCCCCCCCATGCGCCTCTACCCTTCCCCTTCCTCTCCATCTTCCCTGATGGCGCCACCACCCCTCTCCTCCCCTCTCCACCTCCCTTGCTGCCCCTAGGAGAGTTGTCCACCTTAACACCTAGAAGATCCGCCCATTGGAGCACTCCGCGACGAGGAGATCCGGTGGATTTGGAGCGAGGAGCGAGGAGGGAGGAGCGAGGAGCGATCCGGGAGGAGATCTATTGGGTTTTCGTGCATCGGGCGAAGGTATGGCCGCGGGAATCTTTGGGGTTGGGCTAGGTACTGTTCTAAGGATCAATATCATGTTTTTAGATCAATTGGTGGTGCTGGATTTGAGTAGATTGGATTAGATCTAGAAGTTGCCACGTCCTCTGTTTCGGGCAGCATGAGCAGTCGACCTAGGGCTTAGGTTTTCGCCAATTTAGTTTCAGAATCTGGTCGTACGGATGTTGAAGAAGTTGTAGATAATTTCATTATATTTCCGTGGATATAAAGAACGTTAAATTCCGATCAGCCGTTTGAAAGTTATGGCTGTTTTACCGAGCGTGTTAAAATCTATGACGTGATTGGAACAGATCACGGTATTTTGTAGATTAAACAACTTTAGATTCCGAATCAGTCTTTCCATATACCTAGATAAAGTTGGGAAATTTCCAAAGCTACGCGAGGATGTACTCGTTTAATTGATTCGGAGTCTTAGAACCCCAGTTATGCATTTTGGAAGGCTGCTGTCCCGGCGGGACAGAACCTCTGTTTTTGTTTATTGCGAGTAGATGGCAATGTCGGGGTAGATGAGGGTTTGCATACTGTTTTGTGGACATGATTGTGAGTGTGTGGTACCTATGTGCAGGTGGTGTGACCCCGGGAGTGGCCTCTTCATCTCGCCAATCCGTCGCCTGTGGTTGAGGCAAGTGTATTGGAATGGGTAGCGGATTGTGGGTTGTTTGATTGATTGAGATTGAAATTTGAATATATGATATGTTCACATGCCATGCTTTAATGTTTGCCATTGATATGATGAATATGTTTATTATGTGATGATGCCATGTGTTAATGTACAAGTTATCCATGATGATGCCATATGTTAATGTACAAGTTATTCATGATGTTGGCATATTTGCATACATGGCATGATACATGGCCCGGGCGGTGAGAAAGTCATAACTAGTCCGGGGAAGGTCGGTGAGAAAGTTATGACTATTCCGGAGAGCCAATGAGTAAGTCCAACATCGTGATTCCATTCACCGCGGTGAACGGAAGCGAGGAGTAGGCACCCTCCATCTTCGGGATGGAAGGGGGGAGAGGGTGCACACCGATGGGTGTGTACTCAACCATACCGGTATGAGTTTCCAAGGAGACATGAGCATCGCATTGCATTGCATACATAATGATGATGATAATGTTATGTGTTCATGAATGAGATGATATACATGATGTGAGATATTATTGCCATGTAATTGTTCTTTTTGTCCATTGCAATATGCTTGCTGAGTTTCGAACTCACGCTTGTGTTTATGTTGTTTTTCTTAGGTACCATGAAACCGGCATGCGGGTAAAAGGGTTTAGCTACACATCTACACGTAGCTCCACACAAATTATACAGTGTTATCATTTGGAGACATGATAATGAAAGTATTGTCATGAAACTTGGAGAATTGCTTAACTGTGTGCTCGGTCTTACTATTTGATTCGTTCTGCTCATGAATGTAACACCCCAAAATTTTGCTTTTCTTAAATTCATGTGTGATTTGGCACTTTGGTGAATTTTTGGAATTTTCTGGAATTTATTTGGATTTATTTGGAATTTATTTGAATTTATTCCATTTTGAAATAATTAAGGAATTAAACTTTGCAAATAAAAATTTGTTGGAAATATTTTATTTGAGTCCAAAATGTTCCAAAATATTTTCCAGAATTTTTGGAATTTTTAAAGTCTTTTGCTATTTTTAATGAATTAAATGAATTTAGGAATTATTTTAAATATTAAATCATTGGAAAATCGAAGTCGGGTCAAATCGTTTCATCCGATCGACTCGAACCGAGTCCGACTTTAGTCCGACCGAGCCCGCGTGACTCGACCGAACCCACTCGGCCGAAAGCCCTAACCGCGTGGACTGCTGGATTCGCATCCAACGCCACAATTGAGCCACGTCACCGAGCCCGAGCTCGACCGAGCCACCAACCGCTTCCGAGCTGCACCGAGCCCAAACCCCCACACCGTTGGATCTTGATCCAACGGCTGTGGTTGAGCCACGTCACCCAATCCGAGTCGCCGCCGGACTCCGCCGCCGCAGCCATGTCGACCTCGGTCTCCGCGCGATACACGGAAGCCGAGGCCCCTATTTAATGCGTCGCCGCTGCCATCGTGAAGCCCGTTCCCTTGCGCACCCGTAGCCCTAACCCATCCCGTCGGAGCCGCCGCCGTTTAGCCGCTAGAGCTCGCCGGAGTAAGGAGAAGGAGCCGCCGCGGTTTTCGTCGAATCCTGCCGCCGTCCGCCGTCCTCCGTCGTCGTTGACCCTATATCCAGGACCGTGAGATCAAGCCGCGTCGGTGAGCACCACTCACATCGCCGGAGCGCGCCCAAAACGCCGTCGGCTAGGTCGTCGTCCCCTGCGCCGGTGACCCAGCGCCGCCGCTCGCCATCGCCGGACTTCGAGCTCTGCCAGCCGTCGGATCTTCATCGAGCGGTCCAGATTGCGCCACATCACCGTCGGTGAGATCCCATTCCAAAATCCCAGATCCAATCTCGACCGTTGGATCTAGATCCAACGGTCCTGATCGAACGCGTTCACCCCAAACGCGTGAAACCAGATCCAATCTGGGCCGTTGAATTTCAAATCAACGGCCGAGATCTAGCCACGTGTCCGGGGAGCCTGACCGCCGCGGTCAGCGCACCCGTGCGTGTGACGCTGACACGCCGGGCCCGCGTGTCAGCGACGCGACCAAACCACACCATGACGTCACGCTGACGTCATGGCAGGCCCGCACGTCAGTGGCCACCCCAACCGCGTAGTGACGTCAGCGATGACGTCACAAGTGGGTCCCACCTGTCAGCGCAACGGGCTGAGCCCCGCTGACGTCAGCAATGATGTCACCCCAGTGGGTCCCACCTGTCAGCCGCACGTGAGCCGTGGACCGAGTCCACCGTGGACCGAGCAAAGCCGTGGGCTCAGCCCATGGACCGGCTGACGTCAGCCGCACAATCAGAGGCTGACACGTGTCCTCGCTGACGCAATAATTAATTTCCGAAAAAGAAAATGATTTATTAATTCGAAATAATGATTTCAGATTTTGTTTCAAACTTCAAACGCTTATAACTTTTGCGTTTCAACTCCGATTTGAGTGATTCAAATTTCTAAATTTGTATAAAATTGAGATCTACCTAATGATGAATTTTATTTAATTTTTGGACTAAAGTTTTCCTCTGTAATATTATTTAATTGATTATTTAAACTTCAAAATGCTATAACTTTTGCATTTAAACTCCGAATTTGACGATTCCAGTTTCTAAAAATTCATAAAATTATGTTCTCTCTATTTATGAACTTTATTTGGATGTTTGGATACTTTTTGTCTACTATTTTATTCATTTGTTGCTATTTGCACGCGTTACGAGTAGACGTTGAAGTGCCGGAAGGATTCGAAGGAGAGGTGTTGACTCAGGATCCAACTCAAGACCAAGAACAAGTACTTTTTGAAGGCAAGTTGTGCCTTGACCATATTGATCCCATTTTGAAACCTATTTTGATTTAATGTACTGCATGCTAGTTCAAATAGAAAATGCTTTACTTAATTATGGGAAATTAGATAAATACCAATTTGCTGTATGACACCTTGATTACTTAAATATGTGCCATGACCCCTTGTCACCCTAGTTGTGGATTACTAGTTGGACATTACTAAATTGCCAACATGGGTTTGTAGATCGTTGTAGTATATGGCTTAGACTCGCTTTCATTACTCACGACATGATTTTGGACAATCAAATGTTAATATTGACTTAATGATATATTGAACCTGTTTTGGGAAGGTATCATGTGATGTTGATGGCACGTGGTGCATGGTAATCAACTGGGGTTTGATAAATAGCTTTTGACCGGGGCATGTGGCAAGAATGTTCAGTTGGGCCGGTTGTGGCACCGAAAGCGTTGGTTTGGTTCTTCGGGTAGTCTTGCCCAGGTCACCCTAAGGACTTAACCTTGCAAGCCTTTGAACTGAGTCAATCTTGCAACCACATGTCCGTAATGGAACGGACCTAGTTGACTAAGTTGCTAATAACGTACCTGTGGGACCTCAGGATGTCAACTACACCCTTTGTGTAAGTTATGCAGGGGGCGTCTGGGGCTGCGGCCAGGTACCCATCTAACGGTTGATTGGCCTAAACTTCGCCTTCGCTAAGGGAAGGGTTAGTGTGCAATAACCGGGGAGGCTCACTTGTATTGTTAGAAGTTTCCGAAAGACTTTGTTACGGGAACTCGCCTTTGTGGTGTTTGACTGTATCTTGTGGGTAAAGTGCGTAACCTCTGCATAGTGTAGAATCTATTCGAATAGCCGTGTCTGCGGTATTGGACATCGCTCGGGAATTACAGTCAAGGGTTAGATTTTCTTGAAAATAACTTGGACTTGAAAGGTTGGGTTTGGTTAAATAATGATGTTGATGGAAATGTGGTTTAGGAATGGGCAGGATGTTGATTAAACTCCTGGAAAAGTTATTGATGCTATACTTGTTTCTATTGCTTTCGAATCTACTTATGCTACTTGTCAAATGCTGTTTTACTACAAATATACCCTGAGCTATTCCTTTGTATTAAGCCATGCATGTAGTATATTAGCTGCATTCTGTGCATGACTTGCTGAGTACCAAGTACTCACCCTTGCCACAATACAACACCAGTTGAAGAGGAGACTACACCAGCTTTGGAGGAGGAGCTCCAAGAGGAACCGTCTACTTAGGGAGCGAGCCCAGTCAGTTGCCTGTGGTATACTGGATGGCGCCACGATGTTATTTTATTTTTCCGCTGCTATTATTTCTTTCTTAATAAGTTTCGCCCTGTGTGGCGTATATTTGTAACTTGACCATAAGGTCGAGCAACCGGTTTGACTATTTAATTAAAGTACTTTATTAGTATCGAGTGGTATGATTGTGATATTTACCGATGTCAAGACTGTGTGCACTAGCACGTTCCTGGACTAGTGCTGAATACACAGAGGGTCCGGATTTGCAGATTCGGGTCCGGACAGAGGTGGTATCAGAGCCATACTGACCGTAGGCTCAACCCTAGCTAGAATGGCCGTAGAGAGGTTAAAACTTATTTTCTAAAGGTTAAAAGTTCGTCAAGATAAGAAATGACATCTCGACTTATTCCCTTCTCTCTTTTCTTGTCTCTTGCTGAATTTTTCCTTACCTTGTCACGAATTAAAAATTTTGAGTTCTTGCGTGAGCACTCTTGTGACAGATGGAGGGAGAGTTCAACTACGTCGATCTGGAGGTTGGTCACGCCGCGGAACTTTGGCGTATGCTACAGACTCTCGGAGATTTTGAGAAGCCGCAATACCAAGTGGACGTGATCAGACAAGCAGGATTGATCAAGGCTTGTGACGTGAAGATTGTGGTACCTGCTAGGAAGAAGGGCCCAGGCAATCGCCCGATACACTGCACTGCCAGGAGGTCTACAATGCAGATGGGTATCCAAGAGGCGTCATGACGAGCAATGCGGCACATTACTCGCATCTACGCCAGAGAGTTGGAGAGCACGGTGTTCCGATATCATCCGCGCAGCAATAACCTTCTTGACCCGAAGGCGATTCAGGATGAGAAGGCCATGGTCACACAGTTGGCACGACTTGTTGTCGCCCAGGTGGATGTACTCGATGATACAGGCAAGGAGCTACAGAAGGCCCGCAAGGAGATCACTGCAGAGAAGAACAGATGGCGGGAAGCTCAAGAGTATGTGTCTCACCTTCTGCAAAGGATTGGAGAGTTAGAGACGGCATTATGCGCACTGCAGCCGGAGCGATTTAGCCGCACGAGCTGCAGGCGAGGAGCCGGAGCTTGAGGAGGACATCGCTTCTTCGACTACCACGGATGACACGATTCTTTGGACATGGCGATCGTTTCGGCGCCTATGCCGCAAAGATCCGTATCGTGCCGGGAGGTTTTCTCGATGAGTGAGCGTAGGTTCTATAGTGAGACTCCTTCGTCGAGTCGCGTCATAGAATAAAGAGTCACCCTTTAGGCGTTAGACTCCAGTGTTGGTTCAATTTTGATTTTCATTGCTTGCTGAGTGTGCAGTATGTGTTGCAAGGCCCCTAGGCATTGAAAGCAACCATACCAAGTTACTATTGATTAAAATAATAAAGTTGGGCTTTAAGTTACACCTTTCGCCCCGCATAAGTTCCATGTTACTTGTCTATTCTTGTTTCCCTCTCATCTCTAAGACCTAGAGCAAACCACAGATGGTGAACACCCGCGGAAACCTTGGAGGCAATGGAAGTGGTTCTCGCCCAGCAGAAAACCCCAATGATGGAGCACCAGCACCGCCACTGGACATGCAGAATTTTGGAGCATTTCTTGCTGCTCAGACTCAGTTGATGCATGCTATGATGCAACAGATGCAACACGTCACTGCTCAGGCCACTGCTAATCAAGTGAATCAGGGACAACGCCAGAATACAAGACTGTCAGAGTTCATGAGGACTCACCCACCCACTTTTTCTGGGAATGCCAATCCGTTGGAGGCTGATGATTGGTTAAGGTCAATTGAGAGGAAGCTACACATTGCTCAATGCATAGGAAATGAGAAGGTACTCTACGCTTCTCATCAGTTGGAAGGAACAGCCGCCGAATGGTGGGAGAACTTCTGTGCCACGCAAGAGAACCCTCAAGATATCACTTGGGAGGAGTTCACAGCTGCGTTTCGTCAGTATCACGTGCCTGAAGGAATCATGGATCTCAAGAAGGAGGAGTTCAGAGCACTGAAGCAAGGTAATCAGCCTGTGGCCGAATACCTGAACAAGTTCACACAGCTTGCACGTTACGCACCTAAAGATGTAGCAACAGATAAAGCCAGACAGTCTCGTTTCATGAAGGGACTTAACTCAGGATTGCAGGTGGGATTGATCACCCACACCTTTCCAGATTTCCAAGAGCTTGTGAATAAGGCGCTTATTCTTGAGGACAAGCGCAAGGAACTGGATGAGAACAGGAAGCACAGGATGCAGCATCAGGGATCGCGTCAGGGAGCACAGCATCGTTTGAGAGTTGCACCAAATCAGTTTTTCAGATTCCAGCCGCAGAACGCAACCAGGACACCGTCACCAGCACCAAGACCCGTCAATCAGAACTATCAGACCCCAGCCCGACCCGTAAACGCCGCTTGAGCGATCAACAAGGAAACAGTGAGACGCTGCTACAATTGCAACGAGCCAGGGCACTTTGCCAACAGCTTGTCCTAAGAAAACAATGAATGACCCCTGGGGCCTGGCCTAACTGGGATCCAGACCAGCTAGGACGCCTGCACCAGGAGCAGCACCCCAGACCGTGGTGAGAGGCCGAGTCAACCATGTCACCGCAGATGCACTTCAGAATGCCACGGATGTCATACTAGATAAGTTACTTGTTAACTCAGTACCTACAACAGTTTTGTTTGATTCTGGAGCTTCGCATTCGTTTGTTTCACAAGGCTTTGCTGCTAAAAATGATTTGGGGATTGCAAGAATTAAATGCATGCTTTTAGTTCAAACCCCTGGTTCCGAACTCCGAACGAAAGTAGGATGTTCTGGGGTGAGAATACTAATAAATGGGATAGAGTTCCTAGCGAACCTTATTATTTTGGAGACCCAGACCTTAGATGTCATTTTGGGAATGGATTGGTTATCCAAGCACAAGGCCGTATTGGATTGTGGATGAAGGACTATCTCAGTTGAGAGCCCGTGTGGAAAGAAAGTGGAATTTCAAGCTACTGCCGTTAGAGATGGATAGTTGATGGTTAACAGCACCAAGGCAATCAGCATAGAAGATGTCTCAAGAGTGAATGAGTACCCGTGATGTTTTTCCTGAAGATCTACCTCGGTATGCCGCCAGACAGGGACATAGAGTTTGTGATAGAGCTTGTACTGTACAGACCGATAGCAAAGAGACCTTATCGGATGTCCACCGAAGAATTGGTAGAGATGAAGAAGCAACTCAAGAGCTAATGGAGAAAGGATTTATCGAGGCCAGTTCGTCGCCATGGGGAGCGCCAGTTTTGTTTGTCAAGAAGAAGGATGGGAGTTTCAGGATGTGCATTGACTACCGTGCACTTAATGAAGTCACCGTGAAGAATAAGTATCCGCTACCCAGGAATGATGATTTGTTTGATCAGCTGAGAGGAGCCGGAGTTTTCTCCAAGATTGATCTGAGATCGGGATACCATCAGTTGAAGATCCGATCAGAGGATATTCCGAAGACCGCATTCTCGTCAAGATATGGACATTACGAGTTTACAGTTATGTCCTTTGGTTTGACGAATGCGCCAGCATATTTCATGAATATGATGAATAAGGTGTTCATGGAATATTTGGACAAGTTTGTTGTTGTGTTCATAGATGATATCCTAATCTACTCCAAGACAGAGGATGAACATGCAGAGCACTTGAGGCTAGTGTTGGAAAAGCTGAGGGAACAGCAACTTTTCGCCAAGTTCAGCAAGTGTGACTTTTGGAAGGACAAGGTGGAGTTCCTTGGACATGTAATGACCGCAGAAGGAGTTGCCGTTGATCCAAGCAAGGTAGAAGCTGTGTTACATTGGGAGCAGCCGAAGACTGTGACCCAGATCCGGAGTTTCCTTGGAATGGCAGGTTACTATCGCCGTTTCATTGAAGACTTTTCGACAATTGCGAAACCTCTTACGCAATTGCTGAAAAAGGAGTGCATGCCTGGTGTGGCGTATATTTGTAACTTGACCATAAGGTCGAGCAACCGGTTTGACTATTTAATTAAAGTACTTTATTAGTATCGAGTGGTATGATTGTGATATTTACCGATGTTAAGACTGTGTGCACTAGCGCGTTCCTGGACTAGTGCTGAATACACAGAGGGTCCGGATTTGCAGATTCGGGTCCCGACAATGAAGTGGTTGAATGCCTTATCCTGGACTTATTTTGTTGCTATGCCACATGTTATTGCTGTTTTAGATGCTTTTCGTTATGGTATAACTTGTGATACTTTGTTGTTGCTCCGAATCATGGAAAAACAAAGGAGATGCTGCCGAAATTTTTGGTATTAGTATTTGTTCCTTTGCTGTAATTTACTTGTAATTGTGGTATTTAGAGGTTGTTTTGTCTATGTTTGGTAGCATTCGGGCATATTAAATGCCGAGGTGTTACAGTTGGTATCAGAGCGGGCTGTAGGTCCTTGGAATATGTATTTTTAGTGTCATGCTATAGGGTACAACTAAAATGTGATGTGGAATAACTTAGAAACATGGCTTAGGTTTTAACTAAAATTTTGTCATAGGATAGCAACATTAAAACTTGCAAAAGTGGTATAACTAATCTAAAATTTGACACACATGGATGCACAGTAGGAAAAGGGTATGGGTATCGTTTCTTTACGCTTAAATGTTGTATTTAAACTTTGATGTTGAATGCTTCATTTGACAATGCATGTTGCTATGTTAATGAGATAAATGATTGAATTGCTCTTGTTGTTGTGATAAAGTGGGGTTGTGGTGCCGAAGGGTTTCGGTCACCACTTTTGTT
Source organism: Rhipidocladum racemiflorum (assembly GCA_036346355.1). Classification (NCBI taxonomy): domain Eukaryota; kingdom Viridiplantae; phylum Streptophyta; class Magnoliopsida; order Poales; family Poaceae; genus Rhipidocladum; species Rhipidocladum racemiflorum. The sequence goes on along the minus strand of CM070589.1, from coordinate 34,630,733 downwards.
AATAGTAAGGTTGTGGTTTGACGGTATGGCCGGTTAAAACTATCACCGAAGAACTATTAACCCCTTGTGGGGAAAGAGTGCTTACCTTTTCTATCGTAGATCGGGTAGTTGGCTGGAGACAAATAGAAGAGTTGATGGTGGCTTCCTTCGGATGCTTTTTACCATTCTGACGGTCGGTTTTGGTTGGTCTTCTTGGTTTTTAGTCGATTGAAATCAAAAGAAAAGTGTTTGGTCTTGGATTTTCGCGGATTGTTCCGTATGCGGTATGTGGTTTTGTCTTCCTTGGTTGAAGGTGAAGAAGAAGAGTCTAGTGTTGCGCTTCTTTTGGTCGCCTTTCCAGTTTTGATGCTTAGGTTGTTGATTGCTTTATGGGGAAGAAGCATTCAATTTATTTCTGTGTTTGTCTTTCTCCGAGGTTAAAGGAGTTATTGCGGCATTATGCCGGACACATTGTCGTGGCTGAAGTCCTGTGGGCTTTGTAGGAGTAGGTGGTGTTTGATTTCGCCATTTCTTGGTTTAGGAAATCATCTTTGAAAACCCTTCTTGTTTCGTGAAAGGTTGGGGTTTGGTGTTAAGGTTTTATTTGAAAAGGATTACTTGATCGCTTGGTTCCCTTTCGAGAAAATTGTCTTTCAACCATTCTCCTCTATGGGAGTCCTTGAGATTGAAAGGTGTTTTGGAGAATTCCTTTTGCATGACCAAGTGTGGGTTTGTCTCGTTGCAATTTTGAGAGTCAAGTTTCCTTATGAATTTGGGATGAGTTTTAAAACTAAAATGCTGCAAACAAAGTAAGTAGTCTTTTGACTGAAATCGTTTGTCCCTAGTAAGAATTGTTGTTTAGCATGTTATGTATAGCATGTACCAATGTGGTTTATGGAATGACGTATTGTTAAGTTAATTTGCGAGTTGAAACAATTAAATGTAATTGTTACCTTTAGCTTAAGATTAAGTGAACCTCTAGTGATGTAGAGTACCCCATAGTGGGAATGATTAAATGGGTTAATGTACATGCTTAGAATCTGTTGCTTTGTTATAAAAAAAATGCTTATGACCCCCGATTATGTTTAAAGTTTTAAAACTTGATGCATAGTTAAAACATTAAGATGATGTAGACTGCTGTTATTGTTAAAAAAAAACTTTGCTGGTTGTTTAAAGATGTTCTAATCTAACGGGTTAATAGAGAAATTTAATCATGTTGACTAGTGGCTTTAATTTGGAAGTTGATTAGAGTTGCTATTTACGTTGTTGCAAACTACTAGTATATTTGGAAGTATGCAGTTGTGTCTCTACAATGCTAGTATTGATATCAATTGAGAAGACATAAGACTTACTCTTAATGATGTTGTTAAAGGCAGTGTTAATGCTAGTATTCAATTTTTTTTAAATAGTTGGAGTATGTTGCGTGGTGGTAATTTTGTTATGACCTTTGTATAGGGTAGCTAAAAGTAATGTTGTTGGTTGATGAACATGCCCATTTGTTGTTATTGATGACTAAGTAGTGGTGGTAACTGTTTAGATTACTCGTTGGAAAACCATGGTTAAATAGAGAAAAATTTTAACATGTTGCGATGGAATGAGCTTTGGATAATTAACATGATAAATGATCTTATCCTTAATGAAAGTATAACTTAGAGTCTCACTTACGAATTCTTCCCTGTGGAGATAATATTTACATGTTGAAGTCGTTGTTTAACTGAATAAGGTTCGGTTGTCGAGACGTGAATATATAGGAGGTATAAAAATTATATTTTGATCTATATGAAAGATTTGTTGAATTATTATGATTCAAATTTAGAATAAGAAGTATTATGATTCGGTGATCCGTGGGGATCATGTCAATATAGTCTTGGTTGGGTGCCTTTTTGATAAGCATCTTAAACCCTAATTAAAAGTGTTGGGAATGGTAACTAGAGGAAGAATTTGTTGTGAAGCTTTTGGTTTAATTGTGTTGGGGCTTCTCAGGGAGTAAATGGTGATTATTGAAGTCTTTAATGGAAAGCGTAGTGGAGTACTAGAGATGGTTCTTTTTATGCTGAGCTTGTGTTCAAAAGCTTTTGGACTGGTTAGGTTGTTTGCCATTTTGGTTGAAGGGTTTTCGATCAAGGTGTTCCATATGATGTTTTTCAGAGTTTCCCTAAAACTCGTAGAAATTGGTGCAAATACTTGGTTTTGGCTAATTTGTTTTGTTGGTGCTATGAGTATGGATGTACACCCCAAAAGTTTTTTTGAGTCGATCGCGCCCTTTCGCGTTCGCACTGAATTATCTTTGGAATTAATTTTAAAAGGAAGCAGATGGTCATAAAGGGTTGTGTTGGAAACTTTGGAGTTAAGCCCTTGATGTGTAACTCTATTTGGCTAGAGTTGGAGTTATTTGGAAAATGTGTCTAGTGTGCGGATGTTTCACAAGTCTGGATTTTTATGAATGTTTCATAAGTGAATTTGGTTAGTGAAGAGTTTTCTTTTGGGATTGAGTTTCCCTCTCTTTTGATAAAATTTATGGCGGTTGTGTGTGCAGATGTTTGACTTTGGAGTCGATGTTCTGTTCCAAAGGGGTTGAGTTTGATTTTGCGAGGTGTTGCAAGGTTAGTTTTAAATGGATGATGGGTTTTCACACAATGTGGTGTTTTGCTGTTAACTATGCTGCCGTCATAATTTATATGAATTAGCGCAATCCTCGATGTTATTCGAGTTTTATTTATGTGATACAGAGGAAGAAGTCGTCTTGTGAATGACTATTCGGTAGTGTTGTTACATGATGAATGAATGGTGAAAAGTAATCATGACATCGTTTATAGATGTTAAATGATAAAAGAGTCGTTGAGCCAGGTCGGTGAGAAAGTCATATATGGATATATGACTAATCCGGAGTGCTCTTGGAAAGCTGCATGCATGTCCTGAATCGAGATTTCAATTGCCTTCTAGTACGAGAAGTAAGAATGAATATCTTCTGGTATGTTGGTTGTGGTGTAAGAGATCTGAGCTTTCTTTGCATCTTGGCTTAGGAAAAATAAAATGAGTACACTTTGGTTGTTGCCAAACTCTTTCCAATGTGGCTTTTAGCGCTTTGGAGTTCGAGTTGTTGTATGTGGACCAATTGGGTTCATGTTACGGTTGGGCTGACTCATCAATGGTACTGTTTGTCCTGGTCCTTCAAGTGGAAGGATGTGAGGGCAATACTTTCTTAGTAAGAGAAATCTGGTGTGGCTAGTAGTTGATCGTAAATGGTGTAGAAGTGAAGAGTAAAGGAAGGTTGCCTATGTCCCAATTCAAACCTTCTTGGAGAATTGTTTCCGTTTATGTGTACCTCGGTAGGGTTGATCAAATTATTAGTGGACCACTTGGTGGTTGCTAGTAATTGCTTTCGGTTTTCGAAGAGTATTGGATCTTTTTGTCGCCGGGCTATTGAGCGTGTTGTGCCAACCAAAGTGGAATGTTCAGCTGTTATTGATTTTGCAGGTTTTCAGAACCCTGGCCATAAAGTAGGCTTCTCCTTTCGGTGGTAGTGGGGTGGGTGTTGGTCTTGTTGTAAAAGATCAGAATGTAACCCCGATGGTTCAAGCAGTTAGTAATCTTAGAGTGTTGTGTCTCACTTGGTTTGCGTCGTCGCGAATACAACGAACCACAGTTGAGAGGTTGAGACGTGAATCACTGTTGTGCGTGGGAGCGGAAGATGGATCTAGAAGTTGGTACCATGTCCTTCTGGAGAGTGGCTTTGGTTAAAGGGATCTGGCACTTTAGTGCCAAGGGATGTATCGAAGGAGGAGTGTGAGACCGTTTCCTTTCGTGGTGTGTTTGGGATTTTATCCTATCGCTCGGGTCATGCCGAGGCCTTGTATGGGTGCTTTGGGTTTCAATGTTGAGTAAAGTTCTTGCAAGAGGTTGATCGTGGGTTATCGTTAGAACTGTGGGTCTTCGAGCCTAAGCATCTTACCATCGGGTCTCAATCAGTGTAGTTCTAGTGGCTTTAGTCAGAGAGAGAAGCGGTTTGGGAACTGGAGTCTCGCATGCGCGAGAAGTACCCCGAGCTTTTCACCTCAGGTATGAGATGTGAAACCTAGCTATCTTTTGCTTTGCTGGGTTGCGTATTAGTGTGTCTTGGATTCGAGGTCGAATCCTGTTGAAGGGGGGAGAATGTGACACCACGGAGTGTTGTATCTTATAAAATGTGAATGTTGAGGTCAAAAACTTTATAAAATATGAAAATAGAGGTTAAAACTTTACGTTATGCCGTTTATAACGTGTTTTTGGGCCGTTTTCGGGTGTTTGGGCCTCTCCGGGGGACTTTGGGCCTTGGGGGTTGAGTTGGGCCTCCGGTGGAAGGGTTTGGGCCCGGGGGGGGGGGACTTTTGGGCAGCCAAATCTGGCCCCCACCCCTTGGTGCGCCCCAAACTCCCTCTCCCAACCCTAGCCGCCACCCTCAAGCCCCCCATGCGCCTCCACCCTTCCCCTTCCTCTCCATCTTCCCCCATGGCACCACCACCCCTCTCCTCCCCTCTCCACCTCCCTTGCTGCCCCTAGGGAAGTTTTCCACCTCAACACCTCGAAGATCCGTCCATTGGAGCGCTCCGCGACGAGGAGATCCGGTGGATTTGGAGCGAGGAGCGAGGAGCGATCCGGGAGGAGATCTATTGGGTTTTCGTGCGTCGGGCGAAGGTATGGCCATGGGACTCCTTGTGATTGGGCTAGGTACTGTTCTAAGGATCAATATCATGTTTTTAGATCAATTGGTGGTGCTGGATTTGAGTAGATTGGATTAGCTCTAGAAGTTGCCACGTCCTCTGTTTCGGGCAGCATGAGCAGTCGACCTAGGGCTTAGGTTTTTACCAATTTAGTTTCGGAATCTGGTCGTACGGATGTTGAATAAGTTGTAGATAATTTCATTATCTTTCCATGGATATAAAGAACTTTAAATTCCGATCAGCCGTTTGAAAGTTATGGCTGTTTTACCGAGCGTGTTAAAATCTATGACGTGATTGGAACAGATCACGGTATTTTGTAGATTAAACAACTTTAGATTCCGAATCAGTCTTTCCATATACCGAGAGAAAGTTGGGAAATTTCCTAAGCTACGCGAGGATGTACTCGTTTAATTGATTCGGAGTCTTAGAACCCGAGTTATGCCTTTTGGAAGGCTGCTGTCCCGGCGGGACAGAACCTCTGTTTTTGGTTATTGCGAGTAGATGGCAATGTCGGGGTAGATGAGGGTTTGCGTACTGTTTTGTGGACATGATTGTGAGTGTGTGGTAGCTATGTGCAGGTGGTGTGACCTCGGGAGTGGCCTCTTCATCTCGCCAATCAGTCGCCCGTGGTTGAGGCAAGTGTATTGGAATGGGTAGCGCATTGTGGGTTGTTTGATTAATTGAGACTGAAATTTGAATATATGATATGTTCACATGCCATGCTTTAATGTTTGCCATTGATATGATGAATATGTTTATTATGTGATGATGCCATGTGTTAATGTACAAGTTATCCATGATGATGCCATATGTTAATGTACAAGTTATTCATGATGTTGGCATATTTGCATACATGGCATGATACATGGCCCGGGCGGTGAGAAAGTCATAACTAGTCCGGGGAAGGTCGGTGAGAAAGTTATGACTATTCCGGAGAGCCAATGAGTAAGTCCTACATCGTGATTCCATTCACCGCGGTGAACGGAAGCGAGGAGTAGGCACCCTCCATCTTCGGGATGGAAGGGGGGAGAGGGTGCACACCGACGGGTGTGTACTCAACCATACCGGTATGAGTTTCCAAGGAGACATGAGCATCGCATTGCATTGCATACATAATGATGATGATAATGTTATGTGTTCATGAATGAGATGATATACATGATGTGAGATATTATTGCCATGTAATTGTTCTTGTTGTCCATTGCAATATGCTTGCTGAGTTTCGAACTCAAGCTTGTGTTTATATTGTTTTTCTTAGGTACCATGAAACCGGCATGCGGGTAAAAGGGTTTAGCTACACATCTACACGTAGCTCCACACAAATTATACAGTGTTATCATTTGGAGACATGACAATGAAAGTATTGCCATGAAACTTGGAGAATTGCTTAACTGTGTGCTCGGTCTTACTTTTTGATTCGTTTAGCTCATGAAGTGGTTGAATGCCTTATCCTGGACTTATTTTGTTGCTATGACACATGTTATTGTTGTTTTAGATGCTTTCCGTTATGGTATAACTTGTGATACTTTGTTGTTGCTCCGAATCATGGAAAAACAAAGGAGATGCTGCCGAAATTTTCGGTATTAGTATTTGTTCCTTTGCTGTAATTTACTTGTAATTGTGGTATTTAGAGGTTGCTTAGTCTATGTTTGGTAGCATTCGGGCATATTAAATGCCGAGGTGTGACACGGACTCGAGTCCGACCCGGACCGCATTCGAACCGGACCCGAGCCAACCTAACCCTAACCGCGTGACCGTTGGATCGAAATCCAACGGCCACGATTGAGCCACGTCGCCCGAACCCGAGCCCGACCGAGCCAGCCAGGTCGCCAGGCCAGACCCGAGCCCAAACCCCGTGCCGTTGGATCTTGATCCAACGGTCCACGTTGAGCCACGTCACCGAATCCGAATTGGATTCGGATTCCGCCGCCGCAGCCGGGTGGACCTCGGTCTCCGCGTGATTCACGGAAGCTGAGGCCCCTATTTAACGCGTCGCCGCCGCCAACGCGTTCTCCGTTTCCTTGCGCACCCGTAGCCCTAGACCATCACGCCTGAGCCGCCGTGGTTGCACCGCAATCGCTCTCCGTAGTTGAGTTAGGTTTCCGCCGCGGTTATTCATTGTTTCCACCACCACCGAGCCCAGATCCGGAACCGCAAGGACGAGACGCATCGGAGACTACCACTCACTCTACCGGAGGAGCCCCGCAATGCCGTTGCCGTAGTCATCGTCCCCAACTCCGGTCTGCTAGCGTCGCCGCACGCCATCGCCGTCTCTCGAGCTCTCTCCACCGTTCGATCTAGATCCAACGGTTTAGATCGCGCCACGTAGCCGTAACTGCACCGTGCTTGGATAGATCTCAGCTGTTAGATCTAGATCGTACAGCTAGGGTTAGCCACGTTGTAACTTTAGATTAGATCTTGATCGTCCGATCTAGATCGAACGGTCCAGATGGACCGAGCTGTTTCCAGCGCATGAAACCCAGATCCGATCTGGGCCGTTGATCTTCAAATCAACGTCCGAGATCTAGCCATGTGGGCGGTAGGCTGACCGTCGCAGTCAGTGCGGTCGTCGCACGAACACCACTGACGTCACATGTGACGTCAGCGTGGCGCCCGCGTGTCAGCGGCTGTTCCAACGGCTCGATGACGTTAGCTGTGACGTCATGATGATGTCACGGTGGAGCCCAGCAGTCAGCGCTCTCGGCCGAACCGTGCGCTGACGTCGGCGTTGACGTCACCGAGGGGTCCCACCTGTCAACGGCTCATAAAGCCGTGGACCGGGTCCACGGTGGACCCAAACCGAACCGTGGACCACGTCCATGGACCGGCTGACGCAATAAATGGATTTTTCAATAGAAAAATAATTCGGTGAAAAATCAAAATCCACGCTGACGTCATGCTGACGTCATTATTGGGTTTTTCAGTACAAAAATAAATGGATTAATTCGGATTATTGATTTATTTGAATTTTGAAACTTCAAACGCTTATAACTTTTGCAATTTAACTCTGATTTGAGTGATTCAAATTTCTAAATTCTTATAAAATTGAGATCTACCTAATGGTGAATTTTATTTATTTTTTGGACCAAAGTTTTTCTCTGTAATATTATTTAATTGATTATTTAAACTTTAAACGCTTATAACTTTTGCGTTTTAACTCCGATTTTGCCGATTCAAATTCCTAAAAATTCATAAAATTATGCTATCTCTGTTTATGGACTTTATTTGGATGTTTGGACACTTTTTGTCTATTGTTTATTTATTTATTGCCATTTGCACGCTTTACGAGTAGACGTTGAAGTGCCCGAGGGCTTCGAATGTGAAGTGTTGACCCAGGAGCCAGCCCAAGACCAAGAACAAGTACTCTTTGAAGGCAAGTTATGCTTTGACCATCTTGATCCCACTTTTGAAATTAATTTGATTTAAATTATTGCATGCTAATTTAAATTAGAAAATGCTTTATTTAATTGTGGGAAGTTAGATAAATGCCAAATTGCTGTATGACACCTTAGTTAATTAAATATGTGCCATGAGGATGCTACCGTCACACACCTAGCTAGATTCGTCGCCGCTCAGGAGGAGCTTATCGATGACACAGTTCAGGAGTTGAAGAAGGCTCGCGAGCAGGTTGAGGAAGAGAAGAAGCACTTAGAGAATGCTCGTGAGTATGTCGCCTATGCTGCGGAAAGGATCACAGAGTTGGAGACTGCACTATATGGACAGGGCCCCGATCCAGTGTTGGAGTTGGACGCCCCAGAGCCAGAGGAGGACCCAGAAGAGGCGCCACCTGCACTCGCGCCACAGCCACAGCAACAGCCAGATCCCGAGCCAGAGGAGGACGCCGCGTCGTCAACCACAGCTGTAGTTGCAGGGCATGGCGATTGTTTCACGCCTATGCCGCCGCACCTGCCCCGAGGAGGCAGTGGAGGTTTTCTCGACGAGTGAGCGTAGGCATTGAGGTTGAGACTCCTTCGTCGAGTCGCGTTATAGAATACGAGTCACCCCTTTAGGCGTTAGACTTCAGTAAGAGTCGATTTGGATTTTCATTGCTTGCTGAGTGTGCAGTATGTGTTGCAAGGCCTTTAGGCATTGTGAGCAACCATACCAAGTTATTATTATTAAATAATAAAGTTGGATTTTTTTGAGTTACACTTTTCCCCGCATAAGTTTTCCTACTCTCTTGTCTATTCTTATTCTCTCTCATCTCTGAAACCTTGGAGTAATCAAGAGATGGTGAACACCCGCGGAAACCTTGGAGGCAATAGAAGTGGGTCTCGCCCATCTGGGAACCCTAATGATGGAGCACCTGCACCCCAGCCAACACCGCCAGTTGACATGCAGAATTTTGGGGCCTTTTTTGCCGCACAGACCCAGTTGATGCATGCAATGATGCAGCAGATGCAACAGATTACTGCCCATGCCACTGCTAATCAGAATAATCAAGTCAATCAGTGACAACGCCAGAATTCAAGACTGTCAGAGTTCATGAGGACTCATCCACCCACTTTCTCTGGGAATGCCAATCCGTTGGAGGCCGACGACTGGTTAAGGTCAATCGAAAGGAAGCTACACATCGCTCAATGCATGGGGAATGAGAAGGTACTCTACGCTTCTCATCAGTTGGAAGGGACCACCGCAGAGTGGTGGGAGAACTTCTGCGCCACGCGGGAGAACCCGCAGGACATCACTTGGGAGGAGTTTACAGCCGCATTTCGTCAGTATCACGTGCCTGAAGGAATTATGGACCACAAGAAGGAAGAGTTCAGAGCACTGAAGCAAGGTAATCAGCCGGTGGCTGAATACCTGAATAAGTTCACACAGCTTGCATGTTACACACCTGAAGACATAGCGACAAATAAGGCCAGACAGTCTCGCTTTATGAAGGGACTTAACTCAGGACTGCATGTGGGACTGATCACCCACACCTTTCCAGATTTCCAAGAGCTTGTGAACAAGGCGCTCATTCTTGAAGATAAGCGCAAGGAACTGGAAGCGAAGGATGCAACAGCAGGGATCGCGTCAGGGAGCGCAGCAACGCTTGAGGGTTGCGCCAAATCAGTTTTTCAGATTCCAGCCGCAGAATGCAGCAAGGACACCATCACCAGCATCGAGACCTGTCAATCAGAATTATCAGACCCCAACTCCAGCCAGAAACACCGCTTCGGGCAGTCAACAGGGGACAGTGAGACGCTGCTACACATGCAATGAGCCAGGGCACTTCTCCAACTGTTGCCCTAAGAAGACAGCAGGAGTTACCCCAGTTCGCTTCAATCTGGGATCCACACCAGCCAGGACGCCTGCACCGGGAGCAAACCGCAGGATAGCACAGCCAGGAGCCACGCCCCAAACCATAGTGAGAGGCTGAGTCAACCATGTCACTGCAGAGGCACTCCAGAATGCCGTGGACGTCGTGCTAGGTAAGTTACTTGTCAACTCAGTGCCTGCAACAGTTTTGTTTGACTCTGGAGCTTCGCATTCGTTTGTTTCTCAAGGCTTTGCTGCTAAAAATGATTTGGAGATTGCAAGACTTAAATGCATGCTTTTAGTTCAAACCCCTGGTTCCGAACTCCGAACTAAAGTAGGATGTTCTGGGGTGAGAATATTAATAGATGGGGTAGAATTCCTAGCGAACCTTATTATATTGGAAACCCAAACCTTAGATGTTACTTTGGAAATGGATTGGTTATCCAAGCACAAGGCTGTGCTGGATTGTGGACGAAGGATTATCTCAGTTGAGAGCCCGTGTGGAAGGAAAGTGGAATTTGAAGCTACCGCCATTAGAGATGGACAGTTGATGGTTAACAGCGCAAAGGCAATCAGCATAGAGGATGTCTCAGTGGTGAACGAGTACCTGGATGTCTTTCCTGAAGATTTACCTGGTATACCGCCTGACAGAGACATAGAGTTTGTGATAGAGCTTGTACCTGGTACAGCGCCGATAGCAAAGAGACCCTATCGGATGTTCACCGAGGAATTGGTAGAGATGAAGAAGTAGCTTGAAGAGCTGATGGAGAAAGGATTCATCAGACCAAGTTCGTCGCCGTGGGGAGCGCCAGTTCTGCTCGTCAAGAAGAAGTACGGGAGCTTCAGGATGTGCATTGACTACCGTGCACTCAATGAAGTCACCGTGAAGAATAAGTACCTGCTACCAGGGATCGATGATCTATTTGACCAGCTGAGAGGAGCCGGAGTTTTCTCCAAGATTGATCTGAGATCGGGATACCACCAGTTGAAGATCCGATCAGAGGATATTCCGAAGACCTCGTTTTCGTCAAGATATGGACATTACGAGTTTACTGTTATGTCCTTCGGTCTGACAAATGCACCAGCCTACTTCATGAACATGATGAATAAGGTGTTCATGGAATATTTGGACAAGTTTGTGGTTGTGTTCATAGATGATATCTTAGTCTACTCCAAGACAAAGGATGAACATGCAGAGCACTTGAGGCTAGTTTTGGAAAAGCTGAGGGAACAACAACTCATCGCTAAGTTCAGCAAGTGCGACTTTTGGAAGGACAAGGTGGAGTTCCTCAGACATGTAATGACCACAGAAGGAGTCGCCGTTGACCCGAGCAAGGTGGAAGCTGTGCTACATTGGGAGCAGTCAAAGACCGTGACCTAGATCCGGAGTTTCCTTGGAATGGCAGGTTACTACCGCCGCTTCATTGGAGGCTTTTCGACGATTGCGAGACCTTTTACGCAATTGTTGAAAAAGGAGAAGAAGTTTGCATGGACCCCGGAGTGTGAGAAAGGTTTTCAAGAGCTGAAGAGGTGATTGACATCAGCACCGGTGTTGGTTCTACCGGATGTTAATCAGAGCTTCGATATTTATTGTGACGCATCGCGCCAAGGACTTGGATGTGTCTTTGTCTGAGCGAAAGGTAAATCGCTTATGCATCGAGGCAGTTGAGGTCGCATGAGGAGAATTATCCGACGCATGACCTAGAATTAGCTGTCGTAGTGCATGCTTTGAAGTTGTGGCGTCACTATTTGATCGGAAACAGATGTGAAGTATATACGGACCATAAGAGCCTTAAGTATATTTTCACCCAATCAGACCTGAACATGAGGCAGAGGAGATGGCTAGAGCTGATCAAGGATTATAATGTTGGAATCCATTACCATCCTGGAAAGGCCAACGTGGTGGCCAATGCCCTGAGTCGGAAAAGCCATACCGTAAACATGTTGATAGCCATGAGCCAGGAAGAGCTATGCAAGGATTTCTAGAGAATGCAGATTGAAGTGGTACCAGAAGGATTCCTGGCCGCATTAGAAGTGAAGCCTACTGTAACACCCCAAAAATTTTGCTTTTCTTAAATTCATGTGTGATTTGGCACTTTGGTGAATTTTTGGAATTTTCTGGAATTTATTTGGATTTATTTGGAATATATTTGAATTTATTCCATTTTGAAATAATTAAAGAATTTAATTTTGCAAATAAAATTTTGTTGGAAATATTTTATTTGAGTCCAAAATGATCCAAAGTATTTTCGAATTTTTCTCTGAATTTTTCCGAGTCATTTGCTATTTTTAATGAATTAAATGAATTCTTTAATTATTTTAAATATTAAATCATTTGGAAATCCAAACCGAAGTCGATTCTTTGTTCATCCGATCGAAAGCACGAGTCGGACTCGAGTTCGAGTCCGACCGAAACCACGTGGTCGGCCGGACTGCCGCCCGAACCCTAACCCGCGCGGCCGTTGGATCGAGGATCCAACGGTTGTGATCGCGCCACGTCGCCCAGTCGAGACCGAAGTCGAACCCGTTCGTGCTGTGCGATCGTGGCCGTCCGTCGTGCCGCGTGGGCGGCTAGGATTGAGCCGCGTCGCCTCGCCGTGTCCGGCCGAACTCGCCCGTCTGCGGCCTCGCCATGGAAACCGCGCGCATCTCGGCGTCGAGCCGGTATTTAAGGCGTGAGTGTGTGCCCGAGGATCGCCGTCACCGTCGCACCTTTTGCCCTAGCCGCCACTCGGAGAGCTCCTCAGTGCTCGCGATTCTCGCCGGGTTGATTAGGGTTAATTTAGGGTTTTGGCGTCGTTCGCGCCGCCCACCGTTCTCCGTCGTGTTCGAGGCCGAATCCGAGATCACAAGGACGAGGAGCGTCTGGAGTAGCTTTCGCTTCGCGGAGAGCCGCTCGGCCGTGTGGAAGGTCGCCTTCCCCGACTCCGACGGAGCAGCGCCGCCGCAACGCCATCGTCAACCCCGAAGCACGTCAACCGTCCGATCGAAATCCAACGATCCAGGTGAGCCACGTGCAACCAAAACCTCGGAACCCAGATCGGATCTGGACCGTTGGATTAAGATCCAACGGCCCACGATCGGCCACATCTACTCCAGCACGTGAGCCTAGATCCAATCCGAGCCGTCGGATTTCAAACCGACGGCCAGGATAGCGCCACGTGTACCCTAGCCGCACGCGTCTGGCGGCGTGAGCGTGTCTCGACATGCGGGCCCGCATCTCGTGGGGACCCACGTCGGCCACCGCGCATCGGCGCATGAGCCCAAGCCGCTGACAAGTGGGGTCCACATGTCAGCGACACGGTCCGTGGACCGGTCCACCGTCGGTGAACCGCGCCGTGGTCGAGCCCACGAGCCGTCGACGCCACCAGCCAATCAGAGGCGACACGTGTCCATCTTGTACGCAATAATTAATTTCGAAAAGAAAATGATTTATTAATTTGAAATAATGATTTGATTTTGTTTCAAACTTCAAACGCTTATAACTTTTGCGTTTCAACTCCGATTTGAGTGATTCAAATTTCTAAATTTGTATAAAATTGGGATCTACCTAAAATGAATTTTATTTAATTTTTGGACTAAAGTTTTTCTCTGTAAAATTATTTAAATGATTATTTACACTTTAAATAATCATAACTTTTAAATCTTAACTCCAAAATTGATTTATTCCAGTTTCTAAAATCCAAAAATTATGTTCTCTCTGTTTATGGATTTTATTTGGAGTTTTGGGATGTTTTTGCCTAGTGTTTATTTGTGTATTGCTATTTGCACGCTTTTACGAGTAGACGTTGAAGTCTTAGGAAGGATTCGAAGGAGAAGTGTTGACTCGGGATCCAACTCAAGACCAAGAACAAGTACTCTTTGAAGGCAAGTTGTGCTTTGACCATGTTGATCCTATTTCGAAATCTAATTTTGATTTAAACTATTGCATGCTAGTTCAAATAGAAAGATATTTTGTTTAAACATGGGGGTTAGATAAATACCAATTTGCTGTATGACACCTTGATTATTTAAGTATGTGCCATGATCCCTTGTCACCCTAGTTGTGGTTTATTAGTTGGACATTACTAAATTGCCAACATGGGTTTAGACCAGATTGTAGTACACTTTGCTTAGACACACTCGTGCTCATGACATGATTTTGGGACAATCAAATGTTAATATTGACTTAATGATATATTGAACCTGTTTTGGAAAAGTATCATGTGATGTTGATGGCACGTGGTGCTTGGTAATCAAGCGGGGTTTGATAAAACGCTTTTCGGCCAGGGCATGTGGCAAGAGTAATCAGGTGGGCCGGTTGTGGCATTGGGAATGTTGATTTGGTTCTTCGGGTAGTCTTGCCCTGGTCACTCTAAGGACTTAACCTTGCAAGCCTTTGAATCTGGTCATACTTGCAACCACATGGCTGGAATGGGACGGCCCTAGTTGACTAAGTCGCTAAGGACTCACTTGTGGAGCCTCAGGGTGTCAATTACACCGTTTGTGTGATTGTGCGGGGAGCGTATCGTGGGTGTGGCCAGATACCCATCTAGCAGTGTGTTGGTCCCATACTTCGCCTTGGCTAAGGGAAGGGATGGTGTAGAGCACGAACCGGAGAGGACCACCTGTGTTGTTTGAGGCTTCCAAAGGCTTTATTCACTGAACTTCGCCTTTGTGGTGTTTGATCAGTATCTTGTGGGTAAAGTGCATGACCTCTGCAGAGTTTAGAATCTATTCGAATAAGCCGTGTCCCGCAGTCTTGGACAATGCTCGGAATTACAGTCAAGGGTTAGACTTTACGAAAATAACTTGGATTTGAAAGGTTGGTTTGGTTTGGTAATGAAGATGATGGAAATGTGGTTTAGGATGGGGAAAAATGTTTATTAAACTTCTTGAACAGTTATTTACGCTTTACTTATTTCTCGCTTTGAATTTACTTATATTACTTTTCAAATGTCTGTTTCTTGCAAAATATACCTTGAGCTATTCCTTTGTACCAAGCCATGCATATAGTATATTAGCTTGCATTCTGCATGACTTGTTGAGTACCAAGTACTCACCCTTGCCTCAACACAATATCGCTTGAAGAGGAGATTACGCCGGCTTTGGAGGAGGAACTCCAAGAGGATTAAATCTACTTAGGGATGCGAGCCCGGTCGGTTACTGTGGTATACTTGGATGGCGCCCACGATGTTACCTTCGTTGTTTTTCCGCCGCTATTATTATTGTTTTTCTCTGAATAAGTTTTAGCCTTACGAGGCATACATTTGTAACTTGACCATAAGGTCGAGTAACCAGTTTAGTTATTTAAATAAAGTACTTTATTGGTATCGAGTGGTATGATTGTGATATTTACCAATGTTAAGACTGTGTGCACTAAGCGCGTTCTGGACTAGTGCTGAATACACGAAGGGTCCGGATTTGTAAATTCGGGGTCCCGACAGAGGTGGTATCGAGCCATACTTGGTATGTAGGCTCAACCCTAAGCTAGAATGATCGTAGTGAGGATAAAACCTATTTTCTAAAAGCTAAAAGTTTGTCAAGATAAGAAATGACATCTCGACTTATCCCCTTCTCTCTTTTCTTGCCTCTTGCTGAAATTTTCCCTTACCTTGTCACAATTTAAAAATTCCGAGTTCTTACGTAAAGCACTCTTGTGACAGATGGAGGAAGAGTTCAACTACGTTGATCTAGGAGTTGGTCACGCCGCGGAACTTTGGCATATGCTACAGACTCTCGGAGATTTTGAGAAGCCCCAATACCAAGTGGAAGTGATCAGACAAGCGGGATTGATCAAGGCTTGTGACGTGAAGATTGAGGTACCTGCTAGGAAAAAGGGGCCAGGCAATCGCCCGATACCTTTGCCGCCAGGAGATCTACAATGCAGATGGGTATCCAAGAAGTATCACGACGCGCAATGCGGCACATTACCCGTATCTACGCCAGAGAATTGGAGAGCACGGTGTTCCGTTATCACCCGCGCAGCAATAACCTGCTTGACCCAAAGGAGATTCAGGATGAGGATGCCACGGTTACACAGTTGGCACGATTTATTGTCGCCCAGGAGGATGTCTTTGGATAATACAAGCAAGGAGCTCTGAAGGCCCGCAAGGAGATCACGACAGAGAAGAACGAGATGGCGGGAAGCTCAAGAGTATGTGGCACACCTTCTGCGAAGGATCGGCGAGTTGGAGATGACTTTGTACGGACCTGCACCGAGCCGCGATTGAGCTACACGAGCGAGATCCAGAGAGTCGATCTCGATGAGGACATCGCTTCTTCGACTACCCACAGAGGACACAGATTCTTTGGACATGGCGATCGTTTCGCGCCTATGCCAAAGACCCGTACCAGGCCGTGGAGGTTTTCTCGATGAGTGAGCATAGGTTCTATAGTGAGACTCCTTCGCCGAGTCGCGTCATAGAATAAAGAGTCACCCTTTAGGCGTTAGACTCCAGAGTTAGTTCGATTTGGATTTGCTTTGTTTGCTGAGTGTGCAGTATGTGTTGCAAGGCCCTTAGGCATTGTAAGCAGCCATACCAAGTTATTAGTAATAAAGTTGGACCTTAAGGCTACACCTTTCGCCCCGCATAAGTTCCATATTACTTGTCTATTCTTGTTTCCCTCTCACCTCTAAACCTAGAGCAAATCGACAGATGGTAAACACCCGTGGAAACTTTGGAAGCAATGGGAGTGGTTCTCGCCCAGCAGAAAACCCCAATGATGGAGCACCAGCACCGCCAGTTGATATGCAGAATTTTGGAGCATTTCTTGCTGCTCAGACTCAGTTGATGCATGCTATGATGCAACAAATGCAGCACGTCCTTTGCTCGAGCCACTGCTAATCAAGTTAATCAGGGACCACGCCGGAATACAAGACTATCCGAGTTCATGAGGACTCACCCACCCACTTTCTCTGGGAATGCCAATCCATTGGAGGCCGACGATTGGTTAAGATCAATCGAGAGGAAGCTACACATAGCTCAGTGCATAGGAAATGAGAAGGTACTCTACGCTTCTCATCGCTTGGAAGGAACATTACGAATGGTGGGAGAATTTCTGCACGCAGAGAACCCTCAGATATCACTTGGGAAGAGTTCACACCAGCATTCCGACAAGCGATTATCACGTGCTGAAGGAATCATGGACCTTAAGAAGGAGGAGTTGAGCATCGAAGCAAGGTAATCGGCCGGTGGCGACTACTGAACAAGTTCACACGCCTAGCACGCTACGCACTGAGGATGTAGCGACGGATAAATCCAGGCAGTCTCGTTTTATGAAGGGACTTAACTCGGGATTGCAAGTAGGGTTGATCACCCACACCTTTCCAGATTTCCAAGAGTTGGTGAATAAGGCGCTTATTCTTGAGGACAAGCGCAAGGAACTGGATGAAAGCGAGAGCGCAGGATGCAACAAAGAAGGATCACGCCAGGAACGCATAGCGCTTGAGAGTTGCACCAAATCAATTCTTGATTCCAACCACGAGAATGCAACAAGGACACCATCCCCAAAGACCAAGACCTGCCAATCGAACTACTGCACCCCACTTCGCTAGAAACACTACTCGAGGCAACAAAGAAGGAACAGTGAGACGCTGCTACAAGCAACGAGCCGACACTTTGCCAACAGCTTGTCCAAAGAAGACAGCGAGGCGACCCGATTCGCTTCAATCTAGGAACCACCCAGCTAGGGCGCCAAGACCGGAGCCACACCAGACCGTGGTGAGAGGCCGAGTCAACCATGTCACCGCAGATGCACTGCAGAATGCTCTACGGACGTCGTCTTTGGGTAAGTTACTTGTTAACTCGATGCACCTGCCAGCTTTGTTTGACTCTGGAGCTTCAGATTCGTTTGTTTCGCAAGGCTTTGCTACTAGAAATGATTTGAGGTTTGCAAGACTTAAGTGCATGCTTTTAGTTCAAACCCACAGTTCCGAACTCCGAGCGAAAGTAGGATGTTCCGGGGTGAGAATACTAATAAATGGAATAGAATTCCTAGCAAACCTTATAATTTTGGAGACCCAGACCTTAGACGTCATATTGGGAATTGATTGGTTATCCAAGCACAAGGCCGTATTGGATTGTGGGCGAAGGACCATCTCAATTGAGAGCCCGTGTGGGAAGAAAGTGGAACTTCAAGCCACTATGATTAGAGATGGACAATTAATGGTTAACAGATACCAAGGCAATCGATATAGAGGATGTCCCGGTAGTGAATGAGTACCCGAGATGTCTTTCCGAAGATCTACAGTATGCCGCTGCACGAGGACATAGAGTTTGTGATAGAGCTTGTACTGCACAAAGACCGATAGCAAAGAGACCCTATCGGATGTCTACCGAGGAGTTGGTAGAAATGAAGAAACAGCTAGAAGAGTTAATGGAGAAAGGATTTATCGACCGAGTTCATCGCCGTGGGGAGCACCGGTTTTGTTTGTCAAGAAGAAGGGCGGGAGTTTCAGGATGTGCATTGACTACCGTGCACTCAATGAAGTCACCGTGAAGAATAAGTATCCGCTACCCAGGATTGATGATTTGTTTGATCGATTGAGAGGAGCCGGAGTTTTCTCAAGATTGATCTGAGATCGGGATACCATCGATTGAAGATCCGATCAGAAGATATTCAAGATCGCATTCTCGTCAAGATATGGACATTACGAGTTTACGCTATGTCCTTTGGGTGATTTAATGCGCCACTTATTTCATGAATATGATGAATAAGGTGTTCATGGAATATTTGGACAAGTTTGTCGTCGTGTTCATAGACGATATCCTAATCTACTCCAAGACAGAGAGTGAACATGCCGAACACTTAAGGCGAGTTTTGGAAAAGTGAGGAACAAAGAACTTTTCGCCAAGTTCGACAAGTGTGATTTTTGGAAGGACAAGGTGGAGTTTCTTGGACATGTAATGACCGCAGAAGGAGTCACCGTAGATCCAAGCAAAGTAGAAGCTGTGTTACATTGGGAGCGACCAAAGGCGGTGACCAGTTCGGAGTTTCCTTGGAATGGCAGGATACTACCGCCGTTTCATCGAAGGCTTCGACAATTGCGAAACCTCTTACGCAATTCTTTGAAGAAGGAAAAGAAGTTTGCATGGACGCGGAATGTGAGAAAGGATTTCAGGAGCTGAAGAAGCGATTGACATCAAGACCGGTGTTAGTTCTACGGATGTTGCTCAAAGCTTCGATATTTATTGTGACGCATCGCGCCAAGGACTTGGATGTGTCTTTGATGCAGAATGGAAAGGTCGCCGCTTATGCATCAAGGCGATTGAGGCCGCATGAGGAAAATTATCCGACACATGACTTAGAGTTAGCCGTAGTGCATGCTTTGAAGATATGGCGTCACTATCTGATTGGAAACAGATGTGAAGTATATACGGATCATAAGAGCCTTAAGTACATATTCACCCAGTCGGATCTGAATATGAGGCAGAGGAGATGGTTAGAGTTAATCAAGGACTATAATGTTGGAATCCATTACCATCCCGGGAAGGCCAACGTAGTAGCCGATGCTCTGAGTCGAAAAAGCCATACCGTGAGTGCGTTGCTAGCCACAAGTCAGGATGAGTTATGTGAGGATTTTCAAAAGATGAAGATTGAGGTTGTACCTAGCGGATTCTTGGCCGCATTGGAAGTAAAGCCTACTTTAGAGGACCAGATCCGAGAAGGACAGAAGGATGATGACAAGATCCGCAGGATTAAGTCCATCAAGGAGGAAGGCAAGGCAGAGGACTTCAAGTTGGATGAGCAAGGCACGTTATGGATGAAGGATCGGATTTGTGTGCCTAACAAGAAGGAGTTGAAGCAAGCGATTGGAAGAAGCCCATGACTCCAAGTATTCAATTCATCACAAGCGCCAAGATGTATCGGGATCTCAAGGAGAGATTCTCGTGGCGAGTATGAAACGGGAAGTTGCCGAGTATGTTGCATTGTGCGGCGTATGCCGAGAGAGTCAAGGCAATGCATCGAGACCAGCAGGATTGCTACAACCGCTGAAAATACCTGAGTGGAAGTGGGAGGAAATCGGAATGGATTTCATTACCGGTTTGTCAAGACTCAAGGAGGTTATGACTCCATATGGGTTATAGTGGATCGCTTGACTAAAGTAGCCCATTTTATCCCCGTGAAGACCACTTACTCTGCGATAAATTAGCGTAATTATACATGATCGAGGATTGTCTGTTTGCACGGAGTGCGAAGAGGATTGTGTCGGACAGAGGTACCCAATTTACCTCAAGGTTCTGGAATAAGTTGCATGAAGCCATGGGAACCCGTTTGAACTTCAAGATGCGACTTATCATCCACGCAGACGGATGGACAGGCCGAGAGTCAACCAGATTCTGGAGGATATGTTGAGAGCTTGTGCATTGGCTTATGCTACCTCTTGGGATAAGAGTTTGCCGTATGCCGAGTTCGATTACAACAATGGTTATCGTGCTAGCTTACGAGATGTCACCTTTTGAGGCCTTTGTATGGTCGACCTGTCGGACGCCATTGAATTGGAATGAGACCGAGCGCCGTGTCTTGGACCTGATATTCTTCAAGAGGTGAAGAGCGATTGCTATGATTAGGAAAGGTTGAAGATCGCCCAATCTCGGCAGAAGAGTTATCTTGACAATCGTCGCCGAGATTTGAGTTTTGAACCGAAGACTTTGTATACCTCGGAGTTACGCCTCTCGGGGAGAGTTAAGAGGTTCCATGCCAAAGGGAAACTCGCACCCGTTATGTTGGACCATTTAAGATTGTGAGTCGCAGAGGCGAGGTTGCTTATCGGTGGAGTTGCCCGCGATGCGTTAAGCGAGTGCATGACGTATTCCATGTGTCCCAGTTGAAGAAGTGCCTCCGAGTTCACGAGAGCAGACAGCGCTAGAGTTAATTGAGTTGCAAGAGGACTTGACTTATAAGGAGCATCCCGTGAGGATTCTGGACACAATGGATCGAGAAACTAGAAACAAGTCAACCCGTTTCAGAGAGTTCAAAGTGGAGCAACCATGAAGAAAGCGAAGCGACTTGGGGCCTTGAAGAGGATTTGAAGAAAGAGTTTCCAAACCTATTCTCAGTAGTGAGCCTGAATCTCGGGGACGAGATTCTATTAAGGGGGGAGGTTTGTAACACCCAAAAATTTTGCTTTTCTTAAATTCATGTGTGATTTGGCACTTTGGTGAATTTTTGGAATTTTCTGGAATTTATTTGGATTTATTTGGAATATATTTGAATTTATTCCATTTTGAAATAATTAAAGAATTTAATTTTGCAAATAAAATTTTGTTGGAAATATTTTATTTGAGTCCAAAATGATCCAAAGTATTTTCCAGAATTTTTCTCGAATTTTTTCGAGTCATTTGCTATTTTTAATGAATTAAATGAATTATCGGGAATTATTTTAAATATTAAATCATTGAAATCCAAACCGAGCCTACATCGTTTCATCCGATCGAGCCTCGAGTCGACTCGAAGTTCGAGTCCCACCGAAAGCCACGTGGTCGAGCCGGACACTGCCGCCGAACCCTAGTTACGCCGACCGTTGGATCGAGGATCCAGCGGTTGTGATTACGCCACGTCGCCCGAGTCGAGACCGAAGTCGAACCCGTTCGCGTGCCGTGCGATCGTGGGTCCGTCGTCGTGCCGCGTGGGCGGCTAGGATTGAGCTGTCGCCTCGCCGTGTCCGGAAGCCGAACTCCGCCGCCTGCATCGCCTCGCCATGGAAACCGCGCGCATCTCGGCGTCCGGCCCGGTATTTAAGGCGTGAGTGTGTGCCCGAGGATCGCCGCCACCGCGTCGCACCTTTGCCCTAGCCACCGCCACTCGGAGAGCTCCTCCGTGCTCGCGATTCCTCGCCGAAGTTGATTAGGGTTAATTTAGGGTTTTGGCGTCGTTCCGCCGCCGTCCACCGTTCTCCGTCGTGTCTGCGGCCAGATCCGAGATCACAAGGACGAGGAGCGTCTGGGAGTAGCTTTCGCCAGCGGAGGCGCCGAAAGCCGTGTGGAAGGTCGCCTTCCCGACTCGACGGAGCAGCGCGCCGCCGCAACGCCATCGTCAACCCCGAAGCACGTCAACCGTCCGATCGAAATCCAACGATCCAGGTGAGCCACGTGCAACCAAAACCTCGGAACCCAGATCGGATCTGGACCGTTGGATTAAGATCCAACGGCCCACGATCGGCCACATCTACTCCAGCACGTGAGCCTAGATCCAATCCGAGCCGTCGGATTTCAAACCGACGGCCAGGATAGCGCCACGTGTACCCTAGCTGCGTACGCGCGAGCGTGAGCGCGTGTCTCTGACACGCGGGGCCCGCATCTCAGGGGGGACCCACGCGTCGGCCACCGCGCCAATCGCGATGAGCCCAAGCCGCTGACAAGTGGGGTCCACATGTCAGCGACACGGTCCGTGGGCCGGTCCACCGTGGTCAACTGCCGCCGTGAGTGAGCCCACGAGCCGGTGACGTCGACCAGCCAATCGAGCCGACACGCGTCCATGCTGACGCAATAATTAATTTCCGAAAAAGAAAATGATTTATTAATTTGAAATAATGATTTCAGATTTT
This sequence comes from Rhipidocladum racemiflorum, assembly GCA_036346355.1. Taxonomy (NCBI): domain Eukaryota; kingdom Viridiplantae; phylum Streptophyta; class Magnoliopsida; order Poales; family Poaceae; genus Rhipidocladum; species Rhipidocladum racemiflorum. The sequence goes on along the minus strand of CM070589.1, from coordinate 34,608,281 downwards.
GTTTCAAACTTCAAACGCTTATAACTTTTGCGTTTCAACTCCGATTTGAGTGATTCAAATTTCTAAATTTGTATAAAATTGGGATCTACCTAAAAATGAATTTTATTTAATTTTTGGACTAAAGTTTTTCTCTGTAAAATTATTTAAATGATTATTTACACTTTAAATAATCATAACTTTTGCGTCTTAACTCCAAAATTGACGATTCCAGTTTCTAAAAATCCAGAAAATTATGTTCTCTCTGTTTATGGATTTTATTTGGAGTTTTGGGATGTTTTTGCCTAGTGTTTATTTGTGTATTGCTATTTGCACGCTTTACGAGTAGACGTTGAAGTGCCGGAAGGATTCGAAGGAGAAGTGTTGACTCAGGATCCAACTCAAGACCAAGAACAAGTACTCTTTGAAGGCAAGTTGTGCTTTGACCATGTTGATCCTATTTCGAAATCTAATTTTGATTTAAACTATTGCATGCTAGTTCAAATAGAAAGATATTTTGTTTAAACATGGGGGTTAGATAAATACCAATTTGCTGTATGACACCTTGATTATTTAAGTATGTGCCATGATCCCTTGTCACCCTAGTTGTGGTTTATTAGTTGGACATTACTAAATTGCCAACATGGGTTTAGACAGTTGTAGTACCTTTGCTTAGACTCACTTACGTGCTCATGACATGATTTTGGGACAATCAAATGTTAATATTGACTTAATGATATATTGAACCTGTTTTGGAAAAGTATCATGTGATGTTGATGGCACGTGGTGCTTGGTAATCAACTGGGGTTTGATAAATGATTTCGGCCAGGGCATGTGGCAAGAGTAATCAGGTGGGCCAGTTGTGGCATTGGGAATGTTGATTTGGTTCTTCGGGTAGTCTTGCCCTGGTCACTCTAAGGACTTAACCTTGCAAGCCTTTGAACTGGGTCATACTTGCAACCACATGGCTGGAATGGGACGGCCCTAGTTGACTAAGTCGCTAAGGACTCACTTGTGGAGCCTCAGGGTGTCAATTACACCGTTTGTGTGATTGTGCGGGGAGCGTGTCGTGGCTGTGGCCGGATACCCATCTAACGGTGTGTTGGTCCCATACTTCGCCTTGGCTAAGGGAAGGGATGGTGTAGAGCACGAACCTGAGAGGACCACCTGTGTTGTTTGAGGCTTCCAAAGGCTTTGTTACTGAACTCGCCTTTGTGGTGTTTGACTGTATCTTGTGGGTAAAGTGCATAACCTCTGCGAGTTTAGAATCTATTCGAATAAGCCGTGTCCACGATCGACAATGCTCGGGAATTACAATCAAGGGTTAGACTTTACGAAAATAACTTGGATTTGAAAGGTTGGTTTGGTTTGGTAATGAAGATGATGGAAATGTGGTTTAGGATGGGGAAAAATGTTTATTAAACTTCTTGAACGATTATTTACGCTTTACTTATTTCTCTGCTTTGAATTTACTTATATTACTTTTCAAATGTCATTTCTTGCAAAATATACCTTGAGCTATTCCTTTGTACCAAGCCATGCATATAGTATATTAGCTTGCATTACATGCATGACTTGTCGAGTACCAAGTACTCACCCTTGCCTCAACACAATATCGCTTGAAGAGGAGATTACGCCACTTTGGAGGAGGAACTCCAAGAGGATTCGTCTACTTAGGGATGCGAGCCGGTCGGTTGCCTGTGGTATCTTTGGATGGCGCCACGATGTTACCTTCGTTGTTTTTCCGCTGCTATTATTATTGTTTTTCTCTGAATAAGTTTCGCCTTACGAGGCATACATTTGTAACTTGACCATAAGGTCGAGTAACCAGTTTGGTTATTTAAATAAAGTACTTTATTGGTATCGAGTGGTATGATTGTGATATTTACCAATGTTAAGACTGTGTGCACTAGCGCGTTCCTGGACTAGTGCTGAATACACAGAGGGTCCGGATTTGTAAATTCGGGGTCCCGACACCTACCCTGGAGGATCAGATCCGAGAAGGACATAAGGATGATGACAAGATCCGCAGGATTAAGTCCAAGATGGACGAGGGCAAGGCCAAAGACTTCAAACTGGACGAGTAGAGCACGTTGTGGATGGAGGATCAAATTTGTGTGCCAAACAAGAAGGAGCTGAAGCAGTTGATCCTAGAGGAAGCCCATGACTCCAAGTACTCAATTCATCCGGGAAGTGCCAAGATGTACCAGGATTTGAAGGAAAGATTTTGGTGGGGAGAATGAAGTGTGAAGTTGCCGAGCATGTTGCGTTGTGCGATATATGCCAGAGAGTCAAGGCAATGCATCGAGGCAGCGGGGCTGCTGCGGTAGATTAAGGATACGAGTGGAAGTGGGAGGAAAAGCGGAATGGACTTCATTACCGGTTTGCGAAAACCGTGGTGGATATGACTCCATATGGGTTATAGTGGACCGCTTGACTAAGGTTGCCCATTTTATTCCAGTAAAGACCACTTACTCGGGAGATAAGTTAGCAGAATTGTACATGACCAGGATCGTTTGTTTGCATGGAGTGCCGAAGAAGATTGTATCAGACAGGTACCCGCTTACCTCGAGGTTACGGAATAAGCCGCATGAAGCCATGGGGACCCGTTTGAACTTCAAGATTACCTCCTATCATCCGCAGACGGATGGGACAGATCGAAAAGAGTTAACCGAGATCTGGAAGATATGTTAAGAGCGTGTGCATTGGCTTACGCTACCTCTTGGGATAAAAGTCTACAGATATCGAGTTCAGCTACAACAATAGCTATCAAGCAAGCTTGCAAATGTCACCATTTGAGGCATTATATGGTCGACCTTGTCGAACACTGTTGAACTGGAATGAGACGGGTGAACGCCGTGTCTTTGGACCGGACATTCTTCAAGAAGCCGAAGAACAGATTGCCATGATATGAGAAAGATTAAAGATAGCTCAGTCAAGACAGTAGAGTTACACTGATAACCGTCGCCAAGACCTTAGTTTTGAACTAGAAGATTTCGTGTATCTCAGAGTCACACCACTCAAGGGAATTAAGAGATTCCATGTCAAAGGAAAACTCGCACCGCGATATGTTGGGTCATTCAAGGTTCTCAGTTGCAGAGGGGAAGTTGCGTACCAGCTAGAGTTACCGCCGTCACTAGTAGGAGTGTCTCCGAGTACCTGATGAGCAAACACCGCTGGAGTCGATAGAACTGCGAGAGGATCTGACTTATAAGGAGCACCCCGTTAAGGTTTTGGACACCATGGATCAAGAGACAAGAAATAAGTCAACCCGTTTCTACAGAGTGCAATGGAGTAACCATGCAGAGAGTGAAGCAACTTGGGAGCGCGAGGAGGATTTGAAGAAAGAATTTCCAAACCTATTCCTTAGTTAGCCCTGAATCTTGGGGACGAGATTCTGTTAAGTGGGGAGGTTTGTAACACCCCAATTTTTTATTTTCACGAATTTAAATAAGATTTGGCACTTTTGTGAATTTTTGGAATTTTCTGAGATTTATTTGGAATTTATTCCCTTTTCAAATAATTAAAGAATTTAATTTTGCAAATAAAGTTTTGTTGGAAATATTTTATTTGAGTCCAAAATGTTCCAAAATATTTTCTAGAATTTTTTTGAGTGTTTTGCTATTTTTAATGAATTAAATGAATTTCTGGAAATTAATTGGATTATTTAATCGCTGGAAAAATCGAGTTGGTTTCACTGTTCATCCGACCGAGCCCGAACCCGAGTCGGACTCGAGTCCGACCCGGACCACGTTCGAACCGGACCCGAGCTAACCTAACCCTAATCGCGTGACCATTGGATCGAAATCCAATGGCCACGATTGAGCCACGTCGCCCGAACCCGAGCCCGACCGAGCCAGCCAGGTCGCCAGGCCAGACCCGAGCCCAAACCCCGTGCCGTTGGATCTTGATCCAATGTTCCACATTGAGCCACGTCATCGAATCCGAATTGGATTCGGATTCCGGCGCCGCAGCCGGGTGGACCTCGGTCTCCGCGTGATTCACGGAAGCCGAGGCCCCTATTTAATGCGCTGCCGCCGCCAACGCGTTCTCCGTTTCCTTGCGCACCCGTAGCCCTAGACCATCACGCCTGAGCCGCCGTGGTTGCGCCGCAATCGCTCGCCGTAGTTGAGTTAGGTTTCCGCCGCGGTTATTCATTGTTTCCGCCGCCACCGAGCCCAGATCCGGAACCGCAAGGACGAGACGCGTCGGAGACTACCACTCACTCCGCCGGAGGAGCCCTGCAACGCCGTTGCCATGGTCTTCGTCCCCAACTCCGGTCTGCTAGCGCCGCCGCACGCCATCGCCGTCTCTCGAGCTCTCTCCACCGTCCGATCAAGATCCGAGGGCTCAGATTCGTCCACGTCATCCTCGGGTAAATTCTCACGTTTTAGTTTTTAGATCTGTTTTCAACCGTTGGATCTAGATCCAATGGTTTAGATCGTGCCACGTAGCCATAACTGCACCGTGCTTGGATAGATCTCAGCCGTTAGATCTAGATCGTACGGCTAGGGTCAGCCACGTTGTAACTTTAGATTAGATCTTAATCGTCCGATCAAGATCGAACGGTCCAGATGGACCGAGCTGTTTCCAGCGCGTGAAACCCAGATCCGATCAGGGCCGTTGATTTTCAAATCAACGTCCGAGATCTAGCCACATGGGCGGTAGGCTGACCGTCGCGGTCAGCGCGGTCGCCGCCCGATCACCACTGACGTCAGCGTGGCGGCTCGATGACGTCAGCTGTGACGTCATGATGACGTCACGGTGGGGCCCAGCTGTAAGAGCTCTCGGCCGAACCGTGCGCTAACGTCAGTGCTGACGTCATTGAGGGGTCCCACCTGTCAGCGGCTCGTAAAGCCGTGGACCGGGTACACGTGGACCCAAACCAAACCGTGGACCACGTCCATGGACCGGCTGACGCAATAAATGGATTTTTCAATAGAAAAATAATTCGGTGAAAAATCAAAATCCACGCTGACGTCATGCTAACGTCATTATTCGGTTTTTCAGTACAAAAATAAATGGATTAATTCGGATTTTTGATTTATTTGAATTTTGAAACTTCAAACGCTTATAACTTTTGCAATTTAACTCCGATTTGAGTGATTCAAATTTTTAAATTCTTATAAAATTGAGATCTACCCAATGGTGAATTTTATTTAATTTTTGGACCAAAGTTTTTCTCTGTAATATTATTTAATTGATTATTTAAACTTTAAACGCTAATAACTTTTGCGTTTTAACTCCGATTTTGCCGATTCAAATTCCTAAAAATTGATAAAATTATGCTCTCTCTGTTTATGGACTTCATTTGGATGTTTGGATGCTTTTTGTCTACTGTTTATTTATTTATTGCCATTTGCACGCTTTACGAGTAGACGTTGAAGTGCCTGAGGGCTTCGAAGGTGAAGTGTTGACCCAGGAGCCAGCCCAAGACCAAGAACAAGTACTCTTTGAAGGCAAGTTATGCTTTGACCATCTTGATCCCACTTTCGAAATTAATTTGATTTAAATTATTGCATGCTAATTTAAATTAGAAAATGGTTTATTTAATTGTGGGAAGTTAGATAAATGCCAAATTGCTGTATGACACCTTGGTTAATTAAATATATGCCATGACCCTTGTCACCCTAGTTGTAGATTACTAGTTGGACATTATTAAATTGCCAACATGGGTAGCTAGACCGATGTAGTATGCTTAGCCTTGCTACGTGAAATGCTTTGGACAATCAAATGCTAATATTGACTTAATGAGATGTTGAACCTATTTTGAAGAAGTATCATGTGTCTTGATTGACTATGGCACGTGGTGCATGGTAATCAACTGGGATTTGATAAATATTTTTCGACCGGGGCATGTGGCAAGAATGATCGGGTGGGCCTGTTGTGGCACCGGGAATGTTGATTTGGTTCTTCGGGTAGTATTGCCCTGGTCACCCTAAGGACTTAACCTTGCAAGCCTTTGAACTAAGTCAAACGTGCAACCACATGTCTGTAATGGGACGGACCTAGTCAATTAAGTTGCTAATAACGTACCTATGGAACCTCGGGTGTCAACTATACCTTTTGTGTAGTTGTACGGGGGAGCGTACCGGGGCTGCGGCCAGGTACCCATCTAACGATGGATTGGCCTAAACTTCGCCTTCGCTAAGGGAAGGGTTAGTGTGCAATCACCGGTGAGGACCACTTGTACTATTAGAAGTTTTCGAAAGACTTTGTTACGGACACTCGCCTTTGTGGTGTTTGGCTGTATCTTGTGGGTAAAGTGCATAACCTCTGCAGAGTGTAAAATCTATTCGAATAGCCGTGTCCGCGGCATTGTACATCGCTCGGGAATTGCAGTCAAGGGTTAGACTTTTTTGAAAATAACTTGAGCTTGTAAGGATTGGTTTGGTTTAATAATGATGTTGATGGAAATGTGGATTAGGATTGGGAAGGATGTTTATTTAACTCCTGGAAAAGTTATTGATCTTAAACTTGTTTCTACTACTTTTGAATCTGCTTATGTTACTTGTCAAATGTTGTTTTACTGCAATTATACCCTGAACTATTCCTTGTACTAAGCCATGCATGTAGTATATTAGTTTGCATTCTGTGCATGACTTGCTGAGTACCAAGTACTCACCCTTGCCACAATACAACACCAGTTGAAGAAGAGTCTACACCAGCTTTGGAGGAGGAACTCCAAGAGGAACCGTCTAACTAGGGAGCGAGCCCAGTCGGTTACTGTGGTATACTTTGGATGGCGCCACGAGATTATCTTATTTTCATTTCTTTGTTATTTCTCTTTTAATAAGTTTTCGCCCTGCGTGGCGTATATTTGTAACTTGACCTTAAGGTCGAGCAACCAGCTTGGTTAACTATTTAAAGTACCTTAATATTTCATTGAGTATGATTGTGATATTTACCAATGTTGAGACTGTGTGCACTAGTGTGTTCCTGGACTAGTGCTGAATACACAGAGGGTCCGGATTTGCAAATTCAGGTCCCGACACATACTCAAGAAAAACTTATGCGCATTAGCATCAACTTTAGTTTTCGGAGGCAATGGCCTCGTTTTGAAGTGAGAAGTTACACATGCGCTTATTTCCTTTTTTTGTTCTTCTTCAGTCATCTCGGCTGGTAATTTCTTCTGAGGTTGTGCTAACTTCAAAGATGATTGAGATTTGCTATGAGACAGTGCGGCCTTCCGAGATGGTGCTGATGTTCGAGTCGAACTTTTCCTGGTTAGTGCTGGCGGAGGAGACGGACTTTGCCTGGATGGTGCCGGCTAAGGAGACGAATTTTTCTGCCTGGTGCGGGCGAGGGAGTTGGACTTTTCCTGGCTGGTGCCGGCGGGGGGGTTGGACTTTTCCTGGCTGGTGCCGGCGCGGGAGTTGGACTTTTCCCTGGCTTGCACCACGCGAGGAAGCCATGCACGTTTTCTCCAAGTCTTTTGTTCCTGTCCTCACTAGGGATCTCTACCTCCATTTTGCGGTATTGTCGGACTACACTGTCCACTTTGACCCTGGCAAATCCCAAGGGAATCGGGCGGCAGTGTAGAACCTGCGAGGAGCCACATGGCCAAACCCTGCCATCAGCCACCTTGAAGGTAATGCTATGTGCAGACAAATGTAGCTTGCACGGTGTAGGTTCTGTGATGTCATCCATTGGAAAATGGAGTCCATGCTCTTCAGGGATCAATGTCGACATGCAGCTGCTCTTATGAACACCGTGACTGAAGTTCCGAGGGCTGTCACTGGGTGGTGTTCGTGAGTTGAGAGCTCTCTCTACTGCTTGCCTGATAACCTTATCCAGCTCTGCTCTCTGTTCCGCCAACGCTCTTGCCACAGCATCTTTTATTTGACGGTCCAATTGATCTTCTCTTAGTCTCTTTGGCCGCTTGTACAACGATGCGTCAGCTGGGAAGACTTCTTTCCACGGCACCAAACCAACTCCTCGGCTGCGACCAGGGTGCTCCTTGTTACCTAGGGCAACGCTCAGCTCATCATTCTCCCTTCGTGGTGTGAAAAAGCCTTGGGAAGACTGCACGTGAGCATCTGCTATTTTTGGAGACACTTCCTGGGTTCTATCGCTCTTGAAGCTTAAGCTGCCATCTTCTAAGACAGAAGCCCCCCTCGCAAGCAACCAGTGCTTTGATCGTTCGCTCAACTCAGCAGTCGCAGGAATGACGCCCCTGCGGATTAGCTCTTCTTCACTCCTATCCCATGCAGGTATTTTCTTCACGTAGCCACCAGTGCCTAGTGTGTGAGGGTATGTATTTTTATCCGTGTTAGCCTTGTTCCTCTGACTCACTATCTGGGCTTCTTCCCAATTCTTGTACGCCGCGAAGTCCTCCCAGAACTCCATTATCTTTGGATACAAGTTAAAATTTGGCGTTTCGTTCTTCTTCACAAAGTTCTTATTCAGCGTCGTCTTCCAATTCTTCCATGCTATGCACATGATGCATAGTGCACGTTTCTTTGCAACCACCTTGGACCCTTCGGGGAATTGGAATACTTCTTTTAGCTTGTCCCACAGCAAGTCCTTCAGGTCATCAGGAACCACCCACTGGTCACCTCGGCGGCCGGTCCATGATCTGTAGCTGATCGGCACATTATCCCTAGCAAGTACTCCGCGGGCTCTGTACGGGCCCACGATGAATGGGGTATTTCAGGTTCCCCGACTACCGAGAGCTGTACTATATTGTGAACACCCTTAGGCATCTTGTTTGGACCACGGCCTGCGCGTCACCTTTGTTCATCAGCCATCTGAGCCTGCAATTGGATATTCTTATTAGTCGTCTGACCCTACTATGTGTTCGGAGTCACAATGTACTAATAATTTACCTCGCCTATGTTAGTGGCGTCATCTTGATCCATGTCAGTGGCGCCATGTTGGTCCATGGTAGTGGCGCCACGTTGGACCATATCAATATCCTGTAGGTTCAGGTAGTACAATGGGCTACCCGTTCCTACTTCGTCTATATTAGAGGGTGGCACTCCCTCTGGCACTTGTCCCTGATTAGAAGCCATTCCTAGCAAGTTTATCAGAAATTAGCATTTGCCACAACTACGAGGAGGCTACATCAAAGGCAGCCATTAAAAGAAGATATAATCTTGAGATCTAAATTAAACTTGAGCTATTAATCAAACTTAAGCTCTAAATTAAAATTGAGATTACAAAACACTGGAGGTTGCTGAACCTAACAAAAAAATCGGCAGCACCTCCCCTAAAATAGTGGGCATTCACTCAGAAGACAGAAGACAACATTCAATTTAATATTAACACACATACAAGCACATAACTAAGCATATAAACATGTAAGAGAAAGTAATCGCGAAGCGTTTACTTGCACATTGCAAGTTACATCCACATTTCTTCAATTCTTGTAATGCAACCTATCATCCCACAGCATTCACAAATACAAAACTAATCGAGATCAATACTTGTAATGCAAATTGGCAACTTTTAAAGTTAGGGTTTCAATTAAAACATGCCTAATTATCTTAATTAACATTTTCAAGTTAGAGAGAGAGAGGCAGCGAGGAGGCGACGGGCTTGAGAAGCGGCCGGGCCGGCGGAGAAGCAGTCAGAGGGCTCGGGGCGGCGCCGGGCTCATGAATGATGGTGGCGCCATGGACATGGAGCGGCGCGAGGCTTGCGGATCGGCGCCCGAGGCTCAAGGAGCGGCGTCGGACGGCGAGGAGAAGCGGTGCAGAGCTCGGGGTGGCGGCCGGGCTCGAGGCGGCGTCGGGCTCGAGGGCGATGAGAGCAGCTTCGGGTCACGGCGACTAAGTTAGGGTAAATGAGAGAGGAGAGCGTGCCCTTTTAAATTATAGAGACTATCTCTGCCGGCTGAAAATACCAACCAGTAGTGATAATATTTCCCTACCGGTTGACCATAACAACCGGTAGTGATAATACTATTACTGCCGGCTCTCTTAGTTAACCGGTAGTGATAATTCTATACCACTGCCGGTTGAAGATATCGCCGGCAGTGATAACAATGTATCACTGCCGGCTCAATTGTAAAACCGGCAGAGGTAAGGATGATCACTGCTGGCCCATTTTCCAACCGGCAACGATATATCACAGTGTGATTTTTTATTTTCTAACATTAGTAAATCATTTCCAAACTTAGTAAAAGTTTTTAGAGGTGATAAATAAGATTGATAATGCAATATAAATTCCAAATACTCATATTCACAAAATGGTTGTAGTTCAATACATGCCGTGTGTACAAAAGAAAACATACATTTCATTACTACAACTAAGCTACGATTCGGCCTTCATTATGATCGCAGCATATGTACGTAGCTTCATCAGTCTCTTCCATGATACTTAGGTCAACATCCTCTCCGAAAGGCGGAAGCTCATTGAATTGGTTGTACTCTTCCTCGTCAACAACATTCTCAACTCTGACAATCCTTCTTTTTCCTTGAATAACCACGTGGTGCTGCTTGTTAGTCGGGTCAGTTATGAAGAATATTTGTGTAACAGAATTAGCAAGCACGAATGGTTCTTCTTTGTAACCAACGAGTTTGAGGTCCACGGGGTAGTGATACCGTACTTGTCGATATTCACACCCCCTGGAAGTCGGACCCATTGGCACCGAAAGAGAGGGACCTTTAAAGGTCCATAGTCAAGCTCCCAAATCTCTTCTATGAATCCGTAGTAGGTTTGCCTATTTCCATTGCTGTCATAGGCATCTATATGGATACCGCTGTTTTGGTTGGTGCTCTTTTTATCTTGCGCTCTTGTATAAAATGTAAAACCATTTATATCGTATCCTTGGAATGTACAAAATGTACATGACAGTCCCTGAGCTAACTCTTTCAACTGAGTGCAGTCTGTCTCCGTATGCATTATGTGTCTACGCAACCAATCGCCGAAGTTATCCCTGTGCTCTCTCGCGAGCCAAACCTCTTACCTCCCTGGGTTGGTTCTGGATAGCATGTTCTTGTGCATGTTGACAAACAGGGCCACCACAACTGATTGTCCCAAAACTGTGAAATGTGCTTGTGTAAATGAAGCTAGATTGCTAGTACGTACAAATTTCTCGCCCAGTGTCCCTTTACCATGTAGCCTCCCCTCATGCCTGGTTACAGGCACATCAATCGGTTTGAGATCCATATAATTGACGCAGAACTCAATGACCTCCTCGGTTCCCCAGCCATCGGCAATGCAGCCTTCCGGTCGATGTCGATTACGAATATATTTCTTTATAACCCCCATGAATCTCTCGAAAGGGTACATCTGATGTAGAAATACGGGCCAATAATTCGTATCTCCTTCACAATGTGAACAATGAGATGGACCATAATATCAAAAAAAAAAAGATGGAGGGAAACACATCTCAAGCCTGCACAGAGTGTGGACCACGTCTTCCTGCAGCTTATGTAGTTTTAACGGATCGATGGCCTTCTATGAAATCGCGTTGAAGAATGAACACAACTTTGACTCCATGCAAGCATTCGCAAATGCTAATTTTGTCTTTCTTGCTCAGAGTGAAGCAGGCTGTGGGAAGGTACTTTTTGCCCGTATCCATTTCTTTGTGATGCAGCTCCTTCCTGAGTTTCATATCTTTGAGGTCCATCCGTGCTTGGAGTGTATCTTTCGTTTTGCCAGGTATGTCCAGTAAGATACCAAGCAAGCTATCACACACGTTCTTCTCTATGTGCATGACATCGATTGCGTGTCGAATTTCCAGGTGCTGCCAATAAGGTAGGATCCAAAATACTTATCTCTTTTTCCACAAATGATCCTTATCCCGGGAACTCGGGATAGATGTACTGTCGGGTCCCTTTCCGTGAATAATTGTGATATCCTTTACGGCCGCAAATATCTGTTTCCCCGTGTGATTCTTTGGAACTAAGGCAGTCTCCTTTGTCCCGTCAAATGCTCTCTTATTATTGCGGTACGGGTGATCCTTGCGGAGGAACCTACGATGTTGCATGTAAACCATTTTTCAGCAATTCTTCAGCCACCGGCTAGCTGTATCACCCAAGCGAACGTCCCGCATGACATCCTTGACCACCAAGACCTCAGTTCCTCCCTGAACCTAGTCCCGAACCTCAGTTCTTCCATGAACCTAGTTCCGGTCCCGTCATCGACCACGTTCGTCTTCGAGCAATACCTGCACATGAACAAACCACGAAACAAATCCGAGCACAAGTCCACGACTTGACTCAAAGTCAATCCATGCAACTACTCACATGAGCATTGCATAAAGTCCACTTCAAAAAAAGTATCATGAAATCATCACAAATTTCATAATCTCAAATTCAAACCATTTCAAATCTTGCAAAACATCCAAACCGAGCAAAACACGTTTACAACGGACCAAAATCAAAAACCCTAGAAAAAGTCCATTCACGACGGACCAACAAAATCGGTCCGTTGTACAAGTGAAACTCTCGGTTCCAAAAAGAAATCATTCCGGCGAAAACACGTTTACGACGGACCAACAAAATCAGTCCGTTGTACATGCGAAATCAATCCTCAAAAAGCCGTTCACGACAGACCCAAAAACTTGGTCCGTTGTACATGCAAAACTTACTGGTTTCTTGTAAAATTGAGTTCGGCTTATGATCTGAAAAACACGTCCACGACAGACCCAAAAACTTGGTCCGTCGTACATGTAAAACTTACTGTTTTTCAATAACTTGGTCTGGCACAACAACCTTCAAAAGCACATTTACGACAGACCAAAAAAGTTGGTCTGTTGTACATGGAAGAATGAGGTTGTCAAAAGCAAGTTTACAAAGAACCAAGAAAGTTGGTCTGTTGTACATGGGAGAATGAGGTTGTCAAAAGCATGTTTACAAAGGACCAAGAAAGTTGGTCCGTTGTACATGGGAGAATGAGGTTGTCAAAAGCATGTTTACAAAGGACCAAGAAAGTTGGTCCGTTGTACATGGGAGAATGAGGTTGTCAAAAGCATGTTTACAAAGGACCAAGAAAGTTGGTCCGTTGTACATGGGAAACTTACTGTTTTTTTTAAGTTTGGTCCGGCGTCAAAGCGAAACTTACTGTTTCTTGTCAAATTGTCAAAACACATGAACAAACACATTTTTGCAAATTCAATTCTAAGCCAATTTTTCAGCACATGATTTCACAATCTCCCCCTTGATGAAAACATTGGCAACACCACTTAGAATTGAACATTTGGCATTCACTTTACAAAGATTTTGAATTTCAAAGGATCAAGGACCAAAAAAAGAGAAAACACAGAATTACCCCTTTGACCAAAATGCGAAACAAAATCTCCCCCTGAGAAGGAAAATGTGTGTGAATGTGCAATGTGCCCAAAAATTTCAAAATGCTCCAAACTTCTCCCAAAATTCTCAAATTTCCAAACACAACTCCCCTTTTTTCTTCTCCCCCTTTTTCCTTAAACTTTTCAATGATTCCCAAATTTCTCCCCCTTTGACAATGGATTCATCAAGAGTACAACAGAGAGAATTTGTTCAAAATTTTTCTTGTAGCAATGATTTCACAAGAAGAAACAAGGGAGTGCCAAGATAGAAAAAGATGAGCTCATTCGATCATATAACCTTATATATCATATAATATGCAAAATACATGATCTTGAAGTGATTTTAACAAGTTAGGGAATGACATGCATCTCAACCTCAATTTAGTCAACTATAGCCAAGTACTAAGCAAGATCTTAGCAGAAAAAGCAAGGCTTTAAAAATTGAAGCAACTAACAACTTAGGGCGAGCAAGTAGTTTCAACTCTAATCTAATAGACCATTTAATCTTTAAACAGTAAACGGCATGTGGCATGCTTGAAGCATACTTCTTTTATTTCTTTGGAGTGGCATGCTTGAAGCATACATCTTGTCTTTTGAGGGAATGGCATGCTTGAAGCATACATCTTATCTTTTAGGGAAAGCATCCTGAAGCACATAACTTGAGGTTTTTGCTTTTAACAACCCTTTTTTAAGCGATTCCCTTTTCCTTTATTTTTTGATTGTAAACATGCAAGGAGATTAAAAGGTCTTTTGAAAGAGTAAAGCTGAAAACACACTTGCTTCATAGCCCAAATTTGTCAAGAAGATTCAATAACAAGCCTAGAAGAGTAAGATATCACAGAGTATTTAGCTATAGGCAATCGATCCGAGGAATTCCACAATGTCATTTTTAGTTCAAGTGAGACAATTAGATTATCATATATTAGCTCAATTACATAACATATAAAGAAATATGATAAAGTGAGTTCATCAAGTGAAAGAACTTGGCAAGGAAACTCCCCCTCAAAACAAACCCATTGGATGAACAATCCCAAGTTCTCCCCGAATAAAAGCAAAACGAGAAGAAGACAAAGGTTTTGTGAAAATGTCTGCCAGTTGATGTTCAGGATCCACATGATGAAGCACAATGTTGCCTTTTTCAACATGATCTCTAAGAAAGTGAAATCTGATGTCAATGTGTTTTGTTCTAGAGTGTTGCACTGGTTCTTAGCAATGCAAATTGCACTAGTGTTATCACACAAAAGAGGAACACTATCCAAATTAACCCCATAATCTTTAAGTGTAGCTACTATCCAAAGAATTTGAGAACAACAACTAGCAGCGACCACATATTGATTCAGCTTGATTGTGCAACGTAAGATTGCTTTCTAGATGACCATGCAATGAGAGAATTTCCCAAGAAGTGACATGAACCAAAAGTGCTTTTCCTATCAATTCTACATCCTCCAAAATCAGCATCAGAAAAGATCTCAAACTAATGCATGAGAGCGAAAAGCCAAATGCCAAAATCTTGAGTTCAATGAAGATACATGAAAATCCTTTTGACAGCTTGTCGATTAGAAGCACGTGGTGAAGCTTGAAAACGAGCAGACAAGCACACAGCAAATTGTATATACGGCCTTGATGCAGTGAGGTACAAAAGTGAACCTATCATGCTTCTATATTCCTTTTGATCAACCGGCTCACCATATTCATCAGGGTCAAGTGCAAGTGCTCTCCATAGGTGTCATGATCGGCTTGTCGCTTTTCCATCCCAAAGCGATGTAGCAAGTCTCTTGTATATTTGCTTTGATGCACAAAAGTACCATCCTTCGTTTGCTTGATTTGAAATCCCAAAAAGTATGTCAACTCACCCATCATACTCATCTCAAACTCCTTCCTCATTGTTTCAAAACTTCAGACACTAAAACATGAGATGAACCACCAAAGATAATATCATCAACATAAATCTGAGCGAATAGTTGATCATTGCCTTGCTTGAGTAAAAGAGAGTTTTGTCAACCTTTCCCATTAAAAAGCCCTTTTCAAGTAAAAGGTTTTTAGCCTATCATACCATGCTCTAGGGGCTTGTTTCAAACCATACAAAGCTTTTATTAGTTTGAACACATGATTTGGAAACTTTGGATTTTCAAAACCAGGTGGTTGCTTGACATAAACCTCCTCATTTATGTAGCCATTCAGAAAAGCACTTTTCACATCCATTTGATACAATTTGAAACCTTTGGATGCAGCAAAAGCTAAAAGGATTCTAATGACTTCAATTCTAGCAACTTAGAGCAAAGGTTTCATCAAAATCTAAGCCTTCAATTTGAGTGTAACCTTGAGCAACCAATCTAGCCTTGTTTCTAACAACAACACCATCCTCACTTTGTTTATTTTTGAAAACCCATCTAGTTCCAATAACATTAAAATCTGGAGGTGGTGAGACAAGTTTCCAAACTTTATTTCGTTCAAAATTCTCTAATTCTTCATGCATGGCATTGATCCAAGATTAATCGGATAATGCATGAGATATATCTTTGGGTTCAAAAGAAGCAACTAAAGCGAGAATGAGTATGAGTGTCGGAATGAATAAACCTGGATCGAGTGACTCTCTCATTTAGGTCTCCAATCATTTGTTGAGATGGATGCATTTTCTCAATGTGCAAGGGAGCATTGGCTTTTGAGACTTCTCCTTCTCCTTCTTCATTTTCAGCATGTACAGATGATGATGTTGTAGCTTGAGGATGGTTAGTGTAGGTGATGTAGTAGTAGGTGCCAAAGGTGCTCTGACTTGTTGTGCATTAGAAATAGTCAAGACCTCATCTTCAACATCATCATTATCTTCAAAGATTTTCTCCCCACGAACATATATGCGTGCACTGCATCACTTGGACTAGTGCCTGGACTAGCCTCATCAAAAGTAACTTCACAAGTTTCCACAATTTTGTTAGTCTCCAAAAGCGAGCACCACGATAGCCACGCAGTATGAGCAGGATATCCAAGGAAAAAGCCATCCATTGATCTAGCTTCAAATTTATCAAGATTTCCAGATTTCAAGACAAAGCATTTGCATCCAAAAACCCTAAAGTGAGAAACAGTAGGCCTGTGTCCAAACCGAAGCTCATATGGAGTCTTACCCAATTTTGATCTCAAAAACACACGGTTTGAAACATAACATGCAGTTGAAATCGCTTCAGCCCAAAAGTTTCTAGGAGTGTGATGTTCATCTAACATGGTTCTAGCCATCTCAACTAACGTTCTATTTTTCCTTTCAACTACACCATTTTGTTGAGGCACTCTAGGAGATGAAAATTGATGATCAATTCCTTTTTCAGTACAAAAGTGATCAAAAGAAGCATTTTTGAATTCAGTTCCATTATCACTTCTAATAGCTTTGAGAGCTCCTGGATGATCAATAGAAAGCCTAAGAACAAGACTTCTAAAATGACTAAAAGCCTCATCCTTAGATGCCATAAAGTATACCCAAGAGTATCTAGAAAAATCATCAACAATCACAAGCACATACCATTTGCCTCCAAAGGATTGGACTCGAGATGGTCCAATCAGTATCAAGATGTAGAAGCTGTCTGGGCGTTTGTCATCACTATGGTAAGAGGTGGATGTGAACACTGCAATCATCTTACCATGTCTACAAGAAGAACATACTAGATTGCTATCACCCTTAAGCTTAGGCAAGCCACGTATAAGATCTAAACCACTTACACGAGTAAGATGATCAAAACCAACATGACCAAGTCTACGATGCCAAAAGAATAAATCTTTAGAAACATTGGCAATTAGACACCTATGCTTAGAAGAAGGTGATGCATCAAAATCAGCTTTAAAGACTCTTCCAAAACGAGAAATTTTGAACACAAGATCACTGAAGCATCTAGCACTTTGCATTCATTTTCTTAAAGCTTATCTCAAGATCTTCATCAAGCATTTGAGAGACAGAAAGCAAGTTATATTTCAAGTTTTCAACAAGAGCCACATCCTTGAACATAAACTTGTCACTTACCTTTACTTGTACCTTTTGCCACAACAGAAGAGGAAGAAGCATCTCCAAAAGTAACACTTTCAAAGACGAGATGCACGAGTGAGGAGGAGAACCAATTCTTATTACCGGACATGTGGCGTGAGCATCCGGAATCCACTAGCCATATGTTCTCCTTCCTCGCGAGAAGCCTACATAGCAACAAAACATGTCGAGGTCTCGATCGGGGTTAGGAATGAGATTTTTGGAATCGATCTTGAGACACACGACGCACAACACGATAATTTTTATGCACAAAATCAGATTTGCCTTTTCCCATGTTTGTAGGAACAGAAGGTGTTTTCATCACTCTAGGCGCATAAAAATGTGCTTTGCTGAAATTTGACCTAGCCTTAGTTCTTTCCTTCTTTTCTTTGTTTGGCTAGTCTAAAGCAAAAATCTACTAAGTGTCCATCTCTACCACAATGAGTGCAAGTGTACTTGACATGATGTTTAGCTTTAACAGTAAAAGCACATTTTGCATTCATCATAGTAGAAGATAAAACCAAACAGATTGAAAAGCAATTTTCTTAGGCTCATTAGATAACTCAATTTTGCAAGGATACTGAACAATAGTGCGAGGTTTAGTTTCATATGTGGCATAAGGATCAAAACCTAAACCTCTCTTGTTTGTGCTAATCTTAGATTGATCCAAAATCATGTTCAACTTCTTCTTGCCATTAGTGAAACGTTCCAAAGAATTTTGCAAGTAATCAACTTTCTTAGCAAGAGTTAAACAATTATTGCGAGGAACATCTACTTTTCCTTTTGCTTGCGACAAGTTGAGCATGAGAGAATTTCATGTGAAAGCAAATTATCGATTAATTGAGAAACCCTAGCATTTGCATCTTTCAATTTTAATTCAAGAGTTGAGCATTTAGAACAAGAAGTTGAACTATGCAAATCATCGATTGAACAGCTAGCATGTACAACATGTTTCTCATTTTCTCATTTAGATGCAACAAAAGAGCATGTTCTTTCCTAAGCAAGGTGAGCTCATTGTAAATTAAGTCACATGATTTGCAAGTATCATCACTAGGAATCAAAGTCTTAAGTCTAGCAATTTCAGCATTCAATGATTCAATAATGAAATCATGTTTCTTAATTTTCTTATCACGTTTGTCAAGCAATTTTCCAAGACGAGCAACAGCAATAGCTAATTCATCATAAGAGGGATCTACCTCATTGAAGTCATTTGTCGTGGTCGTCCTCGGTGAAGCTATCCTTGCTGCTTGCCATGAGACATAATCCTATTAAATCATGCTTGCTTGGAGTTGCATCATCTTCGCTGCTCTCCGAGTCCACATCGCTCAAATTGACTTGTTCAAGAGCGGAAAGAACTCGGTGAACCACCTTGCGGTTGATGAAGCTCTTCTTCTTCTTATCATTTGACGAGAACCTTTTCTTTTCATTCCTTCTGTCGTTGTCCTTCTCCTCCTTTGATGTTTTTCCTGCAAGCTTAGGACAATTTGTGCGAATATGGTTAAGGTCACCACACTCATAGCATCTTGGAGGACCACCTCTCTTTCTCATTCTCACATTCTGCAAAGCTTTGCTAAAGCGAGAAGAGAGTAGTGCCAGATCTTCTTCAGGAAACTCTTCAAGTTGCTCATCTGTTAAAGAAGACATGGAAGACAAGGCAAAGCTAGAAGAAGAATTTGCATTTGACATGTTAGGGTTAGAGATCAAAGCAATTGATTTAATGTTACCCTTCCTGGCAAGAACATCCAACTCATGAGTTTTCAACTTAGAGTAAAGAACATCTAATGTGAGTGTGCTCATGGTAGTAGATTCTTGTATAGATGTTACTTTCATCTCCCACACTGACATGTCCAAAGCACTAAGCAATTGTCGAGCATTTTCAGCATCAGTGTAGCTAACTCCAAAAGAACGTAGATTGCTAAGAATTTTATTGAAACGTGCAAAGAAGTCATCTACAGATTCACTAGGTTTCATCTCAAAACGCATGTATTCCTTTTTGTAAATATCTTGGCGAACCTCTTTGATAGTGTTAGAACCTTCATGGTAATCACAAAGAGATTTCCATACCTCATATGCGGATCGAAGATGAACCACACGATCAAAGTCGCTGCGTCCCAAGCCTTGGATGATCAAGTTCTTGGCGCCTTCTTTGTTTGCTTCAACATGTGTGCGATTGGTGTCGTTGACGTTGTCGTTTGCAGGGACTTCATATGGCTTGTAGACCTTCTCCCAAATTGTGAAGCCCTGTGCTTGGATGAACGCCTCCATCTTGGCCTTCCAAAACTGAAAATCAACACCATCGAACACACATGGTTTTGTCGAATAACGATCCATTGATCTAATCACCGGTTAAGATAGATTAGAGAAACCTTGCTCTGATACCACTTGTAGGATCGAAGTATATGAATATAGCAATCAGAGGGGGGGTGAATGATTGTGCGGAAGCTAAAACCAAATTCTTGATCTATTAAAAGTTCACCCCAAAACAGAACCAAATAATTGCTTCGTTTTCGACAAAGACAGAATGATAGAGGTTTAGTAAAATGAGAATTCCTGGAGATCCAACCGTTAGATTGATCTGAAATTTGGACACGAGAAACTAGATTCCAATACGAATCGAACCCAAAAAGAATCAGCTCGATCGGACTTACAGATCAAAAGTTATGAGCTTCGCAAGCTTGCTGATCCAGAACGAGAATCAATCTAATCAAAACTTCAAGATTAAACAAGATCTTCAAAAGATTAAACAACTAGACTTTGAGAAACTCTAAATCAATACCCTAGAACAGTTTTTGATGGATCAAATCAAGATGAAACTCAACGATCAATAACCAATCTAGAATTAGAACAAGCATGCAAACAAGAACCAAAAGCGAGAAAATCTTTGAGCGACGTGGTTCTTTGTAGCACGCAAAAATCTTGGAAGAATTGATCTTTATTTCTTGTCTAAAATACTCTCATCAAAAGAGTACAAACCCTAAAACCAAGCTCAAAGCTTGATGCGCTCAGCTCTACTTAGTTGGATGCCCTTCAACAGGAGACAACCCCTCCTATTTAAAGGACCAACCCACAAGGAGTTCTGAATACAATTCCAATTTCCTAGAAGGAATCTGTATCCAACACAACTCTACTTGGCCCAACCTGGCCGAGTACAACTCTTGCACGCGTATGACAACCCTACCATACTCACGTGACTAACACTTTGCACGCGTATGGCCACCTGCCATACTCACGTGACTAACACTTTGCACGCGAATGACCTCCTGCCATTCTCACGTGACTAACCATTCTTCATGTGCACCATTCTCTTAGCCCGAACGTCCCGCATGACATCCTTGACCACCAAGACCTCGGTTCCTCCACTGAACCTAGTCAGAACCTCGGTTCTTCCATGAACCTAGTTCCGGTCCGTCATCGACCACGTTTGTCTTGAGCAATACCTGCACATGAACAAACCACTTAAACAAATCCGAGCACAAGTCCACGACTTGACTCAAAGTCAATCCATGCAACTACTCACATGAGCATTGCATAAAGTCCACTTCAAAACAAGTATCATGAAATCATCACAAATTTCATAATCTCAAATTCAAACCATTTCAAATCTTGCAAAACATCCAAACCGAGCAAAACACGTTTACAACGGACCAAAATCAAAAACCTAGAAAAAGTCCATTCACGACGGACCAACAAAATCGGTCCGTTGTACAAGTGAAACTCTCGGTTCCAAAAGAAATCATTAAGCGAAAACACGTTCTGACGGACCAACAAAATCGATCTGTTGTACATGCGAAATCAATCCTCAAAAAGTCGTTTCACAGCCAGGACCCAAAAACTTGGTCCGTTGTACATGCAAAACTTCTTGGTTTCTTGTAAAATTGAGTTCGCTTATGATCTGAAAAACACATCCACAGCCAGACCCAAAAACTTGGTCCGTCGTACATGTAAAACTTCTTTGTTTTCAATAACTTGATGCAGCACAACAACCTTCAAAAGCACATTTACGACCAGGACCAAAAAAGTTGGTGCATTGTACATGGAAGAATGAGGTTGTCAAAAGCAAGTTTACAAAGAACCAAGAAAGTTGGTCTCATTGTACATGGGAGAATGAGGTTGTCAAAAGCATGTTTACAAAGGACCAAGAAAGTTGGTCCGTTGTACATGGGAGAATGAGGTTGTCAAAAGCATGTTTACAAAGGACCAAGAAAGTTGGTCCGTTGTACATGGGAGAATGAGGTTGTCAAAAGCATGTTTACAAAGGACCAAGAAAGTTGGTCCGTTGTACATGGGAAACTTCTTTGTTTTTAAGTTTGGTCCGGCGTCAAAGCGAAACTTACTGTTTCTTGTCAAATTGTCAAAACACATGAACAAACACATTTTTGCAAATTCAATTCTAAGCCAATTTTTCAGCACATGATTTCACAATAAAGTTTTCTCTTTTATACTCATCCCATACTTGTGCACCATTGTTCCAAAATATTAGAAGATCTTCAACCAATGGTTTCAGGTACATATCGATATCATTGCCAGGTTGCCTGGGCCCTTGAATCAGTAGTGGCATCATAATGTAATTTCGCTTCATGCAAAGCCATGGAGGAAGGTTGTAGATGCATAAAGTCACCGGCCAAGTGCTGTGACGACTACTCACATTGCCAAAAGGATTCATCCCATCCGTACTCAACCTGAACCTTATATTCCTCACATCGTATGCAAAGTGCTTCTTATATTTCGTGTCGATGTTCCTCCATTGCACGGAATCAGCAGGGTGTCTGAGCATTCCATCCTTCTTATGCTCTTCGGCGTGCTATCGTAGCATTTGGGCATGCCTTTTGTTCGCAAATAATTGCTTCAGACGCGGAATTATAGGGAAATACCACACCACCTTACAGGGACACCTCTTCTTATTACGCTTCACCCCAACATCATCGTTCTCGATATCATCATCGTTGCCCTTATACCGCTTTGCTTTGCAAACAACACATGCATCCATGTCTGCAAACTCATTGCGATACAATATGCAATCGTTTGGACATGCATGGATTCTTTGTACTTCCAGTCCCAAGTAGGCGGACAACTGCTTGGCACAGTGCGTAGTTGTAGGCAACACGTTACCCTCTAGAAGCAAGTCCCCCAAGAGACACAATAGCTCAGTAAAGCTCTTATCGGACCAACCATTGCTTGCCTTCAAGCTGCGATGGTGAAAGTCTGATCTGCAGCTTTTTGTGCTCCTCCTTGCAGCCCGGGTACAATAGTGTTGTAGAGTCCTCTACCATACGCTGAAACTTTTGAAACTCCCTTTCACTCGTCAAGTCCCCCTCCCCATCACGCAACATTTGATCTATATCATCTTAGTAGCTATGAACAAACGTATCTTCCACCACCGTAATATCATTGTCTCTATCATCTTCATCAATGTGGTGCCCTTCATGTACAATATCATCTTTACGAATGTGTTGCCCTTCTTCTACAATATCATCTTCATCAATGTGTTGCCCTTCTTCGACAATATCATCTTCACCGTGCTCGGTCCAACAGGTATAGCCAGCCTTGAAACCCCTTTGAAGTAAGTGTGCACGTATCGACTCTATGTTAGAAAACAGCTTCTCATTTTTGCAATCAGCACGCATGGACAACACATATAGTCTGCCAGATTCTTCGACTTGTGTGCCGTAGCCACATTCAAAAAACCAGACACACCATTAAAGAACTCTAGACCGCGACAGTCCGTGTCATACATCCATCTTCGGTCCATCTACAAATAAGTTATTGTTTTCATTACTCATGCAGTGGTAATTAATTCAAACGATAAACACATTATAAGCACATAACTGCAAATAACAATATAATTGTAAATGATTAGATTTACAAATACATCTGGCAATTTTGTCTATATTAAAAAATATCAAAGCTTTTTGGCTATTTAAATATCCACCTGGCATTTTTTAATTATTTGGAACATTTATTCTATTCATTTTGTTATCTACCGCTATTAAATTAAATTAATATACATCAAACAAGCATATAATTGAATATAACGATATATTTATAAATAATTATGTATCTTGCAACTTTCATTATTGAAAAACCCATTACCATTTTTCGTTATTTAAATATTCAACTAGCAATTCTCACAATTTATAATTCATTTAGCAATTTTTACTATTTAAAAATCCATATAACAATTTTTCATTATTTCAAACAATTACAATTATGCACAGTTGGCCATCTAGTAATTTCCATTACTTAAAAATCCACTACATCACTAAAATGGATAAGAATTATAATTTATTCAATAATTTAGCTAAATCTTAAGTTGAGCACTACCGACCTGAAATGTTTTAAACCATACAATCAGCGATTGTCAACATCTACAACACTCTACAACGTAAAATTTTACAACAAATATAACATAGATCAATTGATCGGAGAGAAATTTTGCAAGTAAGTAACATTGAAGAGAAATACGAGGCAAATTTTAAAACAATATTCTAGCAGCAACTTGGCAAGATAATAACTACCGAGCAAAGTAGAGCTCTTCTTTGTTCTGCTTGGTCAGAGAAGATGTCGTCGCGAAAATAAATACTAAAAAATTATGAACACATTTTTTTGGCAGCACCTCCCCAAGAAAATGCCAACCGAGCGAGCAAACAGAGCTCCTCTCTGTCTGCTCGGTCGCGAGGGCGTCTGACGCTGTAGTTATATAAATAACTTATCACTGCCGGCTTTGCCTACACCCGGCAGTGATAAGGTCGAATTACGCGGGAGGTTTCATATTGGCGGGAAAAAAAATATCACTGCAGGTTAAAATGTCAAAGCGGCAGTAAAAGCTCCAATATCTCTGCCGGCTGTATTTACAACCGGCAGTGATAATTCAGTACAGGTTTTGGATATAACCCAGGAGTGATAATATATTATCACTACCGGTTGGTTATACAAACCGGCAGGGACACGTTTCCAGGGCAGCAATTCTTACGAACCGGCAGTGATATTTTATCACCGACGGCTCTAGCCCAACCGACAGTGATATGGCGGCGAGGATTGCATGTTCTGTAGTAGTGAGGGCTTATATTTGAGTTTAATTTGAATATTAAGTTTTTAAGATGATTTGGACATTGCTATGTAATGTGTTTCCTTGCATATCAAGCCCTTGGTGAGGTTGCTTATGATTGAAACAACTCATCCAAAGGTGTAGGATGATTCATGAAGGCTATAAATAGAAGGGCAGAGGGTTGTCTCTCTCTTGAAGGTTTTGGTGCTCCTTTGAGCTTTTGCCCATCTTGTTGTGAGGCTTTGTAAACCTTCATCCAAATAAATAAAAATTTATTTCCTTACTTCTAAATTTAAATTTCATATTTACATTATGTCTTTATATTCCACAAGTTAAATTCAGTATTTACTTTCGTACAATTTAAATTCCGCATATTTTGATTTGCTTCCCCTCCTTCTAAATACTTGTGGATTTTGTGTCAAGGATGAGTGATTAACAGATAAATCTTTCTTAGATCATATCACAATCACCTAGGCACTACCTCTTGTTTTTCTCTCTAGAACTGATCTTTTGTTGCATTCTTAAGAAATCTTTGTAGATTGTGTTCTTTGAGTTCTTCTCTTGAGTTATTATTTGTTTTGACATGTGGGAGATTGCGCAAGATCATTTTGATCATCAAAACCCCACGAGCAAGAATAAGACCAAGATTTTGATTTTTGGTGCACTCTTCCTTCAATCGAGAAAAGGTCAGAATTTTAACATCAATCTCATGGATTAAATATCCAAATAAGTTACTGACCTCTATAAAAAGGTGCTTTTCAAGTTTTGTGGATTGTGGACCAGCCGATCAAGAGATCATTTAGTTTTACGTTTGTGATCATTCTATTTCTGCCTTTTGTTCTTGAAACTGGCACTACTGTCCAGAATAAGCAGGTAGTACCGAACAAGAACAGACTCTTTGATTTTTGCTCTTTTGTGCTTCATTGCTTGAAGTGAGGTTTTCGATTGGATTCTTTTTAAAGGGAGAAATTTTAATTTGTGATTATTCACCCCTCTTTGATCGTCATTTCGATCATTCAAAAAGAAAAATTCTGAACAAGTTGTTATTTTTCACTGTTCATCACTATGTTCTCAGTTTCATATCTTCCAAATACAACTCAATTTAATCTTGAATTTTATATGGTCCCCTAATTTTTTTTAAAAAAGGAAAATATTTTTAAATATTTACACATGTTCTAAACAATCTGCTTTGGTTCCTCCATTGTGGGCTTCATGGGTTGGGCATAATCGAACATCGACTATAGAGGAATCAAGGCCGGTATGGCTCGATGTATGTTTAGTTCGACTGGATTTTGCACCGCCGAACAGCAAAATGGGCCCAGCACGGATAGCACCGATTTATCATGCAGCCATCGGTTCCACATCGAGTCGGTGAGTGCCATTATCGTTCCAAGAACTGAGATAATCTCACACGTACGCGCGCGTTGTACAATGCATAAATTTTATCCTGAATTTACCACCACGTAAATACGTAATATTTTCCTAAATCAGAATGCAGTAGAGATTGTTTAGGGTAAATTCTGCCTGAAGAACCGAGGATACAAGTATCGGAAAACAAAGGTACCGTGCAGCGTTTTGTGACTATGTCTTCAGTATCACACATAGAACGACCGTAAAATTAGTTTCCTACTAACAAAACTAGCAAGATAACTCGCTATATCACAATATCTACCGATGCAAGTCAGCGGCGGAGACAGATCTTGGATCACCTGGAGCGAGGCTTAAGAGCTATAGATCTGCTAATTCGTTATGACAATGGATCCAATATCAGTGGTTCGGCTCAAGGCTTCAGCATAAGGCTTCAGCATAGACTGCTCCGTCCCTAGTGCAAGTCAACTATAGATCTGCGACGAAACAGCTGTAGCCCATATCAATCCTTCTTCAAATTTCGCTCATCTATGCGTTGCATTTTTATGTAAACAAATGTTGCTGCCTTCACATGACATCATCCTACACAGTATTCATATTAATAACTAACATGTACACCACAATGAATCTTCTTCCCTTGTTGATTGTCTAATCATGCCAAGAAAACTAAATAAATCCACCCACACACCCTAAATCCACCCGCACACCCTAAGCCTCGCACAATCTGTTGGTTGTGGTAGATACTAGGTAGGATGTCATGCTACACCATTTCATAGAAATTTGATTTAAAGTTATTTTGTAAAAGAAAACGATAAGATGATCTTAATGTAATTTTGGTTTTCTCGAGGGATTTTTCAAAATGTTTGTTCGGTAGAAGCTGTCGTCAAATTTGTGTAACCACGTGGTACTTTAATTTTACAAAAAAAAATGTTGCAAAATTTAGCATGGGTTCTTTTTGTGAAAAACGGTGAGAGGGCCTCGACGTAATTTCGATTTTCTTAAGAATTTTTTTTAAAAATAGGTTGGCTAGGAGCCATCATTGAATTTGCGGAACCACATGACCTTTTTTTTGCAAATAAAATACAGTAAAAGACCTATCTACAAATCTGCGGAACCATACATCCTTAAAGAAAACGGTAGAGGGATTTTTTCGCAATTTCCAAATTTTTAGAGGAGTTTTTCGAAAAAAAGATGACCTGGAGGTGCTCTTGCGCTGGAATTCTTTGCGTTATAAAAGTAAAAAATCTACCTCTCGTAATATACAGGTGTTATTGTTGTACAATGCACGAGATTGCACAACGAAGACATGAAGTGAAGGTTGCGCACAGACGATAAATGAAAGAAAAGAAAGAACTATACTCACCAACACACTGAACAGCGTGTTCTTTTTTGGATTATAAGGATGACAGGCGCCAACACACAAGTAGGTTCTCATGGCACATGTCTAAATAGATAGAAGCTAAGAATAAATCTATAACCTGTTTAAATTCCATCTAAAGCACACCGCATATGCATATTGGTGGGCACTAGGATTTGAACTCTCGTGAGTACACTACTACAGATTTGGCCTTCCTTACCGGGCCATCAGTACCGGTTATGCATGAACCGGAACTGACATTTACATCAGTCCCGGTTCAACGGTCTACAGGTTCGGAGGGATCATCAGTACCGGTTTTAAATACCAACCGGTGCTGATGTGCTGACATCAGTACCGGTTGGCTACACCAACCCGTACTAAGCAGCACAGGAGCCGAGGAGGGTTCTTAGCACCGGTTGATGTAACCAACCGGTACTGATGTTCGTGTTATCAGTACCGGTTGGTTAAACCAACCGGTGCTAAGCAGCCTCCTCGACTCCTGTGCTGCTTAGTACGGGTTGGTGTAACCAACCGGTACTGATGTGAGCACATCAGCACCGGTTGGTGTGTTTGACCGGTACTAATGTGCTTCGTCTCCTGCGCCCCTCGATCCCGCGCGCCTTTACGATGAAACTCTTAATTCGTGTTATCCGAATTCTTGTTTTCCGATCCAGCCTCCTATAAAACCATCAGATCGAGTGAGGATGTAGACGTACTGATGATTGGTAGTTAGCCCAATTAACTATGGCAGCTTCTCCTTCTTATCCCTCTGGCGCATCATCATCACCACCTCTACAGGAGGAGAAGCGGGAGAAGGACGTGGAGGAGGAGGAGGAGGAGGAGCGGGAGGAGGAGGAGGATGAGGATGAAGAGGAGGACAATGAGGAGGAGGAGGGTTGGGTCCGCTCGGGCAGCGCGACAGAGGAGGAGGATGACGATGATGAAGACGTCATCCACCACGACGGCAGACGGCGGCCGCCCCTGCTGGCGACCACTCCGTGGCGACAGCCCCCACCCCGTAGCGACGACGAGTGGTGGTATGGGTGATCGCGCCACCCACCACCCGTGCGCCGCTATGTATATTATATATATTGTAATTAATTAATATAACATGTAATGTTTTATATTATGAATTATTAATATAACATGTAATGTTTTATGTAATGAATTATTAATATAATATATAATGTTTTACCTCCCCCTTCTTGAAGCTCCGCCGCCTCTACCGTTAAATTAAAATATTCAAAAAAATTATGAAACATAAAAAAAACGTTCAAAAAAATTATGCCACAATGAGAAAATCGTTCAAAAAAAAAACGGCTCCAAGAAACATTCAATTGGACAGTGAAAATCAGGAGAAAATCGGAAGAAAAATTATGAAAGTACGATTCGAGATGAATGTACACATATAATTTTCACATATCCAATTTAAATATTTAAAAATATATCGATAGTCAAAGTTTTGAAGTTTGGCTATCACTATGTCCAAAACGCCAGCATTTTTGAAGACCGGAGGGAGTAGTAACATTAGATTGAATTTTTTAATTTAAAAAAAGTGTAATAGAAAACAACTTAGATACCTCACTTAACAACATTGAAAAACAAGAGATGATGCTCTCTCCAGCTCGCAAAAACTTGTCGGTTTGAGATACGTGTTGTTAAAATTTTGAAACTTTAGCTATGAATATCTTTATAAATATTTAGATTAGATGCATGAAAATCATATGTGTACATTCATCTTGAATCGTACTTTCATAATAGTATAATTTTAAGAAATTTTTTCTGTCAAAATCAGTCAAAATCGGAAGAAAAATTATGCCATAATGAGAAAATCATTCAAAAATTATGTCAAACGGTTACAACGCACATCAGTACCGGTTGATAAGACCAATCGGTATTGATCTCTACCATCAGTACCGGCTGGTTACATCAACCGGTACTGAATCATCCACATCAGTACAGGTTCGGGCGACGAACCGGTACTATCTATCGTTTCAGCATTTGTTTGGGTGTGGGGATATCGATCTGGGTTCAAGTAACCAACCGTCACTAATGGTCTAACATCGGTGACGGTTGGTGCGTTGAACGTCTTGATGTCGAACAATTTAAACTTCTTCCTCCCGCTCACTGCCAGAGCAAGAACAGTTCATCGCGCGAGAAGAATAGGAGCTTCGGCCAATAGCTTCAATGGAGGGGAGGTGCTGCCAAAATTTTAAATTTTTGGTCATTTTACTCGCAACCAAGGTAACTAAAGTTAGTAACATCATTCCTCACTACATTTGGTCTTAAATGGAGCCTCTTCTTTGCTTGAATCATGCATGAAAAAATTTTAATTTTTTTCCCCATAATCGAAGAAAGATTATGAATGTAAAGATCTAGCTCGATCTTTTCAAGTAAGATATAAAAACTTGTTGTGTAAGCTTAGAATTTGCTTGTATTATAATATATCTCGCATTTAAGGTGTGGATCTGGCTCAAATTTACATTTTAGTTTCATCGATCGATGAAGGATGGGGTTTGGTTGCACGTAGTTGGGGAAATTAAGAATGATGCATGAAAATCATGGAGTTTGGGATCTTCAAATGGCAATAGTTATGTGGAAAAGAAGAAATTTAATTTCATTTGCGAATTAAAATAATATTAAAAATATAAATGGCTTTATAGAAAATAACCGCCAAGTCCTACATAATGTAGATGGACCGGCGATGGATGTACATTGACCGACGCTCCCCAGAGTTCTTACAAGGTTTGCAAGCTTTTCTTCGTGCGGCCGATGCTCACATGAAATCAGACTACATATGTTGTCCATGCATAGACTGCAAGAATGAGAAGGAGTGGCCAAAATCTAGCCACCTTCACTTCCATTTGCTCTCAAGAGGTTTCATGCCAAACTATACCTGTTGGACCAAGCACGGTGAAGAAGAGACTACGGGAATATGGTGAAGAAGAAGAAGATGGGGACAATAATATACCAGATGCTGTCGAACACCATTCGTTCGAAGATACATTGGGGGAGTTTGACGATGATGACCTAGACCAGATGCTGGTTGATGGAGAGGGAGAATACACCGATGAAACACATTACAAAAAGTTTTAGCGCCTGCGAGAGGACCACGAAACACTATTGTACCCAAACTGCTGGTAAGGCCATAAAAAATTGTGTACCACACTAGAATTGATGCATGGAAGGCGACTAATGGATTGTCCAATAAGGGATTCGACGAGTTGTTATGCCTCATAAAGAAGTTGCTTCCAGATGGTAACACGCTGCCTAAAACTACGTACAACGCCAAGCAAGTTGTCTGCCCTTTGCGGTTGGAGGTACAGAAGATACATGCATGCCGTAATGATTGTATCCTTTATCGCAGTGAGTACGAGGATTTGGAAGCTTGTCCGGTGTGCAAAGCTTCGCGGTATAAGACCAGACGTGATGACTCAGGTGAGGAAGATGGGCAGCGTAAGATGAAGAGACCCCCGGCTAAGGTGGTGTGGTATTTTCCTATAATCCTCCGGTTGAAGCGTTTATTTGCGAACAAAGCGCATGCCCAGATGATGTGCTGGCACAAAGAAGATTGTAAGGACGATGGAAGGCTAAGGCACCCCGTTGATGGCTCCCAATGGAGGAAAGTCGATAGAAAGTACCCGGACTTTGCTGAGGATGCAAGGAACATAAGGTTTGTGTTGAGTACGGATGGGATGAACAACTCGTTGGCTGGATTTACTATGAGGTCGTAAATCCAAAAGGCGAGTTCCACATTTCGATGAATAGGTGGGGCCCTTCAATAAAGGCTAGTGAACTGTCGGAGTCGACTTCTACGGCTACTAAGAGCGACGCACGTAAACGAAGAGCCCCATAAACGTTCTGTAATTAAAGCTATAATGAATGTTAGTGATACATATTGGTTCTAATTGATATATATATTATATTGCCTTATTGTAAAATAGCACTATTTCTGCAGTTTTCCAAAACTATGAACATTATTGTGCAGAATTGTCATTATTAGAATACTGATCAACCGTTGGTGTTATGACCAGGTACAAGTGGGATTTAAAAAAAAATTCATTACTGTAATTAATTAATTTGAGGACATTAATTAATTTATAAATTTCTCATAAATTTATAATGGGTTTTATCAAATATACTATATACCTTGAATGAAAATTTCAGGTCTGTTGGATGAGTGTTTAATTCTTAATATTTCTTTTACTTCTTTTTGCAGATTTTCTTTGTTTGTAATAAATTTTTATATCAAGTAAAAGTAAGTATTATTTTAAATTTTTATATCAAGCAAGAACGGGCATTCTGCCTGCGCGAACTATTGTATCAGTGCAAGTTTACTACGGCATGCTGCTCTATAACCACATCAAAGACGAGCGCGGCGGGATCGTAAGGGCATTTCGCGACTTCGCCGCCAAGTCCTACAAGACGCGAAGTCGCGAAATGCCCTTATGATCCCGCCGCGCTCGACGTCGACCGCCACGTGCTCGTCTTTGATGTGGTTATAGAGCAGCATGCCGTAGTAAACTTGCACTGATACAATAGTTCGCGCAGGCAGAATGCCCGTTCTTGCTTGATATAAAAATTTAAAATAATACTTACTTTTACTTGATATAAAAATTTATTACAAACAAAGAAAATCTGCAAAAAAGAAGTAAAAGAAATATTAAGAATTAAACACTTATCCAACAAATCTGAAATTTTCATTCAAGGTATAGTATATTTGATAAAACCCATTATAAATTTATGAGAAATTTATAAATCAATTTATGTCCTCAAATTAATTAATTACAGTAATGGAAATTTTTTAAAAATCCCACTTGTACCGGGTCATACCACCAACCGGTACTGATGATCTATTATGAATACCGGTTGGAGGCTCCAGCCGGTACTGATGAGCTATTGTCAGCACCGGCTAGAGGCTCCAGCTGGTACTGATGATCTATTGTCAGCACCGGCTGGTGGCTCCAGCCGGTGCTGACAATAGCTCATCGATCTGGTTGGAGGCTAAATCTTGATTGGAGCCTCCGGTAAGTCGCGATAACAGATTATCGATGGCAATTTGGAGGTTCCAACCGGATCGATAATAGACCATCGATCTGGGGAGGATTTAACCGGTACTGATGGGCATATCAATACCGGTTCCCCCAACCGGTATTGATGCCCATTGAGCATCAGTCCCGAACGGCTGGTACCGGTTCAAAAACCGGTATTGATGGCGCTTATAAACCGGTAGTGACGGCGAGATATGTTGTAGTGGTAGAGTGTACACTCCCAACTATACTTCCCTACGAAAAGTTGGCTCCTATCTGTCGCAATGAAGAAATTACAGTGACACATATTTTGTTCAATATTTTTTTATTGTCAAATTTTTTTTTTGACGATAAGTATATCATATTACTACAAGTTCCAATTGTAGCAGTGTTTTTTTATTTTCTTACAAAACATGGTTCATATTGCAACGGAAAAAAAATCGCTGCATTAATAATTTTATATCGGCGCATGTTTTATATCGCTGAGAAATTTATATTTTATATTGCGCGAATGCACACAGCTAGTAGTTATTAAGGTAAGCGAAGAAAGAAATGATAGGGGGGATTTGGCAAATAGAGAGCCTGTAGGGGCGTAAATGTCACAAGATCAGTCGTTGGTCAGTTTTTCCTAGTTCGAGTCATAAATACTATCTGCTGGCTTTACATCGAAACTTGAAAGGGAGTCCGTAACCCTCTCCAGTCTCCACCGAACATTATGGGCTTTTGCGAGCTCACCGTGAGGGATGGCATCTTCGTCCTGACCCTCAACGACGGCGGCAACAACTACCTCACCGAGCAGTCCATAGCGGAGCTTCAGCAAAAACTGAAGGAGATCCGCACCCGCTCCGGGCTGTTGACCAGAGGTCTACTCACCACCTGCGCGGGCGGCTCGTTCTGTTACGGCGTCGACTACGACAATACTTCCCCGGTGGTGGTTGACGAGCTGGTGTACGGCATGGCCGAGGTGGTGCGCGAGCTGTTCGACATGCCGTTCCCGACGGTAGCCGCCATAACGGGCGATGTCAGGACGTCCCTGGCCCTGGCGCTCGTGCTGGCCCACGACGACGCGGCGGTCTTGACGGATGCCAATTTCAAGATGACGGAGGTGCGGGACGGCTACGGCAGCCTGCCTTCGTACCTCGCGGCACTGCTCCGGGACAAGGTGTCTTACCCGCTCATAACGTCGTCTCTGGTTCTCCAGTCGGTGACCATGAGCGGGTTCATGATGAGCCACTGGTATGTGTACGAGGCCAACGGTCACACCAGGGAAGCGGTGGTGGACAAGGCCATTGACATCATCATTTCCGGTATCGGCAAAATCCGCGACGGCCAGGCCTACATCACCACCCGTAAGAGCTTCTTTCCGGAGTCGTGGAAGGCTGTTTCGGAATTCCTCGGCGATAAGCAGTGATTCCAGCTTGTCGTTATGGCAACGCGATGAAAGGAGAAGAAGCAACACAAATAGTTCGATCAGTTCGCTCGTTAAAGCCCATGTGTATGTTTTCTAGTGTTTCAATGTAATGTCTATGTCAAAATGGATCGAAGAAATAAAAGGGAATTATTAATGTTGGAATTAATCTTCTCAATATCATATGGAGTCGGTGGCGACGTCACTACTACAAAAAGCACTATATTATATTTCTTGTCATAGACGTTTTTAAAAACCGTCTGCGTTAATTATAATTACAGACGATTTTAAATGAACTATCTATGGCAAATCTATATTACAGATGATTTCAGCTAAAAACTATATATGATGATGAATGTATTTTTTTGATTGAACCCTACGTGATGACATGGTATAAGCCAAGGGTCTAAATCCCGATGAGATTTCGAAAATCTCAGTCGAGATTTCGAATTTTGGACCTCCCGAAATCCTAAATCTCGGCCGAGTAAAAAAATTCAAAATGCTACAGTACTATTCAAATCTCGGCGAGATCTCGGTGATTTTGACCGAAATCTTGGACTTTTTTTTTTACCGAAATTCGATTTTTTTGGCCGGATTTGATTGGAATTGGAGTCAAGACCATCCACAAAAAATTTCAAAATTTTTTGACAAATTTTTTACCATTTTTTTTTGTCATTTGAATTTGAACGAAATCTCGGTGACACTACTACAGAAATGATTTTCTTAGACACCAAGGAATTCTTTTCACAGGCGGATTAAAATGATAGCCGCCGCAAATGACTGCTGGCGGAGCTTGGGGTTAAGAACCACTTGTGTAAAGGTATCTTCGCAGGCGGCTCTCTTAAGAAACCGCCTGTGCAAATATTGATCTTTTCACAGGCGGTGCCCTTTATATGCCGCCTTCGGAAACTATGCTCTTGACAGGCGGCTCTCTTAAGGAACATGCTGGGGAAATTGCGATCTTTCCACAGGCGGCTTTCTAACGAAGCCGCATGCGGAAATCATAGTTTTCACAGGCGGTACGTTAAGCAAGCCACCTTAGTTAATTATATTGACAGCCTAATTAATTAACGAAAACCCCCCGTGGTGATGTTCAAGTCTCTAAAGGAGTAGTTCTTAAACAAACCGTCTGTCCAAATTTTTGAAATGCTTGTATGCAAATTTTGTGACGAAGGAGATGCCGGTATGCATTTTCGTGTACTCACCGGATCATCGTTTGTTCTACAATACCAGCAAAACACAGAAATCCAACGTCCAGTCAATACTCCGGTATGAGTTTTTATTGACGTACCGGACCATCCGTTCTGTTGCAGCAGCGGCACTACGCAGAAATCCAACATTCAGATAATACTCCGGTATGGTTATTTTTTACGTTGACGGATCATCCGGTATTACTGTTTTGCTTGATCGTTATTATATTTTCTGCAGGTCGTTGTCTTAGGGAGCCGCCTGTGGAAACTTCGCTTTAAAGCTCCGAACAAAGCGTTCTCTGCGGTAGTTCCAGGCGGCCCCAAAATTGTGAAAACAAAGGGGGAGGTTTTGAACTTGAAATCTTTGGAATATAGTTAACTCTCTAATGTAAGAGCATCTAATTCCTGACATTTGTAGAGGTTTCATACATGTTTAATTTGTATAATTTCGATTTATATCTAGTGGAGGAGGAAGTTGTAGTGTAGAGAGAATGTGCATGGGAGAGGGGTTGAAGCCCTCACCTTCTAGATCTATAGACAGAGCTTGTATCCCTCCCTCTCTCTAGATCTAGAGGGAGAGAACAGTCCCCCTCTCTATATCTAGAGGGAGAGGACTTTACATTTTTTTGTGATTTTAATAAAATCATTTTACAGTATTTAACTTAGGGTTCTCTTGTTACAGTTTTATCTAAATAATTGACATTTCGATCTGATTTTCTATTTCAGGTTCAAGATGAAAAGGGCATGGATGTACAATGCCCCAAGAAATAAGGGTGTATTTCTCAAAGAGCTCGAAACTTTTATTGAAGCTGCTCGGAAGGACGCCTGGACTAAGAAGGAAACAGAAATACTTTGTCCAAGCAATGACTGTAAGAACAATGTAGGGTGGGGAGATTTAAGTGTAATCAGAACACACCTGATCATGAGAGGTTTTATAGAGGATTACACATATTGGTCCAAACATGGCGAGCAACGTACATCGCAAACAACCGATGACATTGATCCCGATCTCGTGGATGATCGAAGTGCCGGAGGCGACACTAATGGTTTGGGAAATGACGCTCACGTGCATGCTCATTTGCTAGATGATGGTCGCATCGCTGATGTAGAGGAAATGTTGCGCCATGCCGAATCGCAGGTTTTAAAGGAGATGACAGGTTTAGATAATGTCGATGCGTTACACAAAGCAGTGAATGATCTGTTATATGAGGAATCGAAGGGTTGTCCTCTAGAGTTTATGGTGTTGCATACGGTGCTGATGCTTCTAAGGTTGAAGGCTAGCAATGGATGGTCGGACAAGGGTTTCACCAATCTGTTGAGGCTCTTGGCAGAAATATTTTCCAAGGCTAATGGATTGCCCACCTTGCCGACGAGAACTTATTTCGCGAAGAAGATTATCTATAACATCCCAATTTTTGAGCTTTTGCAAAGTTTCAAAGTCAAAAAGAACCATTTGGATTTTTCCCGAAATAATTCCAACCTAATTTGAATTTTCTAAACACCAAAAGATTTTATTTATTTATTCTATGCTTCAAAACAAAGATTTTTCTGAATTTTTTGGGTTCCTTGTGCTTCAAGGAATTTTCCTGAATTTATTTGCTATTTATTTGAATTTATTTGCTTTTATTCGATTTTCTGAAATTTCTTTAATTTGAAAAATGATTTTTTCCCAAAACCTTTCACGGGCCGAACCCAGTTGGCCCGGTCTGTCTCAGCCACCAAGCGTTGCCGCCCCAGCACTCCCCTCGGCCCGCTCGGCCCACACGAGCCTGCCCCGGCCCAGCCGCCGCCGTCACCGAAGCAAACCCTAGCCGCACCGCGCTGGCATCCATGCCGCGACCCCCGGCCTTTAAAAGCCACCGCTGCCTCGAGATCCAGTTTCTCTTCCTCGAGCCACACCCGTAGCCACCATCCACGCCCGCCGAGACGCATCCTAGCGCCATCAATCGCTCGCCGGAGTCCTCCGCCGCTGCCACCATCTTCC
This sequence comes from Rhipidocladum racemiflorum, assembly GCA_036346355.1. Taxonomy (NCBI): domain Eukaryota; kingdom Viridiplantae; phylum Streptophyta; class Magnoliopsida; order Poales; family Poaceae; genus Rhipidocladum; species Rhipidocladum racemiflorum. The sequence continues at coordinate 34,571,680 of CM070589.1, read as the reverse complement.
TCCGCGTGGATCTGCCCCTCCGGTTTGTTTCCGTCGCAGCCGAGGACATCTTCGGGTGTGTCTGGTTGATCTCCTCCGGGTCCGCATGGTTTCGTGGCCGATCCGTCGCGTCTTGTGCAAAAGCCGGGTCTTCTTCTCCGCATCCGGCGAAGCGCCGCCACCGAGCCGTCCGTGGGAATCCTAGCCAAGCCAGTCCGATGTGGCCGCCACGTGGCCATCCGCGTCAACGCCCATGTCCCCGACGCGTCAGCCGCCCTCCACGTCAGCCCTGGCACTGTTCCCATGCGCCCAGTCCACCGTAAACCATATCCTTCCCGTGGACCTGGTCCATAGACCAAGGGCCCACTTGTCAGCCTCTAAAACATTTTTCCAGATTTGTTTTAAATTCCAAAATTCCTCTGCTGACGTCATCAGTGCGCAATAAATCTATTTTTCCTTTAGAAAATAATTTCAGAAAAGGTCTTTTTCTATTTTCTTTTATTTTCAAACTTCCGGAAAGCCCGTTCTCCCTCATACGAACTCCGTTTGATCCCGTTCAAATTTCTAAAAATTTGTAAAATCGAGCTCTACATTCCAGAGCCATTTATTTTAATTTTTGGTACTATTTGCTTACTGTTTTGGTATTTATTTGTGTTTATTGTATTATTTTCCGGTAGACGTTGATCCCTAGGGAGCGAGCGCAGGATTCGGAGACCAAGATTCAGTAATAGCAGTTGATCAGCATGGCAATTCGTAGTACTTGACCATGTTGGACACAAGTTTGGAAAATTATTTTTGTTTCCTATAATTGCATGCTAATTGTTTACAAATGCTATTTACTAGGATTAACTATTACCTGATTGTCTGTATGCTACCTTGAATTAGGGCTGGAAATTAAGCTCGAGGCTCGAGGCTCGGCTCGAGCTCAGCTCAGCTCGAAGCGGCTCGGCTCGGCTTGAAAAGGCAGTGAGCCGAGCCCGAGCCTACTGTTCGGCTCGATTTGCTAACGAGCCGAGCCCGAGCCAGCTCGCGAGCGGCTTGTTGGCTCGTTAGGCTCGTTAGCGCCGGTAGGTTTAGTTTGTAGGGATGAGTCGACACAGCAAATGCAGCATCATCAATTGGACACATAGGAGCAAATATTAAACAAAATGGCGTCCAGAGGTCCATAAGACCATAACATCCAGAATGCATAATCAATTGGACACAATAGGAGCAAATGCATAACATACAGAATGCATAATCCATAACATCCAGAATGCATAAACAAAATTGGACACAATAGGAGCAAATGCAGCATCATCAATTGGACACAATAGTCAATAGCAAATGCATAATAACATCCAAAATGCTCCTTCTCCAACAGTTGACTTGCATATTGGGCAAGCAATTACAAAAGTTAAAGTATGCATTCAAATTGCACATTGCATATTGCACATTAAACAACAGTTCATAGGTCCAAATTACAAAAGTCCAAAGGTCCAAATTACAACTGACTCAGAACATTAAACAAAAGTTCATAGGTACATATTACAACTGACTAGGCAATTGATGATTTGCATTACAAACACTTGGCCTTCTTCCAACTGCTTTTATGGCTGCAAACAAGAGAACAGTAAGTATTGCATGCAACAAACACATATGACATATAAATCTTTTTAGGACAAAATACCTTCACAATTAGTTGCTGTCTACCACGCTTTTAGGAAATGGAATGTTCTGAACGTCATCCTCATCGTCTTCTTCCTGAAAAGAGTTATAATAACCAAATTAGCCATGAGGTAAAATAAAGAGAATTGGAAAAGCTAGATTATATTATAAATGAACATACCACAAACATAGGTGCTTTTGAATCATTATGGGCACCTCTAATCCAGCTAGAAGCAGACACCAATGCTTCCACCATAGCTGGCCGTAGAGAGCTCCGATAATCATCTAGAACTCTACCCCTGGTGGTGAAAGTTGATTCCGAAGATACGGAGCTGGCTGGTATAGTTAAGAAATGCTTCGCCATCTTTGACATTACCGGAAATCTATGCGTATTCAACTTCCACCACTCAAGCAAATTGAACTCCTTGTTTGACAAGCTCTCATTCGTCTCATCTAAATAGATAAGCAACTCGCTCTTCGATGGATTTGAAGAAGATAAAGATAAAAAAGACTGAAACTCACTTGAGCTTGAGGGTAAGTACATGCTTGTATCCATAGACGATGAGGAGGATGCATTAGATTTAAGAGTAGCCTTCTTATGCCGATGTGCCATCTCAAATTTTTCATATAGCTTCTCTAACTCTTGAAGAACATCAGCATATTCACTTTCAGCTTTTGGGGATTCATAAATTTTCCGAAAGCACCACTCAATATATCTCATCTTGTACCTTGGGTCTAGAATAGTAGCAAGCACCATGACATTGTTCTTTTCTTCCCAATACTTGTTGAACTTTTGCATCATTGCAATGGCCATACCATTCAAATTTATATCTTCAGCAGCAACAGCAGCTCTCAATGCAATCTTGACATTCACAATGTGAGGATAAAAAATATTTGCAGTGGGATATGTCGAAGCTGAAAATGCAGTAGTAACTTGAGCCAAACTCTTAAGTATTGGCTCAATGGATACAAACAATTGCCATTCTACACTTGTAGGCTCCCATCTATAGTTTGCATCCAAATCAGCATATGCCAATAATGCTTCCTTATAGGCAATTGCAGTACTTAACATCTTGTATGTGGAACTCCACCTTGTCGTGACATCAAGTTTCAGTCCATCCCCAATTGTTAGTGCTAGTGATCTACAAATTTCTACAAACTTATGCATGCGAGAAGGAGACTTCTTTAGGTACTTAATTGTTTCTCTGATATTGCTTATCAAAGGTGCTAATACTGCTATCCCATCATTCACAACCAAATTAATGATGTGAGGACAACAACGGACATGAAAATACTTTGCAATGAAAGCATTTGACTGTCTAGCAGCAAACTTAGCTTTTAAACTCCGAACAGCAACATCATTGTTGGAAGCATTATCTAGAGTGATTGAGATGATCTTGTCTTCTATCTTCCATTCAGCAACACAGTCAAACAACGCTTGAGCAATCACATTTCCAGTATGTGGAGGGTCTAACTCAATGAAACTCAGCACACGACATTGCATTTTCCAATTTCTATCAATATAATGTGCAACTACACACATATAAGAAAGTGTTTGGTTGGAAGTCCACAAATCAGTAGTTAGACATATGTTCTCCACACCTCTAAGGCTCTTCTTAAGGATTTCTTTCTCAGACTCAAAAACCTTCAAGCATTCACTTCTTATAGTCTTTCTACCAATAAACTCATAAGAAGGATTTAAGTACTTCATCAACATATTAAACCATGTGTGCTCTACCATCCTAAATGGATACTCATGAGCTATTATCATCTTAGCAATTAATTTCCGAGTTTGCTCAGGACTATACTCACTAGGAGAGACCACAACAGGAGAACTAGAATCACCTGAATAATTGAGAAGAGCTTGCCTTTTCTTCTTAGCCAACTTGTTTAAATATGGCGCGCACATTTTTATGTGCCTCCCAAGATGTGAGGTAGCTGAACCTTGCTTGTAAGAATACAACTTGTAGCAGAACAAACACTTTGCCTTGGTGATAGTTGCACCTTTCTCTATCGCAGATGGCACATTGACCTTCTAAAAATTCTTCCAAACTCCTGAACATCGCTTGCCTGTTTGTGTGGGGGCATCAGGGGCCGAGTTCAAGGTATGTGCAGCTCCTCCTTCTCCCTCATCAGGAATCTCATCCTCAGACATATCATCGTTCATGTCAAATGAGTTATCTTCTTCATCTCGGTTCAACTCCTTGCATCAAATCAATGTATAAATTAATTAAACTTATACCAATACTTTAATAATTTAACCTACTAGTGCATCACAATCAATCTCCATCACGATCCAACAATCATGACAATCAATCTTTATTTCATGACGAGTCAACAATTATAACTCTTTTAACATTGTAGACAAAAATTAATTAAACAAAGCGACTCATTTGGTGCATCTCAACAAATCTTCCTATCATTAACAAATCTCATCCTCAGATGGCACATTGTTGAATGAGTTATTTCATGACAGTCAACAATTAATTCAACAATCAACACTCAACAAATCACAGTGCATCTCATTCAACAACATTCAACAACACTCAACAATTTTCATTTCACTGCAGTTCAACAACTAACTCTCATTCAACAACTCAGCTCAACAATCAAAATCATTATCATGCACATTAAACATATAAATGAAATATCAACATTCTTCATACTGTTCAACAATCAACACTTCATCCTACTGTCATTAACTCATTATGGATGGACAGATCACAGATGGCAGAATTGATAGGGTGCTCTGTTATACTATCATCCAACATATCATGGAATTGCTCAACATTCAACATTCAACAATCTCTGTTATACTATTGATGGACAGATGGCTCAACAGAACTATCACAGCAACAAATTCTATGCATTACACCAAATCGATGCATTACAAATTACCATTCTATACTTTCACTGCCACAAGAAAATTACAAATTCAATCTCACATTCAACATTCAATAGTCTCACATCCTCAATTCTCACATTAAAAAATTCAACAATCAACACTCAACAAACAAAATCATCAAATTGGTGCTCAGTTGCTCACCGGCTCAGTTGGTGCAGGTGCTCACGGCACTCTTGGACTCTTGGTGTGGTCCGTGTGGAGCAGATGGAAGCGGCGCTGCCCGTGGTGCCGACCATGTCGTAAATAGGTGTACTGCCGGAGCCGGAGGTACGGTGGTAGCGCCTCGCTTCTTCTTCTGTGGTCGCTCCATGGGGGGAGGCCGGCGACGACGTGGAGGGAGGGCTCTTTCGAAACGGGCGCCGGTCGCCGAGGCGAGGCGCCTTGTGCGCGCGAGCGGCAGAGCAGCCAAAGCGACGCGACGGGCAGGGGAGGCGGCAAGGGCGCAAGCGACGGCTGGGGATCCGATAGGGAGGCGGCGGCTGGGGATCGATAGGGAGGGCAGCGCCGCGGATGGAAAGCCTGGAGCGGCAAAGCGGCGGAGTCCACGAGGCGCCGCCGCGAATGGACTGGCCGGCTGGCCCCGAGCCCTAGATTGGAGACCTTGAGTGGAGGGAGGCTGGAGGTGGAGATTGGAGAATGAATCAATGAAATGGAGACAGGCAGACAGCGCTCGCCCGTGCCTCCCTCGGGCCCTCGGTCTAGTCCAGGGCCAGCTCACGAGCCGTAACGAGCCGGCTCGAGGCTCGATCGAGCTCGAGCTGAGCTCAATTTAAAGCTCGATGCAGACAACGAGCCGAGCCCGGCTCGGCTCGCAAACTGACGAGCTCAGCCGAGCCCGGCTCGGCTCGATTCCACCCCTACCTTGAATAGTTGAATTGCCATGTATCTATTGTTACCCTAGGTTGGATTGTTTACTAGTTGGACATATTGTAGTACCAATATTGGGTTAGAGTAACTATGCTAAGCCATGTTTAGTTGTACGATGGGATTCATGTCACATGATAAATTAATAATATTGACTTATTGAGATATGGAATCGTGGTGGGTAGCCACTGTTGTAAAATTTGTTGTACCATGGCGGGATGTGCCATTGGTATTGGTTATACAAAGTTGTTTTCACTCGGGCAAGTGATCGTGCAGTAAAGGGGGTGCTGTTAGCACATTTGGAATGTGGTTGTCTTGCCTGAGTATATTTTAAGGACTTAATCTTGTGCGCCATTGAACTGGGCTTGATCGTACAACCACATGTCTGGTATGGGACAGACCTGGCTAATTAATTTGCGATGTCTATATTTAAGTACTGTTGTGGTTGTGTGGGTTCCGGGATCGACGGAAAGACTCACATGGCGCAAGAGGGGGCCCTTAGGGGTGAAACCTTAGCGGGCAGTACTGGGTTTAGACAAAGCATTGTAAAAGCCTTGTCTTGATCTCTCTGCTGCACACCAAAGGAAATGTGTTAATTGCGCAAGGCACTAAAGAGATGATCATGTCTTGTGGGTAAAGCTGTACAACCTCTGCAGAGTGTATGTTAAATTATTCGAATAGCCATGTCCGTGCTCATGGACGTGCCTGGGGATTTCACATGGGGTATAGTGTTTTCAGAAAATGTGGAAGGATGGTATTGTTGGAAGTGAACGGGGAGTTCATTATTGTTCTTGATGTCAAATTATTAATGCTGTTGAGTTCAGTGGTTGATGGTGATCTAGTTGGTGATGGGTGATGCCTCACCAATCTTGTGTTATTATTTACCATTGATTTACCAGTTATTATTATCTTTGTCAAATAAGCTTTGAATCTATTTATTGTATTTACGTTCAAGTTATTGCTTTCTACAAAATAACCATATGACTATCCTTTGTCAAGCCGTACATTATTTGCATCATTCTCTATGGCTTGCTGAGTACTTTTGTACTCACGGCTTTATGCCTTTGTTGATCAGTTGCTGAAGAAGAACAGGGAAATGTTGAGTTCTACGAGGAGTATTATGAAGACTACGTGAACTAGGATGGTGCTCCCCAGACGATTGCCAGTGGCATGTCGTATGGCCCAAGTTATTTTTTCTTCCACTGCAAGAGTTTTATTTGTTTCTTAAGCCCTTAAGGCACAGTTATGTAAACTTGACCATAAGGTCCGTTGTTACTATTTGCTACTTTCTTAGTTAATTCGATGAATGGAATGATATGTCAATTTTGTTGCCACTGTGTGCACTAGCGAGATCCTGGACTAGTGCAGTATACACAGAGGGTTTTGGATTTGCAAATCCGGGTCCCGACAAAGTTGGTATCAGAGCCATCTTGACTGTAGGATGCAACCCTAGTTAGCATGGTCTTCTTAGAAAGAACTTCAAAATTATTTTCTAAATCAAACCAACGAATTGGTATTGTATAGTTGTCTCCTCTCATCTTATTCTTAGGTTCTTATTCCTCTCCTTTGCTGAAATATTGTTTTCAAAAGTTTAATTTGATATCATCTCATAAAACTTCTCAAGCCTCGAGATGTCCGTGAAGATGTAAAGCAAGAAAGGGATGCTGCAGACTTTTCAAGACCAGTGAAAGAGCTGCTGGAAGGATCAAGTCATTAAGAGGAAGTTCGAGATGCCTCCCATATAGGATAAGTTAATAGTGTTCTTTTGCTTTGTAGCATGTCTTTCCTTTTTAGTTTAGCGACGTGTAGACCGCGTGTATTAGGAGTTTTGTCGCTTGTGTGTTAGGTGTGTTGTGCACTTGCTCGATGCATTGTGTTGTAGCCACCCATTGAGTTGAAGAGTTTATCTCCCCCTTGTTTTGTAGCCTTTTCGGCTATGTCTCCTGTTGTTTGTTGTTCTTGGGTATTTCCTGCTCCCCTTAGATGACCTTACCACTTGTCTATTGCTTTTCCCCCTTACCTATCAGCCTTTGTCCTACTCAGCAGATGGTTGACACTCGTTCTGGAGCCGGTCACAGTTCTCCAATGGATGCCAATGCCAGTGCCAACCCCAATGCACCACCTCCACCACCGACAGTGACAGATCAGAACCTTGGACACTTCTTGGCAGCTCATACTCATGAACACCATGATGCATAATATGACCAACATGATGAATCAGCAGAACCAGACTACAGCTGCCCTAGCCAACCTGTTGACCCAGCAGAATCAAGCCGCTGCAGCACCTCCTCAAGCTCGTCCTCAGTCCAAGCTAGCAGAGTTCATGAGGACTCATCCACCTATTTTCTCCAACTCCTCATAACCCCTGGATGCAGATGATTGGATTCGCTCCATGGAGAAGAAACTTGCTATCGCTTAGTGCACGGATCGCGAGAAGGTTCTCTATGCTGCTCATCAGTTAGAGGGCACCATTGCTGAATGGTGGGAGAACTACAGTGCCACCCATGATGACCCTCAGACTATCACTTGGGTAGAGTTTTCTACAGCTTTTTGTCACTCCCATATCCTGGATGGCAAAGTAGAAATGAAGAAAAATGAGTTTCGTGAGCTCAAGCAAGAAGGGATGTCTGTGGGTGAATATCTCAATAAATTCACTTAACTTGCTCGCTATGCTCCAGAAGATGTTGCCACAGATGATGCCCGCCAGAAGAAGTTCAAGCATGGTCTCAACCCTGGCCTAAAAATGCAAGTCATTGGCAACGATTATGTAGATTTTTAGCACCTAGTGGACAAAGCTATGCTCATCGAGGAATCTCGTCGTGAGCTAGAAGAATCTTGTAAGAGGAAGATGATGCAGCAAGGAACTCGTCAGAATCAGCAGCAGAGAGCCCGAATGAGTGCACCACAGTCTGCTCAATTTATTCCTCCTTCAGCATTTAGGACACCTGCACCAGTACCAGCACCTCGCCCAGTAGCTTCGGGCAACCGCAACTTCAACACCAACAACAATCAGTCTCAGAGGACCAATAATCCAACATTTAGGATTGATGATTTATTTGATTAGCTTCAGGGAGCTGGAGTGTTCTCAAAGATTGACTTAAGGTCACGTTACCATCAGCTGAAGATTAGACAAGAGGACATTCCCAAGATAGCCTTTGTGACTCGGTATGGACAGTATGAGTTCACCGTGATGTCTTTTGGTTTGACCAATGCCCCGACCTATTTCATGAGCCTAATGAATAAGGTATTCATGGAGTACTTGGATAAGTTTGTCGTTGTCTTCATTGATGACATTATGGTCTATTCCAAAAGAGAGGAATAGCATGAGAATCATCTTCGTCTAATTTTGATGAAGCTAAGAGAACATCAACTCTATGCCAAGTTCAGTAAATGTCATATCTGCAGCCGGAGTCGCAGTTGACTCAAGTAAAGTTTGGGATGTGCTCAACTGGGAGTCACCTAGAATGGTACCTCAAGTCAGAAGTTTTCTTGGAATGGCAGGATATTATCGCTGTTTCATAGAAGGATTCTCTAGAAAAGCTAGACCTCTCACCCAGCTATTGAAAAAGGAGCAAAAATTTACTTGGACACCAGAGTGTGAACGGAGTTTCCAAGAATTAAAGAAGTGCCTCACCACTGCCCTAGTGCTTATCCTACCAGATATCAGAAAGGATTTTGAGATCTTTTGTGACGCATCCCGACAAGGACTCGGATGTGTGCTAATGAAAGACAAGAAAGTTGTAGCATATGCTTCACGACAACTAAGGCCCCATGAAGTTAACTACCCTACACATGACCTAGAATTGGCAGCTGTAGTGTATGCCCTGAAGATCTGGCGTCACTACCTTATTGGGAACCGTTGTGAGGTTTACACCGATCATAAGAGTATGAAATACATATTCATCCAGACTGATCTTAATATGAGGCAAAGAAGATGGTTGGAGTTAATTATGGATTATGACATTGGAATTCATTATCATCCAAGCAAGGCCAATGTCGTCGTTGATGCTTTGAGTAGGAAGAGCTACTGCAATATTTTGATGATTAAGGAAAATCAGCCAGCATTGCATGAAGAATTTCAGAAGTTTAACCTGGAATTAGTTCAAGAAGGGTACCTAGCTACATTGGAAGTGCAACCCACATTGGAAGATCAGATCCGACAAGCACAAGTTGAAGATGCCGACATAAAAGAAATCAAGCAAAACATGAAGAAAGGTTAAGCCTCAAATTTCTCCGAGGATGAGCATGGTACAGTTTGGTATGAGAAGCGTATCTGTGTGCCAGATTAGAAAGAGCTCAAGGAGTTGCTACTTAAGGAAGCACATGAGACTCTATATTCAATCCACCCTGGAAGCACCAAAATGTATCAAGACCTTAAGGAAAGATATTGGTGGCCTAGCATGAAGCGTGAGATCGCAGAGTATGTTGCTCTCTGTGATGTCTGCCAGAAGGTCAAAGCCGAGCATCAGAAACCTGCAGGATTATTGCAGCCATTAAAGGTTCCAGAATGGAAATGGGAAGAAATTGGTATGGATTTCATCACTGGACTTCCTAAAACCCAAGGAGGTTATGACTCGATCTTGGTAATAGTGGATTGATTGACTAAGGTAGCTCACTTCATTCCAGTAAAGACTACCAACGCGTGGCCCAGTTGGCCCAGGCGAGGCCTGGAGCACGCTGCCAGCTTGCGAGGCGGGGCCAGGCGGTGTGCGTGGCTACCGGGCCCGAGTGGCGGGAGGCGAAGCGGGCTGGCGAGGCGTGAAATGAGGGCGGTGAAATTTTGGCGGGGAAGAGAAGGAGATTGGGCCCAAAGGGATTTCCGAAATTTCCCAATGATTTTCGAATTTAAATAAATCCAAAAATTTAAATTAATTTATTTAGGGCAATACAAATACCAGAAAAATTGTAGAAAATATTTTGAGATATTTTGAACTCAAATAAAATATTTTCAACCAAATTTTTTTTAAAATTTTCAAATATTTAATTAATGTCCATAAAAGGGGCTTAATATGATTTAATTCCAAATAAATCCGATAAATAGCAAATGAGCTCCGAAAAATCTCAAAAATTACAAACAAATTTCTTGGAGCACAAGGAACCCAAATAAAACTAAATTTATTTTATTTAAGATATAAAATAATTAAAAAATTTTTTAGCTTTTAGAAAATCTAGATTACGCTTTATAAACGCGAGAAAATAAACGGAATTTTTTGGGAAGCTAAAATAAACCAAAAATTTTTGAAAACCCAAATTTTGGAATGTTACAACAGGGCCATAAAAAATTGCAATGGAAGGCGACCAATGGATTGTCTGATAAGGGATTCGACGAGTTGTTATGCCTCATAAAGAAGTTGCTTCCAGATGGTAACACGCTGCATAAAACTACTTACGACGCCAAACAAGTTGTCTGCCCTTTGGGATTGGAGGTACAGATGATACATGGAGGTCGTAATGATTATATCCTTTATCGCAATGAGTACGAGGATTTGGAAGCATGTCCGGTGTGCAAAACTTCGCGGTATAAGACCAGGCATGATAACCCAGGTGAGGGAGATGGGCAGCGTAAGAAGTGACCCACCGCTAAGGTGGTGTGATATTTCTCCATAATCCCCTGTTGAAGCGTTTATTTACGAGCAAAGCGCATGCCCAGATGATGCGTTGGCACAAAGAAGATCGTAAGGATGATGGAAGGCTAAGGCACCCCGCTGACGTCTCCCAATGGAGGAAAGTCGATAGAAAGTACCTGGACTTTGCTGAGGATGCGAGCAACATAAGGTTTGGGTTGAGTACGGATGGGATGAACCCGTTAGCAAGATGAGCAGCAGTCACAACACTTGGCTCATGACTCTATGTATCTATAACCTTCCTATTTGGCTGTGTATGAAGCGGAAGTACATTATGATGCCGTTGTTTATCCAAGGGCCAAAGCAACCTGGAAACGACGTCGACGTGTACGTTAAACCATTGGTTGAAGATCTGCTAACACTGTGGAACGATGGTGTACATGTGCGGGATGAGGACAAAAGAGAGCACTTCACTCTACGTGCATTGCTATTCGTAACCATCAATGACTGGCCTGCACTTGGTAACCTTTCGGGCCTATCTATCAAAGGATATAAAGCCTGCATCCAGTTGTGCATGGTAATCAACCAGGGTTATAAAATAATTTAGACTGGGGCAAGTGGCAAGATTATTCGGGTGGGCTAAGAGTGGTACAGGGAACGTCGTTTTAGTTTTTGCTAATTCGGTAGTCTTGCCCTGGTTAACCTAAGGACTTAACCTTGCAAGCCTTTGAACCGAGTTCATCACGCAACCACATGTCTGGAATGGGATAGACCTAGTTGAGTAGGTTGCTAATAACTTGCATGTGGTACCTCGGGGTGTCAGCTATACTTCTACGTACATTATGAGGGAGCGTACCACAGGATAAAGACCAAGATGAATGAAGGCATGGCTAAGGACTTTAAGTTGGATGAGCAGGGTACATTGTGGATTAAAGACCGCATTTGCGTGCCAAACAAGAAAGAGCTGAAGTAGTTAATTCTGGAGGAAGCTCATGAGTCCAAGTACTCGATTCATCCGGGAAGTGCCAAGATGTGTCAAGACCTAAATGAGAGATTTTAGTGGCCAAGTATGAAGCGTGAGGTTGCCGAGCATGTTGCTTTATGCGACATATGTCAAAGAGTTAAGGCAATGCATCGGAGGCTAGCTAGATTGCTGCAGCCGCTGAAGATACCTGAATGGAAGTGGGAGGAAATCGGTATGGACTTCATTACCGGTTTGCCTAAAACTCAGGGTGGATATGATTCTATATGGGTCATAGTGGATCGTTTGACCAAAGTAGCTCATTTCATACCCGTGAAGACCACTTATTCTAGAGACCATTTAGCAGAGCTATGCATGTCTAGGATCGTCTGTTTGCATGAAGTGCTGAAGAAAATAGTGTCGGACAGAGGTACCCAGTTTACCTCAAGATTTTGGAATAAGCTGCATGAAGCCATGGGGACCCGTCTGAATTTTAGTACCGCATATCATCCACAGACGGATGAACAGACAGAAAGAGTCAATCAGATTCTGGAGGACATGCTGCGAGCTTGTGCTCTAGCATATGCTACCTCATGTGACAAGTGTTTGACATATGACGAGTTCAGCTACAATAATAGTTATCAGGCTAGCTTGCAAATGTCACCATTTGAAGTTTTGTATGGTCGACCCTGTCGAACACCATTGAATTGGAACGAGACAGGTGAGCGCCACGTCTTTGGGCCGGACATACTTCAAGAAGCCGAAGAGCAATTTGTCATGATCCGGGAAAGGCTGAGGATTGCACAATCAAGACAGAGGAGTTATGCTGATAATCATCGTAGAGACTTGAGCTTCGAACAGAAAATTTCGTATATCTCAGAGTTAGACCTCTCAAGGGAGTTAAGAGGTTTCACGCCAAAGGGAAACTTGCGTCAAGATATGTTGGTCCATTCAAGATCTTGAGTCACAAAGGTGAAGTTACTTACCAGCTGGAGTTGCCGCAGTCACTGGCAGGAGTGCATGATGTGTTCCATGTGTCGCAACTAAAGAAGTGTCTCCGAGTGCCAGATGAGCAAATGCCTTTGGAATCGATCGAGCTGCAGGAATATCTGACTTATAAAGAGCACCCGGTGAAGATTTTGGACACCATGGATCGAGAGACAACAAACAAGTCAACCCGTTTCTGCAGAATCCAGTGGAGCAATCATTCAGAAAGCAAAGCGACTTGGGAGCGCTAGGAAGATTTGAAGGAGTTCCCAAACCTATTCCTTAGTTAGCCTTGAATCTCGGGGTCAAGATTCTGTTAAGGGGGGAGGTTTGTAATATACCAAATTTGTGCTTTTATTCAATTTATTGAGTTAATTGAATTTTTGGATTTTTCTGGAATTTATTTGGATTTAATTTGAATTTATTACTTTTTGAGTTTATTAAATATTTAAAAGTTTCAAATAAAATTTCGTTGGAAATATTTTATTTAGGTCCAAAATGTCTCAAAGTATTTTCAAGAATTTTCCTGGAATTGTTCTGAGCATTCTGCTATTTTTCCCGATTTATTTGAATTTCTAGAATTATTTTAAATATTAAATCGCTGAAAACCCTAATGGGTTTCACTGTTGGTCCCGCTCGAGTCAGACTCAAGTCCAACTCGAGTCCGACCGAGCCACGTCCGAGTCGGAACGAACCACGTTCACACGGACCGTCGGATCGAGATTCAACGGGAAGGATCGAGCCACGTGTACACGCGCATTGAACCATTGGATCGAGATCCAATGGCTGTGCTTGTGCCTGTGTGTGCGCGTAATAGAGGCTGTCGGATCGAGCCACGTGGACAACCAGTATCGTGCCACGTCGGCCGAGCCGTGTCCGTGTTAGATTCCGCCGTCGAGCCCGGGTGGACCTCGGTTTCCGCGGATTTCCCGGACGTCGAGGCCCCTATTTAATGCGCTGCTGCCACCAACGTGCTCTCCTCTTCAATGCGCACATTTTTCCCTAACCCTCGCCGCCCGTGCTGACGCTTATTGCTCGCCGAAGTTGGAGTAGGTGCCGCCGAGGGTTTTGTCCATTTTCCGCCGCCGTTCCCCGCCGTGGTGGTGCCCAGATTTAGGACCCTCACGTCAAGGCGTGTCCGTGAGGACCATTCACCTCGTTGGACTCACACCCAAATGCCGTCACCGTGGTTGTCGTCTTCGTCTTCGGTGCCCCAGCTCCGCCGCGCCATCCCTGAAACCCGCGAAGCTTGACAGCTGTCCGATCCAGATCAAACGGCCACGGTGAGTCCACGTAGCCATCTCCGTAATTTTACTAGATTAGATCTAAACCGGTAGATCTAGATCCTAGCACCCAGATTCATCCACGTCACCCAGTGCAAAATCCCATGTTATGGGTTGGATCCAATAGCAACCGTTAGATCTAGATCTAACACACTAGATTAAGCCACGTAGCCCCTTAACCGCACCATGCTAGATTAGATCTGAGCTATTAGATCTAGTTCGTATTGTTAGATTCAACCCACGTTGTAGCGCTAGATGTAATCTCAGCTATCCGATCAAGATCGAACGATGTAGATTGTGCCGCATGTCAGCCGTCGGGTCACGCCACGTCACCCCCACGGTGATGCAAAAACCAGATTCAATCTCAACCGTCCGATCCAAATAGAACGGTCCAGATCGAACCACGTAGATCCACTGTGGCGAGATTAGATCTGATCGTGACCGTCGGATTTCAAATCAACGGTCCAAATTGTGCCACGTGGCCCAGAGCCGAACTGGCACGGTCAGCGGAGCTATTGCCTGGCCGTCGCTGACATCACGTGATGTCAGCATGGGGCCCGCATGTTAGCCGTTGGCCACCCGCACGATGACGTCATCCGTGACATCATGCTAACATCGCGGTGGGGCCCACGTGTCAACCGTCCCCTCGGCCGAGCGTGCTAATGTCAGCGTGACGTCATCACAGATGGGACCCACATGTCAGCGACATGTGTCCTCATGGACCGGGTCCACGGTGGACCAAAACCGAACCGTGGACCAGGCCCATGGACCAGATGACGCAATAAATCGATTTTCCTTCAGAAAAATAATTCGGTGGAAATCCAAAACGTGTGCTGACGTTAGCTGACGTCATATTTCGGATATTTCAGTAGAAAAATAAATGAATTAATTCGGTTTATTCTTTTAATTGATTTTTCAAACTTCAAATGGCTATAACTTTTGCGTTTTAACTCCGATTGAGGTGATTCCAGTTTCTAAATTTTTATAAAATTGAGCTCTATTTAATGGTAAATTTTATTTGATTTTTGTACATGAGTTTTTCCTCTGTTTTGTTTATTTGTTATTTGTTTATCCGATACGCGTAGATGTTGAACTGCCTGAAGGCTTCGAAGGAGAGGTTTTGACCCAGGAGCAAGTTCAAGACCAAGAACCAGTACTCTTTGAAGGCAAGTTATGCTTTGATCATATTGATCCCACTTTTGAAAATTATTTTGATTCAAAATATTGCATGATAATTTAATTAGAAGTGATTTTAATTAATTCTGGGAATTAGCTAAATGCCTAATTGATGTATGCCACCTTGATATATAATTGTATGCCATGAATCTTTTGTCACCTTAGGTTGTGGACTAACTAGTTGGACATTATTAATTTACCAATAGGGTTAATTTAGATCGATGTAGTATGCTTAGCCCTGCCACGTGATAATGATATGATTTCGGAATATCAATCATTAATGTTGACTTATTGAGATATGGAACTTGTTTTGGAAAAGTGTCATGTGTTATTGATGATGTTGATGGCACGTGGTGCATAGTAATCAACCGGGGTGATAAAATGATTTAGACTGGGGCAAGTGGCAGGATTGTTCTAGTGGGCCAAGAGTGGCACCAGGAACCTCGTTTTTTTTGCTAATTGGGTAGTCTTGCCCTAGTTAACCTTAGGACTTAATCTTGTAAGCCTTTGAACTGAGTTCATCACGCAACCACATGTCTGGAATGGGACAAACCTAGTTGAGTAGGTCAGCTATACTTCTGTGTAGTTGTATGGGGGAGCGTACCGGGGCTGCGGCTAGGTACCCGTCCAACGGTTCGTTGTCGTAAACTTCACCTTTGCTAAGTGAAGGGTTAGTATTCGACAACCTGGGAGGTTCACTTATGGAGTTAGAAGCTTCCAAAAGACTTTGTTACGGACACTCGCCTTTGTGGTGTTTGACTGTATCTTGTGGGTAAGGTGTATAACCTCTACAGAGTGTAAAATCTATTCTAATAGTCGAGTCCGCGGCAATGGACATTACTCGGGGATTACAGTCAAGGGTTAGACTTTCATAAAATGACATTGGTTACTTGGGATGGAATTGAAGAACTTGTTTAGGTTGATAAATGCTTTACTTGTGGAATTGTTATGAAATTATTATTGTTATTACTGTTTTACCGCTTTCCAATCTATTACTGTTATTTATGAATGTTGCTTATTGCAAAAGAACCTCTTAGCCTGTTGTTGGAATAAGCCATGCATGTAGCTATTAGCATTGCATCTCTGTGCATGACTTGCTGAGTGCTTTTGAGTACTCACCCTTGCCACAATACAAACATCAGTTGAGGAAGAGTCAACGCCAGTTTTGGAGGAGGAGTTCCAGGAGGAGCCGACGAACTAGGGGAGAGCCCAGTCAGTTGCCTGTGGCATACTGGTTGGCGCCACACGTTTCTTTATTCTCCGCTGCAAGTTATTTTATTAAGACTTTGCCCTACGAGGCATACTTTTGTAACTTGACCATAAGGTCGAGTAACCAATTATAATCTCCTTTTAATAAAGTACTTTACTATTTCGTTAAGTATGATTGTGGTATTTACCGATGTTGAGACTGTGTGCACTAGCGTGATCCTAGACTAGTGCTGAATAAATAGAGGGTCCCGATTTGCACATTCGGGTCCTGACAGAGGTGGTGTTAGAGCCATACTGATGGTAGGACTACCCTTAGTTAGAATGGTCATAGAGAGGATAAAACTATTTTCTAAAGTTAAAAGTTTGCCAAGATAATGAATGAGCTCTTGACTTACCCCTCTCTATCTTATTCATACCCCTTCCTGAATTCTTTTTGTCTCCACTTTGATTCAAAATGTTGCGTTCTCACGCGAGTGTCTTTTGGCAGATGAAGATGATCAACAACTATGCTGAACGTTAGGGAGGTTATGATGCTAAGTTGTGGCGTATGATGCAATTACTTGGAGGTTTTGATAGACTGATCTACTGGGGAACCACCATAGTGAAGGCAGGACTGGTCCAAGCATGGGACGTCAAGATCACTGTGTATGCCAGAGAGAAGACCAAAGCAAGTCGTCCTATCTACATCACAGCGAGGAGGTCTTCGTTTGAAGCCAGGATCCAAGAGACGTCGCGTCGGGTGATGCGACAGATCGCTCGCACCTACTCTTCAGAGTTGGAAGGAACTGTGTTTTGTCACCATCCGCGCAGAGACAGTCACCTCGAACGGGAGATGATAGCAGAGTAGGACGCCATGATCACTCACCTGGTGAGGTTTTTTATCGCCCAGGAGGATGTTATCGGTGAGACAGTCCAGTAGTTGCAGAAGGCCAGCGATGAAGTCAAGGATGTGAGGCAGCTGCGAGAGGCTCGGGAGTATATTGCCCACTCTTCACAGAGGATCAGCGAGTTGGAGATGGCACTATATGGACTAGCACCAGAGCCAGTGTTGGAGCTGCACGACCTAGACCCTGAGGAGCCAGAGCAGCAACCAGCGCCAGAGTTGGAAGAGGATGTTGCTTCATCGACCACAACTGTCATTGGTCATGGAGATCGCTTTGCGCCGATGCCGCTGCACCCACTAAAGTGTACCCCAGGTTGTTCCCATGGGGGATGGATCGACGAGTGAACGTTAAGCTTAGCAGTTGAGACTTCTGTGTTGAGTCGCATCTTAGATTAATAAGAGTCGTCCTTTAGGCATTAGACTCCAATGTGTTACTTTAATTTGGATCTTCTTGATTGTTGAGTGTGCAGTATGTGTTGCAAAGCCCTTAGGCATTGTGAGCAACCATACCAAGTTGTTAATAATTAATAAAGTTGGATTTTGAGTTACACCTTCTGCCCCGCATAAGATTTCTACTACTTTGTTTCCCTCTCGTCTCTAAACCTTGGAGAAATCAACAGATGGTGAACACTCGTGGCAACAACGGAGGAAGTGGAAGTGGTTCTCGCCCCACAGGAAACCCCAATGATGGAGTACCTACACCCCAGCCAGCACCACCAGTTGATATGCAAAATTTTGGAGCTTTCTTAGCTGCACAAACTCAGCGATGCATGCTATGATGCAGCAGATGCAGCAAGTCACTGCCCAAGCCGCTGCTAACCAAGCCAACCAAGTTAATCAGGGGCAGCATCAGAACTCCAGACTTTCAGAGTTCATGAGGACTCATCCACCTACTTTCTCTGGGAATGCAAACCCACTAGAGGCAGATGACTTGGTGAGGTCCATAGAAAGGGAGCTGTACATCACTCAGTGCCTTGGGAATGAGAGACTACTTTATGCCTCTCATCAGTTAGAGGGAACTACAACTGAGTGGTGGGAGAACTTCTGCGCCGCACATGAAAATCCATAGGAGATCACCTGGGAAGAGTTTACTGTTGCTTTTTGCCAATACCATGTGCCTAAAGGGATAATGGATCCAAAAAAGGAAGAATTATGAGCCCTAAAACAAGGCAGCCAGTCTCTGAGCCCTGAAACAAGGCAGCCAGTCAGTGGCTGACTATCTGAACAAGTTCACCCAGCTTGCTTGCTACACACTTGAAGATGTAGCGACGGACAAGGCAAGACAGTCTCGCTTCGTGAAGGGGCTGAATTCAGGACTGCAGGTGGGACTGATCACCCACACTTTCCCGGATTTCCAGGAATTAGTGAACAAGGCTCTTATCTTGGAAGATAAGCGCAAATAACTAGATGACAACAGGAAGCGCCGAATGACACAACAAGGAGCTCGCCTAGGAGCATAAAGGCTGAGAGTTGCGCCCAATCAATTTTTCAGATTTCAGCCACAGAATGTTGCTAAGACACCGTCACCAGCACCAAGACCTACCGGATAGAATTTTCAGATGCCAGCACAAGCCAAAATCGTGCCTCGTTGCATCGTCCAGACAAAAAACCTTCACAGGGGAAAGGGCCTAGGTTGATCCCTCATTCAACAAGTAAGCTCAGCGGGGGCCTCTTCCCCAATTGTCGACAGCTAGCGCCGTCCGTGGGGAGTGGACTATGTCAAATCCATCCGTGAAAAATCCCTGGAGATGCCAAATTCCCAGGACACTCAAGACCTCTGCGCCTTCAATGACGTCGAGGACAATGACATGTACTACGCCAATGATGGCATGGCCGATGTCGCCACTCCAGAAGGTCACACCGAGGATGGAAGCCTTTCTCCGGTAGTCGCAGCACGCGAGCCGTTCCATCGTTCTTGGCGCGATACCCTCAAAGAGGACGAGGATTATTACAATGCGCTCTACGATGGTCTCGACATCCCTGACCGTATCGAGATCGATCACGAAATGGCATCACAAGGGGACACCATGATGTCACCTTCACGCTCATCTCATTCCCGCAATGTCAATGTGGTGGGAGGAGCCACAAATCCCAGGCTGGAATCCTCGAGGGCTGTCCGCCGCAGTCGCTTTAAGCGGCCAGGAACCACCTGTAGGCGTCCTTGGACAGGACCTTGGTGAGCATCAGATGCCGAGCTCACGAAAAGTAGGTCTCTAGGATGGAGGCCCTAGTTCGGGAGAATTCCCATGGGTGTTGCACCCCAGAGGTCGTACCCAAACGACGCCCGAGTTTACCACCACTGTTTTTTAGAACAGAGAATGATTGCAAGCCTTAGCGATAGTCATGCGCGATCTCTGAAACTTTCCCGAGCAAGTAGACTGGGAGGCAATGGGCACGGTCGTTGCTGAAGACTAGGAGAGGCTCGCCGCGGACATGAGGATCTCGAAGTTATTTCACGACTAAGAAGCCCAGAGTACTTCCTGGGAACGTCGGGAGCACCTTCCAGTCCGCTCCCATCACAATCAGTCCCGTAGCCTTGCTCGGGAAGGCCATAGGGAGAGCGGTCGGTACCTCACAGACGCTCGGAGTGATTCCCAAGAAATCTTGAGGTATCAGAGATATGCTCGTCATAGCCACGAGCACACTTTACGTTCCACGACAGAACAAACCCTGGTGCGCCGGCCTTAAGAAGTTTTCTCTCGGCTCAGCTCATGGGTCGGAAGCCAATACAACGACGGTTGTGATGACCACCACACCAGGAGAGATCATTGAGATGCTCCAACCTTCGGGTGCCGGGCATTTACACATTCTCTCTGCAATGTCTCGTGGCCGAACAAGTTCAAGCTCGGCCACATCGAGAGGTTCAACGGGACCCAGAACACGGTTGAATTCCTCTTGATCTACACCAGCGCGATTTTAGCCGCAGGTGGAGACAAGGGCGTTATGGCCAACTTCCTTCAAACGATCCTTAACGGGGCCGCACGGACTTGGCTCTTCAATCAAAAAGAGGGGTCAATTCGCTCGTGGGGGTAGCTTGGTGCCACACTCCGAGCAAACTTCCAGAGTTGCTACATTAGCCCGGTGTAACACCCCAAAATTTTGCTTTTCTTAAATTCATGTGTGATTTGGCACTTTGGTGAATTTTTGGAATTTTCTGGAATTTATTTGGATTTATTTGGAATTTATTTGAATTTATTCCATTTTGAAATAATTAAAGAATTTAAATTTGCAAATAAATTTTTGTTGGAAATATTTTATTTGAGTCCAAAATGATCCAAAATATTTTCCAGAATTTTTCTGAGTCATTTGCTATTTTTAATGAATTAAATGAATTACTGGGAATTATTTTAAATATTAATTCGCTGGAAAATCCAACTCGGGTCAAGTACTGTTCATCCGACCGAGTCGGACTCGAGTCCGACCCAAGCCAGTTGACTCGACCGAACCCACTCCTAACCCTAATCAATCCCAACCGTTGGATCAAGATCCAACGGCTGAGATCCGTCCGACCCAGACCCGAGCCGTGTCCGGCCCGGCCACGCGCGATCGTGGCCGTTGGTTGTGCCACGTGGGCGGCCACGATTTCATCGTCTCGCCCGAGTCCGAAGCTGGACTCGCCGCCGTGTCCGCCGTGGAGAGCTAGGTCTCCGTTTTACGCACGGACGCCGAGGCTATTTAATGCCCGGCATACCGAGGATCGCCATCCCACGCCGGTTCGAAACCTAGCTCGCGCCGCTAGGATCCCCACCGTCTCGCCGTTATTGCTCGCCGGAGTTGGAAGTCTGTTCGCCGCGATTAAACGCCGATATTGCTGCCGTCGTCGTCCTCGCCGTCATCAAGCCCGGTCCGGATTCCCCAAGACGAGGCGCGTTGAGTACCCCTCACCGGCCGGGCGCGCCCGAAGCGCCGACGGCAAGGTCGTCGCCCCGTCTCCGGTCAAGCCGGCGCCGCCGCGTGCCATCGCCGTCCACGAAGCCGTGCACCGTTGGATCGGTCCAGGACGGCAGCGGTGAGTTCACGTGTTTCCCAAACCCTAGAAACCCGATTAGATCTGGGCCGTTGGATCAAGATCCAACGGTTCCACAATCGCCACGTCTTTGTAGCGATGCGATTATAGGATTAGATCTGGACCGTCCGATCTAGATCGAGCGGCCCACGAGCATCGAGTAGTTTCAACGTGTTAACCCTGGATCTAATCCGCGCCGTTGATTTTCAAACCAACGGGGCGAGATTGCGCCACGTGTCGGGAAGTTGGACCGACGCGGTCGGCGCTGTCCGCAGCGTGCGTGTAGACGCCGACACGCAGCGAGCCCGCGTGTCGAGGGCCGCATGTCGATGGCTAACCCAGCCAGCGCCGACGTCACCCATGACGTCACAGTGGGTCCCACTGCCGGGCCGAGTAAGTGAGCCCGACGTCGGCGATGACGTCACCCGAGTGGGCCCACATGTCGATCCACGTGAGCCGTGGACCGAGTCCACCGTGGACCGAGCCGAGCATGGACCGAGCCCATGGACCGGTGGCGTCAGCGAGCCAATCGAGAGCTGCCACGTGTCTATCTTTGGCCTTAATAATTAATTTCCGAAAAAGAAAATGATTTATTAATTCGAATAATGATTTCAAATTTAGATTCAAACTTCAAACGCTTATAACTTTTGCGTTTCAACTCCGATTTGAGCGATTCAAATTTCTAAATTTGTATAAAATTAAGATCTACCTAAATATGAATTTTATTTAATTTTTGGACTAAAGTTTTTCTCTGTAAAATTATTTAATTGATTATTTAAACTTTAAATAATCATAACTTTTATGCTTTAACTCCAAATTTGACGATTCCAGTTTCTAAAAATCCAGAAAATTATGTTCTCTCTGTTTATGGATTTTATTTGGAGTTTTGGGATCTTTTTGCATAGTGTTTATTTGTGTATTGCTATTTGCACGCTTTACGAGTAGACGTTGAAGTGCCGGAGGGATTCGAAGGAGAAGTATTGACTCAGGATCCAACTCAAGACCAAGAGCAAGTGCTTTTTGAAGGCAAGTTGTGCTTTGACCATATTGATCCTATTTCGAAATCTATTTTGATTTAAACTATTGCATGCTAGTTCAATTAGAAGGATATTTTGTTTAAACATGGGGGTTAGATAAATACCAATTTGCTATATGACACCTTGATTACTTAAGTATGTGCCATGACCCTTTGTCACCCTAGTTGTGGTTTATTAGTTGGACATTATTAAATTGCCAACATGGGTTTAGATCGTTGTAGTATACTGCTTAGACCTGCTACGTGCTCATGACATAATTTTGGATAATCAAATGCTAATATTGAATTAATGATATATTGAACCTGTTTTGGAAAAGTATCATGTGATGTTGATGGCACGTGGTGCATGGTAATCAACTGGGGTTTGATAAACAGTTTTCGACCGGGGCATGTGGCAAGAGTAATCAGGTGGGCCAGTTGTGGCATTGGGGATGTTGATTTGGTTTTTCGGGTAGTCTTGCCCTGGTCACTCTAAGGACTTAACCTTGCAAGCCTTTGAACTGGGTCATACTTGCAACCACATGGTCGAATGGGACGGCCCTAGTTGACTAAGTCGCTAAGGACTCACTTGTGGAGCCTCAGGTGTCGATTACACCTTTTGTGTGATTGTACGGGGAGCGTATCGTGGCTGTGGCAGTACCCATCTAACGGTGTGTTGGTCCCATACTTCGCCTTGGCTAAGGGAAGGGATGGTGTAGAGCACGAACCTGAGAGGACCACTGTGTTGTTTGAGGCTTCCGAAAGGCTTTGTTATGATCGCTCATTCGCATACTCTTGTATGGCGATTCACGGCTGACGTGGTGAGTGGATTGTATCTTGTGGGTAAAGTGCATAACCTCTGCAGAGTGTAGAATCTATTTGAATAGCCGAGTCCACTGCTTGGACATTGCTCGGGAATTACAAATCAAGGGTTAGATTTTACGAAAATAACTTGGATTTGAGAAGTTGGGTTGGTTTAACAAAGAAGATGATGGAAATATGGTTTAGGATGGGGAAAAATGTTATTTAAACTTTTTGAAAAGTTATTTATGCTTTACTTGTTTTTCTTGCTTTGAATCTACCTATATTACTTGTCAAATCTTGTTTACATAAATATACCTTAAGCTATTCCTTTGTACCAAGCCATGCATATAGTATATTAGCTTGCATTACGTGCATGACTTCTTGAGTACCAAGTACTCACCCTTGCCTCAACACAATACCAGTTGAAGAGGAGACTACGCCGGTTCGGAGGAGGAACTCCAAGAGGACCCGTCTACTTAGGGATGCGAGCCCGATCGATTGCACGTGGTATCTTGGATGGCGCCACGAAGTTTATTTGATTTTCCGCTGCTATTATTTCTCTTTTAATAAGTTCTGCCTTGCAAGGCATATATTTGTAACTTGGCCATAAGGTCGAGTAACCCTTTGATTATTTAAATAAAGTACTTTGATAGTATCGTTTGGTATGATTGTGATATATACCGATGTTAAGACTGTGTGCACTAGCGCGTTCCTGGACTAGTGCTGAATACACAGAGGGTCCGGATTTGCAAATTCGGGGTCCCGACAGAGGTGGTATCAGAGCCATACTTGACTGTAGGCTCAACCCTAAGCTAGAATGGTCGTAGTGAGGATAAAACCTATTTTCTAAAGCTAAAAGTTTGTCAAGATAAGAAATGACATCTCGACTTATCCCCTTCTCTCTTTTCTTGTCTCTTGCTAAAATTTTTCCTTACCTTGTCACAATTCAAAAATTCCGAGTTCTTACGTAAAGCACTCTTGTGACAGATGGAGGAAGAGTTCAACTACGTTGATCTAGGAGTTGGTCACGCCGCAGAACTTTGGCACATGCTACAAACTCTCGGAGATTTTGAGAAGCCCCAATACCAAGTGGAAGTGATCAGACAAGCGGGATTGATCAAGGCTTGTGACGTGAGGATTGAGGTACTGTCGGGAAGAGGGGCCAGGCAATCGCCGATACCTTTGCCTTTGCTAGAAGATCTACAATGCGGATGGGTATCCAAGAAGTTTCACGACGAGCAATGCGGCACATTACCGATATCCACGCCGGAGAGTTGGAAAGCACGGTGTTCCGTTATCATCCAAGCGGCGATAACCTTCTTGACCCGAAGGCGATTCGGGATGAGAATGCCACGGTTACCACGGTTGGCACGATTCGTCGTCGCCAGGAAGATGTACTAGATAATACAAGCAAGGAGCTACGAAGGCCCGCAAGGAGATCACGGCGAGAGAAGAACGAGATGGCGGGAAGCTCAAGAGTATGTGGCACACCTTCTACGAAGGATTGACGAGTTGGAGATGACTTTATGCGGACCAGACCCGGAGCCAAGATTTCGAGCTACGAGCGAGATCCGGAGGAGTCGAGATCTCGATGAGGACATCGCTTCTTCGACTACCACAGATGACACGATTCTTTGGACATGGCGATTGTTTCGCGCCTATGCCGCAAAGACCCGTACCAGGCCGTGGAGGTTTTCTCGATGAGTGAGCTTAGGTTCTATAGTGAGACTCCTTCGCCGAGTCGCGTCATAAAATAAAGAGTCACCCTTTAGGCGTTATATTCCAGAGTTAGTTCGATTTGGATTTGCTTTGTTTCTTTGAGTGTGCAAGATGTGTTGCAAGGCCCTTAGGCATTGTAAGCAGCCATACCAAGTTACTAATAATAAAGTTGGACCTTAAGGCTACACCTTTTTCGCTCGCATAAGTTCCATATTACTTGTCTATTCTCGTTTCCCTCTCATCTCTAAACCTAGAGCAAATCGACGATGGTGAACACCCGTGGAAACTTTGGAAGCAGCGGGAGCGGTTCTCGCCAGTGAAAACCCTAATGATAGAGCACCAAAGACCGCCCTTTGGATGTGCAGAATTTTGGAGCATTTCTTGCTGCTCAGACCCAGTTGATGCATGCTATGATGCAACAAATGCAGCACGTCCTTTGCTCAGGCCACTGCTAATCAAGTTAATCGTGACCACGCCAGAATACAAAGTCGCCGAGTTCATGAGGACTCACCCACCCACTTTCTCTGGGAATGCCAATCCGTTGGAGGCCGACGATTGGTTAAGATCAATTGAGAGGAAGCTACACATAGCTCAATGCATAGGGAATGAGAAGGTACTTTACGCTTCTCATCGGTTGGAAGAACATTACCGAATGGTGGGAGAACTTCGTGCCACGCAGAGAACCCTCAAGATATCACTTGGGAGGAGTTCACGGTGCATTCGACAAGATCACGTGCCTGAAGGAATTATGGACCTTAAGAAGGAGGAGTTCAGAGCATCAAGCAAGGTAATCACCAGTGGTCGACTACCCGAACAAGTTCACACAGCTAAGCACGCTCGCACTGAGGATGTAGCGACAGATAAAGCCAGACAGTCTCGTTTTATGAAGGGACTCAACTCAGATTGCAAGTAGGGTTGATCACCCACACCTTTCAGATTTCCAAGAGTTGGTGAATAAGGCGCTTATTCTTGAGGACAAGCGCAAGGAACTGGATGAGAACAGAAGCGCGAGGATGCAACGGCAAGGATCACGTCGAGGAGCATAGCGGCGCTTGAGAGTTGCACCAAATCAATTCTTGATTCCAACCACAGAATGCAACAAGGACACCCTCCCGGCACCAAGACACATCGATCGGAACTACGGACCCACCCCGCTAGAAACGCTACCTCAGCCAAAGAAGGAACAAAGTGAGACGCCGCTACAAGCGCAACGAGCCAGGACACTTTGCCAACAGCTTGTCCAAAGAAGACAGCAGGAGGCGACCCGATTCGCTTCAATCTAGGAACCACCCAGCTAGGACGCCCGGCATCAGAGCCACACCAGGCATCGTGGTGAGAGGCCGAGTCAACCATGTCACCGCGGATGCACCGCAAAATGCTACTGACGTCGTCTTGGGTAAGTTACTTGTTAACTTTCGATGCACAGCATTTTGTTTGACTCTGGAGCTTCGCATTCGTTTGTTTCGCAAGGCTTTGCTACTAGAAATGACTTGAGAATGGCAAGACTTAAGTGCATGCTTTGTTAGTTCAAACCCACAGTTCCGAACTCCGAGCGGAAGTAGGATGTTCCGGGGTGAGAATACTAATAGATGGAATAGAGTTCCTAGCAAACCTTATAATTTTGGAGACCTGCACCTTAGATGTTATATTGGGAATGGATTGGTTATCCAAACACAAGGTCAGTATTGGATTGTGGACGAAGAACTATCTCGCTTGAGAGCCCGTGTGGGAAGAAAGTGGAATTTCAAGCCACTGCGAGTTAGAGATGGACAGTTGATGGTTAACTTGATACCAAGGCAATCAGCATAGAGGATGTTCGGTAGTGAGTGAGTACCCGATGTTTTCCCGAAGATCTACGGTATGCCGCCAGACGAGGACATAGAGTTTGTGATAGAACTTGTACCTGCACAGACCGATAGCAAAGAGACCCTATCGGATGTCTACCGAGGAGTTGGTAGAGATGAAGAAACAAATTGGAAGAGTTAATGGATAAAGGATTTATCGAGACCAAGTTCGTCGCCGTGGGGAGCACCAGTTTTGTTTGTCAAGAAGAAGGACGGAGTTTCAGGATGTGCATTGACTACCGTGCACTCAATGAAGTCACCGTGAAGAATAAATATCCGCTACCAGGATTGATGATTGGTTTGATCGCTTAAGAGGAGCCGAGTTTTCTCCAAGATTGATCGAGATCGGGATACCATCGATTGAAGATCCGATCGTAAGATATTCAAGATCGCATTCTCGTCAAGATATGGACATTACGAGTTCTGATTATGTCTTTTGGGCTGACGAATGCGCCACTTATTTCATGAATATGATGAATAAGGTGTTCATGGAATATTTGGACAAGTTTGTCGTCGTGTTCATAGACGATATCCTAATCTACTCCAAGACAGAGGATGAACATGCCGAACACTTAAGGCGAGTTTTGGAAAAGGGGAGGGAACAGCAACTTTTCGCCAAGTGCAGAACGTGTGATTTTTGTAAGGACAAGGTGGAGTTTATGGGACATGTAATGACTGCAAGAAGGTCGCCGTAGATCCAAGCAAAGTAGAAGCTGTGTTACATTGGGAACAACCAAAGACGGTGACCCAGTTCGAGTTTCCTTGGAATGGCAGGATATTACCGCCCGTTTCATCGAAGGCTTTTAGACAATTGCGAAACCTCTTACGCAATTGTCAAGAAGGAAAAGAAGTTTGCATGGACGCTGTAATGTGAGGAAGGATTTCAGAGTCAAGAAGCGATTGACATCAAGACCGGTGTTAGTTCTACCTGATGTTGCTCAAAGCTTCGATATTTATTGTGACGCATCGCGCCAAGGACTTGGATGTGTCTTGTCACGATGCGTAATGGAAAGGTAAGCCGCTTATGCATCAAGGCGCTTGAGGCCGCATGAGGAAAATTATCCGACACATGACCTAGAGTTAGCAGCCGTAGTGCATGCTTTGAAGATATGGCGTCACTATCGATTGGAAACAGATGTGAGGTGTATACGGATCATAAGAGCCTTAAGTACATATTCACCCGATCGGATCTGAATATGAGGCAAAGGAGATGGCTAGAGTTGATCAAGGACTATAATGTTGGAATCCATTACAATCCAGGGAAGGCCAACGTGGTAGCAGATGCTCTGAGTCGGAAAAGCCATACAGTGAGTACGTTGCTAGCCACAAGTCATGATGATTTATGTGAGGATTTTCGAAAGATGAAGATTGAGGTTGTACGTAGCGGATTCTTGGCCGCTTTGGAAGTAAAGCCTACCTTAGAGGATCAGATCCGAGAAGGACAGAAGGATGATGACAGATCCGCAGGATTAAGTCCATCAAGGAGGAAGGCGAGGCGAAGGACTTCAAATTGGATGAACAGGGCACGTTGTGGATGAAGGATCGCATTTGTGTGCCTAACAAAAGGAGTTAAAGCAACTGATTTTGGAAGAAGCCCATGACTCTAAGTACTCGATTCATCCTGGAAGCGCCAAGATGTATCAGATCTCAAGGAGAGATTCCGGTGGCGAGTATGAAGCGTGAAGTTGCCGACCATGTTGCATTGTGCGACGTATGCCAGAGAGTCAAGGCAATGCATCGAAACCAGCAGGATTGCTACACCGCTAAAAATACCGAGTGGAAGTGGGAGGAAATCGGAAGGGATTTCATTACCGGTTTGCCAAAGACTCAAGGAGGTTATGACTCCATATGGGTTATAGTGGATCGCTTGACTAAAGTAGCCCATTTTATCCCGTGAAGACCACTTACTCTGGGAGATAAATTAGCAGAGTTGTACATGATCGGGATTGTTTGTTTGCACGGAGTGCCAAGGAGGATTGTATCGGACAGAGGTACCCAATTTACCTCAAGGTTACGGAATAAGTTGCATGAAGCCATGGGGACCCGTTTGAACTTCAAGATCTGACTTATCATCCACAGCACGGATGGGCAGATCAAAGAGTCAACCAGATTCTGGAGGATATGTTAAGAGCTTGTGCATTGGCTTATGCTACCTCTTGGGATAAAAGTTTGCCGTATGCCGAGTTTAGTTACAACAATAGTTATCAGGCTAGTTCTGAGATGTCACCTTTTGAGGCCTTTGTATGGTCGACCACTGTCGGACACCATTGAATTGGAATGAGACCGTGGCGCCGTGTCTTTGGGCGGATATTCTTCAAGAGGTCAAGAAGCGGTCGCCATAATTAGGGAAAGGTTGAAGATAGCCCAATCTCGGCGGAAGAGTTATCTTGACAATCGTCGCCGAGATTTGAGTTTTGAACCGTAAGACTTTGTATACCTCGAGTTACGCCTCTCAGGGAGTTAAGAGGTTCCATGCCAAAGGGAAACTCGCACCCGTTATGTTGGACCATTTAAGATTTTGAGTCGCAGAGGTGAAGTTGCCTACCAGTGGAGTTGCCACGATCGTTGGCGAGGAGTGCATGACGTATTCCATGTGTCCCGCTTAAAGAAGTGTCTCCGAGTTCCCGAGGAATGCAGACACGCTAGAGTCAATTGAGTTGCAAGAAGATTTGACTTATAAGGAGCACCCTGTGAGGATTCTAGACACAATGGATCGAGAAACTAGAAACAAGTCAACCCGATTTCTGTAGAGTTCAATTGGAGCAACCATGAAGAAAGTGAAGCGACTTGGGAGCCGAAGAGGATTTGAAGAAAGAATTTCCAAACCTATTCCTTTAGTAAGCCTCCGAATCTCGGGGGACTAGATTCTATTAAGGGGGGGAGGTTTGTAACACCCCAAAATTTTGCTTTTCTTAAATTCATGTGTGATTTGGCACTTTGGTGAATTTTTGGAATTTTCTGGAATTTATTTGGATTTATTTGGAATTTATTTGAATTTATTCCATTTTGAAATAATTAAAGAATTTAAATTTGCAAATAAATTTTTGTTGGAAATATTTTATTTGAGTCCAAAATGATCCAAAATATTTTCCAGAATTTTTCGAATTTTTCGAGTCATTTGCTATTTTTAATGAATTAAATGAATTATCGGGAATTATTTTAAATATTAATTATTTGGAAAATCCAACTCGGGTCAAGTATCGTTTCATCCGACCGAAGTCGACTCGAGTCCGACCCAAGCCATTGACTCGACCGAACCCACTCCTAACCCTAATCAATCCCAACCGTTGGATCAAGATCCAACGGCCGAGATCCGTCCGACCAGCACTGAAGCCGTGTCCGGACGGACCGTCGCGCCGCTACCGATCGTGGCCGTTGGTTGTGCCACGTGGACGGCCACGATTTCATCGTCTCCGCCGAAGTCCGAGCCGACTCGCCGCCGTGTCCGCCGCCGTGAGAGCTAGGTCTCCGTTTTACGCACGACGCCGAGGCTATTTAATGCCCGGCATACCCGAGGATCGCCATCCCACGCCGGTTCAAACCTAGCTCGCGCCGCTAGGATCCCCCACCGTCTCGCCCGTTATTGCTCGCCGGAGTTGGAAGTCTGCTCGCCGCGATTAAACGCCGATATTGCCGCCGTCAGCCGCCCTCCGCCCGTCATCAAGCCCGGATCCGGATTCCCCAAGACGAGACGCGTTGAGTACCCTCACTTCGCCGGAGCGCGCCGAACGCCGACGGCATGGTCGCCGCCCCCGTCTCCGGTCAAGCCGGGCCGCCGCGTGCCATCGCCGTCCTCGAGCCGTGCACCGTTGGATCCAGATCGGACTAGCGGTGAGTTCACGTGTTTCCCAAACCCTAGAAACCCGATTAGATGCGGGCCGTTGGATCAAGATCCAACTGCTTCACAATCGCCACGCGTCTTTATGCAAAGGCGATTATAGGATTAGATCCGACCGTCCGATCTAGATCGAACGGCCCACGAGCATCGAGTAGTTTCAACGTGTTAACCCTGGATCTAATCCGCTACCGTTGATTTTCAAACCAACGGACGAGATTGCGCCACGTGTCGGGAAGTTGGACCGACGCTGCCGGGCCGCAGCACGCCGTGCAGTGGCAGTAGACACGCTGAGGCGCGTGTCGAGGGCCGCATGTCGCTGGCTAACCCAGCTGCGCCGACGTCACCCATGACGCTGGCAAAGGTCCCACTTGTCGGGCCGTGGCCGAGCCTCGCCGACGTCGGCCGATGACGCTACCCGAGCGGGCCACATGTCGATCCACGTGAGCCGTGGACCGAGTCCACCGTGGACCCGAAATGAGCATGGACCGAGCCCATGGACCGCCGACATCAGCAGGCCAATCAGAGCTGCCACGTGTCTATGCCGACGCAATAATTAATTTCCGAAAAAAGAAAATGATTTATTAATTCGAATAATGATTTCAAATTTAGATTCAAACTTCAAACGCTTATAACTTTTGCGTTTCAACTCCGATTTGAGCGATTCAAATTTCTAAATTTGTATAAAATTAAGATCTACCTAAATATGAATTTTATTTAATTTTTGGACTAAAGTTTTTCTCTGTAAAATTATTTAATTGATTATTTAAACTTTAAATAATCATAACTTTTTAACGTTTTAACTCCAAATTTGATTTATTCCAGTTTCTAAAAATCCAGAAAATTATGTTCTCTCTGTTTATGGATTTTATTTGGAGTTTTGGGATCTTTTTGCATAGTGTTTATTTGTGTATTGCTATTTGCACGCTTTACGAGTAGACGTTGAAGTGCCGGAGGGATTCGAAGGAGAAGTATTGACTCAGGATCCAACTCAAGACCAAGAGCAAGTGCTTTTTGAAGGCAAGTTGTGCTTTGACCATATTGATCCTATTTCGAAATCTATTTTGATTTAAACTATTGCATGCTAGTTCAATTAGAAGGATATTTTGTTTAAACATGGGGGTTAGATAAATACCAATTTGCTATATGACACCTTGATTACTTAAGTATGTGCCATGACCCTTTGTCACCCTAGTTGTGGTTTATTAGTTGGACATTATTAAATTGCCAACATGGGTTTAGATCGTTGTAGTATCTGCTTAGACTCACTACGTGCTCATGACATAATTTTGGATAATCAAATGCTAATATTGAATTAATGATATATTGAACCTGTTTTGGAAAAGTATCATGTGATGTTGATGGCACGTGGTGCATGGTAATCAATCGGGTTTGATAAACGATTTCGGCCAGGGCATGTGGCAAGAGTAATCAGGTGGGCCGGTTGTGGCATTGGGGATGTTGATTTGGTTTTCGGGTAGTCTTGCCCTGGTCACTCTAAGGACTTAACCTTGCAAGCCTTTGAACTGGGTCATACTTGCAACCACATGGCTGGAATGGGACGGCCCTAGTTGACTAAGTCGCTAAGGACTCACTTGTGGAGCCTCAGGGTGTCAGTTACACCTTTTGTGTGATTGTACGGGGGAGCGTATCGTGGCTGTGGCCAGGTACCCATCTAACGGTGTGTTGGTCCCATACTTCGCCTTGGCTAAGGGAAGGGATGGTGTAGAGCACGTACCGGAGAGGACCACCTGTGTTGTTTGAGGCTTCCGAAAGGCTTTGTTATGATCGCTCATTCGCATACTCTTGTATGGCGATTCACGGCTGACGTGGTGAGTGGATTGTATCTTGTGGGTAAAGTGCATAACCTCTGCAGAGTGTAGAATCTATTTGAATAGCCGAGTCCACGGTACTGGACATTGCTCGGGAATTACAGTCAAGGGTTAGATTTTCTGAAAATAACTTGGATTTGAGAAGTTGGGTTGGTTTAACAAAGAAGATGATGGAAATATGGTTTAGGATGGGGAAAAATGTTATTTAAACTTTTTGAAAAGTTATTTATGCTTTACTTGTTTTTACTGCTTTCGAATCTACCTATATTACTTGTCAAATGCTGTTTACCGCAAATATACCTTAAGCTATTCCTTTGTACCAAGCCATGCATATAGTATATTAGCTTGCATTCTGTGCATGACTTGCTGAGTACCAAGTACTCACCCTTGCCTCAACACAATACCAGTTGAAGAGGAGACTACGCCAGTTTCGGAGGAGGAACTCCAAGAGGACCCGTCTACTGAGTGATGCGAGCCCTTTCTGTTGGCTGTGGTATACTGGATGTCGCCTCGTTGTTTATTTGATTTTCCGCTGCTATTATTTCTCTTTTAATAAGTTCTGCCTTGCAAGGCATATATTTGTAACTTGGCCATAAGGTCGAGTAACCCTTTGATTATTTAAATAAAGTACTTTGATAGTATCGTTTGGTATGATTGTGATATATACCGATGTTAAGACTGTGTGCACTAGCGCGTTCCTGGACTAGTGCTGAATACACAGAGGGTTCGGATTTGCAAATTCGGGGTCCCGACACCCGGGCAAAGAGCGCGATCTCGAGCGCCTGATCCAGACTGAAGGAGAGTCTTTGCGACAATTCGTCCAGGGGTTCATCTAGGTGCGGAATTCAATTCCAAGTATCTCGGATGAAGCAGTTGTCTAAGCCTTTAAGTTCGGAGTTCATGACGTTCTTTTCACGCAATATTTGGAAATACATCCCAACCTGACGGCCAACTAGTTGTTCTGTATGGCCGATCGATATGTGAATGCCGACGAGGCGGTCCAGTGGAAGAAGATGCTGGATGAAGGCAAGCTACCACCTCAGCCATGTTTTGAAGGGTCCACGAGTAAGAAGAACACGAGCTCCATGGAAAAAAAGATAAAAAAGAAGAAAAAGAAGCAATCTGCACCCAACATGGTCGCTGTGGTAGAGCAACAACATCCCCGAGCATCCCAGCCACGACGCAAGGGATTCAATGCTCAAGGCAGAGGACGACCTCCCCAGCGTCATGACGGCCAAGGTCACAATGATCGAGTCACTCCGCCGAGCAATCACTTCTGCCCGCTGTCGGGACCCCGAATCTGCAAATCCGGACCCTCTGTGTATTCAACACTAGTCCAGGAACACGCTAGTGCACACAGTCTTAACATCGGTAAATATCACAATCATACCACTCGATACTAATAAAGTACTTTAATTAGATAGTCAAACTGGTTGCTCGACCTTATGGTCAAGTTACAAATATACGCCACGCAGGGCGAAACTTATTAAGAGAGAAATAATAGCAGCGGAAAATAAGATAACATCGTGGCGCCATCCAGTATACCACAGGCAACTAACTGGGCTCGCTCCCTAAGTAGACGGTTCTTCTTGGAGCTCCTCCTCCAAAGCTGGTGTAGTCTCCTCTTCAACTGGTGTTGTATTGTGGCAAGGGTGAGTACTTGGTACTCAGCAAGTCATGCACAGAATGCAGCTAATATACTACATGCATGGCTTAATACAAAGGAATAGCTCAGGGTATATTTGCAATGAAACAGCATTTGACAAGTAGCATAAGTAGATTCGAAAGCAATAGAAACAAGTATAGTATCAATAACTTTTCCAGGAGTTTAATCATCATTCTTCCCATTCCTAAACCACATTTCCATCAACATCATTATTTAACCAAACCCAACCTTTCAAGTCCAAGTTATTTTCAAGAAAATCTAACCCTTGACTGTAATTCCCGAGCGATGTCCAATACCGCGGACACGGCTATTCGAATAGATTTTACACTCTGCAGAGGTTATGCACTTTACCCACAAGTTACAGTCAAACACCACAAAGGCGAGTTCCCGTAACAAAGTCTTTCGGAAACTTCTAACAATACAAGTGAGCCTCCCCGGTTATTGCACACTAACCCTTCCCTTAGCGAAGGCGAAGTTTAGGCCAATCAACCGTTAGATGGGTACCTGGCCTCAGCCGATGACGCTCCCCCGTACAACTTACACAAAGGGTGTAGTTGACCTCCTGAAGTCCCACAGGTACGTTATTAGCAACTTAGTCAACTAAGTCCGTCCCATTACAGACATGTGGTTGCACGCTTAACTCAGTTCAAAGGCTTGCAAGGTTAAGTCCTTAGGGTGACCAGGGCAAGACTACCCGAAGAACCAAACCAACATTCCCAATGCCAAAACTGGCCCACCTGATCATTCTTGCCACATGCCCCGGTCAAAAGCTATTTATCAAACCCCAGTTGATTACCATGCACCACGTGCCATCAACATCACATGATACCTTTCCAAAACAGGTTCAATATATCATTAAGTCAATATTAACATTTGATTGTCCAAAATCATGTCATGAGCACGAGCGTGCTCTAAGCCATATACTACAACGATCTACAAACCCATGTTGGCAATTTAGTAATGTCCAAATAGTAATCCACAACTAGGGTGACAAGGGGGTCATGGCACATATTTAAATAGTCAAGGTGTCATACAGCAATTTGGCATTTATCTAATTTCCCATAATTAAGTAAAACATTTTCTATTTGAACTAGCATGCAATACATTAAACCAAAATAGGTTTCAAAATGGGATCAATATGGTCAAAGCACAACTTGCCTTCAAAAAGTACTTGTTCTTGGTCCTGAGTTGGATCCTGAGTCAATGCTTCTCCTTCGAATCCTTCCGGCACTTCAACGTCTACTCGTAACGCGTGCAAATAGCAACAAATGAATAAAACAGTAGACAAAAGTATCCAAACATCCAAATAAAGTTCATAAACAGAGAGAACATAATTTTATAAATTTTTAGAAACTAGAATCGCTCAAATCGGAGTTAAAACACAAAAGTTATGATTATTTAAAGTTTAAATAATCAATTAAATAATTTTACAGAGAAAAACTTTAGTCCAAAAATTAAATAAAATTCATAATTAGGTAAATCTCAATTTTATACAAATTTAGAAATTTGAATCACTCAAATCGGAGTTGAAACACAAAAGTTATAAGCGTTTGAAGTTTGAAACAAAATCTGAAATCATTATTTCGAATTAATAAATCATTTTCTTTTTCGGAAATTAATTATTGCGTCAGCCTGGACACGTGGCAGCCTC
Source organism: Rhipidocladum racemiflorum (assembly GCA_036346355.1). Taxonomy (NCBI): domain Eukaryota; kingdom Viridiplantae; phylum Streptophyta; class Magnoliopsida; order Poales; family Poaceae; genus Rhipidocladum; species Rhipidocladum racemiflorum. The sequence goes on along the minus strand of CM070589.1, from coordinate 34,535,850 downwards.
TGATTGGGCGGCTGACGTCAGCCGGTCCACGGACTCGGTCCACGGTTTGGCTCGGGTCTACCGTGGACTCGGTCCACTGGACCGTGTCGCTGACACACGGGTCCCACTGGGGTGACGTCATTGCTGACGTCAGCGGGCTCACCACCAGTCGGCGGTGGGACCCACCGGTGACGCTATTGCCGACGTCACTACCGCGGCTGGGGTGGCGCCGACGCGTGGCCCGCCATGACGCCGGGCCGTGGCGCCATGGTGCGGTTCTCTGCCGCCGACACGCTGGCCCGCGTGTCGAAGACACGCCGCCGCAGCGTGTCTACGACCAGGGCACACGTGGCACGATCGTGTCCGTTGATTTGAAAATCAACGGCCGTGATTAGATCTAGGGATAACACGTTGAAAACTACACGGTGATCGTGGGCCGTTCGATCTAGATCGGACGGTCCAGATCTAACCCTACGTTATCGCTGCTACGGCACGTGGTGATCGTGGGCCGTTGGATCTTGATCCAACGGTCCAGATCTAATCGGGTTTGGAAACACGTGAACTCACCTCAATCGCACGATCAAGATCGGACGGCGCGTAGAGCTTGCGAGGGCTGATGGCGGTGCGGTGGTCGGGGACGAACGGAGCTGGGGAAGGCGACCTTCGAAGCGGCGTTGCGGTGCTCCTACGGCGAGATGGGTGCACGGCTCGGGCGCGTCTCGGCGAGGGGTTTTCGGATACGGGCTCGGTGTCGACGGAGCGGCTCTGGACACGGCGGGAGACGGCAGAAACCACCGTGGAGATCCAACCAACTCCAGCGAGCAATCGGGCATGAACGGCGGCGGCTAGGGTTTTGGGAGGTGGGGCAAAAGGTGCGCACGGTTGAAGCGAACCTCGGAGGCGGCGCGGTGCTTTAAATAGCCTCGGCATGCGCGCGTAGGGCGGAGCCCTATGCCCACATGGCGGAGCAGTCCGAGCCGGATTCGGCCGGGGAAGACGACGCCTCCACCGTCCACGTGTCGCGATCGACGGTCACGATCGCGTGGGTGCGATCGGATCCGACCGGACTCGGGCTCGAACCGGTGCGGTCCAATCCGGACCGTTGGATCTCGATCCAACGGTCGGGATCGATTAGGTTTAGGGCTGGTTCGGTCGAGTCATGTGGCTCGGGTCGGACTCGAGTCCGACTCGGGTTCCGACTCGGTCGGATGAACAGTACTTGACCCGACTCGATTTTCCAGCGATTTAATATTTAAAATAATTTCCAGTAATTCATTTAATTCAAGAAAAATAGTAAAATACTCAGAAAAATTCCAGAAAAATTCTGGAAAATATTTTGGAACATTTTGGACTCAAATAAAATATTTCCAACAAATTTTTATTTGCAAAGTTTAATTCTTTAATTATTTCAAAATGGAATAAATTCAAATTAAATCCAAATAAATTCCAGAAAATTCCAAAAATTCACAAATGTGCAAAATAATATTTACTTTCATGAAAAGCAAAAATTGGGGTGTTACAAACCTCCTCATAATGTAATCTCGCCCCCGAGATTCGTGGCTTACTAAAGAATAGGTTCGAAACTCTTTCTTCAAATCCTCTTCGCTCCCAAGTTGCTTCGCTCTCTGCATGGTTGCTCCATTGAACTCTCTGACGGGTTGACTTGTTCCTCGTCTCTCGATCCATTGTGTCTAGAATCTTCACGGGGTGCTCCTTGTAAGTCAAATCTTCTTGCAACTCAATTGACTCTAGCGGTGTCTGTTCCTAAGGGACTTAGAGACACTTCTTCAACTCGACACGTGGAACACGCCATGCACTCTGCTAATGATCATGTAACTCCGGTGGTAAGCAACTTCGCCTCTGGCTCAAAATCTTAAATGGTCCAACGTAACGGGTGCAAGTTTCCCTTTTGCATGGAACCTCTTAACTCCCACGAGGCGTAACTCGAGGTATACAAAGTCTTACCGTTCAAAACTCAAATCCCGGCGACGATTGTCAAGATAACTCTTCTCGTCGTGATTGGGCTATCTTCAACCTTTCCTAATCATGGCACCGCTCCTCGCCTTTTGAAGAATATCAGGCCCGAAGACACGGCCAGCCGTTTCATTCCAGTTCAATGGCGTCCCGTAGGTCGACTATACAAAGGCCTCAAAAGGTGACATCTCAGAACTAGCCTGGTAACTATTGTTGTAACTGAACTCCGCGATACTGGCAGACTCTTATCCCAAGAGGTAGCATAAGCCAATGCACACGCTCTTAACATATCCTCCGTAATCTGATTGACTCTTTCACCGCCATCCGTCTGTAGATGATAAGGCATCTTGAAGTTCAAACAGGTTCCCATGGCTTCATGTAGCTTATTCCGTAACCTCGAGGTAAATCGAGTACCTCTATCCGACATTTATCTTCTTTGGCACTCCGTGCAAACAGACGATCCTGATCATGTACAACTCTGCTAATTTATCTCCCGAGTAGGTTGTCTTCACAGGAATAAAGTGGGCCACCTTAGTCAAGCGATCCACTATAACCCACATGGAGTCATAACCTCCTTGAGTCTTAGGCAAACCGGTAATGAAATCCATTCCGATTTCCTCCCACTTCCACTCAGGTATTTTCAGCGGCTGCAACAATCCTGCTGGTCTCTGATGCATTGCCTTGACTCTCTGGCACACGTCGCACAGCGCAACATGCTCGGCAACTTTACGCTTCATGTTCGGCCACCAGAATCTTTCTTTTAAATCCTGAAACATCTTGGCACTTCCAGGATGAATGGAATACTTCGAGTCATGGGCTTCTCCTAGAATCAACTGCTTCAGCTCCTTCTTGTTCGGCACACAAATGCGATCTTTCATCCATAACGTGCCTTGCTCATCCAACTTGAAGTCCTCTGCCTTGCCTTCATCCATGTTGGACTTAATCCTACGGATCTTGTCATCATCCCCCTGTCCTTCTCGGATCTGATCCTCCAGGGTAGGTTTTACTTCCAATGCGGCCAAGAATCCGCTAGGCACCACCTCAACCTTCATTCTCTGAAATTCCTGGCATAGCTCATCCTGACTTCTGGCTAGCAACATGTTCACAGTATGGCTTTTCCGACTCAGAGCATCGGCAACTACGTTGGCCTTTCCAGGATGGTAATGGATTCCAACATTGTAGTCCTTGATCAACTCTAACCATCTCCTTTGTCTCATATTCATATCCGACTGGGTGAATATGTACTTAAGGCTCTTATGATCCGTATACACTTCACATCTGTTCCTGATCAGATAGTGACGCCATATCTTCAAGGCATGCACTACGGTAGCTAACTCTAGGTCATGTGTCGGGTAATTCTCCTCATGCGGCCTCAATTGTCTGGATGCATAAGCAACAACCTTTCTGTTCTACATCAGCACACATCCAAGTCCCTGGCGCGATGCGTCACAATAAATATCAAAGCTTTGATTGACGTCCGGTAGGACTAACACCGGCGCTGATGTCAATCGCTTCTTCAGCTCCTGAAAACCTTTCTCACACTCCGGCGTCCATGCAAACTTCTTCTCCTTTTTCAGCAATTGCGTGAGAGGTTTCGCAATTGTCGAAAAGCCTTCAATGAAACGGCGGTAGTAACCTGCCATTCCAAGGAAACTTCGGATCTGGGTCATGGTCTTTGGCTGCTCCCAATGTAACACAGCTTCTACCTTGCTTGGATCAACGGCGACTCCTTCTGCGGTCATTACATGTCCGAGGAACTCCACCTTGTCCTTCCAAAAATCACACTTACTGAACTTGGCAAAGAGTTGCTGTTCCCTTAGCTTTTCCAAAACTCGCCTCAAGTGCTCTGCATGTTCATCCTCTGTCTTGGAGTAGATTAGGATATCATCTATGAACACAACAACAAACTTATCCAAATCTTCCATGAACACCTTATTCATCATATTCATGAAATATGCTGGCGCATTCGTCAGACCAAAAGACATAACTGTAAACTCGTAATGTCCGTATCTTGACGAGAATGCAGTCTTCGGAATATCTTCTGATCGGATCTTCAACTGATGGTATCCCGATCTCAGATCAATCTTGGAGAAAACTCCGTCTCCTCTCAGCTGATCAAACAGATCATCGATCCTGGGTAGCGGGTACTTATTCTACACGGTGACTTCATTAAGTGCACGGTAGTCAATGCACATCCTGAAACTCCCATCCTTCTTCTTGACAAACAAAACTGGCGCTCCCCATGGCGCATTTAACTTGGTCTCGATAAATCCTTTCTCCATTAGCTCTTCAAGCTGTTTCTTCATCTCTACCAATTCTTCTCGTGGACATCCGATAAGGTCTCTTTGCTATCGGGCTGTGCACTGTACAAGCTCTATCACAAACTCTATGTCCCTGTCTGGCGGCATACCAGATAGATCTTGAGGAAAAACATCTGGGTACTCATTCACTACTGAGACATCTTCTATGCTGATTGCCTTGGTGCTGTTAACCATCAACTGTCCAGCTCTAATGGCAGTAGCTTGAAATTCCACTTTCTTTCCACACGGGCTCTCAACTGAGATAGTCCTTCGTCCACAATCCAATACGGCCTTGTGCTTGGTTAACCAATCCATTCCCAAAATGACATCTAAGGTCTGGGTCTCCAAAATAATAAGGTTCGCTAGGAACTCTATCCCATCTATTAGTATTCTCACCCCAGAACATCCTACTTTCGCTCGAGTTCTAACTGTGGGTTTGAACTAAAAGCATGCGCTTAAGTCTTGCAATCTCCAAATCATTTTTAGCAGCAAAGCCTTGTGAAACAAACGAATGCGAAGCTCCAGAATCAAACAAAACTGTCGCAGGTACTGAGTTGACAAGTAACTTACCCAGTACGACGTCCGTAGGATTCTGCAGTGCATCTGCGGTGACATGGTTGACTCAGCCTCTCACCACAGTCTGGGGTGTGGCTCCTGGTGCTGGCATCCTGGCTGGTGTGGATCCCAGATTGAAGCGGACTGGGGTCACTCCCGCTGTTTTCTTAGGACAACTGTTGGCAAAGTGCCCTGGCTCGTTGCAATTGTAGCAGCGTCTCACTGTTCCCTGTTGACTGCCTCACGGGCGTTTCGGGTCGGGCTGGGGTCTGATAGTTCTGATTGACGGGTCTTGGTGCTGGTGACGGTGTCCTTGTTGTATTCTACGGCTGGAATCTGAAAAACTGATTTGGTGCAACCCTCAAACGTTGCTGCGCTCCCTGACGCGATCCCTGATGCTACATCCTGCGCTTCCAGTTCTCATCCAGTTCCTTGCGCTTGTCCTCAAGAATAAGCGCCTTATTCACCAACTCTTGGAAATCTGGAAAGGTGTGGGTGATCAATCCCACCTGCAATCCTGAGTTAAGTCCCTTCATGAAACGAGACTGTCTGGCTTTATCTGTCGCTACATCCTCAGGTGCGTAGCGAGCAAGCTGTGTGAACTTGTTCAGGTATTCGGCCACTGGCTGATTACCTTGCTTCAGTGCTCTGAACTCCTCCTTCTTGAGATCCATGATTCCTTCAGGCACGTGATACTGACGGAACGCAACTGTGAACTCCTCCCAAGTGATATCTTGAGGGTTCTCTTGCGTGGCACAGAAGTTCTCCCACCATTCAAGCAATGTTCCTTCCAACTGATGAGAAGCGTAGAGTACCTTCTCATTTCCTATACATTGAGCAATGTGTAGCTTCCTCTCAATTGACCTTAACCAATCATCAGCCTCCAACGGATTGGCATTCCCAGAAAAAGTGGGTGGATGAGTCCTCATGAACTCTGACAGTCTTGAATTCTGGCGTTGTCCCTGATTAACTTGATTAGCAGTGGCCTGAGCAGTGACGTATTGCATCTGTTGCATCATAGCATGCATCAACTGAGTCTGAGCAGCAAGAAATGCTCCAAAATTCTGCATGTCTAGTGGCGGTGCTGGTGCTCCATCATTGGGTTTTCTGCTGGGCGAGAACCACTTCCATTGCCTCCAAGGTTTCCGCGGGTGTTCACCATCTGTCGATTGCTCCAAGGTTTCAGAGATGAGAGGGAAACAGGAATAGATAAGTAATATGGAACTTATGCGGGGCGAAAAGGTGTAACTAAAAGTCCAACTTTATTATTTTAATCAATAATAACTTGGTATGGTTGCTTACAATGCCTAGGGGCCTTGCAACACATACTGCACACTCAGCAAGCAATGAAAATCCAAATCGAACTAACACTGGAGTCTAACGCCTAAAGGGTGACTCTTAATTCTATGACGCGACTCGGCGAAGGAGTCTCACTATAGGACCTACGCTCACTCATCGAGAAAACCTCCACGGCCTGGGTACGGATGCTGCGGCATAGGCGCGAAACAATTGCCATGTCCAGCAACTGTGTCATCTGTGGTAGTCGAAGAAGCAGTGTCCTCCTCAAGCTCCGGCTCCTCCGGGTCTGGCTCGTGCAGCTCGAGCATTGGCTCCGGCTCTGGTGCGTACAATGCCGTCTCTAACTCTCCAATCCTTTGCAGAAGGTGTGACACATACTCCTCAGCTTCCCGCCATCTGTTCTTCTCTGTCGTGATCTCCTTGCGGGCCTTTTGTAGCTCCTTGCTTGTATCATCGAGTACATCCTCCTGGGCGACAACAAGTCGTGCCAACTGTGTGACCATGGCATTCTCATCCTGAATTGCCTTCGGGTCAAGAAGGTTATTACTGCGCGGTTGATATCGGAACACCGTGCTCTCCAACTCTCTGGCATAGATACGGGTAATGTGCCGCATTGCTCGTCGTGACGCCTCTTGGATACCCATCTGCATTGTAGACCTCCTGGCAGTGCAGTGTATTGGGCGATTGCCTGGGCCCTTCTTCCTAGCAGGTACCACAATCTTCACGTCACAAGCCTTGATCAATTCTGCTTGTCTGATTACGTCCACTTGATATTGCGGCTTCTCAAAATCTCCGAGAGTCTGTAGCATACGCCAAAGTTCCGCGGCATGACCAACCTCCAGATCGACGTAGTTGAACTCTCCCTCCATTTGTCACAAGAGTGCTCACGTAAGAACTCGAAATTTTTAAATCGTGACAAGGTGAGGAAAAATCCAACAAGAGACAAGAAAAGAGAGAAGGGCATAAGTCGAGATGTCATTTCTTATCTTGACGAACTTTTAACCTTTAGAAAATAGGTTTTAACCTCTCTACGACCATTCTAGCTAGGGTTGAGCGTACGGTCAGTATGGCTCTGATACCACCTCTGTCGGGACCCCGAATCTGCAAATCCGGACCCTCTGTGTATTCAGCACTAGTCCAGGAACGCGCTAGTGCACACAGTCTTAACATCGGTAAATATCACAATCATACCACTCGATACTAATAAAGTACTTTAATTAGATAGTCAAACTGGTTGCTCGACCTTATGGTCAAGTTACAAATATACGCCACGCAGGGCCAAACTTATTAAGAGAGAAATAATAGCAGCGGAAAATAAGATAACATCGTGGCGCCATCCAATATACCACAGGCAACTGACTGGGCTCGCTCCCTAAGTAGACGGTTCTTCTTGGAGCTCCTCCTCCAAAGCTGGTGTAGTCTCCTCTTCAACTGGTGTTGTATTGTGGCAAGGGTGAGTACTTGGTACTCAGCAAGTCATGCACAGAATGCAGCTAATATACTACATGCATGGCTTAATACAAAGGAATAGCTCAGGGTATATTTGCAATAAAACAGCATTTGACAAGTAGCATAAGTAGATTCGAAAGCAATAGAAACAAGTATAGTATCAATAACTTTTCCAGGAGTTTAATCATCATTCTTCCCATTCCTAAACCACATTTCCGTCAACATCATTATTTAACCAAACCCAACCTTTCAAGTCCAAGTTATTTTCAAGAAAATCTAACCCTTGACTGTAATTCCCGAGCGATGTCCAATACCGCGGACACGGCTATTCGAATAGATTTTACACTCTGCAGAGGTTATGCACTTTACCCACAAGATACAGTTAAACACCACAAAGGCGAGTTCCCGTAACAAAGTCTTTCGAAAACTTCTAACAATACAAGTGAGCCTCCCCGGTTATTGCACACTAACCCTTCCCTTAGCGAAGGCGAAGTTTAGGCCAATCAACCGTTAGATGGGTACCTGGCCTCACCCAGACGCTCCCGCACAACTTACACAAAGGGTGTAGTTGACCTCCGAGGTCCCACAGTAATGCGTTATTAGCAACTTAGTCAACTAGGTCCGTCCCATTACAGACATGTGGTTGCACGCTTAACTCAGTTCAAAGGCTTGCAAGGTTAAGTCCTTAGGGTGACCAGGGCAAGACTACCCGAATAACCAAACCAACATTCCCAATGCCACAACTGGCCCACCTGATCATTCTTGCCACATGCCCCGGTCAAAAGCTATTTATCAAACCCCAGTTGATTACCATGCACCACGTGCCATCAACATCACATGATACCCTTCCAAAACAGGTTCAATATATCATTAAGTCAATATTAACATTTGATTGTCCGAAATCATGTCATGAGCACGTAGCAGGTCTAAGCCATATACTACAACGATCTACAAACCCATGTTGGCAATTTAGTAATGTCCAACTAGTAATCCACAACTAGGGTGACAAGGGGGTCATGGCACATATTTAAATAGTCAAGGTGTCATACAGCAATTTGGCATTTATCTAATTTCCCATAATTAAGTAAAACATTTTCTTTTTGAACTAGCATGCAATACATTAAACCAAAATAGGTTTCAAAATGGGATCAATATGGTCAAAGCACAACTTGCCTTCAAAAAGTACTTGTTCTTGGTCCTGAGTTGGATCCTGAGTCAATACTTCTCCTTCGAATCCTTCCGGCACTTCAACGTCTACTCGTAACGCGTGCAAATAGCAACAAATGAATAAAACAGTAGACAAAAGTATCCAAACATCCAAATAAAGTTCATAAACAGAGAGAACATAATTTTATGAATTTTTAGAAACTGGAATCGCTCAAATCGGAGTTAAAACACAAAAGTTATGATTATTTAAAGTTTAAATAATTTTACAGAGAAAAACTTTAGTCCAAAAATTAAATAAAATTCATAATTAGGTAAATCTCAATTTTATACAAATTTAGAAATTTGAATCACTCAAATCGGAGTTGAAACACAAAAGTTATAAGCGTTTGAAGTTTGAAACAAAATCTGAAATCATTATTTCGAATTAATAAATCATTTTCTTTTTCGGAAATTAATTATTGCGTCAGCTTGGACACGTGGCAGCCTCTGATTGGGCAGCTGACGTCAGCCGGTCCACGGACTCGGTCCCACTATTGGCTCGGGTCTCATCGTGGACTCGGTCCATCGACCTGTCGCCGACACACGTCCCATCGGGTGACGCTATTGTCGACGTCACGGGGCTCACCACGGTGCCGGCTGTGGGACTCCACCGGTGACGCTATCGCCGACGCCACTACACGGCCGGGTGGCGGCCGACGCAGGGTTCGCCATGACGCCGGGCCATGACGCCATGGTGCGCGGTTCGTCCCCGCCGACACGCTGGCCCCGTGTCGAGACACGCACTGCGCGCAGCGTGTCTGCGCGACCAGGGCACACGTGGCACGATCGTGTCCGTTGATTTGAAAATCAACGGCCGTGATTAGATCTAGGGATAACACGTTGAAAACTACACGGTGATCGTGGGCCGTTCGATCTAGATCGGACGGTCCAGATCTAACCTTACGTTATCGCTGCTACGGCACGTGGTGATCGTGGGCCGTTGGATCTTGATCCAACGGTCCAGATCTAATCGGGTTTGGAAACACGTGAACTCACCTCAATCACACGATCAAGATCGGACGGTGCGCAGAGCTCGCGAGGGCTGATGGCGGTGCGGTGGTCGGGGACGAACGGAGCTGGGGAAGGCGACCTTCGAAGCAGCGTTGCGGTGCTCCTCCGGCGAGATGGGTGCACTGGCTCCTGGGCGCTGCCTCGGCGAGGGGTTTTCGGATACTGGCTCGGTGTCGACGAGCGGCCTCGACACCACGGAGACGGCAGAAACCACCGTGGAGACCCAACCAACTCTGGCGAGCAATCGAGCACGAACAGCGGCGGCTAGGGTTTCGGGAGGTGGGGCAAAAGGTGCGCACGGTTGAAGCGAACCTCGGAGGCGACGCGGGGCTTTAAATAGCCTCAGCATGCGCGCGTAGGGCGGAGCCCTATGCCCACACTACGAGCAGCGATCGAGCCGGATTCGTGGGAAGACGACGCCTCCACCGCCCACGTGTCGCGATCGACGGCCACGATCGCGTGGGTGCGATCGGATCCGACCGGACTCGGACTCGAACCGGTGCGGTCCAATCCGGACCGTTGGATCTCGATACAACGGTCGGGATCGATTAGGTTAAGGGCTGGTACGGTCGAGTCATGTGGCTCGGGTCGGACTCGAGTCCGACTTCGGGTTCGACTTCGATCGGATGAACAAGATTTGACCTGACTCGATTTTCCAGCGATTTAATATTTAAAATAATTTCCAGTAATTCATTTAATTCAAGAAAAATAGTAAAATACTCAGAAAAATTCCAGAAAAATTCTGGAAAATATTTTGGAACATTTTGGACTCAAATAAAATATTTCCAACAAATTTTTATTTGCAAAGTTTAATTCTTTAATTATTTCAAAATGAAATAAATTCAAATTAAATCCAAATAAATCCAAATAAATTCCAGAAAATTCCAAAAATTCACAAATGTGCAAAATAATATTTACTTTCATGAAAAGCAAAAATTGGGTTGTTACACCCGCTCTACTAGGCGTACGGGCATGACCTTCGAAATTGTCGAACTTAGACTTTCCATCTAGAGCAGTTCTATAATGGCAAAGGACCTATGCCCACGCTCCCAGAGCAGGGTGGGGACAACAAGGGCAAACAGCCCACCAAAGATGACAACGACATAGACTATCAAGAGCCCCAGAACTACATCGCAGTAATATTCGGGGGCTCCACCTACAAGTCTCATCGCGACTTGAAAGAGGTAGCACGAAAGGTTCATCATGTCACCCAGGGTAGACCTCCCATGCAGCAGCTCAAGTGGTCTGAGTTGTCTCTCACTTTATCTAAAGATGATTGTCCCCTTGGGATGACCAAGCCGCACAAGCTCCCATTGGTCGTGACACCAACCATCAGCAATACTATGGTGGGGCGAGTGCTAATTGATTATGTGAGTTCTATGGACTTAATCTCTGCCAAGGTCTTGGATGACATGCAAATCCCTCGTTCGAAGATCAAGAGTATCGCGGTCCCTTTCTACGAAATCGTGCTGGGCACATCGGTCAAGCCTCTCAGCCAGGTCGTATTGCCCGTGATTTTTGGCAGTCTGAGCAATTTTCGGATAGAAATGATCACCTTTGAGGTGGTCAATTTTGATTTAAACTACAATGCCATCCTCAGCAGGACAGCTCTATCCAAGTTCATGGTAGCTACGCATCATGCGTACCAATGCCTAAAGGTTCCCATCCCTAACAGGGTGATTACCATAAGGGGGAGCCATAAGTTGGCATTAAATTATGACGAAAGGGCATTGGACATGGTCGGGCAACTGCCTTTGCGTGGTCCCGACGAAGAGCCAAAGCATTCCTGGCCTAAAGTTTCCCTCCAACCTGGAGGAGAGACCAAGGCAGTTCCGTTGAACAAATCAGAGCCAATCAAGGTCATACACTTAGGATCTTCTCTAGATGCGAAATAGGAAATCGAGCTCATCACTTTCCTCTAGAAGAATGCAGATGTGTTCGCCTGGGAACCGTATGACATGCCCGGGGTCCCAAGGGAAGTGATCGAGCACAGGCTAGCGGTCCAGCCTGATAAAAAATTGGTGCGATAGAAGCTCAGGCGTTTCTCCCAGGAAAAGTAGCAAATCATCCAGGAGGAACTCGACAAGCTCCTTAAGTCCGGCTTCATCCGAGAAGTCCAGCATTCGGAGTGGCTGGCTAACCTAGTCATCGCTAAGAAAAGGGGGGGGGGGTAAATGGCGCATGTGCATCAACCACACGGGCTTAAATGCCGCCTGTCCCAAGGACAACTTCCCGATGCCCCGCATAGACCAGTTTGTCGATGCGACAGCGGAGTCCCAAGTGATGAGCTTCTTGGATGCCTACTCGAGCTACCACCAGATCAGCATATCACCTGACGATGAAGAGAAGACTTCATTCATTACCCCGTTTGGGACGTTTTGCTATACGACCATGTCCTTCGGTTTGAGGAATGCTTGAGCGACTTTTCAGTGCCTCATGCAAAAAACTTTCCCATATCAGATAGGTCGCAATCTGGAGGTCTATATGGATGACATAGTAGTCAAAAGAAAGCTCGTCTCTGGTTAAGTTTCCAACCTGGAGGAAACTTTTTGTAACCTCAACAAGCATCGAATAACGCTAAATCTAGAGAAGTGTGTCTTTGGTGTAAGGGCCGGCAAGGTGCTCGGCTACATGGTCGGGCCACAGGCATTGGTGCAAACCCAGAAAAGATCAAAGCCATCGAGTGCATGCGGCCTCCTAGTTGTGTAAAGGAGGTCCAAGCCCGGACTGGATGGATGGTAGCCCTAAGTCACTTCATTTCCCGGTTGGATCAACGTGGACTACCTTTCTTTAAGGCACTATGCAAACACGATGGTTTCGTTTGGACGGAAGAAGCTAACCGCTCTTTCGAAGAACTGAAGCAATACCTGTCCAAGCCACCCATCCTAACCATGCCCAAATCAGGGGAAACTCTGCTGCTCTATCTAGTGGTGACCCCACAGGCAGTAAGTGCCATCTTGATAGTGGAACGGGACGGGACACAACGACCTGTTTATTATATTAACGAAGTACTACATGGGCCAAAGGAGCATTACCTGGAAGTCTAGAAGCTTCTGTACTCGCTACTAGTAGCATCTCAAAAATTACGACACTACTTTCAGGCCCACATGATCACAGTCCCGACCAATTTTCCACTTAGGGAGATCCTAAGAAACCAAGACGCCAGTGGTCGCATAGCAAAATGGGCCATGGAGCTCGCTGAGTACGAGATTCAATTCTCGACCTACATGGCATCAAATCACAGGTCTTGGCTAACTTTGTAGCCGAGTGGACAAACCCAACGCCACCTGATAACGAGCTCGATAAGGCTCGACAGAATTGTTAGACAATGTACTTCGATGGATCTCATGCATATGAACGCTCGAGGGCTGGAGTTGTGTTGATCTCCCCACAGGGGGAACAACTTTAGTATGCCATAGAACTACACTTCGCCGCGACCAATAAAATGGTGGAGTACGAGGGCCTCTTGGCTGGACTACAAGCATGCAAAGCGCTCGGAGTCCAGCGACTCAATGTGAAAGGCGATTTGCAGTTGGTCATCAACCAGGTTAACAAGGAGTATCAGTGTTCCAATAACTCAATGGCGCTTTACCTGGTTGAGGTAAGGAAGATGGATAAGTACTTCAAGAACTTCGAGTTGCTCTACATTCCCATGAAGGACAATTCCCTGGCCGACCAATTATCAAATATCGGTTCCTCTCAAACCGCCACTCCAGTGGGAGTGCTCGTGGAGCACTTGAACAAGCCCTCCATTCCCTCTGTAGAGGAGGCACTACAGGCTTGCGGTAAAGTTTCTCTTCTCGAGCAGGGTGCAAACTAGATGACGCCATTCATCGAATATCTTGTGCATGGGACACTACCCGTAGAAGAGGCCGAGCGTTCCTGGCTCATAAGATGATCCTCCCCATACAAACTGACCGAGGGTGCCCTGTACCGTAAGGGAGCACTAGGAGTACTCTCCAAGTGCATCTCTTAAGAAGAGGGCTTGTTCCTTCTTCAAGACATCTATGAGGGAATGTGTGGAGCTCACTCATCATTCAGAACACTTGTGAGCAAAGCCTTTTGATTGGGCTATTATTGGCCTACGGCCACAGCCGACGCCCGGTCGATTGTGACAACCTGCCGAGCGTAATAGTTTCACGCTCGTAAGGCCCATCAGCCGGCATACGCGGTTCAGACCATCCCACTTTCGTGGCCATTCTCGACCTGGGGACTCGATATTCTCGGACCTTTTCCCTGGGGTCCAGAAGGGCTGCAAGTACTTGCTCGTAGCCATCTACACTTTCACCAAGTGGATCGAGGCTGAACTTGTGTCAACCATCTCGGCCCAGGCGGCCAAGAGGTTTTTCCACAATAATGTGGTGACGCGCTTTGGGTTCCTGAACTACCTCATCATGGACAACGAAACCCAGTTCACCAGTGAAATGTTCCAAGCGTATTGCGAGGACATTGGGACCAAGGTCTGCTACGCCTCCGTGGCGCACCCATAGAGCAACAGAGCGGCCGAGCGAGCAAACGATCAGATTATCCAAGGGATAAAAAGTAGGGTCTTTAAGAACCTCAACAAGCATCAGCAGGCATGGGTGGATGAGCTTCCTTCCGTCCTTTGGTTGGTTCGCAGCACGGCAAGTTGGGCTACAGGTGAGACCCCATTCCAGCTTGTCTATGGTGAAGAGGCCATATTGCCCACTGAGATCGTTCTGGATTCCCCAAGGGTGCATCTGGTTGACAGTGTCGACCAAGAGATCGAGCGTCTTTTAGACCTAGACCTCGCCGAGTCAACACGCGAATGGGCTTTGCTGCGATATGTGATTTACCTACAGGCTCTTCATAGGCACACGGCTAAGTCGATTCGACCAAGGACCCTGCAAGTTAGCGATCTCGTCCTACGTCGAGTTCAGGATTTATCGAAAGCTAACAAGCTAACCCCCAGTTGAGAGGGTGCATTCATGGTCATTTCAGCAACACGCCCGGGGACTGTTCGCCTGGCGATGGAGGACGATCGACAGCTTGCCAGTACCTAGAACATCGAACAACTATGTAAGTTTTACATCTAGACTATCTATTACCGCACTTTGTTTTATGCAATTCAGCGGTTGTTTTCTATTAAAAAAATCGGTTCTTTCACCTCCGTGAGTTCCATTCTTCCCAAGATCTTGTGAATATCCCTAAAGTCCCTGCCCATCAGTAAGCCGACCTAACCTCGCACAAGGGCAAACTACCCTCCTCACGATCTTGATGACAGAATGAGCATGTGCAGGCAAGAACATACACTCCAATCCTACTCTCTGAAGCTTGGCTAGCATGCGTAAGAACGATGAATGCACGGGCACCAATGCTGGGTCACTAAACTCACCTCTAGAGGTTTCAGTCTACATAAGCCGATCATTATTCGCAGTTGCTCTTCGTTGCAGGATATGATCGTACACAGACACCCTCTTGGACGGCCCAGAGCTCTAGTCCAACCCATGCGTGCTCGGTGGCCACGAGCATTGTCAATCAAGACGCATGTTTTCCCCGTCATTGCCGAACCTATGCCAGCAAACTAGGGGCATGGGTCAAGATGCGTGGGGGGATGGAGCCACGCATGTGTTCCTTTCGCGAATTAACTCGTGCTCACAATTTAGAGAATGGCACTAGGTCGTGAGCGCGAGGGCATGCGCGATTTTTTCCAAACTCTACTATGCATGAGCTCGTGCTCGCAATCCAGGTGCATGACCTTCGTTCATAGCGGGGGCTGGTAGGGACGAACTACCATGCTTTTTCTAAAAACACACACTCGTTTATGTTTTTTGCCCTTTACCATGTGAACTTTCTGCTTTCCTTGTCTTGCTCGTTTTGTTTTCTCTTTGTCCAGGGCGTTCATCCTCCATGGCAAGGAGATAGTCGAAGCAAAAAGAAACAAGAAAATGAAGGGAGACAAGTTCACAGAAAAGAAATCCCTTTCCAAAATTATCTCAAGTTTACATTGGGGGAGATTACACCCTCTTACGCTTCACTTCTTGGAGGGTCTCGAGCTCCTCCCTCACGGAGTCGAGCTCGGCCTCAAGGTCGATGACTCGCCGGCGAGCTGCACACCCCTCGGCCGCTCCCTAGCGAAGTCTCTTCATTTCTTCCTTTTGCAGGTCGGCCGCCTCAGTGACCACCACCGCCAAGTCAGTGGCCTCCTTCACAGCTCGCCGTAGCCCATCCACCTCTTCCTCCAGTTCCTTGGTCCTGGTCTCTAGGATCGCCTTGCCCAGCAAGCTCTGGAGAAGCTGCTCCCTGAGCTCCACGGTGAACTCCCTGGTCCGTTGCAGCTCCTCCCCACCTGAAGCATTTATCATGGCCATCGTTTGCTCGAGCTTTGCGACTTTGGTGTCTTGCTCGGCAAGGTGCTTGGTGAAAAGCTCCAGAGGGACAATCGCTGCATCAAAATCGACCATGGCCGTGTTGACCATCTGCAAAAGACAGCCCAGTATGTTTTCGCTCCCTGAGAAAAGAAAAGCATTTCAGAAAAGTTAGAATGCCTTACCTAGAGGGCACAGTGGACCCAATTCTCCCAGTCCTGTTCGCGCACAGCCTAGCCGAATGTCGGCGGGGTCTCCGAAGTTGGCCCGCGGTAGGGGAAGAATCTTGTATCACCTCAAAATTTTCTTTTATTAAATTTATTGAGTTAATTGAATTTTTGGAATTTTCTTTAATTTATTTGGATTTAATTTGAATCAAGTCCTTTATTGAAGTATTTAAATATTTAAAAGTGTTAAATAATTTTTTGTTGAAAATATTTTATTTGAGTCCAAAATGTCTCAAAGTATTTTCCAGAATTTTTTTGGGTCTTTTGCCATTTTTCTCGATTTAATTAAATTTTTGGAATTATTTTAAGTAATAAAAGGAAATAGGAAATCTGGAAAAACCCTAACGGGTTGAGCCTAACGAATTCGACCTGTTAGCCCACTAACCCGTCGCGACCGCAAACCGCCAACCCGAAACCCTATTCCCGCTAACCGTTGGATCACGATCCAACGGTGGACGGTGAGCTGCGTCGCGCGCGTGTGTTGAACGTCCGATCCGAGCCATGCTGACGATCGAGATGCTACCATGTTGTCTTCGTTTCCGAGTTGAGCAGCGCCACCGCGTTCCGCTGTGTGGACCTAGGATTCCAAATTAGGCGTGAACACCGAGGCTATTTAATGCTTGGACAGGCTTTCAAGAATCCCCGTTTCCTTGCGCGTATTTTGCCCTAGTTTGCCTTGCTTGAGCCACCGCCAGTTCATGCCGATTGTTCACCATAGTTAGTTGAGCGCTGCCTCAATTTTTCCTTCATCCCGTCATCATCAAGCCATCTCCGCTGCATCGTGACTCGGTTTGGGAAACTCCAGGATGAGGTGTTTTGGCTGTGACCATTCACCTCACTGGAAATGCGTGGAAAAGCCGCTGCCGTGGTCGTCATCCCCAGCCCCGGCCAACGCAGTCCGCCATGCCATCACCGAGATCATCGAACTTTGACAGTCGTCCGATCAAGATTCGATGCACGAGGTTAGTCCACGTTGTCATCACAGTGTATCCATCAAATTAGATCTCAACCGTAGGATTTAGATCGTATGATTCGGATTAGATCTAGTATTACTGCTTAGATCTGTTCGCAGCCATTAGATCTAGATCCTATGATGCAGATTAAGCCACGTAGCTCGGGCAGTGGAGCACTAGATCGGACCCTAGCCGTTGGATCAAAGTTGAACGGCTTAGATTTCATAGTGTAGACTCAATGGGATCTAACCCTAGTTGTTCGATCCACAGCAAGTGGTCCAGATGCACCCACGTGTCACACACCGGGTCTATCCATGTCGGGACCCGAATTTGCAAATCCGAACCCTCTGTGTATTCAGGACTAGTCCATGATCACGCTAGTGCACACAGTCACAACATTGGTAAATATCAAAATCATACTCAACGAAATAGTAAAGTACTTTATTTAATTAAGCCAAACGGGCTGCTAGACCTTATGGTCAAGTTACAAGAGTACGCCTCATAGGGCGAAAACTTATTGAAATAAACAATTGCAGCGGAATCAAATAAACTTCGTGGCGCCATCCGGTATACCACAGGCAACTGACTGGGCTCGCTCCTCTAGTTCGTCGGCTCCTCCTGGAACTCCTCCTCCAAAGCCGGCGTTGCTTCTTCAACTGATGTTGTTTTGTTGCAAGGGGTGAGTACTTGGTAATCAACAAGTCATGCACAGAGTGCAAAGCTAGTATTCTACATGCATGGCTTATTACAAAGGATAGGCTAACAGGTTTCTTTGCAGTAAAGTAACATTCAAAAATACAGTAATAGATTGCAAAGCAGTAAAACAATAATAAGTAGAACAACTTTCACAATAATTGAGCAAGTAAAGCATTTAATAACCTAAGTCCAGTTCACAAGTTCCAACCTAAGCATTTTCCAAAGACAGATTATTTTCATAAAGGTCTAACCCTTGACTGTAATCCCCGAGTAGTGTCCAATAATGCGGACTCGGCTATTCGAATAGATTTTACACTCTGCAGAGGTTATGCACTTTACCCCCAAGATATGGTGAAACACCAAAAAGGCGAGTACCCGTAATAAAGTCTTTTGGAAGCTTCTGACTCCACAAGTGAACCTCTCCGGTTGTTGCACACTATCCCTTCCCTTAGCAAAGGCGAAGTCTAGGTCAACCAACCGTTGGATGGGTACCTAGCCGCATCCCCGGTACTCTCCCCCATACAACTACACAGAGGTATAGATGACACCCCGAGGTACTTCATGCAAGTTATTAGCAACCTACTCAACTAGGTTCGTCCCATTCTAGACATGTGGTTGCATGATTGACCCAGTTCAAAGGCTTGCAAGGTTAAGTCCTTAGGGTGACCAAGGCAAGACTACCGAAGTGTCCATAAGTATTCCAAATCAACAAAAACCAAAACAATCGCCCAGTTTCCACTCTTGGCCCACCATAACAATCTTGCCACTTGCCTCGATCTAAACCATTTTACCAATCCCCAATTGATTACCATGCACCACATGCCATCAACATCAGCATCAATAACACATGACACTTTCCAAAATATGTTCCATATCTCATTAATAATTGATCATCCAAAATCGTGTCATGGCTATGTGGCAGGGCTAAGCATTATACTTCAGCGATCTAATTACCCATGTTGGCAATTGAATAATGTCCAACTATTAATCCATGTTCTAGGGTGACAATTGATTCAAGGCACACAATCATTATAGTAACACCCCAATTTTTGCTTTTCATGAATTTAAATGAAATTTTGCACTTTTGAGAATTTTTGGAATTTTCTGGGATTTATTTGGATTTAATTTGAATTTATTCCCTTTTGAGATAATTAAATAATTAAAAGTTTCAAATAAATTTTTATTCGAAATAATTTATTTGAGTCTAAAATGTCTCAAAGTATTTTCTAGAATTTTTCTGGAATTTTTCTGATTATTTTGCTATTTTTCTTGAATTAATTGAATTACTAGAAATTATTTTAAATATTAAATGGCTGGAAAAACCTAACGGGTTCTACTGTTCATCCGACCCAAGTCAGACTCGAGTCTGACCGAACCACATTCGAGCCAGACCGAGCCAGACCCAAACCCTTACCCATGCGACCGTTGGATCTAGATCCAACGGCCGACGTTGCGCCACGTCGCCTCGAACCGGATCCAGTCCGGATCCGTTCGCGCCCGAGCGATCTCAGTAGTTGATCTCTCCATGTGTACGGCTCCTGTGCATCATGTTCGTTCTAATTTCCCCGGTGAGTCTGTTCATCTCCGCCGCTGCGTCGCATTTGGAATCCATGCCTATTTAACGCACGGATCGGTCCCCGAGGATCGCCTTTGCATGCTGAGTCCTTAGCCCTAGCTCGCGCCGCCAGGAGCACCACCATTTAGCCGCGATTGCTCGCTGTTGTTCGTGGGTGCCGCAGCGGATTTCCTTCGTTTCTGCCGACGTCCGGACGACTCTCGCCGCCCCAAGCACAAATCTGGAATCCTCGCGTGAAGGCGAACCCGTGGGGATCACTCACCTCGTCGGAGAACGCGTGAAACGACGTTGGCTAGGTCGTCTTCCTCAGTTCCGGCAAGCCAGCGCCGCCACGTCGACATTAGGGTTCGCGAGCATCGTCGACCGTCCGATCCTCATCCAACGCACCAGGTTCGGCCACGTAATCCCCTCTCTGTGATGAACTAGATCTAACCCTAGCCGTAGGATTTAGATCGAACGTTGTAGATTAGATCCAGTGTTACCGTGTAGATCTATTAGCAGCCGTTAGATCTAAATCCAACGCCCCAGATTTAGCCACGTACGGTAGAACCGTACGCATTAGATCAGATCTTGACACTTGGATCAAGATTGTGCGGTCCGGATGCACCCACGTGTCGCGGACCGGGTCATGCCACGCCGCCCTTGATGCAGCTAAACTTGATCGGATCCTAGCCGTACGATTCAAATCGAACGGTCCAGATCGACCGTGTAGATCCAACTCGCACGGGATTAGATATAATCTAGACCGTTGGATTTCAAACCAACGGCCTAGATTGCGCCACGTGTCTAGTAGCTGAATCGTCGCTGTCCACACGGGTCAGCCCGGTCATCGCTGACGTCACGTGTGATGTCAGCACGGGCCCGCATGTCACCGTTTGGCCCAACTGCACCATGACGTCATCCGTGACATCATGATGACATCACGGTGGGGCCCGCTTGTCAGTACCATTTAGCCGAGCGTGATGTCATACCCGTGGACCGGGTCCATAAACCAGATGACGCAATGCTGACGTCATTATTCGATTTTTCAATAGAAAAATAATTCGGTGGAAATTCAATTTCCACGCTGACGTTAGCTGACGTCATAATTCGGATTTTCAATAGAAAAATAAATGAATTAATTCGGTTTATTCTTTTATTTGATTTTTCAAACTTCAAACGCTTATAACTTTTGTGTTTAACTCCGATTTGGGTGATTCAAATTTTTATATTTTTATAAAATTGAGCTCTACTTAATGGTGAATTTTATTTAATTTTTGGACATGAGTTTTCCTTTGCTTTTATTTATTTAATTGATTTTTCAAAATTTATACGGCTATAACTTTTGCATTTTAACTCCGATTGAGGCGATTCCAGTTTCTAATTTTTTATAAAATTGAACTCTATTTAATGGTAAATTTAATTTAATTTTTGAACAAGAGTTTTTTCTCTATTTTTATTTATTTGGTGTTTATTTATCCGTTATGAGTAAACGTCGAGGTGCCCGAAGGCTTCGAAGATGAAGTTTTTACCCAGGAGCCTGCTCAAAACCAAGAACAAGTACTTTTTAAAGGCAAGTTATGCTTTGATCATATTGTTTCCACTTTCGAAAATTATTTTGATTCAATTTATTGCATGCTAAATTAATTAGAAAATGCTTTAATTATTTATGCGAATTAGTTAAAAGCCAATTTTGTTGTATGCCACCTTGACATAAATAATTGTGTGCCATGAACCCTTGTCACCCTAGTTGTGGATTATTTAGTTGGACAATATTAAATTGCCAACCTGGGTAATTAGACCGCTGTAGAATAATGCTTAGCCCTGCCACGTAGTCATGACTTACTGGGGTTTGATAAAATGCTTTAGACCGGGGCAAGTGGCAAGTCTGATCAGGTGGGTTAGGATTGGTATCGGGAAAGTCGTTTTGGTTCTTCGGGTAGTCTTGCCCTAGTCAATTAAGGACTTAACCTTGCAAGCCTTTGAACTGAGTCAATCATACAATCACAAGTCTGGACTGGGACATACCTAGCTGATTAATTTGATGATTCTAAACTTTAGTACTATTGTGGTGGTGTGAGGCCCGGGTAGTGGTAACCAGTCCTCGCACGGGTTGGCTAACATGGTGCAAGAGTGGGGCCCTGGATGTGGTAACCAGTCCCACCAGTGTTGAAACCTCAGCAAGTAGTACTGGTTTTAGATAGGCATTGGAAAGGCTTTGTTATGGACACTCGCCTTTGTGGTGTTTGACTGTATCTTTTGGGTAGAGTGTAAAATCTATTCGAATAGCCGTGTCCGCGGCATTGGACATTGCTCGGGAATTACAGTCAAGAGTTAGACTTTCATGAAAATAAATACAGAGTTTGGAAACACTTGGGTTTGGAATTTTGAACTGGACTAGGATTGGAAAATACTTCACTTGTGAAGTATTTGTGAAAGTTATTATCTTTATTATTGCTTTACTGCTTTGCAATCTATTACTGTATTTATGAATGCTGCTTCCTGCAAATGAATCTGTTAGCCTATCCTTTGTGATAAGCTATGCATGTAGAATATTAGCTTGCATTCTGTGCATGACTTGCTGAGTACCAAGTACTAACCCCCTTGCAACAAAACAACACCAGTTGAAGAACAGGCCACGCCAGCTTTGGAGGAGGAACTTCAGGAGAAGCCGTCTACCTAAGGAGAAGCCTAGTCAGTTGCCTGTAGCATATTTGTTGACGCCACGTGTTTCTTTATTTTTCCGCTGCAGTTATTTCTTTTAATAAGTTTTCGCCCTGCGAGGCATACCTTTGTAACTTGACCATAAGGTCGAGCAACCAGTTTGGTATATTTAAATAAAGTACTTTACTATTCGTTGAGTATGATTGTGATATTTACCAATGTTGAGACTGTGTGCACTAGCGTGATCCTGGACTAGTGCAGAATACACAAAGGGTCCGGATTTGCAAATTCGGGTCCCGACAGAGGTAGTATCAGAGCCATACTGACTGTAGGAGTACCCTTAGCTAGAATGGCCGAAGTAAGGATAAAAACTATTTTCTAAAGTTAAAAGTTGTCAAGATAATGAATGAATTCTAAACTTATCCCCTTCTCTCTTGTTCATACCTTTGCTAAATTCGTTTTGTCTCCACTTTGATTTTAAAATGTTGCGTTCTCACTGAGTGTCTTTGGCAGATGAAGATGATCAACAATTACGCCGAGCATGAGGGCGGTTACGCCGTTGAGTTGTGGCGTATGCTGTAGGTACTTGGAGGTTTTGAGAGACCGCTTTACCGAGGGACCACCATAGTGCAGGCAGGATTGGTCCATGCGTGGCGAGTCAAAATCACTGTGTATGCCCGAGAGAAGACGAAGTGTCGGGACCCCGAATTTGCAAATCCGGACCCTCTGTGTATACAACACTAGTCCAGGAACGCGCTAGTGCACACAGTCTTAACATCGGTAAATATCACAATCATACCATTCGATACTAATAAAGTACTTTATTTAAATAACAAACTGGTTACTCGACCTTATGGTCAAGTCACAAATGTACGCCTCGCAGGGCAAAACTTATTAAGAGAGAAAATAGTAGCAGCGGAAAATAAGATAACTTCGTGGCGCCATCCAAAGATACCACAGGCAACCTGACTGGCTCGCCTCCTAAGTAGACGGTTCCTCTTGGAGCTCCTCCTCCAAAGCTGGTGTAGTCTCCTCTTCAACTCGGGTGTTGTATGGTGGCAAGGGTGAGTACTTGGTACTCAAGCAAGTCATGCATGTAATGCAGCTAATATACTACATGCATGGCTTAATACAAAGGAATAGCTCAAGGTATATTTGCAGTAAACAGCATTTGACAAGTAGTATAAGTAGATTTGAAAGCAGTAGAAACAAGTAAAGCGTAGATAACTTTTCAAGAAATTTAGTAAACATCTTTCCCATCCTAATCCACATTTCTAACATCATTGTCAATCCAATCCACCCTTTCAAAACCAAGTTATTTTCAGAAAATCTAACCCTTGACTGTAATTCCCGAGCGATGTCCAATACCGCGGACATGACTATTCGAATAGATTCTACACTCTGCAGAGGTTATGCACTTTACCCACAAGATACAGTCAAACACCACAAAGGCGAGTTCCCGTAACAAAGTCTTTCGGAAACCTCTAACAATACAAGTGGTCCTCCCTGCTATTGCGCACTAACCCTTCCCTTAGCTAAGGCGAAGTCTAGGCCAATCAACCGTTAGATGGGTACTGGCCTCACTTCCAGACGCCCCCCGCACAACTTACACAAAGGGTGTAGTTGACTCTCCGAGGTCCCACAGTGCACGTTATCGCCAGCCTTAGTCAACTAGGTCCGTCCCATTACGTACATGTGGTTGCACGTTAGACCCAGTTCAAAGGCTTGCAAGGTTAAGTCCTTAGGGTGACCAGGGCAAGACTACCCGAAGAACCAAATCAACATCCCCAATGCCACAACTGGCCCACTGATTACTCTTGCCACATGCCCTGGCCGAAATCATTTATCAAACCCCGCTTGATTACCATGCACCACGTGCCATCAACATCACATGATACCTTTCCAAAACAGGTTCAATATATCATTAAGTCAATATTAACATTTGATTCTCCAAAATCATGTCATGAGCACGTAAGCGAGGTCTAAGCGTTATACTACAACGTTCTAAACCCATGTTGGCAATTTAATAATGTCCAACTAGTAATCCACAACTAGGGTGACAAAGGGGTCATGGCACATACTTAAATAATCAAGGTGTCATACAGCAAATTGGTGTTTATCTAATCTCCCATGTTTAAATAAAGTATTTTCTATTTGAACTTAGCATGCAATAGGTTAAATCAAAATAGATTTCAAAATAGGATCAACATGGTCAAAGCACAACTTGCCTTCAGAAAGTACTTGTTCTTGGTCTTGAGTTGGATCCTGAGTTAATACTTCTCCTTCGAATCCTTCCCAAGACTTCAACGTCTACTCGTAAAGCGTGCAAATAGCAAATACACGAATAAAAAATAGGCAAAAAGTGTCCAAACATCCAAATAAAATCCATAAACAGAGAGAACATAATTTTATGAGTTTTTAGAAACTGGAATCGTCAAATTTGGAGTTAAGACGCAAAAGTTATGATTATTTAAAGTTTAAATAATCAATTAAATAATTTTGCTGAGAAAAACTTTAGTCCAAAAATTAAATAAAATTCATATTTAGGTAGATCTCAATTTTATTCAAATTTAGAAATTTGAATCACTCAAATCGGAGTTGAAACGCAAAAGTTATAAGCGTTTGAAGTTTGAAACAAAATCTGAAATCATTATTTCGAATTAATAAATCATTTTCTTTTTCGGAAATTAATTATTGCGTCAGCATGGACACGTGGCAGCACTGGATTGGTCTGCTGACGTCAGCCGGTCCATGGACTCGGTCCACGCTCGGCTCGGGTCTACCGTGGACCCGGTCCACGGCTCACGTGAGACTGACATGTGGGACCACTCGGGTGACGTCATCGCTGACGTCAGCGGGGCTCAGCCCACGGTGCTGACAGGTGGGTCCCTCCGATGACGTCACGGTGCGGTCGCTGACACGCGGGCCCCGCGTGTCAGTGACCCACGCGCACGCCCGCGTGGCGCGGCGGTTCGGCTCCCTGGACACGTGGCACGATCGTAGCCGTTGGTTTGAAAACCGACGGCCGCGATTAGATTTGGGCCTCAAGTGCTTGGGGCGCACGGGTTGATCTGGGCCGTTGGATCTTGATCTAACGGTCCAGATCCAATCTAGCCTGGTGCAGTTCCCGCTACGTGGCACGACCTAAGCCGTTGGATCTAGATCCAACGGTTGAGATTAGATCTAGGATTTTCAACGGGGAACTCACCGAGGGTGACGTGGCGCGATCTGAGCCCTTGGATCTTGATCGGACGATTGGTGGAGCTCGGGGTCGGCGATGGTTTACTGGCGGCGCTTAGCTTGGCCGGAGATGAAGACGATGACCACGGTCTCGGTGTTCCGGCGCGCGCCCGGCGAGATGAAAGGTCTCTTCGTGCGTCTCGCCCTGGGTCCTAGATCTGCTCTGGTGGCGGCGGCGAGGACGGCGGACGCGCGCGAATCGGCTTTTAACCGCGGGCGAAACAGGATTCTAACTCCGCGAGCTCAGACGGGCAAACGGGCGACGGCCAGCGAGATGGCTCGGGACACAGGTGCGCACGGAAGAGGGCAACCTCGGGGCGTGACCCGGGCTTTAAATAGCCTCGGCGTTCGTGCCCGAGACGGAAACCTAGTTCTCCACGGCGGCGGAGTCCGGCTCGGACTCGGGCGGAGACGACGACGCACGGCCGTCTATGTGGCACGATCAACGGCCACGATGTGCGCGCGGGATCGGATCCGGGCCGGATTCGACCGGCGATGCGGGAAATCTCGACCGTTGGATCTTGATCCAACGGTTGGGATCGATTAGGTTTTGGAGTTGGTTCGGTCGAGTCACGTGGCTCGGGTCGGACTTGAACTCGAGTCTGACTCGTGCTCGGTCGGATGAACAGTACAAACCCACTCGCATTTTCCAGCGATTTAATAATTAAAATAATTCCCAGAAATTCATTTAATTCATTAAAAATAGCAAAATACTCAGAAAAATTCTGGAAAATATTTTGGAACATTTTGGACTCAAATAAAATATTTCCAATAATATTTTATTTGCAAAGTTTAATTCTTTAATTATTTCAAAATGGAATAAATTCAAATAAATTCCAAATAAATCCAAATAAATTCCAGAAAATTCCAAAAATTCACCAAAGTGCCAAATCACACATGAATTTAAGAAAAGCAAAATTTTGGGGTGTTACACGAAGGCAAGCCGTCCACTCTACTTTACAGTGAAGAGGTCTTCATTTAAGGCCGGGATCCAGGAGACGTCGCGTCTAGCGATGCGGCAGATCGCTCGCTTCTACTCCAGGGAATTGGAGGGCACCGTGTTTCATCACCACCCGCGCAGAGACAACCGCCTTGACCGGGAGTCGATAGATGATGAGAACGCCACGATCACTCATTTAGCGAGGTTTGTCGTCGCTTAGGAGGATGTGATTGATGATACAGTTCAGGAGTTACAGAAGGCTCGCGATGAGGTCGAGGAAGTCAAGAAGCAACTGCAAGAAGCCCGAGAGTATCTAGCCCACTCGATTCGGAGGGTTCGTAAGCTAGAGATGGCGTTGTACGGACCTGAACCGGAGCCGGTGTTGGAGCTGCACAACCCAGACCCAGAGGAGGCACCACCTGCACCACAACCATAGCCAGAGCTAGAACCAGAGGAGGACGTCACGTCGTCGACCACAGTTATGGTAGGGCATGGTGATCGCTTTTCACTAATGCCGTCTCACCCGCCAGTGTACCCGCCGGGGAGTTCCCGAGGAGGATGGCTCGAGGAGTGAGCATTCAGGATTAGAAGTTGAGACTCCTTCGTCGAGTCGCGTCTAAGAATAAAGAGTCACCCTTATAGGCGTTAGACTTCAGTGTGTTTGTTTCATTTGGATTTTCATTGATTGCTGAGTGTGCAGTATGTGTTGCAAGGCCCTTAGGCATTGCGAGCAACCATACCAAGTCATTAAATAATTAATAAAGTTGGAATTTGAGTTACACCTTCCACCCCGCATAAGTTCCTCTACTACTTGCCTATTCTTATTTCCCTCTCGTCTCTAAAATTTGGAGCAATCGACAGATGGTGAACACTCGCGGAAACCTTGGAGGCAATGGAAGTGGTTCCCGCCCCGCTGGAAACCCCAATGATGGAGCACCGCATCCCAGCCAGCACCGCCAGTTGACATGTAGAACTTTGGAGCCTTCCTTGCTGCACAGACCCAGTTGATGCATGCTATGATGGAACAGATGCAGCAAGTCACCGCTCAGGCCGCTGCTAACCAAGCAAATCAGGGGCAGCGTCAGAACTCAAGGCTTTCAGAGTTTATGAGGACTCATCCGCCCACTTTCTTTGGAAACGCCAATCCTTTGGAGGCTGATGACTGGTTAAGGTCAATTGAGAGGAAGCTGCACATTACCTAGTGTGTGGGGAATGAGAGAGTGTTTTATGCATCTCATCAGCTAGAAGGAACTGCAGCTGAATGGTGGGAGAATTACTGCGCTACACAGGAGAACCCACAGGAGATCACCTGGGAGGAGTTTACAGCTGCATTTCGCCAGTATCACGTACCCGAAGGAATCATGGACCTCAAGAAGGAAGAGTTCAGAGCTTTAAAGCAAGGCAGCCAATCAGTGGCTGATTATCTCAATAAGTTCACCCAGCTCGCTCGCTACGCACCTGAAGATGTGGCGACAGATAAGGCTAGACAGTCTCGCTTCATGAAGGGACTGAACTCATGACTGCAGGTGGGGCTGATTACCCACACATTTCCTGATTTCCAAGAATTGGTGAACAAGGCACTTATTCTGGAGGACAAGCGCAAGGAGCTAGAAGACAACAGGAAGTGCAGGATGGCAAAATAGGGAGCACGCCAGGGAGTGCAGCGTTTGAGGGTTGCACCGAATCAGTTCTTCAGGTTTCAGTCGAGGAATGTGGCAAGGACACCGTCGCCAGCACCAATGCCTGCAAATCAGAATTTCCAGACTCCAGCACCAGTAGGAAATGCAGTCGCATGGAGTTAATCGGGTACAGTGAGAAGCTGTTATCACTGCAACGAGCCAGGACACTTCTCCAATGTTTGTTCTAAGAAGGCAGCGGGAGTGACGCCAGTTCGCTTCAACCTTGGGACAACTCCAGCCAGGACAGCCGCACCAGGAACAGGCCATGGAACCGCACCACCAGGAACCGCATCTCAGACTGTGGTGAGAGGCCATGTCAACCATGTCACCGCTTATGCACTACAGAATGCTACGGACGTCCTACTGGGTAAGTTACTTGTTAACTCAGAATGTGCAACAGTTTTGTTTGATTCTCGAGCTTCACATTCGTTTATTTCCCGGATTTTTGCTGTGAACAATGGGTTGAAAATGGTAAACCTTAAGCATGTACTGTTAGTCCAATCCCCGGGATCAGAACTCTGATCTGATGTAGGATGTTCTGGGGTAAGGATACTTATAGATGGAACGGAGTTCGTAGCAAACTTAATAGTATTGTGAAATCATGTGCTGAAAAATTGGCTTAAGAATTAATTTTGCAAAATGTGTTTGTGCATGTGTTTGACAAATTGACAAGAAACAATGTTTCTTTTCTTATGCCAGACCAAATTCTCGAAAAACAGTAAGTTCTCCACTTTTGCCGGAACGGTTTTCGCTACTGCGCCGGACTAAACTTTTAGTCCGGCGTGAACGTGTTTTTGAGGTTTCAAGTTCTCTTCAGAAATCGCGTTTTTGGCATGTACGCCGGACCAAACTTTTGGTCCGCCGTAAACGTGCTTTTGGCGTTCAAAAACCTAGTTTTTTCCATGCACACCAGACCAAATTTTTGGTCCGTCGTGAACATGTTTTTGTAGGGTTTCGTGTCGGAACAAGTTGCTTTTGAAACCGAACGTAGCACGTTTGCGCTCGACCAAGTTTCTTTTGGTCCACCGTGAACGTGTTTTCAAACGTTTTTGAGCCGGACTGAAACTTCCAAAACCAGTAAGTTCCGCGTGTACGCCGGACCAAATTTTTGGTCCATTGTGAACTGGATTTTTGACGGCTGTTTTCACGTTTGCGCCGGACCGGATTTTTGGTCCGGCGTGAATGGTTTTTTGCTCGATTAGGGTTTTGAGCAATTTTGGAATTGAATTCTGGTTTGAATTTGAGATTATGAAATTTGTGAGAATTTCGTGATGCTTGTTTTGAAGTGGACTTTATGCAATGCTCGTGTGAGTATTTGCATGGACTAATGTTGAGTCAAGTCGCGGACTTGTGCTCGGAATCGTTTTGTGGTTTGTTCATGTGCAGGTATTGCTCGAGGGCGAATGTGGTCGATGACGGGACCGGAACTAGATTCTTGGAGGAACTGAGGTTCGGGACTAGGTTCAGGAGGAACTGAGGTCTTGGTGGTCAAGGATGTCATGCGGGATGTTCGGGCTAAGAGAATGGTGCATATGAAGAATGGTTAGTCACGTGAGAATGGCAGGTGGCCATGCGCGTGCAAAGGGTTAGTCACGTGAGTATGGTAGGGTTGCCATACGCGTGCAAGAGTTGTACTCGGCCAGGTTGGTCCAAGTGAAGTTGTGTTGAATACATACTCCTTCTAGGATTAGGAGTGGGAGTCCTTCTAGGATTAGGAGTAGGAATTGTATTCAGGACTCTATGTGTTTGCTCTGTATAAATAGGGGAGGCGTCTCCTGTTTATGCATCAAGTTTTGAGCAAGCTTTAGGGTTGTACTCTTTTGTTTGGAGTACTTTAGACAAAATAAAGGAGAAATAAAGATCAAGTTCTTCAAATCTTTCGGCGAGCTACAATTCTAGTAAGATCTATTCTCGTCATCTTCTGTCACACCAAGCTTGCGAGGCTCATAACTTTTGATCCGTAAGTCCGATTGAGCTGAATCTTTTTGGGTTAGATTTGTATTGGAATCTAATTTCTTGTGTCCAAATTTCAGATCGATTCGACGGTTGTATCTATGGGAATTCGCGTTTTACCGAACCTCTATCATTTCTATTTTTGTCGAATACGAGCCAATTATTTGGTTCTGTTTTGGGGTGAACTTTTAGTAGATCAAGAATTTGGTTTTAGCTTCCGCACAATCATTCACCCCCCTCTGATTGCTATATTCGTATACTTTGATCCTACAAGTGGTATCAGAGCAAGGTTTTTCTAATCTATCTTAACCGGTGATTAGATTAATGGATCGTTATTCGACAAAACCGTGTATTTTCGATGGTGTTGATTTTCAGTTTTGGAAGGCCAAGATGGAGGCATTCATCCAAGCGCAGGGCTTCGCAATTTGGGAGAAGGTTTACAAGCCATATGATGTTCCCGAGAACGACAACGTCAACGACGCCAATCGCACACATGTTGAAGCAAATAGCAAGGCACGCAACTTGATCATCCAAGGCTTGGAACGCAGAAACTTTGATCGGGTGGTTCATCTTCGATCCGCATATGAGGTATGGAAGTCTCTTTGTGATTACCATGAGGGTTCTAACATTGTGAAAGAAGTTCGCCAAGACATCTACAAGAAGGAGTACATGCGATTCGAGATGAAACCGGGTGAGTCGGTTGATGACTTCTTTGCACGCTTTAATAAGATCCTTAGTAATCTACGTGTTGTTGGAGTCAACTATACTAATGCGGCCAATGCTAGACAATTACTTAGTGCTTTGGACATGTCAGTTTGGGAGATGAAAGTAACATCAATACAAGAATCCACTGTCATGAGTACACTTACTTTAGATGTTCTTTATTCTAAGTTGAAAACTCATGAGTTGGATGTCCTTGCCAGGAAAGGTAATTCTAAGTCAATTGCTTTTATCTCTAACCCTAACATGTCTAATGCAAATTCCTCTTCTAGCTTTGCCTTGTCCTCTTTGTCCTCTTTAACAAATGAGCAAATTGAAGAATTTCCTGAGGAAGATTTGGCACTACTCTCTTCTTGCTTTAACAAAGCTTTGCACAATGTGAGAATGAGAAAGAGAGGTGGTCCTCCAAGGTGCTATGAGTGTAGAGATCTCAACCACATGCGCTCAAATTATCCTAAGCTTGCAGGTAAAGCTTCAAGGGAGGAAAAAGACAACGACAGAAGAAAAGAGAAGAAGAAGTTCTCTCCAAGTGATAAGAAGAAGAACTTCATCAACCGCAAAGTTGTCCACCGAGTTCTTTCCGTTCTTGAACAAGTCAATTTGAGCAATGTGGATTCGGAGAGTAGCGAGGATGATGCAACTCCAAGTAAGAATGATTTGATGGGGTTATGTCTCATGGCAAGCGGCAAGGACAGCTTTACCGAGGACGACCACGACAACAACTTCAATGAGGTAGATCCTTCTTATGATGAATTAGCTATTGCGGTTTCTCGTCTTGGAAAATTGCTTGATAAACATAACAAGAAAATTAAGAAACATGATATTATTGTGGAATCATTAAATGCTGAAATTGTTAGACTTAGATCTTTGATTCCAGATGACGATGCTTCCAAATCATGTGACTTAATTTGGAGTGAGCTTACTTCACTTAGGAAAGAACATGCACTACTACAGAATGACACATCACTATCGCTCTATCTGTGTCGGTTCTAAACTTTTGACCTAAAAACCGATTGTGATAAGTATATTTCATTTGGAAATCTTGGTAACAGGTTATCACAATCGGTTCTGAGAAGTAACCGATTGTGATACAATAATAATCCCAATCGGTTCTAGATAAGAACCGATTGTGATAATAATTTTGTTATCACAATCAGTTTTTATCTAGAACCGATTGTAATGAGTAGGTATTATCACAATTGGTTTTGGGAAGAAACCGATTGTGCTGAGAACAGGGGTTATCACAATCAGTTCTTTTCCAAAACCGATTGTGATGATGTAACGCGCACAAAAAGAAAATCCGCCGCCGCAAGAAAAAAACAGAACATACTCACATAAGGCTAGCTATCAGCACACACATATATGTATAATGAAAGCACATATTGCTTTTAGCACGCACATATTGTTCACACATCCAGCACAGACATATATATATCTATATCTATATCTATATCTATATTGTTCACACACATGCATGCATTTTACTTATAGAACGAAAGTCCATGGCTATCACCGCTTAGGGTCAAGCCGCTGCCGAGTCGAAGAAGGGCGGCTGATCATCGTCGCTACATGGTGATGGCTCATCCTCCGACGAAAACCCAGAAGAGACACCGGTGCCCCAACGGGTGAAGGGGGGGCAAGGTGTCCTCCTCCTCCTCGTCGTCGTCCTCCTCCTTCTTGTCGTCGTCGTCGTCGTCTTCCTCCTCCTCCTTAGGAGGCTCAGGTGCCGGCGCTGCCGGCGGTGGTGATGGCGGTAACTCCACATACTTTGACTCGACAGTACTGTCGGAGCTGCAGGGAGAAGGTGGACGAGGCGGCGGCGATGCCATGAGAGCTAGCACGTGAAGAAGAGAAGCTGAGATACTTTGCAGGGAGATACTTTGGCACAAGAAGCTGAGATTGCGCGTGAGGTTGCAGCTGAGAGACGGCCGACCGATTGGTTAAAAATGTGGCACGAAACACGAAGAGTCGCGTTCTTAATTATCAGTAGACGAAGGGGTTTGAATATTATCTGTGTCAGTTCTATATAGAAGCTGACTATGATTATATTATCACAGTCAGGTTCTATATAGAACCGACACAGATAATATTCAAACTGTGTCGGTTCCAGATAAAACCGACGGTGATAAATAATATCACAATCGGTTTTTATCTAGAACCGATTGTGATTAAGTAGCTAATATCACAATCGGTGTTTTCTAAGAACCGATTGTGTAAGCCTCGCTAGGTTTTATATATTCCCTCGGGATGAACTCTCCTCTGTTGTAGTTCTGTTGCCAAAAAAAAAAACCGTCGCCACCCCGAAAAACAGAACATATTCTTATTTAAACTTAGACTTGGGGGAGAAAATATGAAATCCTTGTGGTTGTGTGTTAAGAGGGTAAGTTGAAGCCCTAGCTTGAAGAGATTTCCCCCTCTATTTTCCCTCGTTTGATGATTTCTTCAAATGGTGAGCATTCCTTCAAATTCTTCCAAATGCATGTGTTGTATGTCATTAATGCTATTATATATGGTTGAAATGTACCAATATTGTTGCAGAAATTATAAAGGAACTCCTCGAGGAGATCGGTTTGAGGCTAAAGTTGAAACCCTATATAGCTTGAGTATATTTCCCCTCATTTGTGGTTAATTTCCTTCAAAAGGTGAGCATGTGAATGGGTTACATGTCATTATATTGTTGCTATAATATGATCAATGCTAGAGTTTAGGTTGCATAACCTATGCATCTCCCATTCGAGGGTGCTTATTTATAAGTATGCTAAAATGGCATATTTATAAATAAGCAGTCTTGAATTGTCCACGTTTTTTGGACAGTTCGAGGATATGTGGCTCGAGCAAGTTCTTAAGTTGTTGTACAAACTATAGAGAAAGTTTCGATAGCATCTCCCTAGCCGGTGTTCTCCGAATACACATCCTCTTGATATGTTGTCGAGACGTGTATTTGGAGAACAGCGGGGAGATGCTGCCGAAATTTTCTCTAGAGTTAGTACAATAGCTTAGGAACTTGCTCAAACCACATATCCTCGAATGGGATTAGGACCTGACCTAATTAGCAATTAGGAGTCATCGTTGGTATGTACGTACTTAGTTGGTCAACAGATCATTCAATCTCTCAACTTTGTTAATGCTTCAACCCTTCTTTTATTTCATTGATTAGGGCATTATTAATTTATTGTTTGTGGTTTAATTGTAGTTGGACCGTGAAGAATGGATGTATCAAAAAAGCCGTGTGAGTGCTGAATTTCAGAGGGGAGTTAAGGAGTTCATAAGAATTGCAGAAGTAGATATGGTTATGAGGGGTGTAAAGTTCATATATTGTCCTTGTACTGATTGCACCAATCTCAGGAGATTTAACAACTCAGCTCAAATTGAAGGCCATTTGATTCGACGTGGCTTCGTGAGGAATTACACGTGTTGGATCCATCATGGGGAGATAGGTAGTACCCTTGTGATATGCAACGAAGACATGCTGGAAGGCGATCACGAATTGGAGCGTGATATGTTTGATGAGGATAATTTAGATCAAATGTTGCGGGATGTGGAGGGAAATTACACGGAAAGAGAGTTCAAAAAATTTAAAAGCTTGATGGATGACGATGCCTGTCGGGACCCGAATCTGCAAATCCGGACCCTCTGTGTATTCAGCACTAGTCCAGGAACGCGCTAGTGCACACAGTCTTAACATCGGTAAATATCACAATCATACCACTCGATACTAATAAAGTACTTTAATTAGATAGTCAAACTGGTTGCTCGACCTTATGGTCAAGTTACAAATATACGCCACGCAGGGCGAAACTTATTAAGAGAGAAATAGTAGCAGCGGAAAAACAAGATAACTTCGTGGCGCCATCCAGTATACCACAGGCAACTGACTGGGCTCGCTCCCTAAGTAGACGGTTCCTCATGGAGCTCCTCCTCCAAAGCTGGTGTAGTCTCCTCTTCAACTGGTGTTGTATTGTGGCAAGGGTGAGTACTTGGTACTCAGCAAGTCATGCACAGAATGCAGCTAATATACTACATGCATGGCTTAATACAAAGGAGTAGCTCAGGGTATATTTGCAGTAAAACAGCACTTGACAAGTAGCGTAAGTAGATTCGAAAGCAGTAGAAACAAGTATAACATAAATAACCTTTCCAAGGGTTTAATCAACACCCTTCCCATTCCTAAACCACATTTCCATCAACATCATTATTTAACCAAACCCAACCTTTCAAGTCCAAGTTATTTTCAAGAAAATCTAACCCTTGACTGTAATTCCCGAGCGATGTCCAATACCGCGGACACGGCTATTCGAATAGATTATACACTCTGCAGAGGTTATGCACTTTTACCCACAAGATACAGTCAAACACCACAAAGGCGAGTTCTGTAACAAAGTCTTTCGGAAACTTCTAACAATACAAGTGAGCCTCCCGGTTATTGCACACTAACCCTTCCCTTAGCTAAGGTGAAGTTTAGGCCAATCAACCGTAAGATGGAGTACTGGCCTCACCAGACGCCCCCCGTACAACTTACACAAAGGGTGTAGTTGACCTCCTGAGGTCCCACAGTACGTTATTAGCAACTTAATCAACTAGGTCCGTCCCATTACAGACATGTGGTTGCCAGATTTGACTCAGTTCAAAGGCTTGCAAGGTTAAGTCCTTAAGGTGACCAGGACAAGACTACCCGAAGAACCAAAACAACATTCCCAGTGCCACAACTGGCCCACCTGATCATTCTTGCCACATGCCCCGGTCAAAAGCTATTTATCAAACCCCAGTTGATTACCATGCACCACGTGCCATCAACATCACATGATACCTTTCCAAAACAGGTTCAATATTTCATTAAGTCAATATTAACATTTGTTTGTCCAAAATCATGTCATGAGCACGTAGCAGGTCTAAGCAATATACTACAACGGTCTAAACCCGTGTTGGCAATTTTAGTAATGTCCAACTAGTAAACCACAACTAGGGTGACAAGGGTCATGGCACATACTTAAGTAATCAAGGTGTCATACAGCAAATTGGTATTTATCTAATTCCCCATAGTAAAGCATTTTCTAATTTAAACTAGCATGCAATAATTTAAATCAAAATAGATTTCAAAATAGGATCAACATGGTCAAAGCACAACTTGCCTTCAAAAAGTACTTGTTCTTGGTCTTGAGTTGGATCCTGAGTCAACACTTCTCCTTCGAATCCTTCCGGCACTTCAACGTCTACTCGTAACGCGTGCAAATAGCAATACACGAATAAACAATATGCAAAAAGTGTCCAATCATCCAAATAAAATCCATAAACAGAGAGAACATAATTTTATGAATTTTTAGGAACTGGAATCGCTCAATTCGGAGTTAAAACACAAAAGTTATGATTATTTAAAATTTAAATAATCAATTAAATAATATTACAGAGAAAAACTTTAGTCCAAAAATTTAATAAAATTCATATTTGAGTAGATCTGAATTTTATACAAATTTAGAAATTTGAATCACTCGAATCGGAGTTGAAACACAAAAGTTATAAGCGTTTGAAGTTTGAAACAAAATCTGAAATCATTATTTCGAATTAATAAATCATTTTCTTTTTTGAAAATTAATTATTGCGTTAGCCTGGACACGTGGCAGCCTCTGATTGGGCGGCTGACGTCAGCCGGTCCATGGGCTCAGCCCACGGCTTGTCTCGGTCCACGGTGGACTCGGTCCACGGCTCCATGTGTCGCTGACAGGTGGGTTCCCTTGGGTGACGTCATTCTTTGGCGTCGGCGAGGCTCGGCCACGGTCTTTGACAGGTGGGACCCACTGGTGACATCATTGCTGACGT
Organism: Rhipidocladum racemiflorum; assembly: GCA_036346355.1. Lineage (NCBI taxonomy): Eukaryota > Viridiplantae > Streptophyta > Magnoliopsida > Poales > Poaceae > Rhipidocladum > Rhipidocladum racemiflorum. Next base: position 34,499,307 of record CM070589.1, on the reverse strand, counting down.
CACGGCACGGCTGGGGTGGCCGCTGACGTGTGGGCCCGTGCTGACGTCATGGTGCGGTTCACCGTCATCGACACGCTGCCCGGCGTGTCGGCCGACACGCCGCAAGCGCGCGCTGTGGTCGACCACGGCGGTCATCCTTCCCGGACGCGTGGCGCAATCTCGGCCGTTGGTTTGAAAATCAACGGCCCAGATTAGATCTGGCTTTCACGTGTTTGGGTTAACGCGTTTGATCTGGACCGTTGGATCTAGATCCAACGGTCGAGATTGGATCTGGGGGTTTTGGATTGGGATCTCACCGGCGGTGACGTGGTGTGATCTGGAGCGTTGGATCTTGATCGGACGGTGGAGGAAGCTCGAGCGACGGCGATGGCGTGCGGCGGAGCTGGCTGGCCGGAGCTGGGGACGGCGACACGGGCAACGGCGTTTGCGGGCTCCTCCGGCGAGGTGAGTTCTCCCCTCGGGTGCGCCTCATCGCGGGGAGTCCGGATCTGGGGTCAACGGCGGCGGAGGACGGCGACGGCGCGGGGCGATTTAAGTAAAATCGCGGTGGCTCCTTAGATCAACTACGGCGAGCTCTAAGCGGGTGACAGGCGGCTCGGCGGCGTGGGTTAGGGCTATGGAGTGCGCCGCAACGGGCTACCCGATGGCGGCGGCGCATTAAATAGCGGCCTCGGCTTAGTGAATCACGCGAGACCGAGGTCGACACCGCCGGGCGGCGCGGATTCGACGGCGCACGGAGAGGCGGCGTGGCTCAACGTGAGCCGTTGGATCTCGATCTGTGATCGCGTGAGTTGGACTCGGTCCGGCTCGGCCATTGGTCGCCTCGGTCGGACTCGGGCTCGGTGGCGTGGCTCAATCGTGGCCGTTGGATCTGAATCCAACGGCCACGCGGTTAGGGCTCGCCGAGTGGGTTCGTCGAGTCACGTGGCTTCGAGTCGGACTCGAGTCGGACCGATTCCTGGGTCGATCGGATGAACAGTACTCGACCCGACTTGATTTAATTAATCCAATTAAATTCTCAGAAATTCAATTAAATCATTAAAAATAGGAAAAGACTCAGAAAAATTCTGGAAAATATTTTGGAACATTTTGGACTCAAATAAAATATTTCCAACAAATTTTTATTTGCAAAGTTTAATTCTTTAATTATTTCAAAATGGAATAAATTCAAATAAATTCCAAATAATTCCAAATAAATTCCAGAAAATTCCAAAAATTCACCAAAGTGCCAAATCACACATGAATTTAAGAAAAGCAAAATTTTGGGGTGTTACAAACCTCCCCCCATAACAGAATCTCGTCCTCGAGATTCAGGGCTTACTAAAGGAATAGGTTCGGAAACGCTTTCTTCAATTCCTCTTCGCGCTCCCAAGTTGCTTCACTCTCCGCGTGGTTGCTCCACTGAACTCTACAGAAGCGGGTTGACTTATTTCTAGTCTCTCGATCCATAGTGTCCAAAATCTTCACGGGATGCTCCTTGTAAGTCAGATCCTCTCGCAACTCAATTGACTCTAGCGGTGTCTGCTCCTCAGGCACTCGGAGACACTTCTTCAGCTGGGACACATGGAACACGTCATGTACTCCTGCCAACGACTGTGGCAACTCCAGCTGGTAAGCAACTTCGCCTCTACGGCTCAAAATCTTAAATGGTCCAACATAAGCAGGTGCGAGTTTCCCTTTGGCATGGAACCTCTTAACTCCTACGAGCGGTGTGACTCGAGATACCACGAAATCTTACGGTTCAAAACTCAGTCTCGGCGACGGTTGTCAGCATAACTCTTCTGTCGTGATTGGGCTATCTTCAATCTCTCCCTGATCATGGCAATCTGTTCTTCAGCTTCTTGAAGAATATCTGGCCCAAAGACACGGCGTTCACCTGTCTCATTCCAGTTCAATGGCGTCCGACAGGGTCGTCCATATAGTGCTTCAAATGGTGACATTTGCAAACTTGCTTGGTAACTGTTGTTATAACTGAACTCCGCATACGGCAAGCTCTTATCCCAAGAGGTAGCATAAGCCAATGCACACGCTCTTAACATATCTTCCAGAATCTGATTGACTCTTTCGGTCTGTCCATCCGTCTGTGGATGATAGGCTGTACTGAAGTTCAAACGGGTTCCCATGGCTTCATGCAACTTATTCCAGAACCTTGAGGTAAATTGGGTACCTCTGTCCGATACAATCCTCTTTGGCACTCCGTGCAAACAGACGATCCTGATCATGTACAACTCTGCTAATTTATCTCCCGAGTAGGTGGTCTTCACGGGGATAAAATGGGCTACTTTGGTCAAGCGATCCACTATAACCCATATGGAGTCATAACCTCCTTGAGTCTTAGGCAAACCGGTAATGAAATCCATTCCGATTTCCTCCCACTTCCACTCAGGTATTTTCAAGTGCAACAATCCGCTGGTCTCTTATGCATTGCCTTGACTCTCCGGGCATACGTCGCACAATGCAACATGCTCGGCAACTTCACGCTTCATGCTCGGCCACTGAATCTTTCCTTCAAATCCTGATACATCTTGGCGCTTCGGGATGAATTGAATACTTGAGTCATGGGCTTCTTCCAAAATAAGTTGCTTTAATTCCTTCTTGTTGGGCACACAAATCCGATCCTTCATCCATAACGTGCCTTGCTCATCCAACTTGAAGTCCTCTGCCTTGCCTTCCTCCTTGATGGACTTAATCCTGCGGATCTTGTCATCATCCTTCTGTCCTTCTCGGATCTGATCCTCTAGGGTAGGCTTTACTTCCAATGCGGCCAAGAATCCGCTAGGTACCACCTCAATCTTCATTCTCTGGAAATCCTCACATAGCTCATCCTGACTTGTGGCTAGCAACATACTCACAGTATGGCTTTTTCGACTCAGAGCATCGGCTACTACGTTGGCCTTCCCGGGATGGTAATGGATTCCAACATTGTAGTCCTTGATCAACTCTAACCATCTCCTCTGCCTCATGTTCAAGTCTGATTGGGTGAAGATGTACTTAAGACTCTTTTGGTCTGTGTATACTTCACATCTGTTCCCGATTAGATAGTGACGCCATATCTTCAAGGCATGCACTACGGCAGCTAACTCTAGGTCATGCATCGGATAATTCTCCTCATGCAGCCTCAACTGCCTTGATGCATAAGCGACGACCTTTCCGTTCTGCATCAACACACATCCAAGTCCTTGACGCGATGCATCATAATAAATATCAAAGCTTTGATTGGACGCCCCAGGGACTAACACCGGCGCTGATGTCAATCGTTTCTTCAGTTCTTGAAAACCCTTCTCGCACTCTGGCGTCCATGCAAACTTCTTCTCCTTTTTCAGCAATTGCGTGAGAGGTTTCACAATTGTCGAAAAGCCTTCAATGAAACGACGATAGTAACCTGCCATTCCAAGGAAACTCCGGATCTGGGTTACGGTTTTTGGCTGCTCCCAATGTAACACTGCCTCTACCTTGCTTGGATCTACGGCGACTCCTTCTGCGGTCATTACATGTCCGAGGAATTCCACCTTGTCCTTCCAAAAATCACACTTACTGAACTTGGCGAAGAGTTGCTGTTCCCTCAGCTTTTCCAAAACTCGCCTCAAGTGTTCGGCATGTTCATCCTCTGTCTTAGAGTAGATTAGGATATCATCTATGAACACAACAACAAACTTGTTCAAATATTCCATGAACACCTTATTCATCATATTCATGAAATATGCTGGCGCATTCGTCAGACCAAAGGACATAACTGTAAACTCGTAATGTCCATATCTTGACGAGAATGCGGTCTTCGGAATATCCTCTGATCGGATCTTCAACTGATGGTATCCCGATCTTAGGTCAATCTTGGAGAAAACTCCGGTTCCTCTCAGCTGATCAAACAAATCATCGATCCTGGGTAGCGGGTACTTATTCTTCACGGTGACTTCGTTTAGTGCACGGTAGTCAATGCACATCCTGAAACTTCCGTCCTTCTTCTTGACAAACAAAACTGGCGCTCCCCACGGCGACGAACTCGGTCTGATAAATCCTTTCTCCATTAACTCTTCAAGTTGCTTTTTCATCTCTACCAATTCTTCGGTGGACATCCGGTAAGGTCTCTTTGCTATCGTACTGCAGGTACAAGCTCTATCACAAACTCTATGTCCCTGTCTGGCGGCATACCAGGTAGATCTTCAGGAAAAACATCTGGGTACTTATTCACTACTGAGACATCTTCTATGCTGATTGCCTTGGTGCTGTTAACCATCAACTGTCCATCTCTAACGGCAGTAGCTTGAAATTCCACTTTCTTTCCACACGGGCTCTCAACTGAGATAGTCCTTCGTCCACAATCCAATACGGCCTTGTAATTGGATAGCCAATCCATTCCCAAAATGACGTCTAAGGTCTGGGTCTCCAAAATAATAAGGTTCGCTAGGAACTCTATTTCATCTATTAGTATTCTCACCCCAGAACATCCTACTTTCGTTCGGAGTTCGGAACCAGGGGTTTGAACTAAAAGCATGCATTTAAGTCTTGCAATCCCCAAATCATTTCTAGCAGCAAAGCCTTGTGAAACAAACGAATGCGAAGCTCGTAATCAAACAAAGCTGCCGCAGTATCGAAAGTTAACAAGTAACTTACCCAAGACGACGTCCGTAGTATTCTCGCAGTTGCATCTGCGGTGACATGGTTGACTCGGCCTCTCACCACGATGCCTGGTGTGGCTCCTGCTGGCGTCTGGTGGTGTGGATCCCAGATTGAAGCGGACTGGGGTCACTCCCGCTGTTTTCTTAGGACAACTGTTGGCAAAGTGCCCTGGCTCGTTGCAATTGTAGCAACGTCTCACTGTTCCTTGTTGACTGCCTGAAGCGGCGTTTCTGGTTGGTGCTGGGGTCTGATAGTTCTGATTGACGGGTCTTGGTGCTGGTGACGGTGTCCTTGTTGTATTCTGCGGCTGGAATCTGAAAAACTGATTTGGTGCAACTCTCAATCGTTGCTGTGCTCCCTGACGCGATCCCTGATGCTGCATCCTGCGCTTCCTGTTCTCATCCAGTTCCTTGCGCTTGTCCTCAAGAATGAGCGCCTTATTCACAAGCTCTTGGAAGTCTGAAAAGGTGTGGGTGATCAGTCCCACCTGTAGTCCTGAGTTAAGTCCCTTCATGAAACGAGACTGTCTGGCTTTATCTGTCGCTACATCCTCAGGTGCGTAGCGTGCCAGCTGTGTGAACTTGTTCAGGTATTCGGCCACAGGCTGATTACCTTGCTTCAGTGCTCTGAACTCCTCCTTCTTGAGGTCCATGATTCCTTCAGGCACGTGATACTGACGAAACGCAGCTGTGAACTCCTCCCAAGTGATATCTTGAGGGTTCTCTTGCGTGGCACAGAAGTTCTCCCACCATTCGGCGGCTGTTCCTTCCAACTGATGAGAGGCGTAGAGTACCTTCTCATTTCCCATGCATTGAGCAATGTGTAGCTTCCTCTCAATTGACCTTAACCAGTCATCGGCTTCTAACGGGTTAGCATTCCCAGAAAAAGTGGGTGGATGAGTCCTCATGAACTCTGACAGTCTTGTATTCTGGCGTTGCCCCTGATTGACCTGATTAGCAGTGGCTTGACAAGTGACGTGTTGCATCTGTTGCATCATAGCATGCATCAACTGAGTCTAAGCAGCAAGAAAAAGCTCCGAAATTCTGCATGTCCAGTGGCGGTGCTGGTGCTCCATCATTGGGGTTTTCTGCTGGGCGAGAACCACTTCCATTGCCTCCAAGGTTTCCGCGAGTGTTCACCATCTGTGGTTTGCTCTAGGTTTTAGAGATGAGAGGGAAACAAGAATAGACAAGTAATATGGAACTTATGCGGGGCGAAAGGTGTAACTTAAAGTCCAACTTTATTATTTTAATCAATAGTAACTTGGTATGGTCGCTTACAATGCCTAGGGGCCTTGCAACACATACTGCACACTCAGCAAGCAATGAAAATCTAAATCGAGCTAACACTAGAGTCTAACGCCTAAAGGGTGACTCTTTATTCTATGACGCGACTCGGCGAAGGAGTCTCACTATAGAACTTACGCTCACTCATCGAGAAAACCTCCACGGCCTGGGTACGGATGCTGCGGCATAGGTGCGAAACGATTGCCATGTCCAGCAACTGTGCCATCTGTGGTAGTCGAAGAAGCAGTGTCCTCCTCAAGCTCCGGCTCCTCCGGTCCTGCTCGTGGCAGCTCGAGCATTGGCTCCGGCTCAGTGCGTATAATGCCGTCTCTAACTCTCCAATCCTTTGCGTAAGGTGAGACACATACTCTTGAGCTTCCCGCACTGTTCTTCTCTGTCGTGATCTCCTTGCGGGCCTTCGTAGCTCCTTGCTTGTATCATCGAGTACATCCTCCTGGCGACAACAAGTCGTGCTAACCAGGTGACCATGGCATTCTCATCCTGAATCGCCTTGGTCAAGAAGGTTATTGCTCTTGCGGATGATATCGGAACACCGTGCTCTCAACTCTCTGGCGTAGATACGGTAATGTGCCGCATTGCTCGTCGTGGCGCCTCTTGGATACCCATCTCGCATTGTAGACCTTCCGGCGGTCACGATTGTATCGGGCGATTGCTTGGGCCCTTCTTCCTAGCAGGTACCACAATCTTCACATCACAAGCCTTGATCAATCCTGCTTGTCGGATCACGTCCACTTGGTATTGCGGCTTCTCAAAATCTCCGAGAGTTTGTAGTATACGCCAAAGTTCCGCGGCGTGACCAACCTCCAGATTGACGTAGTTGAACTCTCCCTCCATCTGTCACAAGAGTGCTCACGTAAGAACTCGAAATTTTTAAATCGTGATAGGGTAAGGAAAAATTCAGCAAGAGACAAGAAAAGAGAGAAGGTGATAAGTCGAGATGTCATTTCTTATCTTAACGAACTTTTAGCCTTTAGAAAATAAGTTTTAACCTCTCTACGACCATTCTAGCTAGGGTTGAGCCTACGATCAGTATGGCTCTGATACCACCTCTGTCGGGACCCGAATCTGCAAATTCGGACCCTCTTTGTATTCAGCACTAGTCCAGGAACGCGCTAGTGCACACAGTCTTAACATCGGTAAATATCACAATCATACCACTCGATACTAATAAAGTACTTTAATTAGATAGTCAAACTGGTTGCTCGACCTTATGGTCAAGTTACAAATATACGCCACGCAGGGCGAAACTTATTAAGAGAGAAATAGTAGCAAATAAAAACAAGATAACCCGTGGCGCCATCCAAGTATACCACAGTAACCGACCGGGCTCGCTCCTAAGTAGACGGTTCCTCATGGAGCTCCTCCTCCAAAGCTGGTGTAGTCTCCTCTTCAACTTGTGTTGTATTGTGGCAAGGGTGAGTACTTGGTACTCAGCAAGTCATGCACAGAATGCAGCTAATATACTACATGCATGGCTTAATACAAAGGAGTAGCTCAGGGTATATTTGCAGTAAAACAGCACTTGACAAGTAGCGTAAGTAGATTCGAAAGCAGTAGAAACAAGTATAACATAAATAACCTTTCCAAGGGTTTAATCAACACCCTTCCCATTCCTAAACCACATTTCCATCAACATCATTATTTAACCAAACCCAACCTTTCAAGTCCAAGTTATTTTCAAGAAAATCTAACCCTTGACTGTAATTCCCGAGCGATGTCCAATACCGCGGACACGGCTATTCGAATAGATTATACACTCTGCAGAGGTTATGCACTTTACCCACAAGATACAGTCAAACACCACAAAGGCGAGTTCCCGTAACAAAGTCTTTCGGAAACTTCTAACAATACAAGTGAGCCTCCCCAGTTATTGCACACTAACCCTTCCCTTAGCTAAGGCAAAGTTTAGGCCAATCAACCGTAAGATGGGTACCTGGCCTCAGCCCCGGTACGCTCCCCCGTACAACTTACACAAAGGGTGTAGTTGACCTCCTGAGGTCCCACAGGTACGTTATTAGCAACTTAATCAACTAGGTCCGTCCCATTACAGACATGTGGTTGCAAGATTGACTCAGTTCAAAGGCTTGCAAGGTTAAGTCCTTAGGGTGACCAGGACAAGACTACCCGAAGAACCAAAACAACATTCCCAGTGCCACAACTGGCCCACCTGATCATTCTTGCCACATGCCCCGGTCAAAAGCTATTTATCAAACCCCAGTTGATTACCATGCACCACGTGCCATCAACATCACATGATACCTTTCCAAAACAGGTTCAATATTTCATTAAGTCAATATTAACATTTGTTTGTCCAAAATCATGTCATGAGCACGTAGCAGGTCTAAGCAATATACTACAACGGTCTAAACCCGTGTTGGCAATTTTAGTAATGTCCAACTAGTAAACCACAACTAGGGTGACAAGGGTCATGGCACATACTTAAGTAATCAAGGTGTCATACAGCAAATTGGTATTTATCTAATTCCCCATAGTAAAGCATTTTCTAATTTAAACTAGCATGCAATAATTTAAATCAAAATAGATTTCAAAATAGGATCAACATGGTCAAAGCACAACTTGCCTTCAAAAAGTACTTGTTCTTGGTCTTGAGTTGGATCCTGAGTCAACACTTCTCCTTCGAATCCTTCCGGCACTTCAACGTCTACTCGTAACGCGTGCAAATAGCAATACACGAATAAACAATATGCAAAAAGTGTCCAATCATCCAAATAAAATCCATAAACAGAGAGAACATAATTTTATGAATTTTTAGGAACTGGAATCGCTCAATTTGGAGTTAAAACACAAAAGTTATGATTATTTAAAATTTAAATAATCAATTAAATAATATTACAGAGAAAAACTTTAGTCCAAAAATTTAATAAAATTCATATTTGAGTAGATCTGAATTTTATACAAATTTAGAAATTTGAATCACTCGAATCGGAGTTGAAACGCAAAAGTTATAAGCGTTTGAAGTTTGAAACAAAATCTGAAATCATTATTTCGAATTAATAAATCATTTTCTTTTTCGGAAATTAATTATTGCGTCAGCCTGGACACGTGGCAGCCTCTGATTGGGCGGCTGACGTCAGCCGGTCCATGGGCTCAGCCCACGGCTTGGCTCGGTCCACGGCTCCATGTGTCGCTGACAGGTGGGTCCCCTCGGGTGACGTCATTGCTGACGTCAGCGGGGCTCAGCCCACGGTGCTGACAGGTGGGACCCACTGGTGACGTCATTGCTGACGTCACGGCACGGCAGGTGGCGCCGACGTGTGGGCCCGTCTTTGGCGTCATGTCGCGGTTCACCGCGTCATCGACAGGGCGGCGTGTCGGCGACATCGCTTGCGCCGGCTGCGGCGCGGCGATCGGCCTTCCAGACGCGTGGCGCAATCTCGGCCGTTGGTTTGAAAATCAACGACCCAGATTAGATCTGGCTTTCACGCGTTTGGGTTAACGCGTTTGATCTGGACCGTTGGATCTAGATCCAACGGTCGAGATTGGATCTGGGGGTTTTGGATTGGGATCTCACCGGCGGTGACGTGGCGTGATCTGGAGTGTTGGATCTTGATCGGACGGTGCAGGAAGCTCGAGCGACGGCGATGGCGTGCGGCGGAGCTGGGGACGGCGACACGGGGAACGGCGTTTGCGGGCTCCTCCGGCGTGGTGAGTTCTCCCCTCGGGTGCGTCTCGTCGCGGGGAGTCCGGATCTACGGTCAACGGCGGCGGAGGACGGCGGACGGCGGCGGGACGAAGTAAAAACCACGGCGGCTCCTTAGATCAACTACGGCGAGCTCTATCGGGGTGACGGCGGCGGCTCTGGTAGCGTGGGTTAGGAGACTGCAGTGCGCACGCAGCAGGCTACGGATGGCGGCGGTGGCGCATTTAATAGCGGCCTCGGCCCGTGAATCACGCGGAGACCGAGGTCAACACGCAGCTGCGGCGGATTAAACGGCGGCACGGAGAGGCGACGTGGCTCAACGTGAGCCGTTGGATCTCGATCCAACGGTCGCGTGAGTTGGACTCTGGTCCGGCTCGGCGAGCTGGCTGGCTCGGTCGGACTCAGGCTCGGTGACGTGGCTCAATCGTGGTCGTTGGATCTGAATCCAACGGTCACGCGGTTAGGGCTTTCGGCCGAGTGGGTTGATCGAGTCACGTGGCTCTGCCTGACTCGAGTCGACTCGGACTTCGAATGCGGTCGGATGAACAAGATTACTCGACCGACTTGATTTAATTAATCCAATTAAATTCTCAGAAATTCAATTAAATCATTAAAAATAGCAAAAGACTCAGAAAAATTCCAGAAAAATTCTGGAAAATATTTTGGAACATTTTGGACTCAAATAAAATATTTCCAACAAATTTTTATTTGCAAAGTTTAATTCTTTAATTATTTCAAAATGGAATAAATTCAAATAAATTCCAAATAATTCCAAATAAATTCCAGAAAATTCCAAAAATTCACCAAAGTGCCAAATCACACATGAATTTAAGAAAAGCAAAATTTTGGGGTGTTACAATGCCAAACCATTGTTTTCGAGTTGCAAAGGGGAATACACCAAGTTGGGTTCGGTACTTGCATTGTTTGAACTGAAGGCAAAACACCGTTGGACAGATACAAGTTTCAATGCACTTTTAATACTTCTATCGGATATGCTTCCAGAGGGAAACGAGTTGCCAACAAGTATTTTTGAAGCAAAGAAGCTATTATGTCCCATGGGAATGGAAATAGAAAGGAACTGCTCATTTGTCCAGTTTGTGGTGTACCCCGATACAAATAAAATGAGAAGCGTAATGACAAGAAGCGTAAGAACCGAACTGACGACGGTGCAGATGTGAAAAAAGGGGCACCAGCCAAGGTGTTGTTGTATTTTCCCATCATTCCCCATTTAGAGCGGTTCTTTGCAAATCCCAAAGAGGCAAAATTGTTGCGTTGGCATTATGAATCTCGAAAGGAAGATGGCAAGTTGAGACATCCCGCTGATTCGGCTCAATGGAGAAACATTGATTGGCAACATGAGGAGTTTGGTGCCGGGATGAGGAACATAAGATTTGGATTCAGTACAGATGGAATGAATCCATTTGGTAATATGAGCAGTCGACACAGTACTTGGCCAGTTTTGTTGTGTATCTACAATTTGCCTCCTTGGTTATGCATGAAGCGGAAGTATATCATGATGTCATTGCTAATCTCAGGACCCAAACACCCGGGTAATGATATTGATGTGTACCTAGCACCACTAATTGAGGATTTGGTAAAATTGTGGAATGAGGGGGTCGAGGTGTGGGATGCATACAAAAGAGAGAACTTCACCCTACGGGCTATGATATTTTGCACCATAAATGATTTCCCAACCCTTGGTAATTTGGCGGGCTACAGCACGAAGGGAGCCAAAGCTTGTCCAATTTGTGAAGAGGACACTGATAGCTTGTGGCTGCCAAATTCGAAGAAAAGGGTGTACATGGGTCACCGTAGGTTTCTACCCCGAAGTCATCGATATCGTAAGATGGATGACAAATTTGATGGAAAGAGGGAAGTTCGTGCAGCCCCGCAGCCTATGAGTGGAAGGCAAGCATATTCACGCGTAGAGGATATCGATCACGAGTATGGTAAGAGCCGTAAATCTGTTCATCCCAGGACCATTTGGAAAAAGAGGTTGATATTTTGGGACTTACCATAGTGGAAGGAGTTAGATGTCCGTCAATGTATTGATGTCATGCACGTTGAGAAAAATGTTTGTGATAATTTGGTAGGCATCCTGCTGAACATACCTGGGAAAACCAAGGATGGTGTGAATGCTCGCCGCGATATGACCTACATGGGAATCAGGCCCAAGCTTGCAGTGATGGAGGAGGATGGAAAAGGGCCATACATCCCCACTGCATGCTACACCTTATCCAAGAAGGAGAAAGAAGACCTCTGCAAGTGTCTCCACGATATTAAAGTTCCATCGGGCTACTCCGCAAAGATTAAGAAGCTTGTGTCTATGGACGATTTGAAGTTGTTTGGTATGAAGTCCCACGACTGTCATGTCTTGATAACCCAAATGCTCCCTGTTGCAATCAGAAATATTCTACCAGATGACGTCAGGTTGGCAATCACGAAGCTATGCTATTTATTCAATGCGATTTCATGCAAGGTTATTGATCCCGATATACTGGACAACTTACAGAGTGAGGTGGTGCAGACTCTTTGTTAGCTTGAGATGCATTCCCCCCCGTCGTTCTTCGACGTCATGGTCCACCTCGTTGTTCACCTTGTCAGAGAGATTAAGATTTGTGGACCCGCATTCCTGCGTTACATGTATCCGTTCGAGAGGTACATGGGTATATTAAAGTCATAAGTGAGGAATAGGTCGAAGCCTGAGGGTTGTATTATTGAAGGTTATGGGACTGAAGAGGTTATTGAGTTCTGCGTGGACTATCTAGGTAAAAGACAACCGATTGGTGTTCCTATATCTCGTCATGAGGGCATACTTGGTGGCAAAGGAACCATTGGGTCAAATCTAATGAGTCCACTATTTGATATGTACTATAAAGTGCATTTCACAGTCCTGCAACACAGTGCAGAAGTTCATCCATACATCCAACAGCACATGTTAATATTACGAGAAGGGAATCCACTTATGGATGAGCTTTCCATCACACGAGAACACAACGATCGATTCCTCACATGGTTCAAAGAAAAGGTGAAGGTCTCCGTTAGTACTGAGGATGTCAAATGGTTGGCTGACGGACCAAGATTTAATATATAGACATGGCAAGGTTACGATATTAATGGCTACACATTTTATACTGAAAGTCAAGATGCAAAGAGTACAGTGCAAAACAGTGGTGTGAGCATAGATGCTTTGTCCGATGATCACTCGAAAAGAGGATCCTCAACTGCAATGAACTGTTACTACGGGATGATAGAAGAAATATGAGAGCTCGACTACGGAATATACCAAGTTCCATTGTTCCGATGTAAGTGGGTGAGACTTCCTCGCGGAGTTAAGGTCGACAAGACAAGTTTTACTCTTGTTGATCTGAATAGACTGGCCTACAGAGATGAACCGTTCGTCCTCGCAAAGCAAGCAACTCAAGTTTTCTACGTGCGTGATCCGGCCAATCCGAGGTTGCACGTCGTACTTCATGGCAAGAGGAGGATTATTGGAGTTAAAAATGTCGTAGATGAAGAAGATTACAACCATTTTGATGAAACACCTCCGTTTGCAGATGGGGCATGTCTTAGCTGTGACGACGGCACACATGGAACACATTACATGCGTGTAGATCATCAAGAAGGGTTGTATTGTAAATAAATTAAGTTGTAAGAATTCCCTGTATAATGTAGCATTTTGTAGAATATATATGTCAAATGGATCTTATAGTATAGCAAATTTGAAAAAGATTTGACTCTTCAACTCTTTTGAATGAAGACTATGTTTTAACAAAAATTAGAAATTGGATCATAGTCATCACAATCGGTTTATTTGGAGAACCGACACAGATAGTGTGCATATTGCTGTTGGTTTTTTTAGAGAACCCACACAGATAGTGTATATATTGCGATCGGTTTATTTAGAGAACAGACACAGATAGTGTACATATTACGATCGGTTGTTTTAGAGAACCGATACAGTTAGTGTACATATTGCGATCAGTTGTTTTAAAGAACCGACACAGATAGTAAATATTGCGATCGGTCCCTTTGGTTAACCGACCGTGATAAAACCCCACATGGCGGGCATATACATTTTGGCGCGCACTACACTCAGTTCATTTCGGCACGCACTGATTTCGTTTCATCCCACTCATTTCCACAACCCTAGCTCGACCACCTCCCCCACCGGCGCCTCCCCCACCGGCGCCTCCCCCTCAGGCTCCTCCCCCTTCAGCTCCTCCCCCCGGCTCCTCCCCCTTCGGTGCCTCCCCCTCCGGCTCCTCCCCCCCCGGCTCCACCCCCATCGGCTCCTCCCCCAGCCACCCCCATCGGCGCGTCGCCCTCCGGTCAGCTCCTCCCCCATCGGCGGCCCCCTCGAGGTCCTCCCCCATTGCCGACTTGGTTCGGCGCACTGTAAGAATGATATCGGACTGTGGGCTGTAATTGTTTGTAAATAGCTCGATGATGATTGCTTAAAATTGAGGCTTGATTAATCTGATCATTAAAGGAATTTGCTAGACCTAGATAAGTACTGCTCTTAGCTGACAATTTGGTGGCACTTGCTCTTAATGCATTGTTCTAGGGTTAGAGCAGTGCTGTGCTTATTCCTTTCTGCTCTTAGTTGATAATTGGGTGGCACTTGCTCTTAATGCATTGTGGTAGGGTTAGAGCAGTGCTATATTCCTTTTGTGCTATGCTGTACTTATTCCTTCTGTGCTAGAGCAGTGCTGTTCTAGGGTTGTAATCCTGAAATTTTCAGATGTAATAACCTGTGATATATTGGCCATCTAGAAGTTGGATGGCTAATTAATTTAGCAACCCTTCTGTAGCAATCTGAGAGAAATCCATCTCTGCTAATTAATTTAGCAACCCTTCTATAGTAATATGTGCAAATTATATTCTCATTACAATTTGAAACTTGTAACATCTGCTATATTATCGCATTTTATTATCGAGTTTAGTTGCGTAACCTATGCGTCTCCCGTTCGAGGGTGCTTGTTTATAAGTATGCTAAAATGGCATATTTATAAATAAACAGTCTCGAATTGTCCACGTTTTTTGGACAGTTCGAGGATATGTGGCTCGGGCAAGTTCTTAAGCTGTTGTACAAACTCTAGAGAAAATTTCGGCAGCACCTCCCTGGTGTTCTCCGAATACACACCCTCTTGACCTGTTGTCGAGACGTGTATTTGGAGAACAATGGAAGATGTCGCCAAATTTTCTAGAGTTGTACAACAGCTTAGGAGCTTGCCCGAACCACATATCCTCGAATGGGATTAGGACCTAACCTAATTAGAGATCAGGAGTCATCGTTGGTACGTACATACTTAGTTGGCCTACAGATAGACATTTGAATTGCTTTCTCTTATGTGAAATATAATCACGTCAGAAATTTGAATTGCTTTCTCTCATGAAGTTTAGGTTTGACATATACATACTTAGTTCGAAATGTCGCAAAGAGAGAGCACCGGCTCAATGCTAGAGAGAGAAGAAGGTCCTCCTACCCCATCGAGGAAGGTCAGAAAGGGCAGAGGACCAAATAAAGGAGCCACAGGGAGAACGCTGCAAGTGCTCCACTTCAATGCCACGGGGGTTTGCACTGGTCCTAGCAAGTTTAAGGGGCGTTACTCCTCTTTTCTCGGCCAATTGGTGAGGGAGAGAGTGCCGATCATAGTTAAGGACTGGAGGAAGGAAGTAAGCGATGAGCAGAAGAACCGACTGTGGGATGAAGTTAAGGGGAAATGGATTATACCAGAGGAAGATGAAATCAATGCGAGACGGTACGCCTTGAAGAGAATGGGTGTGGTTTTGAGGCATTCAGGGTTACCATGCATGCCGAGTTCGTGTTGAAAAACCGTACTCCCTTCCAATGGTATCCATTTGTTACTCCCGAGGTTTGGGAGGAGTTCGCAAGGATGAGGAATACGCCCGAGGCGGAGGAGCTGAGAGAGAAGAATATCGGTATACAGAGGCGTAACACACACGCGCACCACCTCGGTTCCGGTGGGTATGTAGGGAAGAAGACAGAGTGGGCGCGACTAGCCGAGGAGTGTGCAACCTTTGGGACAACGATGCCTTACTCCCACATATGCGAGGAGCGGGCATGTGACTGGGTATTAGCGAGGACGAAGAAAACCTCCGATGGTCAGTTTGTCGTTCCAAACCCCGCAATCGCACAGATCGTCACGACCATCGTAAGATATCTAAGATAGTACATTGCATCTGACCCTTCCCATTGTATTTTAGCAATAATTTATATTTACGACCTACAGGAGGAGGTAAGCCAGCAGAAAGAGCAAGGAGCCTTTCAAAGCCAAGGGTCAAGGGACATCCTGTGTTCAGCAATCGGGAAGCCCGATCATAAGGTTCGGGTGCTTGCCGCAGGTGCGGGGCATACGAAGTGGTCCTTCTTTGTAGAGGAGAGCGCTTCCAGTGCCAGGGCAAGATCATGGGAAGCACGTGAGGCGCAGATTAGGGCGCTGATGAAGGAGGAGTTGAAGGAGGAGTTAAAGGAGGAGTTAAAGGCTGAGATGATGGCAATGTTCTCCCAGAATCAGAGTCCTGAACCATCACCTATGCTACGCCCTAGCAGCTGAACTTCCAATAAGGAACTGTGCATTCCACACCTCAAGGTAATAACTGTTTCGGACCAAAAGGTACATGAGTAAGCTTAACAAAGATTATGATGAAGATGCTGATCACTTCTTGCAGGGTCCTGCCAAGTGCCAGCTAGTCCTGATCGACGACGGAATACACATTGAGGCTACGCGCGGGGTTGCATTTCCAAGCAAGGAGGATGACACGGTGCATGGTATACCTTTGGGGAAGGGCTACATGAGGGTGCAGGTGGACTATGTCCACGATGTTTACCTGTCTCATGCCCTGGAGTTCCCCCCGAACGAAGATATCACCACTCTCGGGCAAGCACGGATGTCGTTCATCAAATGGCCCGCGACGGGTGTCATAGTGCAAGCACCTCCTCCTGCTACTACTACTGCTACTGTACTGCTGATTGACAAGTTCATGTTCAAGGATGTGGCTCTTGTTGAAAACTTGAAATATAACTTGCTCTCTATTTCACAAATGATTGACGAAGATCTTGAAATAAGCTTTAAGAAAAATGAATGCAAAGTGCTAGATGCTTCAGGTGATCTTGTTTTCAGGATTTCACGCTTTCGAAGAGTATTTAAGGCTGATTTTGATGCATCACCTTCTTATAAGCATAGGTGTCTAGTTGCCAATGTTTCTAAAGATTTATTCTTTTGGCATCGTAGACTTGGTCATGTTGGTTTTGATCATCTTACTCGTGTAAGTGGTTTAGATCTCATACGTGGCTTGCCTAAGCTTAAGGGTGATAGCAATCTAGTATGCTCTTCTTGTAGACATGGTAAGATGATTGCAGGTTCACATCCACCTCTTACCATGGTGATGACAAACGCTCCAGGACAGCTACTACATCTTGACACGGTTGGACCATCTCGAGTTCAATCTTTTGGAGGCAAATGGTATGTGCTTGTGATTGTTGATGATTTTTCTAGATACTCTTGGGTATACTTTATGGTTTCTAAGGATGAGGCTTTTAGTCATTTTAGAAGTCTTGTTCTTAGGCTTTCTGTTGATCATCCAGGAGCTCTTAGAGCGATTAGAAGTGATAATGGAACTGAGTTTAAAAATTCTTCTTTTGATCACTTTGTGTCTTGAAAAGGAATTGATCATCAATTTTCATCACCTAGAGTGCCTCAACAGAATGGTGTAGTTGAAAGGAAAAACAGAACGTTGGTTGAGATGGCTAGAACCATATTAGATGAACATCACACTCCTAGAAACTTTTGGGCTGAAGCGATTTCAACTGCATGTTATGTTTCAAACTGTGTGTTTTTGAGATCAAAATTGGGTAAGACTCCATATGAGCTTCGGTTTGGACATAGGCCTACTGTTTCCCACTTTAGGGTTTTTGGATGCAAATGTTTTGTCTTGAAATCTAGAAATCTTGATAAATTTGAAGCTAGATCGATGGATGGCATTTTTCTTGGATATCCTGCTCATACTCGTGGCTATCGTGTGCTTATTTTAGAGACTAACAAAATTTTGGAAACTTGTGAAGTTACTTTTGATGAGGCCAGTCCAGGCACTAGTTTAAGTGATGCAGGTACAGGCGCATACGTTCAGGGGGAGAAAATATTTGAAGACAATGATGATGTTGATGTTGAAGATGAGGTCTTGACTCTTCCTAATGCACAACAAGCTGTAGCACCGTTGGCACCTACTTCTACATCACCTACAGCTAACCATCCTCAAGCTACAACATCATCTGTACATGCTGAAAATGAAGAAGGAGAAGGAGAAGTTTCAAAAGCCAAAGCTCCCTTGCACATTCAGAAAATGCATCCATCTGAACAAATGATTGGAGACCTAAATGAGAGAATCACCCGATCTAGGTTTATTCATTCTGACACCCATGCTCATTCTACTTTAGTTGTTTCCTTTGAACCCAACGATATATCTCATGCATTATCTGACGAATCTTGGATTAATGCCATGCATGAAGAATTAGAGAATTTTGAACGAAATAAAGTTTGGAAACTAGTCTCACCACCTCTCGATTTTAATGTTATTGGAACTAGATGGGTTTTTAAAAATAAACAAAGTGAGGATGGTGTTGTTGTTAGAAACAAGGCTAGATTGGTTGCTCAAGGTTTTACTCAAGTTGAGGGCTTAGATTTTGATGAAACCTTTGCTCCTGCTGCATCCAAAGGTTTCAAATTGTATCAAATGGATGTGAAAAGTGCTTTTCTTAATGGTTACATAAATGAGGAGGTTTATGCCAAGCAACCACCTGGTTTTGAAAATCCAAAGTTTCCAAATCATGTGTTCAAACTGTCAAAAGCTTTGTATGGTTTGAAACAAGCCCCTAGAGCATGGTATGATAGGCTAAAAACCTTTTTACTTGAAAAAGGGTTTACAATGGGAAAGGTTGACAAAACTCTCTTTTTACTCAAGCAAGGCAATGATCAACTATTCGTTCAGATTTATGTTGATGATATTATCTTTGGTGGTTCATGTCATGTTTTAGTGTCTAAATTTTCAGAAACCATGAGGGACGAATTTGAGATGAGTATGATGGGTGAGTTGACGTACTTTTTGGGACTACAAATCAAGCAAACAAAGGATGGTACTTTTGTGCATCAAAGCAAATACACAAAAGACTTGTTGCATCATTTTGGGATGGAAAATAGCAAGCCAATTATGACACCCATGGAGAGCACTTGCACACTTGATCTGGCTGAAGATGGTGAGCCGGTTGATCAAAAGGAATATAGAAGCATGATAGGTTCACTTTTGTACCTCACTGCATCAAGGCCGGATATACAATTTGCTGTGTGCTTGTGTGCTCATTTTCAAGCTTCCCAACGTGCTTCACATCGACAAGCTGTTAAAAGGATTTTCAGGTATCTTCATGGAACTCAAGATTTTGGCATTTGGCTTTCTGCTTCCTCATGCATTAATTTAAGAGCTTTTTCTGATGCTGATTTTGGGGGATGTAGATTTGATAGAAAAAGTACATCTGGCTCATGCCATTTCTTGGGAAACTCTCTAATTGCATGGTCATCTAGAAAGCAATCCTCTGTTGCACAATCAACTGCTGAATCTGAATATGTGGCTGCTGCTAATTGTTGCTCTCAAATTCTTTGGATAGTAGCTACACTTAAAGATTATGGGGTTAATTTGGATAGTGTTTCGCTTTTGTGTGACAACACTAGTGCAATTTGAATTGCTAAAAACACTGTGCAACATTCAAGGACAAAACATATTGACATCAGATTTCACTTTCTTAGAGATCATGTTGAAAAAGGAAATATTATGCTTCACCGTGTGGATACAGAACATCAATTGGCAGACATTTTCACAAAACCTTTGTCTTCTTCTCGTTTTCTTTTTATTGGGGGAGAACTTGGTATTGTTCATCCAATGGGATTGTTTTGAGGGAGAGTTTCCTTGCCAAGTTCTTTCACTTGATGAGATTACTTTATCATATTTCTTTATATATTATGTAATTGAGCTGATATATGATAATCTAAATTGTTCCACTTGAACTAAAAATGACATTGTGGAATTCCTTGGTCTGATTGCCTATAGCTAAATACTCTGTGATATCTTACTCTTCTAGGCTTGATATTGAATCTTCTTGACAAATTTGGGCTATGAAGCAAGTGTGTTTTCAACTTTACTCTTTCATAAGACCTTTTAATCTCTTTGCATGTTTACAATCAAAGAAAAAGGGAATCAATAAAAAAAGGGTTGTTAAAAGCAAAAAGCCTCAAGTTATGTGCTTCAGGAATGCTTTCCCTAAAAACATAAGATGTGCTTTAGGCATGCTTTCCCTAAAAACATAAGATGTATGCTTCAAGCATGCCATTCCCTCAAAGACAAGATGTATGAATCAAGCATGCCTGTCGGGACCCGAATTTGCAAATCCGGACCCTCTGTGTATTCAGCACTAGTCCAGGATCATGCTAGTGCACACAGTCTCAACATTGGTATATATCACAATCATACTCAACGAAGTAATAAAGTACTTAAAGTAGTTAATCAAACGGGGTTGCTCGACCTTAAGGTCAAGTTACAAATATACGCCTTGCAGGGCGAAACTTATTAAAAGAGAAATAATAGCAGCGGAAAATAAGATAACTTCATGGCGCCATCTAGTATACCACAGGCAACTGACTGGGCTCGCTCCCTAGTTAGACGGTTCCTCTTGGAGCTCCTCCTCCAAAGCTGGTGTCGCCTCTTCTTCAACTGGTGTTGTTTTGAGGCAAGGGTGAGTACTTGGTACTCAGCAAGTCCTGCACAGAATGCAAGCTAATATACTACATGCATGGCTTAATACAAAGGAATAGCTCAAGGTATAATTGCGGTAAACAGCATTTGACAAGTATCATAAGTAGATTCGAAAGCAGTAGAAACAAGTATAAGATCAATAACTTTTCCAGGAATTTAATAAACATCTTTTCCATTCCTAATCCACATTTCCAACAACATCGTTATTGAACCAAACCAAACTTTTAAGTCCAAGTTATTTTCAAGAAAGTCTAACCCTTGACTGTAATTCCCAAGCGATGTCCAATACCGCGGACACGGCTAGTCGAATAGATTTTACACTCTGCATAGGTTATGCACTTTACCCACAAGATACAGCCAAACACCAAAAAGGCGAGTGTCCGTAACAAAGTCTTTCGGAAACTTCTAACAGCACAAGTGGTCATCCCCGGTGTTTGCACAATAACCCTTCCCTTAGCGAAGGCGAAGTTTAGGCCAATACACCGTTAGATGGGTACCTGGCCGTAGCCCCGGTAGGCTCCCCCGTACAACTACACAAAAGGTATAGTTGACACCCCGAGGTCCCACAAGTACGTTATTAGCAACTTAATCAACTAGGTCCGTCCCATTACAGACATGTGGTTGCACGTTTGACTTAGTTCAAAGGCTTGCAAGGTTAAGTCCTTAGGGTGACCAGGGCAAGACTACCCGAAGAACCAAATCAACGCTCCCGGTGCCACAACTGGCCCACCTGATCATTCTTGCCACATACCCCGGTCGAAAACTATTTATCAAACCCCAGTTGATTACCATGCACCACGTGCCATCGACAATCACAACGCATGATACTTCTTTCAAAATAGATTCAATATCTCATTAAGTCAATATTAGCATTTGATTGTCCAAAGCATTTCACGTGGCAAGGCTAAGCATACTACATTGGTCTAACTACCCATGTTGGCAATTTAATAATGTCCAACTATTAATTCACAACTAGGGTGACAAGGGGTCATGGCACATATTTAATTAACCAAGGTGTCATACAGCAATTTGGCATTTATCTAATTTCCCATAATTAAGTAAAGCATTGTCTAATTTAAATTAGCATGCAATAATTTAAATCAAATTGATTTCAAAAATGGGATCAATATGGTCAAAGCATAACTTGCCTTCAAAGAGTACTTGTTATTAGTCTTGAGCTGGCTCCTGGGTCAACACTTCACCTTCGAAGCCCTCGGGCACTTCAACGTCTACTCGTAAAGCATGAAAATAGCAATAAATAAATAAATAGTAGACAAAAAGTGTCCAAACATCCAAATAAAGTCCATAAACAGAGAGAGCATAATTTTATGAATTTTTAGGAATTTGAATCGGCAAAATCGGAGTTAAAACGCAAAAGTTACAAGCATTTAAAGTTTAAATAATCAATTAAATAATATTACAGAGAAAAACTTTGGTCCAAAAATCAAATAAAATTCACCATTAGGTAGATCACAATTTTATAAAAATTTAGAAATTTGAATCACCCAAATTGGAGTTAAAATGCAAAAGTTATAAGCGTTTGAAGTTTGAATCTATTTTTAAAATCAATAAACTGAATTAATAAATCATTTTTCTTTTTCGGAAAATAATTATTGCGTCATGGGTGACACGTGTCACTACCTCATTGGTCCATGTGGACCTGCTGACGTCAGCACCGTCCGAACCCCACTATGACGTCATCATGCCACGTGGCACCACCCGGGTGCTGCCACGTGTCCCGGTCCATGGACCCGGTCTACGGGCTCGGCGGGTCTACGGTGCGCTCGGTGCACGTCATAGTCGCTGACATGCGGGCCCCGCATGTCCGTGGCGCGCTCGCACGCGCACGGCGCGGCGGCTGGCTACGTGGCACGATCTCGTGCGTTGGATCTAAATCCAACGGTTGAGATTGGATCTAAATCCAACGGTTGAGATTGGATCTAAACACCGCAACGTGGATTTCGTTCGGTGACGTGGGCTAACGTGGGCCATTAGATCTTGATCCAACGGTCCAGATCTAATCTAGTTCGTTACTGCTATGGCTACATGGCGAGATCTAAACCGTTAGATCTAGATCTAACGGCGGAGATTAGATCTAAAAATCAAAACGTGAGAAAAATACCTCCGGGCGACGTGGACAATTCTGGGCCACACGATGCGGATCGGACGGTTGACGGTGCTCGCGGGGGCTTGGTGGTGCGCGGTGGCGCTGGCTCACCGGAGAGGAAGAAGACGACACAGGGAACGGCGGTTGCGGGCTTCTCCGACGAGGTGAAAGGTCTCCACGGGTGCGCCTTGGCCTGGCGGTCCCGGATCTGGGCTTGAATGCGGCGGAGGACGGCGGACGACGACGGAGAGGATGGAAAACCGCGGCGGAGTGAAGCTCCAACTCTGGCGAGCGATTACGGCCACGGCAGGGCGCTACAGGCGGCGGCGGCTAGGGCAAAATGCGCGTGAGGTCAAGGCGATCCTCGGGGCATGTCCCGGGCATTAAATACCCTCGGCATTCGCGCAAAAGGCGGAACCCTAGGCCCACACGGTGGTGGAGTCCGGCGGCGATTCGTATGGAGACGATGTAATCTGGGCCGTACACGTGGTGCAACCAATGGCCACGATCGCGCGGGCGGAACCGGATCTGGACCGGATACGGCTCGAACCGGTACGGTTTGATCTTGACCGTTGGATCTAAATCCAACGGTCCAGATCGGCTGGTCTCTGGGTTAGTGTCGTGCGGTGCACGTGGGCTACGTGGCTCATTGTGGGCCGTTGGATCTTGATCCAACGGTCCACGGTTTAGGGCTTGGAGGACCGGGTCCGGCTCGGACGCGGCGCGGTTTGGGTTCGAGTCGGACTCGGACTTGAGTCCGACTCAGGCTCGGTCGCATGAACAGTAAAACCCGGTTTGGGTTTTTCCAGCGATTAAATATTCAAATTAATTCCCAGAAATTCATTTAATTCATTAAAAATAGCAAAACACTCAGAAAAATTCTAGAAAATATTTTGGAACATTTTAGACTCAAATAAAATATTTCCAACAAAATTTTATTTGTAAAATTAAATTCCTTAATTATTTCAAAAGGAAATAAATTCAAATAAATTCCAAATAAATTCAAATAGATCCCAGAAAATTCCAAAAATTCACCAAAGTGCCAAATCTTATTTAAATTTATGAAAAGCAAAAATTGGGGTGTTACAAACCTCCCCCCCTTAACAGAATCTCATCCCTGAGATTAAGGGCTTACTAAAGAATAGGTTCAGAAACTCTTTCTTCAAATCCTCCTCGCGCTCCCAAGTTGCTTCACTCTCTGCATGGTTGCTCCATTGCACTCTGCATAAACGGGTTGACTTGTTTCTCGTTTCTCGATCCATTATGTCCAAAATCTTGATGGGGTATTCCTTGTAAGTCAGATCCTCCTGCAGCTCAATTGACTCTAGCGGTGTCTGCTCATCTGGTACTCGAAGACATTTCTTCAGCTGGGACACGTGGAACACGTCATGCACTCCTGCTAGTGATTGCGGTAACTCCAGCTGGTACGCAACTTCCCCACTTTGACTGAGAATCTTGAATGGCCCAACATATCGCGGCGCGAGTTTTCCTTTGGCATGGAATTTCTTAACTCCCTTGAGTGGCGTGACTGAGATACACGAAATCTTCTAGTTCAAAACTCAGGTCTCGGCGATGGTTATCGGCGTAGATTTTCTGTCTTGACTGTGCTATCTTCAGTCTTTCCCGAATCAAGGCAATCTGCTCTTCAGCTTCTTGAAGAATGTCCGGCCCAAAGACACGGCGTTCACCTGTCTCATTACAGTTCAACGGTGTTCGACAAGGTCGACCGTATAGTGCCTCAAATGGTGACATCTGTAGACTTGCTTGATAACTATTGTTGTAGCTGAACTCAGCATATGGCAGACTTTTATTCCAAGAGGTAGCATAAGCCAATGCACACGCTCTTAACATATCCTCCAATATCTGATTAACTCTTTCGGTCTGTCCATCCGTCTGCGGATGATAAGCTGTACTGAAGTTCAAACGGGTTCCCATGGCTTCATGTAGCTTATTCCAGAACCTCGAGGTAAACTGGGTACCTCTGTCTGATACAATCTTCTTCGGCACTCCGTGCAAACAGACGATCCTGGTCATATACAATTATGTTAACTTATCTCCCGAGTAAGTGGTCTTCACTAGAATAAAGTGGGCGACCATAGTCAAGCGGTCTACTATAATCCATATGGAGTCATATCCTCCTTGAGTCTTGGGTAAACCGGTAATAAAGTCCATTCCGATTTCCTCCCATTTCCACTCAGGTATCTTCAACGGCTGTAGCAATCCTGCGGGTCTCTGATGCATTGCCTTGACTCTCTGACATATGTCGCACAGCGCAACATGCTCGGCAACTTCACGCTTCATACTCGGCCACCATAACCTTTCCTTCAAATCCTGGTACATCTTGGCACTTCCCGGATGAATTGAATACTTGGAGTCATGGGTTTCTTCTAGGATCAGCTGCTTCAGTTCCTTCTCGTTCGGCACACAGATTCGATCCTCCATCCATAACATGCCTTGCTCATCCAGCTTGAAGTCTTTTGCCTTGCCGTCATCCATCTTGGACTTAATCTTGCGGATCTTGTCATCATCCTTCTGTCCTTCTCGGATCTGATCCTCCAGGGTAGGCTTCACTTCTAATGCGGCCAAGAATCCTTCTGGAACCACTTCAATCTGCATTCTCTGAAAATCCTTGCATAGCTCTTCCTGACTCGCGGCTATCAACATGTTCACGGCATGGCTCTTCCTACTCAAGGCATCGGCCACCACGTTGGCCTTTCCGGGATGGTAATGGATTCCGACATTGTAATCCTTGATCAACTCTAACCATCTCCTCTGCCTCATATTCAAGTCCGATTGGGTGAAGATGTACTTAAGACTCTTATGATCCGTATACACTTCACATTGTTCCCAATCAAATAATGATGCCACATCTTCAAAGCATGCACTACAGCAGCTAACTCTAGGTCATGCGTCGGATAATTCTCCTGATGTGGCATCAACTGCCTTGATGCATAAGCGACGACCTTTCCATTCTGCATCAGCACACATCCAAGTCCTTGGCACGATGCGTCACAATAAATATCAAAGCTTTGATTAACATCCGGTAGAACTAACACCGGCGCTGATGTCAATCGCCTCTTCAGCTCTTGAAAACCTTTCTCGCACTCCAGCATCCATGCAAACTTCTTCTCCTTTTTCAACAATTGCGTGAGAGGTCTCGCAATGGTCGAAAAGCCTTCAATGAAGCGACGGTAGTAACCTGCCATTCCAAGGAAACTACGAATCTGGGTCACGGTCTTCGGCTGCTACCAGTGTAACACAGCTTATACCTTGCTCGGGTCAACGGCGACTCCTCTGCAGTCATTACATGTCCGAGGAACTCCACCTTGTCCTTCCAAAAGTCACATTTGCTGAACTTGGCGAAGAGTTGCTGTTCCCTCAGCTTTTCCAAAACTCGCCTCAAGTGCTTTGCATGTTCGTCCTTTGTCTTGGAGTAGACTAAGATATCATCTATGAACATAACCACAAACTTGTCCAAATATTCCATGAACACCTTATTCATCATATTCATGAAATAGGTCGGCGCATTAGTCAGACCGAAGGACATAACTGTAAACTCGTAATGTCCGTATCTGGACAAAAACACGGTCTTCGGAATGTCCTCTGATCGGATCTTCAACTGGTGGTATCCCGATCTCAAATCAATCTTGGAGAAGACTCCCGCTCCTCTCAGCTGGTCAAACAGATCATCGATCCTGGGTAGCGGGTATTTATTCCTCACGGTGACTTCGTTGAGTGCACGGTAGTCAATGCACATCCTGAAGCTCCCGTCCTTCTTCTTGACGAAAAGAACTGGCGCTCCCCACGGCGACGAACTTGGTCTGATGAATCCTTTCTCCATCAGCTCTTCATGGTGCTTCTTCATCTCTACCAATTCTTCGGTGGACATCCAATAGGGTCTCTTTGCTATCGGTGCTGTACCAGGCACAAGCTCTATCACAAACTCTATGTCTCTGTCTGGCGGCATACCAGGTAGATCTTTAGGAAAGACAACTGGATACTCATTCACTACTGAAACATCTTCCATGCTGATTGCCTTCGCACTGTTAACCATCAACTATCCATCTCTAACGGCGGTAGCTTGAAATTCCACTTTCCTTCCACACGGACTCTCAACTGAGATAATCCTTCGTCCACAATCCAGCACAGCCTTGTGCTTGGATAACCAATCCATTCCCAAAATAACATCTAGGGTCTGGGTTTCTAATAGAATAAGATTCGCTAGGAATTCTACCCCATCTATTAATATTCTCACCCCAGAACATCCTACTTTTGTTCGGAGTTCAGAACCAGGGGCTTGAACAAAAAGCATGCATTTAAGTCTTGCAATCTCCAAATCATTTTTAGTAGCAAAGCCTTGAGAAACAAATGAATGCGAAGCTCCAGAGTCAAACAAAACTGTTGCAAGTACTGAGTTGAGAAGTAACCTACCCAGCACGACGTCCGTGGCATTCTGGAGTTCCTCTGCGGTGACATGGTTGACTCGACCTCTCACCACAGTTTGCGGCGTGGCTCCTGGCTGTGCTGTTCCGCGGTTTGCTCTGGGTGCAGGCGTCCTGGCTGGCGTGGATCCCAAATTGAAGCGGACTGGGGTCACTCCTGCTGTCTTCTTGGGGCAACTGTTGGAGAAGTGCCCTGGCTCATTGCATGTGTAGCGCCGCCTCACTGCCCTCTCTGATCGCTCAAGTGGCGTTTCGGGCCGGAGCTGGGTCCGATAATTACGATTGGATGTGTCTCGATGCCGTGATGATGTCCTTGTTGCATTCTGCGGCTGGAATATGAAAAACTGATTTGGCGCAACCCTTAAGCGTTGCTGCGCTCCCTGACGCGATCCCTGCTGTTGCATCCTTCGCTTCCGGTTCTCATCCAGTTCCTTGCGCTTATCTTCAAGAATGAGCGCCTTGTTCACAAGCTCTTGGAAATCTGGAAAGGTGTGGGTGATCAGTCCCACCTGCAGTCCTAAGTTAAGTCCCTTCATAAAGCGAGACTGTCTGGCCTTATCTGTCGCTATGTCTTCAGGTGCGTAACGTGCAAGCTGAGTGAACTTATTCAGGTATTCCGCCACCGGCTGATTACCTTGCTTCAATGCTCTGAACTCTTCCTTCTTGAGGTCCATAATTCCCTCCAGCACGTGATACTGATGAAATGCGGCTATAAACTCCTCCCAAGTGATGTCCTGAGGGTTCTCCCGCGTGGCGCAGAAGTTCTCCCACCATTCTACGGTGGTCCCTTCCAACCGATTAGAAGCGTAGAGTACCTTCTCATTTCCCATGCATTGGGCAATGTGTAGGTTCCTTTTTATTGACCTTAGACAATCATCGGCCTCCAACGGATTGGCATTCCCAGAGAAAGTGGGTGGATGAGTCCTCATGAACTATGACAGTCTTGAATTCTGGCATTGTCCATGATTGTCTTGATTATTCTGATTAACAGTGGCGTGGGTAGTAATTTGTTGCATCTGCTGCATCATGGCGTGCATCAACTAGGTCTGTGTAGCAAGGAAAGCCCCAAAATTCTGCATGTCAACTGGCGGTGCTAGCTGGGGTGCAGGTGCTCCATCATTGGGGTTCCCAGCTGGGCGAGAACCACTTCCATTACCGCCAAGGTTTCCGCGGGTGTTCACCATCTGTCGATTGCTCCAAGGTTTCAGAGATGAGAGGGAACAAGAATAGACAAGTAGTAGGGAAACTTATGCGGGGAAAAAGTGTAACTCAAAAATCCAACTTTATTATTTAATAATAATAACTTGGTATGGTTGCTCATAATGCCTAAGGGCCTTGCAACACATACTGCACACTCAGCAATCAATGAAAATCCAACGCCTCTAAAGGTGACTCTTTGTTCTATAACGCGACTCGACGAAGGAGTCTCAACTGCAAAACCTACACTCACTCGACAAGAAAACCTCCACTGCCTCCTCGGGGCGGGTGCGGTGGCTTAGGTGCGAAACAATCGCCATGCCCTGCAACTGCAGCTGTGGTTGACGACGCGGCGTCCTCTTCTGTCTCTGGATCTGGCTGTTGTTGCGGCTGCGGCGCGAGTGCAGGTGGCGCCTCTTCTGGGTCCTCCTCTGGCTCTGGGGCGTCCAACTCCAACACTGCATCGGGGCCGTGTCCATACAATGCGGTCTCCAGCTCTGCGATCCTTTTCGCAGCATAGGCGACATACTCACGATTATTCTCTAAGTGCTTCTTCTCTTCCTCAACCTGCTCGCGAGCCTTCTTCAACTCCTGAACTGTGTCCTCGATAAGCTCCTCCTTGGCGGCGACGAATCTGGCTAGATGTGTGACGGTAGCATCCTCATCTTCTATCGTCTTCCGCTGAGCTCTGCTGTCTCGGCGTGGGTGGTGACAGAATAATGTGCCTTCCAGCTCCCTGGAGTAAGTGCGGGCGATCTGCTGCATCGCTCAACGCGACACCTCCTGGATTCCCATCTCAAAGGTAGACCTCTTGGCTGTGAAGTGGAAAGGGTGGCTGAACTTCGTCTTCTCTCGGGCATACACTGTGATCTTGACGTCCCATCCTAAGACCAGTCCTGCCTGCACGAGTGTAGTCCCTCGGTAGAGCGGTCTCTCAAAACCTCCAAGAAACTGAAGCATACACCACAACTCGGCAGTGTAGCCTCCCTCACGCTCGGCGTAGTTGTTCTTCATCATCATCTGCCAGAAGACACTCGCGTAAGAACGCAACATTTTTTTAAAAATCAATGTGGAAGACAAAAAGAACTCAGCAAGGGGTATGAATCAGGAAGAAAGGGGTAAGTCGAGAATTCATTCATTATCTTGACAAATTTTATCTTTAGAGAATAGTTTTTATCCTCACTACGACCAATCTAGCTATGGGTGAGCCTACAGTCAGTATGGCTCTGATACCACCTCTGTCGGGACCCGAATTTGCAAATCCGGACCCTCTGTGTATTCAGCACTAGTCCAGGATCACGCTAGTGCACACAGTCTCAACATTGGTAAATAGCACAATCATACTCAATGAAATAATAAAGTCAAGTTACAAATATACGCCTCGTAGGGCGAAACTTATTAAAAGAGAAATAATAGTAGCGGAAAATAATATAACTTCGTGGCGCCATCCAGTATACCACAGGCAACTGACTGGGCTCGCTCCCTAGTTAGACGGTTCCTCTTGGAGCTCCTCCTCCAAAGTCAAGGCCACCTCTTCTTCAACTGGTGTTGTTTTGTGGCAAGGGTGAGTACTTGGTACTCAGCAAGTCATGCACAGAATGCAAGCTAATATACTACATGCATGGCTTAATACAAAGAAATAGCTCAAGGTATAATTGCGATAAACAGCATTTGACAAGTATCATAAGTAGATTCGAAAGCAGTAGAAACAGGTATAAGATCAATAACTTTTCCAGGAATTTCATAAACATCTTTTCCATTCCTAATCCACATTTCCAACAACATCGTTATTGAACCAAACCAAACCTTTTAAGTCCAAGTTATTTTCAAGAAAGTCTAACCCTTTACTGTAATTCCCGAGCGATGTCCAATACCGCGGACATGGCTATTCGAATAGATTTTACACTCTGCAGAGGTTATGCACTTTACCCACAAGATACAGCCAAACACCACAAAGGTGAGTGTCCGTAACAAAGTCTTTCGGAAACTTCTAACAGCACAAGTGGTCATCCCCGGTGTTTGCACACTAACCCTTCCCTTAGCGAAGGCGAAGTTTAGGCCAATACACCGTTAGATGGGTACCTGGCCGCAGCCCCGGTACGCTCCCCCCTACAATTACTGTAACACCCCGGCATTTAAAATGCCCGAATGCTACCTACCATAAGCTAAACAACACCTAAATACCATGAATTAAGATAAATTACAGCAAAGGAGTAAATGCTAAAACCCGATATTTCGGCAGCATCTCCTTTGTTTTAACATGAATTTAAGGAATCACAATAGCATAGCAATATAAGGCAATATGAGAGACAACTAAAATAGCAATAATTAAAGATTTAACAACAATATAAGTCTAATTCCAAGCATTAAATGTCTCCATGAGCCAAACGAAATAATAAGACTCTCATAACGCAAAGCTAAGCCATAAAGCATTAAACATCACACTAGTTTATTGTCAGAACCCAATTGAACGACTTGTGGGACAATTGAGTGAAGCTACGTGTAGAAGTGTGACTATTTCCCTTCCCCGCATGCCGATCTCAAGGTACCTAAAACAACAAGAAAGCACAAACGTGAGTTCAACATTCAGCAAGCGTATTGTAATGGTACACAAGAACAAATATATGGCTACAACATCTCATATCATGTCTATCATCTCATTCATGATTCCATATCATTATCATATTCATTATGCATGCAATGCGATGCGATGCTCATGTCTCCTTGGAAACTCATACCGGTATGGTTGAGTACGCACCCGTCGGTGTGCACCCTCTCCCCCCTTCCATCCCGAAGATGGAGGGTGCCTACTCCTCGCTTCCCCATCCCGCGGTGGATGGAATCACGATGTAGGACTTACTCATTGGCTCTCCGGAATAGTCATAACTTTCTCACCGACCTTCCCCGGACTAGTTATGACTTTCTCACCGCCCGGGCCATGTAACATGCCATGTATGCAAATATGCCAACATCATAATTAACTTGTACATTAACACATGGCATCATAACATAATAATCATACTCATCATATCATTGGCAATCATTAAAGCATGGCAGGTGATTATATCATATAATCAATTTCATCTAGTC
This sequence comes from Rhipidocladum racemiflorum, assembly GCA_036346355.1. Classification (NCBI taxonomy): domain Eukaryota; kingdom Viridiplantae; phylum Streptophyta; class Magnoliopsida; order Poales; family Poaceae; genus Rhipidocladum; species Rhipidocladum racemiflorum. The sequence goes on along the minus strand of CM070589.1, from coordinate 34,468,062 downwards.
TCAACTAGCAACCTACAAACCGCTATCCATTACAATACACTTGCCACAACCACGGGCAACGGATTGGTGAGAAGTAGAAGGCACTCCCGGGGTCACTCCACCTGCACATAGGTACCACACACTCACAATCATGTCCACAAAACAGTAGGCAAACCCTCCTCTAACCCGACATTGCCAACTACTCACAAAACCCAAAAACAGGGGTTCTGTCCCTCCGGGACAGCAGCATTCCAAAAGGCATAACTCGGGTTCTAAGACTCCGAATCAATTAAACGAGTACATCCTTGCGTAGCTTAGGAAATTTCCTAAATTTTTCTAAGTATATGGAAAGATTGATTCGGACTCTAAAGTTATTTAATCTACAAAATACCGAGATCTCTTCCAATCACGTCACAGATTTTAACACGCTCGGTAAAACAGCCATAACTTTCAAACGGATGATCGTAATTTAACGTTCTTTGTACCCACTGAAAGGTATTGAGATTACCTACAACTTCTTCAACAGGCGTTCGACCAAATTATGAATCTAAATTGACGAAAACCCAAACCCTAGGTCGACTACTCATGCTGTCCGAAACAGAGAACGTGGCCAACTCAAGAATTCATCTAATCTAATCAATTCCAGCACCATCAATTGATCTAAAAACATGATAATGATCCTTAGAACAGTACCTAGCCCAACCCCAAGGAGTCCCATGGCCATACCTTCACCCGACGCACGAAAACCCAATAAATCTCCTCGCTTCTCGCTCCTCGCTCCAACGGATGGATCTTCGAGGTGCAGGGGTGGGGAGGCTACCCTAGGGCAGCAAGGGGTGGAGGAGAGGTGGTGGAGAGGTGGGGAGGCAAGGGGGCAAAGGGAGAGGGGGCGCACGGCCAAGGGGGAGAGGGAGGGCGGCTAGGGCACAATGGGGGGGTGTGGGCGCACAAGGGGAGGGGTGGGGCGCATAAGGGGCAGGGGGAGCCCCTTTTACCAGCCCCAAACAGGTTTCCTAGTCCTAAATGGACTCATACTCCATCCCACCAAAGCCCACAACCCCTTCTCTTGGGCCCAAACTCCCCCGAAACGGCCCAAAACCCCAGAAACGCAAATAAACCTCATAGCGTATGGTTTCAACCTCCAATTCCATATTTCATAATGTTTTTGTCCTCATCAAGCACATTAAATAAGGTTACGACACTCCGTGGTGTCACATTCTTCCCCCCTTCAACAGGATTCAACCTCGAATCTAAAACGCACCAAAACGCAACCCAGCAAAACCGAAGATAGCTAGGTTTCACATCACATACCTGAGGCGAAGAGCTCGGGATACCTCTCGCACATGCGAGACTCCAGCTCCCAAGTCGCCTCTCTCTCGGTCTGGTGTGACCACAAGACTTTGAGAAACTTGAGCGTCCTATTCTTCATCACTCACTCCGAAGTCCCCAGAATTTCCACAGGACGGGACTCGAAGGTGAGGTCCTGCTCAAGGACTAATGGTTCCAACGGAACCACCAACTCCGGATCATGCAAGTATTTCCTCAACATCAAGACATGGAACACGTTATGCACACCTTGCATGGATTCCGGTAGCTCCAGACGATAGGCCAGCTTACCAACTCATGCGATGATAGGAAATGGCCCAACATACCTCGGACTGAGTTTTCCCTTGGTGCGAAATCGAACCACACCCTTGGTGGGAGATACTCGCAAGAGTACACTATCACCCACCTCAAACTCCAAATCTCGCCTCCTAACATCAGCATAGCTTTTCTGTCGGCTCTGCGCTGTAAGAAGATTCTACCGTACCTCCGCCACGCGATCAACAGTCAGCTGAACCCAATCTGGTCCAAGAACTGCTCTCTCGCCCACAGCATCCCAACAAAGCGGCGATCTGCACTTCCGGCCATACAGTACCTCATAAGGAGCTGCCCGGATGCTGGAATGATAGCTGTTATTATAAGCAAACTCTGCCAATGGCAAATGATCTTCCCAGCTACCTTTCCAAGCCATCACACAGGCCCTGAGCATGTCCTCCAAAGTCTGGATGGTACGCTCCGACTGCCCATCTGTCTGAGGGTGGAAAGCGGTACTAAGGCGAAGCTGTGTACCCAAAGCACTCTGTAAGCTCTCCCAAAACTTGGAGATAAACTTCGCATCCCGATCAGAAATAATGTTCTTGGGTACACCATGCAGTCTAACAATCTCCCGCACATAGATGGGAGCCAAATCGCTCGCTGAATTGGTAGTGCAAATCGAAATGAAATGCGCGGACTTGCTGAGACGGTCCATCACAACCCAAACAGCATCCTTCCCTCGTGGAGTACGAGGTAGGCCAACCACAAAATCCATGGAGATGTCATCCCATGGCCACACAGGAATCTCCAAAGGCTACAACAGACCAACAGGATGCTTGTGTTCGGCCTTGATCTTCTGACAAATCCCACAAGACGCCACATACTTGGCAATATCCACTCTCATCCTTTTCCACCAGAAATTCTTTTTCAAGTCCCTGTACATCTTGGTCTCCCCAGGATGGACCGTGTACGGGGTGCGATGAGCCTCCTTCAGAATATCCTCTTTCACTTGGGATTTCTGAGGTACGCACAGACGACCCTGAAACCTCAAAGCTCCCACATCATCAACGGTAAAGTCTCCAGACTTGCCATCCTCAAGGCGTTTCCTCACCTGCTGGAGCAAACGATCATGCTGCTGTGCCTCTCGCACACGCTCGGGAATTGCTAACTCAAGAATCAATTGAGTTTCAGCTTGCACGGTCCCCGCAAAGCAGTAGGAGAATCCCAACCGCTCAAAATCAGCAACAAGACAATCAATGACAGGGGGCATTGTCTTGCGACTGAGAGCGTCAGCCACCACATTTGCCCTACCCGGATGGTACTGGATAGTGAGGTCATAATCCTTTATCAATTCCAGCCACCTCCTCTGCCTCAAGTTCAAATCTTTCTGAGTAAATATGTACTTGAGGCTCTTGTGATCAGTGAAGATATCACAAGACTTGCCATACAGGCAATGCCTCCATATCTTCAATGCAAACACCACAGCGGCTAGCTCAAGATCATGCGTGGGGTAGTTCTGCTCATGCTTTTTCAACTGCCTCGATGCATAAGCAATCACCTTGCCATCTTGCATGAGCACACAACCAAGTCCCAAACGAGAAGCATCAGAATAAACAGTGAAGCGCTTCCCAGGATCGGGAAGGGTAAGAACAGGAGCAGTCACTAACTTCTCCTTCAAAGTGCGTAAACCGTGCTCACACTCTGCAATCCACTGGAATTTCATCCCCTTCGAGTCACCGCGAAAGTGGCTTGGCAATGATAGAGAAATCCTGCACAAAACGCCGATAGTAGCCAGCTAACCTAAGGAAACTACGCACCTCTTTGACATTGGAAGGCCTCTTCCAATCCAAAACTGCTGAGACTTTGCTAGGATCTACGGATATGCCCTCTGGATTGATGATGTGGCCAAGAAAACCAACTTCTGAAATCTAGAATTCGCACTTTCAAATGCCGCTCATGCTCCTCTTCTGATTTAGAATAAACCAGAATGTCATCGATGAACACTACCACAAACTCATCAAGGTACTTGTGTAGCATGCTGTTCATCGCCTCCATAAAGACAGCAGAAGCATTAGTTAGTCCAAAAGACATAACTTTAAATTCATAATGCCCATACCTAGTGGAGAATGCAGTCTTCTCAATGTCCTGCTCCCTCACATGGATCTGATTGTACCCCGACTGAAGATCAATCTTGGAGAACACCTTTGCTCCCATCAGTTGGTCAAACAGATCCTCAATGCGAGGCAAAGGATACTTGTTCTTGACTGTCAGTTGATTAAGAGCACGATAATCAATGCACATGCGCGAACTTCCATCCTTCTTCGAGACGAAGAGAACGGGTGCTCCCCATGGCGAGACGCTACGCCGAATAAAGCCCTTGGCCAACAGATCCTCCAACTGCTTTTTCAACTCATCTTGAAAAGGACGAGCCAAGCGGTATGGAGAGATAGAAATTGGTCGAGTGCCGGGAACAAGATCAATACGAAACTCCACATTCCTCACGGGAGGTAGACCTGGCAACTCATCAGGGAACACATCAACAAACTCCTTCACTACAGAAATCTCCTCAATGGAAACTGAAGAAGATGGCTTCTCAGACAAGGTCATGAGGAAACCCAACAGCCTCAAACAGCGACCAGAAAACAGACTAGTCAAAACAAGGACATAACTGGAAGGTATACCACCCTGAAAGGTCAACTCTACCCCTGACGGGGCCTACAAGGTAACCGTCCTCCAAAAGAAACAGATCTTGCCACGGTACTGATGCAACCAATCCATGCCCAAAATGACATCAAAAGGAGCCAACTAGATCACCATAAGATTGGCAAAGAAAACCTCGTTATCAAAGGCAATGGTGCAACCGGGGCAAACCAAAGAACTAGCAATCAAACCCCCAGGAGAACTGACTAACACAGACTCAGAAATCCACTGAACTCCCAACTTAGCTCTACTAGCAAACTCAGACGACACAAAGGAATAGGATGCTCCGGAATCAAACAGAACAAGGGCATCAACTGAATCCACGAGCAGAGTACCTAAAACCACCTCTGGATGCCCGGCTGACTCGGCGGTCGGCAAAGCGTACCCTCCTGATAGCACTGGGACAGTGGAAGCCTCGACTCCCGGCTGATGCCCCAACAAAGCTGGGGGCGGAGGAGGCAACTGAGGAGGAGCAGACGGCCACGGCACCAAGAGCCGGGCCGGTGGCGCCCACGCAAAGGGCGGCTGAGGAGAAGGAGCCGCCATCATGTGCACCGATCGTCTGGAAGACGCAGCTGGAGTGGGAGGAGAAGGCACCGTCTCCCACTTGATGATGCTACCGGGATTCATCCGGCATATTCGTCCCATGTGGCCAGGCTTACCACAGTGGTTGCAACTCCCGGTCCAACCACACTCTGAAGCACGGTGCTCACCACCACACTTGAAACACATCATGCCCTGACCGGGCATAGGACGAACAGCCGCTCGCGAGGAAGACGACTGAGGCGGCCTCATCTTAGCCCCTGAGGAGGAGCCCTGTCCCCCCTTGAACTTCTTGAATGTGGGTCGCTGAGATGACCCACCTCCTCCACCAAAGGTCCTCTTTTGGCCCCAGCCTAGGGCCGTAGGAACCCCTGAACCACCCGGGTTTTGCCTATCCCGGGAGAGCTCCAACTCGAGCTCCATGCCCTTCACCTGCTCCACCATAGAGCAGAAGTCACGAGGGACAGTCGCCCCCATGACAACTATGAACTCCTGGTTGAGGCCTCTACGGAACCTCCTCGCCTTCTCCCGATCGTCGGCTGCCACAATGCAAGACGGCGCACCACGCCGTTGAACTCCACCTCATACTCGCCACCGACCTCTTTCTCGGGAAAGAGTCGCCGAGTATGCTCCATCCGCTCAAGGAAAGACTCTGGGTAGAACTTGGCTCGAAGCGAGGCACAAAGTCCTCCCAGTGATCGGACCAAGATCGGGGCTCTAGCAGCCGTAACCCCTCCCACCGTAGCAACAGCCTTGGCCCTTCAGCAGAAAAACCACAAAGGGAGCCCTCTGAACCGAGGTCAACTTTAGGACCTCAAACTGCCTCTCCATGTACCGCAGCCAATCTGCGGACTGGATCGTTGTGCCCGCTCCGTCAAAAGTGTCAAGACGGAGGGACATCCACTCCCGGAGACTCATCCTCGGCTCCGCACGGCGAGGCAGCAATCGGGCCGCTGCAGGGGAGGAACAATAGCGAGGCTATCCGCATCGCCGGGCGCAGTCTCTGAATCTCCTCGCAGAGCCTGAACTAAATCCGCATTGGCGGCGGGTACCTCAGCCCCTGACTGTGCTGCCGGAAGCTCCTCCTACGCTAGCTCATGAGCATTGAGCGAAGCGCTACCCTCAGCTACGGATTCAGCAACTCCCTGGGAACCTCGCCCCTGGCCTCCACGGCCTCGGTGCCACGGCCTCTACCCCTCGGCATGGCTGCTACAGACAAACAACCGTCCGATCACATAACCATAAATACAACATCATAAAGCCAAGAACAAAGATCAAACATCATCATAGACATAATCTTCGAAGACAATTAACTGATTTTGCAAACATTTTGATTTGTAATCGAAGTCAGAAACAACAATCAAATGCGAGCAAGATGTCAAGTCACATTCCGATGGTCTAGGACATTTAGCTCACTTCTTAACTCGCAAAAGCGATTCTCATCTAGAGGTTTGGGTGAATATGTCGGCCAATTGTTTCTCGGTTCTCACATAGGTAATGTTAATGTCTCCTTTTAGTGAGTGATCCCTAAGAAAGTAGTGGCGGATATCTATGTGCTTGGTCCGGGAGTATTGGACGGGATTGTTGGCTATCTTAATAGCACTCTCATTGTCACATAAGAGTGGCACTCTATCCAGCTTTAGTCCAAAATCCCTCAAAGTTTGCCTCATCCATAGCAATTGTGCACAACAACTTCCTACGGCAATATATTCGGCTTCGGCGGTGGATAGAGCTACCGAGTTTTGTTTCTTTGAGGAACAAGAGACTAGTGATCTACCTAAGAATTGGCAAGTCCCCAAGGTACTTTTTCTATCCACTTTGCAACCCGCATAATCAGCATCCGAATATCCAACCAAATCGAATTTTGATCCTTTAGGATACCAAAGCCCTAGACTTGGTGTGTGAACTAGATATCTAAGAATTCTTTTCACGGCTACTAGGTGGCACTCTTTCGGAGCGGCTTGAAATCTTGCACACATACACACACTAAGCATAATATCTGGCCTAGATGCAAAGAGATAAAGTAATGAGCCTATCATGGATCGATATACCTTTTGATCCGCAGGATTACCTTCCTCATTTAGACCGAGATGTCCGTTGGTTGCCATGGGTGTATGAATTGGCTTGGCGTTCTCCATGTCAAACTTCTTGAGCATATCCTTGATATATTTTATTTGACATAAGAATGTCCCTTCCTTGAGTTGTTTGATTTGAAATCCGAGGAAGAATTTTAGCTCACCCATCATCGACATCTCAAACCTCTTTGTCATTAACCTACTAAATTCCTCACAAAAGTTCTTATTAGTAGAACCAAATATAATATCATCGACATATATTTGGCATACAAATAAATCATCATCAACATATTTTGTGAAGAGAGTAGGGTCGGCTTTACTGATGACGAAACCCTTTTTAATAAGAAAGTCCTTAAGGCATTCATACCATGCTCTATGTGCTTGCTTAAGCCCGTAGAGCGCCTTATGGAGTTTGTACACGTGTGTAGGGTTCTTGTGATCCTCCATCCCTGACGGTTGCTCAACATATACTAGTTCGGCAATTGGACCATTAAGGAAAGCACTCTTGACGTCCATTTGAAAAAGCTTGAAATCATGGTGAGTAGCAAATGCAACCAATATACGAATTGACTCTAATCAAGCAACTGGAGCATAAGTCTCACAAAAATCCAAACCTTCGATTTGAGTGTATCCTTGAGCTACCAACCGAGCCTTGTTTCTTGTGACAACTCCATTTTCGTCTTGTTTGTTACAGAAGACCCATTTGGTTCCAATCACATTTGATTTGGCCTTTCCACTAACGACCATACTTTGTTCCTAACAAAGTTGTTGAGCTCTTCATGCATTGCCATCACCCAATCCGGATACTTTAATGCATATTCTACCTTCAAGGGTTCCAAAGTAGACACGAAAGAGTAAAATTCACAAAAATTGGCTACTCTGGAACGTGTAGTTACCCCCTTTTGAATGTCACCAAGAATGTTGTCGACGGGGTGGTCTCTTTGAATACTCTGATGCACTCTCGGATGTGGCATTTGAGAAGTATGTTGTTTGTGCTCGATGTCTTCACTTTGATCATCCTCCATGAGTTTGCTTGAGCTCTCTTGAGGTGCTCCTTGTTCTTGAATTGAGGTGGGTGGCTCCACTTGAGTTGATGAGTTGTATTGATGCTCACTTTCTTGTGGCCTAACTTCACCTATTGCCATTCTTTTGATTGCAATGCTAGGCACTTCTTCATTATCTAACACATTTAAATCAACTTGCTCCACTTGAGAGCTGTTAGATTCATCAAATGTTACGTCTCTCGATATTTCAACACAACCCGAGGTTTTATTGAAAACTCGATAGGCGTACGCATTTGATCCATACCCAAGCAAGAAGCCTTCATCGATTTTGGGGGCAAATTTGGAGTTCTTTGGCTTCTTGTTTAGGATAAAACATTTACTACCAAAAACTCTAAAATATGAAACATTTGGCTTGTTACCGGTGAGAAGCTCATATGTCGTCTTCTTCAAGATCTTGTGAAGATACAATCGGTTGATCGCATGACATGCGGTTTTGACGGCTTCCGCCCAAAAATGGTCGGAAATCTTGTATTCATCAAGCATCGTTCTTGCCATCTCAATCAATGTCCGATTCTTCCTTTCTACAACGCCATTTTCTTGCCATCTCAAGCGGAGAACTTGTGCTTTATCCCTTCTTCCTCAAGAAACTCTTCGACTTGAGTATTCTTGAACTCGCTTCCATTATCGCTTCTAATCTTCTTGATCTTCAACTCGAATTCATTTTGAGCTCTTCTTGCGAACTTCTTGATTATGCCTTGTGTCTCACTTTTCTCTTGCAAAAAGAAAACCCACGTGGAGCGTGAAAAATCATCAACAATGACTAAACCATACTTGTTACCTCCGATGCTTATAAAAGCAACGGGTCCGAAGAGATCCATGTGTAGAAGCTCCAATGGTCTTGTCGTTGTCATAACGTTTTTGGCGGGATGTCGCGCTCCAACTTGTTTTCCTGCTTGACAAGCGCTACAAATCCTATTCTTCTCAAATTCAACATTTGTTAGTCCAATGTTGTGATCTCCTTTGAGAAGCTTGTCGAGATTTCTCATGTCAACATGGGCTAGTCGGCGATGCCATAGCCAACCCATGCTCGACTTTGCCATCAAGCAAGTTTGAAGTTTAGCGCTATTTGAGTTGAAATCAACTAAATAGAGTTTACCCTTCAAATATCCCTTAAAGGCAACCGAGGAATCATCTCTTCTAAAGACGGTCACATCCACATTAGTGAATAAACAATTATAGTCCATCTCGCAAAGTTGCGATACGGATAACAAATTGTAATTCAAGGATTTAACTAGCAAGACATTTTATATCGAATGATCATTAGAAATTGTGATTTTACCTAATCCCATTACCTCACCTTTACCATTATCACCAAACACAATATTTTCATATTGTGACCCTTTTTCATCAAAAGATAAAAACATTCCTTTCTCTTCGGTCATGTGGTTTGTGCAACCACTATCAAGCACCCAACTTGATCCCCCGGAGGTATAAGCCTACAAAAGCACATTAGGTCTTGTTTTTAGGTACCCAAATCTTTTTGGGTCCTTGCATGTTAGTGATTAAGACTTTCGGTACCCACACTTTCTTTTTGCTCATTTCATTTGAATTGCGAGCACCGACAAAATAAGCAACCACTTTACCACGATGGTTCCTTTTCAAAACATAAGAAGCATAATTAATTGAACGTGATGCATAATTTTGAGGATGCTTCTTCGGTTTTTGCTCGGCCTTGATGACATGTGCGGTGGTCAATGGTTGTTTGTCATTTCCTTTGACAAACTTAATGCATTCCTTACCTTTTACCACCACACGGTCATTTCCTTTGCACTCGTACTTATCATATCCTAGCCCTTTTTTGTTTTTGTTGCCTCGACCATTGATGGTCTTGTATAGGGCGTCCATGGATTGATAAGTCTTGATGCAACCATACTTTACCAAGGCACTTAGTCTCTCATTTTCGCTTTTTAATACTTGCACAAATTGAGAGTTAGTAGTACAAGCATTAATATCAACATTATAGCAACGAGAGTAACCATTGCTAGTAGAAGGAATAGAAGCCGTTGATAAATCGACAATTGGAGAATTAAGATCATTAAGAGATTCAATTTGCACTTCAAGAGCTTGAAGATTGTTTTCTAGGCTCATGACATTTTCTTGAAGTGACTCATTTGAACCCTTAAGCAATGCAATTGAATTATTAGCCAAATCAAGCGTTTTGGTTAAAAATTCAATCGTCTCCTTTTCTTTTGCGAGGACTTTCTCAAGAGCAAGATTTTTCTTCTTTTCACAAATTAGTAATTCTTCTTGCTTCTCAAGAGTTTCCTCTTGGCTATCCATTATTTTCATTAGCTTATGGATTTTGGCAATAGCCAATTTGCTCAAATCACAAAATAGAGCATCATGATCATCACTATCTAACTCACTATCGCTACTTGGAGGTTTTGACTTAGTCATTATCTTGCGCCCTTTTGCCATAAGACAAATGTGTGTGTCGTCGTCAATGTCGGTGTCGCTCATGTCGCCGAAGAGTGACTTTGTTGGAGGAGCGGCTTCAATGGCAACGGTGGCGACTCCTTCATCTTCGGTGTCGGAGTCGGAGTCGGAGTCGTTTTAATCCCATTCTTTGCCAATGTGAGCTCGCCCCAAGTACTTCTTGTAAGCTTTGTTTTTCTTGTACGGTTCACCCTTCTTTTGCTCATTTGAGATATTCTTTTTCTTCGGACAATCGGCGATGAAGTGTCCAACTTCACCGCACTCATAACACGCCCTCTTTGTGTTTCTTCTTCTCCTTGACTTGTCATTGTAGTTCTTCTTATATTTACTTGACCCGTCGTACTTGAGGAATTTCTTGAATTTTCTTACAAATAGGGCAAAGTCTTCCTCATCTTCGCTCTCATCTTCCTCATCATCGCTTGAGGTTGATTCTTCCTTTTTCCTTGCCTTTAAAGCTATCTCCTATGGTCTTGAGCTCGAACTTTGCTTGGCAAGATTCTTCACTTCTTTTGCCTCTTCCTCCATAAGCTCATGTGAAATAATCCTTCCAAGCACGTCATTTGGAGTGAGCCTTTTGAAATCTTTTCGCTCTCGTATAAGTGTTACGAGAGTCGAGTTCCTTGGAGCAAAGGCTCTCAACATCCTCTTCACCACTACATGATCCGTCATATCCTTGCTTCCAAGCCCTCGGATCTTGTTCACAAGAATCATTAACCGATCATATATTTGTTGAGGTGTCTCATCATCGTTCATGACAAATCTTCCCAAATTTCCTTCAAGCAACTCAATTTTTGATTCTCTTACACTTGATGTCCCTTCATGAGCCACTTGGATTGTGTCCCATATTTCTTTGGCTTCTTCCAAGCCATCCACCTTATTAAATTCTTCGGGACTCAAGGCTCCAAGCAATACGCTCGCGGCTTGTGCGTTGCGGTGGATGTTTTGCTCTTGTTCATGTGTGAGCTCCATATCATCTTCCGGCATATCTAAACATGTACACACAATCTTCCACACGCTTGGGTGAAGAGACATTAGATGCATTTTCATTTTGTGCCTCCAAGTGGAATAATACGTGCCATCAAAGAAAGGAGCACGCCCGGAGGGCACAGTGATATAAGAATGCGAAGAAGAAGTATTTAATTTTTCATAATTGAAAGGGATTTGAGCTCCCTGTGTAGATGTAGATGTTGCTTCTTCTTTGCTCTTGCCGGGAGTTCCATCTCCGGCCCTCGGACTGTTTTGCTCATCCGTCACGACAACCTTTAACGCCGTATTCGCCATCTCGTTCCCTTCAAGCGGTTAAGCCTTCGAGAAGGTTGGGCTCTGATACCAATTGAAAAGATGTGATAATTGCCTAGAGGGTGGTGAATAGGCTATTTAAAATTTCAAAGAAATTTACTATAGCGGAAAAGGTGTCGGACGTTCCGATCCAATATCGGAACTTCCGATAATTTCGGAACTTCCGGTATTAAGTTGGAATATCCGAACAGTTCTGAGAGAAGAGAGCTGAGCTTAACACTTGTAATCCAAAAGCTTGTTCTAGTCTACTAGTAAACATAAGTAAGTAAATCAACAAGTCTTAGAAAGCATCAATTGAAAAGCAGGAGCACAATACGCAAGAAATTATTTCCCGGAGTTCGAGTCCTTGAGGGGATCGTACGTCTCCGTTGAGGAGGCTCCCGAAGAGCCTGGTCTTTTCCAACCCTTTCCTCCCAAACCTCGGTCACACTTGAAGTTTGGTTCTACTATGTGTTCCTTCCCTTTCGGAGGCGGAACAAGCCTTCACAAACTTCTCACGGCTTCCCACAATCGTCGGGAGCTTGTGAGCGATGCCTAGCCATCTAGGAGTCCTTCAACCTCCAAGAGAAATGAATGCGCTTGATTCTTGACCTTGGAGATGCTCTTTAGTGCTCAAGATGAATCAATCTTTTTCTATATGCTCACAATCACACTTAATTCACTCACTCACTAGATGATCACTAAGATCAAGGAGGAGGGCTCAAGAAAGCATTAGGGTGTGCTCAAGGTGCTCAAGTATTCAGCCAAGAGCAGTGTGTAACCCTCTAAAGGGAGAGGAGTGGGGTATTTATAGCTTTGGTTCAAAACTAGCCGTTATACCCGCACTCAGCCACACATCGGAATATCCGATCCCAACTTCGGACCTTCCGATGAGTGCAAATCACCAGACCTTGGAAAGCTTCCAACGGTCAAAAACTACGTGCATCGGAGTGTCCGATATCAACTTCGGAACATCCGATGACAACCAGAGAGAGAACTCAACAAAACTTTCTAAGTCAACATCAGAATGTCAGATTGAAGTATCGGAACATCTGAACCAAACAGAGAGTTCCCAAAACAGGAAAACGACTACTTCGGAACATCTGAAGCAAAACTTCGGACAGTCCGAACTCGACAGAGAGTACACTTTTTCAGGACACCACATATCGGAATGTCCGATATGAAATATCGGAACGTCCGATATGAAATATCGGAACTTCCGATCTCAACAGTGAGTACCCTAACCGAAAAACACTGAGCATCGGAACATCCGATATGAAATATTGGAATATCCGAACTCTACTAAGGGTTTCGGACTCGAACAAACCTACACATCGGAATGTCTGAACTTCGGAACTTCTGACCTAACATCGGAACATCCAACAAGAACTTGACAACAACACCATTCCAATGCACGGGAGAAGACTTAGAAACTCTCAAGAGACTAATCATCATTCATCTGAGCATATAGACCATCTCTAGACCAATTTCAAAGCATCCCTCTTAATAGTACAACATTCCTATGACTCAACAAAGTAAACTTACATACGCAGTTGCCGCTTTTCTTACACAATTCAATTTGAGGGTACCCGATGGACGTAGATGATCTCTTCTTGAAACTTTTACCTGTTCATAAACTAGTTGAACACGTTAGATTCTTTAATCGTTTGTCATTAATCAACCAAAACAATATTAGGGGGCCTAGATGCACTTTCATTTTTGAGGTGTCAAGTTCTCTTCAGAAATCGCGTTTTTGGCATGTACGCTGGACCAAGCTTTTGGTCCGCCGTAAACGTGCTTTTGGCGTTCAAAAACCTAGTTTTTTCCATGCACACCGGACCAAATTTTTGGTCTGTCGTGAATATGTTTTTGTAGGGTTTCGTGTCGGACCATGTTGCTTTTGAAACCGAGCATGGCACGTTTGCGTCGGACCAAGTTTCTTTTGGTCCGCCATGAACGTGTTTTCAAACGTTTTTGAGCCGGACTGAAACTTCCAAAACCAGTAAGTTTCGCGTGTACGCCGGACCAAATTTTTGGTCCATCGTGAAATGGATTTTTGATGGTTGTTTTCACGTTTGCGCCGGACCGGATTTTTGGTCCGGCGTGAATAGTTTTTTGCTCGATTAGGGTTTTAAGCAATTTTGGAATTGAATTCTGGTTTGAATTTGAGATTATGAAATTTGTGAGAATTTCATGTTGCTTGTTTTGAAGTGGACTTTATGCAATGCTTGTGTGAGTATTTGCATGGACTAATGTTGAGTCAAGTCGCGGACTTGTGCTCGGAATCGTTTTGTGGTTTGTTCTTGTGCAGGTACTGGAACTAGGTTTATGGAGGAACTGAGGTTCAGGACTAGGTTCAGGAGGAACTGAGGTCTTGGTGGTCAAGGATGTCATGCGGAACGTTCGGGCTAAGAGAATGGTGCATATGAAGAATGGTTAGTCACGTGAGAATGGCAGGTGGCCATGCGCGTGCAAAGGGTTAGTCACGTGAGTATGGTATGGTTGCCATACGCGTGCAAGAGTTGTACTCGGCCAGGTTGGTCCAAGTGGAGTTGTGTTGAATACATACTCCTTCTAGGATTAGGAGTAGGAATTGTATTCAGGACTCTATGTGTTTGCTCTGTATAAATAGGGGGAGGCGCCTCCTGTTTATGCATCAAGTTTTGAGCAAGCTTTAGGGTTGTACTCTTTTGTTTGGAGTACTTTAGACAAAAGAAAGGAGAAATAAAGATCAAGTTCTTCAAATCTTTCGGCGAGCTACAATTCTAATAAGATCTATTCTCATCATCTTCTATCACACCAAGCTTGTGAGGTTCATAACTTTTGATCCATAAGTCCGATCGAGCTGATTCTTTTTGGGTTCGATTTGTATTGGCATCTAGTTTCTTGTGTCCAAATTTTAGATCGATCCAGCAGTTGGATCTCCGGGAATTCGCGTTTTACTGAACCTCTGTCATTCTGTTTTCTCGAATACGAGGCAATTATTTGGTTCTATTTTGGGGTGAACTTTTAGTAGATCAAGAATTTGGTTTTAGCTTCCGCACAATCATTCACCCCCCCTCTGATTGCTATATTCGTATACTTTGATCCTACAAGTATTGAAAACTCAGACTCTAGATGTTATCTTGGGAATGGATTGGTTATCCAGGCACAAGGCCGTGTTAGACTGTGGACGAAGAGTCATAACAGTTGAGAGCTCTTGTGGAAGAAAAGTGGAGTTTCAAGCGACCACCGTTAGTGATGGACAGTTGATGGTCAATAGCGTGGAAGCCATCAGCATTGAGGATGTACCAGTGGTCAAAGAGTACCTAGATGTATTTCCTGAATATCTACCTGGTATGCCAATGGACAGAGATATAGAGTTTGTAATTGAGTTTGTACCGGGAATAGCATCGATAGCAAAGAGACCATTTCGGATGTCCACCGAAGAATTGGTAGAAATGAAGAAGCAGCTCGAGGAGCTAATAGAAAAAGGATTCATTAGAGCTAGTTCATCGCCATGGGGAGCACCAATTCTGTTTGTCAAGAAGAAGGATGGGAGTTTTAGGATGTGCATAGATTACCGCGCACTCAATGAAGTCACCATGAAGAACAAGTATCCGCTACCCAGGATTGATGATCTGTTTGACCAGTTGAGAGGAGCCGGAGTTTTCTCCAAGATTGACTTGAGATCATATAGGATCGAAGTATACAAATATAGCAATTAGAGGGGGGGTGAATGATTGTGCGGAAGCTAAAACCAAATTCTTGATCTACTAAAAGTACACCCCAAAACAGAACCAAATAATTGCCTCGTATTAGACAAAACAGGATGATAGAGGTTTGGTAAAACACGAATTCCCGAAGATCCAACCATCGAAACGATCTAAATTTTGGACACAAGAAACTAGATTCCAATACGAATCGAACTCAATAAGAATCAGCACGATCGGACTTACGGATCAAAAGTTATGAGCTTCGCAAGCTTGCTGTTCCAGAACTTGACGAAAACTAATTTAATCAAAACTGCAAGATTAAACAAGATCTTCAAAATATTAATCAACTAGACTTTGAGGAACTCTAAATCAACCCTAGAAAGGTTTTTGATGGATCAAATCAAGATGAAACTCAAGAATCAAAAACCAATCTAGAATTAGAGCAAGCATGCAAACAAGAACCAAAACAGAAAACACTGTAGCAACGAGGTTACTGTAGCACGCAAAAATCTTGGAAGAATTGATCTTTATTTCTTTTGTCTAAAGTACTCTCATCAAAAGAGTACAAACCCTAAAACTGAGCTTAAGGCTCTCTGCGCCTTGCTCACCTTGATTGCCCTTCAACAGGAGACACCCCTCCTTTTTAAAGCAGCAAAACACAAGGAGTCCTGAATACAATTCCTAATCCTAGTAGGAGTGCCACTCCTAATCCTAGAAGGAGTATGTATCCAACATAACTCCACTTGGCCTAACCTGGCCAAGTACAACACTTGCACGCGTATGGCAACCCTACCATACTCACGTGACTAACACTTTGCACGCGAATGATCTCCTGCCATTCTCACGTGACTAACCATTCTTCATGTGCACCATTCTCTTAGCCCGAACGTCCCGCATGACATCCTTGACCACCAAGACCTCAGTTCCTCCCTGAACCTAGTCCCGAACCTCAGTTCCTCCATGATCATAGTTCCGGTCCCGTCATCGACCACATTCGTCCTCGAGCAATACCTGCACATGAACAAACCACAAAACGATTTCGAGTACAAGTCCGCGACTTGACTCAACATTAGTCCATGCAAATACTCACACGAGCATTGCATAAATTCCATTTCAAACAAGCATCATGAAATTATCACAAATTTCATAATCTCAAATTCAAATCCGAAAATCATTTCAATTCTTGCAAAACATCCAAACCGAGCAAAACACGTTCACAACGGACCAAAAATAAAAAACCCTAGAAAAAGTCCATTCACGACAGACCAACAAAATCGGTCCGGTGTACAAGTGAAAGTCTCGGTTTCAAGAAGAAATCATTCCGGCGAAAACACGTTCACGACAGACTAAAAGAAATCAGTCCGTCGTACATGCGAAATCAATCCTCAAAAAGCCGTTCACGACTGACCAAAGAAATTGGTCCGACGTACATGCAAAACTTACTGGTTTCTTGGAAAATTGAGTCCGGCTCATGAGCTCAAAAAACACATCCACGACAGACCCAAAAACTTGGTCCGACGTACATGCAAAACTTACTGGTTTCTTGGAAAATTGAGTTTGACTCATGAGCTCAAAAGCATGTCCACAACAGACCCAAAAACCTGGTCCGACGTACATGCAAAACTTACTGGTTTCTTGGAAAATTGAGTTCGACTCATGAGCTCAAAAGCATGTCCACGACAGTACCAAAAACTTGGTCCGACGTACATGCAAAACTTACTGGTTTCTTGGAAAATTGAGTTCGACTCATGAGCTCAAAAGCACGTCCACGACATACCCAAAAACTTGGTCCGACGTACATGCAAAACTTACTGTTTTTGAGAGTTTGGTCTGGCACAAAGAGAACTTTACTATTTCTTGTCAAATTGTCGGACTCATGCACAAAACACATTTTTCAAGTTCAAATCTTAGCCAATTTTTCAGCACATGATTTCACAATCTCCCCCTTGATGAAAACATTGGCAACACCAATTAGAATTGAACATTTGGCATTTACTTTACAAAAGATTTTGAAATCCAAAGGATCAAGGACCAAAAAGAGAAAACACAGAATTCCCCCTTTGACCAAAATGCAAAACAAAGTCTCTTGGGAACTCCCCCTAAGAAGGAAAATGTGTGTGAATGTGCAATGTGCCCAAAAATTCTAAAATTCTCCAAACTTCAAAAAACAACTCCCCCTTTTTCTTCTCCCCCTTTTTCCTTAAACTTCTCAACGATTCCCAAATTTCTCCCCCTTTGACAATGGATTCATCAAGAGTACAAAAGAGAGAACATGTTCAAAATTTTTCTGAAACAATGATTTCACAAGGAGAAACAAGGGAGTGCCAAGATAGGAAAAGATGAGCTCATTCGATCATATAACCTTATATATCACATAATATGCAAAATACATGATCTTGATGTGATTTTAACAAGTTAGGGAATGACATGCATCTCAACCTCAATTCAGTCAACTATAGCCACGTACTAAGCAAGACCTTTAGTAGAAAAACAAAAGCTCAAATTTGAAGCAACTAACAACTCTTGGCGAGCAAGTAGTTTGAACTCCAATCTAGTAGGCCAATTTAATCTTTAGACAATAAATTGCATGTGGCATGCTTGAAGCATACTTCTTTTATTTCCTTTGAGTGGTATGCTTGAAGCATACATCTTGTCTTTGAGGGAATGGCATGCTTGAAGCATACATCTTATCTTTTTAGGGAAAGCATGCCTGAAGCACACAACTTGAAGCTTTTGCTTTTAACAACCCTTTTTATTGATTCCCTTTTCTTTTTTTTTCTTTGATTATAAACATGCAAAAGTGATTAAAAGGTCTTATGAAAGAGTAAAGTTTAAACCACACTTGCTTCATAACCCAAATTTGTTAAGAGGATTCAATATCAAGCCTAGAAGAGTGAGATATCACGGAGTATTTAGCTATAGGCAATCAGTCCAGGGAATTCTGCAGTGTCATTTTTAGTTCAAGTGAGACAATTAGATTATCATATATGAGCTCAATTACATAATATATAAAGAAATATGATAAAGTAAGTTCATCAAGTGAAAGAACTTGGCAAGAAAACTCCCCCTCAGAACAAACCCATTGGATGAACAATCCCAAGTTCTCCCCGAATAAAAGCAAAACGAGAAGAAGACAAAGGTTTTGTAAAAATGTCTGCCAATTGAAATTCAGTATCCACATGGTGAAGCACAATATTTTCTTTTTCAACATGATCTCTGAGAAAGTGAAATCCAATATCAATATGCTCAAGAAAGAGGATTACTCAAGAGGTGGCACGAACCAAATCAATTCAACATCCTCCAAAGTCAACATCAGAATAAGCTCTTAAATTAATGCATAAGGAAGCAGAAAGCCAAATGCCAAAATCTTGAGTACCATGGAGATACCTGAAAATTCACTTGATCGCTTGTCGATGTGAAGCACGTGGGAAGCTTGAAAACAAGCACACACAAGCACGTGGGAAGAGTCTCTCATGTAAACCTCCAATTATCTCATTCTCAACACATCATCATCATCTTTATGAACAAAGACACTCTCCCCCTGAACATATGCACCTGTACCTGCATGTCGGGACCCCGAATTTGCAAATCCGGACCCTCTGTGTATTCAGCACTAGTCCAGGAACGCGCTAGTGCACACAGTCTTAACATCGGTATATATCACAATCATACCAAACGATACTATCAAAGTACTTTATTTAAATAATCAAAGGGTTACTCGACCTTATGGCCAAGTTACAAATATATGCCTTGCAAGGCAAAACTTATTGAAAGAGAAATAACAAAGAAATGAAAAATCAAATAAACTGCGTGGCGCCATCCAAGATACCACAGCAACTGACCGGGCTCAGATCCCTAAGTAGACGGGTCCTCTTGGAACTCCTCTTCCGAAAGCTGGCGTAGTCTCCTCTTCAACTGGTATTGTGTTGAGGCAAGGGTGAGTACTTGGTACTCAGCAAGTCATGCACGTAATGCAAGCTAATATACTATATGCATGGCTTAGTACAAAGGAATAGCTCAGGTATATTTGCAAAGAAATGACTTTTGACAAGTAATATAAGTAGATTCAAAGCAGAGAAATAAGTAAAGCATAAATAACTTTTCAAGAAGTTTAATAAACATTTTTCCCATCCTAAACCATATTTCCATCATCTTCCTTGTTAAACCAACCCATCTTTTCAAAACCAAGTTATTTTCGTAAAATCTAACCCTTGATCAGTAATTCCGAGCATTGTCCAAGATCGTGGACTCGGCTATTCAAATAGATTCTACACTCTGCAGAGGTTATGCACTTTACCCACAAGATACAATCAAACACCACAAAGGCGAAGTTCCTCAGTAACAAAGCCTTTCCGGAAGCCTCAAACAACACAGTGGTCCTCTCCTAAGACGTGCTCTACACCATCCCTTCCCTTAGCCAAGGCGAAGTATGGGACCAACACACCGTTAGATGGGTACCTGGCCACAGCCACGATACGCTCCCCCGTACAATCACACAAACGGTGTAACTGACACCCTGAGGCTCCACAAGTGAGTCCTTAGCGACTTAGTCAACTAGGGCCGTTGTCGGGACCCCGAATTTGCAAATCCGGACCCTCTGTGTATTCAGCACTAGTCCAGGAACGCGCTAGTGCACACAGTCTTAACATCGGTATATATCACAATCATACCAAATGATACTATCAAAGTACTTTATTTAAATAACCAAACTGGTTACTTGACCTCATGGTCAAGTTACAAATATATGCCTTGCAAGGCAAAACTTATTGAAAGAGAAATAACAAAGAATGAAAAATCAAATAAACTGTGGCGCCATCCAAGATACCACAGTAACCGATCGGGCTCGCATCCCTAAGTAGACGGGTCCTCTTGGAACTCCTCTTCCGAAACCGGCGTAGTCTCCTCTTCAACTGGTATTGTGTTGAGGCAAGGGTGAGTACTTGGTACTCAAAGCAAGTCATGCATGTAATGCAAGCTAATATACTATATGCATGGCTTAGTACAAAGGAATAGCTCAGGTATATTTGCAAAGAAATGACTTTTGACAAGTAATATAAGTAGATTCGAAAGCGGTAGAAATAAGTAAAGCATAAATAACTTTTCAAGAAGTTTAATAAACATTTTTCCCATCCTAAACCATATTTCCATCATCTTCCTTGTTAAACCAACCCATCTTTTCAAAACCAAGTTATTTTCGTAAAATCTAACCCTTGATCAGTAATTCCCGAGCATTGTCCAAGATCGTGGACTCGGCTATTCAAATAGATTCTACACTCTGCAGAGGTTATGCACTTTACCCACAAGATACAGTCAAACACCACAAAGGCGAGTTCCTCAGAACAAAGCCTTTCTAAGCCTCAAACAACACAGTGGTCCTCTCCCAGACGTGCTCTACACCATCCCTTCCCTTAGCCAAGGCGAAGTATGGGACCAACACACCGTTAGATGGGTACCTGGCCACAGCCACGATACGCTCCCCGCATAATCACACAAACGGTGTAATCGACACCCGAGGCTCCACAAGTGAGTCCTTAGCGACTTAGTCAACTAGGGCCGTTGTCGGGACCCCGAATTTGCAAATCCGGACCCTCTGTGTATTCAGCACTAGTCCAGGAACGCGCTAGTGCACACAGTCTTAACATCGGTATATATCACAATCATACCAAATGATACTATCAAAGTACTTTATTTAAATAACCAAACTGGTTACTTGACCTCATGGTCAAGTTACAAATATATGCCTTGCAAGGCAAAACTTATTGAAAGAGAAATAACAGCAGCGGAAAAATCAAATAAACTTCGTGGCGCCATCCAAAGATACCACAGTGCAACCGATCGATCGCATCCCTAAGTAGACGGGTCCTCTTGGAACTCCTCTTCCGAAACTGGCGTAGTCTCCTCTTCAACTGGTATTGTGTTGAGGCAAGGGTGAGTACTTGGTACTCAGCAAGTCATGCACAGAATGCAAGCTAATATACTATATGCATGGCTTAGTACAAAGGAATAGCTCAGGGTATATTTGCAGTAAACAGCTTTTGACAAGTAATATAAGTAGATTCGAAAGCAGTAGAAATAAGTAAAGCATAAATAACTTTTCAAGAAGTTTAATAAACATTTTTCCCATCCTAAACCATATTTCCATCATCTTCCTTGTTAAACCAACCCATCTTTTCAAAACCAAGTTATTTTCAGAAAATCTAACCCTTGTCTGTAAGTGCCGAGAATTGTCCATTACCGTGGACTCGTCTATTCTAATATTTTCTACACTCTGCAGAGGTTATGCACTTTACCCACAAGATACAAACAAACACCACAAAGGCGAAGTTCAGAATAAAGCCTTTCGGAAGCCTCAAACAACACAGGTGGTCCTCTCCGGTACGTGCTCTACACCATCCCTTCCCTTAGCCAAGGCGAAGTATGGGACCAACACACCGTTAGATGGGTACCTGGCCACAGCCACGATACGCTCCCCCGTACAATCACACAAACGGTGTAACTGACACCCTGAGGCTCCACAAGTGAGTCCTTAGCGACTTAGTCAACTAGGGCCGTTGTCGGGACCCCGAATTTGCAAATCCGGACCCTCTGTGTATTCAGCACTAGTCCAGGAACGCGCTAGTGCACACAGTCTTAACATCGGTATATATCACAATCATACCAAATGATACTATCAAAGTACTTTATTTAAATAACCAAACTGGTTACTTGACCTCATGGTCAAGTTACAAATATATGCCTTGCAAGGCAAAACTTATTGAAAGAGAAATAACAGCAGCGGAAAAATCAAATAAACTTCGTGGCGCCATCCAGTATACCACAGGCAACTGACTGGGCTCGCATCCCTAAGTAGACGGGTCCTCTTGGAACTCCTCTTCCGAAACTGGCGTAGTCTCCTCTTCAACTGGTATTGTGTTGAGGCAAGGGTGAGTACTTGGTACTCAGCAAGTCATGCACAGAATGCAAGCTAATATACTATATGCATGGCTTAGTACAAAGGAATAGCTCAGGGTATATTTGCGAAATGACTTTTGACAAGTAATATAAGTAGATTCGAAAGCGAGAAATAAGTAAAGCATAAATAACTTTTCAAGAAGTTTAATAAACATTTTTCCCATCCTAAACCATATTTCCATCATCTTCCTTGTTAAACCAACCCATCTTTTCAAAACCAAGTTATTTTCAGAAAATCTAACCCTTGACTGTAATTCCCGAGCATTGTCCAGTACCGTGGACTCGGCTATTCAAATAGATTCTACACTCTGCAGAGGTTATGCACTTTACCCACAAGATACAGTCAAACACCACAAAGGCGAGTTCCAGTAACAAAGCCTTTCGGAAGCCTCAAACAACACAGGTGGTCCTCTCCGGTACGTGCTCTACACCATCCCTTCCCTTAGCCAAGGCGAAGTATGGGACCAACACACCGTTAGATGGGTACCTGGCCACAGCCACGATACGCTCCCCCGTACAATCACACAAACGGTGTAACTGACACCCTGAGGCTCCACAAGTGAGTCCTTAGCGACTTAGTCAACTAGGGCCGTCCCATTCCAGCCATGTGGTTGCAAGTATGACCCAGTTCAAAGGCTTGCAAGGTTAAGTCCTTAGAGTGACCAGGGCAAGACTACCCGAAAAACCAAATCAACACTCCCAATGCCACAATCGCCCACTGATTACTCTTGCCACATGCCCCGATCAATCATTTATCAAACCCCAGTTGATTACCATGCACCACGTGCCATCAACTTCACATGATACTTTTCCAAAACAGGTTCAATATATCATTAAGTCCATATTAGCATTTGATTATCCAAAATCATGTTATGAGCACGTAGCAGGTCTAAGCAGCATACTACAACGATCTAAACCCATGTTGGCAATTTAGTAATGTCCAACTAGTAAACCACAACTAGGGTGACAAAAGGTCATGGCACATACTTAGGTAATCAAGGTGTCATATAGCAAATTGGTATTTATCTAACCCCCTTGTTTAAACCAAAGTATCTTTCTAATTAAACTAGCATGCAATAGTTTAAATCAAAATAGATTTCAAATAGGATCAACATGGTCAAAGCACAACTTGCCTTCAAAAGTACTTGCTCTTGGTCTTGAGTTGGATCCCGAGTCAACACTTCTCCTCGAATCCTTCCCAGGCACTTCAACGCTCTACTCGTAAAGCGTGCAAATAGCAAATACACAAATAAACACTATGCAAAAAGATCCCAAAACTCCAAATAAAATCCATAAACAGAGATAACATAATTTTCTGGATTTTTAGAAACTGGAATCGTTCAAATCGGAGTTAAAATGCAAAAGTTATGATTTATTAAAGTTTAAATAATCAATTAAATAATATTACAGAGAAAAACTTTAGTCCAAAAATTAAATAAAATTTATATTTAGGTAGATCTTAATTTTATACAAATTTAGAAATTTGAATCGCTCAAATCGGAGTTGAAACGCAAAAGTTATAAGCGTTTGAAGTTTGAATCTAAATTTGAAATCATTATTCGAATTAATAAATCATTTTCTTTTTCGGAAATTAATTATTGCGTCAGCATGGACACGTGGCAGCTCCTGATTGGCTTGCTGACGTCAGCCGGTCCATGGGCTCGGTCCACGCTCGGCTCGGGTCCACGGTGGACTCGGTCCACGGCTCCACGTGAGACTGACATGTGGGCCCACTCGGGTGACGTCATCGCTGACGTCACGGGCTCACCATGGTGCCGGCAGTGGGTCCATCAGACGTCATGGGTGACGCCGCTTGGCTGGGTTAGCCATCGACATGCGGGCCTCGACACGCTGGCCTCGCGTGTCGGCGTCCACACGACGCTGCGCGTGATCGGCCGCCGACCGCCGGTCCAACTTCCCGACACGTGGCGCCAATCTCGGCCGTTGGTTTGAAAATCAACGGGCGCGGATTGATCCAGGGTTAACGCGTTGAAACTACTCGATGCTCATGGGCCGCTCGATCTAGATCGGACGGTCGAGATCTAATCCTATAATCGCGACCGCTACAAGACGTGGCGATTGTGAACCGCTGATCTTGATCCAACGGTCCAGATCTAATCGGGTTTGGAACACGTGATCTCACCTCAACCGCTCGACCGATCTCGACGGTCCTCCGAGCTCGCGGACGGCGATGGTTTCACTGCGGCGCTGCTTGACCGGAGACGGGACGATGACTACGCCTACGGCGCCCGCAGGGCTTCTCCGGCGAGATGAAACCTCCTTCGGGTGCGTCTCGTCGCGGGACTCGGATCTGAGCTCCTTCTCGGCGGAAGACGACTGACGACGGCGAAAACGGCGCAAACCGCAGCGGAGGGAAGAGACAACTCCGGCGAGCGATTGCGGCTCAACGGGCGGCGGCTCAGCGAGATGGCTCGGGAAGCGGTGCGCAAGGATGAGGGCAACCTCGGGACGTCTCATGCTTTAAATAGCCTCTGCGTTCGTGCTCTAGACGGAAACCTAGTTCGTTACTGGCGCGGGCGCGCGGCGGAGTCCGCTCGGACTTCGGCGAAGACGACGAAATCGTGGCCGCCCACGTGGCACGATCGACGCCACGATCGCGACGGGCGCGATCGATCCGGCCGATACGGCTCGAATCCGTGACGGTGATCTCACCGTTGGATCTTGATCCAACCGGTTGGGATTGATTAGGGGTAGGAGTGGGTTCGGTCGAGTCACGTGGCTCGGGTCGGACTCGAACTCGAGTCCGACTCGGGCTCGGTCGGATGAACAGTAACCGACCCGGTCGGTCCTTTTCCAGCGAATTAATATTTAAAATAATTCCCAGTAATTCATTTAATTCATTAAAAATAGCAAATGACTCAGAAAAATTCCAGAAAAATTCGAAAATATTTTGGATCATTTTGGACTCAAATAAAATATTTCCAATAAAATTTTATTTGCAAAATTAAATTCTTTAATTATTTCAAAATGGAATAAATTCAAATAAATTCCAAATAAATCCAAATAAATTCCAGAAAATTCCAAAAGTCACCAAAGTGCCAAATCACACATGAATTTAAGAAAAGCAAAATTTTGGGATGTTACAAACCTCCCCTTAATAGAATCTCGTCCCCGAGATTCAGTGGCTTACTAAAGGAATAGGTTTGGAAATTCTTTCTTCAAATCCTCTTCGCTCCCTAAGTCGCTTCGCTCTCTGCATGGTTGCTCCATCGAACTCTCTGAAACGGGTTGACTTGTTTCTAGTTTCTCGATCCATTGTGTCTAGAATCCCCACTGATACTCCTTATAAGTCAAATCCTCTTGCAACTCAATTGACTCCAGTGTCTGCTCCTCAGAACTCGGAGACACTTCTTCAACTGGGACACATGGAATACATCATGTACTCCTCGCTAACGATTGTGGCAACTCTAGCCGATAAGCAACTTCGCCTCTGCGCTCAAAATCTTAAATGGTCCAACATAACGGGTGCAAGTTTCCCTTTGGCATGGAACCTCTTAACTCCCCTGAGAGGCGTAACTCTGAGGTATACAAAGTCTTCTGGTTCAAAACTCAAATCTCGGCGACGATTGTCAGCATAACTCTTTTGTCGTGATTGGGCTACCTTCAACCTTTCCCTAATCATAGCGATCTGTTCCTCAGCCTCTTGAAGAATATCAGGCCCAAAGACACGGGCGCCGCCGGTCTCATTCCAATTCAACGGCGTCCCATTGTGGTCGACCATACAAAGGCCTCAAAAGGTGACATCTCAGAACTAGCCTGATAACTATTGTTGTAACTGAACTCGGCATACGGCAAACTCTTATCCCAAGAGGTAGCACAAGCCAATGCACAAGCTCTTAACATATCTTCCAGAATCTGGTTGACTCTTTCGGTCTGTCCATCCGTCTGTGGATGATAAGCTGTACTGAAGTTCAAACGGGTCCCCAGAGCTTCATGCAACTTATTCCAGAATCTTGAGGTAAATTGGGTACCTCGGTCCGATACAATCCTCTTTGGCACTCCGTGCAAACAAACAATCTCGATCATGTATAACTCGCTAATTTATCTCCGAATAAGTGGTCTTCACGGGATAAAATGGGCTACTTTAGTCAAGCGATCCACTACAACCCATATGGAGTCATAACCTCCTTGAGTCTTTGGCAAACCGGTAATGAAATCCATTCCGATTTCCTCCCACTTCCACTCAGGTATTTTCAGCTGTAACAATCCTGCTGGTCTCGATGCATTGCCTTGACTCTCCGGCATACGCCGCACAATGCAACATGCTCGCAACTTCACGTTTCATACTCGGCCACCGTAATCTCTCCTTCGTATCCTCGATACATCTTGGCGCTTCGGGATGAATCGAGTACTTGAGTCATGGGCTTCTTCCGTAATCGCTTGCTTTAACTCCTTTTTGTTAGGCACACAAATGCGATCCTTCATCCACAACGTGCCTTGCTCATCCAACTTGAAGTCCTCTGCCTTGCCTTCCTCCTTGATGGACTTAATCCTGCGGAGCGTGTCATCATCCTTCGTCCTTCTCGGATCTGATCCTCGAAGGTAGGCTTTACTTCTAATGCGGCCAAGAATCCGCTAGGTACAACCTCAATCTTCATCTTCTGAAAATCCTTACATAACTCATCCTGACTTGTGGCTAGCAACGTACTCACGGTATGGCTTTTCCGACTCAGAGCATCGGCTACTACGTTGGCCTTCCCGGGATGGTAATGGATTCCAACATTGTAGTCCTTGATTAACTCTAACCATCTCCTCTGCCTCATATTCAGATCCGACTGGGTGAATATGTACTTAAGGCTCTTATGATCCGTATATACTTCACATCTGTTTCCAATCGATAGTGACGCCATATCTTCAAAGCATGCACTACGGCAGCCTAACTCTAGGTCATGTGTCGGATAATTTTCCTCATGCGGCCTCAATCGCCTTGATGCATACGCGACGACCTTTCCATTCTCAGACAAGACACATCCAAGTCCTTGGCGCGATGCGTCACAATAAATATCGGCTTTGAGCAACATCCCAGAGTACTAACACCGGTCTTGATGTCAATCGCTTCTTCAGCTCCTCAAATCCTTTCTCACATTCTCAAGGCGTCCATGCAAACTTCTTTTCCTTCTTCAGCAATTGCGTAAGGGGTTTCGCAATCGTCGAAAAGCCTTCGATGAAACGGGCGGTAGTATCCTGCCATTCCAAGGAAACTCCGACCGGGTCACAGCCTTTGGTTGTTCCCAATGTAACACCGCTTCTACTTTGCTTGGATCCACGGCGACTCTTCAAGCGGTCATTACATGTCCAAGAAACTCCACTTTGTCCTTCCAAAAGTCACACTTGCTGAACTTGGCGAAAAGTTGTCGCTCCTCGGCTTTTCCAAAACTCGCCTTAAGTGTTCGGCATGTTCATCCTCTGTCTTGGAGTAGATTAGGATATCGTCTATGAACACGACGACAAACTTGTCCAAATATTCCATGAACACCTGTAACACCCCAAAATTTTGCTTTTCTTAAATTCATGTGTGATTTGGCACTTTGGTGAATTTTTGGAATTTTCTGGAATTTATTTGGATTTATTTGGAATTTATTTGAATTTATTCCATTTTGAAATAATTAAAGAATTTAAATTTGCAAATAAATTTTTGTTGGAAATATTTTATTTGAGTCCAAAATGATCCAAAATATTTTCCAGAATTTTTCTGGAATTTTTCTGAGTCATTTGCTATTTTTAATGAATTAAATGAATTACTGGGAATTATTTTAAATATTAATTCGCTGGAAAATCCAACTCGGGTCAAGTCGTTTCATCCGACCGAGTCGGACTCGAGTCCGACCCGAGCCAGTTGGCTCAACCAAACCAGCTCCTAACCCTAATCAATCCCAACCGTTGGATTAAGATCCAACGGCTGAGATCCGCCCGTACCGGTTCGAGCCGTAACCGGGCCGGATCCGATCGCGCCCGTGCGATCGTGGCCGTTGATCGCGCCACGTGGACGGCCACGATTTCGCTGCGTCTTCGCCGAAGTCCGAAGCCGGACTTCGCCGCCGCCCGCCAGTAGCGAACTAGGTTTCCGTCTAGGCACTGACGCCGAGGCTATTTAAAGCGTGAGACGCCCCCGAGGTTGCCCTCATCCTTGCGCACTGCGTTCCTCGAGCCATCTCGCCAGAGCCGCCACCGTTGAGCCGCAATCGCTCGCCGGAGTTGTCTCTTCCCTCCGCCGCGGTTTGCGCCGCTTTCCGCTGCCGTCCGTCGTCTTCCGCCGAAGGAGCCAGATCCGAGTCCCCGCTGACGAGACGCACCCGGCGAGGCTTCATCTCGCCGAGCACGCCCAAACGCCCGTCGGGCTCGTCGTCGTCCGTCTCGGTCAAGCGGCGCCGCCCGTGAAGCCATCGCCGTTCGCGAGCTCGGAGGACCGTCGGATCCAGATCGGACGGTTGAGGTGAAGCTCACGTGTTCCCCACCGATTAGATGCGGATCGTTGGATCAAGATCCAGCGGTTCACAATTGCCACGCGTCCGTAGCAAAGGCGAATATAGGATTAGATCTGGACCGTCCGATCTAGATCGAACGCCCACGAGCAACGAGTAGTTTCAACGTGTTAACTCTAGATCCAATCCGACCGCTGATTTTCAAATCAACGGCCGAGATTGTGCCACGTGTGCTCACCGCGCCACGCCGCTGGGGAGCGTGTCTCGACACGCGGGACCAGCGGTCGAAGGGCCCACGTGTCACCGCAGCCACGCTGCGTCGTGAAACCCAAATACCGGCGGTGGGGCCCACATGTCGATCCACGTGAGCCGTGAACCGAGTCCACCGTGGACCCAAGCCGAGCGTGGACCGAGCCCATGGACCGGCTGACGTCAGCAGGCCAATCAGAGGCTGCCACGTGTCCATGCTGACGCAATAATTAATTTCCGAAAAAGAAAATGATTTATTAATTCGAAATATTGATTCAAATTTAGATTCAAACTTCAAACGCTTATAACTTTTGCGTTTCAACTCCGATTTGAGCGATTCAAATTTCTAAATTTGTATAAAATTGAGATCTACCTAAATATGAATTTTATTTAATTTTTGGACTAAAGTTTTTCTCTGTAATATTATTTAATTGATTATTTAAACTTTAATAAATCATAACTTTTATGCTTTTAACTCCAAATTTGATTTATTCCAGTTTCTAAAAATCCAGAAAATTATGTTCTCTCTGTTTATGGATTTTATTTGGAGTTTTGGGATCTTTTTGCATAGTGTTTATTTGTGTATTTGCTATTTGCACGCTTTACGAGTAGACGTTGAAGTGCCGGAAGGATTCGAAGGAGAAGTATTGACTCAGGATCCAACTCAAGACCAAGAGCAAGTGCTTTTTGAAGGCAAGTTGTGCTTTGACCATATTGATCCTATTTCGAAAATCTATTTTGATTTAAACTATTGCATGCTAGTTTAATTAGAAAGATACTTTGGTTTAAACCTGGGGGTTAGATAAATACCAATTTGATATATGACACCTTGATTACTTAAGTATGTGCCATGACCCTTTGTCACCCTAGTTGTGGTTTACTAGTTGGACATTATTAAATTGCCAACATGGGTTTAGAACGTTGTAGTATACTGCTTAGACCTGCTACGTGCTCATGACATGATTTTGGATAATCAAATGCTAATATTGACTTAATGATATATTGAACCTGTTTTGGAAAAGTATCATGTGATGTTGATGGCACTTTGTGCATGGTAATCAAGCGGGGTTTGATAAACGATTTTCGGCCAGGGCATGTGGCAAGAGTAATCAGGTGGGCCAAAGTGTGGCATTGGGGATGATGATTTGGTTTTTCGTAGTCTTGCCCTGGTCACTCTAAGGACTTAACCTTGCAAGCCTTTGAACTGGTCATACTTGCAACCACATGGTCGGAATGGGACGGCCCTAGTTGACTAAGTCGCTAAGGACTCACTTGTGGAGCCTCAGGGTGTCGATTACACCTTTTGTGTGATTGTACGGGGAGCGTATCGTGGTCGTGGGCCGATACCCATCTAACGGTGTGTTGGTCCCATACTTCGCCTTGGCTAAGGGAAGGGATGGTGTAGAGCACGTACCGGAGAGGACCACCTGTGTTGTTTGAGGCTTCCGAAAGGCTTTGTTATGATCGCTCATTCGCATACTCTTGTATGGCGATTCACTACCGACGTGGTGAGTGGATTGTATCTTGTGGGTAAAGTGCATAACCTCTGCAGAGTGTAGAATCTATTTGAATAGCCGAGTCCACTGTGATCGACAATGCTCGGGAATTACAGTCAAGGGGTAGACTTTCTGAAAATAACTTGGTTTTGAAAAGATGGGTTGGTTTAACAAGGAAGATGATGGAAATATGGTTTAGGATGGGGAAAAATGTTATTTAAACTTCTTGAAAAGTTATTTATGCTTTACTTATTTCTACTGCTCGAATCTACTTATATTACTTGTCAAAAGTCACATCGCAAATATACCCTGAGCTATTCCTTTGTACTAAGCCATGCATATAGTATATTAGCTTGCATTCTGCAGGCATGACTTGCCGAGTACCAAGTACTCACCCTTGCCTCAACACAATATCGCTTGAAGAGGAGATTACGCCACTTTGGAGGAGGAACTCCAAGAAGACCCGTCTACTTAGGGGATGCGAGCCCGGCCAGCCTGTGGTATCGTGGATGGCGCCACTAAGTTTATTTGATTTTCCGTTGTCGCTATTTCTCTTTTAATAAGTTTCGCCTTGCAAGGCATATATTTGTAACTTGGCCATAAGGTCGAGTAACCCTTTGATTATTTAAATAAAGTACTTTGATAGTATCGTATGGTATGATTGTGATATATACCGATGTTAAGACTGTGTGCACTAGCGAGTTCCTGGACTAGTGCGGAATACACACAGGGTACGGATTTGCAAATTCGGGGTCCCGACAGAGGTGGTATCAGAGCCATACTTGACTGTAGGCTCAACCCTAAGCTAGAATGGTCGTAGTGAGGATAAAACCTATTTTCTAAAGCTAAAAAGTTGTCAAGATAAGAAATGACCTCTCGACTTATCCCCTTCTCTCTTTTCTTGTCTCTTTCTGGAATTTTCCCTTACCTTGTCACAATTTAAAAATTCCGAGTTCTTACGTAAAGCACTCTTGTGACAGATGGAGGAAGAGTTCAACTACGTTGATCTAGGAGTTGGTCACGCCGCGGAACTTTGGCACATGCTACAAACTCTCGGAGATTTTGAGAAGCCCCAATACCAAGTGGAAGTGATCAGACAAGCAGGATTGATCAAGGCTTGTGACGTGAGGATTGAGGTACTGTCGTGAAGAGGGGCCCAGGCAATGCGCCTCGATACACCGACCTTTGCTAGAAGATCTACAATGCAGATGGGTATCCAAGAAGTTTCACGACAAGCAATGCGGCACATTACCAGTATCCACGCCAGAGAGTTGGAAAGCACGGTGTTCCGTTATCATCCGCGCAGCGATAACCTTCTTGACCCGAAGACGATTCAGGATGAGAATGCCACTTACACAGCTTGGCACGATTCGCCGTCGCCAGAGGATGTACTAGATAATACAAGCAAGGAGCTACAGAAGGCCCGCAAGGAGATCACGACAGAGAAGAACAGATGGCGGGAAGCTCAAGAGTATGTGGCACACCTTCTACGAAGGATTGACGAGTTGGAGATGACTTTGTACGGACCAGACCCGTGAGCCAAGATTTCGAGCTACACGAGCCGGATCCAGAGGAGTCGATCTCGATGAGGACATCGCTTCTTCGACTACCACAGATGACATGGTCGCTGTACATGGCGATCGTTTCGCGCCTATGCCGCAAAGACCCGCACTGTGCCGTGGAGGTTTTCTCGATGAGTGAGCTTAGGTTCTATAGTGAGACTCCTTCGCCGAGTCATAGAATAAAGAGTCACCCTTTAGGCGATAGACTCCAGAGTTAGTTCGATTTGGATTTGCTTTGTTTGCTGAGTGTGCAGTATGTGTTGCAAGGCCCTTAGGCATTGTAAGCAGCCATACCAAGTTATTAATAATAAAGTTGGACCTTAAGGCTACACCTTTTCGCCCGCATAAGTTCCATATTACTTGTCTATTCTTGTTTCCCTCTCATCTCTAAACCTAGAGCAAATCGACAGATGGTAAACACCCGTGGGAACTTTGGAAGCAATGGGAGTGGATCTCGCCCTACATAAAACCCCAATGATGGAGCACCGACCGCCATGGATGTGCAGAATTTTGGAGCATTTCTTGCCGCTCAGATTCAGTTGATGCATGCTATGATGCAACAAATGCAGCACGCCATCGCCGTGCCATCGCTAATCAAGTTAATCGGGGACCACGCCGTAATACAAGGTCGCCGAGTTCATGAGGACTCACCCACCCACTTTCTCTGGAAATGCCAATCCATTGGAGGCCGATGATTGGTTAAGATCAATCGAGAGGAAGCTACATATAGCTCAATGCATAGGGACTGAGAAGGTACTTTACGCTTCTCATCGCTTGGAAGGAACAAATTACGAATGGTGGGAGAACTTCGTGCCACGCAGAGAACCCTCAAGATATCACTTGGGAAGAGTTCACAACAAGCATTCCGACAGTATCACGTGCCTGAAGGAATTATGGACCTTAAGAAGGAGGAGTTCAGAGCACTAAAGCAAGGTAATCAGCCAGTGGCCGACTACCTGAACAAGTTCACACAGTTAGCACGCTACGCACCTGAGGATGTAGCGACAGATAAATCCAGACAGTCTCGCTTTATGAAGGGACTTAACTCAGGATTGCAAGTAGGGTTGATCACCCACACCTTTCCAGATTTCCAAGAGTTGGTGAATAAGGCGCTTATTCTTGAGGACAAGCGCAAGGAACTGGATGAGAACAGGAAGCGCAGGATGCAACAAAGAAGGATCACGTCGAGGAACGCATAGCAGCTTGAGAGTTGCACCAAATCAATTCTTGATTCCAACCACGAATGCGACAAGGACACCATCCCCGGCACCAAGACCTGCCAATCAAAACTACTGCACCCACCCGCTAGAAACGCTACCCGTGCAATCGGCAAGGAACAGTGAGACGCTGTTACAAGCGCAACGAGCCAGACACTTTGCCAACAGCTTGTCCAAAGAAGACAGCAGAGCGACCCCCAGCCGCTTCAATCTAGGAACCACCCAGCTAGGACGCCCGGCAGGAGCCACACCCTGCATCGTGGTGAGAGGCCGAGTCAACCATGTCACCGCAGATGCACTGCGAGAATGCTACTGACGTCGTATTGGGTAAGTTACTTGTTAACTCAGTACTGCAACAGTTTTGTTCGACTCGGAGCTTCAGATTCGCTTGTTTCGCAAGGCTTTGCTACTAGAAATGACTTGAGAATGGCAAGACTTAAGTGCATGTGTTAGTTCAAACCCTCAGTTCCGAACTCCGAGCGGAAGTAGGATGTTCCGGTGAGAATACTAATAGAGGGAATAGAGTTCCTAGCAAACCTTATAATTTTGGAGACCTGCACCTTAGATGTTATATTGGGAATGGATTGGTTATCCAAGCACAAGGTCAGTATTGGATTGTGGACGAAGGACTATCTCGATTGAGAGCCCGTGTGGGAAGAAAGTGGAATTTCAAGCCACTGCAGTTAGAGATGGACAGTTGATGGTTAACAGTACCAAGGCAATCAGCATAGAGGATGTCCCAAAGAGTGAGTGAGTACCCGATGTTTTCCCGAAGATCTACCTCGGTATGCCGCCCAGGCAGGACATAGAGTTTGTGATAGAACTTGTAATGCACAAGACCGATAGCAAAGAGACCCTATCGGATGTCTACCGAGGAGTTGGTAGAGATGAAGAAACAATTTGGAAGAGTTAATGGAGAAAGGATTTATCGGACCAAGTTAGTGCGCCGTGGGAGCACCGATTTTGTTTGTCAAGAAGAAGGACGGAGTTTCAGGATGTGCATTGATTACCGTGCACTCAATGAAGTCACCGTGAAAAATAAGTATCCGCTACCCAGGATTGATGATTTGTTTGATCAGTTAAGAGGAGCCGAGTTTTCTCCAAGATTGATCTGAGATCGATACCATCGATTGAAGATCCGATCGTAAGATATTCAAGATCGCATTTTCGTCAAGATATGGACATTACGAGTTTACAGTTATGTCCTTTGGGATCGACAAATGCGCCGACTTATTTCATGAATATGATGAATAAGGTGTTCATGGAATATTTGGACAAGTTTGTCGTCGTGTTCATAGACGATATCCTAATCTACTCCAAGACAGAGGATGAACATGCCGAACACTTAAGGCGAGTTTTGGAAAAAGTGAGGAACAAAGAACTTTTCGCCAAGTTCAGCAAGTGTGATTTTTGGAAGGACAAGGTGGAGTTCCTTGGACATGTGATGACCGCAGAAGGAGTCGCCAGTAGATCCAAGCAAAGTAGAAGGCTGTGTTACATTGGGAGCGGCAAGAAGGCGTGACTCCAGTTCGAGTTTCCTTGGAATGGCAGGATACTACCGCCGTTTCATCGAAGGCTTTTCGACAATTGCAAAACCTCTTACGCAATTGCTGAAGAAGGAAAAGAAGTTTGCATGGACGCCAATGTGAGGAAGGATTTCAGAGCTGAAGAAGCGATTGACATCGGCACCGTGTTAGTTCTACCGGATGTTGCTCAAAGCTTCGATATTTATTGTGACGCATCGCGCCAAGGACTTGGATGTGTCGCGTCTGAGAATGGAAAGGTCGTCGCGTATGCATCAAGGCGATTGAGGCCGCATGAGGAAAATTATCCGACGCATGACCTAGAGTTAGGCCGTAGTGCATGCCTTGAAGATATGGCGTCACTATCTGATTGGAAACAGATGTGAAGTATATACGGATCATAAGAGCCTTAAGTACATATTCACCCAGTCGGATCTGAATATGAGGCAAAGGAGATGGCTAGAGTTAATCAAGGACTACAATGTTGGAATCCATTACCATCCCGGGAAGGCCAACGTAGTTGCCGATGCTCTGAGTCGGAAGAGCCATACCGCGAGTATGTTGCTAGCCATAAGTCAGGATGAGTTATGTGAGGAGTTTCAGAAAATGAAGATTGAGGTTGTACCTAGCGGATTCTTGGCCGCCTTGGAAGTAAAGCCTACTTTAGAGGACCAGATCCGAGAAGGACAGAAGGATGATGACAAGATCCGTAGGATTAAGTCCAAAATGGAGGAAGGCAAGGCAAAGGATTTCAAGCTAGACGAGCAAGGCACGTTATGGATGAAGGATCGCATTTGTGTGCCTAACAAAAAGGAGTTAAAGCAACTGATTCTGGAAGAAGCCCATGACTCTAAGTACTCGATTCACCACGAAGCGCCAAGATGTATCGGGATCTCAAGGAGAGATTCGTGGCGAGTATGAAACGAGAAGTTGCCGAGCATGTTGCATTGTGCGGCGTATGCCGAGAGTCAAGGCAATGCATCGAGAGACCAGCAGGATTGCTACAACCGCTGAAAATACCTGAGTGGAAGTGGGAGGAAATCGGAATGGATTTCATTACCGGTTTGCCGAAGACTCAAGGAGGTTATGACTCCATATGGGTTATAGTGGATCGCTTGACTAAAGTAGCCCATTTTATCCCCGTGAAGACCACTTACTCGGGAGATAAGTTAGCAGAGTTGTACATGATCAGGATTGTTTGTTTGCACGAGTGCCAAAGAGGATTGTATCGACGAGGTACCCAATTTACCTCAAGGTTACGGAATAAGTTGCATGAAGCCATGGGGACCCGTTTGAACTTCAAGATCTGACTTATCATCCACAGACGGATGGACAGACCGAAAGAGTCAACCAGATTCTGGAGGATATGTTGAGAGCTTGTGCATTGGCTTATGCTACCTCTTGGGATAAGAGTTTGCCGTATGCCGAGTTCAGTTACAACAATAGTTATCAGGCTAGTTCTGGATGTCACCTTTCGAGGCAATCAGATGGTCGACCATGCCTGACGCCATTGAATTGGAATGAGACCGTGGCGCCGTGTCTTTGGGCCTGATATTCTTCAAGAGGTCAAGAGCGGTCGCCATAATTAGGGAAAGGTTGAAGATAGCCCAATCTCGATGTAAGAGTTATCTTGACAATCGTCGCCGAGATTTGAGTTTTGAACCAGAAGACTTTGTATACCTCAGAGTTACGCCTCTCAGGGGAGTTAAGAGGTTCCATGCCAAAGGGAAACTCGCACCCCGTTATGTTGGACCATTTAAGATTTTGAGTCGCAGAGGTGAAGTTGCCTATCAGCTAGAGTTGCCACAATCGTTAGCAGGAGTGCATGACGTATTCCATGTGTCCCAGTTAAAGAAGTGTCTCCGAGTTCCTGAGGAACAGACACCGCTAGAGTCAATTGAGTTGCAAGAGGATTTGACTTATAAGGAACATCCTGTGAGGATTCTAGACACAATGGATCGAGAAACTAGAAACAAGTCAACCCGATCTGTAGAGTTCGATTGGAGCAACCATGAAGAAAGTGAAGCAACTTGGGAGCGCGAAGAGGATTTGAAGAAAGAATTTCCAAACCTATTCCTTTAGTGAGCCCCGAATCTCGGGACTAGATTCTATTAAGGGGGAGGTTTGTAACACCCCAAAATTTTGCTTTTCTTAAATTCATGTGTGATTTGGCACTTTGGTGAATTTTTGGAATTTTCTGGAATTTATTTGGATTTATTTGGAATTTATTTGAATTTATTCCATTTTGAAATAATTAAAGAATTTAAATTTGCAAATAAATTTTTGTTGGAAATATTTTATTTGAGTCCAAAATGATCCAAAATATTTTCCAGAATTTTTCTGGAATTTTTCTGAGTCATTTGCTATTTTTAATGAATTAAATGAATTATCGAATTATTTTAAATATTAATTCGCTGGAAAATCCAACTCGGGTCAAGTACTGTTCATCCGACCGAGTCGGACTCGAGTCCGACCCGAGCCAGTTGGCTCAACCAAACCAGCTCCTAACCCTAATCAATCCCAACCGTTGGATTAAGATCCAACGGCTGAGATCCGCCGCACGGCTCGAGCCAGAATCGGCCGGATCCGATCGCGCTGCGTCGATCGTGGCCGTTGATCGCGCCACGTGGGCGGCCACGATTTCGTCGTCTTCGCCGAAGTCCGAGCCGGACTTCGCCGCGCGCCGCATGCGTAGCGAACTAGGTTTCCGCTCAGGGCACGGACGCCGAGGCTATTTAAAGCGTGAGACGTCCCGAGGTTGCCCTCATCCTTGCGCACTGTTCCCGAGCCATCTCGCCAGAGCCGCCACCGTTGAGCCGCAATCGCCGCCGGAGTTGTCTCTTCCTCCGCCGCGTTTGCGCCGGTTTCGCTGCCGTCCGTCGTCTTCCGCCGAAGGAGCCCGGATCCGAGTCCTCGCGACGAGACGCACCGAGCGAGGCTTCATCTCGCCGAGCACGCCCCAAACGCCGTCGGGCTCGTCGTCGTCCCGTCTCGGTCAAGCAGCGCCCGGCGTGAAGCCATCGCTGTCGCGAGCTCGGAGGACCGTCGGATCGGTCGGACGGTTGAGGTGAGCTCACGTGTTCCCAGACCGATTAGATTCGGATCGTTGGATCAAGATCCAACGGTTCACAATTGCCACGTCTTTGTAGCAAGGCGAATATAGGATTAGATCTGGACCGTCCGATCTAGATCGAACGGCCCACGAGCAACGCAGTAGTTTCAGCGTGTTAACTCTAGATCCAATGCGGGCCGCTGATTTTCAAATCAACGGCCGAGATTGTGCCACGTGTGCTCGGCGCGCCGCAGCGTGGGAGCGTGTCTCGACACGCGGGACCCGCTTGGTCGAGGGCCCACGTGTCGGCCGCGATCGCAGCGTCGTGAAACCCAAATACCGCGGTGGGGCCCACATGTCAGTCACGTGAGCCGTGAACCGAGTCCACCGTGGACCCAAGCCGAGCGTGGACCGAGCCCATGGACCGGCTGACGTCAGCAGGCCAATCAGAGGCTGCCACGTGTCCATGCTGACGCAATAATTAATTTCCGAAAAAGAAAATGATTTATTAATTCGAAATATTGATTCAAATTTAGATTCAAACTTCAAACGCTTATAACTTTTGCGTTTCAACTCCGATTTGAGCGATTCAAATTTCTAAATTTGTATAAAATTGAGATCTACCTAAATATGAATTTTATTTAATTTTTGGACTAAAGTTTTTCTCTGTAATATTATTTAATTGATTATTTAAACTTTAATAAATCATAACTTTTGCGTTTTAACTCCAAATTTGACGATTCCAGTTTCTAAAAATCCAGAAAATTATGTTCTCTCTGTTTATGGATTTTATTTGGAGTTTTGGGATCTTTTTGCATAGTGTTTATTTGTGTATTTGCTATTTGCACGCTTTACGAGTAGACGTTGAAGTGCCTGAAGGATTCGAAGGAGAAGTATTGACTCAGGATCCAACTCAAGACCAAGAGCAAGTGCTTTTTGAAGGCAAGTTGTGCTTTGACCATATTGATCCTATTTCGAAAATCTATTTTGATTTAAACTATTGCATGCTAGTTTAATTAGAAAGATACTTTGGTTTAAACCTGGGGGTTAGATAAATACCAATTTGATATATGACACCTTGATTACTTAAGTATGTGCCATGACCCTTTGTCACCCTAGTTGTGGTTTACTAGTTGGACATTATTAAATTGCCAACATGGGTTTAGAACGTTGTAGTATCGCTTAGACTTGCTACGTGCTCATGACATGATTTTGGATAATCAAATGCTAATATTGACTTAATGATATATTGAACCTGTTTTGGAAAAGTATCATGTGATGTTGATGGCACGTGGTGCATGGTAATCAACTGGGGTTTGATAAATGATTTCGGCCAAGGGCATGTGGCAAGAGTAATCAGGTGGGCCAGTGTGGCATTGGGGATGATGATTTGGTTTTTCGGGTAGTCTTGCCCTGGTCACTCTAAGGACTTAACCTTGCAAGCCTTTGAACTGGGTCATACTTGCAACCACATGGCTGGAATGGGACGGCCCTAGTTGACTAAGTCGCTAAGGACTCACTTGTGGAGCCTCAGGTGTCGATTACACCTTTTGTGTGATTGTACGGGAGCGTATCGTGGTCGTGGGCCGATACCCATCTAACGGTGTGTTGGTCCCATACTTCGCAATGGCTAAGGGAAGGGATGGTGTAGAGAACGTACCCGAGAGGACCACCATGTTTTTTTGAGGCTTCCGAAAGGCTTTGTTATGATCGCTCATAAGCATACACTTGTATGGCGATTCACGGTACCGACGTGGTGAGTGGATTGTATCTTGTGGGTAAAGTGCATAACCTCTGCAGAGTGTAGAATCTATTTGAATAGCCGAGTCCACTGTGATCGACAATGCTCTCGTGAATTACAGTCAAGGGGTAGACTTTATGAAAATAACTTGGTTTTGAATAGATGGGTTGGTTTATCAAGGAAGATTATGGAAATATGGTTTAGGATGGGGAAAAATGTTATTTAAACTTCTTGAAAAGTTATTTATGCTTTACTTATTTCTACCGCTTTGAATCTACTTATATTACTTGTCAAAAGTCAAGCATCGCAAATATACCTGAGCTATTCCTTTGTACTAAGCCATGCATATAGTATATTAGCTTGCATTCTCAGGCATGACTTGTCGAGTACCAAGTACTCACCCTTGCCTCAACACAATATCGCTGAAGAGGAGATTACGCCAGCTTTGGAGGAGGAACTCCAAGAAGACCCGCCTACTTAGGGATGCGAGCCGATCGGTTGCCTGTGGTATACTTGGATGGCGCCACTAAGTTTATTTGATTTTCATTCTTTGCTATTTCTCTTTTAATAAGTTTCGCCTTGCAAGGCATATATTTGTAACTTGGCCATAAGGTCGAGTAACCCTTTGATTATTTAAATAAAGTACTTTGATAGTATCGTATGGTATGATTGTGATATATACCGATGTTAAGACTGTGTGCACTAGCGCGTTCCTGGACTAGTGCTGAATACACAGAGGGTCCGGATTTGCAAATTCGGGGTCCCGACAACACCTTATTCATCATATTCATGAAATAAGCTGGCGCATTCGTCAGTCCAAAGGACATAACTGTAAACTCGTAATGTCCATATCTTGACGAGAATGCAGTCTTCGGAATATCTTCTGATCGGATCTTCAACTGATGGTATCCCGATCTCAGATCAATCTTGGAGAAAACTCCGGCTCCTCTTAACTGATCAAACAAATCATCAATCCTGGGTAGCGGATACTTATTCTTCACGGTGACTTCATTGAGTGCACGGTAGTCAATGCACATCCTGAAACTCCCGCCCTTCTTCTTGACAAACAAAACTGTGCTCCCCACGGCGACGAACTTGGTCTCGATAAATCCTTTATCCATTAGCTCTTCCAAATGTTTCTTCATCTCTACCAACTCCTCGGTAGACATCCGATAGGGTCTCTTTGCTATCGGTCTTTGTACCTGTACAAGCTCTATCACAAACTCTATGTCCCCTGTCTGGCGGCATACCGTAGATCCTCGGGAAAAACATCTCGGGTACTCATTCACTACTGGACATCCTCTATGCTGATTGCCTTGGTACTGTTAACCATCAACTGTCCATCTCTAATCAAGTGGCTTGAAATTCCACTTTCTTCCCACACTGCTCTCGATCGAGATAGTCCTTCGTCCACAATCCAATACAGCCTTGTGCTTGGATAACCAATCCATTCCCAATATAACATCTAAGGTCCGGGTCTCCAAAATTATAAGGTTTGCTAGGAACTCTATTCCATCTATTAGTATTCTCACCCGAACATCCTACTTCCGCTCGGAGTTCGGAACCAGGGTTTGAACTAAAAGCATGCACTTAAGTCTTGCAATCCTTAAGTCATTTCTAGTAGCAAAGCCTTGCGAAACAAACGAATGCGAAGCTCCAGAGTCAAACAAAATCAAGCAGGTGTATCGAGTTAACAAGTAACTTACCCGATTTACGTCAGTAGCATTCTCGCGGTGCATCTGCGGTGACATGGCTGACTCGGCCTCTCACCACGGTCTGGGGTGTGGCTCCTGGTGCCGGGCGTCCTAGCTGGGTGGTTCCTAGATTGAAGCGAATCGGGTCGCTCCTCGCTGTCTTCTTCGGACAAGCTGTTGGCAAAGTGTCCTGGCTCGTTCGTTGCGGTTATGGCGTCTCACTGTTCCTTCTTGATTGCTCGAGTAGTGTTTCTAGCGGGGCTGGGGTTTGGTAGTTCGATTGGCAGGTCTTGGTGCGGGATGGTGTCCTTGTTGCATTCTCGTGGTTGGAATCAAGAATTGATTTGGTGCAACTCTCAAGCGCTATGCGTTCCCTGGCGTGATCCTTGCTTTGTTGCATCCTGCGCTTCCTGTTCTCATCCAGTTCCTTGCGCTTGTCCTCAAGAATAAGCGCCTTATTCACCAATTCTTGGAAATCTGGAAAGGTGTGGGTGATCAACCCTACTTGCAATCCTGAGTTAAGTCCCTTCATGAAACGAGACTGTCTGGATTTATCTGTCGCTACATCCTCAAAGCGTAGCGTGCTAGCTGTGTGAACTTGTTCGTAGTCGGCCACCGGCTGATTACCTTGCTTGATGCTCAACTCCTCCTTCTTAAGGTCCATGATTCCTTCAGGCACGTGATATTGTCGGAATGCATTGTGAACTCCTCCAAAGTGATATCTTGAGGGTTCTCTGCGTGGCACGTAGTTCTCCCACCATTCATTGGCCGTTCCTTCCAACTGATGAGAAGCGTAAAGTACCTTCTCATTCCCTATGCATTGAGCTATGTGTAGCTTCCTCTCAATTGATCTTAACCAATCGTCGGCCTCCAACGGATTGGCATTCCCAGAGAAAGTGGGTGGGTGAGTCCTCATGAACTCGGCGGCCTTGTATTCAGCGTGGTCCCTGATTAACTTGATTAGCAAAGTGGATCAAGGCAGTGACGTGCTGCATTTGTTGCATCATAGCATGCATCAACTGGGTCTGAGCAGCAAGAAATGCTCCAAAATTCTGCACATCCAGTGGCGGTGCTGGTGCTCTATCATTGGGGTTTTCTACTGGGCGAGAACCACTCCTATTGCTTCCAAAGTTTCCACGGGTGTTCACCATCTGTCGATTTGCTCTAGGTTTAGAGATGAGAGGGAAACAAGAATAGACAAGTAATATGGAACTTATGCGGGGCGAAAGGGGTAACTTTAAGGTCCATCTTTATTATTAATAACTTGGTATGGCTGCTTACAATGCCTAAGGGCCTTGCAACACATACTGCACACTCAGCAAACAAGCAAATCCAAATCGAACTAACTCTGGAGTCTAACGCCTAAAGGGTGACTCTTTATTCTATGTCTCGACTCGG
The DNA here is from genome assembly GCA_036346355.1 of Rhipidocladum racemiflorum. Lineage (NCBI taxonomy): Eukaryota > Viridiplantae > Streptophyta > Magnoliopsida > Poales > Poaceae > Rhipidocladum > Rhipidocladum racemiflorum. The sequence goes on along the minus strand of CM070589.1, from coordinate 34,425,388 downwards.
CGAAGGAGTCTCACTATAGAACCCATGCTCACTCATCGAGAAAACCTCCATCTGTCACAAGAGTGCTTTACGTAAGAACTCGGAATTTTTCGATCGTGACGAGGTAAGGGAAAATTTCAGCAAGAGGCGAGAAAAGAGAGAAGGGGATAAGTCGAGAGGTCATTTCTTATCTTGACAACTTTTTAGCTTTAGAAAATAGGTTTTATCCTCACTACGACCATTCTAGCTAGGGTTGAGCCTACAGTCAAGTATGGCTCTGATACCACCTCTGTCGGGACCCCGAATTTGCAAATCCGGACCCTCTGTGTATTCAGCACTAGTCCAGGAACGCGCTAGTGCACACAGTCTTAACATCGATATATATCACAATCATACCAAATGATACTATCAAAGTACTTTATTTAAATAACCAAACTGGTTACTTGACCTCATGGTCAAGTTACAAATATATGCCTTGCAAGGCAAAACTTATTGAAAGAGAAATAACAAAGAAATGAAAAATCAAATAAACTTCGTGGCGCCATCCAAGATACCACAGTGCAACCGATCGGGCTCGCATCCCTAAGTAGACGGGTCCTCTTGGAACTCCTCTTCCGAAGCGGCGTAGTCTCCTCTTCAACTGGTATTGTGTTGAGGCAAGGGTGAGTACTTGGTACTCAAGCAAGTCATGCATGTAATGCAAGCTAATATACTATATGCATGGCTTAGTACAAAGGAATAGCTCAGGTATATTTGCTGAAATGTGACTTTTGACAAGTAATATAAGTAGATTCAAAGCGGTAGAAATAAGTAAAGCATAAATAACTTTTCAAGAAGTTTAATAAACATTTTTCCCATCCTAAACCATATTTCCATCATCTTCCTTGTTAAACCAACCCATCTTTTCAAAACCAAGTTATTTTCGTAAAATCTAACCCTTGACTGTAATTCCCGAGCATTGTCGATCACAGTGGACTCGGCTATTCAAATAGATTCTACACTCTGCAGAGGTTATGCACTTTACCCACAAGATACAATCAAACACCACAAAGGCGAAGTTCAGTAACAAAGCCTTTCTAAGCCTCAAACAACACAGGTGGTCCTCTCCCGTACGTGCTCTACACCATCCCTTCCCTTAGCCAAGGCGAAGTATGGGACCAACACACCGTTAGATGGGTACCTGGCCACAGCCACGATACGCTCCCGCATAATCACACAAACGGTGTAACTGACACCCTGAGGCTCCACAAGTGAGTCCTTAGCGACTTAGTCAACTAGGGCCGTCCCATTCCAGCCATGTGGTTGCAAGTATGACCCAGTTCAAAGGCTTGCAAGGTTAAGTCCTTAGAGTGACCAGGCAAGACTACCCTAAAACCAAATCAACACTCCCAATGCCACAACTGCCCACCTGATTACTCTTGCCACATGCCCCTACTTAAAATCATTTATCAAACCCCAGTTGATTACCATGCACCACGTGCCATCAACTTCACATGATACTTTTCCAAAACAGGTTCAATATATCATTAAGTCCATATTAGCATTTGATTATCCAAAATCATGTTATGAGCACGTAGCAGGTCTAAGCAGCATACTACAACGATCTAAACCCATGTTGGCAATTTAGTAATGTCCAACTAGTAAACCACAACTAGGGTGACAAAAGGTCATGGCACATACTTAGGTAATCAAGGTGTCATATAGCAAATTGGTATTTATCTAACCCCCTTGTTTAAACCAAAGTATCTTTCTAATTAAACTAGCATGCAATAGTTTAAATCAAAATAGATTTCGAAATAGGATCAACATGGTCAAAGCACAACTTGCCTTCAAAAAGTACTTGCTCTTGGTCTTGAGTTGGATCCTGAGTCAACACTTCTCCCTCGAATCCTTCCTAGGCACTTCAACGCCTACTCGTAAAGCGTGCAAATAGCAAATACACAAATAAACACTATGCAAAAGATCCCAAAACTCCAAATAAAATCCATAAACAGAGAGAACATAATTTTCTGGATTTTTAGAAACTGGAATCGCTCAAATCGGAGTTAAAATGCAAAAGTTATGATTTATTAAAGTTTAAATAATCAATTAAATAATATTACAGAGAAAAACTTTAGTCCAAAAATTAAATAAAATTTATATTTAGGTAGATCTTAATTTTATACAAATTTAGAAATTTGAATCGCTCAAATCGGAGTTGAAACGCAAAAGTTATAAGCGTTTGAAGTTTGAATCTAAATTTGAAATCATTATTCGAATTAATAAATCATTTTCTTTTTCGGAAATTAATTATTGCGTCAGCATGGACACGTGGCAGCTCCTGATTGGCTTGCTGGCGTCGGTAGGTCCATGGGCTCGGTCCACGCTCGGCTCGGGTCCACGGTGGACTCGGTCCACGGCTCCACGTGAGGCCCGACATGTGGGCCCACTCGGGTGACGTCATCGGCCCGGCGTCGGCGGGGCTCGGCCCATGGTCTGCCGGTGGGGTCCACTTTGTGGCGTCATGGGTGACGTCGGCGCTTAGGCTGGGTTAGCCAGCGACATGCGGGCCCTCGACACGCGGGCCCGGCGTGTCACGGCGTCTGCTGCCAGCGTGCGTGGGCCAGCGGCAGCGTCGGTCCAACTTCCCGACACGTGGCGCAATCTCGGCCGTTGGTTTGAAAATCAACGGCGCGGATTGGATCCAGGGTTAACGCGTTGAAACTACTCGATGCTCATGGGCCGCTCGATCTAGATCGGACGGTCAGATCTAATCCTATAATCGCCTTTGCTACGACGCGTGGCGATTGTGAACCGTTGGATCTTGATCCAACGGTCCAGATCTAATCGGGTTTGGAACACGTGATCTCACCTCAACCGCTCGATCTGGATCGGCGGTCCTCCGAGCTTCGCGGACGGCGATGGTTTCACGCGGCGCCGCTTGACCGGAGATCGGACGATGACCACGCCTACGGCGCCCGCACGGGCTTCTCGGCGAGATGAAACCTCCCTTCGGTGCGTCTCGTCGCGGGGACTCGGATCAGGCTCCTTCTCGGCGGAAGACGACGGACGGCGGAAAAGCGGCGCAAACTGCGGCGGAGGAAGAGACAACTCCGGCGAGCGATTGCGGCTCAACGCGGCGGCTCGGCGAGATGGCTCGAGAAGCGGAGTGCGCAAGGATGAGGGCAACCTCGGGACGTCTCATGCTTTAAATAGCCTCGCTCGTGCTCTAGACGGAAACCTAGTTCGTTACTGGCGGGCGCGGCGGCGGAGTCCGGCTCGGACTCGGCGAAGACGACGGAAATCGCGGGCCGCCCACGGGGCACGATCGACGGCCACGATCGCACGGGCGCGATCGGATCCGGGCCGGATACGGCTCGAACCGGTACGGGCTGATCTCAGCCGTTGGATCTTGATCCAACGGTTGGGATTGATTAGGGTTAGGAGTGGGTTTGGTCGAGTCACGTGGCTCGGGTCGGACTCGAACTCGAGTCTGACTCGGGCTCGGTCGGATGAACGATAACCGACTGGTCGGTCCTTTTCCAGCGAATTAATATTTAAAATAATTCCCAGTAATTCATTTAATTCATTAAAAATAGCAAAAGACTCAGAAAAATTCCAGAAAAATTCTGGAAAATATTTTGGATCATTTTGGACTCAAATAAAATATTTCCAATAAAATTTTATTTGCAAAATTAAATTCTTTAATTATTTCAAAATGGAATAAATTCAAATAAATTCCAAATAAATCCAAATAAATTCCAGAAAATTCCAAAAATTCACCAAAGTGCCAAATCACACATGAATTTAAGAAAAGCAAAATTTTGGGATGTTACAGCCGTCCCATTCCAGCCATGTGGTTGCAAGTATGACCCAGTTCAAAGGCTTGCAAGGTTAAGTCCTTAGAGTGACCAGGGCAAGACTACCCGAAAAACCAAATCAACACTCCCAATGCCACAACTGGCCCACCTGATTACTCTTGCCACATGCCCGATCAGCTGTTTATCAAACCCCAGTTGATTACCATGCACCACGTGCCATCAACTTCACATGATACTTTTCCAAAACAGGTTCAATATATCATTAAGTCCATATTAGCATTTGATTATCCAAAATCATGTTATGAGCACGTAGGTGTCTAAGCGAGATACTACAACGATCTAAACCCATGTTGGCAATTTAGTAATGTCCAACTAGTAAACCACAACTAGGGTGACAAAAGGTCATGGCACATACTTAGGTAATCAAGGTGTCATATAGCAAATTGGTATTTATCTAACCCCCTTGTTTAAACAAAGTATTTTTCTAATTAAACTAGCATGCAATAGTTTAAATCAAAATAGATTTCGAAATAGGATCAATATGGTCAAAGCACAACTTGCCTTCAAAAAGCACTTGCTCTTGGTCTTGAGTTGGATCCTGAGTCAATACTTCTCCTTCGAATCCCTAAGGCACTTCAACGCTCTACTCGTAAAGCGTGCAAATAGCAAATACACAAATGAACACTATGCAAAAAGATCCCAAAACTCCAAATAAAATCCATAAACAGAGAGAACATAATTTTCTGGATTTTTAGAAACTGGAATCGTTCAAATCGGAGTTAAAATGCAAAAGTTATGATTTATTAAAGTTTAAATAATCAATTAAATAATATTACAGAGAAAAACTTTAGTCCAAAAATTAAATAAAATTTATATTTAGGTAGATCTTAATTTTATACAAATTTAGAAATTTGAATCGCTCAAATCGGAGTTGAAGCATAAAAGTTATAAGCGTTTGAAGTTTGAATCTAAATTTGAAATCATTATTCGAATTAATAAATCATTTTCTTTTCGAAATTAATTATTGCGTCGGCATGGACACGTGGCAGCTCCTGATTGGCTTGCTGACGTCGGCGGTCCATGGGCTCGGTCCACGCTCGGCTCGGGTCCACGGTGGACTCGGTCCACGGCTCCACGTGAGGCCCGACATGTGGGCCCACTCGGGTAGCGTCATCGGCCCGGCGTCGGCGGGCTCGGCCCATGGTGGCGGCAGTGGGGTCCACTGTGACGTCATGGGTGACGTCGGCGCTTATCTGGGTTAGCCAGCGACATGCGGGCCCTCGACACGCGCGGGCCCGGCGTGTCGGCGTCCTGCCTGCCAGCGTGCGTGGGCCAGCGGCCGACCGCGTCGGTCCAACTTCCCGACACGTGGCGCAATCTCGGCCGTTGGTTTGAAAATCAACGGCGGCGGATTGGATCCAGGGTTAACGCGTTGAAACTACTCGATGCTCATGGGCCGCTCGATCTAGATCGGACGGTCGGATCTAATCCTATAATCGCACTGCTACGGCACGTGGCGATTGTGAACCGTTGGATCTTGATCCAACGGTCCAGATCTAATCGGGTTTGGAACACGTGATCTCACCTCAACCGTTCGATCTGGATCTGACGGTCCTCCGAGCTCGCGGACGGCGATGGTTTCACGGCGGCGCTGGCTTGACGGAGCTGGAGACGATGACCACAGCTACGGCGCCACGGGGCTTCTCCGGCGAGATGAAACCTCCCTTCGGGTGCGTCTCGTCGCGGGGACTCCGGATCTGGGCTCCTTCTCGGCGGAAGACGACGGACGACGGCGGAAAACGGCGCAAACCGCAGCGGAGGGAAGAGACAACTCCGGCGAGCGATTGCGGCTCAACGGCGGCGGCTCAGGCGAGATGGCTCGGGGAAACGGGTGCGCAAGGATGAGGGCAACCTCGGGGGACGTCTCATGCTTTAAATAGCCTCGGCGTTCGTGCCCTAGACGGAAACCTAGTTCGTTACGGCGGTGGCGCGGCGTGCGCACCGGCTTCGGACTCGGCGAAGACGACGAAATCGTGGCCGCCCACGTGGCACGATCGACGGCCACGATCGCCTGGCGCGATCGGATCCGGCCGGATCTGGCTCGAACCGTCTGGTGATCTCGGTAGTTGGATCTTGATCCAACGGTTGGGATTGATTAGGGTTAGGAGTGGGTTTGGTCGAGTCACGTGGCTCGGGTCGGACTCGAACTCGAGTCTGTCTCGGGCTCGGTCGGATGAAACGATAACCGACCTTCGGTCCTTTTCCAAATGAATTAATATTTAAAATAATTCCCGATAATTCATTTAATTCATTAAAAATAGCAAAAGACTCGAAAAATTCGGAAAAATTCTGGAAAATATTTTGGATCATTTTGGACTCAAATAAAATATTTCCAATAAAATTTTATTTGCAAAATTAAATTCTTTAATTATTTCAAAATGGAATAAATTCAAATAAATTCCAAATAAATCCAAATAAATTCCAGAAAATTCCAAAATTCACCAAAGTGCCAAATCACACATGAATTTAAGAAAAGCAAAATTTTGGGATGTTACAAACCTCCCCTTAATAGAATCTCGTCCCAGAGATTCGGGGCTTACTAAAGGAATAGGTTTGGAAATTCTTTCTTCAAATCCTCTTCACGCCCTAAGTCGCCGCTCTCTGCATGGTTGCTCCATTGAACTCTACTGAAACGGGTTGACTTGTTTCTAGTTTCTCGATCCATTGTGTCTAGAATCCCCACGGGATACTCCTTATAAGTCAAATCCTCTTGCAACTCAATTGACTCCGGTGTATGCATTTCTCGAGAACTCGGAGACACTTCTTCAATCGGGACACATGGAATACATCATGTACTCCTGCTAACGATTGTGGCAACTCTAGGTGATAAGCAACCGCCTCTGCGGCTCAAAATCTTAAATGGTCCAACATAACGGGTGCAAGTTTCCCTTTGGCATGGAACCTCTTAACTCCCCTGAGGCGTAACTCTGAGGTATACAAAGTCTTACGGTTCAAAACTCAAATCTCGCGACGATTGTCGGCATAACTCTTTTGTCGTGATTGGGCTACCTTCAACCTTTCCCTAATCATAGCGATCTGTTCCTCGGCCTCTTGAAGAATATCAGGCCCAAAGACACGGCGCTCGCGGTCTCATTCCAATTCAACGGCGTCAGACAGCGGTCGACCATACAAAGGCCTCAAAAGGTGACATCTGTAAACTAGCCCGATAACTATTGTTGTAATCGAACTCGGCATACGGCAAACTCTTATCCCAAGAGGTAGCACAAGCCAATGCACAAGCTCTTAACATATCTTCCGAATCTGGTTGACTCTTTCGGTCTGGTCCATCCGCCTGCATGGATGATAAGTCTGTCTTGAAGTTCAAGCGGTTCCCAGAGCTTCATGCAACTTATTCCAGAATCTTGAGGTAAATTGGGTACCTCGGTCCGATACAATCCTCTTTGGCACTCCGTGCAAACAAACAATCCTGATCATGTATAACTCTGCTAATTTATCTCCCGAATAAGTGGTCTTCACGGGGATAAAATGGGCTACTTTAGTCAAGCGATCCACTACAACCCATATGGAGTCATAACCTCCTTGAGTCTTCGGCAAACCGGTAATGAAATCCATTCCGATTTCCTCCCACTTCCACTCAGGTATTTTCAGCGGCTGTAGCAATCCTGCTGGTCTCTGATGCATTGCCTTGACTCTCTGGCATACGTCGCACAATGCAACATGCTCGGCAACTTCACGTTTCATACTCGGCCACCAGAATCTCTCCTTCAGATCCTGATACATCTTGGCGCTTCCAGGATGAATCGAGTACTTGGAGTCATGGGCTTCTTCCAGAATCAGTTGCTTTAACTCCTTTTTGTTAGGCACACAAATGCGATCCTTCATCCACAACGTGCCTTGCTCATCCAACTTGAAGTCCTCTGCCTTGCCTTCCTCCTTGATGGACTTAATCCTGCGGATCTTGTCATCATCCTTCTGTCCTTCTCGGATCTGATCCTCTAAGGTAGGCTTTACTTCTAATGCGGCCAAGAATCCGCTAGGTACAACCTCAATCTTCATCTTCTGAAAATCCTTACATAACTCATCCTGACTTGTGGCTAGCAACGTACTCACGGTATGGCTTTTCCGACTCAGAGCATCGGCTACTACGTTGGCCTTCCCGGGATGGTAATGGATTCCAACATTGTAGTCCTTGATTAACTCTAACCATCTCCTCGCCTCATATTCGAGATCCGATTGGGTGAATATGTACTTAAGGCTCTTATGATCCGTATATACTTCACATCTGTTTCCAATCGAGATAGTGACGCCATATCTTCAAAGCATGCACTACGCAGCCTAACTCTAGGTCATGTGTCGGATAATTTTCCTCATGCGGCCTCAACTGCCTTGATGCATACGCGACGACCTTTCCATTCTGCATCAGCACACATCCAAGTCCTTGGCGCGATGCGTCACAATAAATATCGAAGCTTTGAGCAACATCCGGTAGTACTAACACCGGTGCTGATGTCAATCGCTTCTTCAGCTCCTGAAATCCTTTCTCACATTCTGGCGTCCATGCAAACTTCTTTTCCTTCTTCAGCAATTGCGTAAGGGGTTTCGCAATCGTCGAAAAGCCTTCGATGAAACGGCGGTAGTATCCTGCCATTCCAAGGAAACTCCGAATGCAGGTCACGATCTTTGGTTGTTCCCAATGTAACACCGCTTCTACTTTGCTTGGATCCACGGCGACTCCTTCTGCGGTCATTACATGTCCAAGAAACTCCACTTTGTCCTTCCAAAAGTCACACTTGCTGAACTTGGCGAAAAGTTGCTGTTCCCTCAGCTTTTCCAAAACTTCGCCTTAAGTGTTCGGCATGTTCATCCTCTGTCTTGGAGTAGATTAGGATATCGTCTATGAACACGACGACAAACTTGTCCAAATATTCCATGAACACCTTATTCATCATATTCATGAAATAAGCTGGCGCATTCGTCAGTCCAAAGGACATAACCGTAAACTCGTAATGTCCATATCTTGACGAGAATGCGATCTTGAATATCTTCGATCGGATCTTCAAGCGATGGTATCCCGATCTCAGATCAATCTTGGAGAAAACTCCGGCTCCTCTTAATCGATCAAACAAATCATCAATCCTGGGTAGCGGATACTTATTCTTCACGGTGACTTCATTGAGTGCCACGGTAGTCAATGCACATCCTGAAACTCCGTCCTTCTTCTTGACAAACAAAACTGGTGCTCCCCACGGCGCATTTAACTTGGTCTCGATAAATCCTTTATCCATTAGCTCTTCCAATTGTTTCTTCATCTCTACCAACTCCTCGGTAGACATCCGATAGGGTCTCTTTGCTATCGGTCTTGTGCACAGTACAAGCTCTATCACAAACTCTATGTCCCTGTGCAGCGGCATACCGTAGATCCTCGGGAAAAACATCTGGGTACTCATTCACTCTTTGGGACATCCTCTATGCTGATTGCCTTGGTGTGTTAACCATCAACTGTCCATCTCTAAGCTGCGGTGGCTTGAAATTCCACTTTCTTCCCACGGGCTCTCGATCGAGATAGTCCTTCGTCCACAATCCAATACGACCTTGTGCTTGGATAACCAATCCATTCCCAATATAACATCTAAGGTCCAGGTCTCCAAAATTATAAGGTTTGCTAGGAACTCTATTCCATCTATTAGTATTCTCACCCGGAACATCCTACTTCCGTTCGAGTTCGAACCAGGGTTTGAACTAAAAGCATGCACTTAAGTCTTGCAATCCTTAAGTCATTTCTAGTAGCAAAGCCTTGCGAAACAAGCGAATCTGAAGCTCCGTGAGTCAAACAAAGCTGCTGCAGTCTTGAGTTAACAAGTAACTTACCCGATCTGACGTCTGTAGTATTCTCGCAGCGGTGCATCTGCGGTGACATGGTTGACTCGGCCTCTCACCACGGTGCAGGGTGTGGCTCCTGGTCTTTGGCGTCCTAGGCTGGGGTGGTTCCTAGATTGAAGCGAATCGGGTCGCTCCTGCTGTCTTCTTCGGACAAGCTGTTGGCAAAGTGTCTGGCTCGTTGCGGTTGTAACAGCGTCTCACCTTCCTTCTTGTTGCACTGGAGTAGTGTTTCTAGCGGGGTGGGGTTTGGTAGTTCGATTGGCAGGTCTTGGTGCGGGGATGGTGTCCTTGTTGCATTACGTGGTTGGAATCAAGAATTGATTTGGTGCAACTCTCAAGCGCTATGCGTTCCACTGGCGTGATCCTTCTTTGTTGCATCCTGCGCTTCTGTTCTCATCCGGTTCCGTGCGCTTGTCCTCAAGAATAAGCGCCTTATTCACCCACTCTTGGAAATCTGGAAAGGTGTGGGTGATCAACCCTACTTGCACTCCTGAGTTAAGTCCCTTCATAAAACGAGACCGTCTGGATTTGTCTGTCGCTACATCCTCAGGTGCGTGGCGTGCTAGCTATGTGAACTTGTTCGTAGTCGACCAGCGCTGATTACCTTGCTTGATGCTCTGAACTCCTCCTTCTTAAGGTCCATAATTCCTTGAGGCACGTGATCTTTGTCGGAATGCATTGTGAACTCCTCCCAAGTGATATCTTGAGGGTTCTCTGCGTGGCACGAAGTTCTCCCACCATTCGTAATTTGTTCCTTCCAAGCGATGAGAAGCGTAAAGTACCTTCTCATTCCCTATGCATTGAGCTATGTGTAGCTTCCTCTCAATTGATCTTAACCAATCGTCGGCCTCCAGCGGATTGGCATTCCCGAAGAAAGTGGGTGGGTGAGTCCTCATGAACTCGACGGCCTTGTATTACGGCGTGGTCCCCGATTAACTTGATTAGCAAAGTGGATCACGCGATGACGTGCTGCATTTGTTGCATCATAGCATGCATTAATCGAGTCTGAGCAGCAAGAAATGCTCCAAAATTCTGCATATCATCTGGCGGTCTTTGGTGCTCTATCATTGGGGTTTTCTGCTTTGGCGAGATCCACTCCCATTGCTTCCAAAGTTTCCACGGGTGTTCACCATCTGTCGATTTGCTCTAGGTTTAGAGATGAGAGGGAAACAAGAATAGACAAGTAATATGGAACTTATGCGGGCGAAAGGGGTAACTTTAAGGTCCAACTTTATTATTAATAACTTGGTATGGCTGCTTACAATGCCTAAGGGCCTTGCAACACATCTTGCACACTCAGCAAACAAAGCAAATCCAAATCGAACTAACTCTGGAGTCTAACGTCTAAAGGGTGACTCTTTATTCTATGACTCGACTCGGCGAAGGAATCTCACTATAGAACCTATGTTCACTCATCGAGAAAACCTCCACGGCCTGCGGGTCTTTGTGCAGAGGCGCCAAGCGATCGCCATGTCCAGCGACTATGTCATCTGTGGTAGTCGAAGAAGCGATGTCCTCATCGAGATCCGACTCCTCTGGATCGGCTCGTGTAGCTCAATCTTGGCTCTGGAGTGCAGTCCGTACAAAGTCATCTCCAGCTCGTCAATCCTTCGTAGAAGGTGTGCCACATACTCTTGAGCTTCCCGCCATCTATTCTTCTCTGTCGTGATCTCCTTGCGGGCCTTCGTAGCTCCTTGCTTGTATTATCTAGTACATCCTCCTGGCGACGACAAATCGTGCCAAGCGTGGTAACCGTGGCATCCTCATCCTGAATCTCCTTCGGTCAAGAAGGTTATCGCTCTTGCGGATGATAACGGAACACCGTGCTTTCCAACTCTCTGGCGTAGATACTTGGTAATGTGCCGCATTGCTCGTCGTGAAATTTCTTGGATACCCATCTGCATTGTAGACCTTCTAGCGGTCACGGTGTATCGAGCGATTGCACTGGCCCTTTTTCCTAGCAGTACCTCAATCCTCACGTCACAAGCCTTGATCAATCCCGCTTGTCCGATCACTTCCACTTGATATTGGGGCTTCTCAAAATCTCAGAGTCTGTAGCATATGCCAAAGTTCTGCGGCGTGACCAACTCCCAGATCAACGTAGTTGAACTCTTCCTCCATCCTGTCACAAGAGTGCTTTACGTAAGAACTCGGAATTTTCGAATTGCGACAAGGTAAGGGAAAATTTCAGCAAGAGACAAGAAAAGAGTGAAGGGGATAAGTCAAGATGTCATTTCTTATCTTCACAAATTTTTAGCTTTAGAAAATAGGTTTTATCCTCACTACGACCATTCTAACTTAGGGTTGAGCCTACAGTCAAGTATGGCTCTGATACCACCTCTGTCGGGACCCCGAATTTGCAAATCCGGACCCTCTGTGTATTCAGCACTAGTCGAGAACGCGCTTAGTGCACACGATCTTAACATCGGTATATATCACAATCATACCAAACGATACTATCAAAGTACTTTATTTAAATAATCAAAGGGTTACTCGACCTTATGGCCAAGTTACAAATATATGCCTTGCAAGGCAAAACTTATTGAAAGAGAAATAACAGCAGCGGAAAAATCAAATAAACTTCGTGGCGCCATCCAGTATACCACAGGCAACCGACCGCTCGCATCCCTAAGTAGACGGGTCCTCTTGGAACTCCTCTTCCGAAGCTGGCGTAGTCTCCTCTTCAACCGGTATTGTGTTGAGGCAAGGGTGAGTACTTGGTACTCAAGAAGTCATGCATGAGAATGCAAGCTAATATACTATATGCATGGCTTAGTACAAAGGAATAGCTCGAGTATATTTGCGATGCTTGACTTTTGACAAGTAATATAAGTAGATTCGAAAGCGGTAGAAATAAGTAAAGCATAAATAACTTTTCAAGAAGTTTAATAAACATTTTTCCCATCCTAAACCATATTTCCATCATCTTCCTTGTTAAACCAACCCATCTTTTCAAAACCAAGTTATTTTCGTAAAATCTAACCCTTGATTGTAATTCCCGAGCATTGTCCAAAGACCGTGGATTCGGCTATTCAAATAGATTCTACACTCTGCAGAGGTTATGCACTTTACCCACAAGATACAATCAAACACCACAAAGGCGAGTTCCTCAGAACAAAGCCTTTCGGAAGCCTCAAACAACACACAGTGGTCCTCTCCCAGACGTGCTCTACACCATCCCTTCCCTTAGCCAAGGCGAAGTATGGGACCAACACACCGTTAGATGGGTACCTGGCCACAGCCACGATACGCTCCCCGTACAATCACACAAATGGTGTAATCGACACCTGAGGCTCCACAAGTGAGTCCTTAGCGACTTAGTCAACTAGGGCCGTCCCATTCCAGCCATGTGGTTGCAAGTATGACCCAGTTCAAAGGCTTGCAAGGTTAAGTCCTTAGAGTGACCAGGGCAAGACTACTAGAAAAACCAAATCAACACTCCCAATGCCACAACTGGCCCACTGATTACTCTTGCCACATGCCCCCCGATCATTTATCAAACCCCAGTTGATTACCATGCACCACGTGCCATCAACTTCACATGATACTTTTCCAAAACAGGTTCAATATATCATTAAGTCCATATTAGCATTTGATTATCCAAAATCATGTTATGAGCACGTAGCAGGTCTAAGCAGCATACTACAACGATCTAAACCCATGTTGGCAATTTAGTAATGTCCAACTAGTAAACCACAACTAGGGTGACAAAAGGTCATGGCACATACTTAGGTAATCAAGGTGTCATATAGCAAATTGGTATTTATCTAACCCCCTTGTTTAAACAAAGTATTTTTCTAATTAAACTAGCATGCAATAGTTTAAATCAAAATAGATTTCGAAATAGGATCAATATGGTCAAAGCACAACTTGCCTTCAAAAAGCACTTGCTCTTGGTCTTGAGTTGGATCCTGAGTCAATACTTCTCCTTCGAATCCCTCCGGCACTTCAACGTCTACTCGTAAAGCGTGCAAATAGCAAATACACAAATGAACACTATGCAAAAAGATCCCAAAACTCCAAATAAAATCCATAAACAGAGAGAACATAATTTTCTGGATTTTTAGAAACTGGAATCGTTCAAATCGGAGTTAAAATGCAAAAGTTATGATTTATTAAAGTTTAAATAATCAATTAAATAATATTACAGAGAAAAACTTTAGTCCAAAAATTAAATAAAATTTATATTTAGGTAGATCTTAATTTTATACAAATTTAGAAATTTGAATCGCTCAAATCGGAGTTGAAACGCAAAAGTTATAAGCGTTTGAAGTTTGAATCTAAATTTGAAATCATTATTCGAATTAATAAATCATTTTCTTTTTCGGAAATTAATTATTGCGTCAGCATGGACACGTGGCAGCTCCTGATTGGCTTGCTGACGTCAGCCGGTCCATGGGCTCGGTCCACGCTTCGGCTCGGGTCCACGGTGGACTCGGCCCACGGCTCCACGTGAGGCCCGACATGTGGGCCCACTCGGGTGACGTCATCGGCGTCGGCGGAGGCTCGGCCATGGTGGCGGCAGTGGGGTCCATCAGTGGCGTCATGGGTGACGTCGGCGCTTGCTGGGTTAGCCAGCGACATGCGGGCCCTCGACACGCGGGCCCGCGTGTCGGCGTCCTGCCTGCCAGCGTGCGTGGGCCAGCCCGACGCGTCGGTCCAACTTCCCGACACGTGGCGCAATCTCGGCCGTTGGTTTGAAAATCAACGGCGCGGATTGGATCCAGGGTTAACGCGTTGAAACTACTCGATGCTCATGGGCCGTTCGATCTAGATCGGACGGTCCAGATCTAATCCTATAATCGCACTGCTACGGCACGTGGCGATTGTGAACCGTTGGATCTTGATCCAACGGTCCAGATCTAATCGGGTTTGGAACACGTGATCTCACCTCAACCGTTCGATCTGGATCGGCGGTCCTCCGAGCTCGCGGACGGCGATGAGCCTTTCACTGGGCGGGCGCCGGGCTTGACGGAGCCGAGACGATGACTACAGCTACGGCGCCACGGGCTTCTCGGCGAGATGAAACCTCCTTAGTGCGTCTCGTCGCGGGGACTCGGATCCAGGCTCCTTCTCGGCGGAAGACGACGGACGGCAGCGAAACGCGCAAACGCAGCGGAGGGAAGAGACAACTCCGGCGAGCGATTGCGGCTCAACGGCGGCTCGGCGAGATGGCTCGAGAAAGCGAGTGCGCAAGGATGAGGGCAACCTCGGGGACGACTCATCCTTAAAATAGCCTCGGCGTTCGTGCCCTAGACGGACACCTAGGTCGGTGCGGCGGCGGGCGCGGCGGCGGAGTCCGGCTCGGACTCGGCGGAGACGCCGAAGTCGTGGCCGGCCACGTGGCACGATCGGCGACCCACGATCGCCGCAGCGCGATCGGATCCGGGCGGATCTGGCTCGAGCCGTCTGGTGATCTCGGTACCGTTGGATCTTGATCCAACGGTTGGGATTGATTAGGAGTTAGAGTGGGTTTGGTCGAGTCACGTGGCTCGGGTCGGACTCGAACTCGAGTCTGACTCGGGCTCGGTCGGATGAACAGTAACCGACCCGGTCGGTCCTTTTCCAGCGAATTAATATTTAAAATAATTCCCAGTAATTCATTTAATTCATTAAAAATAGCAAAAGACTCAGAAAAATTCCAAAAAAATTCTGGAAAATATTTTGGATCATTTTGGACTCAAATAAAATATTTCCAATAAAATTTTATTTGCAAAATTAAATTCTTTAATTATTTCAAAATGGAATAAATGCAAATAAATTCCAAATAAATCCAAATAAATTCCAGAAAATTCCAAAAATTCACCAAAGTGCCAAATCACACATGAATTTAAGAAAAGCAAAATTTTGGGATGTTACACTGCATCATTTGGACTAGTGCCTTTTGCGAAAACAGAAGTGGAAGAAGTTTCTTCAAAAATAACACTTTTAGCATGAGATGCACGAGTGAGGGAGGAGAACCAATTCTTATCATGGGTCATGTGGTGTGAGCATCCGGAATCCACTAGCCATATGTTCTCCTTCCTCGTGTCAGAAGCCTACATAGAAGCAGAAATTGTCGAGGCCTCGGTACTGGGGTTAGAAATAAGATGTTTAGGAATCCAGTACTGAGACACACGACACACAACAGTAGGCACAACACGAGTATTCTTATGCACAAAAACAGATTTGCCTTTTTCCGTGTTTTTAGCAACAAAAAGTGTTTGTTTCACCCTAGGCACATAATGAGAAGTAGAGTGTGCCTTTCTGAAATTAGATCTAGCATCAAATATTTCTCTCTTTTGTTGTTTAGCTAGTCTAAAGCAAAAGTCTACTAAATGTCCATCTCTACCACAATGAGTGCAAGTGTACTTAACATGATGTTTTGCTTTAACAGTAGAAGCACATTTTGCATTCATTATAGTAGAAGATAAAAGACCAGCAGATTTAAAGACAGTTTTCTTAGGCTCATTGACAATTTCAAATTTTCCACTTTCAAGTGTTTTGACAACAGTGGGAGCATGTGATTTATGATGAGCATAAGAATCAAAACCTAAACCTTTGTTCTGAGTGCTGACTTTTGATTGATCCAAAATCATGTTTAGGTTTTTCTTGCCATTAGTGAAACGTTCTAAAGAATTTTGCAAGTAATCAACTTTTTTAGCAAGAGTTAAACAATTATTGCAGGGAACATCCACTTTTCCTTTTTGCTTGCGACAAGTTGAGCATGAAAGAACCTCATGTGTAAGCAAAGCATATGTCATTTTAGAAACCCTAGCATTTGCATCATTCAACTTCAATTCTAGTGTGGAGCATTTGAAACATGGAGTTGTATCATGCAAATCAATGGTAGAACAGCTAGCATGTTTAACAAGTTTCTCATTTTTCTCATTTTCAGCATTAATTTGCTCTAACAAGGTAACATGTTCATTCCTAAGCAAAGTAAGCTCATTGTAAATTAAGTCACATGATTTGCAAGCATCATCATCAGGAATCAAGGTTTTAAGTCTAGCAATTTCAACATTTAATGACTCCACAACAAAATCATGTTTCTTAATTTTCTTGTCACGTTTATCAAGCAATTTACCAAGTCGAGCAACAGCAATAGCTAATTCATCGTAAGAAGGATCTACCTCATTGAAGTCGCTGTCGTGGTCGTCTTCAGTAAAGCTGTTGCTGCTTTTAGCCATGAGACACAACCCCGTCAACTCATGCTTGCTTGGAGTTGCATCGTCCTCACTGCTCTCCGAATCCGCATCGCTCAAATTGACTTGTTCAAGAGCGGAAGGAACTCGGTGGACAACTTTGCTGTTGATGAAGCTCTTCTTCTTTCTATTACTTGAAGAGAACTTCTTCGCTTTTCTTCTGTCGTTGTCCTTCTCCTCCCTTGATGCTTTACCTGCAAGTTTAGGATAGTTTGGACAAATATGGTCGAGATCATGTCGGGACCCGAATTTGCAAATCCGGACCCTCTGTGTATTCAGCACTAGTCTAGGAACACGCTAGTGCACACAGTCTCAACATTGGTAAATATCACAATCATACTCAACGAAATAATAAAGTACTTTAATTAGTTAACCAAGGTGGTTGCTCGACCTTAAGGTCAAGTTACAAATATACGCCTCGCAGGGCGAACTTATTAAAAGAGAAATAGTAGCAGCGAAAAAATAAGATAACTTCGTGGCGCCATCCAGTATACCACAGGCAACTGACTGGGCTCGCTCCTTAGTTAGACGGTTCCTCTTGGAGTTCCTCCTCCAAAGCTGGTGTAGACTCGTCTTCAACTGCTGTTGTATTGTGGCAAGGGTGAGTACTTGGTACTTAGCAAGTCATGCACAGAATGTAAGCTAATATACTACATGCATGGCTTAGTACAAAGGAATAGCTCAAGGTATAATTGCGGTAAAAAGCATTTGACAAGTATCATAAGTAGATTCGAAAGCAGTAGAAACAAGTATAAGATCGATAACTTTTCCAGGCATTTAAATAATCATCTTTCCCATTCCTACTCCACATTTCCATCAACATCATTATTAAACCAAACCAAACCTTTTAAGTCCAAGTTAATTTCAAGAAAGTCTAACCCTTGACTGTAATTCCCGAGCGATGTCCAATACCGCGGACATGGCTATTCGAATAGATTTTACACTCTGCAGAGGTTATGCACTTTACCCACAAGATACAGCCAAACACCACAAAGGCGAGTGTCCGTAACAAAGTCTTTCGGAAACTTCTAACAGCACAAGTGGTCCTCTCCGGTGATTGCACACTAACCCTTCCCTTAGCGAAGGCGAAGTTTAGGCCAATCCACCGTTAGATGGGTACCTAGCCATAGCCCCGGTACGCTCCCCCGTACAACTACACAAAAGGTATAGTTGACACCCCGAGGTCCCACAGGTACGTTATTAGCAACTTAATCAACTAGGTCCGTCCCATTACAGACATGTGGTTGCACGTTTGACTCAGTTCAAAGGCTTACAAGGTTAAGTCTTTAGGGTGACCATGGCAAGACTACCCGAAGAACCAAACCAACGCTCCCGGTGCCACAACTAGCCCACCTGATCATTCTTGCCATATACCCCGGTCGAAAACTATTTACCAAACCCCAGTTGATTACCATGCACCACGTGCCATCAACATCACATGATACCTTTCCAAAACAGGTTCAATATATCATTAAGTCAATATTAACATTTGATTGTCCAAAATCATGTCATGAGCACGTAGCAGGTCTAAGCAACATACTACAACGATCTAATCTCCCATGTTGGCAATTTAGTAATGTCCAACTAGTAAACCACAACTAGGGTGACAAGGGTCATGGCACATATTTAATTAATCAAGGTGTCATACAGCAATTTGGCATTTATCTAATTTCCCATATTTAAATAAAGTATTTTCTAATTGAACTAGCATGCAATAAGTTAAATCAAAATAAGTTTCAAAATAGGATCAACATGGTCAAAGCACAACTTGCCTTGCAAAAGTACTTGTTCTTGGTCTTGAGTTGGATCCTGAGTCAATACTTCTCCTTCGAATCCCTCCGGCACTTCAACGTCTACTCGTAAAGCGTGCAAATAGCAATACACGAATAAAAAGTAGGCAAAAAGTGTCCAAACATCCAAATAAAATCCATAAACAGAGAGAAAATAATTTTATGAATTTTTAGAAACTGGAATCGTCAAATTCGGAGTTAAAATGCAAAAGTTATAATTATTTAAAGTTTAAATAATCAATTAAATAATTTTACAGAGAAAAACTTTAGTCCAAAAATTAAATAAAATTCATTATTAGGTAGATCTCAATTTTATACAAATTTAGAAATTTGAATCACTCAAATCGGAGTTGAAACGCAAAAGTTATAAGCGTTTGAAGTTTGAATCAAAATCTGAAATCATTATTTCGAATTAATAAATCATTTTCTTTTTCGGAAATTATTTATTGCGTCAGCCTGGACACGTGTCAGCCTCTGATTGGGCGACTGACGTCAGCCGGTCCATGGGCTCAGCCCACGGCTTGGCTCGGTCCACGGTGAACTCGGTCCACGATTCCATGTGTCGCTGACAGGTGGGTCCCCTCGGCTGACGTCACTGCTGACGTCAGCGGGGCTCGGCCGCAGTGGCGGCAGTGGGACCCACCGGTAGCGTCATTCTTGACGTCGATGCTCGATCGGGACGGCCGGCCGACATGCGGGCCCGCCATGACGTCAGCGTGACGTCATGGTGTAGTTTGGCTGGGTCGCTGACATGCGGGCCCCGCGTGTCAGTGTCCCACACACGCGCTCGTGGGCGCGGCGGCTCGGCTCCTCGGACATGTGGCACGATCGCGTCCGTTGATTTGAAAATCAACGGCCGTGATCAGATCCAGGGTTAACACGTTGAAAACTACACGGTGATCATGGGCCGTTCGATCTAGATCGGACGGTCCAGATCTAACCCTACGTTAACGCTGCTACCGCACGTGGTGATCGTGGGCCGTTGGATCTTGATCCAACGGTCCGGATCTGATCTGGTTCCAGGGTTTGGGGGAGAACGTGGGCTCACCTCAGCCGTTCGATCTAGATCGGACGGTTCACCGAGCTCGGGACGGCGATGGCTTCGCGGCGGCGCGGGTTCACCGGTGCCGAGGATGATGACCACGGCAGCGGCGATTCGGGGCTTCTCCGGTGGGGTGAGTTCTCTCTTCGGGTGCGTCTCGATCCGGGGAACTCGAATCCGAGCCCAAACGTGGCGGAGTCGGCTCGACGGCGGCGGAACGAAGCCAAAACCGTGGCGGAGGAGAAGAACAACTCCGGCGAGCGATTGCGGGCGCATCAGGGCACTGCGGCGGCGGCTGCTAGGGCAACGGCTGCGGAAGGTCAAGGTGGTCCTCGGGGTGTGACCCGGGCATTAAATAGCCTCGGCTTCCGCGTGGAATCCGGAAACCTAGACCCACACGGCGGCGGGCGCGGCGGCGGAGTCCGTCTCAGATCCGGCGGGGACGACGACGGTCGACCGTCCACGTGGCGCGATCAACGGCCACGATCGCACGGTCGAAACCGGATTCGGTCGATTCTGACTTCGAGCCGTGCGGGGCGATCTTGATCATTGGATCCCGATCCAACGGTCGGGATCGATTAAGGTTAGAAGCAGGTTTGGTCGAGTCAACTGGCTCGGGTCGGACTCGAGTCCGACTTGGGTTCCGACTCGGTCGGATGAACAGTACTTGACCCAACTCGAATTTCCAGCAATTTAATATTTAAAATAATTCCCCATAATTTATTAAATTCAAGAAAAATAGCAAAATACTCAGAAAAATTCCAGAAAAATTCTGGAAAATATTTTGGAACATTTTGGACTCAAATAAAATATTTCCAACAAAATTTTATTTGCAAAGTTTAATTCTTTAATTATTTCAATATGGAATAAATTCAAATTAAATCCAAATAAATTCCAGAAAATTCCAAAAATTCACAAATGTGCAAAATAGTACTTAATTTCATGAAAAGTAAAAATTGGGGTGTTACAAACCTCCCCCCTTAATAGAATCTCGTCCCCGAGATTCGGGGCTAACTAAGGAATAGGTTCGGAAACTCTTTCCTCAAATCCTCTTCGCGTTCCCAAGTTGCTTCACTCTCCACGTGGTTGCTCCACTGAACTCTACAGAAACGGGTTGACTTGTTCCTCGTTTCTCGATCCATGGTGTCAAGAATCCTCACGGGATGCTCCTTGTAAGTCAAATCTTCTTGCAACTAATTGACTCTAGCGGTGTCTATTCCTTAGGTACTCGGAGACACTTCTTCAACTGGGACACGTGGACCACGTCATGTACTCCTGCCAATGACTGTGGCAACTCCAGCTGGTAAGCAACTTCGCCTCTGCGGCTCAAAATCTTAAATGGTCCAACATAACGGGGTGCGAGTTTCCCTTTGGCATGAAACCTCTTAACTCCTCTGAGCGGTGTGACTCTGAGATACACGAAATCTTCTGGTTCGAAACTCAGGTCTCGGCGACGGTTGTCAGCATAACTCTTCTGTCGTGATTGGGCTATCTTCAATCTCTCCCTAATCATGGCAATCTGTTCTTCAGCTTCTTGAAGAATATCTGGCCCAAAGACACGGCGTTCACCTGTCTCATTCCAGTTCAATGGCGTCCGACAGGGTCGACCATACAGTGCCTCAAAAGGTGACATCTGTAAACTAGCCTGGTAACTATTATTGTAACTGAACTCGGCATACGGCAAGCTCTTATCCCAAGAGGTAGCATAAGCCAATGCACACGCTCTTAGCATATCTTCCAGAATCTGATTGACTCTTTCGGTCTGTCCATCCGTCTGTGGATGATAAGCTGTACTGAAGTTCAAACGGGTTCCCATAGCTTCATGCAATTTATTCCAGAACCTTGAGGTAAATTGGGTACCTCTGTCCGATACAATCCTCTTTGGCACTCCGTGCAAACAGACGATCCTGATCATGTACAACTCTGCTAATTTATCTCCCGAGTAAGTGGTCTTCACAGGGATAAAGTGGGCTACTTTGGTCAAGCGATCCACTATAACCCATATGGAGTCATAACCTCCTTGAGTCTTAGGCAAACCGGTAACGAAATCCATTCCGATTTCCTCCCACTTCCACTCAGGTATTTTCAGCGGCTGCAACAATCCTGCTGGTCTCTGATGCATTGCCTTGACTCTCTGGCATACGTCGCACAATGCAACATGCTCGGCAACTTCACGCTTCATGCTCGGCCACCAGAATCTTCCCTTCAAATCCTGATACATCTTGGCGCTTCCAGGATGAATTGAATACTTGGAGTCATGGGCTTCTTCTAGAATCAACTGCTTCAGCTCCTTTTTGTTCGGCACACAAATGCGATCCTTCATCCATAACGTGCCTTGCTCATCCAACTTGAAGTCCTCTGCCTTGCCTTCCTCCTTGATGGACCTGATCCTGCGGATCTTGTCATCATCCTTCTGTCCTTCTCGGATCTGATCCTCTAGGGTAGGCTTTACTTCTAATGCGGCCAAGAATCCGCTAGGTACCACCTCAATCTTCATTCTCTGGAAATCCTCACATAACTCATCCTGACTTGTGGCTAGCAACATACTCACGGTATGGCTTTTCCGACTCAGAGCATCGGCTACTACGTTGGCCTTCCCGGGATGGTAATGGATCCCAACATTGTAGTCCTTGATCAACTCTAACCATCTCCTCTGCCTCATATTCAGATCTGACTGGGTGAATATGTACTTAAGGCTCTTATGATCCGTGTACACTTCACATCTGTTCCCGATCAAATAGTGAAGCCATATCTTCAAGGCATGCACTACGGCAGCTAACTCTAGGTCATGTGTCGGGTAATTCTCCTCATGCGGCCTCAACTGCCTTGATGCATAAGCGACGACCTTTCCAATCTGCATCAGTACACATCCAAGTCCTTGGCGCGATGCGTCACAATAAATATCAAAGCTTTGATTGACGTCCGGTAGAACCAACACTGGTGCTGATGTCAATCTCGTCTTCAGTTCTTGAAATCCTTTCTCGCACTCTGGCGTCCATGCAAACTTCTTCTCCTTTTTCAGCAATTGCGTGAGAGGTTTCGCAATTGTCAAAAAGCCTTCAATGAAATGGCGATAGTAACATGCCATTCCAAGGAAACTCCGGATCTGGGTTACGCTTTTCGGCTGCTCCCAATGTAACACAGCTTCTACCTTGCTTGGGTCTCTGACTCCTTCATGCGGTCATTACATGTCCGAGGAATTCCACCTTGTCCTTCCAAAAATCACACTTACTGAACTTGGCGAAGAGTTGCTGTTCCCTCAGCTTTTCCAATACTCGCCTCAAGTGTTCGGCATGTTCATCCTCTGTCTTGGAGTAGATTAGGATATCATCTATGAACACAACGACAAACTTGTCCAAATATTCCATGAACACCTTATTCATCATATTCATGAAATATCTTTGGCGCATTCGTCGATCCAAAGGACATAATCAGAACTCGTAATGTCCATATCTTGGCGAGAATGCGGTCTTGAATATCCTCTGATCGGATCTTCAACTTATGGTATCGATCTTAGATCAATTTTGGAGAAAACTCCGGCTCCTCTCGGTGATCAAACAAATCATCGATCCTAGGTAGCGGTACTTATTCTTCACGGTGACTTCGTTGAGTGCACGGTAGTCAATGCACATCCTGAAACTTCCGTCCTTCTTCTTGACAAACAAAGCGGCGCTCCCACGGCGACGAACTCGATCGATAAATCCTTTCTCCATTAACTCTTCAAGTTGCTTTTTCATCTCTACCAATTCTTCGGTGGACATCCGATACGGTCTCTTTGCTATCGGTCTTTGTGCAGTACAAGCTCTATCACAAACTCTATGTCCCTGTCTGGCGGCATACCAGATAGATCTTCAGGAAAAACATCTGGGTACTCATTCACTACTGACACATCTTCTATGCTGATTGCCTTGGTACTGTTAACCATCAACTGTCCATCTCTAACGGCAGTGGCTTGAAATTCCACTTTCTTTCCACACGGGCTCTCAACTGAGATAGTTCTTCATCCACAATCCAATACGGCCTTGTGCTTGGATAACCAATCCATTCCCAAAATGACATCTAAGGTCTAGGTCTCCAAAATAATAAGGTTCGCTAGGAACTCTATCCCATCTATTAGTATTCTCACCCCAGAACATCCTACTTTCGTTCGGAGTTCGGAACCAGGGGTTTGAACTAAAAGCATGCATTTAAGTCTTGCAATCCCCAAATAATTTCTAGGAGCAAAGCCTTGTGAAACAAACGAATGCGAAGCTCCGGAATCAAACAAAATCAAGCAGGTGCATCGAGTTAACAAGTAACTTACCCAAGACGACGTCAGTAGCATTCTGCGGTGCATCTGCGGTGACATGGTTGACTCGGCCTCTCACCACGATCTGTGGTGTGGTTCCTGGTCTTTGGCGCCCTAGCTGGTGTGGATCCCAGTTGACAGCGAATGGTCACTCTGCTGTCTTCTTAGGACAACTGTTGGCAAAGTGCCCTGGCTCGTTGCGCTTGTAGCAACGTCTCATCGTTTCCTTGTTGATCGCTCGAGCGGCGTTTCTAGCGGGGCTGGGTGCAGTAGTTACGATTGACGGGTCTTGGTGCTGGTGACAGTGTCCTTGTTGCATTCTGTGGCTGGAATCTGAAAAATTGATTTGGTGCAACTCTCAGGCACTGTTGCGTTCCCTAGCGTGATCCCTGCTGCTGCATCCTGCGCTTCCTGTTCTCATCCAGTTCCTTGCGCTTGTCCTCAAGAATAAGCGCCTTATTCACCAGCTCTTGGAAATCTGGAAAGGTGTGGGTGATCAATCCCACCTGCAATCCTGAGTTAAGTCCCTTCATGAAACGAGACTGTCTGGCTTTATCTGTCGCTACATCCTCAAAGCGTAGCGAGCCACCGTGTGTGAACTTGTTCAGATATTCGGCCATAGGTGATTACCTTGCTTGATGCTCTGAACTCCTCCTTCTTGAGATCCATGATTCCTTCAGCACGTGATATCGACGGAATGCAGCTGTGAACTCCTCCCGTGATGTCACGAGGTTCACTTGCGTGGCACAAGTTCTCCCACCATTCAAATTTGTTCCTTCCAACTGATGAGAAGCGTAGAGTACCTTCTCATTTCCTATGCATTGAGCAATGTGTAGCTTCCTCTCAATTGACCTTAACCAATCATCAACCTCCAACGGATTGGTATTCCCAGAGAAAGTGGGTGGGTGAGTCCTCATAAACTCTGACAGTTTGGTATTCTGGTGTTGTCCCTGATTGACTTGATTAGCGGTGGCCTGAGCAGTGACGTGTTGCATCTGTTGCATCATAGCATGCATCAACTGAGTCTGAGCAGCAAGAAATGCTCCAAAATTCTGCATGTCTAGTGGCGGTGCTGGTGCTCCATCATTGGGGTTTTCTGTTGGGCGACAACCACTCCCATTGCCCCCAAGGTTTCCGCGGGTGTTTACCATCTGTCGATTGCTCCAAGGTTTCAGAAATGAGAGGGAAACTGGAATAGATGAGTAATATGGAGCTTATGCGGGGCGAAAGGTGTAACTTAAAGTCCAACTTTATTATTTTAATCAATAGTAACTTGGTATGGTTGCTTACAATGCCTAGGGGCCTTGCAACACATACTGCACACTCAGCAAGCAATGAAAATCTGAATCGAACTACACTGGAGTCTAACGCCTAAAGGGTGACTCTTTATTCTATGACGCGACTCGGCGAAGGAGTCTCACTATAGAACCTACGCTCACTCATCGAGAAAACCTCCACGGCCTGGATACGGATGCTGCGGCATAGGCGCGAAACGATTGCCATGTCCAGCAACTGTGTCATCTGTGGTAGTCGAAGAAGCAGTGTCCTCCTCAAGCTCCGGCTCCTCCGGGTCTGGCTCATGCAGCTCGAGCATTGGCTCTGGCTCTGGTGAGTACAATGCCGTCTCTAACTCTCCAATCCTTTGCAGAAGGTGTGACACATACTCTTGAGCTTCCCGCCATCTGTTCTTCTCTATCGTGATCTCCTTGCGGGCCTTCTGTAGCTCCTTGCTTGTATCATCGAGTACATCCTCCTGGGCGACAACAAGTCGTGCCAACTGTGTGACCATGGCATCCTCATCCTGAATCGCCTTCGGGTCAAGAAGGTTATTGCTACGCGGGTGATATCGGAACACCGTGCTCTCCAACTCTCTGGCGTAGATACGGGTAATGTGCCGCATTGCTCGTCGTGATACTTCTTGGATACCCATCTGCATTGTAGATCTCCGAGCGGTCTGGTGTATCGGGCGATTGCCTGGGCCCTTCTTCCTAGCAGGCACCACAATCTTCACGTCACAAGCCTTGATCAATCCTGCTTGTCTGATCACTTCCACTTGGTATTGTGGCTTCTCAAAATCTCCGAGAGTCTGTAGCATACGCCAAAGTTCTGCGGCGTGACCAACCTCCAGATCGACGTAGTTGAACTCTCCCTCCATCTGTCACAAGAGTGCTCACGTAAGAACTCGAAATTTTTAAATCGTGACAAGGTAAGGAAAAATTCAGCAAGAGACAAGAAAAGAATGAATGGGATAAGTCGAGATGCCATTTCTTGTCTCGACAAACTTTTAACCTTTAGAAAATAGGTTTTAACCTCTCTACGACCATTCTAGCTAGGGTTGAGCCTACAGTCAACCTGGCTCTGATACCACCTCTGTCGGGACCCGAATCTGCAAATCCGGACCCTCTGTGTATCCAAAGACTAGTCGAGGAACGCAGCTAGTGCACGCAGTCTTAACATCGGTAAATATCACAATCATACCACTCGATACTAATAAAGTACTTTAATTAAATAGTCAAAGCGGTTACTCGACCTTATGGTCAAGTTACAAATATCGCCTCAAGGCTAAACTTATTAAGAGAGAAATAGTAGCAAATGAAAATCAAATAACCGTGGCGCCATCCAGTATACCACAGCAACCGACCGGCTCGCTCCTAAGTAGGCGGTTCCTCTTGGAGCTCCTCCTCCAAAGCCGGTGTAGTCTCCTCTTCAATCGGGTGTTGTATTGTGGCAAGGGTGAGTACTTGGTACTCAAAGAAGTCATGCACTGAGAATGCAGCTAATATACTACATGCATGGCTTAATACAAAGGAATAGCTCAAGGTATATTTGCAGTAAACAACATTTGACAAGTAGCATAAGTAGATTCGAAAGCAGTAGAAGCAAGTAAAGCATAACTAACTTTTCAAGGAGTTTAATAAACATCTTTCCCATCCTAACCCACATTTCCATCAACATCATTATTTAACCAAACCCAACCTCTCAAGTCCAAGATATTTTCATGA
The DNA here is from genome assembly GCA_036346355.1 of Rhipidocladum racemiflorum. NCBI lineage: Eukaryota > Viridiplantae > Streptophyta > Magnoliopsida > Poales > Poaceae > Rhipidocladum > Rhipidocladum racemiflorum. The sequence continues at coordinate 34,398,402 of CM070589.1, read as the reverse complement.
AAGTCTAACCCTTGACTGTAATTCCCGAGCGATGTCCAATACCGCGGACACGGCTATTCGAATAGATTGTACACTCTGCAGAGGTTATGCACTTTACCCACAAGATACAGTCAAACACCACAAAGGTGAGTTCCCGTAACAAAGTCTTTCTAAGCTTCTAACAATACAAGTGAGCCTCCCTGTTATTGCACACTAACCCTTCCCTTAGCTAAGGCGAAGTTTAGGCCAATCAACCGTTAGATGGGTACTGGCCTCGATCCCCAGACGCCCCTCGCACAACTTACACAAAGGGTGTAGTTGACCTCCTGAGGTCCCACAGTGCGTTATTAGCAACTTAATCAACTAGGTCCGTCCCATTCTGAGACATGTGGTTGCAAGATTGACTCAGTTCAAAGGCTTGCAAGGTTAAGTCCTTAGGGTGACCAGGGCAAGACTACCCGAAGAACCAAATCAACATCCCGATTACAACCGGCCCACACGATCATTCTTGCCACATGCCGCGTAGAAAACTATTTATCAAACCCCAGTTGATTACCATGCACCACGTGCCATCAACATCACATGATACCTTTCCAAAACAGGTTCAATATATCATTAAGTCAATATTAACATTTGATTGTCCAAAATCATGTCATGAGCACGTAGCAGGTCTAAGCAACATACTACAACGATCTAATCTCCCATGTTGGCAATTTAGTAATGTCCAACTAGTAAACCACAACTAGGGTGACAAGGGTCATGGCACATATTTAATTAATCAAGGTGTCATACAGCAATTTGGCATTTATCTAATTTCCCATATTTAAATAAAGTATTTTCTAATTGAACTAGCATGAAATAAGTTAAATCAAAATAAGTTTCAAAATAGGATCAACATGGTCAAAGCACAACTTGCCTTCAAAAAGTACTTGTTCTTGGTCTTGAGTTGGATCCTGAGTCAATACTTCTCCTTCGAATCCCTCCGGCACTTCAACGTCTACTCGTAAAGCGTGCAAATAACAATACACGAATAAACAATAGGCAAAAAGTGTCCAAACATCCAAATAAAATCCATAAACAGAGAGAACATAATTTTATGAATTTTTAGAAACTGGAATCGTCAAATTCGGAGTTAAAATGCAAAAGTTATAATTATTTAAAGTTTAAATAATCAATTAAATAATTTTACAGAGAAAAACTTTAGTCCAAAAATTAAATAAAATTCATTATTAGGTAGATCTCAATTTTATACAAATTTAGAAATTTGAATCACTCAAATCGAGTTGAAAGCATAAAAGTTATAAAGCGTTTGAAGTTTTAATCAAAATCAAATCATTATTTCGAATTAATAAATCTTTTTCTTTTCGGAAATTAATTATTGCGTCGGCTGGACACGTGTCGACCTCGATTGAGCGTGGCGTCGTCGGTAGGTCCATGGGCTCACCACGGCAGCTCGGTCCACGGTGAACTTCGGTCCACGATTCCATGTCGGCGGTGGGTCCCCTCGGTGGCGTCACTGCGGCGTCGGCGAGGCTCGACCACGGTGGCGGCGGAGTGGGACCCATCGGTGACGTCATTGCCGACGTCGGCGCTCGGCTAGGACGGCCCGTGACATCTTGAGCCCGCCATGGCGTCGGCGTGGCGTCATGGTGCGATTTGGCTGGTCGACATGCGGGCCCGGCGTGTCGATGTCACCTGCCTTAGCGTGGTAGCGCGGCGGCTCGGCTCCTCGGACACGTGGCACGATCGCGTCCGTTGATTTGAAAATCAACGGCCGTGATCAGATCCAGGGTTAACACGTTGAAAACTACACGGTGATCGTGGGGCGTTCGATCTAGATCGGACGGTCCAGATCTGACCCTACGTTAACGCTGCTACCGCACGTGGTGATCGTGGGCCATTGGATCTTGATCCAACGGTTCGGATCTGATCTGGTTCCAGGGTTTGGGGGAGAACGTGGGCTCACCTCAGCCGTTCGATCTAGATCGGACGGTTCACCGAGCTCGGGACGGCGATGGCTTCGCGGCGGCGCGGGTTCACCGGTGCCGAGGACGATGACCACGGCAGCGGCGATTCGGGGCTTCTCCGGCGGGGTGAGTTCTCTCTTCGGGTGCGTCTCGATCCGGGGAACTCGAATCCGAGCCCAAACGTGGCGGAGTCAGCTCGACGGTGGCGGAACGAAGCCAAAACCGTGGCGGAGGAGAAGAACAACTCCGGCGAGCGATTGCGGGCGCGTCAGGGCACTGCGGCGGCGGCGGCTAGGGCAACGGCTGCGCAAGGTCAAGGTGGTCCTCGGGGTGTGACCCGGGCATTAAATAGCCTCGGCTTCCGCGTGGAATCCGGAAACCTAGACCCACACGGCGGCGGGCGCGGCGGCGGAGTCCGTCTCGGATCCGGCGGGGACGACGACGGTCGACCGTCCACGTGGCGCGATCAACGGCCACGATCGCACGGTCGAAACCGGATTCGGTCGATTCGACTCGAACCTGCAGGCGATCTTATTTGTTGGATCCCGATCCAATGGTGGGATCGATTAAGGTTAGAAGCGAGTTTGGTCGAGTCAAGCGGCTCGGTCGGACTCGAAGTCAGGCTTCGGATTCGACTTCGATCCGGATGAAACGATACTTGACCCAACTCGAATTTCCAGCGATTTAATATTTAAAATAATTCCCCATAATTTATTAAATTCAAGAAAAATAGCAAAATACTCAGAAAAATTCCAGAAAAATTCTGGAAAATATTTTGGAACATTTTGGACTCAAATAAAATATTTCCAACAAAATTTTATTTGCAAAGTTTAATTCTTTAATTATTTCAATATGGAATAAATTCATATTAAATCCAAATAAATTCCAGAAAATTCCAAAAATTCACAAATGTGCAAAATAGTACTTAATTTCATGAAAAGTAAAAATTGGGGTGTTACAGCGACGTCAGCCTTCCGGACACGCGGCATGATCTCGGCCGTTGATTTTCAAATCAACGGCCTAGATCGGATCTAGCTTAACGCAATAGAAAAACTACTTGGCTAATCTGGACCATTCGATCTTGATCGGACGGTCAAGATCTAATCTAACGCTATAACTTGGGTTCCGGATCTGAGCTCAACGGCGGCGGAGGACGGCGGACGGCGGCGGAAACGACGCTTAACCGCGGCGGAAACCTAATGCAACTACGGCGAGCTCGCGCGGGCAAACGGCGGTGGCTCAGGCGACGTTGTCTAGGGCTACTGGTGCGCAAGGAAATGGAGAACACGATGGTGGCGGCGGCGCATTAAATAGGCCCCTCAGCGTTCGTCAAACTCGCGGAAACCGAGGCCCACACGGCTGCGGCGGCAGACTCCGAAAAGGATTCGGATTGGGGTGACGTGGCTCAACGTGAGCTGTTGGATCAAGATCCAACGGTACAGGGGTTTGGGCTCGGGTCCGGCTCGGGCGACTTGGTTGGCTCGGTCGGGCTTGGGTTCGGGGGACGTGGCGCGATTGTGGCCGTTGGATCTCGATCCAACGGTCACGCGCGTTAGGGCTTGCTGACTGGGTTCAACCGGAACGGCCGGCGCGGTCGGGTCCGGGTTGGACTCGAGTCTGACTCGGACTTCGAGTCGGTCGGATGAAACGATGGCTGAAACTCGGTTTTCCAATTTAACTAATCCAATTAATTCCCAGAAATTTATTTAATTCAAGAAAAATTGCAAGATACTCAGAAAAATTCCATAAAAATTCTAGAAAATATTTTAGGACATTTGGCACTCAAATAAAATATTCCAACAAAATTTTATTTGTAACTTTTAATTCTTTAATTATTTTAAAAGGAAATAAATTCAAATTAATTCCAAATAAATCCAAATAAATTCCAGAGAATTCCAAAAATTCACAAAAGTGCCAAATTCCATTTAAATTCATGAAAAACAAAAATTGGGGTGTTACAAATCACCACACTCATAGCATCTTGGAGGGCCACCACCACCTCTCTTTCTCATTCTCACATTTTGTGAAGCTTTGTTAAAGCGAGAAGAGAGTGGTGACAAGTCTTCTTCTGAGAATTGCTCAATCTGTTCATCGGTTAGTGAAGACACGAAAGATAGAGCAAAACTTGAAGCAGCACCATTATGAGATATGCTAGATTGAGATCTCAAAGCAATTGATTTATGATCATTCTTTCTAGCAAGAACATCTAATTCATGAGTTTTCAACTTGGAATAAAGAACATCTAAGGTAAGTGTACTCATAACAGTAGATTCTCTAATGGATGTAACTTTCATCTCCCAAATAGACATGTCTAATGCACCAAGCAATTGTCTAGCATTAGTAGCATCATCAAAGCTAACTCCAACAGCACGTAAATTGCTAAGAATCTTATTAAAACGTGCAAAGAAATCATCTAGTGACTCACCAGGCTTAATCTCAAATCACATGTATTCTTTTTTGTAAAGATCTTGACGAACCTCTTTGATAGTGTTAGAACCTTCATGGTAATCACAAAGAGATTTCCATACCTCATATGCGGATTGAAGATGAACCACACGATCAAAGTCGCTGCGTCCCAAACCTTGGATGATCAAGTTGCACGCCTTGCTATTTGCTTCAACATGTGCGCCATTGGTGTCGTTGACGTTGTCGTTTGCAGGGACTTCATATGGTTTATAGACCTTCTCCCAAATTGTGAAGCCCTGTGCTTGGATGAACGCCTCCATCTTGGCCTTCCAAAACTAAAAATCAACACCATCGAACACACAAGGTTTTGTCGAATAACGATCCATTGATCTAATCACCGATTAAGATAGATTAGAAAAATCTTGCTCTGATACCACTTGTAGGATCGAAGTATACGAATATAGCAATCAGAGGGGGGTGAATGATTGTGAGAAAGCTAAAACCAAATTCTTGATCTACTAAAAGTTCACCCCAAAACAGAACCAAATAATTGCCTCGTATTCGACAAAAATAGAATGATAGAGGTTTGGTAAAACGCGAATTTCCGAAGATCCAACTGTCAAAACGATCTGAAGTTTGGACACAAGAAACTAGATTCCAATACGAATCGAACTCAATAAGAATCAACTCGATCGGACTTACAGATCATAAGTTATGAGCTTCACAAGCTTGCTGTTCCAGAACTTGACGAAAACTAATTTAATCAAAACATCAAGATTAAACAAGATCTTCAAAAGATTAATCAACTAGACTTTGAGGAACTCTAAATCAATACCCTAGAAAGGTTTTTGATGGATCAAATCAAGATGAAACTCAAGAATCAAAAACTAATCTAGAATTAGAGCAAGCATGCAAACAAGAACCAATACAGAAAACACTGTAGCAACGAGGTTACTGTAGCACGCAAAAATCTTGGAAGAATTGATCTTTATTTATTTTGTCTAAAGTAATCTCATCAAAAGAGTACAAACCCTAAAACTGAGCTAAAGGCTCTCTGCGCCTTGCTCACCTTGATTGCCCTTCAACAGGAGACACCCCTCCTATTTAAAGGAGCAAAACACAAGGAGTCCTGAATACAATTCCTAATCCTAGTAGGAGTCCCACTCCTAATCCTAGAAAGAGTATGTATCCAACATAACTCCACTTGGCCTAACCTGGCCAAGTACAACACTTGCACGCGTATGGCAACCGTACCATACTCACGTGACTAACACTTTGCACACGAATGACCTCCTGCCATTCTCACGTGACTAACCATTCTTCATGTGCACCATTCTCTTAGCCCGAACGTCCCGCATGACATCCTTGACCACCAATACCTCAGTTCCTCCATGAACCTAGTTCCGGTCCAGTCATCGACCACATTCGTCCTCGAGCAATACCTGCACATGAACAAACCACAAAACGATTTCGAGTACAAGTCCGCGACTTGACTCAACATTAGTCCATGCAAATACTCACACGAGCATTGCATAAATTCCATTTCAAACAAGCATCATGAAATTATCACAAATATCATAATCTCAAATTCAAATCCAAAAATCATTTCAATTCTTGCAAAACATCCAAACCGAGCAAAACACGTTCACAACGGACCAAAAATAAAAAACCCTAGAAAAAGTCCATTCACGATAGACCAACAAAATCGGTCCGGTGTACAAGTGAAAGTCTCGGTTTCAAGAAGAAATCATTCCGGCGAAATCACGTTCACGACGGACTAAAAGAAATTAGTCCATCGTACATGCGAAATCAATCCTCAAAAAGCCTTTCACGACTGACCAAAGAAATTGGTCCGACGTACATGCAAAACTTACAGGTTTCTTGGAAAATTGAGTCCGGCTCATGAGCTCAAAAAACACGTCCACGACAGACCCAAAAACTTGGTCCGACGTACATGCAAAACTTACTGGTTTCTTGGAAAATTGAGTTTGACTCATGAGCTCAAAAGCACATCCACGACAGACCCAAAAACTTGGTCCGACGTATATGAAAAACTTACTGGTTTCTTGGAAAATTGAGTTCGACTCATGAGCTCAAAAGCACGTCCACGACAGACCCAAAAACTTGGTCCGACGTACATGCAAAACTTACTGGTTTCTTGGAAAATTGAGTTCGAGTCATGAGCTCAAAAGCACATCCACGACAGACCCAAAAACTTGGTCCGACGTACATGCAAAACTTACTGTTTTTGAGAGTTTGGTCCAGCACAAAGAGAACTTTACTATTTCTTGTCAAATTGTCGGACTCATGCACAAAACACATTTTTCAAGTTCAAATCTTAGCTAATTTTTCAGCACATGATTTCACAGATCAAGATATCACTAGTTGAAGATTTGATCAAAGGATATTTCGATGACCACATTCTTGTCAAGATATAGACATTACGAGTTTACTGTCATGTCCTTTGGTCTAACGAATGCGCCAGCTTATTTCATGAATATGATGAATAAGGTCTTCATGGAGTATGCGGACAAGTTTGTCGTTGTATTCATAGATGACATACTTGTCTACTCCAAGACAAGAGAAGAGCACGCAGAACACTTGAGGTTAGTGTTGGAGATGCTAAGGGAACAACAACTCTTTGCCAAGTTCAGCAAGTGTGACTTCTCGAAGGACAAGGTAGAGATCCTTGGACATGTAATGACCGCAGAAGCAGTTGCAGTTGACCCAAGCAAGGTGGAAGCTGTGTTACATTGGGAGCAGCCAAAGACGGTGACCTAGATCCATAGTTTATTTGGGATGGCAGGTTACTACCATCGCTTCATTGAAGGCTTTTCAACAATTGCGAGACCCTTTACGCAATTGTTGAAGAAAGAAAAGAAGTTTACCTGGACGCCGGAGTGCGAAAAGGGTTTTCAGGAGCTGAAGAAGCGATTGACATCGGCACCGGTGTTAGTCCTACCGGATGTGAATCAAAGCTTCGATATATACTGTGATGCATCGCGCCAAGGGCTTGGATGTGTGTTGATGCAGAATCGGAAGGTCATTGCATATGCATCGAGGCAGTTGAGGCCACATGAAGAGAACTATCCGACGCATGACCTAGAGTTAGCTGCCGTAGTGCATGCCTTGAAGTTGTGGCGTCACTACCTAATTGGGAACAGATGCGAAGTTTACACGGACCATAAGAGTCTTAAGTACATATTCACCCAATCGGATCTGAACATGAGGCAAAGGAGATGGTTAGAGTTGATCAAGGACTACAATGTCAGAATCCATTACCATCCCGAGAAGGCCAATGTGATTGCCGATGCTCTGAGTCGGAAAAACCATACTGTGAATATGTTGATAGCAGAGGATCAGGGCGAACTGTGCAAGGAATTTCAGAAGTTGAAGTTGAAAGTGGTACCAGAAGGATTTTAGGCTGCAACAGAAGTAAAGCCTAACCTAGAAGATCAGATCCGAGAAGGATAAAAGGACGATGACAAAATTCAGAAAATCAAGTCTAAGATGGAGGAAGGCAAGGCAAAAGACTTCAAACTGGATGAGCAAGGCACGTTGTGGATTAAGGATCGCATCTGTGTGCCGAACAAGAAGGAAGTGAAGAAGTTGATTCTGGAAGAAGCCCATGATTCCAAGTATTCCATTCATCCAGGAAGTGCCAAGATGTATCGAGACCTGAAAGAAAGATTCTGGTGGCCGAGCATGAAACGCGAGGTTGTCGAACATGTTGCGTTGTGTGACATATGTCAGAAAGTCAAGGCAATGCATCAGAGGACAGTAGGATTGCTGCAGCCGTTAAAAATACCTGAGTGGAAGTGGGAGGAAATCAGAATGGATTTCATTACCGGTTTACCTAAAACTCAAGGAGGATATGACTCCATATGGGTTATAGTGGGTCCGGATTTGCAAATTCGGGTCTCAACAATTATCGACAAGGTGGCATAATCAAGTAGGTCACAAAACTATTCCCGGAATTATTTAAAAGCATTTTTAAAAAAACTATCTTGCAATAATTTAAATAAACCTAATTTCAAAAGTGGGGTCAATATGGTCAAAGCATAACTTGCCTTCAAAACGTACTGGTTCAGGCTCTTGCACTTGCTCCTGGGTCAAAACTTTACCTTCGAAGCCTTCGGGCACTTCAATGTCTACTCGTAACGGATGAATAAACAACAAATAAATAAAAATAGAGAAAAAATCATGTCAAAAAATTAAATAAAATTCACCATTAAATAGAGCTCAATTTTACAAAAATTTAGAAACTAGAATCGCCTTAATCGGAGTTAAAACGCAAAAGTTATAGCCGTTTGAAGTTTGAAAAATCAATTAAAAGAATAAATCGAATTAATTCATTTATTTTTATACGAGAAATTCGGGAATAAGACGTCAGCAAGAATTTTGAATTTCAGCCGAATTATTTTCCTAAAAGAAAATCGAATTATGACATCAGCTGGTCCATGGGGTCGGTCCACGGCTCGGTTTCGGTCCACCATGGACCCGGTCCACGGGCGCATGTCACGCTGACATGTGGACCCGGCTTGATGACGTCATCATTGACGTCAGAAGGCTCAACCGAGGGGACGGCTGACACGCGGGCCCAACGTGACATCAGCATGATGTCACGGATGACGTCATCGTGCAGGTGACCGAGCCGCTGACATGTGGGCCTCACACTGACGTCACACGTGATGTCAGCGACGACTGGGCGCGGCTCGGCTGACCGCGCCAGTTCGGCTTCCGTCCACGTGGTGCAATCTAGGGCGTCGGTTTGAAATTCGATGGTCGAGATTGGATCTGGATCCGACGGTTGAGATCCGATCGGGTTTTTACCGCATCGTGGGGCAACGTGGCATGTCCCGGTGGCTGACATGTGGCACAATCTACGCCGTTCGATGTTGATCGGATGGCCGAGATTGCATCTAGCTCTACAACGCGGCTCAAATCTAACCATACGATCTAGATCTAACGGCTGAGATCTAATCTTAGCACGGTGCAGTTTGGTGCGTTGGATCTAGATCCAACGGTGGCTAATGAATCTAAACCGTAATACGGGATTTGCACGGGGTGACGTGGACGCACCTGGGACGTTGGATCTTGATCGGACGGCTGTAACACCCCAAAATTTTGCTTTCTCTTAAATCTATGTGTGATTTGGCACTTTGATGAATTTTTGGAATTTTCTGGAATTTATTTGGAATTTATTCCATTTTGAAATAATTAAAGAATTAAACTTTGCAAATAAAATTTTGTTGGAAATATTTTATTTGAGTCCAAAATGATCCAAAATATTTTCCAGAATTTTTTTGGAATTTTTCTGAGTCTTTTACTATTTTTAATGAATTAAATGAATTACTGGGAATTATGTTAAATATTAAATCGCTGGAAATTCAATTAGGGTTAGTACTATTCCTCCGACTTGAACTGCACGAAGTCGGCCAGAGTCGGACCCGCCACGCGACTTGGTTCAACCGCGTCCCGAACCCAAACCCTAACCCTAATTGCGCACCGTCCGATCCGTCGAGCGAATGCGGTTACGGCCGCGTCGGCGCGACGTGCTTGGGCCGTTGGATCTGCCACGCGTGTCGCGGTCGCTTATCGTCTCCCCGACGAAGTCCGGACTCCTCCGCCAGTGGCCGCGTCTGTTAGGGTTTCCGCGATTCGCACAAGCCGGGGCAATAAATACCCCCACGTGATCGCTCGGGTCTGCTGAGCACGCACGTCTAGGTCCCAAGCCCTGCGCCGCCACCCGTAGCGCGCAATCGCTCGCCGACGCTAAGAACCGCCGCCGAGGACTCTCCGCCGCCGTGAGACCCGGATCCAAACTCCTCGCACCGAGCCGCGTCCGGGAAGTGCACTCACATCGCCGGAGCGTGCTCCAAACGCCGCTTCATAGGTCGTCATCCCCAACCCCGGCAGCCTGCACCACCGACCTCCATCGCCGGACTCGCGAGCTCCACGGACCGTTCGATCCCCATCCGACGATCACGGTGAGTCCACGTTTCCTTGAAACTTTAGAAAACCAGATTGGATCTGGACCGTTAGATCAAGATCCAACGGTCCAGATGTAGCCACGTAAGCCGCCGCACCAGCGGCTGGATAAGGTTCAACCGTTCGATCAAGATCGAGCGGCGCGTAGGTAGCGCCACGCCGCGTCATCCGCCGGATCGTGCCACGCCACCCACGGTGAGGCAAAAATCCGATCCAATACGGGACCGTTCGATCTGAATCGAATCGCTCGGATAGTGCCACGTAGCTAAGCGCGCGTCGTACCGTCTGCGGCGCCGTGGGCGGCTGACAAAGCGGGCCCGCATGTCCGGCCGCACCAAGCCGTGCGCCGATCCACCGTGTGACCTGCGCCGTGGACCCGATCCATGGGCCGGACACGTGGCGGCACTGAGTGGTGCCACGTGTCATCTTGGCGTCGACATGACATCATCACGGGAGCCGTTCGGTGATGACGTCAGCCGACCAATCCAGTGCTGACACGTGTCCAGGCTGGCGCAATAATTAATTTCCGAAAAAGAAAATGATTTATTAATTCGAAATAATGATTTCAGATTTTGTTTCAAACTTCAAACGCTTATAACTTTTGCGTTTCAACTCCGATTTGAGTGATTCAAATTTCTAAATTTGTATAAAATTGAGACCTACCTAAATATGAATTTTATTTAATTTTTGGACTAAAGTTTTTCTCTGTAAAATTATTTAATTGATTATTTAAACTTTAAATAATCATAACTTTTGCATTTTAACTCCAAATTTGACGATTCCAGTTTCTAAAAATTCATAAAATTATGTTCTCTTTGTTTATGGATTTTATTTGGATGTTTGGATACTTTTTACCTATTGTTTATTTGTGTATTTGCTATTTGCACGCTTTACGAGTAGACGTTGAAGTGCCGGAAGGTTTCGAAGGAGAAGTATTGACTCAGGATCCAAACCAAGACCAAGAACAAGTACTTTTTGAAGGCAAGTTGTGCTTTGACCATGTTGATCCTATTTTGAAACCTATTTTGGTTCAAATTATTGCATGCTAGTTCAATTAGAAAATACTTTATTTAAATATGGGAAATTAGATAAATACCAATTTGCTGTATGACACCTTGATTATTTAAATATGTGCCATGACCCTTGTCACCCTAGTTGTGGATTACTAGTTGGACATTATTAAATTGCCAACATGGGTTTTAGACCGTTGTAGTATCTGCTTAGACACACTTTCGTGCTCATGACATGATTTTGGATAATCAAATGTTAATATTGACTTAATGATATATTGAACCTGTTTTGGAAAGGTATCATGTGATGTTGATGGCACGTGGTGCATGGTAATCAAGCGGGGTTTGATAAATAGTTTTTCGGCCAGGGGCATGTGGCAAGAATAATCAGGTGGGCGGTTGTGGCATTGGGGATGTTGATTTGGTTCTTGGGTAGTCTTGCCCTGGTCACCCTAAGGACTTCACCTTGCAAGCCTTTGAACTGGGTCTAACGTGCAACCACATGTCTGTAATGGGACGGACCTAGTTGATTAAGTTGCTAATAACGTGCACTGTGGGACCTCGGAGGTCAACTACACCCTTTGTGTAAGTTATGCGGGAGCGTGCGGGGCTGAGGCCAGTACCCATCTAGCAGTTGATTGGCCTAAACTTCGCCTTAGCTAAGGGAAGGGTTAGTGTGCAATAACCGGAGGACCACTTGTATTGTTAAAAGTTTCCGAAAGACTTTATTCACTGAACTCGCCTTTGTGGTGTTTGATTTGTATCTTGTGGGTAAAGTGCATAACCTCTGCAGAGTGTAGAATCTATTCGAATAGCCGTGTCCGCGGTATTGGACATCGCTCGGGAATTACAGTCAAGGGTTAGATTTTCTCAAAAATAACTTGGATTTGAAAGGTTGGGTTGGATTAATAATGATGTTGATGGAAATGTGGATTAGGATGGGAAAGATGTTTATTAAACTCCTTGAAAAGTTATCTATGCTTTACTTACTTCTACTGCTTTCGAATCTATTTATGATACTTGTTAAATGCTGTTTTCTGCAAATATACCTTGAGCTATTCCTTTGTACCAAGCCATGCATATAGTATATTAGCCTGCATTACATGCATGACTTCTTTGAGTACCAAGTACTCACCCTTGCCACAATACAACACCGGTTGAAGAGGAGACAACACCGGCTTTGGAGGAGGAGCTCCACGAGGAACCGTCTACTTAGGGAGGCGAGCCCGGTCGGTTGCACTGTGGTATCTTTGGATGGCGCCACGAGTTATTTGATTTTTAGCTGCTACTATTTCTCTCTTAATAAGTTTAGCCTGCAAATCATACATTTGTAACTTGACCATAAGGTCGAGTAACCAGATTTGGTTATTTAAATAAAGTACTTTATTAGCATCGAGTGGTATGATTGTGATATTTACCGATGTTAAGGACTGTGTGCACTAAGCGAGTTCCTGGACTAGTGCTTTGAATACCTGAAGGGTCCGGATTTGCAAATTCGGGGTCCCGACAGAGGTGGTATCAGAGCCATACTAATCGTAGGCTCAACCCTAGCTAGAATGGTCGTAGAGAGGTTAAAACCTATTTTATAAAGCTAAAAATTTGTCAAGACAAGAAATGACATCTCGAGTCATCCCCTTCTCTCTTTCCTTGTCTCTTGCTGAATTTTTCCTTACCTTGTCACGATTTAAAAATTTCGAGTTCTTACGTGAGCACTCTTGTGGCAGATAGAGGGAGAGTTCAACTACGTCGATCTGGAGGTTGGTCACACCGCAGAACTTTGGCGTATGCTACAGACTCTCGGAGATTTTGAGAAGCCGCAATACCAAGTGGAAGTAATCAGACAGGCAGGATTGATCAAGGCTTGTGACGTGAAGATTGTGGTGCCTGCTAGGAAGAAGGGCCCAGGTAATCGCCCGATACACTGCACTGCCAGGAGGTCTACGATGCAGATGGGTATCCAAGAAGTATCACGACGAGCAATGCGGCACATTACCCGTATCTACGCCAGAGAGTTGGAGAGCACGATGTTCCGTTATCATCCGCGCAGCAATAACCTTCTTGACCCGAAGGCGATTCAGGATGAGGATGCCATGTGTGTGACTTGTTGGCATGACTTGTTGTCGCCCAGGAGGATGTACTCGATGATACAAGCAAAGAGCTACAGAAGGCCCGCAAGGAGATCACGACAGAGAAGAACAGATGGCGGGAAGCTCAAGAGTATGTGTCTCACCTTCTGCGAAGGATTGACGAGTTGGAGATGGCTTTGTACGGACCAGAACCAGAGCCAGTACTCGAGCTACACGAGCCCGACCCGGAGGAGCCGGAGATTGAGGAGGACACTGATTCTTCGACTACCATAGATGACACAGTTGCTGGACATGGCAATCGTTTCGCGCCTATGCCGCAGCATCCGTATCCAGGCCGTGGAGGTTTTCTCAATGAGTGAGCGTAGGTTCTATAGTGAGACTCCTTCGCCGAGTCGCGTCATAGAATAAAGAGTCATCCTTTAGGCGATAGACTCCAGTGTTAGTTCGATTTGGATTTTCCTTGTTTACTGAGTGTGCAGTATGTGTTGCAAGGCCCCTAGGCATTGTAAGCAACCATACCAAGTTACTATTGATTAAAATAATAAAGTTGGACCTTAAAGTTACACCTTTCGCCCCGCATAAGTTCCATATTACTTGTCTATTCTTGTTTCCCTCTCATCTCTAAAACCTAGAGTAAATCGACAGATGGTGAACACCCGCGGAAACTTTGGAAGCAATGGAAGTGGTTCTCGCCCAGCAGAAAACCCCAATGATGGAGCACCAGCACCGCCACTGGATATGCAGAATTTGGAGCTTTTCTCATTGCTCGAGACTCGATTGATGCATGCTATGATGCAACAAATGCAACACGTCCTTTGCTTTCAGGCCACGCTAACCAAGTGAATCGGGGACAACGCGAGAATACAAGACGGTCAGAGTTCATGAGGACTCACCCACCCACTTTCTCTGGGAATGCCAATCCATTGGAGGCCGATGATTGGTTAAGGTCAATTGAGAGGAAGCTACACATAGCTCAATGCATAGGAAATGAGAAGGTACTTTACGCTTCTCATCAGTTGGAAGGAACAATTACCGAATGGTGGGAGAACACGTGCCACGCCAAGTGAACCCTCAGGACATCACTTGGGAAGAGTTCACATTGCATTCCGTCATTATCACGTGCTTGAAGGAATCATGGACCTTAAGAAGGAGGAGTTGAGCCTTTGAAGCAAGGTAATCGACAAGTGGCCGACTACCTTAACAAGTTCACACAGCTAGCACGCCTACGCACGAGGATGTAGCGACGAGATAAAGCCGCAGTCTCGCTTCATGAAGGGACTTTACTCAGGACTACAAGTAGGACTGATCACGCACACCTTTCCGCATTTTCAAGAGTTGGTGAATAAGGCGCTTATTCTTGAGGACAAGCGCAAGGAACTGGATGAGAACGAGAAGCGCGAGGATGCAACAGCGAGGATCACGCCGAACGCAATGGCGTCGAGAGTCGCACCAAATCAGTTCTTGATTCCAGCCACAAAATGCAACGAGGACACCGTCACGGCGCCAAGACCCATCAATCAAAACTACGAGACCCAGCCCCGTTAGGAAACGCCGCTCGAGCGATCGACGAAACAAAGTGAGACGCCGCTACAACCGCAACGAGCCGAGACACTTTGCCAACAGATTGCCCAAAGAAGACAGCAGGAGTGACCCGATTCGCTTCAATCTAGGATCCACCCAGCTAGGGACGCCCGGCACCAGAGCCACATCCTGCACCGTGGTGAGAGGCCGAGTCAACCATGTCACCGCGGATGCACCTTTGCGAGAATGCTACGGGCGTTATCTTGGGTAAGTTACTTGTCAACTCAAGACTGCAACCTGTGATTTTGTTTGACTCTGGAGCCTCGCATTCGTTTGTTTCGCAAGAGCTTTGCTGCTAGAAAGCGATTTGGGGATTGCAAGGCTTAAATGCATGTTTTTAGTTCAAACCCTGGTTCCGAACTCAGAGCGAAAGTAGGATGTTCCGGGTGAGAATACTAATAGATGGAATAGAGTTCCTAGCGAACCTTATTATTTTGGAGACCCGGACCTTAGATGTTATTTTGGGAATGGATTGGTTATCCAAGCACAAGGCCGTATTGGATTGTGGATGAAGGACTATCTCGATTGAGAGCCCGTGTGGAAGGAAAGTGGAATTTCAAGCCACTGCAGCTAGAGATGGACAGATGATGGTTAATGCACCAAGACAATCGGCATAGAGGATGTCTCAAAGAGTGAATGAGTACCCAGATGTTTTTCCCGAAGATCTACGGTATGCCGCGAGGCGAGGACATAGAGTTTGTGATAGAGCTTGTACAGTGCAGCGCCCGATAGCAAAGAGACCTTATCGGATGTCCACCAAGAATTGGTAGAGATGAAGAAACAGCTTGAGGAGTTAATGGAGAAAGGATTTATCGACCGAGTTAGTCGTCGTGGGGAGCACCGATTTTGTTTGTCAAGAAGAAGGACGGGAGTTTCGGGATGTGCATTGACTACAGTGCACTCAATGAAGTCACCGTGAAGAATAAGTACCGTTACCCGAGATTGATGATTTGTTTAATCAGCTAAGAGGAGCCGGAGTTTTCTCCAAGATTGATCTAAGATCGGGATACCATCGATTGAAGATCCGATCGGAAGATATTAGAAGATCGCATTCTCGTCAAGATATGGACATTCTGAGTTTCTGATTATGTCCTTTGGACTGACGAATGCGCCAGCATATTTCATGAATATGATGAATAAGGTGTTCATGGAGTATTTGGACAAGTTCGTTGTCGTGTTCATAGATGATATCCTAATCTACTCCAAGACAGAGGATGAACATGCCGAACACTTGAGGCGAGTTTTGGAAAAGCTGAGGGAACAGCAACTCTTCACTAAGTTCAGTAAGTGTGATTTTTGGAAGGACAAGGTAGAATTCCTTGGACATGTAATGACCGCAGAAGGAGTTGCCGTTGATCCAAGTAAAGTAGAAGCTGTGTTACACTGGGAGCAGCCGAAGACCGTAACCCAGATCAGAAGTTTCCTTGGAATGGCAGGATACTATCGCCGTTTCATTGAAGGCTTTTCGACAATTGCGAAACCTCTTACGCAATTGCTGAAAAAGGAGAAGAAGTTTGCATGGACGCCAGAATGTGAGAAAGGATTTCAGGAGCTAAAGAAGCGATTGACATCAGCGCCGGTGTTAGTTCTACCGGATGTTAATCAAAGCTTTGATATTTATTGTGACGCATCGCGCCAAGGACTTAGATGTGTCTTTGTCTGAGAATGGAAAGGTAAATGCGCTTATGCATCAAGGCAGTTGAGGCCGCATGAGGAAAATTATCCGACGCATGACCTAGAGTTAGCTGCCGTAGTGCATGCCTTGAAGATATGGCGTCGCTATCTGATCGGGAACAGATGTGAAGTGTATACGGATCATAAGAGCCTTAAATACATATTCACCTAGTCGGATCTGAACATGAGGCAGAGAAGATGGTTAGAGTTGATCAAGGACTACAATGTTGGAATCCATTACCATCCCGGAAAGGCCAACGTAGTTGCCGATGCCTTGAGTCGGAAAAGCCATACCGTGAACATGTTGATAGCCACGAATCGGGATGAGCTATGCCGGGAATTCCAGAGAATGAAGATTGAGGTGGTACCTAGCGGATTCTTGGCCGCATTAGAAGTAAAGCCTACCCTAGAGGACCAGATCCGAGAAGGACAGAAGGATGATGACAAGATCCGCAGGATTAAGTCCATCAAGGAGGAAGGCAAGGTAGAGGACTTCAGGTTGGATGAGCAAGGCACGTTATGGATGAAGGATCGCATTTGTGTGCCGAACAAAAAGGAGCTGAAGCAGTTGATTCTAGAAGAAGCCCATGACTCCAAGTATTCAATTCACCACAGAGCGCCAAAATGTATCGGGATTTGAAGGAAAGATTACAGTGGCCGGGCATGAAGCGTGAAGTTGCCGAGCATGTTGCATTGTGCGACGTATGCCGAGAGTCAAGGCAATGCATCGTAGACCGGCGAGATTGCTACTCTGACCATTGAAAATACAGTGGAAGTGGGAGGAAATCGGAATGGATTTCATTACCGGTTTGCCTAAGACTCAAGGAGGTTATGACTCCATATGGGTTATAGTGGATCGCTTGACCAAAGTAGCCCATTTTATCCCGTGAAGACCACTTACTCGGAGATAAATTAGCGTAATTGTACATGATCGAGATCGTCTGTTTGCACGGAGTGCCAAAGAGGATTGTATGTCAGACAGGTACCCAATTTACCTCAAGGTTACGGAATAAGTTGCATGAGGCCATGGGAACCCGTTTGAACTTCAAGATGTTCCTATCATCCATAGACGGATGGCCAGGCCAAAGAGTCAATCAGATTACGGAGGATATGTTAAGAGCATGTGCATTGGCTTAAGCTACCTCTTGGGATAAGAGTTTGCCGTATGCCGAGTTCGATTACAATAATAGTTACCAGGCTAGTTCTGAGATGTCACCTTCGAGAGCCTTGTATGGTCGACCACTGTCGGACGCCATTGAATTGGAATGAGACCGTGGCGCCGTGTCTTCGGCCTGATATTCTTCAAGAGGTGAAAAGCGGTGCCATGATTAGGGAAAGGTTGAAGATAGCCCAATCACGACAGAAGAGTTATCTTGACAATCGTCAGCGGGACTTGAGTTTTGAACCGTAAGACTTTGTATACCTCGAGTTACGCCTCTCGGGGGAGTTAAGAGGTTCCATGCTAAAGGGAAACTTCGCACCCTGCTATGTTGGACCATTTAAGATTTTGAGCCACAGAGGCGAAGTTGCTTACCAGCTAGAACTACCGCAGTCGTTAGCAGGAGTACATGACGTATTCCATGTGTCCCAGTTGAAGAAGTGTCTCCGAGTACCTGAGGAACAGACGCCGCTAGAGTCAATTGAGTTGCAAGAAGATTTGACTTACAAGGAGCATCCCGTGAAAATTTTGGACACTATGGATCGAGAGACCAGAAATAAGTCAACCCGTTTCTGTAGAGTTCAGTGGAGCAACCACACGGAGAGTGAAGCAACTTGGGAACGCGAAGAGGATTTGAGGAAAGAGTTTCCAAACCTATTCCTTTAGTAAGCCCTGAATCTCGGGGATGAGATTCTATTAAGGGGGGAGGTTTGTAACACCCCAAAATTTTGCTTTCTCTTAAATCTATGTGTGATTTAGCACTTTGATGAATTTTTGGAATTTTCTGGAATTTATTTGGATTTATTTGGAATTTATTTGAATTTATTCCATTTTGAAATAATTAAAGAATTAAACTTTGCAAATAAAATTTTGTTGGAAATATTTTATTTGAGTCCAAAATGATCCAAAATATTTTCCAGAATTTTTCTGAAATTTTTCTAAGTCTTTTACTATTTTTAATGAATTAAATGAATTACTGGGAATTATGTTAAATATTAAATCGCTGGAAATTCAATTAGGGTTAGTACTATTCCTCCGACTCGAACCAGACCCGAAGTCGACCCGAAGTCGGACCAGCGCCACGCGACTTGGTTCAACCGCGTCCCGAACCCAAACCCTAACCCTAATTGCAAGCACCGTCAGATCCGTCGAGCGAATGCGGATTCGGCCGCGTCGCGCAAGACGTGCTTGGGCCGTTGGATCCTGCCACGTGTCTTGGTCGGCGCTATCGTCTCCCGATGAGTCGGCCGACTCCTCCGTGTGGGCCGCGTCCGTTAGGGTTTCCGCGATTCGCCGCAGGCGGGGCAATAAATACCCCGACGTGATCGCTCGTGTTTGCTGAGCTCGCACGTATAGGTCCCAAGCCCTGCGCCGCCACCCGTAGCGCGCAATCGATCGCCGTCGCTAAGAACCGCCGCCCGAGGTTTTTGCGTTGTTTCCGTCGTCGTAGAGACTCTCCGCCGCCGTGAGACCGGATCCAAACTCCTCGCCGAAGCCGCGTCAGGAAGTGCACTCACATCGCCGGGCGTGCTCCAAACGCCGCTTCATAGGTCGTCATCCCCAACCCGGCGACTGCACCACCGACCTCCATCGCCGGACTCGCGAGCTCCACGAACCATTCGATCCCCATCCGACGATCACGGTGAGTCCACGTTTCCTTGAAACTTTAGAAAACCAGTTGGATGCGGGACCGTTAGATCAAGATCCAACGGTCCCAGATGTAGCCACGTAAGCCCGGTCGCGCAAAGCGCTGGATAAGGTTCAACCGTTCGATCAAGATCGAGCGGCGTAAATAGCGCCACGCCGTCATCCGCCGGATCGTGCCCACGCCACCCACGGTGAGGCAAAAATCCGATCCAATGCGGACCGTTCGATCTGAATCGAGCGGCTCGGATCGTGCCACGTAGCCTAAACACGCCCCGTACTGCGTCTTGCAGCGCCGTGGGCGGCCCGACATGCGGGCCCGCATGTCGCCGCACCAAGCCGTGCGCCCGATCCACCGTGGACGTCTGTGCTTGCGTGGACCCGATCCATGGGCCAGGACACGTGGCGGCGACTGAGTGGTGCCACGTGTCATCTTGTCGACGCGATGACATCATCACGGAGCCGTTCGGTGATGATGTCAGCCGACCAATCCAGTCTTTGACACGTGTCCAGCTGACGCAATAATTAATTTCCGAAAAGAAAATGATTTATTAATTCGAAATAATGATTTGATTTTGTTTCAAACTTCAAACGCTTATAACTTTTGCGTTTCAACTCCGATTTGAGTGATTCAAATTTCTACATTTGTATAAAATTGAGACCTACCTAAATATGAATTTTATTTAATTTTTGGACTATAGTTTTCTCTGTAAAATTATTTAATTGATTATTTAAACTTTAAATAATCATAACTTTTGCATTTTAACTCCAAATTTGACGATTCCAGTTTCTAAAAATTCATAAAATTATGTTCTCTCTGTTTATGGATTTTATTTGGATGTTTGGATACTTTTGCCTATTGTTTATTTGTGTATTTGCTATTTGCACGCTTTTACGAGTAGACGTTGAAGTGCCTGGGAAGGTTTCGAAGGAGAAGTATTGACTCAGGATCCAACCCAAGACCAAGAACAAGTACTTTTTGAAGGCAAGTTGTGCTTTGACCATGTTGATCCTATTTTGAAACCTATTTTGGTTCAAATTATTGCATGCTAGTTCAATTAGAAAATACTTTATTTAAATATGGGAAATTAGATAAATACCAATTTGCTGTATGACACCTTGATTATTTAAATATGTGCCATGACCCTTGTCACCCTAGTTGTGGATTACTAGTTGGACATTATTAAATTGCCAACATGGGTTTTAGACCGTTGTAGTATACTGCTTAGACCTGCTACGTGCTCATGACATGATTTTGGATAATCAAATGTTAATATTGACTTAATGATATATTGAACCTGTTTTGGAAAGGTATCATGTGATGTTGATGGCACATGGTGCATGGTAATCAACTGGGGTTTGATAAATAGTTTTTCGACCGGGGCATGTGGCAAGAATAATCAGGTGGGCCAGTTGTGGCATTGGGGATGTTGATTTGGTTCTTCGGGTAGTCTTGCCCTGGTCACCCTAAGGACTTCACCTTGCAAGCCTTTGAACTGGGTCTAACGTGCAACCACATGTCTCAGAATGGGACGGACCTAGTTGATTAAGTTGCTAATAACGTACTGTGGGACCTCGGAGGTCAACTACACCCTTTGTGTAAGTTGTACGGGGAGCGTCTGGGCCGAGGCCAGTACCCATCTAACGGTTGATTGGCCTAAACTTCGCCTTAGCTAAGGGAAGGGTTAGTGTGCAATAGCAGGGAGGACCACTTGTATTGTTAAAAGTTTCCGAAAGACTTTATTACTGAGAACTCGCCTTTGTGGTGTTTGATTGTATCTTGTGGGTAAAGTGCATAACCTCTCGCAGAGTGTAGAATCTATTCGAATAGCCGTGTCATGGTATTGGACATCGCTCGGGAATTACAGTCAAGGGTTAGATTTTCTCAAAAATAACTTGGATTTGAAAGGTTGGGTTGGATTAATAATGATGTTGATGGAAATGTGGATTAGGATGGGAAAGATGTTTATTAAACTCCTTGAAAAGTTATCTATGCTTTACTTACTTCTCTTGCTTTGAATCTATTTATGATACTTGTTAAATCTTTGTTTTCATAAATATACCTTGAGCTATTCCTTTGTACCAAGCCATGCATATAGTATATTAGCCTGCATTCTCGCATGACTTGCTTTGAGTACCAAGTACTCACCCTTGCCACAATACAACACCGATTGAAGAGGAGACAACACCGGCTTTGGAGGAGGAGCTCCACGAGGAACCGTCTACTTAGGAGCGAGCCCGGTCGATTACTGTGGTATCTTTGGATGGTGCCACGAAGTTATTTGATTTTCCGCTGCTACTATTTCTCTCTTAATAAGTTTCGCCCTGCGAGGCATACATTTGTAACTTGACCATAAGGTCGAGTAACCAGTTTGGTTATTTAAATAAAGTACTTTATTAGCATCGAGTGGTATGATTGTGATATTTACCGATGTTAAGACTGTGTGCACTAGCGAGTTCCTGGACTAGTGCTGAATACACAGAGGGTCCGGATTTGCAAATTCGGGGTCCCGACAACGGCTGGTAGAGTTCGCGGGTTTCAGCGATGTCGCGGCGGAGCTAGGGACGCCGGAGACGAAGACGATGACGATTGCAACAGCGTTTTCGTGCTTTTCCAGCGAGGTGAAAGGTCCAATCCGATGCGCCTTGATGTAACGGTCTTCGATCTGGGCTCGATTACGTCGAAGAATGATGAACGGCGGCGGAAATGAGTAAAACTCCCATCGGTGCTCTTCTCCAACTTCGGCGAGCTATTGCGGCTAAGCTACGGCGGCTTGAGCTCGGTGGCCTAGGGCAACGTGTGCGCACGGAAGAGGAGATCACGTTGGTGGCGGCGGTGCATTAAATAGGGCCCTTGACGTCCGTGAATTTCATGGAAACCGAGGCCCACTCATACGCGGCGGCGGAATCCGGCGGCGGCTCGGACTGGGCGACGTGGCGCAATCTCGACCGTTGGATCTGGATCCAATGGTTTGCACGGTTAGGGTTTGGGTTCGGTCGAACGGTTTGAGTCAGGCTCAGGTCCGACTCGGTCGGACTCGAGTTTGACTCGGTCGGTCCAACACTACAAACCCGTTAGGGTTTTTCCAGCGATTTAATATTTAAAATAAATTCTAGAAATTCAAATAAATCAAGAAAAATAGCAAAATGCTCAGGAAAAATTCCAACAAAATTCTGAAAAATACCTTGAGACATTTTCGACTCAAATAAAATATTTCAAACAAAATTTTATTTAAAATTTTTAATTATTTAATTATCTCAAAAGGAAATAAATTCAAACTAAATCCAAATAAATTCCAAAAATTCAAATAACTCAATAAATTAAATAAAAGCACAAAGTTGGGATGTTACAATCCACATCACCCTTTTTACCCAGCCAACTAGATTCGATCTCAGCTGTCCAATCTGAAGTGGACGGGTGAATTGGGACACGTAGCCGTCAGCGCAGAAAAAGCTTCATCTATTCCTCGTCATCCGATCAAAATCGAATGGATCGGATCAAGTCTCGTAGTTTCCCTACGGTGTTTTCAATTAGATCTGAACCGTTGATTTTGAAATCAATGCACGAGATTGCATCGCATCGTAGCCAACCAGAGCGCACCACGTAGCATGGGAAATGAGGCGTCGCCGAGGCGTTTCGGTCGTGATGACGTCACCCATGACGTCATCTGAGCCGGGCCCGCATGTCAGCGGCTCGGGCGCGCGCGTGATGACGTCAGCCGTGACGTCACGGTGGGGGCCCACCTGTCAGACTGTTCGGCCGAGTCGCGATGATGTCAGTGGTGACATCATCTAGTGGGTCCCACGTGTTAGTGACACGTGTACCCGTGGACTGTGTCCACGGTGGTCCGAGCCGGACCATGGACTGGGTCCATGGACCGAATGACGCAAGCATGACGTAATAATTCGTTTTTCCTTTAGAAAAATAATTCGGCCGAAATTCAATTACGGTGCTGACATCAGCTGACGTCATAAATCCGATTTTTCAATAGAAAAATAAATCGGATAATTCGGTTTATTATTTTTAATTGATTTTCAAACTTCAAACGGCTATAACTTTTGCGTTTTAACTCCGATTGAGGTGATTACAGTTTCTAATTTTTTTGTAAAATTGAGCTCTATTTAATGGGTAATTTTATTTATTTTTTGGACTTGAGTTTTTCTCTATTTTTATTTATTTGTTGTTTATTTATCCTTTTCACGTAGACGTTGAATTGCCCGAAGGCTTCGAAAGATGTTTTGGCCCAGGAACAAGTTCAAGAGCAGGAATAGGACCTTTTCCAAGGCAAGTCATGCTTTGACCACATTGATCCCAGTCTTCGAAACTATGTTGATTTGAATTATTGCATTCTAGTTTAATTAAAATGCTTTCAATAATTCTGGGAATAGTTATACAACCCACTTGTTATTGCCACCTTGTCTACAATAATACTATGCCATGAAACGTTTGTCTCTCTAGATTATGGAATATTAGTTGGACATTAATATTTTGCCAACATCGTTTGTCTCCCTAGATTATGCAATCGTGTTATTGATATAATTTTGATTTTCAAAAATTAATCTTGACTTAATGAGATATGGAACATGTTTTTGGAATTGCGACATGTGTTATTGATGATGCTGATGGCATGTGGTGCATGGTAATCAACTGGGTGATAAAATGATTTAGTCTGAGGCAAGTGGCAAGACTGTTTCTGGTGGGCCAGAAGTGGCACATGGGAGGTCGTATTTGGTTTTGTTGATTTGGACACTTGTGAATTCTTGGATAGTCTTGCCATGGTCACTTTAAGGACTTAACCTTGCAAGAATTTGAACCGAGACTATCATACAACCACATGTCGAGAATGGGACAGACCTAGCTAATTAATTTATGATGTCTATATTTCGGTACTATCATGGTGGTGTGGGTTCCGGGTGTACGGGTAGACTCACATGGCGCAAGAGGGGGGCCCTAAGGGTAGTAACCAGTCCCATCAGTGTTGAAACCTCAGCGGGCAGTACTAGGTCTAGAGGGATCATTGTAAAGGCTTTGTTATGGTCAATCGTCTTGGTGGTGTTTGATTGTATCTTGTGGGTAAAGTGTATAACCTATGTAGAGTGTACAACCTATTCGAATAGCCGAGTCCACGGTATTGGACATTGCTCGGGGATTACAGTCAAGGATTAGACTTTCCTAAAATTAACTTTGGTTACTTGGTATGGAAATGATGAAACTGTTTAAGCATGATAAATGCTTTACTTGAGAAGTTGATTATGAAAGTTACTACTGTTAGTACTGTTTCTACTGCTTGCAATCTACTATTGTTATTTGTAAATGTTGCTTTACTACAAATGAATCATTTTAGCCTATTACTTGGAATAAGCCACGCATATAGTTATTAGACATGCATTTTGTGCATGACTTGCTAAGTGCTCAAAGTACTCACCTTTGCCACAACACAAACATCAGTTGAAGAAGAGTCAACGCTGGCATTGGAGGAGGAGTCGACAAACTATGGAGCGATCCCAGTCAGTTGCCTGTGGCATATTGGTTGGCGCCACAAGTTTATTTCTTTTCCACTGCAAGTTTATTTTTTAAGACTTTGCCATGCGAGGCGTATCTTTGTAAGTTAACCATAAGGTTGACTTAACCCTTTCGTTATAATAAAGTCTTATTTACTATTCCGCTATGTATGTTTGTGATATTCATCGATGTTGGGACTGTGTGCACTAGCGGGATCCTGGACTAGTGCTTAAAACACAGAGGGTTAGGATTTGCACATTTGGGTCCTGACAAATCTTCTCCACCAGGGAAGGCGCTACGCTCGGAGGAGGTTCGACCTTGTCCTGGTCCTGAGCATCAGTAGTCCTCAACGGCACAGGGGCCAGATCCTGTTGCTTGTACGCCGTTAGGAGACGCCCTTCCCCCAGGGTTTGCTCCTCCTGGGACGCCCTTTCCCTAGGCCTTGCTCCTCCTGGGGATGCACTTCCCCCAGGTCATGCTCCTGCCACGGAAGCTCCTCCCCCGGACCAAGCCCCGCCAGGGGAGATCCCTCCTCGGAGGCCTTGGGACTGGACCCATGAGCGCCCTCCGTGCTCAAAGCTGCCAGTTGGGCTTCGGCGTCGCTCGGGCTTAGGACCACGAGCCGCTCATCCCCCTGGGGAGTGTCAAGGCCCCAATTTCAAAAATTCTAGGAAATCCGGAGTATCCGGATTAAACATCCATAATGTCTGGATGGAACCCGGAGTATCCGAATAAATTGTCCGGAGTATCCGGATTAGCTCGCCGGAACGCCTCAACCCGGAGTATCTGGACAAATGTTCCGGAGTGTCCGGGTTAATACTACCGAAGACCCCAACCCGGAGTCTCCGGGTTAAACATCCGGAGTATCCGAACTTGTCGGGGGGTTTAGTATAAAAACCCGTTTCTCTTGGTCTCTACATCATTTCTTCCCCTACCTTTTGCTCTCCACTCCCTTGTGCGTGCTCTCCTCCACCGAGCTTGTCTCTGGCGACTCCCTACCGGCCGGTGACCTCCCGTGGCTCCTCCCCGGTGACTTCTCCACCACGGTGACCTCAAGCTCCTTCCCAAGCCGGCGTTCCCCTCCCTCTACCCGGTTTCGTTTCCTCTCCTTCGTCCTTCTTGAAGGTGAGACCTCTTCTTGGAGCTTGATTCGTGGGTTCTAGGGCGCCCATGGGGATGGATTTGGGGCTTGGTATGTAGATTTGGGGTTGGGGGTGAACTTTGGGAGTGTTAGGGTTTTAGTGTGTGGTTGGATTTGGGGGTTGGATTAGGCAATGTTTGGGTGTAGGGTGACATATCGGGGGCAGATGATGTCATCCCTAGCGTTGGATTGGGTTGTGGTTGAGTCTTTGGAAGTGAGCCTTGTTCGTCGTGGTTTGAGCTAGCTCGGAGCTTCTCCCGCTTAGCCGCGTGTAGGAAAGTCATAGATCAGGTTCTCGCGGTGTCGTAGAACTTGGCGGTACCTCGATCCCTCGTGTCATGTGGGAAAACCGTGCGGCATCCGGAGTGTCTGGACAAACTGCCCGGAATGTCCGGCTTATCTGGACTATCTTGATTAAATATCCGGACTGTCTGGGTTGCCTGGTCTGTTTCGGTGGGGATTGCATTGTTTTTTCGTTTCTTTTGCATTGCATGCATCTTATTTCAAGCATGATGTTCATGTAGAGAACGAGACCGCGGTGACTGATGTGACCGTCGTCGAGGGGATTGCCGAAGAGCAACTAGACGTCGATACTCAAGCAGAAGTACAAGGCAAGCACCTAAGCATATTCAACCTGCTGTATTTGTATTTTTGTAAATAAATTGCTTATTGGATGATTAAGTCATGCATTAGGAGTTGAATTGTGGAATTGGTACTAGATCCCATTTGTTTCATATACACCCTTGTTAATTGTTGAACACTTCCTTTGGAGCTAGTATATGGGTGTTATATTGCGTCCATGCTTAGTTTTGCTTAGTTGTCGGTTATGGGCCAAGTGATGGATGGTTCCATCGCTTGAGATCGTTGCACTTCACAATTATCGAGTTGCTATGGTTATGGTTGTGAGTAGAAATGGAATATGAAATGAGACCGAACGAGAGAGTTGGATCATTTGGGTGTGGAGACCCAAGTGTTGTAGTCTCGCCTGTGTCAGTTGAGGACCGATCCGTTGTTTGCCATGTTGATCGAGCACATCTTGTTAGTCGCATGCCGAAATGGGACGGTAAAGCTATTCTTTCATCGCATGCCATTCGATGGGGCATGCCCTCATGCGGTTGGGCGTGGTTGAGGGCGAGGCTTAGGCCGACTCTCGAGGGCCAAGCCAGGCTTGGGCCACTCGAGGGGGTGCTAGGTGCTCGGACCGCATGAAGATGTCCCCAACGAATTGGTATGGATGGGAGGATGGTTGACACGAGGTTCTTTGTGGCACGTGTCGTGCGATTAATGATCCCCTGCAGGGTGAATAAACGATTCAAATTGCCGCGCTCTCGGATATGAGCACGCTCGCGTCATCCGACATTTCAACGTAGTAATAACTTGAACTAAATGCCAGTTGGATGGTTGGTGGTACTTGTTTGTGATGCTATTTTCTTTACTTTAATTGTAAAGCTCCATATTTCACTCTAGTAATAGGTGATGTCCACAAGTGGTATAAAAACTGTAAGTGGAGTAGTGGAATGTAATTGTACAACAAAGTTAAGCTTTTCCGCACTTTTACTGTAAGCCTATTTCCTTGCTACAGCTAAATGCATATCCTTTCTAGTCGGTCATATATGGACCACGGGTAAGTCTTGCGAGTACCTTCTGTACTCATGCTTCTGCTTTGTGGTTTTCAGGTGAGGATCCAGACGGATGTGAGTTCTGTCCGTACTGCCTCTCGGTGACCGGGCGGGGCACCGAGTAGAGGCTTCCTACGACGTCGTGTACTCCCGGAAGTGTTCAGAGGCAGGACACTTCCGGAGATGTTTGCTTTTGATTTACCTTGGGTAGCCGTGTAGTCCTTTTGTTGTATTGATAAGTTAAACTGTGTAATGTCTCCTTGAACACTTGGTTGCCTTCGTGCAACTCTTCGTTTGTTGTGTTGCTCTCGTTATTCGTTTGTTCCTTTGTGTTTGGTGGTTGTCGGGTGTGGTTTTGTGTAGTTGGTACCCTTGCCGGGTTTTGTCTTCGTGCCGGTGTCGGTTTGGTTATCTTGCTTCCGCGTTGCGTACTTTGGTTTTGGGGTTTCGAGTTCGTTGCCCCCTTTATGCAAATTGAGTTGATACGGCATTGGAAACCGGTATGCGGGGATCCTGGGTGAGTTTTGGGTCGCATACCGGGGGAATACCGGGATTGTTGTCGAGTTATTCGAAGGGTTCCAATGTCGTCTCAATTGGGCTTGGGTGCTAACACTACGAGCACCCTCAGCGGTCCTTTGTTAGCCTCCAAATCCGATGGGGGTGACTGAGCCTCCAAATAACCCTAGGACGGTCTGGGCGGCTCCTCACAGCGCTGGTATCAGAGCAAGGTGCATGAAGACGAACCCAAACTTGACAACCACTTAGGGATTGATTAGGACTTGCAAAATGCATTAGGTAGAAAGTAGTACTTATTCCCGCCCTATGTTATAAATGGTGAGTGTGGGGGAAAGGATTTCGTTGGAATCGTGCATTTCATAACGTATCATGCATGTTCCATGCCATCTTGCATCGTCATTTGTGTTTTGGGCATGTTAGACTCGTTGGACTCCAAGGCAGAGTGCTACAGTCTAACTTCGGTTTAGTTCGGGATTTTGCTAAGCACAAGACTTGTCCTTCCGTGTGAAGTCTAACTCTGTCGTTTGACTTTGGCTGACAACAGAATGAGGACCCACGGTGGTATGGGAGGTGATGATGGCGCTAGGCGATCACAGCCTGGCAGTAGTGATCCGCCTCCTCCTCCCAACCTGCTGGATGTGTTGCTGCGGTCAGAGCAGAACCAGCAAACTACCAACCGGATTTTGGAGATGTAGGTCCAAAATCAAGCCGCTCCAGGTGGCCGCGGTGAAGGGCGAGGCCGACCGAATGGCTATCTGGATTTCTTACATAATCAGCCGCCGACCTTCTCCCGGGCCAGTGATCCGTTGGAGGCCGATGATTGGCTGCGCACGATAGAGTAGAAGTTTGCTCTTATCCACTGTGAGGACCTTCAGAAGGCTCCATTCACGGAGCAGCAGCTTCAGGGCCCTACTGAGCGTGGTGGGCCAACTTCGTGGTCATGCAGCTGCTGGCCACCAGGTGACCTGGGCGGAGTTCTGTGAGGCTTTTTGGGCTCATCACATCCCGAAAGGACTCATGAATATCAAGAAGCAGCAATTCCTTGCCCTCAAGCAGTTGAGCAAGTCGGTGATGGACTACTCACGGGAATTCAACTACTTGGCCCAATATGCGCCGGAGGAAGTCGACACTGATCAGAAGAAGCAGGATCGCTTCATGAATGGACTGATGGCAAAGATGCAGGATAAGCTCTCTGTTTGTGACTTCACCGACTTCAATGCCTTGGTGAGTCGGGCGATCACTATGGAGCACAAGATGAGGAACCACCAAGAAGAGAAAAGTCAAGAGGGCTGATGCAAAGACTACTCGTGTATGGCGCTTCACACAGACTGACCGGGTCCCTCTTCCACCACCGAGGGCCCCTGTTCCTACGCCTTCCCTGCCGGCTGGAATGGCCAGACTGTAACACCCCAAAATTTTGCTTCTCTTAAATTCATGTGTGATTTGGCACTTTGGTGAATTTTTGGAATTTTCTGGAATTTATTTGGATTTATTTGGAATTTATTTGAATTTATTCCATTTTGAAATAATTAAAGAATTTAATTTTGCAAATAAAATTTTGTTGGAAATATTTTATTTGAGTCCAAAATGATCGAAAATATTTTCCAGAATTTTTCTGGAATTTTTCTGAGTCATTTGCTATTTTTAATGAATTAAATGAATTACTGGGAATTATTTTAAATATTAAATCGCTGAAATCCAACTCGGTCGAGTATCGCTCATCCGACCGAAGTCGGAACTCCCAGTCGGACTCGAGTCCGACCGAGCCGATTGACTCGATCAAACCAAATCAAAACCCTAATCAATCCTGCAACCGCTGGATCAAGATCCAACGGCCGAGATCCGCCGTGCACGGCTCGGCCGTGATCCGCCCGGATCCGATCGCGCCGCGCGATCGCGGGCCGCTGATCGCGTGCCACGCGGACGGCCGAGCGCCATCGTCTCCGCCGAGTCCGAAGCCGACTCACGCCCGCGCCGCCCGCCGTGTAGAATTAGGTTTCCGCCTCGCACGAACGCCGAGGCTATTTAAAGCCCTGGTCACGCCCGAGGTTGCCCTCATCCTTGCGCACTGCCGTTCCCGAGCCATCTCGCCTGAAGCCGCCGCCATTTGCCGTGCGAGCTCGCCAGAAGTTGAGCGCCACTCCGCCGCGGTTTTGCTCGATTCCGCCGTCCGTCGTCTTCCGCCGAAGGAGCCTGATCCTAATCCCGTGACGCAGACGCACCAAGGGAGGACTCATCTCGCCGAGCAACCCCAAACGCCATCGGGCTCGTCGTCGTTTCGCCTCCGGTGGCTGCAGCACCGCCAGCGTTGCCATCACCCTCGCGAAGCTCGTGGACCGTCCGATCTTGATCGTGCGGTTGAGGTGAGTTCACGTGTTCCAAACCCGAATAGATCTGGACCGTTGGATCAAGATCCAACGGATCACAATCGCCACGTGCCCTGGTAGTGAGTATTATAGGATTAGATCTGGACCGTCCGATCTAGATCGACCGCCCACGATCATCGAGTAGATTCAACGCGTTAACCCTGGATCTAATCGTGACCGCTGAATTTCAAATCAACGGCCGATTGCGCCATCGTGTCGGGAAGCCTCGATCGCCGCGGCCGGGCCGCCGCCCACGCTGCGCAGTGTGGACGCCGACACGCTGGCCTGCGTGTCGAGGGCCGCATGTCGCTGGCTAATCCAGCCAGCGCCGACGTCACCCATGACATCACAAGGTCCCACATGTCGCCACCGTGGCCGAAGTCCCCGGCCGACGTCGCCGATGACGCTACCCGAAAGTGGGCCCACATGTCGGGCCGACACGTGAAGTCGTGGACCGAGTCCACGGTGAGACCCGAGCCGAGCGTGGACCAAGTCCATGGACCGGCCGACGCCAGCCAACCAATCGAGGCTGCCACGTGTCCATGCCGACGCAATAATTAATTTCCTAAAAGAAAATGATTTATTAATTCGAAATAATGATTTCGATTTTGTTTCAAACTTCAAACGCTTATAACTTTTATGCGTTTCAACTCCGAGTTGAGTGATTCAAATTTCTAAATTTGTATAAAATTAAGATCTACTTAAATATAAATTTTATTTAATTTTTGGACTAAAGTTTTTCTCTGTAAAATTATTTAATTGATTATTTAAACTTTAAATAATCATAACTTTTGCGTCTTAACTCCGAATTTGACTATTCCAGTTTCTAAAAATCCATAAAATTATGTTCTTTCTGTTTATGGATTTTATTTGGATGTTTGGACACTTTTTGCCTATTGTTTATTCGTGTATTTGCTATTTGCACGCTTTACGAGTAGACGTTGAAGTGCCGGAAGGATTCAAGGAGAAGTATTGACTCAGATCCAACTCAAGACCAAGAGCAAGTACTTTTTGAAGGCAAGTTGTGCTTTGACCATGTTGATCCTATTTCAAAATCTATTTTGATTTAAACTATTGCATGCTAGTTCAATTAGAAAAATACTTTGTTTAAACATGGGGGTTAGATAAGTACCAATTTCTTTGTATGACACCTTGATTATTTAAGTATGTGCCATGACCCTTGTCACCCTAGTTGTGGATTACTAGTTGGACATTATTAGATTGCCAACATGGGTTTTAGACCGTTGTAGTATCTTGCTTAGACTCGCTACGTGCTCATGACATGGTTTTGGACAATCAAATGTTAATATTGACTTAATGATATATTGAACCTGTTTTGGTAAAGTATCATGTGATGTTGATGGCACGTGGTGCATGGTAATCAACTGGGGTTTGATAAACGGTTTTCGACGGCATGTGGCAAGAGTAATCAGTGGGCCAGTTGTGGCATCGGGAATGTTGATTTGGTTCTTCGTAGTCTTGCCCTGGTCACCCTAAGGACTTAACCTTGCAAGCCTTTGAACTGGGTCTAACGTGCAACCACATGTCTCAGAATGGGACGGACCTAGTTGACTAAGTTGCTAATAACGCACTGTGGGACCTCAGAGGTCAACTACACCCTTTGTGTAAGTTGTACGGGGAGCGCATCGGGCCGAGGCCAGTACCCATCTAACGGTTGATTGGCCTAGACTTCGCCTTAGCGAAGGGAAGGGTTAGTGCGCAATAACCGGGAGGACCACTTGTATTGTTAGAGGTTTCCGAAAGACTTTGTTACGAACTCGCCTTTGTGGTGTTTGACCGTATCTTGTGGGTAAAGTGCATAACCTCTGCAGAGTTTAGAATCTATTTAAATAGCCGAGTCCACGGATCGACAATGCTCGGGATTACAAATCAAGGGTTAGACTTTCTGAAAATAACTTGGATTTGAAAGGTTGGTTTGGTTTAATAATGAAGATGATGGAAATGTGGTTTAGGATGGGGAAAAATGTTTATTAAACTTCTTGAAAAGTTATTTACGCTTTACTTATTTCTACTGCTTTCGAATCTACTTATATTACTTGTCAAAAGTCAATTTCATCGCAAATATACCTTGAGCTATTCCTTTGTACCAAGCCATGCATATAGTATATTAGCCTGCATTCTGTGCATGACTTGTCGAGTACCAAGTACTCACCCTTGCCTCAACACAACACCGCTTGAAGAGGAGACTACGCCACTTGAGGAGGAATTCCAAGAGGATCCGCTCACTTAGGGAAGCGAGCCCACGATTGCCTGTGGTATACTGGATGGCGCCACGAAGTTATTTGATTTTCCGCTGCTATTATCTCTCTTTTAATAAGTTTTGCCTTGCGAGGCATATATTTGTAACTTGGCCATAAGGTCGAGTAACCAGTTTGGTTATTTAAATAAAGTACTTGATAACATCGAATGGTATGATTGTGATATTTACCGATGTTAAGACTGTGTGCACTAGCGCGTTCCTAGACTAGTGCTGAATACACAGAGGGTCCGGATTTGCAAATTCGGGGTCCCGACAGAGGTGGTATCAGAGCCATACTTGACTGTAGGCTCAACCCTAGCTAGAATGGTCGTAGTGAGGATAAAACCTATTTTCTAAAGCTAAAAAGTTGTCAAGATAAGAAATGACCTCTCAACTTATCCCCTTCTCTCTTTTCTTGTCTCTTGCTGAAATTTTTCTTACCTTGTCACAATTCAAAAATTCCGAGTTCTTACGTAAAGCACTCTTGTGACAGATGGAGGAAGAGTTCAACTACGTTGATCTGTGAGTTGGTCACGCCATGAACTTTGGCATATGCTACGACTCTCGGAGATTTTGAGAAGCCCCAATACCAAGTGGAAGTGATCGACAAGCGGGATTGATCAAGGCTTGTGACGTGAGGATTGAGGTACCGCTAGGAAAAAGGGCCTGTGCAATCGCCTCGATACATCGCAGACCGCCAGAGATCTACAATGCAGATGGGTATCCAAGAAGTATCACGACGAGCAATGCGGCACATTACCCGTATTCACGCCAGAGAATTGAGAGTACGGTGTTCCGCTATCATCCGCGCAGCGATAACCTTCTTGACCCGGCGATTCAGATGAGGATGCCACGGTTACACAGTTGGCACGATTTGTCGCCGCCGAGGAAGATGTACTAGATAATACAAGCAAGGAGCTACGAAGGCCCGCAAGGAAATCACGACAGAGAAGAACAGATGGCGGGAAGCTCAAGAGTATGTGGCACACCTTCTACGAAGGATTGACGAGTTGGAGATGACTTTGTACCTGACCAGACCCAGAGCCAAGATTTAGCCACACGAGCCGATCCAGTAGGAGTCGATCTCGATGAGGACACTGCTTCTTCGACTACCACAGAGGACACAGCTTGTCGGACATGGCAATCGTTACGCCTATGCCACAAAGACCGCATCAGGCCGTGGAGGTTTTCTCGATGAGTGAGCATAGGTTCTATAGTGAGACTCCTTCGCCGAGTCACGTCATAGAATAAAGAGTCACCCTTTAGGCGTTAGACTCGAGTTAGTTCGATTTGGATTTGCTTTGTTTGTCGAGTGTGCAAGATGTGTTGCAAGGCCCTGAGGCATTGTAAGCAGCCATACCAAGTTACTAATAATAAAGTTGGACCTTAAGGCTACACCTTTCGCCCCGCATAAGTTCCATATTACTTGTCTATTCTTGTTTCCCTCTCATCTCTAAACCTAGAGCAAATCGACAGATGGTGAATACCCGTGGAAACTTTGGAAGCAATGGGAGTGGTTCTCGCCAGCCAGAAACCCCAATGATGGAGCACCCGCACCGCCAATGGATATGCAGAATTTGGAGCTTTTCTTGCTGCCCGGACTCAGCTGATGCATGCTATGATGCAACAAATGCAGCACGTCCATCGCTCAGGCCACCGCTAATCAAGTTAATCGAGAGACCACGCCAGAATACAAGGTGTCGAGTTCATGAGAACTCACCCACCCACTTTCTCCGGGAATGCCAATCCATTGGAGGCCGATGATTGGTTAAGATCAATCGAGAGGAAGCTACACATAGCTCAATGCATAGGAAATGAGAAGGTACTCTACGCTTCTCATCGCTTGGAAGGGACAATTACGAATGGTGGGAGAACTTCTGTGCTACCTTGAGAGAACCCTCAAGATATCACTTGGGAAGAATTCACACCGCATTCCGACAAGATCACGCACTGAGGGAATCATGGACCTTAAGAAGGAGGAGTTCAGAGCATCAAGCAAGGTAATCAGCCGATTGCCGATTACCTGAACAAGTTCACACAGCCTAGCACGCTACGCACTGAGGATGTAGCGACAGATAAATCCGCATACGCTCGCTTTATGAAGGGACTTAACTCAGATTGCAAGTAGGGTTGATCACCCACACCTTTCCAGATTTCCAAGAGTTGGTGAATAAGGCATTTATTCTTGAGGACAAGCGCAAGGAACTGGATGAGAACAGAAGCGCAGGATGCAACAAAGCAAGGATCACGCCAGTGGAACGCAATACCGAGAGTTGCACCAAATCAATTTTTCGATTCCAACCACGTAATGCAACAAGGACACCATCCTCAAAGCACCAAGACCTGCCAATCAGAACTACCGGACCCAGCCCCGCTAGAAACGCTACCCTGTGCAACAAGAAGGAATGTGAGACGCCAAGCTACAATCGCAACGAGCCAGGACACTTTGCCAACAGCTTGTCCAAAGAAGACAGCAGGAGTGACCCCGGATTCGCTTCAATCTAGGAACCACCCCAGCTAGGACGCCAAAGATCAGGAGCCACACCCTGCATCGTGGTGAGAGGCCGAGTCAACCATGTCACCGCAGATGCACCGCAGAATGCTACTGACGTCAGATCGGGTAAGTTACTTGTTAACTCGACTCGCAACAGCTTTGTTTGACTCGAGCTTCAGATTCGTTTGTTTCGCAAGGCTTTGCTACTAGAAATGATTTGAGGATTGCAAGGCTTAAGTGCATGCTTTTAGTTCAAACCCCTGGTTCCGAACTCCGAACGAAAGTAGGATGTTCCGGGGTGAGAATACTAATAGATGGAATAGAGTTCCTAGCAAACCTTATAATTTTGGAAACCCAGACCCTAGACGTTATATTGGGAATGGATTGGTTATCCAAGCACAAGGCCGTATTGGATTGTGGACGGAGGACTATCTCAGTTGAGAGCCCGTGTGGGAAGAAAGTGGAATTTCAAGCCACTGCAGTTAGAGATGGACAGATGATGGTTAACAATACCAAGGCAATCAGCATAGAGGATGTCTCAGTAGTGAATGAGTACCCCGATGTTTTTCCCGAAGATCTACCTGGTATGCCGCCAGACAGGGACATAGAGTTTGTGATAGAGCTTGTACCGGGTACAGCACCGATAGCAAAGAGACCCTATCGGATGTCCACCGAGGAGTTGGTAGAGATGAAGAAACAGCTAGAAGAGTTAATGGAGAAAGGATTTATCAGACCGAATTTCGCCGTGGGGAGCACCAGCTTATTTGTCAAGAAGAAGGACGGGAGTTTCAGGATGTGCATTGACTACCGTGCACTCAACGAAGTCACCGTGAAGAATAAGTATCCGCTACCCAGGATTGATGATTTGTTTGATCAGTCAAGAGGAGCCGGAGTTTTCTCCAAGATTGATCTCGAGATCGATACCATCGATTGAAGATCCGATCGTAAGATATTCCGAAGATCGCATTCTCGCCAAGATATGGACATTACGAGTTTACGCTATGTCCTTTGACTCGATTTAATGCGCCAAATTATTTCATGAATATGATGAATAAGGTGTTCATGGAATATTTGGACAAGTTTGTCGTCGTGTTCATAGACGATATCCTAATCTACTCCAAGACAGAGAGTGAACATGCCGAACACTTAAGGCGAGTTTTGGAAAAGCCGAGGAACAGAACTTTTCGCCAAGTTCAGCAAGTGTGATTTTTGGAAGGACAAGGTGGAGTTTCTTGGACATGTAATGACCGCAGAAGGAGTCGCCGTAGATCCAAGCAAAGTAGAAGCTGTTACATTGGGAGCAAACAAGATCGTGACCCAGATTCGGAGTTTCCTTGGAATGGCAGGATACTACCGCCGTTTCATCGAAGGCTTTTCGACAATTGCGAAACCTCTTACGCAATCGCTAAAGAAGGAAAAGAAGTTTGCATGGACGCTGAATGTGAGAAAGGATTTCAGAGTCGAAGAAGCGATTGACGCCAAGACCGGTGTTAGTTCTACCGGATGTTGCTCAAAGCTTCGATATTTATTGTGACGATCGCGCCAAGGACTTGGATGTGTGTCGATGCAGAATGGAAAGGTCATCGCGTATGCATCAAGGCAGTTGAGGCCGCATGAGGAAAATTATCCGACACATGACCTAGAGTTAGCTGCCGTAGTGCATGCCTTGAAGATATGGCGTCACTATCTGATTGGAAACAGATGTGAAGTGTATACGGATCATAAGAGTCTTAAGTACATATTCACCCAGTCGGATCTGAATATGAGGCAGAGGAGATGGTTAGAGTTAATCAAGGACTACAATGTTGGAATCCATTACCATCCCTGAAGGCCAACGTAGTAGCCGATGCTCTGAGTCGGAAAAGCCATACCGTGAGTACGTTGCTAGCCACAAGTCAGGATGAGTTATGTGAGGATTTTCAGAAAATGAAGATTGAGGTTGTACCTAGCGGATTCTTGGCCGCATTAGAAGTAAAGCCTACCCTAGAGGATCAGATCCGAGAAGGACAGAAGGATGATGACAAGATCCGCAGGATTAAGTCCATCAAGGAGGAAGGCAAGGCGGAGGACTTCAAGTTGATGAGCAAGGCACGTTGTGGATGAAGGATCGCATTTGTGTGCCTAACAAAAGGAGTTAAAGCAACTGATTTTGGAAGAAGCCCATGACTCCAAGTACTCAATTCATCCCGAAGCGCCAAGATGTATCAGATCTCAAGGAGAGATTCTCGTGGCGAGTATGAAACGTGAAGTTGCCGAGCATGTTGCATTGTGCGGCGTATGCCGAGAGAGTCAAGGCAATGCATCGTAGACCAGCAGGATTGCTACAACCACGAAAATACCCGAGTGGAAGTGGGAGGAAATCGGAATGGATTTCATTACCGGTTTGTCAAGACTCAAGGAGGTTATGACTCCATATGGGTTATAGTGGATCGCTTGACTAAAGTAGCCCATTTTATCCCCGTGAAGACCACTTACTCGGAGATAAATTAGCGTAATTATACATGATCAGATTGTCTGCTTGCACGGAGTGCCAAAGAGGATTGTATCGGACAGAGGTACCCAATTTACCTCAAGGTTCTGGAATAAGTTGCATGAAGCCATGGGAACCCGTTTGAACTTCAAGATCGCTTATCATCCATGCAGGCGGATGGGACAGACCGAAAGAGTCAACCAGATTCTCGAGGATATGTTGAGAGCTTGTGCATTGGCTTATGCTACCTCTTGGGATAAGAGTTTGCCGTATGCCGAGTTTAGTTACAACAATAGTTATCAAGCTAGTTTACTGAGATGTCACCTTTTGAGGCATCGTATGGTTGACTCGCTGTCGGACGCCATTGAATTGGAATGAGACCGGCGAGCGCCGTGTCTTTGGGCCTGATATTCTTCAAGAGGTCAAGAGCGGATCGCCATGATTAGGGAAAGGTTGAAGATAGCCCAATCTCGATGTAAGAGTTATGTCGACAATCGTCGCCGAGACTTGAGTTTTGAACCGTAAGACTTTGTATACCTCGAGTTACGCCTCTCGGGGAGTTAAGAGGTTCCATGCCAAAGGGAAACTTGCACCCTGCTATGTTGGACCATTTAAGATTTTGAGCCGCAGAGGCGGTTGCTTATCACCGGAGTTGCCACAATCGCATCAGAGTGCATGACGTGTTCCACGTGTCCCAAATAAAGAAGTGTCTTCGAGTGCCGAGGAGCAAACGCCCTTGGAGTCAATCGAGCCGCAAGAAGATCTCGACTTACAAGGAGCATCCCGTGAGGATTTTGGACACTATGGATCGAGAAACTAGAAACAAGTCAACCCGTTTCTGTAGAGTTCAGTGAAGCAACCATGAAGAAAGCGAAGCGACTTGGGAGCGCGAAGAGGATTTGAAGAAAGAGTTTCCAAACCTATTCCTTTAGTAAGCCCCGAATCTCGTGGACGAGATTCTATTAAGGGGAGGTTTGTAACACCCCAAAATTTTGCTTCTCTTAAATTCATGTGTGATTTGGCACTTTGGTGAATTTTTGGAATTTTCTGAATTTATTTGGATTTATTTGGAATTTATTTGAATTTATTCCATTTTGAAATAATTAAAGAATTTAATTTTGCAAATAAAATTTTGTTGGAAATATTTTATTTGAGTCCAAAATGATCCAAAATATTTTCCGTAATTTTTCTCGAATTTTTCTGAGTCATTTGCTATTTTTAATGAATTAAATGAATTATCGGGAATTATTTTAAATATTAAATCGCCGAAATCCAACTCGGTCGAGTACTGTTCATCCGACCGAGTCGGAACCCGAGTCGGACTCGAGTACGACCCGAGCCAGTTGACTCGATCAAACCAGCTCAAAAACCTAATCAAACAAAACCGTTGTATCAAGATCAAACGGCAGAAATACGCCCGTACCCGTTCGAGCCGTATCCGCCCGATCCGATCGCGCCCCGTCGATCGCGTGGCCGCTGATCGTGCCACGTGGACGGCCGAGCGTCATCGTCTCCGCCGAGTCCGAAGCCGACTCCGCCGCCGCCCGCCGCCGTGTAGAATTAGGTTTCCGTCTGCACGAACGACGAGGCTATTTAAAGCCCTGGTCACTCCCCGAGTTTGCCCTCATCCTTTCGCACTGCTCCCGAGCCATCTCGCCTGAAGCCGCCATTTGCCCGCGGCGAGCTCGCCGTAGTTGAGCGCCACTCCGCCGCGTTTTTGCTCGATTCCGCCGCCGTCCGCCGTCTTCCGCCGAAGGAGCCTGCATCCGGAATCCCGTGACGGACGACGCACCGAAGGGAGGACTCATCTCGCCGGAGCAACCCCAAACGCCATCGGGCTCGCTGTCGTTTCGCCTCCTGGTGGCTGCAGCACCGCCGCGTTGCCATCACCCTCGCGAGCTCTGTGGACCGTCCGATCTTGATCGTGCGGTTGAGGTGAGTTCACGTGTTCCAAACCCGGTTAGATCTGGACCGTTGGATCAAGATCCAACGGATCACAATCGCCACGTGCCGTAGTAGTGATTATTATAGGATTAGATCTCGACCGTCCGATCTAGATCGAACGCCCACGATCATCGAGTAGATTCAACGCGTTAACCCTGGATCTAATCGTGACCGCTGAATTTCAAATCAACGGCCGGGATTGGCGCCACGTGTCGGGAAGCTTTGGCCGTCGCGGTCGGCGCTCCCACGCTGGCAGCGTGCGTGTGGCGCCGACACGCGGGCCGTGGTCGAGAGGCCGCGTATCGCTGGCTAATCCAGCCAAGCGCTGACGTCACCCATGACATCACAAAGGTCCCACATGTCGACACCGTGGCCGAGTCCCCGCTGACGTCAGCGATGACGTCACCCGAGTGGGCCCACATGTCAGCGACACGTAGAGTCGTGGACCGAGTCCACGGTAGACCCGAGCCAAACCGTGGACCACGTCCATGGACCGGCTGACGTCAGCCGCCCAATCAGAGGCTGCCACGTGTCTATGCTGACGCAATAATTAATTTCCGAAAAAGAAAATGATTTATTAATTCGAAATAATGATTTCAGATTTTGTTTCAAACTTCAAACGCTTATAACTTTTGCGTTTCAACTCCGATTTGAGTGATTCAAATTTCTAAATTTGTATAAAATTAAGATCTACTTAAATATAAATTTTATTTAATTTTTGGACTAAAGTTTTTCTCTGTAAAATTATTTAATTGATTATTTAAACTTTAAATAATCATAACTTTTAATGCCTTAACTCCAAATTTGATTTATTCCAGTTTCTAAAAATCCATAAAATTATGTTCTTTCTGTTTATGGATTTTATTTGGATGTTTGGACACTTTTTGCCTATTGTTTATACATGTATTTGCTATTTGCACGCTTTACGAGTAGACGTTGAAGTGCCGGAAGGATTCGAAGGAGAAGTATTGACTCAGGATCCAACTCAAGACCAAGAGCAAGTACTTTTTGAAGGCAAGTTGTGCTTTGACCATGTTGATCCTATTTCGAAATCTATTTTGATTTAAACTATTGCATGCTAGTTCAATTAGAAAAATACTTTGTTTAAACATGGGGGTTAGATAAGTACCAATTTGCTGTATGACACCTTGATTATTTAAGTATGTGCCATGACCCTTGTCACCCTAGTTGTGGATTACTAGTTGGACATTATTAGATTGCCAACATGGGTTTTAGACCGTTGTAGTATACTGCTTAGACCTGCTACGTGCTCATGACATGGTTTTGGACAATCAAATGTTAATATTGACTTAATGATATATTGAACCTGTTTTGGAAAAGTATCATGTGATGTTGATGGCACGTGGTGCATGGTAATCAACTGGGGTTTGATAAACGGTTTTCGACCGGGGCATGTGGCAAGAGTAATCAGTGGGCCGCTTGTGGCATCGGGAATGTTGATTTGGTTCTTCGGGTAGTCTTGCCCTGGTCACCCTAAGGACTTAACCTTGCAAGCCTTTGAACTGGTCTAACGTGCAACCACATGTCTCAGAATGGGACGGACCTAGTTGACTAAGTTGCTAATAACGCACTGTGGGACCTCGGAGGTCAACTACACCCTTTGTGTAAGTTGTACGGGGAGCGCATCTGGCCGAGGCCAGTACCCATCTAACGGTTGATTGGCCTAGACTTCGCCTTAGCGAAGGGAAGGGTTAGTGCTTGCAATAACCGGGAGGACCACTTGTATTGTTAGAGGTTTCCGAAAGACTTTTTTAATGGAACTGGCCTTTGTGGTGTTTGACTGTATCTTGTGGGTAAAGTGCATAACCTCTGCAGAGTTTAGAATCTATTTAAATAGCCGAGTCCACTGATCGACAATGCTCGGGATTACAGTCAAGGGTTAGACTTTCAAAATAACTTGGATTTGAAAGGTTGGTTTGGTTTAATAATGAAGATGATGGAAATGTGGTTTAGGATGGGGAAAAATGTTTATTAAACTTCTTGAAAAGTTATTTACGCTTTACTTATTTCTACCGCTTTGAATCTACTTATATTACTTGTCAAAAGTCAAGCATCGCAAATATACCTTGAGCTATTCCTTTGTAC
Source organism: Rhipidocladum racemiflorum (assembly GCA_036346355.1). Classification (NCBI taxonomy): domain Eukaryota; kingdom Viridiplantae; phylum Streptophyta; class Magnoliopsida; order Poales; family Poaceae; genus Rhipidocladum; species Rhipidocladum racemiflorum. Next base: position 34,356,485 of record CM070589.1, on the reverse strand, counting down.
CAAGCCATGCATATAGTATATTAGCCTCAAGCATTCTGCATGACTTGCTGAGTACCAAGTACTCACCCTTGCCTCAACACAACACCAGTTGAAGAGGAGACTACGCCCGGCTTTCTGAGGAGGAATTCCAAGAGGATCCGCTCTACTTAGGGAAGCGAGCCCGGTCGGTTGCACGTGGTATACTGGATGGCGCCACGAAGTTATTTGATTTTCCGCTGCTATTATCTCTCTTTTAATAAGTTTTGCCTTGCGAGGCATATATTTGTAACTTGGCCATAAGGTCGAGTAACCAGTTTGGTTATTTAAATAAAGTACTTGATAACATCGAATGGTATGATTGTGATATTTACCGATGTTAAGACTGTGTGCACTAGCGCGTTCCTGGACTAGTGCTGAATACACAGAGGGTCCGGATTTGCAAATTCGGGGTCCCGACACAGACCTCCTATCACTGCTCCTTGACCTCCGCAGCCACAGCCGGGAGTGTGTGTGGTGACGAACTCTGGACTGGGCCCATGCTACAACTGTGGGTGTGCGGGGCATTTCATCCGCGACTATCCCTTCCCAAGGAGGGGCAACAATTCCAACTCCCCGAGACCTCAAGGCGCAACTACACCACCTCCACTTCCTATGCCAAACCGTGGCCGCGTCAACTACGTTAATGCTGAGGTGATTCCCGAGGGCGCCACTATGCTGACTGGTACGTTATGTATTGAGGGACATGATGCTAGGGTGTTATTTGACTCGGGGGCTTCCTATTCCTTCATTAGCAAAGATTTTGTAGTGCAACATCAAATTAAAGTGAGTTGCAGTCACACCTCGTTCCTAATTGAAGCACCGGGTTCAAAGATTGCAGCTAATCAAATGGTCCAAAAGGCCACTATGCAAATTGAAGGGGTTCCCTTCCTTGTCAACCTGCTACTCCTTGATCTTTGTGGGATGGACGTCATCTTGGGCATGAATTGGTTAACCCGGCAACAGGCCATTCTAGATTGCTCTCGTTGCTCCATTTCGCTCAAGGGACCGAAGGGCGATTGGATGACTCTGCTTCTTGATGATGGTGAGGCCTTTCTTTGTTCCCTGAATGGCACTAAAGTCAAGGAGCTAGAGTCCATTTCCGTGGTTTTGGAGTACCCGGATGTGTTCCCAGCGGAATTGCCAGGGATGCCGCCCGATCGGGATATTGAATTCGTAGTGGAGCTTCAACCTGAGACTGCTCCAGTTTCCATGCAGCCGTATCGGATGCTGCCAAACGAACTAGCCGAGTTGAAGAAGCAACTGAAGGAACTGATGGACAAGGGGTTCATTCGCCCGAGCTCCTCACCCTGGGGCTGCTCGGCTCTCTTTGTGACCAAGAAGGACGGCTCCCTTCAACTCTCTGTTGATTATCGACCGTTGAATGCCGTCACTGTCAAGAACAAGTACCCTCTGCCTCGGATCGATATCCTATTTGATCAGCTTGCTGGTGCGCGGGTGTTCTCCAAGATTGACTTGAGGCTGGGGTACCATCAGATCAAGATTCGGGCCGAGGATATCCCGAAGATAGCCTTCTCTACCCGATATGGCCTGTATGAGTACACCGTCATGTCGTTCGGTCTGACGAATGCACCAGCGTACTTTATGTACCTCATGAACTCCATCTTCATGGAGGAGCTCGATGCTTTTGTGGTCATCTTCATTAATGACATGCAAGTCTACTCAGCCAATGAAGAAGAGCATGCCAAGCATCTTCATATCGTTCTCAGGAGACTTTGGGAACATCGCCTCTATGCCAAATTCAGCAAGTGCGAGTTTTGGCTGAAGGATGTATCTTTCTTGGGATATGTCCTTTCCGAGCAAGGCATTGTTGTCGAACCAAGTAAGGTACAAGATGTTCTCAAGTGGGAACAGCAAAAGACTATCACGGAGATCCGTAGTTTCCTTAAACTTGTCGGCTATTATCGCCGTTTCATTCAGGACTTCTCAAAGATTGCCAAGCCTTTGACGGAGCTACTGAAGAAAGGTGTGGAATTCAAATGGTCATTGCGCTGTGAGCAAGCATTTCAGACCTTGAAACAGCGCCTAACTACAGCTCCTGTCCTTACACAACCTGACATCCACAAGCCTTTCGATGTTTATTACGATGCATCAGGTATCGGCCTTAGCTGCGTGCTTATGCAAGGAAGCCGGGTTGTTGCCTATGCATCTCGGCAGTTGAATCACCATGAAGAGCACTACCCAACTCATGACTTGGAGCTTGCTGCAGTGGTCCATGCTTTGAAAATTTGGCACCACTATCTCCTAGGGAACAAGTGGAATATCTATACCGATCACAAGAGTCTCAAGTACATCTTCCCTCATGTAGATTTGAACATGAGGTAAAGAAGATGGCTTGAGTTGATCAAAGACTACAACCTGGAGGTGTATTACCACCCGGGAAAAGTGAATGTAGTGGCTGACGCGTTGAGTCGCAAGGCTCGATGCAATTACCTCACTCTTCAACCCCGAAGTGTCACCCTCTGTGCCGAATTTCAGAAACTCGGCTTAGAAATGGTTGAAGAAGGGTTCTTATCTAATCTGGAGTTGAATTCCACGCTGTTGGATCAGATTAGAGAGGCTCAAAAGGGGGACAATGATGTTGCCCAGATTTGTAGCGAACTGAATTCCGGCCAAGCCACTTACATCTTGATGATCGTGGAACTTTGTGGTTCGGCAAACGCCTAGTCGTCCCCAAAGACCAAGTGTTGAGAAGAGAGATTCTCGACGAAGCCCACAACTCTTTGCTCACAATGTGTTGCCCTAGAATTTGAGAGCAATCCTAGGGTTTTCTTTCTTGGCTGTTCCGGAAAGAAAGAGGTTTTTGTCGGGGAATGGAATAATGGAAGAATTTGCTGCAATTTAATTTTAAAATTGGAGTTTTGGGCTAGTTTATGTTGGGCTGAGGCAACCTGGGCCTGGGCCGGGAATTCTTTTTTCCCCCTCTCCTCCCCATGCCTTGGTGGGCCGGCCCATTTCCCCCATTAGGTGGCGCCCCCCCTTGGCCGGCCACCTCCTCCCCCTTTGCCCTAGGGTGCCTCCCCTTCCTCCCCCTAGCAGCCACCACCCGCTCCTCTTCCTCCCCTGCGTGGTGGCTCAAGATCCACCACGAAACGCGAAGGAGAAAGCGAGAAGGGATCCGTGGAGGCGTGGAGGACGAGCAGATTTCAGATTCGGGGTTCATCGCGTGCTTTTCGTGGATTCTCGAGGAAGGACTCTAGGTAAATTTCCAGAATTTTACCCCCTGTTCTACCTAAGATTAGGAGTGTTTTAGATCTGGTGGTGTTTGGTTTGGATGGAATTTGATGGGGGAGAAGGGTAGTTGTTCACGTGGTGCTGTTTCTGAGAGGGGAGATTGTGTAGCGCGGATTGTTTCGCGGTTTAAGTGGCATAGATGATTTTTTCCTGCAAAAACCTATAACTAGAAAGTTGTAGAAAACGTCGATACCTAGCTTCTGTAATTTTTTCAGAATTTTTAGGCCGTTGGTCTGAGATTTATCTCTGTTGGAAGATGACGAACAGAATCTGGAAACAGATTTTGTCCACTGTGTTGGACGGTTGTTTAGGCATATTTAATTGCAGAATTGAAATTTTTGACCTTCATGAAAGTTGTAGATCTCGTCAATATCTAGCTACTGTATTTTTTCTGTATTTTTATGAACAGTAGAAAAAAGATACGAAATTGGGAAGAGAGGGTGCTGCTGTTCGATCCGGACAGATCGGGGTTTTTGGCGTTTAAACGGGAACGGGGAGTAGGAAGCGTGTGTTTGAATTGTGTGATGAATTGTGATGTCTCTATGTACTGAAATAATGTTTGTTCAGGTGGTGCCACTGCTGGGCGCAACTAGGTTCATCGTCCACGTCGGTAAAGGCAAGTGGAAGTAGTTGTTTTGTTTGTTAAACATTTCATCTCTATGATATTTGCTTTCTATCCATGCTATATGATGAGATGCAAACATGTGGACTCAGTGGGAGGGGTTATGAATGAATTCATGCATGAAGCATTAACTGCATAATCATGCATTGGAAGTTTGTCGACGCCTTGACAAGATGCGCGATCAGATCGCAGTACAACACCGTGTGTTCCTGAGAAAGGGCACGGTGAGGAGGAACATGGCATAAGCATGTGCATCAATTATATGCATTTTACTGAAGTGGTGTGGTCTATTTGATGTGGTATTGTATATGAGGAATGTGGAATGCTAGTTATATGGTGGATGTTATATTCGTATTAGTTGTTCCGCTTCTTTGAGATTACCCAATCTCACTACTTGTCGCTTTTGATGTTTTCGTGTAGCGCACGTGAGTCGTAAGCATGAAGGGTGGGCTAGCAGCACAATAAAGTTTCTGATGTCATCACGACTCACATGATCTAGTGCTTTAAATAATTCATTAGTTGAATGAATTTTTATTATTTATAGACCCATTGTTGTTCACTTTAAACTTGTTCTCGTTTATGGTTGACCCACTAGAGATGTGTTTTATTTATGGTTGATACCTGGTTGATTTAGACTCGTTGTCTCTAGTACTAATGTCGTGATATTATTCCTCTTTGAATTGCTTCCGTATTGTCTTGTTTTAGGGGAAATGCTGTCGATTTATTCTTATACAACAGTTGAGATTTATGGGGTGTTACACACAATCCATCCGGGCAGCAATAAAATGTACCAGGACTTGAAGTAACGGTTTTGGTGGACTCGCATGAAGCGTGATATTGCTCGCTATGTGTCTAAGTGCGATGTCTGCAAAAGGTTAAAGGCTGAGCATCTTAAGCCAGCTGGCACTCTTTAGGCGCTGCCCATTCCAAGTTGGAAGTGGGAAGATATCGGCATGGATTTCATCACCGGGCTGCCGACAACTTCTTCGGGTCATGACTCGATCTGGGTTATAGTCGACCGGTTGACAAAATCCGCTCATTTCCTAGCTGTTCGCACCACCTATCTAGCCAAGAGGTATGCGGAGTTGTACTTCACTCAAATCATATGCCTTCATGGAGTGCCAAAGCGCATAGTTTCCGATTGAGGCTCTCAGTTTGTTTCTCGATTCTGGAGAAGTTTGCATGAGGCCTTGGGCACTAAGCTACTCCACAGCTCAGCGTATCATCCGCAAACGGACGGCCAGACATCGCTATCGGTGCTGTACCCGGTACAAGCTCTATCACAAACTCTATGTCCCTGTCTGGCGGCATACCAGGTAGATCTTCGGGAAAAACATCTGGGTACTCATTCACCTTTCGACATCATCTATGCTGATTGCCTTGGTACTGTTAACCATCAACTGTCCATCTCTAACTGCGGTGGCTTGAAATTCCACTTTCTTCCCACACGGGCTCTCAACTGAGATAGTCCTTCGTCCACAATCCAATACGGCCTTGTGCTTGGATAACCAATCCATTCCCAATATGACGTCTAAGGTCTGGGTCTCCAAAATTATAAGGTTTGCTAGGAACTCTATTCCATCTATTAGTATTCTCACCCCGGAACATCCTACTTTCGTTCGGAGTTCGGAACCAGGGGTTTGAACTAAAAGCATGCACTTAAGTCTTGCAATCCTGAGTTAAGTCCCTTCATAAAACGAGACTGTCTGGATTTATCTGTCGCTACATCCTCAGGTGCGTAGCGTGCTAGCTGTGTGAACTTGTTCAGGTAGTCGGCCACTGGCTGATTACCTTGCTTCAGTGCCCTGAACTCCTCCTTCTTAAGGTCCATGATTCCTTCAGGCACGTGATACTGTCGGAATGCAGCTGTGAACTCTTCCCAAGTGATATCTTGGGGGTTCTCCTGCGTGGCACAGAAGTTCTCCCACCATTCGGCGGCTGTCCCTTCCAACTGATGAGAAGCGTAGAGTACCTTCTCATTTCCTATGCATTGAGCTATGTGTAGCTTCCTCTCGATTGATCTTAACCAATCATCGGCCTCCAATGGATTGGCATTCCCAGAGAAAGTGGGTGGGTGAGTCCTCATGAACTCTGACAGTCTTGTATTCTGGCGTGGTCCCTGATTAACTTGATTGGCTGTGGCCTGAGCAAAGGACGCGTCTGCATTTGTTGCATCATAGCATGCATCAATCGAGTGCAGGCAGCAAGAAAAGCTCCGAAATTCTGCATATCCAGTGGCGGTGCTGGTGCTCCATCATTGGGGTTTTCTGCTGGGCGAGAACCACTTCCATTGCTTCCAAAGTTTCCGCGGGTGTTCACCATCTGTCGATTTGCTCTAGGTTTAGAGATGAGAGGGAAACAAGAATAGACAAGTAATATGGAACCTATGCGGGGCGAAAGGTGTAACCTTAAGGTCCAACTTTATTATTAATAACTTGGTTTGGTCGTTTACATTGCCTATGGGCCTTGAAACACATACTGCACACTAAGAAAACAAAGAAAATCCAAATCTAACTAATTTTGTAGTCTAAGGCCTAAAGGGTTACTCTTTATTCTATGCCTCGACTCGTGAAGGAGTCTCACTATAGAACCTATGCTCACTCATCGAGAAAACTTCCACGTCCTGGTACGGTGCTGCGGCATAGGCGCCAAACGATCGCCATGTCCAAAGAATCGTGTCATCTGTGGTAGTCGAAGAAGCGATGTCCTCATCGAGATCGACTCCTCCGATCTCGCTCGTGTAGCTCGAGTACCGGCTCGGGTCTGGGTCCCTACAAAGTCATCTCCAACTCGTCAATCCTTCGCATGAAGGTGTGCCACATACTCTTGAGCTTCCCGCCATCTGTTCTTCTCTGTCGTGATCTCCTTGCGGCCTTCGTAGCTCCATGCTTGTATTATCTAGTACATCCTCCTGGCGACAATAAATCGTGCCAATCGTGTAACCGTGGTATCCTCATCCTGAATCTCCTTCGGTCAAGAAGGTTATCAACTGCTGGTGATAACGGAACACCGTGCTCTCCAACTCTCTGGCGTAGATACGGGTAATGTGCCGCATTGCTCGTCGTGATACTTCTTGGATACCCATCTGCATTGTAGATCTCCTGGCGGTCTGATGTATCGAGCGATTGCCTGGGCCCTTCTTCCTAGCGGTACCTCAATCCTCACGTCACAAGCCTTGATCAATCCCGCTTGTCCGATCACTTCCACTTGGTATTGGGGCTTCTCAAAATCTCCGAGAGTCTCAGAGCATATGCCAAAGTTCCGCGGCGTGACCAACTCCCGAGATCAACGTAGTTGAACTCTTCCTCCATCTGTCACAAGAGTGCTTTACGTAAGAACTCGGAATTTTTAAATTGTGACAAGGTAAGGGAAAATTTCAGCAAGAGACAAGAAAAGAGAGAAGGGGATAAGTCGAGATGTCATTTCTTGTCTTCACAAATTTTTAGCTTTAGAAAATAGGTTTTATCCTCACTACGACCATTCTAGCTAGGGTTGAGCCTACAGTCAACCTGGCTCTGATACCACCTCTGTCGGGACCCCGAATTTGCAAATCCGGACCCTCTGTGTATTCAGCACCAGTCCAGGAACGCGCTAGTGCACACAGTCTTAACATCGGTAAATATCACAATCATACCATTCGATATTATCAAAGTACTTTATTTAAATAACCAAAGTGGTTACTCGACCTTATGGCCAAGTTACAAATATATGCCTCGCAAGGCGAAACTTATTCAGAGAAAAATAATAGCAGCGGAAAAACAACGAAGGCAACATCGTGGCGCCATCCAGTATACCACAGGCAACTGACTGGGCTCGCATCCCTAAGTAGACGGATCTTCTTGGAGTTCCTCCTCCAAAGCTGGTGTAGTCTCCTCTTCAACTGGTGTTGTGTTGAGGCAAGGGTGAGTACTTGGTACTCGAGAAGTCATGCATGAGAATGCAAGCTAATATACTATATGCATGGCTTGGTACAAAGGAATAGCTCAAGGTATATTTGCAAAGAAACAGCATTTGACAAGTAATATAAGTAGATTCGAAAGCGAGAGAAATAAGTAAAGCGTAAATAACTTTTCCAGAAGTTTAATAAACACTTTTCCCCATCCTAAACCACATTACCATCATCTTTATTCTTAAAACAGACCAACCTTTCAAATCCAAGTTATATTCAGAAAATCTAACACTTGACTGTAATAACCGAGCATTGTCCAAAGATCAGTGGACTCGGCTATTTAAATAGATTCTACACTCTGCAGAGGTTATGCACTTTACCCACAAGATACAGTCAAACACCACAAAGGCGAGTTTCCGTAACAAAGCCTTTCGGAAGCCTCAAACAACACAGGTGGTCCTCTCCGGTTCGTGCTCTACACCATCCCTTCCCTTAGCCAAGGCGAAGTATGGGACCAACACACCGTTAGATGGGTATCTGGCCACAGCCACGATACGCTCCCCCGTACAATCACACAAACGGTGTAATTGACACCCTGAGGCTCCACAAGCGAGTCCTTAGCGACTTAGTCAACTAGGGCCGTCCCATTCCAGCCATGTGGTTGCAAGTATGACCCAGTTCAAAGGCTTGCAAGGTTAAGTCCTTAGAGTGACCAGGGCAAGACTACCCGAAGAACCAAATCAACATTCCCAACGCCACAACTGGCCCACCTGATTACTCTTGCCACATGCCCCGGTCGAAAACCGTTTATCAAACCCCAGTTGATTACCATGCACCACGTGCCATCAACATCACATGATACTTTTCCAAAACAGGTTCAATATATCATTAAGTCAATATTAGCATTTAATTATCCAAAATCATGTTATGAGCACGTAGTGTGCTCTAAGCAAGATACTACAAATGGCCTAAACCCATGTTGGCAAGTTAATAATGTCCAACTAGTAATCCACAACTAGGGTGACAAGGGATCATGGCACATACTTAAATAATCAAGGTGTCATACAGCAAATTGGTACTTATCTAACCCCCATGTTTAAACAAAGTATTTTTTTCTAATTGAACTAGCATGCAATAGTTTAAATCAAAATAGATTTCGAAATAGGATCAACATGGTCAAAGCACAACTTGCCTTCAAAAAGTACTTGCTCTTGGTCTTGGGTTGGATCCTGAGCCAATACTTCTCCTTGAATCCTTCCAAGCACTTCAACGTCTACTCGTAAAGCGTGCAAATAGCAAATACACAAATAAACACTAGGAAAAAACATCCCAAAACTCCAAATAAAATCCATAAACAGAGAGAACATAATTTTCTGGATTTTTAGGAACTGGAATCGTTCAAATCGGAGTTAAAATGCAAAAGTTATGATTTATTAAAGTTTAAATAATCAATTAAATAATATTACAGAGAAAAACTTTAGTCCAAAAATTAAATAAAATTTATATTTAGGCAGATCTTAATTTTATACAAATTTAGAAATTTGAATCACTCAAATCGGAGTTGAAACGCAAAAGTTATAAGCGTTTGAAGTTTGAATCAAAATCTGAAATCATTATTTCGAATTAATAAATCATTTTCTTTTTCGGAAATTAATTATTGCGTCAGCATGGACACGTGGCAGCCTCTGATTGGTTGGCTGACGTCAGCCGGTCCATGGACTTGGTCCACGCTTGGCTCGGGTCCACCGTGGACTCGGCCCACGACTCAGACGTGTCGGCCCGACATGTGGGCCCACTCGAGTGACGTCATCGGCCGACGTCGGGCTCACCACGGTGCCGACATGTGGGACCCACCGTGACGCCATGGGTGACGTCGGCGCTGGCTGGATTAGCCAGCGACATGCGGGCCCTCGACACGCGGGCCTCGCGCGTGTCGGGCTGCACACGCACGCGCTGGCGGATCTGCGCCGACCGCTGGTCCATCTTCCGACACGTGGCGCAATCCCGGCCGTTGGTTTGAAATTCAACGGCGCGGATTAGATCTAGTGTTGACGCCGTTTGGGTTAACGCATTGATTTCGGACCGTTGGATCTAGATCCGATGGTCGACATTAGATCTGAAATCGTAACGCAATCTCACCGTGGCGCCGACGTGGCGTGATCTCGAAGCGTTGGATCTTGATCGGACGGCCGAGAGAGCTCGCGGTCCGGCGATGGTTTGCGGCGCTGCTCACCGCGCGGAGGACGACGACCTTGCCGACGGCGCTTCGGGCGCGCTCGGCGAGATGAATCCTTCCTTCGGTGCGTCGTCACGGTGGTTCCGGATCTGGGCTCCTTCTACGGAAGACGACGGACGGGCGGCGGAATCGAGCAAAACCGCGCGGTCACTTCCTCCAACTACGGCGAGCTCGCACGGCAACCGACGGCGGCTCAGGCGAGATGGCTTGGGGAAACGGTGCGCAAAGATGAGGGCAACCTCGGGACGCCTCACGCTTTAAATAGCCCCGCTCGTTAGGTTCCGAGACGGAAACCTAGTTTTACACGGCGGCGGGCGCGGCGGCGGAGTCCGGCTCGGTCTCGGCGGAGACGACGACGCACAGCCGTCCACGTGGCACGATCAACGGCCACGATCGCACGGGCGCGATCGGATCCGGGCCGGATACGGCTCGAACCGGTACGGGCGAATCTCAGCCGTTGGATCTTGATCCAACGGTTGGGATTGATTAGGGTTTTGAGCTGGTTAGATCGAGTCAACTGGCTCGGGTCGGACTCGAACTCAAGTCTGACTCGGGCTCGGTCGGATGAACAGTAACCGACTCGGTTTGATTTTCCAGCGATTTAATATTTAAAATAATTCCCAGAAATTCAATTAATTCATTAAAAATAGCAAAATACTCAGAAAAATTCCAGAAAAATTCTGGAAAATATTTTAGGGTATTTGGGACTCAAATAAAATATTTCCAACAAAATTTTATTTGCAATATTAAATTCTTTAATTATTTCAAAATGGAATAAATTCAAATAAATTCCAAATAAATCCAAATAAATTCCAGAAAATTCCAAAAATTCACCAAAGTGCCAAATCACACATGAATTCAAGAAAAGCAAAATTTTGGGGTGTTACAAACCTCCCCCCTTAATAGAATCTCGTCCCCGAGATTCAGGGCTTACTAAAGGAATAGGTTTGGAAACTCTTTCTTCAAATCCTCTTCAAGGCTCCCAAGTCGCTTCGCTTTCTTCATGGTTGCTCCACTTTGAACTCTACAAAAGCGGGTTGACTTGTTTCTAGTTTCTCGATCCATTGTGTCTAGAATCCTAACGGGATACTCCTTATAAGTCAAATCCTCTTGCAACTCGATTGACTCTAGCGGTGTCTGTTCCTCAGGAACTCGGAGACACTTCTTCAACTGGGACACAGGGAATACGTCATGCACTCCTGCTAACGACTGTGGCAACTCCGGTGATAAGCAACTTCGCCTCTGCGACTCAAAATCTTAAATGGTCCAACATAACGGGTGCAAGTTTCCCTTTGGCATGGAACCTCTTAACTCCCGAGAGGCGTAACTCGAGGTAAACAAAGTCTTACGGTTCAAAACTCAAGTCTCGCGACGATTGTCAAGATAACTCTTCCGTCGAGATTGGGCTATCTTCAACCTTTCCCTAATCATGGCGACCGCTCTTGACCTCTTGAAGAATATCAGGCCCAAAGACACGCGCTCGCAGGTCTCATTCCAATTCAATGGCGTCCGACAGAGTCGACCATACAAAGGCCTCAAAAGGAGACATCTCAGAACTAGCCTCGATAACTATTGTTGTAACCGAACTCGGCATACGGCAAACTCTTATCCCAAGAGGTAGCATAAGCCAATGCACAAGCTCTTAACATATCCTCCGAATCTGGTTGACCCTTTCGGCCTGGCTCCATCCGTCTGTGGATGATAAGTCATCTTGAAGTTCAAACGGGTTCCCATGGCTTCATGCAACTTATTCCGTAACCTTGAGGTAAATTGGGTACCTTCGTCTGATACAATCCTCTTTGGCACTCCGTGCAAACAGACAATCTGATCATGTACAATTTACGCTAATTTATCTCCGAGTAAGTGGTCTTCACGGGATAAAATGGGCTACTTTAGTCAAGCGATCCACTATAACCCATATGGAGTCATAACCTCCTTGAGTCTTCGGCAAACCGGTAATGAAATCCATTCCGATTTCCTCCCACTTCCACTCGGGTATTTTCAGCGGTTGTAGCAATCCTGCTGGTCTCTGATGCATTGCCTTGACTCTCTGGCATACGTCGCACAATGCAACATGCTCGGCAACTTCACGTTTCATACTCGGCCACCAGAATCTCTCCTTCAGATCCTGATACATCTTGGCGCTTCCAGGATGAATTGAGTACTTGGAGTCATGGGCTTCTTCCGTAATCGCTTGCTTTAACTCCTTTTGTTAGGCACACAAATTCGATCCTTCATCCATAACGTGCCTTGCTCATCCAACTTGAAGTCCTCTGCCTTGCCTTCCTCCTTGATGGACTTAATCCTGCGGATCTTGTCATCATCCTTCTGTCCTTCTCGGATCTGATCCTCTAGGGTAGGCTTTACTTCCAATGCGGCCAAGAATCCGCTAGGTACAACCTCAATCTTCATCTTCTGAAAATCCTCACATAACTCAGCCTGACTTGTGGCTAGCAACGTACTCACGGTATGGCTTTTCCGACTCAGAGCATCGGCTACTACGTTGGCCTTCCCGGGATGGTAATGGATTCCAACATTATAGTCCTTGATCAACTCTAACCATCTCCTCTGCCTCATATTCAGATCCGATCGGGTGAATATGTACTTAAGGCTCTTATGATCCGTATATACTTCACATCTGTTTCCAATCGATAGTGACGCCATATCTTCAAAGCATGCACTACGGCAAACTAACTCTAGGTCATGTGTCGGATAATTTTCCTCATGCGGCCTCAACTGCCTTGATGCATAAGCGACGACCTTTCCATTCTGCATCAGCACACATCCAAGTCCTTGGCGCGATGCGTCACAATAAATATCGAAGCCTTGAGCAACATCTGGTAGAACTAACACCGGTGCTGATGTCAATCGCTTCTTCAGCTCCTGAAATCCTTTCTCATATTCTGGCGTCCATGCAAACCTCTTTTCCTTCTTCAGCAGCTGCGTAAGAGGTTTCGCAATTGTCGAAAAGCCTTCGATGAAACGGCGGTAGTATCCTGCCATTCCAAGGAAACTCCGAATCTGGGTCACAGTCTTCGGCTGCTCCCAATGTAACACCGCTTCTACTTTGCTTGGATCTACGGCGACTCCTTCATGGTCATTACATGTCCAAGAAACTCCACCTTGTCCTTCCAAAAATCACACTTGCTGAACTTGGCGAAAAGTTGCTGTTCCTCGGCTTTTCCAAAACTCGCCTTAAGTGTTCCTGGGCATGTTCATCCTCCTGCCTTGGAGTAGATTAGGATATCGTCTATGAACACGACGACAAACTTGTCCAAATATTCCATGAACACCTTATTCATCATATTCATGAAATAAGCCGGCGCATTAAATCGATCCAAAGGACATAATCAGAAACTCGTAATGTCCATATCTTGACGAATGCGATCTTGAATATCTTCTCGATCGGATCTTCAATCGATGGTATCCCGATCTCGAGATCAATCTTGGAGAAAACTCGGCTCCTCTTAACTGATCAAACAAATCATCAATCCTGGGTAGCGGATACTTATTCTTCACGGTGACTTCATTGAGTGCACGGTAGTCAATGCACATCCTGAAACTCCCGCCCTTCTTCTTGACAAACAAAGCTGGTGCTCCCCACGGCGACTAACTTGGTCCGATAAATCCTTTCTCCATTAACTCCTCTAGCTGTTTCTTCATCTCTACCAACTCCTCGGTGGACATCCGATAGGGTCTCTTTGCTATCGGTCTTGTACCGTACAAGCTCTATCACAAACTCTATGTCCCTCGTCTCGGCATACCGGGTAGATCTTCGGGAAAAACATCTGGGTACTCATTCACTACTTGGGACATCCTCTATGCTGATTGCCTTGGTGCATTAACCATCAACTGTCCATCTCTAAGCTGTAGTGGCTTGAAATTCCACTTTCTTCCCACACGGGCTCTCAATCGAGATAGTCCTTCGTCCACAATCCAATACGGCCTTGTGCTTGGATAACCACCCATTCCCAATATGACGTCTAAGGTCCGGGTCTCCAAAATCATAAGGTTTGCTAGGAACTCTATTCCATCTATTAGTATTCTCACCGGAACATCCTACTTTCGTTCGGAGTTCGGAACCAGGGTTTGAACTAAAAGCATGCACTTAAGTCTTGCAATCCTGAGTTAAGTCCCTTCATAAAACGAGACTGCCTGGATTTATCTGTCGCTACATCCTCAAAGCGTAGCGTGCTAGCTGTGTGAACTTGTTCAGTAGTCGGCCCTTTGGTGATTACCTTGCTTTCAAAGGCTCGAACTCCTCCTTCTTAAGGTCCATGATTCCTTCAGGCACGTGGTATCGCTGTCGAATGCAAATCAACTCTTCCCAAGTGATATCTTGGGGGTTCTCCTGCGTGGCACAGAAGTTTTCCCACCATTCGGCGGCTGTCCCTTCCAACTGATGAGAAGCGTAGAGTACCTTCTCATTTCCTATGCATTGAGCTATGTGTAGCTTCCTCTCGATTGATCTTAACCAATCATCGGCCTCCAATGGATTGGCATTCCCGAAGAAAGTGAGTGGGTGAGTCCTCATGAACTCGGCCAGTCTTGTATTCAAGCGTGGTCCCCGATTAACTTGATTGGTCGTGGCCTGAGCGATGACGTGCTGCATTTGTTGCATCATAGCATGCATCAAGCGAGTGCAGGCAGCAAGAAAAGCTCCAAATTCTGCATATCCAAGTGGCGGTGCCGGGTGCTGCATCATTGGTGTTTTCTGGTGGGCGAGATCCACTTGCATTGCTTCCATAGTTTCCGGGTGTGTTCACCATCTGTCGATTTGCTCTAGGTTTAGAGATGAGAGGGAAGCAAGAATAGACAAGTAATATGGAACCTATGCGGGCGAAAGGTGTAACCTTAAGGTCCAACTTTATTATTAATAACTTGGTATGGTCACAATGCCTAAGGGCCTTGCAACACATAATGCACACTCAGCAAACAAAGCAAATCCAAATCGAACTAATTTTGGAGTCTAACGCCTAAAGGGTGACTCTTTATTCTATGACTCGACTCGTGAAGGAGTCTCACTATAGAACCTATGCTCACTCATCGAGAAAACTTCCACGTCACTGGTACGGTGCTGGCGGCATAGGCGCGAAACGATCGCCATGTCCGGCAATCGTGTCATCTGTGGTAGTCGAAGAAGCGGTGTCCTCATCGAGATCGACTCCTCTGGATCTCGCTCGTGTAGCTCGAGTACCGGCTCTGAGTCCGTCCCTACAAAGTCATCTCCAACTCGTCAATCCTTCGCAGAAGGTGTGCCACATACTCTTGAGCTTCCCGCCATCTGTTCTTCTCTGCCGTGATCTCCTTGCGGGCCTTCAGTAGCTCCATGCTTGTATTATCTAGTACATCCTCCTGGCGACAATAAATCGTGCCAAGCTGTGTGTAACCGTGGTATCCTCATCCTGAATCTCCTTCGGTCAAGAAGGTTATCAACTGCTGGTGATAACGGAACACCGTGCTCTCCAACTCTCTGGCGTAGATACGGGTAATGTGCCGCATTGCTCGTCGTGATACTTCTTGGATACCCATCTGCATTGTAGATCTCTGGCGGTCAAGTTGTATCGGGCGATTGCACTGGCCCTTCTTCCTAGCGTGTACCTCAATCCTCACGTCACAAGCCTTGATCAATCCCGCTTGTCTCGATCACTTCCACTTGGTATTGGGGCTTCTCAAAATCTCCGAGTGCAGAGCATATGCCAAAGTTCCATGGCGTGACCAACTCCCGGATCAACGTGGTTGAACTCTTCCTCCATCTGTCACAAGAGGGCTTTACGTAAGAACTCGGAATTTTTAAATTGTGACAAGGTAAGGGAAAATTTCAGCAAGAGACAAGAAAAGAGAGAAGGGGATAAGTCGAGATGTCATTTCTTGTCTTCACAAATTTTTAGCTTTATAAAATAGGTTTTATCCTCACTACGACCATTCTAGCTAGGGGTTGAGCCTACAATAACCTGGCTCGATACCACCTCTGCCGGGACCCCGAATTTGCAAATCCGACCCTCTGTGTATTCAGCACTGATCCAGAACGCGCTCGTGCACACAGTCTTAACATCGGTAAATATCACAATCATACCATTCGATATTATCAAAGTACTTTATTTAAATAACCAAAGTGGTTACTCGACCTTATGGCCAAGTTACAAATATATGCCTCGCAAGGCGAAACTTATTCAGAGAAAAATAATAGCAGCGGAAAAACAACGAAGGCAACATCGTGGCGCCATCCAGTATACCACAGGCAACTGACTGGGCTCGCATCCCTAAGTAGACGGGTCTTCTTGGAGTTCCTCCTCCAAAGCTGGTGTAGTCTCCTCTTCAATCGTGTTGTGTTGAGGCAAGGGTGAGTACTTGGTACTCGACAAGTCATGCACAGAATGCAAGCTAATATACTATATGCATGGCTTGGTACAAAGGAATAGCTCAAGGTATATTTGCAGTAAACAGCATTCGAAAAGTAATATAAGTAGATTCAAAAGCAGTAAAAATAAGTAAAGCGTAAATAACTTTTCCAGAAGTTTAATAAACACTTTTCCCCATCCTAAACCACATTACCATCATCTTTATTCTTAAACCAGACCAACCTTTCAAATCCAAGTTATTTTCGTAAAATCTAACCCTTGATCAGTAATTCCGAGCATTGTCCAAAGACTGTGGACTCGGCTATTTAAATAGATTCTACACTCTGCAGAGGTTATGCACTTTACCCACAAGATACAAACAAACACCACAAAGGCGAGTTCAGTAACAAAGCCTTCGAAGCCTCAAACAACACAGGTGGTCCTCTCCGGTTCGTGCTCTACACCATCCCTTCCCTTAGCCAAGGCGAAGTATGGGACCAACACACCGTTAGATGGGTATCTGGCCACAGCCACGATCGCTCCCGTCACAATCACACAAACGGTGTAATTGACACCCTGAGGCTCCACAAGCGAGTCCTTAGCGACTTAGTCAACTAGGGCCGTCCCATTCCAGCCATGTGGTTGCAAGTATGACCCAGTTCAAAGGCTTGCAAGGTTAAGTCCTTAGAGTGACCAGGGCAAGACTACCCAAGAACCAAATCAACATTTCCAACGCCACAACCGGCCCACTGATTACTCTTGCCACATGCCCCTGGCCGAAAATCATTTATCAAACCCCAGTTGATTACCATGCACCACGTGCCATCAACATCACATGATACTTTTCCAAAACAGGTTCAATATATCATTAAGTCAATATTAACATTTAATTATCCAAAATCATGTTATGTGCACGAAAGCGTGTCTAAGCAAAGATACTACAAATGGTCTAAACCCATGTTGGCAAGTTAATAATGTCCAACTAGTAATCCACAACTAGGGTGACAAGGGATCATGGCACATACTTAAATAATCAAGGTGTCATACAGCAAATTGGTACTTATCTAACCCCCATGTTTAAACAAAGTATTTTTTTCTAATTGAACTAGCATGCAATAGTTTAAATCAAAATAGATTTCGAAATAGGATCAACATGGTCAAAGCACAACTTGCCTTCAAAAAGTACTTGCTCTTGGTCTTGGGTTGGATCCTGAGCCAATACTTCTCCTTCGAATCCTTCCGGCACTTCAACGTCTACTCGTAAAGCGTGCAAATAGCAAATACACAAATAAACACTAGGCAAAAACATCCCAAAACTCCAAATAAAATCCATAAACAGAGAGAACATAATTTTCTGGATTTTTAGGAACTGGAATCGTTCAAATCGGAGTTAAAATGCAAAAGTTATGATTTATTAAAGTTTAAATAATCAATTAAATAATATTACAGAGAAAAACTTTAGTCCAAAAATTAAATAAAATTTATATTTAGGTAGATCTTAATTTTATACAAATTTAGAAATTTGAATCACTCAAATCGGAGTTGAAACGCAAAAGTTATAAGCGTTTGAAGTTTGAATCAAAATCTGAAATCATTATTTCGAATTAATAAATCATTTTCTTTTTCGGAAATTAATTATTGCGTCAGCATGGACACGTGGCAGCCTCTGATTGGTTGGCTGACGTCAGCCGGTCCATGGACTTGGTCCACGCTTGGCTCGGGTCCACCGTGGACTCGGTCCACGACTCGTACGTGTCGCTGACATGTGGGCCCACTCGAGTGACGTCATCGCTGACGTCAGCGGGGCTCAGCCCACGGTGCTGACATGTGGGACCCACTGTGACGTCATGGGTGACGTCAGCGCTTGGCTGGATTAGCCACTGACATGCGGGCCCTCTGACACGCGGGCCCCGCGTGTCAGCGTCACACGCACGCGTGCGTGGACGGCGCTGACCGCGTCGGTCCATCTTCCCGACACGTGGCGCAATCCCGGCCGTTGGTTTGAAATTCAACGGCGCGGATTAGATCTAGTGTTGACGCGTTTGGGTTAACGCATTGATTTCGGACCGTTGGATCTAGATCCGATGGTCGAGATTAGATCTGGAAATCGTAACGCAATCTCACCGTGCGCTGACGTGGCGTGATCTCGAGCGTTGGATCTTGATCGGACGGCTGAGAGAGCTCGCGGTCCGGCGATGGCTTGCGGCGGCGCTGGCTCACCGGCGCGGAGGACGACGACCTTGCCGACGGCGTTTCTGGCGCGCTCCGGCGAGATGAATCCTTCCTTCGGGTGCGTCTCGTCACGGTGGTTCCGGATCTGGGCTCCTTCTCGGCGGAAGACGACGGACGGCGGCGGAATCGAGCAAAAACCGCGGCGGTCACTTCCTCCAACTACGGCGAGCTCGCACGGGCAACCGACGGCGGCTCAGGCGAGATGGCTTGGGGAAACGGGTGCGCAAAGATGAGGGCAACCTCGGGGGACGTCTCACGCTTTAAATAGCCCCGGCGTTCGTGCCCGAGACGGAAACCTAGTTTTACACGGCGGCGGGCGCGGCGGCGGAGTCCGGCTCGGTCTCGGCGGAGACGACGACGCTGGCCGTCCGCATTAACACGATCAGCGGCCCACGATCGCCTGGCGCGATCGGATCCGGGCCGGATACGGCTCGAACCGTGCAAGCGAATCTCGGTAGTTGGATCTTGATCCAACGGTTGGGATTGATTAGGGTTTTGAGCTGGTTAGATCGAGTCAACTGGCTCGGGTCGGACTCGAACTCAAGTCTGACTCGGGCTCGGTCGGATGAACAGTAACCGACTCGGTTTGATTTTCCAGCGATTTAATATTTAAAATAATTCCCAGAAATTCAATTAATTCATTAAAAATAGCAAAATACTCAGAAAAATTCCAGAAAAATTCTGGAAAATATTTTAGGGTATTTGGGACTCAAATAAAATATTTCCAACAAAATTTTATTTGCAATATTAAATTCTTTAATTATTTCAAAATGGAATAAATTCAAATAAATTCCAAATAAATCCAAATAAATTCCAGAAAATTCCAAAAATTCACCAAAGTGCCAAATCACACATGAATTTAAGAAAAGCAAAATTTTGGGGTGTTACAATATGGGCACGCTCGCGTCATCCGACATTTCAACGTAGTAATAACTTGAACTAAATGTCAGTTGGATGGTTGGTGGTACTTGTTTATGATGCTATTTGCTTTACTTTAATTGTAAAGTTCTAGATTTCACTCTAGTAATAGGTGCTGTCCACAAGTGCTATAAAAACTGTAAGTGGAGTAGTGGAATGTAATTGTACAACAAAGTTAAGCTTTTCCGCACTTTTACTGTAAGCCTATTTCCTTGCTACAGCTAAATGCATATCCTTTCGAGTCGGTCATATATGGACCACGGGTAAGTCTTGTGAGTACCTTCTGTACTCATGCTTCTACTTTGTGGTTTTCAGGTGAGGATCCGGATGTATGTGAGTTCTGTCCGTACTACCTCTCGGTTACCGGGCGGGGCACCCAGTAGAGGCTACCTACGACGTTGTGTACGCCCGGAAGTGTTGAGAGGCAGGACACTTCCGGAGATGTTTGCTTTTGATTTACCTTGGGTAGCTGTGTAGTCCTTTTGTTGTATGGATCAGTTAAACTGTGTAATGTCTCCTTGAACACTTGGTTCCCTTTGTGCAACTCTTCATTTGTTGTGTTGCTCTCCTTATTTGGTTGTTCCTTTGTGTTTGGTGGTTGTCGGGTGTGGTTTTGTGTAGTTGGTACCCTTGCCGGGTTTTGTCTTCGTGCCGGTGTCAGTTTGGTTGTCTTGCTTCCGCGTTGCGTACTTTGGTTGTGGGGTTTCGAGTTCGTTGCCCCCTTTATGCAAACTGAGTTGATACGGCATTAGAAACCGGTATGCGGGGATCCTTGGTGAGTTTTGCGTCGCATACCGGGGGAATACCGGGATTGTTGTCGAGTTATTCGAAGGGTCTCGCTGTCGTCTCAATTGGGCTTGGGTGCTAACACTACGAGCGCCCTCGGCGATCCGTTGTTAGCCTCCAAATCCGATTAGGATGACTGAGCCTCCAAATAACCCGAGGACGGTCTGGGCGGCTCCTCACAGGGAGTTTGCTCCCCTAGGGTGGGTGTGCCGCCTTGACCATCGGGAGGTCATCAGGGTGCGCCTCGGACATCACAAGGTCGACGGTGCGCTGAAACTCCTTCTCTACTGCAGAGTTGAGGATCTCGTCAACCATCCGTGTAAAATCCAAAATCTCCCTATAAGCTATCACGCCCATGTCGATAGAATGGGGTTAGCTCGGGCTTACCAAGAAGGACGAAAATGGGGAGAACGCAATTACAGACTATGCGAACTTACCTTCGCCAAGATCCACGACCTCGTCCTCGGGGTCCTTGGCTTCGGCCACAGAAGGCTCTCCCGTGGAGGTGTGGGCCCCGACCACGAGCGCAACCCTTTCCTCGACCGCGTCGCTGGCCCTCGCCATCGCGAGGTCGACCACCACCATGTCGACCCCTTCTAAGGATAATGCCAGGAGCGGCGACCTTCGGCGCCTCCTGGTCAGGGGTAGCATGTCCTCCTCTTCTTCCTCCTACTTGTGCTCTCCGGCTGTAGAGCTCGAGACCGCGTGGGCCAATTGGGCCTAGAGGGCCGCCATCTATGCCTCCAGCTTCTCCTTGCTCGCGGGCGTCTTGGCCGCCGCTTCAGCCCGCTTGGCTTCCTCAACGAGTTGTTGCAAGCATCCCATCATGGCCGATTTCCTCTTATTAAAGTCAGGAAACCACCACTTTAACTCCCTTACCTTCTTTCTGTGGCATACTCCAAATGTCGTTTGGTAGGAGTCCTGCCCAACGTCGCCAACCTCTTCAAGCGTTTGGAGGAGGGCGATGGAGCAGGTGGCAGGCCCCGCTTGCTCGCTACGTTCTTCCTGATGCCCGCGATAGGAACTCCGCGGTGCGGCTGTGGCTCGATCGCGGCCATTGCGGGTTTAAGGGCAATTTTCTCCTGGTGAAGGAAAGCAGGAGTGTCAGAAGAACTCGGGATGAGTTCCCTCGAGCATGTCTTGAAAAGAAACTCACCACCTCACTCCTCTCGAGCACATTCTTCGGGATTTGGCGCACGGGCTCCAGCTCCTTGCCCTTCGGGGTGCCAAACATCTCGGCAACCTGCTTCTCAACCCAGTTCGTGCTCAGGGTTGCAATCCGATCAAGTTATGAGTTCGAGTAAGCAGATAAAGAAAACAGGGGACAGATGTGCCGATCATCAAAACAACTTACCAGGGTCCGCCTCGCGGGTGAGGTCCTGCCACCCGACAATCTCGAAGAAGGGGTGCTCCCGCCTCCGCAGCGGGGACACCCAATTCCTGAGGAAGTCCTGGGCTATGTCCTGACCAGTGAGCCCGATGTTGGTGAGCTCACTGATCATCATTAGCACACGTTCCTCCTCCAGTTGAACGATCGGGCGCGGAGTCTTGACCACCAGGGCTGGCTCCCCGGTGCAGCAGAGGCCACTTCCCTCGGTGGCCCTCAGGTAAAACCATTGCTCGGCCCAACCCGCCACTGAGTCCTTTAGCGAAAGGCTCGGGTACTCGTAACGGCGGTTGGACCAGAGCCAAAAATAAATGCATCTGGTGGGGGTGTTCCCTTCGGTGCTGAACAAAGAATAGAAGTGGAAGAAAAGGCTCACCGTGGGAATGACGCCCAGAAATCCCTCACAAAGTTACGAGAAGACCGCCAAAACAAGGATGGAGTTAGGGTTCAGATTGGAGATCTCTCACTCGTAGAAGGCAAGCACAGATGCAAGGAACTCACTCTCGAGCGACCGCAGCCCATTGATGGCATAGAGCTCGCAAGAGACCACCTCCCCGTCTTGCAGCACGGGAGCCTCTTCACCGCTGGGCGCGCGCGCCGAGTCCACGTCGACATAGCCAAGCTCAACGAGCGTCCTGAGCCACCTTTTGATCATATGGCTAACTCCGAACTTTGCCATTGACGGTAGGAGGAAGGAAAGGCGAAGAGCGAAAGGGACTTAGGTTCTAGGTTTTTTTGGAAAAAGCTAGAGCACGAATGTGGGTAAGACCTTCACCGTACCGCCCGAGTTTATAAAGACAGGGAAAAGCCATTTTTACTACCATAAACACTCTTTCATGAACCGACACGCGTCCATTACGGCCGTAACGGTCCACTAAAAACGCGGTTCCTATAAGCTATTCGACCGTTGCGAGAAGACTTCTCAGAGAAGGAACCGATGCTACCTTTCAATTTTTTCTGAGCTTCTTTTGATAAGGAACTAAGCGTGAAGCTTGTTCCCCGTCTACCATACTCGTCCACGAGTGTGACATGCTCAGATGCCGTAGCAGTGCTTCGCTACATAGATCCAATCCCTCCATTGAGTCTTGTAGGCTCAGGGGAAGGCCCCGCCAAGTAGTTTTTCCACTTGAGCCTCGGGGGCTAGCAGTCGGGGATTGGAATATTTCCCATAAAGACAGTTCTACCCCGATAGCAGCATTAGACGACCATGAATGCCCTCAGACGATGTTCCCGAGGAGGGACCTCAGGGGACCTGGTGCTCGCCAAGGAGCGCCATTGCTAGAACCAAGAGCATCCACGCTCGCCTTTGGGCGATCATGCTTGGGCTTGAGCATCCATGCCCGGAGATGACTAGAAGACCAAGTCAAGACCGTACGGGTACTCGGGGTATGGTTGAAGATCAAGTCCATCCCATAAACAAGAAAGTGGCGACAAATGCGTCAGTATCTAGGGAGGTTACGCCCGAAGTGGGAACGTGGCGAAAATCAAGGCTTCAGTTACAGACACGATAAAACCGAAAATAGTTACAGTATTTGGAAGGGGCTACCCAAGCAATCTTGTATATGAACCCCCGGTAGATTGGGGGAGAGGCAATTTCTTAAACCAGCTTTGATGAAGAGGCTCAAAAAACAACCTGTTGGGTAGATACCCAATCAATAAGGCAAATCACTTGAGTAGGGTTGTTATCTCCTCAGCGAGAGGCCCGAACCAGTATAATTCTCTCATTCTTATTCTGAGTGTCCAATCGCCTCGTTGCATCGTCCGAACGAAAACTTTTCATGGGGGAAGGGACGTAGGTTGATCCCTCATTTAACAAGTAAGCTCGGTGGGGGCCTGTTCGCCAATCATCGACAAGGATGTTCCTAGCCTTAGTGTTCACCTCAACGTCAGCTATGTTTGCAGCGTTGACGTTCTCATCGGCACGAACCTCATATGGGAGTTTCACTTTCTGCCAAATCAGGAAGCCTTGGGCAGTGATGTATGATTCCATCATCGACATCCAGAATGGATAGTCGATTCATATGAAGATTGGGGGTTTGGTGGTGTACATGTCTGTTGCCATGGCTCTCATGATCGGTCAAGATCTATAAAACAGCAAACCCAGCTCTTATACTAATTGAAGGACCAAAAGGCGACTAGAGGGGGGGGTGAATTGGATCCCAATAAAATTCCCCCTCTGATAATTCAAACCCCCAAGAGAACAAATTGAATAACTGTAAAAATCTAAACAGTTGAGGTCGTATGAATAGTACCACTGATTCGGAGGTCAAGGTCAGATGAACTGTACTCCAATGAAGTTGAGATCAGATGAACAGTGCTGGGTAAGTTACTTGTCAACTCAGTACCTGCAACAGTTTTGTTTGACTCTGGAGCTTCGCATTCATTTGTTTCTCAAGGCTTTGCTACTAAAAATGATTTGGAGATTGCAAGACTCAAATGCATGCTTTTAGTTCAAACCCCTGGTTCCGAACTCCGAACAAAAGTAGGATATTCTGGGGTGAGAATATTAATAGATGGGGTAGAATTCCTAGCGAATCTTATTCTGTTGGAAACCCAGACCCTAGATGTTATTTTGGGAATGGATTGGTTATCCAAGCACAAGGCCGTATTGGATTGTGGACGAAGGATTATCTCAGTTGAGAGCCCGTGTGGAAGGAAAGTGGAATTTCAAGCCACCGCCGTTAGAGATGGACAGTTGATGGTTAACAGCGCAAAGGCGATCAGCCTAGAAGATGTCTCAGTGGTGAATGAGTATCCAGATGTTTTTCTGAAAGATCTACCTGGTATGCCGCCAGACAGAGACATAGAGTTTGTGATAGAGCAAGTACCTGGTACAGCACCGATAGCAAAGAGACCCTATCGGATGTCCACCGAAGAATTGGTAGAGATGAAGAAGCAGCTTGAAGAACTGATGGAGAAATGATTCATCAAATCAAGTTCGTCGCCGTGGGGAGCGCTAGTTCTGTTCGTCAAGAAGAAGGATGGGAGTTTCAGGATGTGCATTGACTACCGTGCACTCAATGAAGTCACCGTGAAGAATAAATACCCGCTACCCAGGATCGATGATCTGTTTGATCAGCTAAGAGGAGCCGGAGTTTTCTCCAAGATTGACCTGAGATCGGGATACCACCAGCTGAAGATCCGATCAGAGGATATTCCGAAGACCGCATTCTCGTCAAGATACGGACATTACGAGTTTACAGTTATGTCCTTCGGTCTGACGAATGCGCCGGCCTACTTCATGAATATGATGAATAAGGTTTTTATGGAATACTTGGATAAGTTTGTCGTCGTGTTCATAGATGACATTCTTGTTTACTCCAAGTCAAGAGAAGAGCACGCTGAGCATTTGAGGCTAGTTCTTGAGAAGTTGCGAGAGCAGCAGTTGTTTGCCAAGTTCAGTAAGTGTGATTTTTGGAAGGACAAGGTGGAATTCCTCGGACATGTAATGACCGCAGAAAGAGTTGCCGTTGACCTGAGCAAGGTAGAAGCTGTGTTACATTGGTAGCAGCCGAAGAACGTGACCCAGATTCGTAGTTTCCTTGGTATGGCAGGTTACTACCGCCGCTTCATTGAAGGCTTTTCGACGATTGCGAGACCTCTCATGCAATTGTTGAAAAAGGAGAAGAAGTTTGCATGGACGCCAGAGTGCGAGAAGGGTTTTCAAGAGCTGAAGAAGCGATTGACATCAGCACCGGTGTTAGTTCTACCAGATGTTAATCAAAGCTTTGATATTTATTGTGATGCATCGTGCCAAGGACTTGGATGTGTGCTGATGCAGAACGGAAAGGTCGTCGCCTACGTATCAAGGCAGTTGAGGCCGCGTGAGGAGAATTATCCGACGCATGACCTAGAGTTAGCTGCCGTAGTGCATGCTTTGAAGTTGTGGCGTCATTATTTGATTGGAAACAGATGTGAAGTATACACAGACCATAAGAGTCTTAAGTACATCTTCACCCTATCGGATTTGAACATGAGGCAGAGGAGATGGTTAGAGTTGATCAAGGATTACAATGTCGAAATCCATTACCATCCCGGAAAGGCCAACGTGGTAGCCGACGCTTTGAGTCGGAAAAGCCATACCGCGAATATGATGATAGCCGCAAGTCCGGATGGGCTATGCAAGGATTTTCAGAGAATGCAGATTGAAGTGGTGCCAGAAGGATTCTTGGCCGCTTTAGAAGTGAAGCCTACCCTGGAGGATCAGATCCGAGAAGGACACAAGGATGATGACAAGATCCGCAGGATTAAGTCCAAGATGGATGAAGGCAAGGCAAAAGACTTCAAGCTGGATGAGCGAGGCACATTATGGATGAAGGATCTAATCTGTGTGCCAAACGAGAAGGAGCTGAAGCAGTTGATCCTAGAAGAAGCCCATGACTCCAAGTATTCAATTCATCCGGGAAGTGCCAAGATGTACCAAGACTTGAAGGAAAGATTCTGGTGGCCAAGTATGAAGCGTGAAGTTGCCGAGCATGTTGCGCTGTGCGACATATGTCAAAGAGTCAAGGCAATGCATCAAAGACTGGCAGGGTTGCTACAACCGTTGAAGATACCTGAGTGGAAGTGGGAAGAAATCGGAATGGATTTCATTACCGGTTTGCCGAAGACTCAGGGTGGATATGACTCCATATGGGTTATAGTGGACCGCTTGACTAAGGTCGCCCACTTTATTCCAGTGAAGACCACTTACTCGGGAGATAAGTTAGCAGAATTGTATATGACCAGGATCGTCTGTTTGCACGGAGTGCCGAAGAAGATTGTATCGAACAGAGGTACCCAATTTACCTCGAGATTCTGGAATAAGCTGCATGAAGCCATGGGAACCCGTCTAAACTTCAGTACAACTTATCATCCGCAGACGGATGGACAGACCGAAAGAGTTAATCAGATATTGGAGGACATGTTAAGAGCTTGTGCATTAGCTTATGCAACCTCTTGGGATAAGAGTCTACCGTATGCTGAGTTCAGCTACAATAACAGATATCAGGCTAGTTTACAGATGTCACCTTTTGAGGCACTATACGGTCGACCCTGTCGAACACCGTTGAACTGGAATGAGACAGGTGAACGCCGTGTTTTTGGGACAAACATACTTCAAGAAGCCGAAGAGCAGATTGCCATGATCTGGGAAAGACTGAAGATAGCACAGTCAAGACAGAAAAGCTACGCCGATAACCGTCGCCGAGACTTGAGCTTTGAATTAGTGGATTTTGTGTACCTTAGGGTTACACCCCTCAAGGGAGTTAAGAGATTCCACGCCAAAGGAAAACTATCACCCCGTTATGTCGGACCATTTAAGATTTTGAGCCGCAAAGGCGAAGTTGCTTATCAGTTGGAGTTGCCGCAGTCATTGGCAGGAGTACATGATGTGTTCCACGTGTCCCAGTTGAAGAAGTGTCTTCGAGTACCAGATGAGCAGACACCGCTAGAGTCAATTGAGCTGCAAGAGGATCTGACCTACAAGGAACGCCCCGTCAAGATTTTGGACACAAGAGCTCGAGAGACGAGAAACAAGTCAACCTGTTTCTGTAGAGTGCAATGGAGCAACCATGCAGAGAGTGAAGCAACTTGGGAGCACGAGGAGGATTTGAGGAAAGAGTTCCCGAACCTATTCCTTAGTTTGCCCTGAATCTCGGGGACGAGATTCTATTAAGGGGGGAGGTTTGTAACACCCCAATTTTTGCTTTTCATGAATTTAAATGGAATTTGGCACTTTTGTGAATTTTTTGAATTTTCTGGAATTTATTTGGATTTATTTGGATATAATTTGAATTTATTCCCTTTTAAAATAATTAAAGAATTAAAAGTTACAAATAAAATTTTATTGGAAATATTTTATTTGAGTCCCAAATGTCCTAAAATATTTTCTAGAATTTTTCTGGAATTTTTCTGAGTATTTTGCTATTTTTCTTGAATTAAATGAATTTCTGGGAGTTAATTAGATTATTTAAATCGCTGGAAAAACCGAGCCGGTTTCACTGTTCATCCGACCGGACCCGAGTCCAAGTAAGACTCGAGTCCGGCCCGGACCCGACCGCGCCGGCCGTTCCGGTTGAACCCAGTCACCAAGCCCTAACGCGCGTGAACGTTGGATCGAGATCCAACGGCCACAATCGCGCCACGTCACCCGAACCCAAGCCCGACCGAGCTAACCAAGTCGCCTGAGCCGGACCCGAGCCCAAACCCCTGTACCGTTGGATCTTGATCCAACGGCTCACGTTGAGCCACGTCACCCCAATCCGAATCCATTTCGGATTCCGCCGCCGCAGCTTTGTGGGCCTCGGTTTCCGCGAGTTTCACGGACGCTGAGGGGCCTATTTAATGCGCCGCCGCCGCCATCGTGTTCTCCGTTTCCTTGCGCACCCGTAGTCCTAGACAATGTCGCCCGAGCCGCCGCCGTTTGCCCGCGCGAGCTCGCCGTAGTTGCGTTAGGTTTCCACCGCGGTTAAGCGTCGTTTCCGCCGCCGTCCACCGTCCTCTGCCACCGTTGAGCTCAGATCCGGAACCGCAAGGACAAGACGCGTCGGAGAGTACCATTCACATCGCCGGAGGGGCCCCGCAACACCGTCGCCGTGGTCGTCGTCCTCGTCTCCGGTGAGCCAGCTCCGCCGCGCGCCATCGCCGTCGCTCGAGCTACACCGACCGTCCGATAAAGATCCAAGGGCCTAGATTCGTCCACGTCATCCCCGGTGAGATCTCACGTGTTAATCTCTAGATCTATTTCCAACCGTTGGATCTAGATCCAACGATTCAGATCGTGCCACGTAGCCGTAATCGCACTGTGCTAGGATAGATCTCAGCCGTTAGATCTAGATCGTACGGCTAGCGTT
This sequence comes from Rhipidocladum racemiflorum, assembly GCA_036346355.1. Lineage (NCBI taxonomy): Eukaryota > Viridiplantae > Streptophyta > Magnoliopsida > Poales > Poaceae > Rhipidocladum > Rhipidocladum racemiflorum. The sequence goes on along the minus strand of CM070589.1, from coordinate 34,327,971 downwards.
AACCCACATTATAGCGTTAGATTAGATCTTGACCGTCCGATCAAGATCGAACGGTCCAGATCAGCCGAGTAGTTTTTCTATTGCGTTAAGCTAGATCCGATCTGGGCCGTTGATTTTCAAATCAACGGCCGAGATCATGCCGCGTGTCCGGAAGGCTGACCGTCGCGGTCAGCGCGGTCACCGCTGACGTCACGCGTGACGTCAGCGTGGGGCCCGCGTGTCAGCGGCCGTTCCAACGGCTCGATGACGTCACCCGTGACGCCATGCTGACGTCACGGTGGGGCCCAGCTGTCAGAGTTCTCGGCCGCACCGTGCGCTGACATCATCCGAAGGGGCCCACATGTCAGTGGGACATGTATTCGTGGGCCGGGTCCACGGTGGACCCAAACCGAACCGTGGACCACGTCCATGGACCGGCTGACGCAATAAATCGATTTTTCAATAGAAAAATAATTCGGTGGAAAATCAAAATCCTTGCTGACGTCATGCTGACTTCATTATTCAGCTTTTCAGTATAAAAATAAATGAATTAATTCGGTTTATTGATTTAAATTTAGATTCAAACTTCAAATGCTTATAACTTTTGCATTTCAACTCCGACTTGGGTGATTCAAATTTCTAAATTTTCATAAAATTGAGATCTACCTAATTGTGAATTTTATTTAATTTTTGGATCAAAGTTTTTCTCTGTAATATTATTTAATTGATTATTTAAAACTTTAAACGCTTGTAACTTTTGCGTTTTAACTCCGATTTTGCCGATTCAAATTCCTAAAAATCCATAAAATTATACTCTCTCTATTTATGGACTTTATTTGGATGTTTGGACACTTTTTGTCTACTTTTTATTTATTTATTGCTATTTGCACGCTTTATGAGTAGACGTTGAAGTGCCCGAAGGATTCGAAGGTGAAGTGTTGACCCAGGAGCCAGCTCAAGACCAAGAACAAGTACTCTTTGAAGGCAAGTTATGCTTTGACCATATTGATCCCATTTTTGAAATCAATTTGATTTAAATTATTGCATGCTAATTTAAATTAGAAAATGCTTTACTTAATTATGGGAAATTAGATAAATGCCAAATTGTTGTATGACATCTTGGTTAATTAAATATGTGCCATGACCCCTTGTCACCATAGTTGTGAATTATTAGTTGGACATTATTAAATTGCCAACATGGGTAGTTAGACCGATGTAGTATGCTTAGCCTTGCCACGTGAAATGCTTTGGACAATCAAATGCTAATATTGACTTAATGAGATATTGAACCTATTTTTTTTAAGAAGTATCATGTGTTGTGATTGTCGATGGCACGTGGTGCATGGTAATCAACTGGGGTTTGATAAATAGTTTTCGACCGGGGTATGTGGCAAGAATGATCAGGTGGGCCAGTTGTGGCACCGGGAGCGTTGGTTTGGTTCTTCGGGTAGTCTTGCCCTGGTCACCCTAAGGACTTAACGTTGCAAACCTTTGAATTTAGTCAAACGTGCAACCACATGTCTGTAATGGGACGGACCTAGTTGATTAAGTTGCTAATAACGTACCTGTGGGACCTCGGGGTGTCAACTATACCTTTTGTGTAGTTATGCAGAGGCGTGCCGCTGTGCGGCCAGGTACCCATCTAACGATGGATTGGCCTAAACTTCGCCTTCGCTAAGGGAAGGGTTAGTGTGCAATCGCCGGAGAGGACCACTTGTGCTGTTAGAAGTTTCCGAAAGACTTTGTTAGGGACACTCGCCTTTGTGGTGTTTGGCTGTATCTTGTGGGTAAAATGCATAACCTCTGCAGAGTGTAAAATCTATTCGAATAGCCGTGTCATGGTATTGACATCGCTCGGGAATTACAGTCAAGGGTTAGACTTTCTTGAAATTAACTTGGACTTAAAAGGTTTGGTTTGGTTTAATAATGATGTTGATGGAAATGTGGAGTAGGAATGGGAAAAATGATTATTTAAATGCCTAGAAAAGTTATTGATCTTATACTTGTTTCTACTGCTTTCGAATCTACTTATGATACTTGTCAAGTGATGTTTACCGCAATTATACCTTGAGCTATTCCTTTGTACTAAGCCATGCATATAGTATATTAGCTTGCATTCTGTGCATGACTTGCTGCGTACCAAGTACTCACCCCTGCCACAAAACAACGCCAGTTGAAGAGGAGGCTACGCCAGCTTTGGAGGAGGAGTTTCAAGCGGAGCCGTCTAAGTAGGGAGCGAGCCCAGTCAGTTGCCTGTGGTATACTGGATGGCGCCACGAAGTTATCTTATTTTTCCACTGCTACTATTTCTCTTTTAATAAGTTCGCCCTGCGAGGCGTATATTTGTAACTTGACCTTAAGGTCGAGCAACCAGCTTGGTTAACTAATTAAAGTACAATATTATTTCGTGGAGTATGATTGTGATATTTACCAATGTTGAGACTGTGTGCACTAGCGTGTTCCTGGACTAGTGCTGAATACATAGAGGGTCCGGATTTGCAAATTCGGGTCCCGACACTATCCCTGACAACAAAAGTCTACAAAAGCCTACAATTCTACACGTGTTCGCCTGATGCATGCAAGTAATACAATGCAAATGATAATTTGGTGACTCTGTGATGATCACAAGCCAGGACTTCCTTTCTTGCTCTTAAAAATTCAACAAGCACTTACGACATTTTGGGATGTAATATATTAAACACTTCTCTAATTGGTCATTAACTAAAATTTCCTTAGTTTAAGGTTCGCAAGTGATCTTTCCTCTAATTACTATCGTTTTTTTCTCTCTAGTTAACCTTAGTCAGCTATAATAGTATTTCATAGGAGATGATATGACTAAAATTGATGCTTGCTTGCAGATTTTCTATGGTTCAAGACTTGAGTTATAACTGCTTCCTTGATGCCATCTCTACACTTGTTTAGTTGTTTTCTTATGTCAGTGGCTTCATTGGTTTTCATTTTGGGCAAGATTGGATAACCTCAAAAAGCCTACTGATTTCTTCATTATGCAAGGTCGTGTCCTTCCAATTTGTTCATATCTTTTAGTCTTTGAGGAGAACTTCAGTTGTAGTACTCTTAAATATAAGACTATATGAAGGCAATATATATGAAACTAAAAAGCAGTGAACACTTCTCTGGCATAAGACATCACTAATTGACTTTCCAATGCCTCATCTGCTGCAATAGAATGGGTGACAACAATAAGACATATTACGGTTACAATGGAACTTAATAATTTAGAAAATCAGGAATTTAAGTTCTTGCAAAAAAAAAATCAGAACTGAAATGGTAATTCCTTTAACGTCAGTCTATCCATTTAACGAAAAAAAGAAAAATAAGCTTTACTCAACAACCATATTTTAGAGTTGTTATTTGTACACAAAACTGAAGTAATAAATTATGGCTAAAATGCAACTAAATAGTCTAGAAAATCAGGAGTTCAAGTTTTTGCAGGAAAGAACCAGAACTGAAATGACAAACCCTTTAACGTCAGTCTAATGTGTTTGTATCACAGTGATGTTGGTTTCATAATCCATATGTTCATATATTTGAGTTAATTAACTAGTTAGAGTGCAACAACAACTGATTTAAATGTACATCAAAGGTTTGCCAAACACATGAAAAAAGAATATAGTTAGTTTCTGGTCTATACATTCAAGACGCAACAATAGTAAAATGCTAACTCTTTGATTAATCCAAATAATTGAGGTTTCAAATCTATCCACTCTCCACCTGCACATAAGCATGCATGTAACACCCCAAATTTTTGCTTTTCATGAATTTAAATGTGATTTGGCACTTCTGTGAATTTTTGGAATTTTCTGGAATTTATTTGGAATTAATTTGAATTTATTCCCTTTTGAAATAATTAAAGAATTTAATTTTGCAAATAAAATTTTATTGGAAATATTTTATTTGAATCCAAAATGTTTCAAAATATTTTATAGAATTTTTCTGGAATTTTTCTGAGTGTTTTGCTATTTTTAATGAATTAAATGAATTTTTGGGAATTAAATTGAATATTTAATCGCTGGTAAAAATTGAGTTGGTTTGTACTGTTCCACCGACCGGGACCTAACCCGAGCCCGAGTCTGACTCGAGTCAGAGTCCAACTCGAACCTAACCTAACCATAACCCTCTCGACCGCCCGATCAAGATCGAACGGGAGAGATTGAGCCACGTCGCCCGAACCCAAGCCCGACCGAGCCAGCCAAGTCGCCCGAGCCGGACCCGAGCCCAAAGCCCCGCACCATTGGATCTTGATCCAACGGCTCACGTTGAGCCACGTCACCCCAATCCGAATCCAATTCGGATTCCGCCGCCGCAGCCGTGTGGGCCTCGGTTTTCGCGGTTTTCACGGACGCCGAGGGACCTATTTAATTCACTGCCGCCGCCAGCGTGTTGCCGACTTCCGTGCGCACCCATAGCCCTAGACAACGTCGCCTGAGCCGCTGCCGTTTGCCCGCGCGAGCTCGCCGTAGTTGGTTTGGTGTTCCGCAGCGGTTAATCGCCGTTTCCGCCGCCGTCCGCCGTCCTCCGCCGCCGTTGAGCTCAGATCCAGAACCGCAAGGACCAGCCGCGTCGGAGGGGACTTTTCACTTCGCCGGAGCCGCGCCCAAACGCCGTCGGGCGTGTCGCCGTCCTCGTCTCCGGTGAGCCAGCTCCGCCATCGCCGTCGTTCGAGCTCCCTCCACCGTCCGATCCAGATCCAAGGGCCCAGATTCGTCCATGTCACCCCCGGTGAGATCCCACGCGCTAATCTCTAGATCTATTTCCAACCGTTGGATTTAGATCCAACGGCTTAGATCGCGCCACGTAGCCTTAACCGCACCGTACTAGATCCAATCTCAGCCGTTAGATCTAGATCGAACGGCTAGGGTTAGCCGCGTTGTAAACGTTAGATTGGATCTTGACCGTCCGATCAAGATCGAACGGTCAAGATCAGCTGAGTAGTTTTTGTACTGCGTTAAGCCAGATCTAATCTGGGCTGTTGGTTTTCAAATCAACGGCCGAGATCCCGCCACGTGGCTGGGAGACAGATTGTCGTGGTCAGCGCTACCACGCCGGTCGCCGCTGACGTCAGCCGTGACGTCACGCGGGGCCGGCATGTCAGCGACCGAACCAAACCGCACCATGACGTCACGGTGGGGCCCGTGTGTCAGCCCGCTCGGCTGAGCTGTGCGCTGACGTCACCCGAGGGGCCCACCTGTCAGAGACACGAGCCGTGGACCGGGTCCACGGTGGGCCGAGCCAAACCGTGCGCCGGGTCCATGGACCCGAGGCGACGTGGCGGCCTCTGATTGGTCCACGTGTCACGCTGACTCAATAAATCATTTTTCGAAAAAGAAATCATTTATTTAATTCGGTTTAATGAATTCAAATATGATTTCAAACTTCAAACGCTTATAACTTTTGCAATTTAACTCCGATTTGAGTGATTGAAATTTCTAAATTTGTATAAAATTGAGATCTACCTAATGATGAATTTTATTTAATTTTTCGACCAAAGTTTTTCTCTATAATATTATTTAATTGATTATTTAAACTTTAAACGCTTGTAACTTTTGCGTTTCAACTCCGAATTTGACGATTCCAATTTCTAAAAATTTAGAAAAATATACTCTCTCTGTTTATGAACTTTATTTGGATGTTTGGACACTTTTTATCTGTTGTTTAATTATTTATTGCTATTTGCACGCTTTACGAGTAGACGTTGAAGTGCCCGAAGGATTCGAAGGTGAAGTGCTGACCTAGGAGCTAGCTCAGGACCAAGAGCAAGTGCTTTTTGAAGGCAAGTTATGCTATGACCATGTTAACCCCATTTTGAAATTAATTTGATTTAAATTATTGCATTCTAATTTAAATTAGAATGCTTTACTTAATTATGGGAAATTAGATAAATGCCAAATTGCTGTATGACACCTTCATTAATTAAATATGTGCCATGACCCCTTGTCACCCTAGTTGTAAATCGTTAGTTGGACATTATTAAATTGCCAACATGGGTAGTTAGACCGATGTAGTATGCTTAGCCTTGCCACGTGAAATGCTTTGGACAATCAAATGCTAATATTGACTTAATGAGATATTGAATCTATTTTGAAAGAAGTATCATGTGTTGTGATTGTCGATGGCACGTGGTGCATGGCAATCAACTGGGGTTTGATAAATAGTTTTCGACCGGGGCATGTGGCAAGAATGATCAGGTGGGCCAGTGGTGGCACCGGGAGCGTTGGTTTGGTTCTTCGGGTAGTCTTGCCCTGGTCACCCTAAGGACTTAACCTTGCAAGCCTTTGAACTGAGTCAAGCGTGCAACCACATGTCTGTAATGGGACGGACCTAGTTGATTAGGTTGCTAATAACGTACTTGTGGAACCTCGGGGTGTCAACTATACCTTTTGTGTAGTTGTACGGGGGAGCGTACCGGGGCTGCGGCCAGGTACCCATCTAACGGTGGATTGGCCGAAACTTCGCCTTTGTTAAGGGAAGGGTTAGTGTGCAAACACCGGGGGAGGACCACTTGTGCTGTTAGAAGTTTTCGAAAGACTTTGTTACGGACACTCGCCTTTGTGGTGTTTGGCTGTATCTTGTGGGTAAAGTGCATAACCTCTGCAGAGTGTAAAATCTATTCGAATAGCCGTGTTCGCGGTATTGGACATCGCTCGGGAATTACAGTCAAGGGTTAGACTTTCTTGAAAATAACTTGGACTTAAAAAGGTTGGGTTTGGTTTAATAATGATGTTGATGGAAATGTGGATTAGGAATTGGAAAGATGTTTATTAAACTCCTGGAAAAGTTATTCATCTTATACTTATTTCTACTGCTTTCAAATCTACTTATGATACTTGTCAAATGTTGTTTACCGCAATTATACCTTGAGCTATTCCTTTGTACTAAGCCATGCATGTAGTATATTAGCCTGCATTCTGTGCATGACTTGCTGAGTACCAAGTACTCACCCTTGCCACAAAACAACACCAGTTGAAGAAGAGGCGACGCCAGCTTTGGAGGAGGAGCTCCAAGAGGAACCGTCTAACTAGGGAGCGAGCCCAGTCAGTTGCCTGTGGTATACTGGATGGCGCCACGAAGTTATCTTATTTTTCGCTGCTATTATTTCTCTTTTAATAAGTTTCGCCCTGCGAGGCGTATATTTGTAACTTGATCTTAAGGTCGAGCAACCCCGTTTGATTAACTACTTAAGGTACTTTATTATTTCGTTGAGTATGATTGTGATATTTACCAATGTTGAGACTGTGTGCACTAGCGTGTTCCTGGACTAGTGCTGAATACACAGAGGGTCCGGATTTGCATATTCGGGTCCCGACAGAGGTGGTATCAGAGCCAGGCTGACTGTAGGCTCACCCATAGCTAGATTGGTCGTAGTGAGGATAAAACCTATTTTCTAAAGATAAAATTTGTCAAGATAATGAATGAATTCTCGACTTACCCCTTTCTTCCTTGTTCATACCCTTGCTGAGTTCTTCTTGTCTTCCACCTTGGTTTTAAAATGTTGCGTTCTTACGCGAGTGTCTTCTGGCAGATGATGATGAAGAACAACTACGCCGAGCGTGAAGGAGGTTACACTGCCGAGTTGTGGCGTATGCTTCAGTTTCTTGGAGGTTTTGAGAGGTCGCTCTACCGAGGGACTACACTCGTGCAAGAAGGAGTGGTTATAGGATGGGACGTCAGGATTACGGTGTATGCCCGAGAGAAGACGAAGTTCAGCCGCCCTTTCCACTTCACCGCCAGGAGGTCTACCTTTGAGATGGGAATCCAGGAGGTGTCGCGTCGAGCGATGCAGCAAATCGCCCACACTTACTCCAGGGAGCTGGAAGGCACAGTATTCCGTCACCACCCACGCCGAGACAGCAGAGCTCAGCAGAAGCCGATAGAAGATGAGGATGCTACCGTCACCCACCTAGCCAGATTCATCGCCGCTCAGGAGGTGCTGATCGAGGACACAGTTCAGGAGTTGAAGAAGGCTCGCGAGCAGGTTGAGGAAGAGAAGAAGCATTTAGAGAATGCTCGTGAGTATGTCGCCTATGCTGCGGAAAGGATCGCGGAGCTGGAGACCGCACTGTATGGGCAGGGTCCCGATGCAGTGTTGGAGCTAGACACCCCAGAGCCAGAGGAGGACCTAGAAGAGGCATCGCAGCCATAGCAACACCCAGATCCAGAGTCAGAGGAGGACGTCGCGTCGTCAACCACAGCTGCAGTTGCAGGGCATGGCGATTGTTTCGCGCCTATGCCACCGCACCCGCCCCGAGGAGGCGGTGGAGGTCTTCTTGACGAGTGAGCATAGGTTTTGCAGTTGAGACTCCTTCGTCGAGTCGCGTTATAGAATAAGAGTTACCTTTAGAGGCGCTGGATTTTCATTGCTTGCTGAGTGTGCAGTATGTGTTGCAAGGCCCTTAGGCATTGTGAGCCATACCGAGTTATTATTATTAGTTAATAAAGTTGGATTTTGAGTTACACCTTTTCCCCCGCATAAGTTTCCCTACTACTTGTCTATTCTTGTTGCCTCTCATCTCTGAAACCTTGGAGCAATCGACAGATGGTGAACACCCGCGGAAACCTTGGAGGCAATGGAAGTGGTTCTCGCCAAGCTGGGAACCCCAATGATGGAGCACTCGCACCCCAGCCAGCACCGCCAGTTGACATGCAGAACTTTGGAGCTTTTCTTGCCGCACAGACCCAATTGATGTATGCAATGATGCAGCAGATGCAACAGATTACTGCCCACGCCAGTGCTAATCAGAATAATCAAGTCAATCAGGGACAACGCCAGAATTCAAGACTGTTAGAGTTCATGAGGACTCATCCACCCACTTTTTCTGGAAATGCCAATCCGTTGGAGGCCGATGATTGGTTAAGGTCAATAGAAAGGAAGCTACACATTGCTCAATGCATGGGAAATTAGAAGGTACTCTACGCTTCTCATCAGTAGGAAGGTAACGCCGCCGAATGGTGGGAGAATTTCTGCGCCACGCGGGAGAATCCTCAGGACATCACTTGGGAGGAGTTTACAGCCGCATTTCGTCAGTATCACGTGCCGGAAGGAATTATGGACCTCAAGAAGGAAGAGTTCAGAGCATTGAAGCAAGGTAATCAGCCGATGGCCGAGTACCTGAATAAGTTCACACAGCTTGCACGTTACGCACTTGAAGACGCAGCGACAGATAAAGCCAGACAGTCTCACATCATGAAGGGACTTAACTCAGGACTGCAGGTGGGACTGATCACCCACACCTTTCCAGATTTCCAAGAACTTGTGAACAAGGCGCTCATTCTTGAAGATAAGCGCAAGGAACTGGATGAGAACCGGAAGCGAAGGATGCAACATCAGGGATCGCGTCAGGGAGCACAGCAACACTTGAGGGTTGTGCCAAATCAGTTTTTCAGATTCCAGCCGCAGAATACAACAAGGACATCATCGCCAGCACCGAGACCGGTCAATCAGAATTATCAGACCCCAGCTCCAGCCAAAAACGCCGCTTCAGGCAGTCAACAGGGGACAGTTAGACGCTGCTACACATGCAACGAGCCAGGACACTTCTCCAACAGTTGCCCTGAGAAGACAGTAGGAGTGACCCCAGTCCGCTTCAATCTGGGATCCACGCCAGCCAGGACGCCTGCACCCGGAGCAAACCGCGGAACAGCCTAGCCAGGAGCCACGCCCCAAACCGTGGTGAGAAGTCGAGTCAACCATGTCACCGCAGAGGCACTCCAGAATGCCACGGACGTCATGCTGGGTAAGTTACTTGTCAACTCAGTACCTGCAACAGTTTTGTTTGATTCTGGAGCTTCGCATTCATTTGTTTCTCAAGGCTTTGCTACTAAAAATGATTTGGAGATTGCAAGACTTAAATGCATGCTTTTAGTTCAAACCACTGGTTCCGAACTCCGAACGAAAGTAGGATGTTCTAGGGTGAGAATATTAATATATGGGGTAGAATTCCTAGCGAATCTTATTCTGTTGGAAACCTAGACCATAGATGTCATTTTGGGAATGGATTGGTTATCCAAGCACAAGGCCGTATTGGATTGTGGACGAAGGATTATCTCAGTTGAGGACCCGTATGGAAGGAAAGTGGAATTTCAAGCCACCGCCGTTAGAGACGGACAGTTGATGGTTAACAGCGCCAAGGCAATCAACATAGAAGACGTCTCGGTAGTGAATGAGTATCCAGATGTTTTTCCTGAAGATCTACCTGGTATGCCGCCAGACAGGGACATAGAGTTTGTGATAGAGCTTGTACCTGGTACAGCGCCGATAGCAAAGAGACCCTATCGGATGTCCACCGAAGAATTAGTAGAGATGAAGAAGCAGCTTGAAGAGTTAATGGAGAAGGGATTCATCAGACTGAGTTCGTCGCCATGGGGAGCGCTAGTTCTGTTCGTCAAGAAGAAGGGACGGGAGTTTCAGGATGTGCATTGACTACCGTGCACTCAACGAAGTCACCGTGAAGAATAAATACTCGCTACCCAGGATCGATGATCTGTTTGATCAGCTGATAGGAGCAGGAGTCTTCTCCAAGATTGATCTGAGATCGGGATACCATCAGTTGAAGATACGATCAAAGGATATCTCGAAGACCGCATTCTCGTCAAGATATGGACATTACGAGTTTACAGTTATGTCCTTCGGTCTGATGAATGCACCAGCCTAATTCATGAATATGATGAATAAGGTGTTCATGGAATATCTGGACAAGTTTGTTGTTGTGTTCATAGATGATATCTTAGTCTACTCCACGACGAAGGATGAACATGCAGAGCACTTGAGGCGAGTTTTGGAAAAGCTGAGGGAACAACAACTCTTCGCCAAGTTCAGTAAGTGTGATTTTTGGAAGGACAAGGTGGAATTCCTTGGACATGTAATGACCGCAGAAGGAGTTGCCGTAGATCCAAGCAAGGTAGAAGCTATGTTACATTGGGAGCAGCCGAAGACCGTGACCCAGATCTGGAGTTTCCTTGGAATGGCAGGTTATTACCGCCGCTTCATTGAAGGCTTTTCGACAATTGCGAAACCTCTTACGCAATTGCAGAAAAAGGAGAAGAAGTTTGCATGGACGCCGGAATGCGAGAAGGGTTTCCAAGAACTGAAGAGACGATTAACATCATCGCCGGTGTTAGTTCTACCGGATGTTAATCAAAGCTTTGATATTTATTGTGACGCATCGTGCCAAGGACTTGGGTGTGTGCTGATGCAGAACAGAAAGGTCGTCGCTTATGCATCAAGACAGTTGAGGCCGCATGAGGAGAATTATTCATAAAGATGATGATGCTGTTGAGGATGAGATAATTGGAGGTTTACATGAGAGACTCTTCCCACGTGCTTCACATCAACAAACGGTCAAGTGAATTTTCAGGTATCTCCATGGTACTCAAGATTTTGGCATTTGGCTTTTTGCTTCCTTATGCATTAGTTTTAAGAGCTTATTCTGATGTTGACTTTGGAGGATGTTGAATTGATTTGGTTCGTGCCACCTCTTGAGTAATCCTCTTTCTTGAGCATTTGATATTGGATTTCACTTTCTTAGAGATCATGTTGAAAAAGAAAATATTGTGCATCACCATGTGGATACTGAACATCAATTGGCAGACATTTTCAAAACCCTTGTCTTCTTCTCGTTTTGCTTTTATTCGGGGAGAACTTGGGATTGTTCATCCAATGGGTTTGTTTTGAGGGGGAGTTTCCTTGCAAAGTTCTTTCACTTAATGAGCTCACTTTATCATATTTCTTTATATATTATGTAATTGTGCTAATATATGATAATCTAAATTGTTCCACCTGAACTAAAAATGACATTGCGGAATTCCTTGGTTTGATTGCCTATAGCTAAATACTCTGTGATTTCTTACTATTCTAGGCTTGATATTGAATCTTCTTGACAAATTTGGGCTATGAAGCAAGTGTGTTTTCAGCTTTACTCTTTCATAAGACCTTTTAATCACTTTTGCATGTTTATAATCAAAGAAAAATGAAAAGAAAAGGGAATCAATAAAAAAGGGTTGTTAAAAGCAAAAGCCTCAAGTTATGAGCTTCAGGAATGCTTTCTCTAAAAAGATAAGATGTATGCTCCAAGCATGCCATTCCCTCAAAGACAAGATGTATGCTTCAAGCATGCCACTTCAAGGAAATAAAAGAAGTATGCTTCAAGCATGCCACATGCAGTTTACTGTTTTAAAGATTAAATTGGTTTACTAGATTGGAGTTGAAACTACTTGCTCGCCCAAAGTTGTTATTTGCCTCAATTTTGAGCCTTTGTTCTTCTACTAAAGGTTTTGCTTAGTACTTGGCTATAGTTGACTAAATTGAGGTTGAGATGCATGTCATTCCATAACTTGTTAAAATCACATCAAGATCATATATTTTGCATATTATGTGATATATAAGGTTATATGATCGAATGAGCTCATCTTTTCCTATCTTGGCACTCCCTTGTTTCTCCTTGTGAAATCATTGTTTTAGAAAAATTTTGAACATGTTCTCTCTTTTGTACTCTTGATGAATCCATTGTCAAAGGGGGAGAAATTTGGGAATCGTTGAAAAGTTTAAGAAAAAGGGGGATTTGTTTCTGGAATTTTGGGAGAAGTTTGGAGATTTTTGGAAATTTTGGGCACATTGCACATTCACACACATTTTCCTTCTTAGGGGGAGATTTTGTTTTGCATTTTGGTCAAAGGGGGAATTCTGTGTTTTTTCTCTTTTTGGTCATTGATCCTTTGGATTTCAAAATCTTTTGTAAAGTGAATGCCAAATGTTCAATTCTAATTGGTGTTGCCAATGTTTTCATCAAGGGGGAGATTGTGAAATCATGTGCTGAAAAATTGGCTAAGATTTGAACTTGGAAAATGTGTTTTGTGCATGAGTTCGACAATTTGACAAGAAACAGTGAAGTTCTCTTTTGTCTTTGGACCAAACTTTCAAGAAAGCAAGAAGTTTCCCTTATCGCCAGGACCGCTTTTCTTTGGTCCGCCGTAGCGTGTTTTCAAACGTTTTTGAGTCGGATCGAAACTTCCAAAACCAGTAAGTTTCGCGTGTCTGGCGGACTCTCCTCCACAAGCAAGGTGGATTTTTGGCTTTGTTTTCAAGTTTGCGCCGGACCGGATTTTTGGTCCGGCGTGAATGGTTTTTTGCTCGATTAGGGTTTTGAGCAATTTTGGAATTGAATTCTGGTTTGAATTTGAGATTATGAAATTTGTGAGAATTTCATGATGCTTGTTTTCAAACGGACTTTATGCAATGCTCATGTGAGTAGTTGCATGGATTGACCTTGAGTCAAGTCGTGGACTTGTGCTCGGAATTGTTTTGTGGTTTGTTCATGTGCAGGTATTGCTCGAAGGCGAACGTGGTCGATGACGGGACCGGAACTAGGTTCATGGAGGAACTGAGGTTCGGGACTAGGTTCAGGAGGAACTGAGGTCTTGGTGGTCAAGGATGTCATGCGGGACGTTCGGGCTAAGAGAATGGTGCATATGAAGAATGGTTAGTCACGTGAGAATGGCAGGAGGTCATTCGCGTGCAAAGTGTTAGTCACGTGAGTATGGCAGGTGGCCATACGCGTGCAAAGTGTTAGTCACGTGAGTATGGTAGGGTTGCCATATGCGTGCAAGAGTTGTGCTCGGCCAGGTTGGGCCAAGTTTCGATTAGATTGATTTTCGTTAAGTTCTGGAACAGCAAGCTTGCGAAGCTTATAACTTTTTATCCGTAAGTCCGATCGAGCTGATTCTTTTTGGGTACGATTCGTACTGGAATTTAGTTTCTTGTGTCCAAATTTCAGATTGATTCGACGGTTGGATCTCCGGGAATTTGCGCTTTACCGAACCTCTGTCATTCTGTTTTTGTCGAAAACGAGGCAATTATTTGGTTCTATTTTGGGGTGAACTTTTAATAGATCAAGAATTTGGTTTTAGCTTCCGCACAATCATTCACCCCCCTCTGATTGCTATATTCGTATACTTCGATCCTACACACACTAACCCTTCCCTTAGCTAAGGCAAAGTTTAGGTCAAGCCACCGTTAGATGGGTACCTAGCCTCAGCCCCGGTACGCTCCCCCGTTCAACTTACACAAAGGGTGTAGTTGACATCCTGAGGTCCCACAGGTACGTTATTAGCAACTTAATCAACTAGGTCCGTCCCATTACGGACAAGTGGTTGCACGCTTGACTCAGTTCAAAGGCTTGCAAGGTTAAGTCCTTAGGGTGACCAGGGCAAGACTACCCGAAGAACCAAACCAACATTCCCAATGCCACAACTGGCCCACCTGATCATTCTTGCCACATGCCCCGGTCAAAAGCTATTTATCAAACCCCAGTTGATTACCATGCACCACGTGCCATCAACATCACATGATACCTTCCCAAAATAGGTTCAATATATCATTAAGTCAATATTAACATTTTATTGTCCAAAATCATGTCATGAGCACGTAGCAGGTCTAAGCAATATGCTACAACGGTCTAAAATCCCATGTTGGCAAATTAATAATGTCCAACTAATAATCCACAACTAGGGTGACAAGGGTCATGGCACATATTTCAGTAATCAAGGTGTCATACAGCAAATTGGCATTTATCTAATTTCCCAGAATTAAATAAAGTATTTTCTAATTGAAGTAACATGCAATAAATTAAATCAAAATTGGTTTCAAAATAGGATCAATATGGTCAAAGCATAACTTTCCTTCAGAAAGTACTTGCTCTTGGTCCTGAGCTGGCTCCTGGGTCAATACTTCTCCTTCGAATCCTTCCGGCACTTCAACGTCTACTCGTAACGCGTGCAAATAGCAACCAATGAATAAAACAGTAGACAAAAAGTGTCCAATCATCCAAATAAAGTTCATAAACAGAGAGAACATAATTTTATGAATTTTTAGAAACTGGAATCGTCAAATTCGGAGTTTAAATGCAAAAGTTATAGCATTTTGAAGTTTAAATAGTCAATTAAATAATATTACAGAGAACAACTTTAGTCCAAACATTAAATAAAATTCATCATTAGGTAGATCTCAGTTTTATACAAATTTAGAAATTTGAATCACTCAATTCGGAGTTAAAACGCAAAAGTTATAAGCATTTGAAGTTTGAATCAAAATCTGAAATCAATATTTCGAATTAATAAATCATTTTCTTTTTCGGAAATTAATTTATTGCTTCAGCAAGGACACGTGTCAGCCTCTGATTGGTCTGCTGACGTCAGCCGGTCCACGGGCTCAGCCCACGGTTCGGCTCGGGTCCACCGTGGACCTGGTCCACGGCTCACGTGTGGATCGAGTGGGACCCACTGGGTAGCGTCATTCTTTGGCGTCGGCGAGGACTCGGCCGTTGGCGATGTGGGACCCACCGTGACATCAAGGCCGACGTCATTGCATGGCCGGGTGGCGTGACAGGTGGGCCCCCATGACGTCAGCGTGACGTCATGGTGCGGTTTGGCCGCGTCGCTGACACGCGGGCCTAGCGTGTCAGTGACCCACGCCCACGCATGGGCTGACCGCGGCGGTCAAGCTTCCCGCTACATGGCGCAATCCGGGCCGTTGGTTTGAAATCCGACGGCTTGGATTGGATCTGGGTTTCACGCGTTTGGGTGAATGCATCGAATCTGGATCGTTGGATCTAGATCCAACGGTTGAGATCCAATCAAACGCGTATAACGCGGCTAATGCTAACCGTACGATCTAGATCTAATGGCTGAGATTGGATCTGGGGTTTGGAACGGGATCTCACCGGCGGGTGACGTGGCATGATCTGGTCCGTGCGATGGAGATCCGACGGTCCACGGAGCTCGGGGTCGGCGATGGCGACGCGGCGGAGCTGCCTGGCCGGAGCTGGGGATGGCGACCAACGGCGCGGCGTTGCGGGGCTCCTCCGGCGTGAAGACTTGCACTCCCGAACGCGTCTTGACGCGAGGAACTCAGATCTGGGCTCAACGGCGGGCGAGGACGACGGAGACGGCGGCAAACGGCAAGGAGGCGCGGCAGAGACCTAAACCAACTACGGCGAGCTCGCGCGGTCAACCGGCGGTGGCTCGGGCAGCGTGAGCTAGGGCTACGGATGCGCAATGAAGTCAGCTATCCGACACGGGTGACGGCGCATTAAATAGGCCCTCGACGTCCATGATACACGCGGAAAACGAGGCCCCACGCACGGGCGGCGGCGGAATCCGGCGGCGATACGGAGAGGGTGACGGGGACGCACGCGAGCCGTTGGATCTTGATCCAACGGTTGGGTGGCTTAGGCTCGGGTCCGGTTCGGCGACCTGGCTGGTTCGATCAGGGTTGGGCTCGGGCGACGTGGCGCGTTCGTGGCCGTTGGATCTTGATCCAACGGTCACGTGGCTAGGTTGGCCGAGTGGAGTTATTTCGACCACGGGCGCGGTCGGGTTCGGGTCAGACTCGAACTCGAGTCTAACTCGGGCTCGGTTGGAGGAACAGTGAAACCAACTCGATTTAATTAATCCAATTAAATTCTCCGAAATTCAATTAAATCATTAAAAATAGCAAAAGACTCAGAAAAATTCCAGAAAAATTCTGGAAAATATTTTGGAACATTTTGGACTCAAATAAAATATTTCCAACAAATTTTTATTTGCAAAGTTTAATTCTTTAATTATTTCAAAATGGAATAAATTCAAATAAATTCCAAATAAATCCAAATAAATTCCAAAAATTCACCAGAGTGCCAAATCACACATGAATTTAAGAAAAGCAAATTTTTGGGATGTTACAAACCTCCCCCCTTAATAGAATCTCGTCCCCGAGATTCAGGGCTTTCTAAAGAAATAGGTTCAGAAACTCTTTCTTCAATTCCTCTTCGCGCTCCCAAGTTGATTCACTCTCCGCATGGTTGCTCCATTGAACTCTGCAGAAACGGGTTGACTTGTTTCTCGTCTCTCGATCCATTGTGTACAGAATCTTCACGGGGTGCTCCTTGTAAGTCAGATCTTCTTGCAACTCAATTGACTCTAGCGGTGTTTGCTCCTCAGGTACTCGGAGACACTTCTTCAGCTGGGACACGTGGAACACGTCATGTACTCCTGCTAATGATTGCGGTAACTCTAGCTGGTAAGCAACTTCACCTCTGCGGTTGAGAAACTTGAATGGTCCAACATATCTCGGCGCGAGTTTTCCTTTGGCATGGAATCTCTTAACTCCTCTGAGCGGTGTGACTCTGAGATACACGAAATCCTCTGGTTCAAAACTCAGGTCTCGGCGATGGTTGTCAGCATAACTCTTCTGTCATGATTGGGCTATCTTCAATCTCTCCCTAATCATGGCAATCTGTCCTTCGGCTTCTTGAAGAACATCTGGTCCAAAGATACAGCTTTCACCTGTCTCATTCCAGTTCAACGGTGTCCGATAGGGTCGACCATATAGTGCTTCAAATGGTGACATTTGCAAACTTGCTTGGTAACTGTTGTTGTAGCTGAACTCGGCGTACGGCAGACTTTTATCCCAAGAGGTAGCTTAAGCCAATGCACACGCTCTTAACATATCCTCCAGAATCTGATTGACTCTTTCATCGACCATCCGATGCTGGATGATAAGCTGTACTGAAGTTCAAACGGGTTCCCATGGCTTCATGCTGCTTATTCCAGAACCTCGAGGTAAACTGGGTACCTCTATCCGATACAATTCTCTTTGGCACTCCGTGCAAACAGACGATCCTGGTCATATACAACTCAGCTAACTTATCTCCCGAATAAGTGGTCTTCACTGGAATAAAATGGGCGACTTTAGTCAGGCGATCCACTATAACCCATATGGAGTCATATCCTCCTTGAGTTTTCGGCAAACCGGTAATGAAGTCCATTCCGATTTCCTCCCACTTCCACTCAGGTACCTTCAACGACTGTAGCAATCCTGCTGGTCTCTGATGCATTGCCTTGACTCTCTGACATATGTCGCACAGCGCAACATGCTCGGTGACTTCACGTTTCATGTTCGGCCACCAGAATCTTTCTTTCAAATCCTGATACATCTTGGCACTTCCAGGATGAATGGAATACTTTGAATCATGGGCTTCTTCTAAAATCAACTGCTTCAGCTCCTTCTTGTTCGGCACACAAATGCGATGCTTCATCCATAACGTGCCTTGTTCATCCATCTTGAAGTCCTCTGCCTTGCCTTCATCCATGTTGGACTTAATCCTTCGGATCTTGTCATCATCCTTCTGTCCTTCTCGGATCTGATCTTCTAGGGTAGGCTTTACTTCTAATGCGGCCAAGAATCCTCCTGGTACGACTTCAATCTGCATTCTCTGGAAATCCTCACATAGCTCATCCTGATTTGTGGCTAGCAACATGTTCACAGTATGGCTTTTCCGACTCAGAGCATCGGCCACCACGTTGGCCTTTCCTGGATGGTAATGGATCCCAACATTATAGTCCTTGATTAACTCTAACCATCTCCTCTGCCTCATGTTCAGGTCTGATTGGGTGAAGATGTACTTAAGACTCTTATGGTCCGTGTATACTTCACATCTGTTTCCAATCAAATAGTGACGCCACAACTTCAGAGCATGCACTACGGCAGCTAGCTCTAAGTCATGCGTGGGATAATTCTCCTCATGCGGCCTCAACTGCCTTGATGCATAAGCGACGACCTTTCCGTTCTGCATCAACATACATCCAAGTCCTTGACGCGATGCATCACAATAAATATCAAAGCTTTGATTAACATCCGGTAGAACTAACACCGGTGCTGATGTCAATCGCTTCTTCAGTTTTTGAAAACCTTTCTCGCACTCTGGCGTCCATGCAAACTTCTTCTCCTTCTTCAGCAATTGCGTAAGAGGTTTCGCAATTGTCGAAAAGCCTTCAATGAAACGGCGGTAGTAACCTGCCATTCCTAGGAAACTCCGGATCTGGGTCACGGTCTTTGGCTGCTCCCAATGTAACACAGCTTCTACCTTGCTTGGATCAACGGCGACTCCTTCTGCGGTCATTACATGTCCGAGGAACTCCACCTTCTCCTTCCAAAAGTCACACTTGCTGAACTTGGCGAAGAGTTGCTGTTCCCTCAGCTTTTCCAACACTCGCCTCAAGTGCTCCACATGTTCATCCTCTGTCTTGGAATAAACTAAGATATCATCTATGAACAAAACAACAAACTTGTCCAAATACTCCATGAACACCTTATTCATCATATTCATGAAATATGCTGGCGCATTCGTCAAACCAAAGGACATAACAGTAAACTCATAATGTCCGTATCTTGGCGAATGCAAATCTTCGGATATCTTACGATCGGATCTTCAAGCGATGGTATCCCGATCTCAGATCAATCTTGGAGAAAACTCCGGCTCCTCTCAGCTGATCAAACAAATCATCGATCCTGGGTAGCGGATACTTATTCTTCACGATGACTTCATTGAGTGCATGGTAGTCAATGCACATCCTGAAACTCCCGTCCTTCTTGACGAACAAAACTGGCGCTCCCCATGGCGACGAACTCGGTCTGATAAATCCTTTCTCCATTAACTCTTCAAGCTGCTTCTTCATCTCTACCAATTCCTCGGTGGACATCCGATAAGGTCTCTTTGCTAACGGTGCTATACTAGGTACAAGCTCTATCACAAACTCTATGTCCCTATCTGGCGGCATACCAGGTAGATCTTCGGGAAAAACATCTGGGTACTCATTTACTACTGAGACATCTTCTATGCTGATTGCCTTGGTGCTGTTAACCATCAACTGTCCATCTCTAACGGCGGTAGCTTGAAATTCCACTTTCCTTCCACACGGGCTCTCAACTGAGATAGTCCTTCGTCCACAATGCAATACGGCCTTGTGCTTGGATAACCAATCCATTCCCAAAATAACATCTAAGGTCTGGGTTTCCCAAATAATAAGGTTCGCTAGGAACTCTATTCCATCTATTAATATTCTCACCCCAGAACATCCTACTTTCGTTCGGAGTTCGGAACCAGGGGTTTGAACTAAAAGCATGCATTTAAGTCTTGCAATCTCCAAATCATTTTCAGCAGCAAAGCCTTGAGAAACAAACGAATGCGAAGCTCCCGAATCAAACAAAACTGTTGCAGGTACTGAGTTGATAAGTAACTTACCCAGTACGACATCCATGGCATTCTGAAGTGCATCTGCGGTGACATGGTTGACTCGCCCTCTCACCACAGTCTGGGATGTGGCTCCTGGCCGTGCTGTCCCTCGGTTGGCTTCTGGTGCTGGCGTCCTGGCTGGTGTGGATCCCAGATTGAAGCGAACTGGGGTCACTCCTGCTGTCTTCTTAGGACAACTGTTGGCAAAGTGCCATGGCTCGTTGCAGTTGTAGCAACGTCTCACTGTTCCTTGTTATTTGCCTGACGGCGTTTACGGTAGTCTTTGAGGTTTGATAGTTCTGATTGACGGGTCTTGGTGCTGGTGACGGTGTCCTTATCGTATTCTGTGGCTGGAATCTGAAAAACTGATTTGGCGCAACCCTCAAACATTGCTGCGCTCCCTGACGTGATCCCTGATGCTGCATCCTGCGCTTCCTGTTCTCATCCAGTTCCTTGCGCTTGTCCTCAAGAATAAGCGCCTTATTGACCAACTCTTGGAAATCTGGAAAGGTGTGGGCGATCAGTCCCACCTGTAGTCCTGAGTTAAGTCCCTTCATGAAATGAGACTATCTGGCTTTATCTGTCGCTACGTCTTCAGGTGCGTATCGAGCAAGCTGTGTGAACTTATTCAGGTATTCGGCCACCGGCTGATTACCTTACTTCAGTGCTCTGAACTCCTCCTTCTTGAGGTCCATAATTCCTTCTGGCACATGATCTTGTGAAACACAGTGTGAACTCCTCCCAAGTGATGTCCACGAGGGTTCACTTGCGTGGCACAAGTTCTCCCACCATTCGTAATTGTTCCTTCCAACTGATGAGAAGCATAGAGTACCTTCTCATTTCCCATGCATTGAGCAATGTGTAGCTTCCTCTCAATTGACCTTAACCAGTCATCGGCTTCCAACGGGTTAGCATTCCCGGAGAAAGTGGGTGGATGAGTCCTCATAAACTCTTACAGTCTTGTATTCTGGCGTTGTCCCTGATTGACTTGATTAGCTGTGGCCTGAGCAGTGACGTGCTGCATCTGTTGCATCATGGCATGCATCAACTGAGTCTGAGCAGCAAGAAAAGCTTCGAAATTCTGCATATCAACTGGCGGTGCTGGTGCTCCATCATTGGGGTTTTCTACTGGGCGAGAACCACATCCGTTGTCTCCAAGGTTTCCGCGGGTGTTCACCATCTGTCGATTGCTCCAAGGTTTCAAAGATGAGAGGGAACAAGAGTAGACAAGTAATAGGAAAAACATATGTGGGGGAAAAAGTGTAACTCAAAATCCAACTTTATTAACTAATAATATTAATAACTTGGTATGGTTGCTTACAATGCCTAAAGGCCTGCAACACATACTGCACACTCAGCAAACAATGAAAATCCAACGCCTCTAAAGGTGACTCTTATTCCATAACGCGACTCGACGAAGGAGTCTCAACTGCAAAACCTATGCTCACTCGTCTAGAAAACCTCCACTGCCTGGGTGGGGGTGCGACGGCATAGGCGCAAAACGATCGCCATGCCCTGCAACTGCAGCTGTGGTCGACGACGCGGCGTCTTCCTCTAACTCTGGATCTGGCTGTTGCTATGGCTGTGGCGCGGGTGCAGGTGGCGCCTCTTCTGGTTCCTCCTATGGGTCTGGAGCGTCCAACTCCAACACTGGATCGGGGCCCTGTCCATACAGTGCGGTTTCCAATTCTGTGATTCTTTCCGCAGCAAAAGCGACATACTCACGAGCATTCTCCAAGTGCTTCTTCCTTTCCTCAACCTGTTCGTGAGCCTTCTTCAACTCCTGAATTGTGTCCTCGATCAGCTCCTCCTGAGCGGCGACAAATCTGGCTAAGTGGGTGACGGTAGCATCCTCATCTTCTATCGGCTTCCGTTGAACTCTGCTGTCTCGGCGTGGGTGGTGACGGAATACTGTGCCTTCCAGCTCCCTGGAGTAAGTGCGGGCGATCTGCTGCATCGCTCGACGCGACACTTCCTGGATTCCCATCTCAAAGGTAGACCTCCTGGCGGTGAAGTGGAAAGGGCGGCTGAACTTTGTCTTCTCTCGGGCATACACCGTGATCCTGACGTCCCATCCTATGACTTCTCCTGCCTGCACGAGTGTAGTCCCTCGGTAGAGCGGTCTCTCAAAACCTCCAAGAAACTGAAGCATGCGCCACAACTCGGCAGCGTAGCCTCCTTCACGCTCGGTGTAGTTGTTCTTCATCATCATCTGTCAAATGATACTTGCGTAAGAACGCAACATTTTAAAAATTAAGGTGGAAGACGAAAAGAACTTAGCAAGGGGTGTGAACAAGAAAGAAAAGGGTTAAGTCGAGAATTCATTCATTATCTTGACCACTTTTAACTTTAGAAAATAGGTTTTATCCTCACTACGGCCATTCTAACTATGGGTTGAGCCTACGGTCAGTATGGCTCTGATACCACCTCTGTCGGGACCCGAATTTGCAAATCCGGACCCTCTGTGTATTCAGCACTAGTCCAGGAACGCGCTAGTGCACACAGTCTTAACATCAGTAAATATCACAATCATACCACTCGATGCTAATAAAGTACTTTAATTAAATAATCAAACTGGTTGCTCGACCTTACGGTCAAGTTACAAATATATGCCACGCAGGGCGAAACTTATTAAGAGAGAAATAATAGCAGCAGAAAAATAAAATAACTTCGTGGTCCTGAAAAATAAAAATCAAAGGCTTGCAAGGTTAAGTCCTTAGGGTGACCAGGGCAAGACTACCCGAAGAACCAAACCAACATTCCCAATACCACAACTGGCCCACCTGATCATTCTTGCCACATGCCCCGGTCAAAAGCTATTTATCAAACCCCAGTTGATTACCATGCACCACGTGCCATCAACATCACATGATACCTTCCCAAAACAGGTTCAATATATCATTAAGTCAATATTAACATTTGATTGTCCAAAATCATGTCATGAGCACGTAGCAGGTCTAAGCAATATGCTACAACGGTCTAAAATCCCATGTTGGCAAATTAATAATGTCCAACTAATAATCCACAACTAGGGTGACAAGGGTCATGGCACATATTTCAGTAATCAAGGTGTCATACAGCAAATTGGCATTTACCTAATTTCCCAGAATTAAATAAAGTATTTTCTAATTGAACTAGCATGTAATAAATTAAATCAAAATAGGTTTCAAAATAGGATCAATATGGTCAAAGCATAACTTTCCTTCAAAAAGTACTTGCTCTTGGTCCTGAGCTAGCTCCTGGGTCAATACTTCTCCTTCGAATCCTTCCGGCACTTCAACGTCTACTCGTAACACGTGCAAATAGCAACCAATAAATAAAACAGTAGACAAAAAGTGTCCAATCATCCAAATAAAGTTCATAAACAGAGAGAACATAATTTTATGAATTTTTAGAAACTAGAATCGTCAAATTCGGAGTTTAAATGCAAAAGTTATAGCATTTTGAAGTTTAAATAGTCAATTAAATAATATTACAGAGAACAACTTTAGTCCAAAAATTAAATAAAATTCATCATTAGGTAGATCTCAGTTTTATACAAATTTAGAAATTTGAATCACTCAATTCGGAGTTAAAACGCAAAAGTTATAAGCGTTTGAAGTTTGAATCAAAATCTGAAATCAATATTTCGAATTAATAAATCATTTTCTTTTTCGGAAATTAATTTATTGCGTCAGCAGGGACACGTGTCAGCCTCTGATTGGTCTGCTGACGTTAGCCGGTCCACGGGCTCAGCCCACGGTTCGGCTCGGGTCCACCGTGGACCTGGTCCACGGCTCACGTGTATTGGCGGGTGGGACCTTTGGGGTGGCGTCATTCTTGGCGTCGGCGGGGTTTCGGACCCGTTCGGCGGTGGGACCGCACTGGTGGCGTCAAAGGCGGCGTCACTTGCCGCGGTGGGGTGGCCTCACGGCGGTGGGCCCCATGGCGTCGTGACGTCATGGTGCGGTTTGGCCGGCGTCAGCGACCGCAGGGGCCGTGTCGGTGACCAGCACGCCACGCATGGTAAGGCGACGCGGCGGTCAAGCTTCCGCCGCATGGCGCAATCCGGCCGTTGGTTTGGCCAAGCGGCTTGGATTGGATCTGGGTTTCACGCGTTTGGGTGAACGCGTCGAATCTGGATCGTTGGATCTAGATCCAACGGTTGAGATCCAATCTAACGCGTATAACGCGGCTAATGCTAACCGTACGATCTAGGTCTAACGGCTGAGATTGGATCTGGGGTTTGGAACGGGATCTCACTGGCGGGTGACGTGGCACGATCTGGTCCGTGCGATGGAGATCCGACGGTCCACGGAGCTCATGGTCGGCGATGGCGACGCGGCGGAGCTGGCTGGCCGGAGCTGGGGATGGCGACCAACGGCGCGGCGTTGCGGGGCTCCTCCGGCATGAAGACTTGCACTCCCGAACGCGTCTTGACGCGAGGAACTCGGATCTGGGCTCAACGGCGGCCGAGGACGACGGAGACGGCGGCAAACGGCAAGGAGGCGCGGCGGAGACCTAAACCAACTACGGCGAGCTCGCGACGCAACCTGTGGCGACTTCGGGTGGCGTGAGCTAGGGCTCTGATGCGCAATGAAGTCAGCTATCCGACACGGATGGCGGCGCATTAAATAGGCCCTCGGCGTCAGTGATACGCGGAAAAGAGGCCCCACGCCTGGCGGCGGCGAATCCGGCGGCGAGGAGAAGAGGTGACGTGGACGCATGCGAGCCGTTGGATCTTGATCCAACGGTTGGGTGGCTTGGGCTCGGGTCCGGCTCGGCGATCTGGCTGGTTCGGTCGGGGTTGGGTTCGGGCGACGTGGCGCGTTCGTGGCCGTTGGATCTTGATCCAACGGTCACGTGGCTATGGTTCAGCCGAGTGGGTTCGGCTTGACCACGGGCGCGGTCGGGTTCGGGTCGGACTCGAACTCGAGTCTGACTCGGGCTCGGTCGGAGCAACAGTGAAACCAACTCGATTTAATTAATCAAATTAAATTCTCCGAAATTCAATTAAATCATTAAAAATAGCAAAAGACTTAGAAAAATTCCAGAAAAATTCTGGAAAATATTTTGGAACATTTTGGACTCAAATAAAATATTTCTAACAAATTTTTATTTGCAAAGTTTAATTCTTTAATTATTTTAAAATGGAATAAATTCAAATAAATTCCAAATAAATCCAAATAAATTCCAGAAAATTCCAAAAATTCACCAGGGTGCCAAATCACACATGAATTTAAGAAAAGCAATTTTTTGGGGTGTTACACTTCAGTACAGCTTATCATCCGCAGACGGATGGACAGACCGAAACAGTTAATCAGATATTGGAGGATATGTTAAGAGCGTGTGCATTGGCTTATGCTACCTCTTGGCATAAAAAGTCTGCCAGATATCTTTGAGTTCAGCTACAACAATAGCTATCAAGCAAGTTTGCAAATGTCACCATTTGAGGCACTATACGGTCGACCCTGTCGAACACCGTTGAACTGGAATGAGACAGGCGAACGCCGTGTCTTTGGACCGGATATTCTTCAAGAAGCTGAAGAGCAGATTGCCATGATCCGGGAAAGACTGAAAATAGCACAGTCAAGACAGAAGAGCTACGCCGATAACCGTCGCCGAGACCTGAGTTTTGAACCAGAAGATTTCGTGTATCTCAGAGACACCACTCAAGGGCGTTAAGAGATTCCATGCCAAAGGAAAGCTCGCGCCGCGATATATTGGGCCATTTAAGGTTCTCAGCCGTAGAGGTGAAGCTACGTATCAGTTGGAGTTACCACAGTCGTTGGCAGGAGTACATGACGTTTTCCACGTGTCCCAATTGAAGAAGTGTCTCCGAGTACCTGATGACCAGACGCCACTAGAGGCAATTGAGCTACAAGAGGATTTGACTTACAAGGAACACCCTGTCAAGATTTTGGACACCATGGATCGAGAGATGAGAAACAAGTCAACCCGTTTCTGCAGAGTACAATGGAGCAACCATGTAGAGGGCGAAGCATCCTGGGAGCGCGAAGAGGATTTAAAGAAAGAGTTTCCGAACCTATTCTTTAGTTAGCCCTGAATCTCGGCGACGAGATTCTGTTAAGGGGGGAGGTTTGTAACACCCCAAATTTTTGCTTTTCATGAATTTAAATGTGATTTGGCACTTTTGTGAATTTTTGGAATTTTCTGGAATTTATTTTGATTTATTTGGAATTTATTTGAATTTATTCCCTTTTGAAATAATTAAAAATTTAATTTTGCAAATAAAATTTTGTTGGAAATATTTTATTTGAGTTCAAAATGTTCCAAAATATTTTCTAGAATTTTTCTGGAATTTTTCTGGAATTTTTCTGGAATTTTTCTAAGTGTTTTGCTATTTTTAATGAATTAAATGAATTTTTGGGAATTAAATTGAATATTTAATCACTGGTAAAAATCGAGTTGGTTTGTACTGTTCCTCCAACCCGGACCCGACCCGAGCCCGAGTCTGACTCGAGTTAGAGTCCGACTCGAACCTAACCTAACCCTAACCGTCTCGACCGCCCGATCAAGATCGAACGGCCGAGATTGAGCCACGTCACCCGAACCCAAGCCCGACCGTGCCAGCCAAGTCGCCCGAGCCGGACCCGAGCCCAAACCCCTGCACCGTTGGATCCTTATCCAACGGCTCACGTTGAGCCACGTCACCCCAATCCGAATCCAATTCGTATTCCGCCGCCGCAGCCGTGTGGGCCTCGGTTTCTGCGGTTTTCACGGACGTCGAGGGACCTATTTAATGCATCGCCGCCGCCAGCGTGTTGCCGACTTCCGTGCGCACCCGTAGCCCTAGACAACGTCGCCTGAGCCGCCGCCGTTTGCCCGCGCGAGCTCGCCGTAGTTGGTTTGGTGTTCCACCGCGGTTAATCGCCGTTTCCGCCGCCGTCCTCCGTCGCCGTTGAGCTTAGATCCGGAACCGCAAGGACCAGCCGAGTCGGAGGGGACCTTTCACTTCGCCGGAGCCGCGCCCAAACGCCGTCGGGCGTGTCGCCGTCCTCGTCTCCGGTGAGCCAGCACCGCTGCGCGCCAACGCCGTCGTTCGAGCTCCCTCTACCTTCCGATCCAGATCCAAAGGCCCAGATTCGTCCATGTCACCCCCGGTGAGATCCCACGCGCTAATCTCCAGATCTATTTCCAACCGTTGGATTTAGATCCAACGGCTTAGATCGCGCCACGTAGCCTTAACCGCACCGTACTAGATCCAATCTCAGCCGTTAGATCTAGATCGAACGGCTAGGGTTAGCCGCGTTGTAAACGTTAGATTGGATCTTGACCGTCCGATCAAGATCGAATGGTCTAGATCAGCCGAGTAGTTTTTCTACTGCGTTAAGCCATATCTAATCTGGGCCGTTGATTTTCAAATCAACGGCCGAGATCCCGCCACGTGGTGGGAAGATCGGCCGTCGCGGTCGGCCGCGCCACGCCGGTCGCCGCTGACGTCAGCCGTGACATCACGCGGGGCCCGTGTGTCAGCGACTGAACCAAACCGCACCATGATGTCACGCTGACGTCACGGTGGGGCCCTCGTGTTAGCCCGCTCGGCTGAGCCGTGCGCTGACGACATGCTGACGTCACCCGAGGGGCCCACCTGTCAGAGACACGAGCCGTGGACCGGGTG
This sequence comes from Rhipidocladum racemiflorum, assembly GCA_036346355.1. Lineage (NCBI taxonomy): Eukaryota > Viridiplantae > Streptophyta > Magnoliopsida > Poales > Poaceae > Rhipidocladum > Rhipidocladum racemiflorum. The sequence continues at coordinate 34,300,308 of CM070589.1, read as the reverse complement.
CACGGTGGACAGAGCCAAACCGTGCGCCGGGTCCATGGACCCGAGGCGACGTGGCGGCCTCTGATTGGTCCACGTGTCACGCTGACGCAATAAATCATTTTCCAAAAAAGAAATAATTTATTTAATTCGGTTTAATGAATTCAAATATGATTTCAAACTTCAAACGCTTATAACTTTTGCAATTTAACTCCGATTTGAGTGATTCAAATTTCTAAATATGTATAAAATTGAGATCTACCTAATGATGAATTTTATTTAATTTTTGGACCAAATTTTTTCTCTGTAATATTATTTAATTGATTATTTAAAATTTAAACACTTGTAACTTTTGCGTTTCAACTCCGAATTTGATGATTCCAGTTTCTAAAAATTCAGAAAAATATACTCTCTTTTTATGAACTTTATTTGGATGTTTGGACACTTTTTGTCTGCTATTTAATTATTTATTGCTATTTGCACGCTTTACGAGTAGACGTTGAAGTGCCCGAAGGATCGAAGGTGAAGTGCTGACCCAGGAGCTAGCTCACGACCAAGAGCAAGTGCTTTTTAAAGGCAAGTTATGCTTTGACCATGTTGACCCCATTTTGAAATTAATTTGATTTAAATTATTGCATGCTAATTTAAATTAGAATGCTTTACTTAATTATGGGAAATTAGATAAATGCCAAATTGCTGTACGACACCTTGATTAATTAAATATGTGCCATGACCCCCTTGTCACCCTAGTTGTAAATTATTAGTTGGACATTATTACATTGCCAACATGGGTAGTTAGACCGTTGTAGTATGCTTAGCCTTGCCACGTGAAATGCTTTGGACAATCAAATGCTAATATTGACTTAATGAGATATTGAATCTATTTTGAAAGAAGTATCATGTGTTGTGATTGTCGATGGCACGTGATGCATGGTAATCAACTGGGGTTTGATAAATAGTTTTCGAACGGGGCATGTGGCAAGAATGATCAGGTGGGCCAGTGGTGGCACCGGGAGCGTTGGTTTGGTTCTTCGGGTAGTCTTGCCCCGGTCACCTAAGGACTTAACCTTGCAAGCCTTTGAACTGAGTCAAACGTGCAACCACTTGTCTGTAATGGGAAGGACCTAGTTGATTAAGTTCCTAATAACGTACTTGTGGAACCTTGGGGTGTCAACTATACCTTTTGTGTAGTTGTACGGGGGAGCGTACTGGGGCTGCGGCCAAGTACCCATCTATCGGTGGATTGGCCTAAACTTCGCCTTTGTTAAGGGAAGGGTTAGTGTGCAAACACCGGGGAGGACCACTTGTGCTGTTAGAAGTTTCCGAAAGACTTTGTTACGGACGCTCGGCTTTGTGGTGTTTGGCTGTATCTTGTGGGTAAAGTGCATAACCTCTGCAGAGTGTAAAATCTATTCAAATAGCCGTGTCCGCGGTATTGGACATCGTTAGAGAATTACAGTCAAGGGTTAGACTTTCTTGAAAATAACTTGGACTTAAAAGGTTTGGTTTGGTTTAATAACGATGTTGTTGGAAATGTGGATTAGGAATGGAAAAGATGTTTATTAAATTTCTGGAAAAGTTATAGATCTTATACTTGTTTCAAATGCTTTCGAATCTACTTATGATACTTGTCAAATGCTGTTTACCGCAATTATACCTTGAGCAATTCCTTTGTATTAAGCCATGCATGTAGTATATTAGCTTGCATTCTGTGCATGACTTGCTGAGTACCAAGTACTCACCCTTGCCACAAGACAACACCAGTTGAAGAAGAGGCGACGCCAGCTTTGGAGGAGGAGCTCCAAGAGGAACCGTCTAACTAGGGAGCGAGCCCAGTCAGTTGCCTGTGGTATACTGGATGGCGCCACGAAGTTATCTTATTTTCCGCTGCTATTATTTCTCTTTTAATAAGTTTCGCCCTGCGAGGCGTATATTTGTAACTTGATCTTAAGGTCGAGCAACCCCGTTTGATTAACTACTTAAGGTACTTTATTATTTCGTTGAGTATGATTGTGATATTTACCAATGTTGAGACTGTGTGCACTAGCGTGTTCCTGGACTAGTGCTGAATACACAGAGGGTCCGGATTTGCAAATTCGGGTCCCGACAATGCACCTATTGTATTCTTCTGTGAGACCCCGGATCGGCTATCCGAAATCTCTTGTGTATTTCTGTACTAGTCCCAGATCAGTAGCTAGTACACACAGTCAACAGTGAAGTATCATTGCTGAACATAACGAAATTGTAACATAAATATAAAGTATTAGCCACAAGGCTTCTTATTACATCATATGGTCCCATGACCAGAGATCACGGCAGCGGAATAAAAATGACAAGAAACGTGTAACACTCTGGCATCTAGTATGCCTGAATGCTACCAAACATAGACTAAGAAACATCTAAATACTACAATTTAAGATAAATTACAGCAAAGGAGCAAATGCTAAAACCGAAAATTTCGGCAGCATCTCCTTTGTTTTATCATGATTTGAAGCAATAGCAATAACATGGCAAATAATATCATAACATAAGACATCTAAAACAACAATATAATGGATATAGCACCAACATAAGACCAAATATCAAGTTCAACCACTCCTTAAACTAATACGAAGCAAATAAAGGTCACAAGCGCACATTTTAATCCATACACCAAATTTCATGGCACTATTATTATAATCATGACTCAAATTGATAAGATTGCCTATAGGTGTGGAGCTACGTGAAGATGTGTAGCTAATGCCCCCTTTCCACATGCCGATTTCATGGTACCTAAAAACAACATAAACACAAGCGTGAGTTCAACACTCAGCAAGCATATCGCAATAGGTCGTAAAGAATAAATAAGGGCCAATAACAATACATACCATACTTTAACATTATGATCAAATCATAATTTCATCCACCACATCATAGCCATGACAAAGCACATTGTTCAGAACTCATTTTCATCCTCATGTATGCAATGCAATGCAATGCACATGTCTCCTGGAAGCATATACCGGTATTGCTGAGTGCACACCTGTCGGCGTGCACCCTCTTCCCCCTTCCATCTCGTAGATGGAGGGTGCCTACGCATCGCTTCCACTCACCACGTGGGTGGAATCACGAGGTAGGTCTTACAATCATGGCGCTCCGGATTAGTCATAACTTTCTTACCGACCTTACCGGACTAGTTATGACGTTCTCACCGACCGGGCCAGCTTTCATGCCATGTATGCAACACATGCCATAAACATAACAACTTGCATCAAACTGAACTAAACATGGCATAGTATCATAATAGTCCATTTTCATCATAACATTGGCAAGCACTAATCATTGCAAGGTATCACAACATGTAAGCAATTTGCATCTAGTCACAACTAGCAACATACATTACACTACTCATTACAATACACTTGCCTTAACCTCGGGCGATGGATTGGCGAGAGGTGTAGGGCACTCCCGGGGTCACACCACCTACGCAAACATACCACACATTCACAATGTGCACCCAAAATAGTACGCAAAAGCTCGTCTACCCCGACTTCACAAACTACTCCCAAAACCGAAAAATAGAGAATCTGTCCCGCCCGGACAGCAGAGTTCAAACTATCATAACTTTAGTTCTAGGACTCCGAATCGATTAAACGAGTACATCATCGCGAAGCTTAGGAAATTTACTAGCTTTTTCTAAGTATTGGGAAAAGCTGATTCGGCCTCTAAAATTGTTTAATCTACAAAACACTACGTTCTGTCCCAATTACGTCACAGTTTTGAACACGTTTGGTAAAACGACCATAACTTTCAAACGGCTGGGAGAAATTGGACGTTATTTATGTCCAATTAAATGTATTGCAGTTATCTACAACTTTCTCAATAGGTGTCGGACCAAATTCCTAATCTAAAATCGTGAAAACTCAAACCCTAGGTCGACTGCACAATCTGCCCGAAACAGAGAACGTGGCAAACTCTAGTTTTCTTCTAATCTACCCAATTACAGCACCACCAATTGATCTAAAATCATCCCAATACCCTCTAGAACAGCATCTAGACCAACCCCAAGGATTCCCCTAGCCATACCTTCTCCCGACGGACGATGAACCGACGAATCTCCTCCCGGTTCACGCGATCTCCTTCCTCGCTCCAAATCCACGGGATCTCCTCGTCGCGGAGCGCTCCAATGGTGAAAACAGTGGGATGGTGAGGTGGGGGGCTCCCCTAGGGCAGCAAGGATGGTGGAGAGGGGAGGGGAGGGGTGGTGGTGCAATGGGGAGAAGGGAGGAGGAGGGCGGCGCACAAGGGGGAGGTGGGGAAGGAGATGGGGCGGCTAGGGCAAGGGGGAGGCGCACAAAATGGCAGGGTGGAGGCGCCCAAGCCAATAAACCTGGTCCCCCCTCCCCACATGGGCCAAAACTCCTTCCCATTAAACCCCACGATTGTCGGGACCCGAATTTGCAAATCCGGACACTCTGAGTATTCATCACTAGTCTAGGATCACGCTAGTGCAAACAGTCTCAACATTGGTAAATATCACAATCATACTCAACGAAATAATAAAGTACTTAAAGTAGTTAATCAAACGGGGTTGCTCGACCTTAAGGTCAAGTTACAATATATCGCCTCATGAGGCGAAACTTATTAAAAGAGAAATAATAGCAGCTGAAAATAAGATAACTTCGTGGCGCCATCCAAAGATACCACGTGCAACGTGATCGGGCTCGCTCCCTAGTTAGACGGTTCCTCTTGGAGCTCCTCCTCCAAAGCTGGAGTCGCCTCTTCTTCAACTGTTGTTGTTTTGTGGCAAGGGTGAGTACTTGGTACTCAGCAAGTCATGCACAGAATGCAAGCTAATATACTACATGCATGGCTTAATACAAAGGAATAGCTCAAGGTATAATTGCGGTAAACAGCATTTGACAAGTATCATAAGTAGGTTCGAAAGCAGTAGAAACAAGTATACGATCAATAACTTTTCCAGGAATTTAATAAGCATCTTTCCCATTCCTAATCCACAGTTCCAACAATATCATTATTAAACCAAACCAAACCTTTTAAGTCCAAGTTATTTTCAAGAAAGTCTAACCCTTGTCTGTAATTCCCGAGCGATGTCCAATACCGCGGACACGGCTATTCGAATAGATTTTACACTCTGCAGAGGTTATGCACTTTACCCACAAGATACAACCAAACACCACAAAGGCGAGTGTCCGTAACAAAGTCATTCAGAAACTTCTAGCAGCACAAGTGGTCCTCCCCGGTGTTTGCACACTAACCCTTCCCTTAGCGAAGGCGAAGTTTAGGTCAATCCACCGTTAGATGGGTACCTGGTTGCAGCCCCGGTACACTCCCCCGTACAACTACACAAAATGTATAGTTGACACCTCGAGGTCCCATAGGTACGTTATTAGCAACTTAATCAACTAGGTCCATCCCATTACAGACATGTGGTTGCACGTTTGACTCAGTTCAAAGGCTTGCAAGGTTAAGTCCTTAGGGTGACCAGGGCAAGACTACCCGAAGAACCAAACCAACGCTCCCGGTGCCACAACTGGCCCACCTGATCATTCTTGCCACATACCCCGGTCGAAAACTATTTATCAAACCCCAGTTGATTACCATGCACCACGTGTCATCGACAATCACAACACATGATACTTCTTCAAAATAGGTTCAATATCTCATTAAGTCAATATTAGCATTTGATTGTCCAAAGCATTTCACGTGGCAAGGCTAAGCATACTACATCGGTCTAACTACCCATGTTGGCAATTTAATAATGTCCAACTAATAATTCACAACTAGGGTGACAAGGGGTCATAGCACATATTTAATTAACCAAGGTGTCATACAGCAATTTGGCATTTATGTAATTTCCCATAAATAAGTAAAGCATTTTCTAATTTAAATTAGCATGCAATAATTTAAATCAAATTGATTTCAAAAATGGGATCTACATGGTCAAAGCATAATTTGCCTTCAAAGAGTACTTGTTCTTGGTCTTGAGCTGGCTCCTGGGTCAACACTTCACCTTCGAAGCCCTCGGGCACTTCAACGTCTACTCGTAAAGCGTGCAAAGAGCAATAAATAAATAAACAGTAAACAAAAAGTGTCTGTAGGATCGAAGTAAACGAATATAGCAATCAGAGGGGGGGTGAATGATTATGCGGAAGCTAAAACAAAATTTTCGATCTACTGGAAGAACACCCCAACTCGGATTCAAAAGATTGCCTCGTAATCAACAAAAAACAGATTGACAGACGCTTGGTAAAAAGAGAATTCCTGGAGATCCAACCGTCGAAACGATCTGAAATTTTGACACAAGAAACTAGATTCCAATACGAATCAAACCCAAAAAGAATCAGCTCGATCGGACTTATGGATCAAAAGTTATGAGCTTCGCAAGCTTGCTGATCCAGAACTTGACGAGAATTGATCTAACGTAAACTTGAAAGTTTTAACAGAACCGACAAAGGTTTAATCAACTATACTTTGAGGAACTCTAAATCAATACCCTAGAAAGGTTTTTGATGGATCAAATGAAGATGAAACTCAACGATCAAAAAACCAATCTAGAATTAGAACAAGCATGCAAACAAAAACCAAAACAGAAAACACTGTAGCGACGTGGTTATCAGTAGCATAAAAATCTTGGAAGAATTGATCTTTATTTCTTTTGTCTAAAATACTCTCATCAAAAGAGTACAAACTCTAAAACTCTTGATGCGCTCAGCTCTCCTTGGTTGCACTTTCAACAGAGACAACCCTCCTATTTAAAGGACTAACCTGCATCGATTCCTATTCCCTAGAAGGAATCAGATTCAACACAACTCTACTTGGCCCAACCTGGCCGAGTACAACTCTTGCACGCGTATGGTAACCCTACCATACTCACGTGACTAACACTTTGCACGCGTATGACCACCTGCCATACTCACGTGACTAACACTTTGCACGCGAATGACCTCCTGCCATTCTCACGTGACTAACCATTCTTCATGTGCACCATTCCCTTAGCCCGAACGTCCCGCATGACATCCTTGACCACCAAGACCTCAGTTCCTCCTGAACCTAGTCCCGAACCTCAGTTCCTCCATGAACCTAGTTCCAGTCCCGTCATCGACCACATTCGTCTTCGAGCAATACCTGCACATGAACAAACCACAAAACAAATGTAACACCCCAAAATTTTGCTTTTCTTAAATTCATGTGTGATTTGGCACTCTGGTGAATTTTTGGAATTTTCTGGAATTTATTTGGATTTATTTGGAATTTATTTGAATTTATTCCATTTTGAAATAATTAAAGAATTTAATTTCGCAAATAAAATTTTGTTGGAAATATTTTATTTGAGTCCAAAATGATCCAAAATATTTTCCGTAATTTTCGAATTTTTCTCGAGTCATTTGCTATTTTTAAATGAATTAAATGAATTATCGGGAATTATTTTAATTATTAAATCGCTGGAAAATGCGAGTGGGTTTGTACTGCTCATCCGAAGCCCGAAGTCGGACTCGAAGTTCGAGTCCGACCCTAACCCGACTCGAGCCAGCTTGACCCAACCGAACCCGTTCAACCCCAATCGATCCCAACCGTTGGATCCGGATCCAACGGTCGAGATCATTTCAAGGCGTGACAACGGCTTCGAAGCCATCCTCGCTGGCCGATCGCGCCACGTGGACGGCGCACTTCGTCGTCTCCGCCGGATCCGAGCCGAATTCTCCGCCCGCCATCAGTGTCAACCTCGGTTTCCGCGCTCTACAAGCCGAGGCCCCTTTAAATACGCCGCCACCGCCATCGGAAGCGCACAACCAGACGCACTGAGCCCCCTTCTCACCTCGAGCTGAGCCGCCGCCGTCTGCCCCGCAATTGCTCGCCGGAGTAGAGGAAGTCTTCCGCCGCGGTTTCGTTGATCTCGCCGCCTCCGCCGCTTCTCCGACGCCACCAAGCCTGTGAATCGAGATCGCCGTGTCGCGCCAAGGCGCTGAGAGTGCCAGCCTTCACGCCGGAGTTGCACGGAACGCCCGACGGAGGTCGCTGCTTTCGCCTCCTCAAGCCAACGCCGCGCGCGCTATCACCAGCCCTCGCGGACTGATACCGGCCCGATCAAGATCTGAATCGTCACGGTGAGATCACGTTTAGATCCTCGGATCTAATCCCAGCCGTTGGATCTAGATCCAACGGTCCAGACAATTGGCCACGCTCACCCCGTAACGCGGCGTCACCCGATCAATCGGGCGTTGATTTTCGAATCAACGGCCGAGATTGTGCCACGCTGTCGGAAGCTTGACCGCCGCGTCGGCATCAGACGCACCAGCGTGACGCCGACACGGCGGGCCCGCGTCGGGACAGCGGAACCGCACCATGACGACATCGCCGACGCGTACGGTGGGGCCCGCTTGTCGGCCAGCCCGGCCGATGTCTTTGGCGTCGGCAAGAATGACGCCATCTGTAGGCCCCACTGCCGACCGTGAGCCATGAACCGAGTCCACGGTGGACCGAGCTGCAAGCGTGACCACGCCCATGGACCGGCCGACGCCACCGCCCAATCGAGGCTGCCACGTGTTTAGGCCGACGCAATAATTAATTTCAAAAGAAAATGATTTATTAATTCGAATAATGATTTGATTTTGTTCCAAATTTCAAACGCTTATAACTTTATGCTTCAACTCCGATTTGAGTGATTCAAATTTCTAAATTTGTATAAAATTCAGATCTACTCAAATATGAATTTTATTTATATTTTGGACTAAAGTTTTTCTCTGTAATATTATTTAATTGATTATTTAAACTTTAATAAATCATAACTTTTGCATTTTAACTGATTTGAACGATTCCAGTTTCTAAAAATCCGAGAAAATTATGTTCTCTCTGTTTATGGATTTTATTTGGAGTTTTGGGATGTTTTTGCCTATTGTTTATTTGTGTATTGCTATTTGCACGCTTTACGAGTGCAGACGTTGAAGTGCCTAAGGATTCGAAGGAGAAGTGTTGACTCAGATCCAACTCAAGACCAAGAACAAGTACTCTTTGAAGGCAAGTTGTGCTTTGACCATGTTGATCCTAATTCAAATCTATTTTGATTTAAACTATTGCATGCTAGTTCAATTAGAAAATACTTTGTTTAAACATGGGGGTTAGATAAGTACCAATTTGTCAGATGACACCTTGATTACTTAAGTATGTGCCATGACCCTTTGTCACCCTAGTTGTGGATTACTAGTTGGACATTATTAAATTGCCAACATGGGTTTTAGACCGTTGTAGTATAACGCTTAGACTCGCTACGTGCTCATGACATGGTTTTGGACAATCAAATGTTAATATTGACTTAATGATATATTGAACCTGTTTTGGAAAAGTATCATGTGATGTTGATGGCACGTGGTGCATGGTAATCAACCTGGGTTTGATAAACGATTTCGGCCGGGGCATGTGGCAAGAGTAATCGTGGGCCGCTTGTGGCATTGGGGATGTTGATTTGGTTCTTCTGTAGTCTTGCCCTGGTCACTCTAAGGACTTAACCTTGCAAGCCTTTGAACTGGGTCATACTTGCAACCACATGGTCGGAATGGGACGGCCCTAGTTGACTAAGTCGCTAAGGACTCACTTGTGGAGCCTCAGGTGTCAATTACACCGCTTGTGTGATTGTACGGGGAGCGTATCGTGGCTGTGGCCGATACCCATCTAACGGTGTGTTGGTCCCATACTTCGCCTTGGCTAAGGGAAGGGATGGTGTAGAGCACGAACCGGAGAGGACCAATTGTGTTGTTTGAGGCTTAGAAAGACTTTGTTACGGGAACTCGCCTTTGTGGTGTTTGACTGTATCTTGTGGGTAAAGTGCATAACCTCTGCAGAGTTTAGAATCTATTTAAATAGCCGAGTCCACGGTATTGGACATCGCTCGGGAATTACAGTCAAGGGTTAGACTTTCTGAAAATAACTTGGATTTGAAAGGTTGGTTTGGTTTAATAATGAAGATGATGGAAATGTGGTTTAGGATGGGGAAAAATGTTTATTAAACTTCTTGAAAAGTTATTTACGCTTTACTTATTTCTACTGCTTTCGAATCTACTTATATTACTTTTCAAATGCTGTTTACTGCAAATATACCTTGAGCTATTCCTTTGTACCAAGCCATGCATATAGTATATTAGCTTGCATTCTGTGCATGACTTGCTGAGTACCAAGTACTCACCCTTGCCTCAACACAACACCGCTGAAGAGGAGACTACGCCACTTTCGGAGGAGGAATTCCAAGAGGATCCGTCTACTTAGGGATGCGAGCCCACCATTGCTCGTGGTATACCGGATGGCGCCACGGTTATTTGATTTTCCGCCGCTTATTCTTTCTCTCTGAATAAGTTTTCGCCTTGCGAGGCATATATTTTTTACTTGGCCATAAGGTCGAGTAACCAAGTTTGGTTATTTAAATAAAGTACTTTATTGGTATCGAGTGGTATGATTGTGATATTTACCAATGTTAAGACTGTGTGCACTAGCGCTGCTCCTGGACTAGTGCTGAATACACAGAGGGTCCTGATTTGCAAATTCGGGTCCCGACAGAGGTGGTATCGTGCAGCCATACTTGACCTGTAGGCTCAACCCTAGCTAGAATGGTCGTAGGTGAGGATAAAACCTATTTTCTAAAAACTAAAAAAATTGTCAAGATAAGAAATGACATCTCGACTTATCCCCTTCTCTCTTTTCTTGTCTCTTGCTGAAATTTTCCCTTACCTTGTCACAATTTAAAAATTCCGAAGTTCTTACGTAAAGCACTCTTGTGACAGATGGAGGAAGAGTTCAACTACGTTGATCTGGGAGTTGGTCACGCTGCAGAACTTTGGCATATGCTACACTCTCGGAGATTTTGAGAAGCCCCAATACCAAGTGGAAGTGATCGCATAAGCGGGATTGATCAAGGCTTGTGACGTGAGGATTGAGGTACCGCTAGGAAAAAGGGCCCAGCAATCGCCCGATACACTGCACCGCCAGAGATCTACGATGCATATGGGTATCCAAGAAGTATCACGACGAGCAATGCGCACATTACCCGTATCTCACGCCAGAGAATTGAGAGTACGGTGTCTGCTACCATCCGCAAGCGATAACCTTCTTGACCAAGGCGATTCAGGATGAGGATGCCACGGTTACACAGCTTGGCACGATTTGTCGTCGCCAGAGGATGTACTAGATAATACAAGCAAGGAGCTACAGAAGGCCCGCAAGGAGATCACGACAGAGAAGAACAGATGGCGGGAAGCTCAAGAGTATGTGGCACACCTTCTACGTAAGGATTGACGAGTTGGAGATGACCTTGTACTGACCAGACTCCGTGAGCCAAGATTGAGCTACACGAGCCCGATCCAGAGGAGTCGATCTCGATGAGGACACTGCTTCTTCGACTACCATAGAGGACACGATTGCTGGACATGGCGATCAAGCTTTACGCTTCTATGCCACAAAGACCCGCACTGTGCCATGGAGGTTTTCTCGATGAGTGAGCGTAGGATCTATAGCGAGACTCCTTCGCCGAGTCGCGCCATAGAATAAAGAGTCACCCTTTAGGCGTTAGACTCCAAGTGTTAGTTCGATTTGGATTTTCATTGCTTGTCGAGTGTGCGTGATGTGTTGCAAGGCCCCTAGGCATTGTAAGCAACCATACCAAGTTACTATTAATATCAATAATAAAGTTGGACCTTAAGGTTACATCTTTCGCCCCGCATAAGTTCCATATCACTTGCCTATTCTTGTTTCCTCTCATCTCTAAAAGCCTAGAGCAAATCGACAGATGGTGAACACCCCTTGAAACCTTGAAGCAATGGAAGCGGTTCTCACCAAAGAAACCCCAATGATGGAGCACCAAAGACCGCCCTTTCGACATACGTAATTTTGGAGCATTTCTTGCTGCTCAGACTCGATTGATGCATGCTATGATGCAACAGATGCAACACGCCACCGCTCGTGCCACGATTAATCAAGTTAATCATGGACAACGCCGTAATACCGTACTATCGGGAATTCATGAGGACTCACCCACCCACTTTCTCTGGGAATGCCAATCCATTGGAGGCCGATGATTGGTTAAGATCAATCGAGAGGAAGCTACACATAGCTCAATGCATAGGAAATGAGAAGGTACTCTACGCTTCTCATCACCGAAGGAACACCGCCGAATGGTGGGAGAACTCGTGCCACGCAAGAGAACCCTCAAGATATCACTTGGGAAGAGTTCACAACAAGATTCCGACAAAGATCACGCGGCCTGGAAGGAATCATGGACCTTAAGAAGGAGGAGTTCAGAGCATCGAAGCAAGGTAATCAGCCCGGTGGCCGACTACCTAAACAAATTCACACAGCTAGCACGCTACGCACCGAGGATGTAGCGACAGATAAATCCGCATACCTCGCTTTTATGAAGGGACTTAACTCAGATTGCAAGTAGGATTGATCACCCACACCTTTCCGCATTTCCAAGAGTTGGTGAATAAGGCGCTTATTCTTGAGGACAAGCGCAAGGAACTGGATGAGAACAGAAGTGCAGGATGCAACAAAGAAGGATCACGCCAGAACGCATAAATACCGAGAGTTGCACCAAATCAATTCTTCAGTATTCCAACCACGTAATGCAACAAGGACACCATCCTCAGCACCAAGACCGCCAATCGTAACTACGGCACCCCCGCCCGCTTAGAAACGCTACTCCAGCAAACAAAGAAGGAACCGTGAGACGCTGCTACAATCGCAACGAGCCAGACACTTCGCCAACAGCTTGTCCAAAGAAGACAGCAGGAGTGACCCCAGCCGCTTCAATCTAGGAACCACCCAGCCTAGGACGCCAAAGACCAGAGCCACACCCTGCATCGTGGTGAGAGGCCGAGTCAACCATGTCACCGCAGATGCACCTGCAGAATGCTACTGGACGTCGTCTTTGGGTAAGTTACTTGTTAACTCAAGCACCTGCAACAGCTTTGTTTGACTCGAGCTTCGCATTCGCTTGTTTCGCTAGGCTTTGCTTCTAGGAATGATTTGAGGATTGCAAGAATTAAGTGCTTTCTTTTAGTTCATTCCCCTGGTTACTAACTCCGAACGAAAGTAGGATGTTCCGTGGTGAGAATACTGATAGGTGGAATAGAGTTACTAGCATACATTATAATTTTGGAGACCCGCACCTTAGACGTCATATTGGGAATGGATTGGTTATCCAAGCACAAGGCCGTATTGGATTGTGGACGAAGGACTATCTCGCTTGAGAGCCCGTGTGGGAAGAAAGTGGAATTCCAAGCCACCTGCAGCTAGAGATGGACAGCTTGATGGCTAACAGCACCAAGGCAATCAAAGATAGAGGATGTCCCAAGAGAGTGAATGAGTACCCGATGTTTTCCCGAAGATCTACCTGGTATGCCGCACAGGGACATAGAGTTTGTGATAGAGCTTGTACCTGCACAAGACCGATAGCTAAGAGACCCTATCGGATGTCCACCGAGGAGTTGGTAGAGATGAAGAAACAGCTAGAATAGTTAATGGAGAAAGGATTTATCGGATCGAGTTCGTCACTTCGTGGGGAGCACCAGCTTTTGTTCGCCAAGAAGAAGGACGGAGTTTCAGGATGTGCATTGACTACCGTGCACTCAATGAAGTCACCGTGAAGAATAAGTATCCGCTACCCAGATTGATGATTTGTTTGATCGGTTGAGAGGAGCCGGAGTTTTCTCCAAGATTGATCTGAGATCGGATACCATCGCTTGAAGATCCGGTCGAAGATATTCAAGACTGCATTCTCGCCAAGATATGGACATTACGAGTTTACGCTATGTCCTTTGGCCGATTTAATGCGCCAGCCTTATTTCATGAATATGATGAATAAGGTGTTCATCGAATAATTGGACAAGTTTGACCTCGATTTCATAGAAGATATCCTAAACTAATCCAATACATAGGATGAACATGACTAACACTTAAGGCGAGTTTTGGAAAAGCCGAGGGAACAAAGAACTTTTCGCCAAGTTCAGCAAGTGTGATTTTTGGAAGGACAAGGTGGAGTTTCTTGGACATGTAATGACCGCATGAAGGAGTTGCCGTAGATCCAAGCAAAGTAGAAGCTGTGTTACATTGGGAGCAACCAAGATCGTGACCTGCATTCGGAGTTTCCTTGAATGGCAGGATACTACCGCCGTTTCATCGAAGGCTTCTCGACAATTGCGAAACCTCTTACGCAATCGGCCAAGAAGGAAAAGAAGTTTGCATGGACGCTTTAATGTGAGAAAGGATTTCAGGAGTCGAAGAAGCGATTGACGCCGCGACCGGTGTTGGTTCTACCTGATGTTGCTCAAAGCTTCGATTTTTATTGTGACGATCGCGCCAAGGACTTGATGTGTGGCCGATGCGGAACGAAAGGTCGCCGCTTATGCATCAAGGCGCTTGAGGCCGCATGAGGAAAATTATCCGACACATGACTTGGAGTTAGCTGCCGTAGTGCATGCTTTGAAGATATGGCGCTACTATCTCGATTGGAAACAGATGTGAAGTATATACGGATCATAAGAGTTTTAAGTACATATTCACCCGATCGGATCTGAATATGAGGCAGAGGAGATGGTTAGAGTTGATCAAAGACTATAATGTTGGAATCCATTATCATCCCTGAAGGCCAACGTAGTAGCCGATGCCCCGAGTCGGAAAAGCCATACCGTGAGTACGCTGCTAGCCACAAGTCGTGATGAGTTATGTGAGGATTTTCAGAAAATGAAGATCGAGGTAGTACCTAGGGATTCTTGGCCGCATTAGAAGTAAAGCCTACCCTAGAGGATCGGATCCGAGAAGGATGTATGATGATGACAAGATCCGCAGGATTAAGTCCATCAAGGAGGAAGGCAAGGCGTAGGACTTCAAGTTGATGAGCAAGGCACGTTGTGGATGAAGGATCGCATTTGTGTGCCTAACAAAAAGGAGTTAAAGCAACTGATTTTGGAAGAAGCCCATGACTCTAAGTACTCAATTCATCCTGAAGCGCTAAGATGTATCAGATCTCAAGGAGAGATTCTCGTGGCCGAGTATGAAACGTGAAGTTGCCGAGAGCATGTTGCATTGTGCGACGATGCCGGAGAGTCAAGGCAATGCATCGTAGACCAGCAGGATTGCTACAAATTGCTGAAAATACCTCGAGTGGAAGTGGGAGGAAATTGGAATGGATTTCATCACCGGGTTTACCTAAGACTCAAGGAGGTTACGACTCCATATGGGTTGTAGTAGATCGTTTAACCAAGGTAGCTCATTTTATCCCGTGAAGACCACTTTACTGGAGATAAATTAGCGTAATTATACATGATCAGATTGTCTGTTTGCACGGAGTGCCAAAGAGGATTGTATCGACAGAGGTACCCAATTTACCTCAAGGTTCGAATAAGTTGCATGAAGCCATGGGAACCCGCTTGAACTTCAAGACAGCTTATCATCCACGGATCTGACGACAGACCAGAAAGAGTCAACCAGATTCGGAGGATATGTTGAGAGCTTGTGCATTAGCTTATGCTACTTCTTGGGATAAGAGTTTACCGTATGCCGAGTTCGATTACAACAATAGTTATCGTGCTAGTTTACAGATGTCACCTTTTGAGGCATCAGATGGTCGACCCGCCGGACGCCATTGAATTGGAATGAGACCGGCCGGCGCCGTGTCTTTGGGCCTGATATTCTTCAAGAGGTCAAGAGCAGATCGCCATGATTAGGAAAGGTTGAAGACAGCCCAATCTCGGCTGTATGTTATGCTGATAATCGTCGCCGAGACTTGAGTTTTGAACCAGAAGACTTTGTATACCTCAGAGTTACGCCTCTCAGGGGAGTTAAGAGGTTCCATGCCAAAGGGAAACTCGCACCCCGTTATGTTGGACCATTTAGGATTTTGAGCCGCAAAGGCGAAGTTGCTTACCAGCTAGAGTTGCCGCAGTCGTTAGCAGGAGTACATGACGTGTTCCACGTGTCCCAGCTAAAGAAGTGTCTTCGAGTGCCAGAGGAGCAAACACCCTTGGAGTCAATCGAGCTGCAAGAAGATCTGACTTACAAGGAGCATCCCGTGAGGATTTTGGACACTATGGATCGAGAGACTAGGAACAAGTCAACCCGTTTCTGTAGAGTTCAGTGGAGCAACCATACAGAGAGTGAAGCAACTTGGGAGCGCGAAGAGGATTTGAAGAAAGAGTTCCCAAGCCTATTCTGTAGTAAGCCCTGAATCTCGGGGATGAGATTCTATTAAGGGGGGAGGTTTGTAACACCCCAAAATTTTGCTTTTCTTAAATTCATGTGTGATTTGGCACTCTGGTGAATTTTTGGAATTTTCTGGAATTTATTTGGATTTATTTGGAATTTATTTGAATTTATTCCATTTTGAAATAATTAAAGAATTTAATTTCGCAAATAAAATTTTGTTGGAAATATTTTATTTGAGTCCAAAATGATCCAAAATATTTTCCGTAATTTTTCTCGAGTCATTTGCTATTTTTAAATGAATTAAAATGAATTATCGGGAATTATTTTAATTATTAAATCATTGGAAAATGCGAGTGGGTTTGTACTGTTCATCCGATCGAGTTCGAAGTCGACTCGAGTTCGAGTCCGATTAACCCGACCTGAGCCGCTTGACCCAACCGAACCCGCTCAACCCCAATCGATCCCAACCGCTGGATCCGTGATCCAACGGTCAGATCATTCGCTGCGGATAACGGCAGCTACTCGAGCTATCCTCTCGCCGATCGCGCCACGCGGACGGGCCGCGATTTCGTCGTCTCCGCGGATCCGAGCCGAGTTCTCGCCGCCATTGTCAGGTCAACCTCGGTTTCCGCGCTTACACGGAAGCCGAGGCCCCTTTAAATACACCGCCACCGCCATCGGGAAGCGCACAACCGTGACGCACTGGAGCCCCTTCACCTCGCCGAGCCGCCTGCCGTCTCCGCAATTGCTCGCCGGAGTAGAGGAAGTCTTCCGCGCGGTTTTCGTTGATCTCCGCCGCCTCGCCGTTCTCCGACGCCACCAAGCCCAGAATCGAGATCGCCGTGGTCGCCGCCGGCGCCTGAGTGCCAGCCTTCACGCGAGTTGTACGGAACGCCGCACGGAGGTCGCTGCCTTCGCCTCCGGTCAAGCCAACGCCGCCGCGCCGCCATCGCTCGCGAACTTGACACCGTCCGATCAAGATCTGGCGTCACGGTGAGATCACGCTTAGATCCTCGGATCTAATCCCAGCCGTTGGATCTAGATCCAACGGTCCAGATTGACCACGCTCACCCCGTAACGCGTCGCTACCCGATCAATCCGGGGCCGTTGATTTTCGAATCAACGGCCGAGATTGTGCCACGCTGTCGGGAAGCTTGACCGCCGCGGCCCAGACTCGCTGGCTGCGTGAGACGCCGACACGGCGGGCCAGCGCTGCCGACGGACAATGAATCAGCACCATGACGACATCGCCGACGTCACGGTGGGGCCCGCTTGTCGCCACTGCCCTGCGAGTCAGGCCGACGCCAAAGAATGACGCCATCTCAGAGGCCCCACTGCCGCCGATCGCGGAGCCATGAACCGAGTCCACGGTGGACCGAGCCAAGCGTGACCACGCCCATGGACCGGCCGACGCCACCGCCCAATCGAGGCTGCCACGTGTTTAGGCTGACGCAATAATTAATTTCCAAAAGAAAATGATTTATTAATTCGAATAATGATTTCGTGATTTTGTTCCAAATTTCAAACGCTTATAACTTTATGCGTTTCAACTCCGATTTGAGTGATTCAAATTTCTAAATTTGTATAAAATTCAGATCTACTCAAATATGAATTTTATTTATATTTTGGACTAAAGTTTTTCTCTGTAATATTATTTAATTGATTATTTAAACTTTAATAAATCATAACTTTTGCATTTTAACTCCGATTTGAACGATTCCAGTTTCTAAAAATCCAGAAAATTATGTTCTCTCTGTTTATGGATTTTATTTGGAGTTTTGGGATGTTTTTGCCTATTGTTTATTTGTGTATTGCTATTTGCACGCTTTTACGAGTAGACGTTGAAGTGCCTAAGGATTCAAGGAGAAGTGTTGACTCAGGATCCAACTCAAGACCAAGAACAAGTACTCTTTGAAGGCAAGTTGTGCTTTGACCATGTTGATCCTAATTCGAAATCTATTTTGATTTAAACTATTGCATGCTAGTTCAATTAGAAAAATACTTTGTTTAAACATGGGGGTTAGATAAGTACCAATTTGTCAGATGACACCTTGATTACTTAAGTATGTGCCATGACCCTTTGTCACCCTAGTTGTGGATTACTAGTTGGACATTATTAAATTGCCAACATGGGTTTTAGACCGTTGTAGTATAACGCTTAGACTCAAGCTACGTGCTCATGACATGGTTTTGGACAATCAAATGTTAATATTGACTTAATGATATATTGAACCTGTTTTGGAAAAGTATCATGTGATGTTGATGGCACGTGGTGCATGGTAATCAACTGGGTTTGATAAACGCTTTCGGCCGGGCATGTGGCAAGAGTAATCAGTGGGCCAGCTTGTGGCATTGGGGATGTTGATTTGGTTCTTCTGGTAGTCTTGCCCTGGTCACTCTAAGGACTTAACCTTGCAAGCCTTTGAACTCGGGTCATACTTGCAACCACATGGCTGGAATGGGACGGCCCTAGTTGACTAAGTCGCTAAGGACTCACTTGTGGAGCCTCAGTGGTGTCAATTACACCGCTTGTGTGATTGTGCAGGGAGCCGTATCGTGGCTGTGGCCGTGATACCCATCTAACGGTGTGTTGGTCCCATACTTCGCCTTGGCTAAGGGAAGGGATGGTGTAGAGCACGAACCTGAGAGGACCACCTCGTGTTGTTTGAGGCTTCCAAAGGCTTTGTTACGAGGAACTTCGCCTTTGTGGTGTTTGACTGTATCTTGTGGGTAAAGTGCATAACCTCTCGCAGAGTTTAGAATCTATTTAAATAGCCGAGTCCACGGTATTGACATCGCCGGGAATTACAAATTTACAAGGGTTAGACTTTCTGAAAATAACTTGGATTTGAAAGGTTGGTTTGGTTTAATAATGAAGATGATGGAAATGTGGTTTAGGATGGGGAAAATGTTTATTAAACTTCTTGAAAAGTTATTTACGCTTTACTTATTTCTACTGCTTTGAATCTACTTATATTACTTTTCAAATGTCAAGCATCGCAAATATACCTTGAGCTATTCCTTTGTACCAAGCCATGCATATAGTATATTAGCTTGCATTCTCAGGCATGACTTGGTCGAGTACCAAGTACTCACCCTTGCCTCAACACAACACCGCTTGAAGAGGAGACTACGCCACTTTCTGGAGGAGGAATTCCAAGAGGATCCGCTCACTTAGGGGATGCGAGCCCGATCGGTTGCCTGTGGTATACCGGATGGCGCCACGGTTATTTGATTTTCCGCTGCTATTCTTTCTCTCTGAATAAGTTTCGCCTTGAGGCATATATTTGTAATCTTGGCCATAAGGTCGAGTAACCAAGTTTGGTTATTTAAATAAAGTACTTTATTGGTATCGAAAGTGGTATGATTGTGATATTTACTAATGTTAAGACTGCAGTGCACTAGCGCGTTCTCGACTAGTGCTGAATACACAGAGGGTCCGGATTTGCAAATTCGGGGTCCCGACAGAGGTGGTATCGAGCCATACTTGACCGTAGGCTCAACCCTAGCTAGAATGGTCGTAGTGAGGATAAAACCTATTTTCTAAAAACTAAAAAAATTGTCAAGATAAGAAATGACATCTCGACTTATCCCCTTCTCTCTTTTCTTGTCTCTTGCTGAAATTTTCCCTTACCTTGTCACAATTTAAAAATTCCGAGTTCTTACGTAAAGCACTCTTGTGACAGATGGAGGAAGAGTTCAACTACGCTTGATCTCGGGAGTTGGTCACGCCGCGAACTTTGGCATATGCTACAGACTCTCTGAGATTTTGAGAAGCCCCAATACCAAGTGGAAGTGATCGGACAAGCGGGATTGATCAAGGCTTGTGACGTGAGGATTGAGGTACCGCTAGGAAAAAGGGCCAGCAATCGCCCGATACACCGTGACCGCCGTGAGATCTACGATGCATATGGGTATCCAAGAAGTATCACGACGAGCAATGCGGCACATTACCCGTGATCTACGCCAGAGGTGGAGAGTACGGTGTTCCGTTACTATCCACGCAGCGATAACCTTCTTGACCAAGGCGATTCAGATGAGGATGCCACTTGCCATACACACGCTTGGCACGATTTGTCGCCGCCCGTGAGGATGTACTAGATAATACAAGCAAGGAGCTGCTGAAGGCCCGCAAGGAGATCACGACAGAGAAGAACAGATGGCGGGAAGCTCAAGAGTATGTGGCACACCTTCTACGAAGGATTGACGAGTTGGAGATGACCTTGTAACGGACCGGACTCCAGAGCCAAGATTTGAGCTACACGAGCCTGATCCAGGAGTCGATCTCGATGAGGACATCGCTTCTTCGACTACCATAGAGGACACGATTGGTCGGACATGGCGATCGCTTTCGCGCTTATGCCACAAAGACCTGCACTCAGGCCATGGAGGTTTTCTCGATGAGTGAGCGTAGGATCTATAGCGAGACTCCTTCACGAGTCGCGTCATAGAATAAAGAGTCACCCTTTAGGCGTTAGACTCCGTTGTTAGTTCGATTTGGATTTTCATTGCTTGTCGAGTGTGCAAGATGTGTTGCAAGGCCCCTAGGCATTGTAAGCAACCATACCAAGTTACTATTAATATCAATAATAAAGTTGGACCTTAAGGTTACATCTTTCGCCCCGCATAAGTTCCATATCACTTGCCTATTCTTGTTTCCCTCTCATCTCTAAAAGCCTAGAGCAAATCGACAGATGGTGAACACCCGCGAAACCTTGAAGCAATGGAAGCGTTCTCACCACAGAAACCCCAATGATGGAGCACCAGCACCGCCACTGGACATACAGAATTTTGGAGCATTTCTTGCTGCTCAGACTCAGTTGATGCATGCTATGATGCAACAGATGCAACACGTCACTGCTCAGGCCACAGTTAATCAAGTTAATCATGGACAACGCCAGAATACCAGACTATCAGAATTCATGAGGACTCACCCACCCACTTTCTCTGGGAATGCCAATCCATTGGAGGCCGATGATTGGTTAAGATCAATCGAGAGGAAGCTACACATAGCTCAATGCATAGGAAATGAGAAGGTACTCTACGCTTCTCATCAATTTGGAAGGAACAATGCCGAATGGTGGGTGAACTATGTGCAACGCAAGAGAACCCTCAAGATATCACTTGGGTAGAGTTCACAGGTGCATTCAAGCCGAGATCACGTGCCTGAAGGAATCATGGACCTTAAGAAGGAGGAGTTCAGAGCATCAAGCAAGGTAATCAGCCGGTGGCCGACTACCTAAACAAATTCACACAGCCTAGCACGCCACGCACCGAGGATGTAGCGATGTATAAATCCGCATACCTCGCTTTTATGAAGGGACTTAACTCAGATTGCAAGTAGGATTGATCACCCACACCTTTCCAGATTTCCAAGAGTTGGTGAATAAGGCGCTATTCTTGAGGACAAGCGCAAGGAACCGGATGAGAACAGAAGTGCAGGATGCAACAAAGCAAGGATCACGCCAGGAACGCAATACCGAGAGTTGCACCAAATCAATTCTTCGTGATTCCAACCACGTAATGCAACAAGGACACCATCCCCAAAGCACCAAGACCTGCCAATCGTAACTACTGCACTTCGCCCGCTTAGAAACGCTTACCTGTGCAACAAGAAGGAACCGTGAGACGTCACATAACCGCAACGAGCCAGACACTTCGCCAACAGCTTGTCCAAAGAAGACAGCAGGAGTGACCCGATTCGCTTCAATCTAGGAACCACCCAGCTAGGACGCCAAAGATCAGGAGCCACACCCCTGCATCGTGGTGAGAGGCCGAGTCAACCATGTCACCGCAGATGCACCGCACGCTACTGACGTCGTACTAGGTAAGTTACTTGTTAACTCAGACTCGCACAGCTTTGTTTGACTCTCGAGCTTCAGATTCGCTTGTTTCGCAAGGCTTTGCTACTAGGAATGATTTGAGGATTGCAAGACTTAAGTGCATGCTTTTAGTTCAAACCCTGGTTCCGAACTCCGAACGAAAGTAGGATGTTCCGGTGAGAATACTGATAGGTGGAATAGAGTTCCTAGCAAACCTTATAATTTTGGAGACCTGCACCTTAGACGTCATATTGGGAATGGATTGGTTATCCAAGCACAAGGCCGTATTGGATTGTGGACGAAGGACTATCTCGATTGAGAGCCCGTGTGGGAAGAAAGTGGAATTCCAAGCCACCGCGATTAGAGTTGGACAGCTTGATGGCTAACAGTATCAAGGCAATCAAGATAGAGGATGTCCCAAGAGTGAATGAGTACCCGATGTTTTTCCCGAAGATCTACCTCGGTATGCCGCGACAGGACATAGAGTTTGTGATAGAGCTTGTACCGGGTACAGCACCGATAGCTAAGAGACCCTATCGGATGTCCACCGAGGAGTTGGTAGAGATGAAGAAACAGCTAGAGGAGTTAATGGAGAAAGGATTTATCGCATCGAGTTCGTCGCCGTGGGGAGCACCGGTTTTGTTCGTCAAGAAGAAGGACGGAGTTTCAGATGTGCATTGACTACCGTGCACTCAATGAAGTCACCGTGAAGAATAAGTATCCGCTACCCAGATTGATGATTTGTTTGATCGCTTGAGAGGAGCCGGAGTTTTCTCCAAGATTGATCTCGAGATCGATACCATCGATTGAAGATCCGGTCGTAAGATATTCAAGACTTCATTCTCGCCAAGATATGGACATTACGAAGTTTACGATTATGTCCTTTGGGCCGATTTAATGCGCCAAATTTTATTTCATGAATATGATGAATAAGGTGTTCATGGAATAATTGGACAAGTTTGTCGTCGTGTTCATAGACGATATCCTAATCTACTCCAAGACAGGAGGATGAACATGCCGAACACTTAAGGCGAAGTTTTGGAAAAGCCGAGGAACAGAACTTTTCGCCAAGTTCAGCAAGTGTGATTTTTGGAAGGACAAGGTGGAGTTTCTTGGACATGTAATGACCGCAGAAGGAGTTGCCGTAGATCCAAGCAAAGTAGAAGTCGTGGTTACATTGGGAGCACCAAGACTGTGACCCAGATTCGAGTTTCCTTGGAATGGCAGATACTACCGCCGTTTCATCAAGGCTTCTCGACAATTGCGAAACCTCTTACGCGAATCGCCAAGAAGGAAAAGAAGTTTGCATGGACGCTTTAATGTGAGAAAGGATTTCAGGAGTCAAGAAGCGATTGACGCCGGCACCGTGTTGGTTCTACCTGATGTTGCTCAAAGCTTCGATTTTATTGTGACGACGCGCCAAGGACTTGGATGTGTGCCGATGCAGAACGGAAAGGTCGCCGCTTATGCATCAAGGCGCTTGAGGCCGCATGAGGAAAATTATCCGACACATGACTTGGAGTTAGCTGCCGTAGTGCATGCTTTGAAGATATGGCGTCACTATCTCGATTGGAAACAGATGTGAAGTATATACGGATCATAAGAGTTTTAAGTACATATTCACCCAATGGATCTGAATATGAGGCGAGGAGATGGTTAGAGTTGATCAAAGACTATAATGTTGGAATCCATTATCATCCCTGAAGGCCAACGTAGTAGCCGATGCCCTGAAAGTCGGAAAAGCCATACCGTGAGTACGTTGCTAGCCACAAGTCGGGATGAGTTATGTGAGGATTTTCAGAAAATGAAGATCGAGGTAGTACCTAGGGGATTCTTGGCGCATTAGAAGTAAAGCCTACCCTAGAGGATCAGATCCGAGAAGGATGTATGATGATGACAAGATCCGCAGGATTAAGTCCATCAAGGAGGAAGGCAAGGCAGAGGACTTCAAGTTGGATGAGCAAGGCACGTTGTGGATGAAGGATCGCATTTGTGTGCCTAACAAAAAGGAGTTAAAGCAACTGATTTTGGAAGAAGCCCATGACTCTAAGTACTCAATTCATCCCGAAGCGCCAAGATGTATCAGATCTCAAGGAGAGATTCGGTGGCCGAGTATGAAACGTGAAGTTGCCGAGCATGTTGCATTGTGCGACGATGCCGGAGAGTCAAGGCAATGCATCGAGAGACCAGCAGGATTGCTACTACAAACGTTGAAAATACTCCGAGTGGACGTGGGAGGAAATTGGAATGGATTTCATCACTGGTTTACCCAAGACTCAAGGAGGTTACGACTCCATATGGGTTGTAGTAGATCGTTTAACCAAGGTAGCTCATTTTATCCCCGTGAAGACCACTTACTCTGAGATAAATTAGCGTAATTATACATGATCAGATTGTCTGCTTGCACGGAGTGCCAAAGAGGATTGTATCGGACAGAGGTACCCAATTTACCTCAAGGTTCTCGAATAAGTTGCATGAAGCCATGGGAACCCGTTTGAACTTCAAGATGTACCTTATCATCCACAGACGAGACAGGCATCAAAGAGTCAACCAGATTCTGGAGGATATGTTGAGAGCTTGTGCATTAGCTTATGCTACTTCTTGGGATAAGAGTTTACCGTGATGCCGAGTTCAATTACAACAATAGTTATCAGGCTAGTTTACGATGTCACCTTTGAGGCCTTTGTATGGTCGACCACTGTCGGACGCCATTGAATTGGAATGAGACCCGAGCGCCGTGTCTTTGGGCCTGATATTCTTCAAGAGGTCAAGAGCAGATCGCCATGATTAGGGAAAGGTTGAAGACGGCCCAATCTCGATGCCAGAGTTATGCCGACAATCGTCGCCGAGATTTGAGTTTTGAACCGTAAGACTTTGTATACCTCGTAGTTACGCCTCTCGGGGGAGTTAAGAGGTTCCATGCCAAAGGGAAACTCGCACTCGCTATGTTGGACCATTTAGGATTTTGAGCCAGAAGGCGGTTGCTTACTACCTAGAGTTGCCGCATCGTTAGCGTGAGTACATGACGTGTTCCACGTGTCCCGGCTAAAGAAGTGTCTTCGAGTGCCGAGGAGCAAACACCCTTGGAGTCAATCGAGCAGCAAGAAGATCTGACTTACAAGGAGCATCCCGTGAGGATTTTGGACACTATGGATCGAGAGACTAGGAACAAGTCAACCCGTTTCTGTAGAGTTCAGTGGAGCAACCATACAGAGAGTGAAGCAACTTGGGAGCGCGAAGAGGATTTGAAGAAAGAGTTCCCAAGCCTATTCTATAGTAAGCCCTGAATCTCGGGGATGAGATTCTATTAAGGGGGGAGGTTTGTAACACCCCAAAATTTTGCTTTTCTTAAATTCATGTGTGATTTGGCACTCTGGTGAATTTTTGGAATTTTCTGGAATTTATTTGGATTTATTTGGAATTTATTTGAATTTATTCCATTTTGAAATAATTAAAGAATTTAATTTCGCAAATAAAATTTTGTTGGAAATATTTTATTTGAGTCCAAAATGATCCAAAATATTTTCCAGAATTTTTCTGAGTCATTTGCTATTTTTAAATGAATTAAATGAATTACTGGGAATTATTTTAATTATTAAATCGCTGGAAAATGCGAGTGGGTTTGTACTGTTCATCCGACCGAGCCCGAGTCAGACTCGAGTTCGAGTCCGACCCGAACCCGACTGAGCAGCTTGACCCAACCGAACCCGTTCAACCCCAATCGATCCCAACCGTTGGATCCGGATCCAACGGTCGGGATCATTTCGCTGCGTGACAACGGCGGCGCCCAGAGCCATCCTCGCCGCCGATCGCGCCCACGTGGACGGGCCGCGATTCGTCGTCTCCGCCGGATCCGAGCCGGAGTTCTCCGCCCGCCGTCAAGTCAACCTCGGTTTCGCGCTCTACACTGAAGCCGAGGCCCCTTTAAATACACCGCCACCGCCATCGGGAAGCGCACAACCGTGACGCACCAGCCCCTTCTCACCTCGCTCGAGCCGCCCGTCGTCCGCAATTGCTCGCCGGAGTAGAGGAAGTCTTCCGCCGCGGTTTCGTTGATCTCCGCCGCCCGCCGCTTCTCCGACGCCACCAAGCCTGTGAATCGAGATCGCCAGTGGTCGCGCCAGCGCTGGGAGTGCCGGCCTTCACGCCGGAGTTACTAAACGCCGCCGCGGGAGGTCGCCGTCTTCGCCTCCGGCCAAGCCAACGCCGCCGCTGCCTCATCACCGCGAACTCGGACGGCCGTCCGATCAAGATCGGCGTCACGGTGAGATCACGCTAGATCCTCGGATCTAATCTCAGCCGCTGGATCTAGATCCAACGGTCCAGATTGGCCACGTTCACCCCGTAACGCGTGCGCTACCCGATCAATCCGGGCCGCTGATTTTCGAATCAACGGGCGAGATTGTGCCACGCTGTCGAAGCTTGACTGCCGCGGCCACGCACTCAGCGTGAGACGCTGACACGGCGGGCCCGCGCGTCAGCGGGACAGCAGAACCGCATCATGACGACATCGCTGACGTCACGGTGGGGGCCCGCTTGTCGCCAACCGCCTCAAAGCAGGCCGACGCCAAGAATGACGCTATCCGTAGGCCCCACTGCCACCGGCCGTGAGCCATGAACCGAGTCCACGGTGGACCGAAAGCCAAGCGTGGACCACGCCCATGGACCGGCCGACGCCACCGCCCAATCGTAGGCTGCCACGTGTTTAGGTGACGCAATAATTAATTTCCTAAAAGAAAATGATTTATTAATTCGAATAATGATTTTGATTTTGTTCCAAATTTCAAACGCTTATAACTTTTATGCTTTCAACTCCGATTTGAGTGATTCAAATTTCTAAATTTGTATAAAATTCAGATCTACTCAAATATGAATTTTATTTATATTTTGGACTAAAGTTTTTCTCTGTAATATTATTTAATTGATTATTTAAACTTTAATAAATCATAACTTTTGCATTTTAACTCCGATTTGAACGATTCCAGTTTCTAAAAATCCAGAAAATTATGTTCTCTCTGTTTATGGATTTTATTTGGAGTTTTGGGATGTTTTTGCCTATTGTTTATTTGTGTATTGCTATTTGCACGCTTTACGAGTAGACGTTGAAGTGCCGGAAGGATTCGAAGGAGAAGTGTTGACTCAGGATCCAACTCAAGACCAAGAACAAGTACTCTTTGAAGGCAAGTTGTGCTTTGACCATGTTGATCCTAATTCGAAATCTATTTTGATTTAAACTATTGCATGCTAGTTCAATTAGAAAAATACTTTGTTTAAACATGGGGGTTAGATAAGTACCAATTTGTCAGTGATGACACCTTGATTACTTAAGTATGTGCCATGACCCTTTGTCACCCTAGTTGTGGATTACTAGTTGGACATTATTAAATTGCCAACATGGGTTTTAGACCGCTGTAGTATCTTTGCTTAGACACACTTTCGTGCTCATGACATGGTTTTGGACAATCAAATGTTAATATTGACTTAATGATATATTGAACCTGTTTTGGAAAAGTATCATGTGATGTTGATGGCACGTGGTGCATGGTAATCAAGCGGGGTTTGATAAAACGCTGACGGGCATGTGGCAAGAGTAATCAGTGGGCCATTGTGGCATTGGGGATGTTGATTTGGTTCTTCTAGTAGTCTTGCCCTGGTCACTCTAAGGACTTAACCTTGCAAGCCTTTGAACTGGTCATACTTGCAACCACATGGTCGAATGGGACGGCCCCTAGTTGACTAAGTCGCTAAGGACTCACTTGTGGAGCCTCAGGGTGTCAATTACACCGCTTGTGTGATTGTACGGGGAGCGATCGTGGCTGTGGCCAGATACCCATCTAACGGTGTGTTGGTCCCATACTTCGCCTTGGCTAAGGGAAGGGATGGTGTAGAGCACGAACCTGAGAGGACCACTGTGTTGTTTGAGGCTTCCAAAGGCTTTGTTACTGAACTCGCCTTTGTGGTGTTTGACTGTATCTTGTGGGTAAAGTGCATAACCTCTGCAGAGTTTAGAATCTATTTAAATAGCCGAGTCCACTGTACTTGACATCGCTCTGTAATTACAGTCAAGGGTTAGACTTTCTGAAAATAACTTGGATTTGAAATGTTGGTTTGGTTTAATAATGAAGATGATTTAAATGTGGTTTAGGATGGGGAAAAATGTTTATTAAACTTGTTGAAAAGTTATTTACTCTTTACTTATTTCTACTGCTTTAATCTACTTATATTACTTTTCAAATGTCAAGCATCGCAAATATACCTTGAGCTATTCCTTTGTACCAAGCCATGCATATAGTATATTAGCTTGCATTCTGCATGACTTGGTCGAGTACCAAGTACTCACCCTTGCCTCAACACAACACCGCTTGAAGAGGAGACTACGCCACTTCGGAGGAGGAATTCCAAGAGGATCCGCTCTACTTAGGGATGCGAGCCCGCCGATTGCCTGTGGTATACTGGATGGCGCCACGAAGTTATTTGATTTTCCGCTGCTATTCTTTCTCTCTGAATAAGTTTCGCCTTGCGAGGCATATATTTGTAACTTGGCCATAAGGTCGAGTAACCAAGTTTGGTTATTTAAATAAAGTACTTTATTGGTATCGAGTGGTATGATTGTGATATTTACCAATGTTAAGACTGTGTGCACTAGCGCGTTCCTGGACTAGTGCTGAATACACAGAGGGTCCGGATTTGCAAATTCGGGGTCCCGACAACAAATCCGAGCACAAGTCCACGACTTGACTCAAGGTCAATCCATGCAACTACTCACATGAGCATTGCATAAAGTCCACTTCAAAACATGCATCATGAAATTATCACAAATTTCATAATTTCAAATTCAAACCATTTCAATTTTGCTCAAAACCGCCAAAAGCATGTGTATGACAGACCAAAGTCTTTGGTCTGTCATACATGGGAAAATTGAGTTCGCTATCAACATGTGTATGACAGACCAAATAGTTTGGTCATCATACATGGGCAAAAATGAAATCGCCCAAAGCATGTGTATGATGTACTCAAAATCTTTGGTCTGTCTATACATTGAAAAACGGTCACCAAAGCACAGGTATGATGCACCAAAAGTTTGGTCTGTCATACATGAGAAAATCGAGTTCGCTAAAAACTCAGGTATGGCGGACCAAAAACTTTGGTCATCATACATGGGAAAAATGCGATTTTTAGTTATTTGGTTCTGCGCAAAAGGAAGGTTTCTTTTTTAATGTTCGGATGTTTGGTCCAATACAGATTAATCCTAATCTTAACCAATTTCAGCACAAGATCAAACCAATTTTTCATCACATGATTCATAGTGTCCAAACTTCCAAATAAATTCCATAAACAGAGAGATTATAATTTTATGAATTTTTAGGAATTTGAATCGGCAAAATCGGAGTTAAAACGCAAAAGTTACAAGCGTTTAAAGTTTAAATAATCAATTAAATAATATTACAGAGAGAAACTTTGGTCCAAAAATTAAATAAAATTTACCATTACGTAGATCTCAATTTTATGAAAATTTAAAAATTTGAATCACCCAAATCGGAGTTGAAATGCAAAAGTTATAAGCGTTTGAAGTTTGAATCTAAATTTAAATCAATAAACCGAATTAAATAAATAATTTCTTTTTCGGAAAATGATTTATTGCGTCAGCATGACACGTGGACCAATCAGAGACCGCCACGTCGCCTCAGGTCCATGGACCCGGCACACGGTTTGGCTCAGTCCACCGTGGACCCGATCCACGGCTTGTGTCTTTGACAAGTGGGCCCCTCGGGTGACGTCACCATGACGTCAGCGCACGGTTCAGCCGAGTGGGCTGACACGCGGGCCCCACCGTGACGTCAACATGACGTCATGGTGCGGTTTGACTCGATCGCTGACACGCGGGCCCCACGTGACGTCACCGCTGACCGCGCTGACCGCGACGGTCAACCTCCCAGCCACGTGGCTAGATCTCGGCCGTTGATTTGAAAATCAACGGCCAAGATCGGATCTAGGTTTCACGCGTTGGAAACGGCTCGGTCCACGGGGACCGTCGGATCTTGATCGGACGGTCAAGATCAAATCTAGAGTTGTGCGCGGCCGTGCGTCGTCGTCTCCGCCAAAACCGAGCCGGACTCCGCCGTCGCGTAGCCGCCGCGTTCGGTTAGGTTTTCGATTTGTGCACGCATGTCGAGGCCATTTAAGGCGTGGGTCATCATCCGAGGTTCGCTTCAACCGTGTGCACCTTTTGCCCCACTTCCCGAAACCCTAGCCACCGCCGTTCGTGCCCGATTGCTCGCCGGAGTTGGTTGGGTCTCCACGGTGGTTTCTGCCGTCTTCCGCCGTGTCCAGGGCCGCTCCGTCGACACCGAGCCCATATCTGGAAACCCCTCATCGAGACGCGCCCGAGCCGTGCACCCATCTCGCCGGAGGAGCACCGCAACGCCGCTTCGAAGGTCGCCTTCCCCAGCTCCGTTCGTCCCCGACCACCGCACCGCCATCAGCCCTCGCGAGCTCTGTGCGCCGTCCGATCTTGATCGTGCGGTTGAGGTGAGTTCACGTGTTTCTAAACCTGATTAGATCTGAACCGTTGGATCAAGATCCAACGGCCCACGATCACCACGTGCCGTAGCAGTGTTAACGTAGGATTAGATCTGGACCGTCCGATCTAGATCGAACGGCCCACGATCACCGAGTAGTTTTCAACGTCTTAACACTGGATCTAATCGTGGCCGTTGATTTCCAAATCAACGGACACGATCGTGCCATGTGTCCGGGGGGCCGAGCCGCCGCGCTTCACGCGCAGCAGGTGGGTCATCGACACGCTGGGCCCGCATGTCGGCGACCAGCCAAATCGCACCATGACGTCACGCCGACGCCATGGCGCCCGCATGTCACGGTGGTTGCCCCGGTATGCGGTGATGTCAGCAATGACATCACCAGTGGAGTCCCACCGCCGCGACCGTGGCCGAGCCCGACGTCGGCAATGACGCCACCCGAGTGGTCCCACCTGCCGACACGCGGAGCCGTGGACCGAGTCCACAGAGACCCGAGCCAAACCATGGACCACGCCCATGAATCGGTGACGTCGGCCAGACCAATCAGAGGCTGCCACGTGTCCTCGCTGACGCAATAATTAATTTCCGAAAAAGAAAATGATTTATTAATTCGAAATAATGATTTCAGATTTTGTTTCAAACTTCAAACGCTTATAACTTTTGCGTTTCAACTCCAATTTGAGTGATTCAAATTTCTAAATTCGTATAAAATTGAGATCTACCTAATTATGAATTTTATTTAATTTTTGGACTAAAGTTTTTCTCTATAATATTATTTAATTGATTATTTAAACTTTAAATAATCATAACTTTTACATTTAAACTCCGATTTGAACGATTCCAGTTCCTAAAAATTCATAAAATTATGTTCTCTCTGTTTATGGATTTTATTTGGATGTTTGGACACTTTTTTGCCTATTGTTTATTTGTGTATTGCTATTTTCACGCTTTAGGAGTAGACGTTGAAGTGCCGGAGGGATTCGAAGGAGAAGTATTGACTCAGGATCCAACTCAAGACCAAGAACAAGTACTTTTTGAAGGCAAGTTGTGCTTTGACCATGTTGATCCTATTTTGAAACCTATTTTGGTTCAAATTATTGCATGCTAGTTCAATTGGAAAATACTTTATTTAAATATGGGAAATTAGATAAATGCCAAATTGTTGTATGACACCTTGATTAATTAAATATGTGCCATGACCCTTGTCACCCTAGTTGTGGTTTACTAGTTGGACATTATTGAATTGCCAACATGGGAAATTAGATCGTTGTAGTATGTTGCTTAGACCTGCTACGTGCTCATTACATGATTTTGGACAATCAAATGTTAATATTGACTTAATGATATATTGAACCTGTTTTGGAAAGGTATCATGTGATGTTGATGGCACGTGGTGCATGGTAATCAACTGGGGTTTGATAAATAGCTTTTGGCCGGGGCATGTGGCAAGAATGATCAGGTGGGCCAGTTGTAGCCTTTGGGGATGTTGATTTGGTTCTTCGGGTAGTCTTGCCCTGGTCATCCTAAGGACTTAACCTTGCAAGCCTTTGAACTGAGTCAATCTTGCAACCACATGTTTGTAATGGGACGGACCTAGTTGATTAAGTTGCTAATAACGTACCTGTGGGACCTCAGGAGGTCAACTACACCCTTTGTGTAAGTTGTGCAGGGAGCGTCTGAGGCCGAGGCCAGTACCCATCTAACGGTTGATTGGCCTAAACTTCGCCTTAGCTAAGGGAAGGGTTAGTGTGCAATAACCGGGAGGCTCACTTGTATTGTTAGAAGTTTCCAAAGACTTTGTTACTGAACTCGCCTTTGTGGTGTTTGACTGTATCTTGTGGGTAAAGTGCATAACCTCTGCAGAGTGTAGAATCTATTCGAATAGCCGTGTCCGCAGTATTGGACATCGCTCGGGAATTACAGTCAAGGGTTAGATTTTCTTGAAAATAACTTGAACTTGAAAGGTTGGGTTGGATTAATAATGATGTTGATGGAAACGTGGATTAGGATGGGAAAGATGTTTACTAAACTCCTTGAAAAGTTATCTATGCGTTACTTGTTACTACTGCTTTCGAATCTACTTATGATACTTGTTAAATGTCATTTCTTGCCAAAAATACCTTGAGCCACTCCTTTGTATTAAGCCATGCATGTAGTATATTAGCTGCATTCTGTGCATGACTTGCTGAGTACCAAGTACTCACCCTTGCCACAATACAACACCAGTTGAAGAGGAGACTACACCAGCTTTGGAGGAGGAGCTCCAAGAGGAACCGTCTACTTAGGGAGCGAGCCCAGTCAGTTGCCTGTGGTATACTGGATGGTGCCACGAAGTTATCTTATTTTTCCGCTGCTACTATTTCTCTTTTATTAAGTTTCGCCTTGCGAGGCGTATATTTGTAACTTGACCATAAGGTCGAGTAACCAGTTTGACTATTTAATTAAAGTACTTTATTAGTATCGAGTGGTATGATTGTGATATTTACCGATGTTA
Source organism: Rhipidocladum racemiflorum (assembly GCA_036346355.1). Lineage (NCBI taxonomy): Eukaryota > Viridiplantae > Streptophyta > Magnoliopsida > Poales > Poaceae > Rhipidocladum > Rhipidocladum racemiflorum. Next base: position 34,267,291 of record CM070589.1, on the reverse strand, counting down.
AGACTGTGTGCACTAGTGCGTTCCTGGACTAGTGATGAATACACAGAGGGTCCGGATTTGTAGATTCGGGTCCCGACAGAGGTGGTATCAGACCCATACTGACCGTAGGCTCAACCCTAGCTAGAATGGTCGTAGAGAGGTTAAAACCTATTTTCTAAAAGCTAAAAGGTTGTCAAGATAAGAAATGATATCTCGACTTATCCCCTTCTCTCTTTTCTTGCCTCTTGCTGAATTTTTCACTTACCTTGTCACGATTTAAAAATTTCGAATTCTTACGTGAGCACTCTTGTGACAGATGGAGGGAGAGTTCAACTACGTCGATCTGGAGGTTGGTCACGCCGTGGAACTTTGGCGTATGCTACAAACTCTCGGAGATTTTGAGAAGCCGCAATACCAAGTGGAAGTGATCAGACAAGCAGGATTGATCAAGGCTTGTGACGTGAAGATTGTGGTACCTGCTAGGAAGAAGGGCCCAGGCAATCGCCCGATACACCAGACCGCCAGAGGTCTACAATGCAGATGGGTATCCAAGAAGTATCACGACGAGCAATGCGGCACATTACCCGTATCTACGCCAGAGAGTTGGAGAGCACGGTGTTCCGTTATCATCCGCGCAGCAATAACCTTCTTGACCCGAAGGCGATTCAGGATGAGGATGCCATGGTCACACAGTTGGCATGACTTGTTGTCGCCCAGGAGGATGTACTCGATGATACAAGCAAGGAGCTGTAAGGCCCGCAAGGAGATCACGACAGAGAAGAACAGATGGCGGGAAGCTCAAGAGTATGTGTCTCACCTTCTGCAAAGGATTGGAGAGTTAGAGACGGCATTGTACGCACCAGAGCCGGAGCCAATGCTCGAGCTGCACGAGCCAGACCCGGAGGAGCTGGAGCTTGAGGAGGACACTGCTTCTTCGACTACCACAGATGACACAGTTGCTGGACATGGCGATCGTTTCGCGCCTATGCCGCAGCATCCGTATCCCAGGCCGTGGAGGTTTTCTCGATGAGTGAGCATAGATTCTATAGTGAGACTCCTTCGCCGAGTCGCGTCATAGAATAAAGAGTCACCCTTTAGGCGTTAGACTCCAGTGTTAGTTCGATTTGGATTTTCATTGCTTGCTGAGTGTGCAGTATGTGTTGCAAGGCCCCTAGGCATTGTAAGCAACCATACCAAGTTACTATTGATTAAAATAATAAAGTTAGACCTTAAAGTTAGACCTTTCGCCCCGCATAAGTTCCATATTACTTGTCTATTCTTGTTTCCCTCTCATCTCTAAAACCTAGAGCAAACCACAGATGGTGAACACCCGCGGAAACTTTGGAGGCAATGGAAGTGGTTCTCGCCTAGCAGAAAACCCCAATGATGGAGCACCAGCACCGCCACTGGACATGCAGAATTTTGGAGCATTTCTTGCTGCTCAGACTCAGTTGATGCATGCTATGATGCAACAGATGCAACACGTCACTGCTCAGGCCACTGCTAATCAAGTTAATCAGGGACAACGCCAGAATACAAGACTGTCAGAGTTCATGAGGACTCATCCACCCACTTTTTCTGGGAATGCTAATCCATTGGAGGCTGATGACTGGTTAAGGTCAATTGAGAGGAAGCTACACATTGCTCAATGCATAGGAAATGAGAAGGTACTCTACGCTTCTCATCAGTTGGAAGGAACAGCCGCCGAATGGTGGGAGAACTTCTGTGCCACGCAAGAGAACCCTCAGGACATCACCTGGGAAGAGTTCACAGCTGCATTCCGTCAGTATCACGTGCCTGAAGGAATCATGGATCTCAAGAAAGAGGAGTTCAGAGCACTGAAGCAAGGTAATCAGCCAGTGGCCGAATACCTGAACAAGTTCACACAGCTTGCACGCTACGCACCTGAGGATGTAGCGACAGATAAAGCCAGACAGTCTCGTTTCATGAAGGGACTTAACTCAGGATTGCAGGTGGGATTGATCACCCACACCTTTCCAGATTTCCAGGAACTGGTGAATAAGGCGCTTATTCTTGAGGACAAGTGCAAGGAACTCGATGAGAACAGGAAGTGCAGGATGCAACAGCAGGGATCACGCCAGGGAACGCAACAACGCCTGAGAGTTGCACCAAATCAATTTTTCAGATTCCAGCCACAGAATGCAACCAGGACACCGTCACCGGCACCAAGACCCGTCAATCGTAACTATCGCATCTTCAGCCCCATAGAAATGCCGCACTGTGCAGCCAACAAGGAAACAGTGAGACGCGTTGCTACAACCGCAACGAGCCTGGACACTTTGCCAACAGCTGCCCAAAGAAGACTGCAGAGTGACCCCGCCGCTTCAATCTAGGATCCACCCCAGCTAGGACGCCAGCACCAGGAGCCACACCCCAGACTGTGGTGAGAGGCCGAGTCAACCATGTCACCGCAGATGCACTGCAGAATGCTACGGACGTCGTACTGGGTAAGTTACTTGTTAACTCGCACTTACACCAGCTTTGTTTGATTCGAGCTTCGCATTCGTTTGTTTCACAAGGCTTTGCTGCTAGAAATGATTTGGGGATTGCAAGACTTAAATGCATGCTTTTAGTTCAAACCCCTGGTTCCGAACTCCGAACGAAAGTAGGATGTTCCGGGGTGAGAATACTAATAGATGGGATAGAGTTCCTAGCGAACCTTATTATTTTGGAGACCCAGACCTTAGACGTCATTTTGGGAATGGATTGGTTATCCAAGCACAAGGCCGTATTGGATTGTGGACGAAGAACTATCTCAGTTGAGAGCCCGAGTGGAAAGAAAGTGGAATTTCAAGCCACTGCCGTTAGAGATGGACAGTTGATGGTTAACAGTACCAAGACAATCAGTATAAAGGATGTCCCAGTGGTGAATGAGTACCTAGATGTTTTTCCTGAAGATCTACCTGGTATGCCGCCAGACAGGGCTCAGGTGACCTTGTCTAGGGCTACCGGTGCGCACGGAAGTCGGCAACACGCTGGCGGCGGCGGCGCATTAAATAGGTCCCTCGGCGTCCGTGAAAACCGTGGAAACCGAGGTCCACACGGCTGCGGCGGCGGAATCCGAATCCAATTCGGATTTGGGTGACGTGGCGCAATGGTAGCTGTTGGATCAAGATCCAACGGTTGCGGGGTTTGGGCTCGGGTCCGGCTGGGCGACCTGGTTGGCTCGGTCGGGCTCGGGTTCGGGCGACATGGCTCAATCTCGGCCGTTCGATCTTGATCGAACGATTGAGAGGGTTAGGGTTAGGTTGGGTCCGGGTCTGGCTCAAACGAGGCTCGGGTCGGGCTCGAGTGTGACTCGGACTCGGGTCCGGTCGGATGAACAGTAAAACCAACTCTGTTTTTCCAGCGATTTAAATATTCAAATTAATTCCCAAAAATTCATTTAATTCTTTAAAAATAACAAAACACTTAGAAAAATTACAGAAAGATTCTAGAAAATATTGTTGTAGCTATTGTTGACATTTGCAAACTTGCTTGATAGCTATTGTTGTAGCTGAACTCAGCATACGGCAGACTTTTATCCCAAGAGGTAGCATAAGCCAATGCACACGCTCTTAACATATCCTCCAATACCTGATTAACTCTTTCGGTCTGTCCATCCGTCTGCGGATGATAAGCTGTACTGAAGTTCAAACGGGTTCCCATGGCTTCATGCAGCTTATTCCAGAATCTCGAGGTAAATTGGGTACCTCTGTCCAAAACAATCTTCTTCGGCACTCCGTGCAAACAGACGATCCTGGTCATATACAACTCGGCTAGCTTGTCTCCCGAATAGGTGGTCTTTACTGGAATAAAGTGGGCGACCTTAGTCAAGCGGTCCACTATAACCCATATGGAGTCATATCCTCCATGAGTCTTGGGTAAACCGGTAATAAAGTCCATTCCGATTTCCTCCCATTTCCACTCAGGTATCTTCAACGGTAGTAGCAATCCTGCGGGTCTCTGATGCATTGCCTTGACTCTCTGACATATGTCACACAACGCAACATGCTCGGCAACTTCACGCTTCATACTCGGCCACCAGAACCTTTTCTTCTAATCCTGGTACATCTTGGCACTTCTCGGATGAATTGAATACTTGGAGTCATGGGCTTCTTCTAGGATCAGCTGCTTCAGCTCCTTCTCGTTCGGCACACAGATTCGATCCTCCATCCATAACGTGCCTTGCTCATCCAGCTTGAAGTCTTTTCCCTTGCCTTCATTCATCTTGGACTTAATCCTTCGGATCTTGTCATCATCCTTCTGTCCTTCTCGGATATGATCCTCCAGGGTAGGCTTCACTTCTAATGCAGCCAAGAATCCTTCTGGAACCACTTCAATCTGCATTCTCTGGAAATCCTTGCATAGCTCTTCCTGACTCGCGGCTATCAACATGTTTATGGTATGGCTTTTCCTACTCAGAGCATCGGCCACCACGTTGGCCTTTCCGGGATGGTAATGGATTCCGACATTGTAATCCTTGATCTACTCTAACCATCTCCTCTGCCTCATATTCAAGTCCGAGTGGGTGAAGATGTAATTAAGACTCTTATGATCCGTATACACTTCACATCTGTTCCCAATCAAATAATGACGCCACAACTTCAAAGCATTCACTACGGCAGCTAACTCTAGGTCATGCGTCGGATAATTCTCCTCATGCAGCCTCAGCTGCCTTGATGCATAAGCGACGACCTTTCTGTTCTGCATCAGCACACATCCAAGTCCTTGGCGCGATGTGTCACAGTAAATATCAAAGCTTTGATTAACATCCGGTAGAACTAACACCGGCGCAGATGTGAATCGCCTCTTTAGCTCTTGAAAACCTTTCTCGCACTCCGGCATCCATGCAAACTTCTCCTTTTTCAACAATTGCGTGAGAGGTCTCGCAATTGTCGAAAAGCCTTCAATGAAGCGGCGGTAGTAACCTGCCATTCCAAGGAAACTACGAATCTGGGTCACGGTCTTCGGCTGATCCCAGTGTAACATAGCTTCTACCTTGCTCGGGTCAACGGCGACTCCCTCTGCGGTCATTACATGTCCGAGGAACTCCACCTTGTCCTTCCAAAAGTCACACTTACTGAACTTGGCGAAGAGTTGCTGTTCCCTCAGCTTTTCCAAAACTCGCCTCAAGTGCTCTGCATGTTCATTCTTTGTCTTGGAGTAGACTTAAGATATCCAAATATTCCATGAACACCTTATTCATCATATTCATGAAATAGGCTGGCGCATTCGTCAGACCGAACGACATAACTGTAAACTCGTAATGTCCATATCTGGACGAAAACGCGGTCTTCGGAATGTCCTCTGATCGGATCTTCAGCTGGTGGTATCCCGATCTCAGATCAATCTTGGAGAAGACTCCGGCTCCTCTCAGCTGGTCAAATAGATCATCGATCCTGGGTAGCGGGTATTTATTCTTCACGGTGACTTCATTGAGTGCACGGTAGTCAATGCACATCCTAAAACTCCTGTCCTTCTTCTTGATGAACAGAACTGGCGCTCCCCACGGCGACGAACTTGGTCTGATGAATCCTTTCTCCATCAGCTCTTAAAGCTGCTTCTTTATATCTACTAATTCTTCGGTGGACATCCGATAGGGTCTCTTTGCTATCGGCGCTGTACCAGGAACAAGCTCTATCACAAACTCTATGTCTCTGTCTGGTGGTATACCAGGTAGATCTTCTGGAAAGACATCTGGATACTCATTCACTACTGAGACATCTTCTATGCTGATCGCCTTCGCACTGTTAACCATCAGCTATCCATCACGTACGAAGGTCGCTTGAAATTCCACTTTCCTTCCACACGGGCTCTCTACTGATATAATCCTTTGCCCAGAATCCAGTACGGCCTTATGCTTGGATAACCAATCCATTCCCAAAATAACATCTAGGGTCTGAGTTTCCAATATAATAAGATTCGCTAGGAATTCTACCCCATCTATTAACATTCTCACCCCAGAACATCCTACTTTTGTTCGGAGTTCGGAACCAGGGGTTTGAACTAAAAGCATGCATTTGAGTCTTGCAATCTCCAAATCATTTTTAGTAGCAAAGCCTTGAGAAACAAATGAATGCGAAGCTCCAAAGTCAAACAAAACTGTTGCAGGTACTGAGTTGACAAGTAACTTACCCAGCACGATGTTTGTGGCATTCTGGAGTGCCTCTGCGGTGACATGGTTGACTCGACCTCTCACCACGGTTTGGGGCGTGGCTTCTGGCTTTGCTGTTGAGCGGTTTGCTCCGGGTGCAGGCGTCCTGGCTGGTGTGGATCCCAGATTGAAGCGGACTAGGGTCACTCCTGCTGTCTTCTTAGGGCAACTGTTGGAGAAGTGCCCTTGCTCGTTGCATGTGTAGCAGCGTCTCACTGCCCCTCTGATTGCTGAAGCGGCGTTTCGGCCGAGCTGGGTCTGATAATTCGATTGACAGGTCGATCTTTGGTGAGGATGTCCTTGTTGCATTCTGCGGCTGGAATCTAAAAAACTGATTTGGCGCAACCCTCAAGCGTTGCTGCGCTCCCTGACACAATCCCTGCTGTTGCATCCTTCGCTTCCGGTTCTCATTCAGTTCCTTGCGCTTATCTTCAAGAATGAGCGCCTTGTTCACAAGCTCCTGGAAATCTGGAAAGGTGTGGGTGATCAGTCCCACCTGCAGTCCTGAGTTAAGTCCCTTCATGAAGCGAGACTGTCTGGCCTTATCTGTCGCTACGTCTTCAGGTGCGTAACGTGCAAGCTGTGTGAACTTATTTAGGTATTCGGCCACCGGCTGATTACCTTGCTTCAGTGCTCTGAACTCTTCCTTCTTGAGGTCCATAATTCCTTCCCAAGACGTGGCTAACGATTTAAATGCGACTGTAAACTCCTCCCAAGTGATGTTCTGAGGGTTCTCCTACGTGGCGCAGAAGTTCTCACTTCCCATGCATTGAGCGATGGGAAGCGTAGAATACCATCTCATTTCCTATGCATTGAGCGATGTGTAGCTTCCTTTCGATTGACCTTAACCAGTCATCGGCCTCCAACGGATTGGCATTCCCAGAGAAAGTGGGTGGATGAGTCCTGATGAACTCTGACAGTCTTGAATTCTGGCGTTGTCCCTGATTGGCTTGATTATTCTGATTAACATTGGCGTGGGCAGTAATCTGTTGCATCATTGTGGGGGCTCCGGTCTTTGTAACAGTGATTCGGGTACTCACTGTTGCGTCGGACTGGAATTAACGCAACCCGTCAGTAAACCAATCACTAATTACAAACCGTACCCGGATTGAGGCCAATCAATCGGCACGACACACTCGTCGCGTGGTCATATGCCAAATGATTGATTTCAACCCGAGCTTCCCCGAGATATGTGCTCAGTGCTAGTTCCCTGGATCAGTAGCCTAGCACCCACATATTTCCACAATAAGTTGCATCAAAACACTTACATTATCAAAATGGTTACAGTAGTACAGGTTTGATTACATCGGTATAGTAATACAAGAAAGAAATTTTGCCAAATGGCTACAAAAGCTGAAAAGAGACTTAGAGTACAGCAACGGCAGCAGAGTGCCTTCCCAAACCCAAAGGCAGTAGCCGAGTTGCGACCGAGAGAAAACCTAAACTACAGCTGCAAAACCCGACGATCTCTGAAACGAAGCGATCCTCGCCTAGCTCGCCTTCTTCTCCCTTCACTCCGTCTTCTGAGCTTGCTAATCAGTTTTAAAGCAAACGGTGAGTACACGTATGTACTCGCAAGACTTTAGTGTTTGCAAGTATAATAAGTATGCAGATTAATCAATGAAAAAGGCTGCTAATCCAGTTCAGAGTTGCATAAAGCTAAATTTATTTGCAATAGAATAATAGATTTCAAAAGATGCTCGATTTACAAAAGCAATTGATGAAGAATGTAATTCAATACATAATTGTATAATTCATTCAGTATCCAGATTCAATTTCCTCCAATTTATCCAACACCACCATCACATGGCATCAAGAATCACTACCAGCACAATTGAATATCCAACATACCATCGTATGGCATCAAGAATCTCCACCAGCACAATTGATTTACCAATCCAATCAGTCTCTGAGTCCAATGACTCGACATTTTGCATGATATAACCCAACATTTAAAAGATCTACCAATGCCAAAATGTTTTCCAAAACAAAACCAAAAATACTATACTTGACAATAATTATCCATGCTGCTCGTGACCGTGAGCACGGCTAATCGATTAGATTTATTCTCTGCAGAGATTGTACACTTTACCCACATGACACACTCTAGCAATCATGTCAACCATGCCACGCGATACGAAACGTACCCGTTTTGCTAGACTGTGATGGAACTGTTCCACTTGCGAGTTTCTAGTCTTGCGTCAGCCCCGGTGAAGTGCACCCCTTGCTATGGCGGGTGATCAGCCCCACACACAAAACATTTACAACTTTGCGATGGTTTACGATTATTGTCCATCGTCTCACAACCCATAGCAAGGCCCTCACCATTGTAACGGTACCGTATTAGGACGGTATACTCCAACACCTGTGCGAGGTGAGGGAGACCCTTAGACAGCACCAGCACATCAGTGACTGTCCAACTACTTCGACATACCACGGCGCAAGACCAGTCATTCACTCCTGTACTACGTTCAGGTCATCCCATACTAACACATGTGGTTGTACGATTTGACTCAGTTAACAACGTCAAGTTCGGTCCTTACGGTTGCACAGACGAGACCTCCACCCGTCCGTTCGGCATAAAACCACCTTTCACCTTTTTCCTTTTTCTCTTTTTACCAACATAGCTTTTTCCACCAAAACCACCATTTCAAAATCCTAATTAAGTTTCCAAAAGAATTTGATTGACTGGGTCCACCGATCAACAATCAATGGTACTAACGTTGGGCTAAGCGTATGCAATTATTACATATAACCCAATTGACACCTAATACGGTGTCTACCATTATCCTAGGGATTCACAAGGATCACTACGTAACTGATAATCGAGGAAAACCATTCAATCCAGGTTTAACTACCAAAGCCCACAATTTATCATTTGTACCAATTCTAAAGCATGCATAATAGTTTTGGCAATTCAAATTAAATTTGCAAATATGGGATCAATATGGTCAAAGGAGGTGCTTGCCTGTTTGCTTTGTACTGATTACACTTCCGGGAAAGAGATCGAGAACCGCGTAGGCGCCCACCACCGCATCAACGTCTACGCGAACGAGCGACAACAAAACAACAACAAAACGATCAAACTCAGAACAAACAGGGCGAACAAGAATCAATTAAGACAATTAAGAAGCACGGACAACGACAAAACCAATTGGAGAAACAACGGAGAAAAGGGGACTAAAGGAGACCTAACTCGGTCAGTGAAGTCGGCAGTACCGGCGGTACAACCCCGGTAGTGCCGCCCTCAAGCCAGCGATAGACCCACTGGCCCGGTAGTGCGGCTGGCCGACGACCCAAAAGGGCACTCTCTGGAAAAAACTACCGACGTTAAACACGCGGTAGTACCGGCTACCCGGTAGTACCAGCCAGGGAGGGCGGTAGTGCCAGATTTCCAGAGACTAAAGGAGGAGCTCACTGAAAATTAGCTGCCGGCGTTGTGGTTACGGTAGTGCCGCTCGGGCGGCAGTACCGGCCCCATAACGTCGGTAGTGCCGGATTCGCAAAATGGGATTTTGCGCAAACGGATTCGAAACTTCGCGACGATTGCATGGTTAGGTTCCCGGTGATGCCAGAGACCCATCCATGTAGGTCTCACCAAGTTTCGAGTTCATTTAACCTAATTTCCACCTTTTCGAACTCGATAACCCTAATTACCGTTAGAATTCGACTGTCGATCCAAATCAAGTCCAAACTTGATTCTTTTCGCGAGGGTCGACTTCTAACGACATCAGATATATTCTAGAGTCATATCCTTAGCTTTTGGAGCTACGGTTCAAGCAAAACTCCAAAACTCGAGAATTTGACTCGGCTTGCGAACAAATCCGATAAACTCCAAATCAGGGTTTTCGACTCGATCTTTTTCCAGAAATAGAACCATTAGGGCTCTAAGAACCAATACGAGTCACTCTCGGAATTTTTGGAGCTTTGGAACTCGAAGATTCTCCAAAAAGCTCGATAATGCACTTTTCGCAAATCGAATCGAAATGAAGGATTTGCGACTAACGTATTAATTCTTTTTGCATGTAAGGGTTCCACAGGGCCTAACTCACACTCAAAAACTCTTCGCACGACGATCGAACCATCCGAACTCAAAACTCTCAATTGGAACTAAATTCGATTCCAGATCCGGATTGAGTTCAAACTCAAATCTTTTCGCAGGAATCGAACTCAAACAACATCAGATATACTCGAAGGTCAATTTCTCGACTTTTCGAAGTTAGGGTTCAAAGAAACCCCAAAAATTCGGGAAAATGACTTTTGGGCGAATAAATCCAATAGAGAACTGATTAGGGTTTTAGATCGAATCGTCCACGCTAACTTATTCTACTGAGCTAACCTAGGTCTAGCAACAAAGAAACACGTCGATGCACTTCTAGGGTTAGGGTTTCAAGACTAAACCCAAAGAGAAACTAATAGAGAAGAGAGGGGGACTTAGGGTTTAGCTCAAAACCTTGGGGATCGGACTGAAACTCGATTCCTCCGGTCTTGAGGCTGCTCTAGGGCTTGAGGAAGATCCTCCACGTCTCGCGGCTTGTTCTCTTGCTGCACCTTGGGCTCCACGCGCACTAGAGAGGAAGAGGGAGAGAGAGATCTGAAGGGAGAGAGAAACCAAGAGAGAGAGAAATGGAAAGGGAGAGGGAGAGAGCACGGGAGAGTGGGAGAGAGCTCCAGAGGGGGAGAGAACAAGTGAGGGAGTGAGGGAGAGAGAGGGGTAAGCCGGCTGGGCTTTAGAGGAGAGGAAGGATCGAGAAAGAGGGTGAGGTGGCCGGGCAACGGGCAACGACGACAGCTCCAACCCCTGCCCGCACGACTCGGCCGGCACCACTCTGCCCGGCGGTAGTCTTTGCCCGACCTGCGGCAAGACCGACTCCTAGCCAGATGCTGCCGCTCCTGCAGCAAAACTCTGAGTTTCTTCGCAAACTTCTCTCCAATCTTTGGGTTTAACCTTGGGAAACTTAAGGGAAGAATTTTGGGACCTCAAAGGAAGGTTTTAGGACTTAGGCTCCTTCGGATTTCGGAAGATTTCGACCGGCTTCAAACTCAAAGTTTCAAAACAAAATCAGTCGAAACTACTCGAACGATGAAACACCGATGCAACCAAAACCAACTAAGGGCCAAATTAAGATCCAATAGCACTCAACACACAAACAAGCACACAAATAGCTTAATTAAGCTTAGTTAATCCTAATTAATCTTAATTACAAATTCCAGGATGTTACAATCATGGCGTGCATCAACTGGGTCTATGCAGCAAGAAAAGCCACAAAATTCTGCATGTCAACTGGCGGTGCTGGCTGGGGTGCGGGTACTCCATCATTGGGGTTCCCAGCTGGGCGAGAACCACTTCCATTACCTCCAAGGTTTCCGCGGGTGTTCACCATCTATCGATTGCACCAAGGTTTCAGAGATGAGAGGGAACAAGAATAGACAAGTAGTAGGGAAACTTATGCAGGGAAAAAGTGTAACTCAAAAATCCAACTTTATTATTTAATAATAATAACTTGGTATGGTTGCTCACAATGCCTAAGGGCCTTGCAACACATATTGCACACTCAGCAATCAATGAAAATCCAACGCCTCTAAAGGTGACTCTTTATTCTATAACGCGACTCGACGAAGGACTCTCAACTACAAAACCTACGCTCACTCGCCAAGAAAACCTCCACTGCCTCCTCGGAGCGGGTGCGGCAGCATAGGCGAGAAACAATCGCCATGCCCTACAACTGCAGCTGTGGTTGACGAGGCGACATCCTCCTTTGGCTCTGGATCTGGCTGTTGCTGCGGCTGCGGTGCGGGTTCAGGTGGTGCCTCTTCTAGGTCCTCCTCTGGCTCTGGGGCGTCCAACTCCAACACTGGATCGGGGCTCTGTCCATACAGTGCGGTCTCCAGCTCTGCGATCCTTTCCGCAGCATAGGCGACGTACTCACGAGCATTCTCTAAGTGCTTCTTCTCTTCCTCAACCTGCTCACGAGCCGATAAGCTCCTTCTAGGCGGCGACGAATCTGGCTAAATGTGTGACGGTAGCATCCTCATCTTCTATCGGCTTCCGCTGAGCTCTGCTGTCTCGGCGTGGGTGGTGACGGAATACTGTGCCTTCCAGATCCCTAGAGTAAGTGCGAGCGATCTGCTGCATCGCTCGACGCGACACCTCCTGGATTCCCATCTCAAAGGTAGAACTCCTGGCGGTGAAGTGGAAAGGGCGGCTGAACTTCGTCTTCTCTCGGGCATACACTGTGATCTTGACGTCCCATCCTATGACCAGTCCTGCCTGCACGAGTGTAGTCCCTCGGTAGAGCGGTCTCTCAAAACCTCCAAGAAACTGAAGCATACGCCACAACTCGGCAGCGTAGCCTCCCTCACGCTCGGTGTAGTTGTTGTTCATCATCATCTGTAAGAAGACACTCGTGTAAGAACGCAACATTTTTCAAATCAATGTGGAAGACAAAAAGAACTCAGCAAGGGGTATGAATCAGGAAGAAAGGGGTAAGTCGAGAATTCATTCATTATCTTGACAAATTTTATCTTTAGAAGAATAGGTTTTATTCTTACTACGACTAATCTAGCTATGGGTGAGCCTACAGTCAGTATGGCTCTGAAACCACCTCTGTCGGGACCCGAATTTGCAAATCCGAACCCTCTGTGTATTCAGCACTAGTCCAAGATCACGCTAGTGCACACAGTCTCAACATTGGTAAATATCACAATCATACTCAACGAAATAATAAAGTACTTAAAGTAGTTAATCAAACGGGGTTGCTCGACCTTAAGGTAAAGTTACAAATATACGCCTCGCAGGGCGAAACTTATTAAAAGAGAAATAATAGCAGCGGAAAATAAGATAACTTCGTGGCGCCATCCAGTATACTACAGGCAACTAACTGGGCTCGCTCCCTAGTTAGACGGTTCCTCTTGGAGTTCCTCCTCCAAAGCTGGCGTCGCCTCTTCTTCAACTGGTTTTGTTTTGTGGCAAGGGTGAGTACTTGGTACTCAGCAAGTCATGCACAGAATGCAAGCTAATATACTACATGCATGGCTTAATACAAAGGAATAGCTCAAGGTATAATTGCGGTAAATAGCATTTGACAAGTATCATAAGTAGATTCGAAAGCATTTGAAACAAGTATAAGATCAATAACTTTTCCAGAAATTTAAAAAACATCTTTCCCATTCCTAATCCACATTTCCAACAACATCGTTATTAAACCAAACCAAACCTTTTAAGTCCAAGTTATTTTCAAGAAAGTCTAACCCTTGACTGTAATTCCCTAGTGATGTCCAATACCGCAGACACGGCTATTCGAATAGATTTTACACTCTGCAGAGGTTATGTACTTTACTCACAAGATACAGGCAAACACCACAAAGCCGAGTGTCCGTAACAAAGTCTTTCAGAAACTTTCAGCAGCACAAGTGGTCCTCCCCGGTGTTTGCACACTAACCCTTCCCTTAGCGAAGGCAAAGTTTAGGTCAATCCACCGTTAGATGGTTACCTGGCCGCAGCCCCGGTACGCTCCCCCGTACAACTACACAAAAGGTATAGTTGACACCCCGAGGTCCCACAGGTACGTTATTAGCAACTTAATCAACTAGGTCCGTCCCATTACAGACATGTGGTTGCACGTTTGACTCAGTTGAAAGGCTTGAAAGGTTAAGTCCTTAGGGTGACCGGGGCAAGACTACCCGAAGAACCAAACCAACGCTCCCGGTGCCACAACTGGCCCACCTCATCATTCTTGCCACATACCCCGGTCGAAAACTATTTATCAAACCCCAGGTGATTACCATGCACCACGTGCCATCGACAATCACAACACAAGATACTTCTTCAAAATAGGTTCAATATCTCATTAAGTCAATATTAGCATTTGATTGTCCAAAGCATTTCACGTGGCAAGGCTAAGCATACTACATCGGTCTAACTACCCATGTTGGCAATTTAATAATGTCCAACTAATAATTCACAACTAGGGTGACAAGGGGTCATGGCACATATTTAATTAACCAAGGTGTCATACAGCAATTTGGCATTTATGTAATTTCCCATAAATAAGTAAAGCATTTTCTAATTTAAATTAGCATGCAATAATTTAAATCAAATTGATTTCAAAAATGGGATCAATATGGTCAAAGCATAACTTGCCTTCAAAGAGTATTTGTTCTTGTTCTTGAGCTAGCTCCTGGGTCAACACTTCACATTCGAATCCCTCGGGCACTTCAACGTCTACTCGTAAAGCGTGCAAGGAGTAACAAATAAATAAACAGTAGACAAAAAGTGTCCAAACATCCAAATAAAGTCCATAAATAGAGAGAGTATAATTTTATGAATTTTTAGGAATTTGAATCGGCAAAATCGGAGTTAAAACGCAAAAGTTACAAGCGTTTAAAGTTTAAATAATCAATTAAATAATATTACAGAGAAAAACTTTGGTCCAAAAATTAAATAAAATTTACCATTACGTAGATCTCAATTTTATGAAAATTTAGAAATTTGAATCACCCAAATCGGAGTTGAAATGCAAAAGTTATAAGCGTTTGAAGTTTGAATCTAAATTTAAATCAATAAACCGAATTAAATAAATAATTTCTTTTTCAGAAAATGATTTATTGTGTCAACATGACACGTGGACCAATCAGAGGCTGCCACGTCGCCTCGGGTCCATGGACCCGGCGCACGGTTTGGCTTGGTCCACCGTGGACCCGGTCCACGGCTCGTGTCTCTGACAAGTGGGCCCCTCGGGTGACGTCAGCATGACGTCAGCGCACGGTTCAGCCGAGTGGGCTGACACGCGGGCCCCACCGTGACGTCAATATGACGTCATGGTGCGGTTTGACTCGGTCGCTGACACGCGGGCCCCGCGTGACGTCACCGCTGACCGCGACGGTCAGCCTCCCAGCCACGTGGCTAGATCTCGGCCGTTGATTTGAAAATCAACAGCCCAGATCGGATCTGGGTTTCACGCGTTGGAAATAGCTCGATCCACGGGGACCGTTGGATCTTGATCGGACGGTCAAGATCCAATCTAGAGATTACAACGTGGCTAACCCTAGCCGTACGATCTAGATCAAACGGCTGAGATCTACCCAAGCACGGTGCAGTTACGGCTACGTGGCACGATCTAAACCGTTGGATCTAGATCCAATGGTTGGAAATAGATCTAGAGATTAACACGTGAGATTTTACCGTGGATGATGTGGACGAATCCTGGCCTTCGGATCTTGATCGGACTGTGGAGAGAGCTCAAGCGACGGCGATGGCGTGCGGCGGAGCTGGTTCACCGGAGACGACGATGATGACCACGGCAACAGCGTCTGGGCGCGATTCCGACGAGGTGAAAGGTCCCCTCCGACGTGGCTTGTCCTTGCGGTTTCGGATCTGGACTCAACGGCGGCGGAGGACGGCGGTGGAAACGGCGACTAACCGCGGCGGAGCGCAAGACCAACTACGGCGAGCTCGCGCGGGCAAACGGCGGCGGCTCATCCCCTTTGGCCCAAACTCCCCCGGAGAGGCCCAAACTCCCGAAATCGGCCCGGAAACGCGATTAAACCTCATACCGTAAAGTTTTAAATTCCGATTTCATATTTTTATAATGTTTTGACATCCCGTAGTGTCACAAAATGAAACCCAAATAACACCACAAGCGACGACTAGGCACGTGCTTAGATGTCCTGGCGATCCTCCTCGAACTCTTCAGCGTAGTACTCACTGTCTTCAACGGCGTCCTGATAGTTTTCTGGTGACAACAGTTTATGCAGTATGTGAGTACAAAATTACTCAGCAAGTCTGGGAAAATATGCACATGTAGGGCTTTCCAAGGAAGGCTTAATATGGTTTATTTGCATAAAGCCGAATTCCATCAAACCGTACTTAATAATAATTTCCGTAAAGCATTTTAGCAATTATTTTAACAATTGAATTATTTAATATTTCAGTGAGGGTTCTATCCACCATCACTAGTATAAAGGCTCTATCCGCCACAATTTTAAAAGATTGAGATTATCCACACATGACTCTATCCGTCATGACATAAAACAGGTTCCCTCTACCTGGTTGTCTCAATCCGCCAACAAACACCGAGAGTTCTAACCACTCCCGAATTGCAAAACAACATTTATTTATAAAATCAAAACCAAAGTCTACCAATATGAAAGCATTCTTTGCTCTGCCCTTGACCGTAGGCACGGCTATTCGAATAGTTTTAACTCTCCAGAGGTGTACAACTTTACCCACAAGACATGATCATCTCTTAATGCCTCCGGATTAACACACTTCCTTTAGTGTGCCGGCAGAGAGATCATGACAAGGCCTTTACAATGTATACGCCTAACCCAACCCACCCGCTGAGATTTCACCGCTGTTAGGGTTCAATCCACCCAGTACAGAAGACCCCTCTTGCGTCATGTGAGAAAAACAGTCTTGCCTCTATCCGGCACTCACATTTCACCATTCGGTGAGTCTAAGTTAGGTTTCTACAAATTATTTAGCCAGGTCGTACCATTATGGACATGTGGTAGGACGGTAATGCTTAGAATGGACAGTCATAAGCGTCGATCCTTAATTAACTTGGGCGGTACTTTCACATTGGAAACTAGTGCTCAATCCGCACCCACCCGACATTCCACTCCGCCCAAGTCCAAATCCTTTTTCTTTTTGTTTTTATTTTACAAAAACAGTACCAAAATTCTTAAATCCCATCTTAAATCACAATTTTTATATAATCCCACCCATGTGTCATTTTCATCAATTTTGGCCCTAAGCAATTCAACCGTACTATTGAACGAATGTCATAATATAAACTAGAAATGACATAGCAAAGTGTCCTAGGGTTACAAATGAACATGGGTATCAATAACCAAGGAGGTGATCACAATTCGGAATAACTAAGGAACTATATTTCACATACGATGAAAAAAATAGCTATGCATGCGATAAAATGTTGTATAAACATTTGCAATCATGTGATCAAAATGCGTCAAGGGACTTGCCTTCGTGCGTGGCGGAAGTCTCGAAGTCTTAAAGTCCGGCGGCGGGGTAGGCGGATTCAGCGGGATCTTCGGCTACGCGCAAAACGGTACAACAAATAAATTACTATAAAATAAATAAAATTAAAAAATTATAAAAATTATACTGACAGGTAGATCTAGAATTTAGATGAATTTAGGAATTTGCATTCGAAGTTTGAAAATCTTGAAAAAGAGAATCGAGGGAATATTCCGGGAATCTTTATTTTGGCTGATTTTTGGGTTTTGGTTAGTCACTTGCAAGTGGGACCTTGGTGTCATTGTCTCATGCCTTCTTGCCCTTTGGCTCTCATGGTCAAGAACAGAGAACATGGGGGAGCTCATGCGCCGGCGAGGTGGGGCCACGGCGGGCCGGCCAGCGTCTTGCGCGACGAGGCCAGAGGCGAGCGGCAGACGGCGTGGCGAGGAGGCGCGCGTGGGCGCACTCGGCGAAACGTCGGCGACGGCGGCAGCGGGGCGAGGGGCCATGGAGGTGCTTGTGGCGGCGCGGTCAAGCTGGTGGCGGCGACGGTGGGGCTCAGGGCGACCTCACCGGTGACGGCCGGCGGGGGGAGGAGGACCGGCGCGTCGTGGGGGATGCGGCGGCGGCGGCGATACGGCGGCGAGCCGTGCGGCCGGAAGGCAAGAACAGAGAAATGCCCGAACTTCCAAAAATCCAAAAGTTTGCACAATTTACCACATGACATTGCAAAATTGAAAGATGGATCCTCTAGAAGGCATCTAAAGTGGTTCACGTTCGCGAGGAATCGAAGAACGGATTACCGAGGAAGACGAATTTGGTAATGAACGGAGGTTCGGCCGGAGGGGTTCAAACTCGAAATTCGTTGTCCAACCTTGACGAAACCTAAAATTGATGGAGGGGTTAGGCTCTAGACATCCATACGCACACAAGGGAACGAACGAAGGCAGGTTTGGCTCACCGGAAAAAGAAAATACGCCGGCGAGAACGAACAACGTAGTTCATGCGCCGGCGAGGTGGGGCGACGGCGCGCCGAGGTGGCGGGCGGGCGACGGCAGCCAACGGCAGCGGCGGCGGTGCAGGCGAGGGCCACGGAGGAGCTGAAGCCGGGCGGCGGTGGCGGCCAGTCTTTGGCGGCGCCGAGGTGGCGGGCGGCGCGCGACGCATGGTGGGTCCTGGGGCGACCTCACCGGTGACGGCCGGCAGGTGGAGGAGGACTGGCGCGGCGCGGGGGTGGCGGCGGCGGCACCGGAATGGCGGTGACGGCGGCGAGCCGTGCAACCGGAAGGCAAGAACAGAGACATGCCCGAACTTCCATATGACATTGCAAAATTGAAAGATGGATCCTCTAGAAGGCATCTAAAGTGGGTCATGTTCGTGAGGAATTGAAGAACGGATTACCGAGGAAGACGAATTTGGCGATGAACGGAGGTTCGGCCGGAGGGGTTCAAACTCGAAATTCATCATCCAACCTTGACGAAACCTAAAATTGATGGAGGGGTTATGATCTAGACATCCATACGCACACAAGGGAACGAACGGAGGCAGGTTTGGCTCACCGGAAGAAGAAAATACGCTGGCGAGAACGAATAACGTAGTTCGTCGTCGGTTTTTTGCAATCTACCGGACGAATGAATTTGAGAAGCAATGTGAGGGTGTGTGCACTGGAAAGGGGGTTCCAATACGAAGAGATGAGAGGTGGAATCATGCGGAACGGAATTGAAATGGTCGAGTTATTGCCATAATGGTGGATTTCGATTTTTGCATCACTATTCAAATTCCGCTGAGATACAGGGTTGAAGATCATGGGGAATGGAAAGGTCGTGCCCCTACGAATCCAACGGATCTAGCCTTGCACGATTTGGTGCCATATTGTGGAAGTTATGAGGATTTGAATCATGGATGCTATGAATGGAGGTTTGTTGTTCTTTCCCTGGAAGCAACCATCGGGAGGTTGAAGGAGCGTGAATAGTGCCACCTCGTGTCACTCCGCAATTGGCCAGAGTAAGTGAGAGTCAATCGCACGCGGGAAAAATTAGCAAAAATGGTCTAAAAATTCTGGAAAAATTCCTAGAACCATTAAGGAATAATTGGAACCCAATAAAATTGGTTTCGCGGAATTTGGATGGAATTTGGAATTTAGAATATTCTGGGGCGAATAACGGGCATTAAACATAAGCCACGCGGGATAAAATACCAGAGAGCTTCCAAAAATCTTGGGAAAATTCCCAAAATGTTTTTAGAATATTTGGAACCTAATGCAATAGGTTTCGGAATTTTTGGAGTGCTTGCGAACTCGGGTGGAATTATGGGTATTGACGGGAACCCGGAAATTTTATTTTTCGGACGAAGGAGAATTGACTTTCGATTTCGGACGGATAGGGATGCCAGGTTAAATTAAACACCATGGGAAAACCAAATTTTTAATTTAATTAATTTAAATTAAATTTTGGCAGCAGATCGAAATCGAGGATGTTACAAACCTACCCCCCTTAGAGAGAATCTCGTCCCTGAGATTTGGAAGGAGAAATAAAGAGATCGGGAAATTCTGCTCGAAGATCTTCTTCTCGCTCCCAGGTAGCTTCCTTCTCTGAATGGTTGCTCCACTGCACTTTGCAAAACTTGATCACATGGCTTCTGGTCCAACGCTCGGCTTCATCCAAAATTTTGACTGGGTACTCGGGATACGACAGGTCTTCTTTTAACTCCATCTCTTCATACGGCATCTGATGCTCGGGTACCCAGAGATATTTCTTCAACTAAGAGACATGAATGACAGCATGTACTGCTGACAGTTGAGGAGGTAGTTCCAACTTGTAAGCAACTTCTCCCCTTCTGGCAACCACTGGAAATGGACCAATGTAGCGGGGTGCTAACTTTCCACTAACTCTGAATCGGCGCATTCCCTTTAGAGGCGAAACTTTCAAGTACACATGATCGCTAGGTGCAAAACTTAATCCTCGGCGACGATTGTCAGTATAACTTTTCTGCCTTGACTGGGCTGTCCTCAGATTCTCACGGATCACTCGGACTTGCTCTTCGGCTTCTTCCAAAATATCAGGTCCAATGATTTGTCCACCTTCTGTCTCTTTCCAATACAAAGGTGTTCGATACTTTCTCCCATACAGAGCTTCAAAAGGTGCCATCTTCAGACTTGATTGAAAGCTATTGTTGTCGGAGAATTCGGCATAGGGTAAATTCTGATGCCAAGAACCTTTATAAGTCAAAGCACAAGCTCTCAACATATCTTCTAAAATTTGATTTATCCTTTCGGTTTGACCATCGGTCTGGGGATGGTAAGCAGTACTGAAGTTTAAATTCGTGCCCAAAACCTCATGCAACTTCTGCCAAAACCTCGAGGTAAATTGAGATCCTCGATCAGACACAATTTTCTTTGGCACACCATGCAAACACACAATCTTGGCCATATAGCTCTGCGAGCTTATCCCCAGCATATGTTGTCTTCACCGGTATGAAATGCGCCACTTTAGTCAATCTGTCCACAATAACCCAAATAGAGTCATATCCAGATTTGGTTTTGGGTAGTCGAGTGATAAAATCCATTCCTATTTCTTCCCATTTCAAAACAGGAACTTGCAAAGGTTGCAATAGACCGGCTGGTCTCTGACGTTCGGCTTTTACCAAATGACAAATATCACATCGAGCCACGACGTCCGCCACTTCTCTTTTCATATTGGACCACCAATATTTTTCTTTCAAATCTGAGTACATCTTCGTACTCCCCGGGTGAATAGAATACACAGAATCATGAGCCTCCTTTAAAATCACATCCTTGATTTCCTTTGGTTAGGGACTACCATTCTTTTCCTAAACCAAACAGTACCTTTCTCATCTTCCGAAAATTCATAAAATTTTCCATTCTTCATGCCTTCCTTTAGGTCCGCAATACCCTTATCACTCTTTTGAGCTTCTTTGATATGATCTTCTAGGGTTGATTGTACTTCTATATTGAAAATGCAACCTTCATTCACCCATTCCAATTTAAGGCGCTGGAATTCTTTATGAAGCGCCGGTTGATTTTCCTGTATCATAACATTGTTGCAGTAGCTCTTTCTGCTAAACGCATCTGCAACTACATTTGCCTTTCCAGGGTGATAATGAATTCCAATGTTATAATCTTTTACCAACTCCATCCATCTTGTCTGCCTCAAATTAAGATCGGATTGAGTAAAAATGTACTTCAGACTCTTATGGTCTGTATAGATCTCGCATCTATTGACAATCAAATAATGCCTCCAAATTTTGAGTGCATGCACTACTGCAGCTAGTTCCAAATCATGGGTTGGATAGTTTTCTTCATGGGGTCGCAGTTGTGTTGAAGCATAAGCGATGACCCTTCCTTCTTGCATCAAAACACATCCAAGACCTTGTTTTGAAGGATCACAGTAAACCTCAAAATCCTTGTGAATATCTGGCAAAACAAGCACAGGCGCTGAAGTTAACCTCTTCTTCAATTCCTGAAAACTCTGTTCACATGCCTTAGTCCATCAAACTTCTCCTCTTTCTGCATAAGCTGAGTGAGAGGTCTTGCTATCCTCGAGAAACCTTCGATAAATCACCGATAGTATCCAGCTAATCGAAGGAAACTTCTGATATCCGGGACTGACTTGGGTTGCTTCCAATCTAACACATCCCTTACTTTCGCCGGATCCACTGCTACTCCTCCAGCAGAAATAACATGACCCAGGAAAGAAACTTCCTTAAACTAAAAATCACACTTGCTGAACTTAGCATAAAGCTGATGTTCTCTTAACCTTTCCAGAATGATCCGCAGATGATCTTCATGTTCTTTTCTGCTCTTGGAATAGACAAGAATGTCGTCAATGAAGACTACAACGAACTTGTCCAAATATTCCATTAACACCTTATTCATCAAATTCATGAAATAGGAAGGGGCGTTTGTTAATCCGAAGGACATCACTGTAAACTCATACAGTCCATATCTGGTAGTGAAGGCTGACTTCGAAATATCTTCTTTCCTTATCTTCAGTTGATGATATCCGGATCTCAAATCAATTTTGGAGAAAACTTGGGCTCCCTTCAACTGATCAAACAGATCATCTATCCGAGGCAACGGATACTTATTTTTGATTGTCACCTCATTCAAGGAGCGGTAATGTATGCACATCCTCAGACTACATCCTTTTTCGTGACAAAGATTACGGGTGATCCCCAAGGCGAAGAACTTGGTCTAATAAACCCTTTCTCCTGCAGTTCTGCGATCTGCTTCTTCATCTCCACTAATTCATTGGCAGGTAGCCGATAAGGCCTTTTCGAGATCGAAGCTGTACCAGGTACCAACTCGATTATGAACTCAATATCCCGATCTGGCGGCATACCAGGCAGATCCTCTGGGAACACATCTAGATACTCATTCACTACAGGCATGTTTTCCAATGATGTACCTTTCAGACGACTCAGGGTACTACCCCCCTTAGAGAAAAGATTAGACAAGAATTCCACTCGAACTCCCTCATGGCTGGTAAGAGAAATGGCTCTACTAGCACAATCTATCTGACCCTTGTACTTGGTTAACCAACCCATTCCAAGAATTACTTCTATACCCTTAGTATCCAATAATATTAAGTTTGCTAGGAACTTTACCCCTTTTATAATTATATCCATTTTTGGGCAGATGGCAGTGGTTCTTAACTCTTTACCAGGGGATTGACTAATAAAGGGTTTCTTAACTGAATTGTATCCCAACCATTCATTTTAACCAAGTATTCTGATATGAAGGAATGAATTGCTCCAGAATCAAATAAAACTGAAGTATGCACCGAGTTGACAAAGAACTTACCATAGACCACATCCGGTGCGTCCTGAACTGCCTCAGCGGTGACGTGGTTCACACGTCCTCTCCCAATGGTCTGAGGGGTACGCGGAGTCTGCGGGGTACCTCTCCCTTGAGCTGGTGCTGGGGCACGGGCTGGTGTAGACCCCAAGTTGAACCGGACTGGGGTAACCGGCAGACGCTTATGAGGACAATTGTTTGCATAGTGTCCCATTTCTATGCAATTGAAGCACTGTATCCCTGTAGTGGCGGTGTTGCTCCTCTGAGCGTGATTGCCTACATTGCCAGCAGGGGCTTAACCTATCGGACGAGGAGTGGACATTAGGGTCCTAGTAACATTAGGGACTGCCGGCCTGTTGGGCTGCTGCTGAAAAGTACGCGGCCTAGAGCTGCTAGCACCACACTGACTCTGGAACATCATCTTCCTTTTCCTTAACTAGAACAACTGACGCTGAGCATCTTCTTGGATCAACGCCTTGTTAACCATATGCTGAAAGGACGGGAAGTCATTCGATACCAACTGTACTTTAAGGTTAGGGTCCAGACCCTCCATGAAACGCCAGATCTTTGCCTCATCAATGGCCACATCTGCAGTAGCGTAGCTTGACAACCGAGTGAAGCGATTCAGGTATTCAGACACAGATAAGTTTCCTTGTTGCAGCTTGTGAAACTCTCTCCTTTTCAACTCCATGATTCCCTTAGGAATATGGGTAGCACGAAATGCCTCCGTGAATTCATTCCAAGCGATGTTCTGGGCATCCTCATGAGCGGCACAATAATTCTCCCACCAACTAGCTGTTGTACCCTTCAGTTGGTGCGAAGCAAAACGCACACTCTCCACTTCGTCACACTGGGCCAAGTAGAGCTTCCTTTCGACTTCCTTTAACCAGTCATCAGCTTCCAGAGGATCAACTGATCCAGCAAAAGTTGGAGGTCTAGTCCTCATGAATTCCCCAAACTTGGACTGGGGCAGCTCAACTGCGGCTTGGGCTGGTGCAGCCTGAGGTGGGCTGAGAGCTTTATGCGCCAATGCTTGCAAGAGCTGAAGCTGCATCGCCATCATTTGTTCCAGATTCGGCGGATGAAGCCGGGGTGGGGGTGGTATAGCCTCTTGTTGTGCCGGCGGCGGTGGTTCCTGACCCTCAGCAGGATGTTGCTGTTGCTCCAAATGTTCTTCCTCTTGGAACTGCACTTGTCCACGACCGCGTCCACGGCCTCTACCGCGGCCTCTTCCTCTTCCCCAGCCACGACCTCTGTCGGGGTTCTCCATCTGAAACAAGAACGGCCAAAACACAAGGAAAGAGGGAAAAGCAAAGATGAGAAACAGGGGAACTAAAAACATCCACAAGGACCAGGGCACACAACAGAAAGAAACCCAACAAAACTCTTTATTGAAATCAAAATAGTTTGATAGCGATGGCTGTATCACAATTTCCCAAGGCACGATCCAGACCAACACAAGCATTTATTCATCATGCTAGCGAAACAAAAAGGGGCTCTCCAGGCTAAAGCATCTAAGTACTTGCGTCGCTCTCCACGAAGACACGCGGGGACGGGTCCTCCTCCTCCTCCTCGCTCCTACTATGGGAAGGGGTAGCTGCAGACGAAGGTCCTGCTCCTCCAGGGACAGCCAAGAAACTCAGGGAAACCCCCAGAGGCAACTGGCGACGAACAGACTTGCGCGCGGTCACACGAAGCTTCGGGCCTTGATGACGCTTGGCAAGCGGGGCGTCTGGCGTCAACCCTCTCATCGGCAGATCCTCTGGGACTGCCGCTAGTGCTACTGGCTGTGCCGCCTGCATAGGGGCCGGTGGAGGAAGAACAGCTGCCTGCTGAGCCTCCTTCAGCTGGCGAATCTCCTCTCGAGCTGCAACCAACCTCTCGTACACGTCCTGGAGCTCGTGGGTGGTGCTGACATAAGCCTCATCCTGGGCTCGGATGAGCGATCCCATATGCACAATCGTCGGATCCGCCTCGCAATCCAAACTCCGAAACCTGTTGTGGTACCTTCCTTCCTCATGGCACGGAAAAAGGCGATACGGCGTGTCCTCTAGCCTGTCACTGTAGCTGCTACCCAAGTGGACAAGGGCCTGTCTCGCCGTATCCTGTAGTGCATCTCCCATCCTCAGTCTCTCCGAAGTGAAGTAGAATGGACGATCCTCTGCCAGACTCCGACTCCTGGCATACACCAACAGCCTGACCTTCCACGTGCTGTAGCCAATGCTAGGCATGGAGGTACAGCTGTATTCTGGGCGATGGGGGAAACTCTAGCTCCTGGAGCATCAGGGACATCTCCGCACAAAAGCTTCTAGCCAATGACACAAAGGTTGTGTAAGTCGACATCTATAAATTTTGAAACAAGTTGAGATTAGTAACCAGTTTTAAATAACAGATAAGGTAAGCTCAAGACACTAAGATAGGAGAGATAGAAGCAAAGGAACTGAAAATTTTATAAGTAGGTTTTTATAAATATACTAGTCCTTAAGGCTTTGCCATTCTGATAAGGTCACGTCCTACAGTCGTCCAGGCTCTGATACCACCGCTGTGAGACTCCGGATCGGCTATCTGAAATCTCCTGTGTATTTTTACTAGTCCCAGATCAGTAACTAGTACACACAGTCAACAATGAAGTATCATTGCCGCACATAACGAAATTGTAACATAAATATAAAGTATTAGCCACAAGGCTACTTGTTACATCATATGGTCCCATGACCAGAGATCACGGCAGCGGAATAAAAAGGACAAGAAACGAAACCCAAATAACACCACAGGCGATGACTAGGCACGTGTTTAGATGTCCTGGCGATCCTCCTCAAACTCTTCAGCGTAGTACTCACCGTCTTCAACGGCATCCTGATAGTTTTCTGATGACAACAGTTTATGCAGTACGTGTAACACCCCTTAAAACTAAACTATAGAACAAGAAAATTTCGACAGCATCTCCCCTAAAAATAGGACATTACGGAAGCATTTCATGATAAGCAATTCAAACAGGAATATAAGCAATTCAACAATACTAGCGACAACAAGTCTAAACCAACCATAAGCAAGAATAAGCTTAGTCACAACAACAAATAGTCTAAGTGTAAATAAAATTCAGCAAGCTAATGTATTAAATAAACACTAGTGCATGGGAGTTGTGAAGACATTCGAAGGTTTATTGTGTTGCTAGCCCACCCCTCATGCTTATGTCTCTTGCACGCTACCTGAAAACAACGAAACACAAGCAGTGAGATTGGGTAATCTCATCAAGCGGAACAATTAACACATAATCACATCCATCAAGAATTTAACACACTACATGCTTTACATTCAACACCACAACATCGACTACCACAACCTCAGTAAAATGCTCATGCTTGTGCATATGCTTAAGCCATGATCCTCTTCACCGTGCCCTTTCTCAGGAACACACGGTGTTGTACCGGTACGGTCGCGCACGCTGGCGTCGACAAACTTCCAATGCATGATTATGCAGTTAATGCTTCATGCATGAATTCATTCATAATTTTCCACATTGAGTCCACATATTTGCATGCCATCATATAACATGGATAGAAAAACAAATAACATTGAGATGAACTATTTAGACAGTTCAACCAATAGGCAACATCATTCTTCTCTTTACTCATGGTTCAAAGCCAAAGCACATCATCACATTGCTAATCTAATTATTGCAATCTTCCTAGCAAATGATCAAACCATGTATGATTAATGTCATCGGGAAATATAATGAAGGCAATGCAAACAACGATGTATAGCTCAACCATAACACTACTTCCACTTGCCTTTACCGACGTAGACGACGGATCTAGTTGCGTCCAGAAGGGGCACCACCTGTACAAGAATATTTTCAGTATGTAATAACACCACAATTGATCACACAACTCATACACGCAATTCCTACAACCCGTTCCCCTTTTCCAACACCGAAACCCCGATCTGTCCGGATCGAACAGCAGCAACCCCCATTCTCTTTTTCGTATATTTTTTTCTACTGAACATAAAAATATGAAAAAATTACAGGAGCTAGATATTGACGAGATCTACAACTTTCCAGAAGATCATAAATTCTAATTCCTCAGTTAAATATGCCTAAACAGTCGTCCAACACAGTGGATGAAATATGTTCCCAGATTCTGTTTGTCGGTTTGCAACAGCGATAACTCTCAGAACACTTCCCTAAAAATTCTGAAAAAAATACAGAAGCTAGGTCTCGACGTTATCTACAACTTTCTAGTTATAGGTTTTGGCAGGAAAAATCATCTATGCCACGTAAAACGCGAAACAATCCGCACTGCACAATCCCCCCTTCCAGAAACAGCACCACGTGAACATCTACCCTTCTCCCCCAACAAAATCCATCCAAAACCCTCACCACCAGATCTAATACACTCCTAATCCCTAGGTAAAACAGAGGTAAAAGTTTGGGAATTTTACCTAGTGTTCTCCCTTGCGAACCCACGAAGAACACGCGATGAACCCCGAATCGGCGATCTGCTCGTCCTCCACGCCTCCACGGAGTCGCTCCTCGCCTTCTCCTTCGCGATTCGCGGCGGATCTTGAGCCACCACGTAGGGGAAGGAAGGGGAGAGAGAGGTGGCTGCTAGGGGAGGGAGAGGAGAGAGGAGGAGGCGCCTAGGGTTAGGGGAAAAGGGTGGCGCCCCCTTGGCTAGTGGGCCGGCCCACTTAGGGAAGGGGAGGGAGAGGTGGGGAGGAAATCCGGCCTCGGCCCAGGTTGTCCTCGGCCCACTGATTCTAGCCCGACGCTCCAAAAAAAAAAATTAAAACGTCGCATGAACTTTAGTTAATCAATTCCCGACCAAACTTCTCTCTTTTCGAAACAACCACGACGGAAAAGAACTAGGATCGCTCTCAGACCTAGGGCATCACATTCTCCCCTCCTTAAAAGGATTAGTCCCGAATCTACTCCTTTTAGCTACTGGCGCTAAAAGAAAAAAGGCAAAAAAAAGTAAACAACATTTTACCTTCAAGATTCTCAAAAAGCGCGAGATACTTCTTCCGTATCTGGTCCTCCAGTTCCCAAGTTGCCTCCGCTCGGACTGATTTGTCCACGTAACTTTCACATACGATGGTTCTCCTCCTCATGACTCGCTCCGAGGAGTCTAGTATCTGAAGTGGGCGACACTCCAACGTCGAGTCTTGCTCAATCAGTCGGCTCCAGGTCAATCTTGTGCTGCAGGTCATGAAGATACTTCCGCAACATAGAGACATGGAAGACATCATGTACTCCCCTCAAAGAGTCAAAACGGCAACTCCAAGCAGTAGGCCAAAGCGCCCACAGGTACCACCACCAGGAAACGGACCAATGTACCTCGGGCTAAGCTTGCCGGTGGTACCAAAGCAGACGACACCCTTTGTTGGAGATACCTTGAGAAGGACTTGATCACCCACTGAAAATTCCAAATCCCGCCTCTGTTATCGGCATAACTCTTCGACGGCTCATGGGCGGCCGAGAGATTCTGCCGTATCTCTGCACTTTCTCAAAGGTCCCTGAACCCAATCCGGACCTGCAAAGAATTTCCACCAACTGCATCCCAGCAAAGTGGGGAGACACACTTTCGCCCATAAAGCGCCTCGAATGGGGCCATTCAAATGCTAGCCTTTGGTAATCAAGTTATTATAAGCAAACTCTACCAAGGCCAAGTGATCCTCCCAACTTCCTTTCCAAGAAAGAACACACGCTCGAAGCATGTCCTCTAGAGTCTGGATGGTCCGCTCAGACTGGCCATCTGTCTGGGGATGAAAAGATGTGCTGAGAGAGAGTTTTGTTCCCAGAGCACTATGCAAACTCTGCCAAAACAGGGACACAAATCTAGTGTCACGATCGGAGACAATCGATTTAGGCACGCCATGGAGCCTAAGCACTTCCTTCATGTATAAGGGAACTAGATCTGGTGCCGAATTGGTCGTCTTCATTGGAATAAAATGTGCGGACTTAGTGAGTCTATCCACCACCACCCAAATGGCATCTCTACCTCGCGGCGAGCGAGGTAACCCAATCACAAAGTCCATAGTGATGTGCTCCGACTTCCATTCCAGAATTTCCAATGACTGTAACAGATCGGCAGGCCTCTTATGCTCAGCTTTTACCTGTTGGCACACTCCACAAGAAGCCACATACTTGGCGATATCCACCTTCATCCTCTTCCACCAGAAACTCTGTTTCAGATCCCGATACATCTTGGTCTCGCCAGGGTGAACGGAATACGGAGTCCTATGGGCTTCCCTTAGAATGTCCATCTTCACATCCGATTTCTGAGGCACACAAAGACGCCCTCTAAACCGGATGGAACCATGCTCATCTATGCTGAAATCCCGATGTTTCCCCTCTGAAATCCTCCGCCGAACCTCCTGAAGCAAACGATCCTGCAGCTGAGCCTCATACAACCGCTCGGGTATGCAAGACTGAATGATCATCCGAGTCTCCTCTTGCGCAACCCCAGCAAAACAGTAAGTGACCTGTCCTCTTTCCAACTCCGCAACCAAGGGCATAGCGGTCTTGGGGACACCCGTTCTACTCAAGGCATCCGCCACGACATTAGCCTTGCCGGGATGATACTGGATCGACACATCAAAGTCCTTTATCAATTCCAACCATCTCTGTTGCCTTGAGGTTCAGCTCTCTGGGTGAATATATATTTGAGGCTCTTATGATCGGTGAAAATATCACAAGATTCCCCATAAAGATAGTGCCTCCACAATTTCAAGGCAAAAACCACATCGGCTAACTCGAGATCATGGGTGGGATAATTACATTCATGAGTCTTGGTGTCTTGAAGCATAAGCAATGACACAACCTTCTTGCATGAGCACACAACCCAAACCAATCCTGGAGGCATCTGCATACCTTGTATATCGCTTGCCACTCCACGAGGTAAAGATAGAATAGGTGCATTGACCAGCTTTGTTCTTTAGCGTCTGAAACTAGTCTCACACTCCTCTGTCCGGATAGAAAGGAACCCCTTTACGAGTGAGCCTTGTCATCGGCTTAGCTATGATAGAGAAATTATGCCTGGCGCCGGTAATAACACCTGCCAACCCAAGAAAACTCACGATTTCCGTCACACTAGACGGTCTTCGCCATCCAACCACAGCGACAACATTCTTTGGGTCAAGCTGTGATACCACTTTGGTTGATGACATGCCCAAGGAAACTCACCTCCGACAACCGGAAGGCGCACTTCTTGAGTTTGGCATAGAATTGATTTCTCTGAAGAGCCTCCAAAACTAGACCGAGATGCACGGCGTGCTCCTCCTCGGACTTCGAGTAGACAAGAATGTCGTCAATGAAGACGACAATAAAGACATCAAGATATTCATGGAGCATCCTGTTCATGGCTTCCATAAAGACAGCGAGGAGCATTCGTTAGTCCAAAAGACATGACTACAAACTCAAAATGCCCATACCTCGTGTTGAAAGCCGTCTTTTCAATATCCTCCTCCTAAATCCAAGAATCGATGATACCCAGATTGCAAATCAATCTTGGAGAATACTTTGGCACCCCTCAATTGATCAAAAGGTCATCAATGCGAGGCAATGGATACTTGTTCTTAATGGTAACTTGATTAAGCGCCCATTAGTCCACACATAGTCGCTTGGTGCCATCTTTCTTCCCCACAAACAAGGCCGGAGCCGCCCAAGGAGATGAGCTCACTCTAATAAACCCCTTAGCTAGGAGTTAGTCAATTGCCTCTTCAACTCAACTTGCTCTATCGGAGCCATCCGATCTGAGGTTTTATAAATCGGCCTCGTGCAGGAACAAGATCAATGCGGAAGATAGTCTCCGCCGGAGGCAATCCGGAAGCTCACTGGGAAACACATCCGATATCGGCAAACTACAAGAATGCCATCCAAACTCTTCTCCTCCTCTCGACCCTCAACCATGGACCGGAGGACCCACGATTTCAACATCCGGGAGTTTGGGAACAGCTTACACAAAAGGAGAGGGAGTACCGCATAGCACTCCACAGAAAGTTATTTCTTGCCCAGGCCGGAGCATGCAAGGTGACTTTCCTCCAAGCGCGATCAATCACCGCTTTGGTGCTGCGATAGCAGATCCATGCCAAGGATAACATCAAATGGCTCCAAGGAAATCACCACCAGATTCGCCATGAACTCCTCATCGGCTAACAGTAAAGTGACAGCCCCAGACTCTCGAACTAGAAATCAAGCCTTGCGGTGCACTAACCACCACGGCATCACCCAAACTCTGCCGCAGACAGACCAGCCCGAACAACAAAATCCACGAGACAAAGCGAGTAGCTAGCGCCGAGTCGAACAACACACCGGGCAACCACGTAATTAATGTAAATAGTACTGTCACCACATTGCCACGATCCGCATCCCGAAGAGGGCAAAGCGTGGACTCCGGGGTAGACTGAGATGGTGCAGCCCTCGCATCTGGATATGTCGGCGCGAGGACCCACGGCGAAGTCCCGAGGAAGGTGGCGGCGGAAGCCGGGGCATCCAAGAAGTCCACGAGAGTGGCGCCCGGGTAGAACGAGGGAGTCGGAGTAGGCGCCGGGAGGTGCTGCGAGTAGGAGCTGATGGCAACATATGCATCACGCCCCCTGTCGCTGTCCACCGGAGAGGATGTCACCGGCTCCCAACGCAGCTTGCCGTTGGGGTTCTTACGACACACCACATCCTTGTGATCCTCCCGACCACGAGATGGTGCACCTTCCCTTCCACGAGCACTCGGCTGCGGCGATGGGAATCGCCACAGCGGAAACATACCATCCCCATGCCAGAGTGACTATGGCACGGTGCTTGAGGCGCACCTCCCCTAAGGTGTCTTCTTTGAGTAGGACGGCCACCATAGGGCTGGTGACGAAAATTCTTCCCCATCTTATTCCAAGTACCAGAGGATTGGCCCTTCTTCTCTGGAGGGCCCTTGACCTGCTCTCCCGTGGCAGGTTTGCGATGCTCTTCGGTGTTGTTCAGCTGCAGCTCTACACCCAGAGCTTGCTCCACCATTGTCCGGAAATCGACAATGGGGAAAGCACCCAGCATATGGCGAATGGCAGGACGGAGTCCCTGCCGGAACCGCCTTGCCTTCTCCACCTCGTCACGTGCCACATGGGGCACAAAACGTACGATCTGGTTGAAGCCAACCTCGTACTCCGCCACAGTCTTCTTGTCTTGGGCATACTGTCCCAAGTCAATTTGCATCTTGTCGAGGAAGGTGGCGGGGTAGAACCTCCTCTCAAATTGCCAGACAACCTCCCAAGAGGAGTCACCCGGCGCGCCCCTCGAGGTCAGCGCACCCCTCCACCAGATCTGGGCTTCACCCTTCAAGAGCTGCGCCACGAAGCGGACACGCTCCTGCGCCGCCACCTCAAAAGCGTCCAGCTGCATCTCCACATAGGACAACCAATCCATTTGCCTGGATCGGATTGCCCACCCCATCAAAGCTATCCGGCCGCAGTCCAACCCACTCCTCGGCTTGATGCCACCGCTGTCGCGCCACGCGGCCGGCGCAGCGCCAGTGCGCCCACCACGAGGCGGCTGTGCGCCCCTCCTCGGCACCATAACTCCTCCTGCATCGCCCTCATGGCGGCCACTATCTCTGCCGAAACCCCGCCCTCGGCTGGGTAGGTTCAGCTGCCTCCGACGGCTCGGAGGCGAGGCCTCCGAGCGGCCTACCGCACGCGTCTTTGGTGGCATACTTTACCCAACAAGCCGCAAGCAAACAATCACCACAACAACAAAAGCATAACAAAATCACCCACAATCAAACAATAAATATAGTCGAACATACGCATGCCATGCAATGCAGCCCATCCCATCCTAATAGTGCAAGTGTGTCAATTTTAAAGTTGATTAACAATCCTATTCAGTATTAAAAGTTTATTACCCTAAGGCAATTTTAAGAGTTATACCTAAGCAATGTTACTAATTTCACACAGCAAAGTTTTAGTTCATGTTAGAATATCTCTCCTAAATTCATACACCAAGGACCTAAAGCCCGCTCTGATACCAACTGTAACACCCCTTAAAACTAAACTATAGAACAAGAAAATTTCGACAGCATCTCCCCTAAAAACAGGACATTACGGAAGCATTTCATGATAAGCAATTCAAACAGGAATATAAGCAATTCAACAATACTAGCGACAACAAGTCTAAACCAACCATAAGCAAGAATAAGCTTAGTCACAACAACAAATAGTCTAAGTGTAAATAAAATTCAGCAAGCTAATGTATTAAATAAACACTAGTGCATGGGAGTTGTGAAGACATTCGAAGGTTTATTGTGTTGCTAGCCCACCCCTCATGCTTATGTCTCTTGCACGCTACCTGAAAACAACAAAACACAAGCAGTGAGATTGGGTAATCTCAGCAAGCGGAACAATTAACACATAATCACATCCATCAAGAATTTAACACACTACATGCTTTACATTCAACACCACAACATCGACTACCACAACCTCAGTAAAATGCTCATGCTTGTGCATATGCTTATGCCATGATCCTCTTCACCATGCCCTTTCTCAGGAACACACGGTGTTGTACGGCACGATCGCGCCTTAAGGCGTCGACAAACTTCCAATGCATGATTATGCAGTTAATGCTTCATGCATGAATTCATTCACAATTTTCCACATTGAGTCCACATATTTGCATGCCATCATATAACATGGATAGAAAAACAAATAACATTGAGATGAACTATTTAGACAGTTCAACCAATAGGCAACATCATTCTTCTCTTTACTCATGGTTCAAAGCCAAAGCACATCATCACATTGCTAATCTAATTATTGCAATCTTCCTAGCAAATGATCAAACCATGTATGATTAATGTCATCGGGAAATATAACGAAGGCAATGCAAACAACGATGTATAGCTCAACCATAACACTACTTCCACTTGCCTTTACCGGCGTGAGCAGCCGGATCTAGTTGCGTCCAGAAGGGGCACCACCTGTACAAGCATATTTTCAGTATGTAATAACACCACAATTGATCACACAACTCATACACGCAATTCCTACAACCCGTTCCCCTTTTCCAACACCGAAACCCCGATCTGTCCGGATCGAACAGCAGCAACCCCCATTCTCTTTTTCGTATATTTTTTTCTACTGAACATAAAAATATGAAAAAATTACAGGAGCTAGATATTGACGAGATCTACAACTTTCCAGAAGATCATAAATTCTAATTCCTCTGTTAAATATGCCTAAACAGTCGTCCAACACAGTGGATGAAATATGTTCCCAGATTCTGTTCGTCGGTTTGCAACAGCGATAACTCTCAGAACACTTCCCCAAAAATTCTGAAAAAAATACAGAAGCTAGGTCTCGACGTTATATACAACTTTCTAGTTATAGGTTTTGGCAGGAAAAATCATATATGCCATGTAAAACGCGAAACAATCCGCGTTGCACAATCCCCCCTTCCAGAAACAGCACCACGTGAACATCTACCCTTCTCCCCCAACAAAATCCATCCAAAACCCTCACCACCAGATCTAATACACTCCTAATCCCTAGGTAAAACAGAGGTAAAAGTTTGGGAATTTTACCTAGTGTTCTCCCTTGCGAACCCACGAAGAACACGCGATGAACCCCGAATCGGCGATCTGCTCGTCCTCCACGCCTCCACGGAGTCGCTCCTCGCCTTCTCCTTCGCGATTCGCGGCGGATCTTGAGCCACCACGTAGGGAAGGAAGGGGAGGAGAGGTGGCTGCTAGGGAGGGAGAGGGAGAGGGAGGAGGCGCCTAGGGTTAGGGGGAAAAGGTGGCGCCCACTTGGCTAGTGGGCCGGCCCACTTAGGGAAGGGGAGGAGAGGTGGGGAGGGAAATCCCAGCCTCGGCCCAGGTTGTCCTCGGCCCACTGATTCTAGCCCGACGCTCCAAAAAAAAAAATTAAAACGTCGCATGAACTTTAGTTAATCAATTCCCGACCAAACTTCTCTCTTTTCGAAACAACCACGACGGAAAGAACTAGGATCGCTCTCGGACCTAGAGGCGATGGCGGCGCGGCGTGGCGAGACAGGCGTGCCGGACGGCACGGCCAGGAAGGCAGGCGATGGCGGCGCGGCGTGGCGCTGAGGAGGCGCGTGGCGCGCTTTCGGCGAACGTCGAGCGGCAGCGGCGCGCGAAGCGAGGCCATGGAAGCGCGGCGGCGCGGGTCAAGCTAGTGGCGGCGGCAGCGGTGGGGCTCGAAGCGACCTCACCGGTGACGGCCGGCGGAGGAGAGGACCGCGCGTCGTGGGGAGATCTGCGCGGCGGCGATCTGTGGCGAGCCGTCTGGCCGGAAAGGCAAGAACAGAGAAATGCCCGAACTTCCAAAAATCCAAAAGTTTGCACAATTTACCACATGACATTGCAAAATTGAAAGATGGATCCTCTAGAAGGCATCTAAAGTGGTTCACGTTCACGAGGAATCGAAGAACGGATTACCGAGGAAGACGAATTTGGTAATGAACGGAGGTTCGGCCGGAGGGGTTCAAACTCGAAATTCGTTGTCCAACCTTGACGAAACCTAAAATTGATGGAGGGGTTAGGCTCTAGACATCCATACGCACACAAGGGAACGAACGGAGGCAGGTTTGGCTCACCGGAAAAAGAAAATACGCCGGCGAGAACGAACAACGTAGTTCATCGCTGGTTTTTTGCAATCTACCATACGAATGAGTAGGAGAGGCAATGGGAGGGTGTGTGCACTTAAAAGGGGGTTCCAATACAAAGAAATGAGAGGTGGAATCATGCGGAACAGAATTGAAACGGCCGAGTTATTGCCATAATGGTGGATTACGGTTTTTGCATGACTATTCAAATTTCGGCGAGATTTAGGGTCGAAGATCATGGGGAATGGAAAGGTCGTGCCCCTATGAATCCAACGGATCTGGCCTTGCATGATTTGGTGCCATATTGTGGAAGTTATGAGGATTTGAATCATGGATGCTATGAATGGAGGTTTGCTGTTCTTTCCCTGGAAGCGACCATCGGGAGGTTGAAGGAGCATGAATAGTGCCGCCACGTGTCATTCCGCGAATGGCCGGAATAAGTGAGAGTCAATCGCACACAAGAAAAATTAGCAAGAGTGGTCTAAAAATTCCGGAAAAATTCCTAGAACCATTAGGGAATAATTGGAACCCAATAAAATTGGTTTCGCGGAATTTGGATGGAATTTAGAATTTAGAATATTCTGGAGAGAATAACGGGCATTAAACGAAAGCCTCGTGGGATAAAATATCAGAGAACTTCCAAAAAACTTGGGAAAATTCCCAAAATGTTTTTAGAATATTTTGAACCTAATGCAATAGGTTTCGGAATTTTTGGAGTATTTGGGAACTCGGGTGGAATTACGGGTATTGACGGGAACCCAGAAATTTGATTTTTCGGACGAAGGAGAATTGAGTTCTGGTTTTGGATGGATAGGGATGCCAGGTTAAATTAAACACCAAGGGAAAACCAAATTTTGAATTTAATTAATTTAAATTAAATTTTGGCAGCAGAAGGAAATCGAGGATGTTACATCTTCCTACCTTTTGCATTCTAACATCAAACAGTTACCCCTATCATCTCAATTTTGAGATCCTAAAAGCTGTAATGAAAACATCAAGAACTAACCTTTCATTGTTGCTTTAACAAATCACCCCCTATTGCTAGTGCACACACTTAAACTTTAAATCAAATCACCAACATTCAAATAGGCCCAGCACTTCCCTCTCATCTGCATAAGTTGGAGCTGTCAGATGAGCAAACAATTAGAAATTAAGATGCTGCTCAAGCGGGTTCACAATGAATTCAACAACTCGTTATGAAGAACAATTGTTTTATTAACATTTTTCTGTGATCCTCTTGTAGAACCTTGTAGAGCTGAGAAGTGCAAAAGCAGTAGGCAACTAAAAACATATTGTGGGAAACCGCCCTACAGGTCAAGTAGAACACAGAAATAAAGGATTACACATTGATAAAAATGCAACACAACATTACAAGCTAGATTGATGTGCTATTTAAAATTAGTATAGAACACTTCTGTGTACTACAAGCAACCATTTGTTTTGACCCATTTTTCCTGCATACTTACTGATATGAATGTTTGTAAAGGAGTAGAATAAATATTCCAATTTTAGAATGCAAGCAAATCCCCATATATGTCTGTTCATGGGAGATGGAACACAACTACCTACAAAATAGAAGTGAATAAGAGAGTAGTTCTTTTTGTTTTGTTAAACTTGTGTACACTATGCCTTTTATAGACTGTAAATTGGTCACAACCTTGGGCTTTAAATAAAGTATTTTTTTTCTAAAAATATCATTTTCTAATTCTTAATCATGAAATCATTGCTTAGTCCAAAATTAGATGAGGTGCTAGGACAATACAACATATATAGTCTGCTGGTCGGTTGATTTCAGTTGATTTTTTATAGGGATACACAGTATTAAAAATAAGGGAAGGTGACAGTAATTTAAACAAAACAATCAAAAGCTTGAAACACTAAATAATAACAGCTACAATTAGAAGAGCATATAATGGTGATACAATTAGGAGCATATAATGGTACTGAAATGGAGCAGAAATAACTAAGCTAGCTAAAAGTTATATAACAAACATGAGATAAAGCAGCATATGTGTAAAATAATGATGTAGAATTCTCAACCTCATGGATGCACTACTAATGCCACCTTAGGCTTTTCTTCTTAATGAACTTGCAATCTAGGAAAGGATTGGCAGGCTTTCTTTTCCATGAACTTGCAGGCTAGGAAACGATTAGCTATTTGAGAAGCGATAATATAAAAAAACTTGTTGTATGATACTACTGTCATGTCTAGAAATAGAAAAGTGCCATGCTTCTCGAATGATGTTGCTATGCCAACATCGATTAAAAAATAGAGCAAAAGACACTACAGTAATCTTGGTTGGTATATTCATTAGCACCAAAGACATGTTCCTTTTCCTTGATATGACCATGAATCACAAGCGTTACAGTTAACTCGTCAGATCTAGGCTTGAATACTAATTTGTAAATGAAAGCACTTCTTCATATTTCAATCATTCAGTTTTACACAAGAATGAATATTTCAAATTTTCAAACACAAATTAATTGATACTTCAAGAATTCCTAATTCCCAAATCAAAATAAAAAATAGAAAGAATCTACATTATATTCATTTGCTGCAACAGTAGCCAGCCATGCCCATCTCCCCATCTCTGGCTCAATCAACCCTACACGAGATGGCTGCAAACTCACCTCTGTACGAATGCTCTGCGCCACCTCTTACCATTGGTGAGTGGCGACAGGTTTGAGTGGAGGGAGGAGGCTATTGAGGTAGATCTGGGCTGAAGGACAAGGATGATGTGGTGGTTCTGAGTAGTGGGAAACGATGGTGCCTAGGGAGGATGGACGCTGGGGTGAGGAGCCAGGATAGAGGGGCGGTGGTGGTGTGGTGAGGAGATGGGACAGGGGTGGGTTTCACGGTTGGTGGTGACATCATGGTGGGAGGTTGGCGACGGTCGCCCAACTGGAGGAAGAGGCATTGTTGCTAGGGCAAGGAAACTGAGGTTGGTTTGGAGAATAGTTTGTGGATTGGGGGAGCACACAGAGAAGATGAAGATGAAGTTAAAGTTGGGATATTTCTTTTAGCGCCTAGTTTTGCCACCTAATTTTCGGCTGGCGCCGAGCTAATTTTTGGCTCCCTCTACATTAGTATTGGAGCCTTGAGGGAAGTTTCTGATGATAGCGGGGAAATTTGTAGGTGATGCTTTATATGAAAAAAGAGAAGTTGTATGGTATATTTTTTTATTATAACATTTTTTCACATTTAGTGTAATATGTGTTACAATCTATTTGTGTAATACATATTATGTGTTACTGTACTATTGCATTGTAACACATAAGAAAATGTGTTAAAACTATGTGTTACAAAAGACATGTCTTGTAGTAGTGATAACGGTTTGGAACCCTAATATGCGCGTGACCATCGATCTACGTGAGTGGTTCGGATTGGTGCATGTCCTCATGCATCGCAGTCATCAATCGGAACATGTGGACGGCTCTCCGTTGTCATCCTCGTCGTGCCCAGCTTGGACTCCATGTCCATGTCGCTGCCATGTCGTTTCAATTCTTTAGCCCATACATGGTCGACAATGCACTACTAATACTCAAGAGCCCCCACTGAAAGCATCTTGGCCCCCTAATTTTTGATAATGCTTTGTATGGGGTTTTGGTGTTGATGACCAAGTCAAGTATCCCTTGTGAAGTGAAGACTTCTTGGAATGAAGGATAAAGGCTAAGGACCCTTGTTACTAGTTCTAACTTGCAAGTTGATTCAAGCCATGTAGCTATGATAGCTATAGATTAACTGTACTATAAAGGGGGGATTATGCACTACCTTGGTTCATAGGCCAAATCATTAAGATTACTTGGAGTAAAGGTCACTTCATTTTTATTTCCCCAAAACTCAGTCCTTCACTCATACAGACAAAATCCCATTCACACTGGACCTTGTTGTTTTGGTCCAGCGTTGAAAACTACTCATCTAAAATCAAACCGAGCGTACACCATTCACACCAGACCAACTTGGTCATGTCTTATTTTCAGTCCGGCGCACACTGTATTTACGCCGGACCTTGTTGTTTTGGTGCGGCATTGAAAACCTCTTATTCAAGAATCAAACCGAGTGTACATCGTTTACAACGAACTCATTTTCATTGAAGTCAAATTTCAGTCTGTTGTCAATTTCATGTGTACGACGGACCAACTTTTTTGGTCCATCGCAAATATGATTCTCTATGTAAGATTTCTCTAATGATAAGTAGTCCACCGGACCAAAACTAGTAAGTTTTCCTTCTGCGATGGACCAACCTTTTTAGGTCCGACGCAAACTATCTTTTGCTTGTTTTCATGACGGACTCAATTTTTCTCATTGTATGTGTACGATAGACCATGCTGATTCGGTCCGTCGCAAATGGCATTTTCAATCCAAATGGTCCGTCGTGCATTAGATAAATTGTGAAGCTTATGAAACTAAGTCCGTAGCGCATTTGTTTGCCAATTTTTTTGACATTCTAACACGTCCAACAGCTATCTAACTACTATAATGTCTATATTCCTTTTGTTGGCTATATAAGCCATACCAAGGCAGTGTTGAAGAAGAACTTTTGTATCTCCTTAACATTTTAGCATACTAGAGCTCAAAAGTCATCAAGGAGACTGAATTTTACTCTTGGTCTCAAAATTTCCAATGTGATGTTGCTCCAAGCTTAGTCTAGTTAGTGCTGTGATAGTTAACCAAGAGATTGGACTTGTATATAGTCTATTACTGTTGGAACTCTGTGTTCCTAGACGGCTCAGAGGTGATTTGGTGCGACCTATC